>CM043118.1:54568277-55818119 GCA_023701765.1 Hylyphantes graminicola | reverse complement strand
ATCGATACACCATTAAAGTAACTGTAAATGGTGAATCAAGTAATTACACCTGATACTTAAATGCCCGTTTTAATACCTAAAATGGATCCATAATTAAACTTAATTTGGTTTTAAGCTGGAGTGATGACAGAGAATTAATAACACGTTGATCGTGCCCAATACCTTTTGCTCTTTAAATTTTTTTAAATTGAATACACGATACTTATGAAATATGATTTAGGCTCGTAAAGTACCAAGGCCTTCTGCGTCCATTTAATCTTACAAATGAGCAATGCATTGCATTACATGTTGCTCAGAATAATGCGAGACCCTAACTTAGCGACCCGAATTATGAAACCCTTTACTTAGTTCTCAAGCTAGATTGGTTCTTTATCGACCCATTGAATGGTTTCTGAACTTTGACCACCAGTCCGGGATACATAGAAAGGAACATATAGGGTCAGTCTCTATATAAACTTGTAATAATATATATAAAGGAGAGAGAGAGAGAGAGAGAGAGAGAGAGAAAGTTTTGGTGAGTGCTCGAAATTTTCCTTTAACTACTTGAGGCAATTTGATGTCATCTACACAAATTGTTATCGGCAGTGTGTTTGCGCTTCCGGTTATGTTGGTTCCGGTAAAGGCGTAAGTGAGTTGACATACTGTTAAGGTTGTCATGACTCTATCTACATTGGTGGAGCCAGTATCTAAGTCCTCTAGTAACATATTGTAGCCACGATTTTGTAGTTGTCAGTGGCTCCCGTTGGTTATGGGTTCACTCTTTATTCAAGCCTTCATCCTTCCAGTACGTCGATAAATGAGTAATGAGTACTAAGCTTAATTGGGATGTTAATTGGAGATTCATTGTCGAACAATTCACTCGGCATAGACAATCGCTACGCTCTTAAAACAAAAGAGTGCATTCCAATCCAGTTGGAGAAGTGCATTTTCGACACTGGAAAGGAGTGAATATTATCTCAGACTGAGTTAAAATCACTCATTTGGAGTGATCCTGTCGGAGGTTTAACACACAAAGGATCCACTCCAAAAGGAGAAGTGCATTTTCCAGACTGGAGGAGTGAAAATCAATCAGCCTGAGTTAAAATCGCTCGTTCGTTTTATAGTCAGGTCGCCAAGGGGGGGAACCCTGCACTGAGAGGTTAAGTTTTTTTTATTGATGATTCTTATAGATTCGAGGGTGTAGATTACGAATCTGGAAGGTACTTTTTTGGTACCCTTGAGCATTTTTAGTTATTCAAGATGGCGTCTCCGCCATCTTGAATTTTGTAATCTTAATATTTGACGATCTATTCGACAAAAGTGAATAGTTTTTGTCTTTATAGATGCATTTAATAATAAAGATTCACAATTATCAAGAAAATTTCAAAAATAAAAAATTCAAAATGGCGGAATCCACCATATTGGATTTTTTCACTTTTAATACTTTTGTTTTATATTTAATCCAACAAAATATTTATATTTTAACTATATTTTTTATACCTAGTTACTATAGAACATTACTTTGAAGAAAATATAAAAAATCAAGATGGCGGCATCCGCCATATTGGATTTTTTCACCGTTTATATAAAGCGATCCAAAGGTCCTAAATTAAAAATTCTTTTTATTTTAGTTATATCTTAATTTTAGTTTTTATTTCAGTTTTAATGTGTTGATTATGAATCTAGAAGATATTTTTTTGCCAGATTTGAGTATTTTTTATATTTAAAATGGCGTCTTCCGCCATATTGGATTTTTCTTCCTAATTCAATTTTTCGGGTTCTTTTAGGCCAAAATTAATAATTTTTTCTGTTATAGGTGCATTTTGTCGTAAATAATTACTTAAAAACTCAAAAAATCTAAAATCAAGATGGCTGCTTCCGCCATCTTGGATTTTTCACCTTCTAATATTTCGTGATCCACTGGCTCGAAATTAAAAATTCTTTCAGTTTTACTTATATATTTTATTATAAAATGCATTAAAATCATCATAAAGTTTTAGTTAAACACTTAAAAAACCAAATTCAAGATGGCGGCATCCGCCATCTTGGATTTTTCATCTTCTAATATTTCGTGATCCACTGGCTCGGAGTTAAAAATTCTTTTTTCTTTAGTTCTTTTTTTTAGTAACAAATGGTTTAAACTACATAAATGGGGAACACAACTGCAAAATATCTGAATTTATGGCCATTCAAGATGGAATCTTTCTCATTATTATTTTTTAACGTTAGTATTAGGCGATCTATCAGCTCGAAATTAAAAATTCTTTCTATGTTAGGTATATTTTTACAACAGAATTATCGCCATGCTTCTAACTGAGTACAAATATGTAAACTCAAGGACCAAGTTGCTTAGAGTTGCCAAGTCCCTTAGAGTTGCTGGCTCTAAAGTTATTCTGACAATCCTTTTTGGACAATGGCCTATGCTTTTATGTAGTTTCAATCCACTATTAATTCATTCCAAACTCCGGCATGTGTCGCAAAACGTGATCCGAGTTTTAAAAAGTTCTTTAACACATTTTCGGGTTTTTTTTTTCATTTCTCTTAAATAAAATAATGCATGTCGTTCATAGTTTCGATGACCAGATGCAAATAAATAGGGTAGAATTGGCTAGCAACTTCAATGTGAAGGGACCAATATCCTGCCTTTCCGGCTCCCACATCCTTGAAGAAAACTGGTTTCAATAAACAGTTCACCGATACTCTACTAGAGTTGCAAATCGCACCCTTTATTTTTAAAACTAACCGAAGATCTCCGTTGCAGTTTGGCTGAGATTTCTGATATAAATCCCGCATGACTTAGTTTGCCAAGCATTCTTGAAGTCCTGAAGTTTTGGAAATTTCTTCCCTTTCTGCATCTGTTTGGCTCCTACAAACACACTAGCCATAATTTTGATAGACCACTACCCAATATTAACCCCACACAACCTATAAAACTTATCAACATGATGATTTGCAAAGCCACCCGACAAAACTGATGATCCCAAGTAAATGTCAAACTCTTGACCAGCTCATTTAGTGAGTACCTGGGCTTCTGCTAAAGATGTCATGGTTGTATCTGTATTCTGGATAAGAATCGGGTATCGTGTCTAAAACAGTGGTTGATACTTAACAGCAGTTCCTAGTTGAATCTGAAATTCATATTTTCGGGAAATTTAAGTTTATTCAACTCTGGATAACGTTCTGAAAATGTCTTTGAAGAATTTGAAATCTTTATCTCTATAGCATTTCAAAGAGAAACTTCTCCATCATAGTCTAAGCGGTACCTGTTATATTAAAGAACATTTAAGAGTCAGGAGGTTTATTCTCAAGATTACATGAACGATCTTTAGGTTGTAAGGTATAGGGCTTTTGACGTTTCTTCTTTTTTTTATTCTTGAAATTGTATCCCTCTAGTTTTCTACTAAATAGATTACCACTTCGTCTGGTTGAATACAGTATTTCTTGCAATCTTCTGAATGTTTATTAACTCTTGATCCCATATTCCTATAAGTGTACCGCTCGACGAGATCTCAGCAAGTCCAAAGCCATTACTTCGATTTATGAACTCCCCCTGCCATTACTTAAGAGTAGTCTTGTTTGAAAAGAGGAAGCATTTTATACGAGTAGGGCTCTTAAAAAATTTAGTAGTAATTTTGCCTGAATAACAAAATATTTAAAATACTTACTTTAATATGGTGAAAAACATCTTTAATATTTTTCCTTCAACATTCATGGTTTTAAAGTATTTTAAACACAATATGCAAAAAAAAATTGAAAGAATTTTAATTTCGCACCAATGGATCACGAAATATTAGAAGGTGAAAAATCCAAGATGGCGGAAACCGCCATCTTGAATTTGGTTTTTTAAGTGTTTAAATAAAACTTTATGATGATTTTAATGCATTTATAATAAAATATACAAGTAAAAGTGAAAGAATTTTTAACTTCGAGCCAGTGGATCACGAAATATTAGAAGGTGAAAAATCCAAGATGGCGGAAGCCGCCATCTTGATTTTGGATTTTTTGAGTTTTTAAGTAATTATTTACGACAAAATGCACCTATAACAGAAAAAATTATTGATTTTGGCCTAAAAGAACCCAAAAAAATTGAATTAGGAAGAAAAATCCAATATGGCGGAAGACGCCATTTTAAATATAAAAAAATACTCAAATCTAGTGAAAAAATATCTTCTAGATTCATAATCAACACATTAAAACTGAAATAGAAACTAAAATTAAGGTATAACTAAAATAAAAAGAATTTTTAATTTAGGACCTATGGATCGCTTTATATAAACGGTGAAAAAATCCAATATGGCGGATGCCGCCATCTTGATTTTTTATATTTTCTTCAAAGTAATGTTCTATAGTAACTAGGTATAAAAAATATAGTTGAAATATAAATATTTTGTTGGGTTAAATATAAAACAAAAGTATTAAAAGTGAAAAAATCCAATATGGCGGATTCCGCCATTTTGAATTTTTTATTTTTCAAATTTTCTTGATAATTGTGAATCTTTATTATTAAATGCATCTATAAAGACAAAAACTATTCACTTTTGTCGAATAGATCGTCAAATATTAAATTTTAAAATTCAAGATGGCGGAGACGCCATCTTGAATAACTAAAAATGCTCAAGGGTACCAAAAAAGTACCTTCCAGATTCGTAATCTACACCCTCGAATCTATAAGAATCATCAATAAAAAAAACTTAACCTCTCAGTGCAGGGTTCGGCCAAAAATCGGGGTTTGGCGACCTGACTATTACGAGTGTAAGTACTGTAGCACCTCAAACCCACAGACTGCAGAAACGGAGATAGGCACCGCCTCATAGGCCGATAAGACACGTGTGGCCCACTCAACAACTACTCAGGCCAGAGAACTCTCTGTGACATCACATTATTCGTCCAGTTCGGGTTATCAGATCGGATGTTCCCAAAGAGAGGAATGAAGCTTGTTCGGCAGCTAAAAAGTATACTGCCATTTCGAGGGGTAAGCTGCAGTAACCACAATAATAAATTGGATCGCTTTAGCTTTTAAAAAAACAGTCTATAGTATAATTTCTTGTAGATTAGAGTTTTTGAGTGCTTGCAATAATTGTCCAAATCATTGTCACTACCTGCCGATGGGTATAGTTGGAATAGGTTTCGTACTTTTCTTCGGAAAAGCCTACAATCCGGACCGGATGGCGTCACTTGACTGTGTTTCTAAAATACGAAGCCCGTCGCCAATAGCCCTCGTAATTTGCCAAGTAATTTTTCGTGTGGCTCAAGCCCTCGTGTAGCTCTAGTGTGACGATAATTCAAACATAACCGGACCGGATAGATGGCGTGACGTTACAAAGAGCTTCTGTAGCTTTAAATTTGAAGAGTACAGGGGAAGAACCACTTTATTTCGTAGAAATCTTTCCTTAATAGCCTCTTTGGGGATGATAGCGTGAAATTTCCAATACTGGTGTAAAGAAACCGGTTACTCGCTTTGCTTATCTTTCTCGGCAACCCTGATTCACACCAGAGATCAGTGGATACGATTTACACGTTTGTACCGCGAATGAAGGACCGAAAGAAAAACCGGTTTCCGGTCGCTCTTGTCGGCCAAGCAGACACAATTACGGAAAGACTCTAAAGAAATCAAGCGGTTCTTCCCCTGTACTTTTCATTCGAGTTAGCCATAAATAAGCTCGGGCAGACTTTAACTCTTAACTAGTAATATATTTATATTAAAAATACGTGTGTAGTTACCTGTTCAGAAGAAACTGGTAGGGAAAGTGCACGGCGAAGTGTCGCTGTATGTAGATGTTGTTCATCATCTTCAGCAGGTTGTCGTCTCCCGATGGCTGAGACCTCTTCAGGAACACGTCTTCGAGGGGAGTCAAATTCGATCCCAGGTGCGCGATCAGATCGTGGTAGGCAAGGTGTACCTATATGGAAGGATTTCATTTAATTTAATGAAACGATATATGGGGTCAAGTGGGGTAAGTGTGATAAACAGCTCTTGTAACTTTGGAAATCATTCTAAAAATCTGAAAGTTTGCAATATATAACAATGGTCCCGCCTTACTGGGAACCCGTTAACTTCGCATTGCTTCCTTTTAGGAGGCATGCTTACTTGTGAAAATGCACTCAAAATCAAAACAAAATTAAATTCGTGTTAGTGCATGCGCACTTAAAAAAGCAAACACTAATAGAGGATGAAGCAGCCTTAGGGCGAGTGCATATATCTCAACCAATCAAACTAATAGAGGAAGGCTTCAAGCCCCCGTTTCGGCCCGGTCCATGTATTTTCAAGCCATGTTATGGTCTCGCAATCCCACGTGGATGACGTATTTTTGAAACTAATTATATTAATTAAAAATCACAATTAAATATGAAAAAACTAAGCCTCAGGTGCACACGTAGGTAGTAAAAGGAATCTATATTAAAAATTTCGAATTTTTTAGTGCAGTCTAAGTAGGTCTTTTGCGATCCACAGACATACACACAGACAGACACACAGACAGACTCTTTCTTTTATTATTATAGATAGACCACTTATAATTAAACTAAAAAGAAATATTGACCTTATTTTTTGTTTAAAGAAAGTTTTGAGCTTTTGAATTTAAGTGCAACTGTCTTCTTTTTATGTGGGTCTTTCTATGTGGGGTAAGTGTGATAAAACATCAATGGATTTTGAAATGCAAATTTTGTACACTTAAAATTGGAATTCAAACATATAATTTTTTTTCTACATATGTATGTTTCTTATAATAATTCACTACCAATTTTAGGATTTGGAATTTACTTGAAGCAGAGAACGAATTTTCTTAATGAAAAATGCAGAAACCCTATCACACTTACCCCACTTGACCCTAGGGTAGACTAATCAGTGAATGAACGTTTAGGGCCTTTTCACACGGAGCACCTTGATCACGGAACTTCCATAGGAATAACATGGAGAACCGCTGTAGAGGATTGTTCATTGAATTTTTTCATGGAGACACGAAAATCGGTAAACCGGTTTTGCGGAGAGATATAGGTAGCCAATCAGCATCAAGTATAGCTCTGACGTCTTGTTGGCAAAATCGAGTTTGCCAAATGAAGAAAAATCTACTTTATGCTCGCCAATGTTGATTTTTGTAGTTAGTACTACTCGTTAAATCGGCTTGTGGGGAGCCTTGTGGTTAAGATCTCGATCTCGTTATCGTAAGGTCTCGCGATCGAGTCTCGGTACCACTGAAGACCCATCGAATATGCGGAGTTCGTGAGTTCGTGCTCATTAAATCTGTTGGGACCGAGAGTCCTGTGAGTGGTCATTGCACATTTTCCCACGGGTACAGGTCCCTGGAGACTATTTCCCTCCCCTTCAGGAACTTGTCTAAATTGTGGAAATAACGCGCGATAGATGGCAGCATCTGTCACGTATGTGTGCGCGTGTGTTATGTCTGTCTCACATGATGAAGGATTATAAGCGGGTCTCTGACCAAGCACACAAGCCTGAAAATATATGTATACCAACCAACCAATTCCTACACGTGATGGAAATTTGAAAAAATATTGAAAAATTGAAAAAATGTGCCAAGACTAGCGATAAGTATCATTCATAACAACCCCTCCAGGAACGTGTGACGTCCGAATCTTTGCAGGTGGACAACCCTGTCCGAGCAGTTCCGTGCACAAGGGATACCGTGTGAAAAGGCCTTTAGGGAACTGCGTTCGCCAGTGAATAAACACCCAAGACATAAATGACCAGGACACAACCAACCATATGTCAGATAGCTTCCTACTAATGGGAGGAAGTCAGTGTTGCCAATCCATCTAGTGAAATGATTTTCAATCATTATTTTTAAATTATATTTGCCAAATGTACATTCACTGGGGCCTGTTAACTCATTGGTCAGTCAACCCTAAACAGTTTCTGTAGGATTCTTTTTTCATTATTAACTTAATACAGATTCCTCATAGTGGCGCGAAAGCCTATAGTGGGTCAAGGCATTATGTGCCCATTTCAGCTCTCTAGACCAAAGAAACTGAAATGCGAAGCATATGTCCTAGTCAGTGGTCAACCTTAAGCGAAAATCCCAGTGTTTCGTAATGCCCAAAGTGTTTCCAAATACGTTTTGGGGCATTCAGTGCAATTGAATGTTGTTGTTCGTGTGATTATTCTATAGAGATGCATAAAGATGGCTGTTTGTGACGATTTTTGCGATTGAAGAGTTTTAGTGGCGATCTCGGTAACCAAGTTTTGGCCTATATTAAAACTGTCTTTAGATTTAAGAAGGAAACCTCTTTGATATTTCCACCGTTAAAGCCTTCATTTTGTAGCCAATATGCCGCCAAGATTCACAAGTTTCTCCAACATCTTTTAAAGGAGTTGAATTTGGTTTTTGGTTAAAAATTAAGATTTTAAATTAACATACTCATGCTTGACTACAAAGTATTCTACTTTTTAGCCAAGAAATTGTATTTATAGGCTAGTATGCTATAAACTCACCTCCTGTGGGTGCAGGCCCCACAAATACAACGCTTGCCTCAGAGCGATAGCATCAGGATTCCCTTGAGTCCCCAACAGCAACATAGCCAGGGAGGACCCCACGCAGAAGGGGCACAGGGCCACATTCTGGTCTTCGCTGGCATTGAGCGCCCGGTACAGGTCCAGCCCGAACTGGTTGGTGGAGAAGGCCAGCTTCCGCATGTGAATTTACTTCGCGTTAGAGCTACACAAGGCTCTTAATGGCGAGCTTCTTAATTTTGAATCGGAGTGAAGTGAGTATAAGATTGCACTTGAGCCTGTACCCGATGCAATTTTATGTTTTTGTGGGGGTGTCATCATGCTGGGAGTAATAGGCCGTTTGTTTCTATATCCTTCTGATTTAAGAGCTTTTAGTGAGATTTTGGCAACCATTTTAAAGCTGTCCATAGAAATTACGAAGGATACATTTTCTGAAACTTCCACATTAAAAACTTTATTTTCTGTCTAAATATGTCGTCAAGGTAAAAAAAAAATATGCAATAACTTTCCACGGGGCTGTTTGTGGATTTCGGTTCAAAGTTACTGCTTTAAATTAGTATAATCATGCTTGACTTCGATGTGAATTCTAGTTTTTAGCCAAGAAATGGGCATTAATATATATTAGCATACTAACTTCTGTTAACTCACCCCTTTTGGGTGCATGCCCCACAAATACAACGCCTGCCTCAGTGCAACAGCTGGATTCCCTTGTGTCCCCAACAGCAACATAGCCAGGGATGACCCCACGCAGAAGGGGCACAGGGCCACATTCTGGTCTTCGCTGGCATTGAGCGCCCGGTACAGGTCCAGCCCGAACTGGTTGGTGGAGAAGGCCAGCTTCCGCATGTGAATTTACTTCGCGTTAGAGCAACACAAGGCTCTTAATGGCGGGCCTCTTAATTTCGAATCGTGGTGAAGTGAGTATAAGATTACACTTGAGCCTGTACCCGATGCAATTTTATGTTTTTTTTTTTTGGGGGGGGGTGGTGTCATCATGCTGGGAGTAATAGGCCGTTTGTTTCTATCCTTATGATTTAAGAGTTTTTCGGGAGATCTTGGCAACCATCTAAAAACCATCCATAGAAATTACGAAAGATACATTCTTTGAAACTTCCACATTAAAAACTTTATTTTCTCGCCAAGGTAAAAAAAAATATGCAATAAACTTTCCACAGGGGCTGAATGTGTGGTTTTTGGTTCAAAGTTAAGGTTTTGAATTAACGTATTTATGCTTGAATACAATTTGAATTCTATTATCTAGCCAATAAAAGGGTATTTATTTGCTAGTATACAATAAGTTCCATTAACTCACCTCCTGTGGATGTAGGCCCCACAAATACAACGCCTGCCTCAGAGCGACAGCTGGATTTCCTTGTGTCCCCAACAGCAACATGGCCAGGGATGACCCCACGCAGAAGGGGCACAGGGCCACATTCTGGTCTTCGCTGGCGTTCAGCGCCCGGTACAGGTCCAGCCCGAACTGGTTGGTGGAGAAGGCCAGCTTCCTCATGGTGAAGGTCACAGTTTGTGACGAGCCACCATTGTTGTTGTTGTTGTTGAGGCCTGTGGCGTGGCTCAAGATGAAGAGGGAGGAGATGGATATCAAGTGGAAGAGAGCCATGGTGCTGGAAACCTGAAAATATTTGAGATTTGAGGGGTATAGACTGAAAAGGGGGGTCAGTAAATCCAAAAAGTTAAAATATGGGGAATCGCAAAAAACTGCTTTTAATACCTTACTATTGTTGAGAGTAAAGGTGAATACACGTAATTTTTGTACTTATTTACATGTATTCACTTTTACTCTATACAATAGTAAGGTATTAAAAGCTGTTTTTTGCGATTTCCCATATTTTTAATTTTTGGATTTAGTGACTTTTGATTCTATTACCCTCATTTACTTATGATTCGACGTAACCAAATACTAGTGTTCGGATGTCATAATTCTATCGAGCTGTATCATGGGATGTTTGTAACGATCCTTGAAATTTAAGAGTTTTAGTGCGGGTTTGGTCATCTCGGCATAACCATTTTAAAGCTGTCTATGGAAATTACGCAGTATATCTTCTAGAGTCCCGAGATATTAGTTCTACACTCTTAAAACAAAAGAGTGAAATTCACTCCAGTTGGAGAAGTGCATTTTCGACACTGGAAAGGAATGAATATTAACTCAGACTGAGTTAAAATCACTCGTTTGGAGTGATTCTTTCTTAGGCTTAACACATACAAAGGATCCACTCCTTCCGGGGAAGTGCATTTTCCAGACTGGAGGAGTGAATTAACTCAGACTGAGTTAAAATCACTCGTTCGTTTTAAGAGTGCAGTAGGCAGCAGAGTCTTGACATCTGCGGTGGCTCTAGCTCATTGCTGTGGTGAACGCACGGCAAATCACTGTTGTCCTACATGTCACTAATATTGGACAACTAGAACGGCCACACCTACGGTAACGTCACAGTTACGTCAAACATTGTCTTATACCCCACAAACAAACCGCGATCGCCCCGTTCGAATCGTTCATTGTCTTGAGCGTCTCAATATTGACTGCGTCTAGTGATGATTAAAAGTGAATAATTGATTTCCAGTTTGATGTAATTATGTTTAATGCTTGTTTAAGTTTTTATAATCTAACACTTAAAAACTATATTTAATCCAACCAACATTTAAGACATATAAATTGACATAACCATCCACCTGATCTAAATCGCTCCAAACCATCGGAACTTTCAGATGATTCTTATTTCAAAGTAGCCATCAATAAAAGCATATTGCCACATTCATTTTCACGCATACCAATTATTCACAAAACCCATATATAATTTTGTTATACATTTGAATTTTTATGGACATATTTCAGCTTTTGAGTGGCAACAGAAATGCTGAACGAAAAATTCTTTCTTGAACTTCGGTTTGTGAATCAACGGTTCTTAGAAGAAGAGCACTGATGGAAGGAAAAGCAAGATTAAAACTTTAAATTAAAAATATTTCCCCTAACCAGATGTAAAGAATTGAAAAATATATATATATATTTATTTATTCTTTTTCCTTATTCATTTATTATAATGTTCATCAAGCATAGCAAAAAAAATATTTCCTTTTCGCGTTCATCTCAATACATATGTAAATATAACTGTATGCAGATAATTATGCATTTGTTCTCATACAAGAGGATACATTACCTACACAAAAATAATAAAAAAAACACGATTTATTTTTTTAAATAATAAGGATAACGAAAAAATTTCATTCTTCTCTTTCATTCGGGTACTTTTTTTCCTGAGAAATTCACGATACGGGTTCGTTCAATTTTACGCTTGGTTTTTTCCTTTATTCAAATCGGCATTGTGCCCCCATTTGAGAAAACATATACAAAATAAACGGCTGAACTTTAATACGCCTTGTGATTCCATTTGTAAACTACACAGCGGTCAATTACCTAATGTGCAACAGCATATCCTCTGCGTGTAGATTCAAAAGACTGCATTAGAACTATTTCTTTTGTCATATAAATAAATCACAGAATGCAAGAAATGGCCGCGTTCATAGAGCAGTTTCCCAACAAGCCCTTTTCTTTTAAAATTTTAGTGTGAGAGGAAGCACGTTTGGAAATTTTCCTGGAGGAAAGGCTCTTTCTCGTTATATTTCGTTATTCAAATGTAAGAGAGCTTTTTAATTGTACACATTGCCCTCTTATGTATTATTGACTTCAGATAATTCTTTTATGTGTTTTTTAGAAATAAAAAGAAATTAGAAGAAATAAAAAAAAGTTAATTCAAAGAACTCGAATACGCATGACATCAAATTTTAAAGTATATAATTTATAGACGGGTAAAATACAGTAGCGTAAAGGAAAGTCTGCCAAAGCAAAACGGTATTTTTTTGCTACACGATAGATTACGGTTGCCATTTGTAGATGCGAGGCCCTGTGCTAATCTCATCTCAACTTCTGCATCTTACGATAAATAGAAAAATCCTTTAAGAATTTTCATGCAAAGCAAATTGGACAAAGAGACTAAAACTTTATAGCCAATTTCAAATGACTATACGAACATCCATAATGGAGTAGTATTAGGAAAATAAATTGTAATTTTCATGTTCGATTTGTATTAAAAAAAACCCCTCTCGTGAGAAGTTTCAGGACCCAGCCGTTCTAAGAATAAAAATTTAAATTTGAACATTTTATAAATGGCAGTTGGAAAATGGCCAAATCGTAACATCGTTGCAATACGTTCATCCAAAGTCTCGTATCGTCCAAAGTGCAAATTTGTACAAAGAAAAATTTAAATGAAAATTTATGAATGAAAATTTTAAATGGTGCAAAGTAATTTTGATGAGTAAAAAAATGGCTTAAAGTTTTTCTTCGCTGATTTATTTTTTAAAAAAAATTAAAGGCTAAAATATTAATGTTTCATAAATACCTTTTTTGTCATCTGGAAGCAACAATTTTAGTCTTGCATTGCCGCAAATTGGGTACAGAAAGAAGTAGTATTTGAGAGGATTTTGTATTCAAATTAGGTCAATGGGCAATAATTCAAAAAACGCGTGGATTTAAGCAATAAAAAAAAATGGAACACTGGTATGGTGATATGTGGATCACATCAAAAGAATTGGTGTAGGGCTGCGAAAATTTAAGTAAAAACAGTACATTGGGATTTATTAAAAAAATCTATTCACTAGTCACCATTTAATAAGATGCGTGCGGCTTTGATTTAATATAACAGTTATGAATTTAACTGAAAAGACTGACCAAGTGATTGCTAATAAAGGAAGATAGTTGTAAAAAAAATATTTTTTTACTGAATTTGTACAGCACGTCGATTTTTTTATGGAGTATTACGTTTACGGGCGACAATATAAGGTTTCGTTTCGATGCGTCAGTCAAAAAAAAAAAGTGGATTGTGAAGCATATTGGATTGACGAAATATAAAAACTATCAATTGAGCATAAGGGGCCTGTATCCAAGGTATCCAATTTTAAAGGGGTACATTTTCCATATTCAAATGTACTATATTTTCCAATGCTGTGAACTGCTTTACGGATTCTTTTAACACTAACTATCTAATTGTTCACAGAAACGATTCAGTCAGTCAACGAGCCACCAGCGTTTTCATTTTACGATGGGCTTGCATTTTATTGTTCAAAACTATATTTACGTTTTTCGGTCATTATAGAAAAGTTTTTCGATCTGTTCCTTCTATAACTAAAAAAAACTATTTTTCAGTTTAGTTTTAAATTCTGGTCTGAAAGCATTCTTTATTTTATTCAGTCAGTCAACGAGCTCCACCAGTGATTTCATTTTAGGAAGTGCTTTTATTTTATTGTTTAAAACTATATTTACGTTTTTCGGACATTATAGAAAAGTTTTTCGATCTTTTCATTCGATAATTAAAAAAAAACCTATTTTTCAGTTTTATTCATCCTTTTACAAAACTATGTTGGGTTTTAAATTACTCGTTTAAAAAACACTAAGGAAGCTTAAAACAGTGTATTTTGATACAGTTAAATTCATCAAAAACGTTCTACTTTGAAAAGCAACTGTATTTGTGAGTAGTTTTTTCTTTCACTTCTTGGATAAACATCTTCAACTTATCGCATTGTATTATAACACTTGAAGAAGTTTTATATCAATGGCCATTTAGGATTTATTATCAAATATATTCTAAGTGGCACAAGACATTTGATCTGAAAATACTGATAAATTAGACTTCGCATATATGAGTTATCACATATATGAGTTATCAGAAGTGATGTTATTATTGCTTATGTAATATCGTTTTATCTCAATTTTATTTATTTAGATCTAAACAGGCTTTATCATTTATAAATTCAAGGTTACCTAATACTTCAAATTTTATTGGGTTTTAAAATGCGGTTCGTGCAATAAAATAAATTCGATTGCAGTTTTGATATGTATTAAGTCGGGGAAAAGTTGTTTTGTCCAAAAGCAGAATAATTATTTGATGTTAGAGAGAACTTATTTTGTACGTAATTAATTTTTTAAGTTAAATAATATTTAAAATATTAATTATGTTAATCGACCCTTTTCTAATTGGAAAATATGTTTTAGAGTGTTTAATGATTTTCAATTTTGGCCAACAACACATTATACAATGTAATGTTTCAGGTTTTTATTGGCAACAGGATTCCTGAATGAAAATAAAAAAATTTTTATCCTCGATTGGTAAATCAATGTTACGTGGATGCCACAAATAAGAGTACGTTGAAAGGAGAGTATGAATGAAAATAGGAAAAAAATACTGCAACAGAAATAAGTTAATTATATTTATCTTATCATAACAAATTTGAAAAGTCTGTCAGACACAAATGGTAAGTTAGATAAGATCTTTACGTTTTAAGCGTTGATAAAAAAAAAATCGACGATGTATAAATCAAAAAATATATATATTTAAAAAAAAAAAGCCCTGTGTACCAACTTCCTATTTTTCTAGGAAAATTCTGTCGTATTCGTTTGTATCTGTTATTTATATTGTATTCAAAATATAGCTTATTTTTTTTAAAATGTGTGTTTTTAACTTTGAATGACAACGTTTTTATCTATTTTGTGTTTTCTCTTTTTTTTCTGCAACACTAGAAAACTTTTTTTATTGCACCCACGGAAAAATCTCATACCGTGTAACCAGACCACCAACTTGTATACCTGATATATAATAATTTACATTATACTTAAGAAACTTCTTTCTTTCCAAAAGCAAAATACCATCCAAATCAGACTCACACACAAACGTATAACACGAACACACGAAAAAAGGTGCTAAAAGCGACCTTGGGCTACAGATTTGTCACGAAATTAAGTGAACAGTAGCGGTTGACATATCGCACTGCACGTAAATCTAAAAGAGGCCCATCTCTCGCGTTAATTCAATGAGAGTAAAGCCCGTTTTCCAATCAGTGAAATTTAATGACATCCAGGATGCGTTTATGGCATGATAGTAGTAACAGTCATCAGAGCAAATCCGCATTCGCCCATCTCGTGTTAATTATAGGGGTTTGTATTAAGATCTTATGAAAAGAATGCACCATAAATATTAAATCTTAGTTATTGTCTTCATCAGAGTATTTTGTATCGTAAATATTCACGATCTTTAAAGTTCGAATTTTGAAAGGTTACAAAAAATAGAGAGATATTTTTAGGAAACCTATATAAATTTTATTGGAAGGATATTTATTTACGATTTTTTCACCATTGTATTTACGTACGTAACGCTATACTTCCGATTTCTAAATGAAAGTGGTTTAAATTTACGAAGCACACAGCCATGAGTTATTTGCTTGAAAAGGAAGTTTTTAATATTAACTTTTTAATTTTGTTAATTCAATTAACTTTTCTTTACCTAAATCTACCTAGATGGCAGCACCAAAATCCAGAATTTCTAGAACTGTATTTTGTAAGATTGGTAGAGTTTAAATGTAATGGAGCAAATAGTTTAATTTTTTAAAAATATATATTAAAATATTTAAAAAACTACACTCCTACGCTAAACTTTTTTAAAAAAATTATCAGAGGAAAAGGGTCTTCGTCAGTTATAATACCGGAGTCAATTATTTTTAGCCTACTTTTCTTTTTTTTTAATTCGAAGAAATTAAAAAAAAAAAAGGAAAAAGAAGGTATTGACATGCTGTCGATGTCCGTCCGTCGGTCTGTCCGTACCCCCCTTTCAAAATCGGTTCTATATATCCATCCGATCTTAAAAATTCTTTTTTTATTAGAAAGATATAACCTCAGACATCCAGCTTTCATACTTTTTGTCCGTCTGTCTGTACGATCGGACGGACATAAATCTACTAGTTGTCGATGAATTTCCCATTGAATTAGCATTGAAATTCAATTTCGAGTCATTTAAATCGCTGTTGCAAACTACAAATGCGATGGACAAGTGAGATACCTCAAAAAATTCAGCGTATCTAAATGAGATCTAACATCGAAAATTTCAGAAAAGAATTCGAATTCTAAGTACTTCAATTATTTAGAAAACTTCACAATTAACGCTCATTTAAAAAGCATAGGAAGCCATTTTTATTAGAATTAAATCACCATTGCCCATCGCAACAATGGCTCGAGAAACTTTAAATCTTTTATAAGTTAAAATAAATTTATTTTTGCGACATCAAATATATTTCACTTCGAGAATCTTTGTATGTTGGTATGCAATGTTTTCATTCTATTTAAAAGCGTGAACTTTTACATACTTATTCTTTGAAATATAAATTTTTGCAAACGATTTAAGTAATAATTATTTAATTTTCGAAATAAAATAAATGAAACTAGCCGAATTTAGCGGGTAAATGTTGAATATAGAATTAATGCTGTGTTTGGCGCTTTTTTACCTGTTAAACACAACTGTTGTGTGGAAGCGGGTTAAGTGACAGATTCTGTTACAAACCTATTTGTTAATTTACATTTCTCATTTTAAGTGAATAAGTAATATAGTGCGATAAGTAATATTTATTTTATTGGTGATAGAAAATTAATAAAAATATTTGGCTTTAAGAAGTTGAAATTATATCTGGATGCTGTGTTTAGTGAAATTTATTCTAATGCATACAATTTTCATGTAGAAACGGTTGTTGATGTCACTTACTGTAACGAACCTAGTTTTTTCAAGATAAGAATTTAAGTAAGTATTATAACGAATTATAACGTATATAGAACTGACCTAAATATTATTTTTCATTTCAGAAAAAAAAATATTACAAGCACCAGAGAAGCTGGAAGGGAGGCTGGGACTACGAAAAGCGTACAGTAACGATAAGGAGGGCTGGTGGCCAGGGGAAAGATAATGCGGCCACTGGCCCGGGACAAAGAAAATTTACCAAAAACGGAATGGAGAGCTGCTGGCCAGAGGAACAAACAATGCGGCCACTGTCCCGGGACAAAGAAAAGTTACAAGAGCGAAATGGAGGGCTGGTGGCCAGGGAGAGACAGACAATATGGCCACTAGCCCGGGAGAAAGAAAAGTTACAAGAACGAAATGGAGGGCTGGTGGCCAGGGAGAGACAGACAAATGGCCACTAGCCCGGGAGAAAGAAAAGTTACAAGAACGAAATGGAGGGCTGGTGGACAGGGAAAAAGACAATATGGCCACTGGCTCTGGAGAAAGAAAAGTTACAAGAACGAAATGGAGAGCTGGTGGCCAGGGAGAGACAGACAATATGGCCACTAGCCCGGGAGAAAGAAAAGTTACAAGAACGAAATGGAGGGCTGGTGGACAGGGAAAAAGACAATATGGCCACTGGCTCTGGAGAAAGAAAAGTTACAAGAACGAAATGGAGGGCTGGTGGCCAGGGAGAGACAGACAATGCGGCCACTGGCCCGTGGAAAAGAAAAGTTACAAGAACGAAATGGAGGGCTGGTGGACAGGGAAAAAGACAATATGGCCACTGGCTCTGGAGAAAGAAAAGTTACAAGAACGAAATGGAGAGCTGGTGGCCAGGGAGGGACAGACAATATGGCCACTAGCCCGGGAGAAAGAAAAGTTACAAGAACGAAATGGAGGGCTGGTGGACAGGGAAAAAGACAATATGGCCACTGGCTCTGGAGAAAGAAAAGTTACAAGAACGAAATGGAGGGCTGGTGGCCAGGGAGAGACAGACAATATGGCCACTAGCCCGGGAGAAAGAAAAGTTACAAGAACGAAATGGAGGGCTGGTGGACAGGGAAAAAGACAATATGGCCACTGGCTCTGGAGAAAGAAAAGTTACAAGAACGAAATGGAGGGCTGGTGGCCAGGGAGAGACAGACAATGCGGCCACTGGCCCGTGGAAAAGAAAAGTTACAAGAACGAAATGGAGGGCTGGTGGACAGGGAAAAAGACAATATGGCCACTGGCTCTGGAGAAAGAAAAGCTAATTCTGTAGAAAGAAAAGAACCAATTCAGTTTGTTAATTCATGACATCTGATGAATGATACAGGTTTTCTGTTCAACGTCCGAAGGATGGAAATGCATTAGGGCTACTGGCGACAGCACTATAAAAATAACGCACAGGTCTATTTCTACCTCCCGGGTCTGTGTGGAAATGAAATAGAATCGTAAAATACTTTCTATATCCAAATAGAGTTCATTTTTTTTTACTTTTCGTACTAAATATTTTCTCTGTCTCAGGGAGAGACAGACAATGCGGCCATTGGCCCGTGGAAAAGAAAAGTTACAAGAACGAAATGGAGGGCTGGTGGACAGGGAAAAAGACAATATGGCCACTGGCTCTGGAGAAAGAAAAGCTAATTCTGTAGAAAGAAAAGAACCAATTCAGTTTGTTAATTCATGACATCTGATGAATGATACAGGTTTTCTGTTCAACGTCCGAAGGATGGAAATGCATTAGGGCTACTGGCGACAGCACTATAAAAATAACGCACAGGTCTATTTCTACCTCCCGGGTCTGTGTGGAAATGAAATAGAATCGTAAATTACTTTCTATATCCAAATAGAGTTCATTTTTTTTTACTTTTCGTACTAAATATTTTCTCTGTCGCCTAGACGGTATGGTGTTTTCTCCCTTCGCTCGTCAAGCGAGTTACCCTGAATTTGAATATCGGATAAGGAATGAGTATATGCGTTTGAGTATATTTGCATGGAACTTTCTTTTCAATTTGTGGGTTCGAATGCTTGTTGTCGGTTATAGCACAGATACCATGGGTGCGGGTTATCTGGGGAAATGGTTCCTCCGTTCTAGCAATTCGAAGTGTCTAAATTGAGGGTTCAGAAACCTCTGATTATACTGCACCCCTCCTTTTCTTCTAGGCTATACACTTAAGCTTCTATGCCCTTTCTAAAAAATTATCAATAGCATTTATAGAATTTCATACTTATTATATCTTAAAGTTTATTTATTTTTGACAATAAATATTTTTGCAATTTCTATTGCTTCAATCTGCGAAAGAGGAAGTAAAAATTACTTTTCGGCAATTTAAAGTCAACTTTTTCGGTCTATAAAATTAGTTCGATATATTTATGAAAAAAAAAATTACTTTTTCGTTAAACCTACAACAGTAGATAACGCGCTAACTACTCCAACGATCACGCTACATTACATTAATGAAGATTTAAAATATACCTAACAGGGTTTGACAACGGACGTTGACAAAATTCCTATCTGGTCTAAGTTTAACAGGAAATTCCCTAATAAAATTTTCCAAGGCAAATTAATTTCAGACCAAATATGATTCCCAAACAAATAATTTTTACTGTTTACGCTTAAGTTTAGAGGTAAAATTGATTAATAACTATTTAAAGAAATACTAAAACAATGGGGCTGTTTCACGGAGGATCTGGCAATAGCTCCACTGTCTTCTTTTCCTTTCTCTCGAATTACTTTTGTTTTGGTTAAGTTGGTTGGTTGGTAGACCTACATTCAAGTTAGAGTGCTTGGTCAGCACACAAACCTGATTATCTCTACCAACCAACCAAAACAAAAGTAATTCGAGAGAAAGGAAAAGAAGACCGTGGAGCTATTGCCAGATCCTCCGTGAAACAACCCCATTGAGCGAATTCACTGATAATCCATAAAATTAATTAAATTGCATTATATTTAGAGTTCTAGTTCCATGTTTGTGATTACATTTTTAAATGAGGTAAGCTATTTATAAACATTATAAAATGCTCAATTGCAGGAATGAGACACAGATGATTTGGGGGAAAAAACTATACAAGTCCCAAACAAACAACAATATAGGAATAAGGTTTTACAATCATTTAATTTCATTGCTTATTCGTTTCGAAAATTCCATAATTATTTCCTATCAGTTTCTAAATTAATTTATCTTCAAAGGATAATAACATATAATATTCCTCAATTTTAAATAGAAGCAAAACATTTCATATCAACATACAATCAAAGAATTTCTTTGTGAAATATATTCGACGTCATTTCAAATCGAAAAAGTAATTTTTTCTTAATTTATTATTTAAAAGAAATAAAGATTCTCAAACGATTGTTGTGAATGGCAATGGTGATTGAATTTTAATAAAAAATGGCTACTTATGCTTTTTTAATGGGCATTACATCTTGCAGTTTTGCTTATAGTTATTTAAGCAACAAGTGTCGAAAATAACACTTTATTAAGCGAGTGGCTTTTATTTCACGAGCGAGGTACAGGCGAGTGAAATAATGACAAGAGCTTAATAAAGTGTTATTTGGCACGTGCTTGCTTACAATATTTTTTATAATAACGTCCAAAAGCGTGAAATTTGTGTTCTTACTTTTGTCTTATTTAATATCTTTTAATAGTTTTTGTAGAACTTGTGGTTTCCATGGAGATATTAGAAAATGCAAAAGTAATGAACCAATAGAAATAAGTGAGTTTCATGACCATTTAGTTTCCATGGAGATATTCATGACATCATTTTGTTTTTCTACCAATCAAATACTCTTCAGGGTTCCCACTCTTCTTTCAAAATAAAAATCAAGGACTTTTTAAGGACTTTTCAAGGACCCCCCAAAAAATTTCAAGGATCCTTAATCATATGACACCATTTTAACAAATAAAACAAAATTTATAAAATAACCAATATAAACAGAATTTTTTAAAAAAAAAAACATACATTTATTGTTATAAAGTTGTAAACAATATTTAAAATTTTTTGTTTAAACAACATTTTTACATTTTTATTACTTAGTTGGAACCAAAGAGTTACAATAATATGAGTTACAATTAGAGAATACAATTTTCGTACCAAGATAATTAAAAAAAAAAAAACTCAACCATTGATTTTATAAAAAAAACCTAATTACTGCTTGAACCCAGTTTACAATCAAATCAAATCATAAATTTAAAATAAATAAATTTAAAATCGAATAAATAAATTTTAAAATGTATATTTGAAGCTTATTCGTAGATTTTGAATGCATTTTCCTAACTATGTAGTTCGATAACCACGCCCGTATAAACTACGGACTATCCATAGTAGTAGTTGGCAGTATGCATTGAATAACCAACCGTAAAAAAATATTAGGGATATTGGCGACAAGCTTCATAATTTAGAACCACAGTCAAGTGACGAGCCGACACCTGAATAGGCACCCAATGCAATCATTAAGTGCGACATTGTACGCAGCTTCGGGACTTTGGAGCATATTTAATGTGCACTTCTCTACACGTGGTATTATTCGTTTGGCTGCATAGGCCGTTTATAGGCCGGCAGTCATTTTGGTGATGCCCGACCCGAACCTGGGACCTTCCGCATGCAAGGCGAACACCTTAACCGACTGGGCTCCCCAACCCCAAAAAGAAGAAAAGAAACTCTACTTAACGGAAAAGTACTCATAATTTTATTCAGATGTTCCAAAGATTTTTGAATAACAAAAGTAAAATAAACCTGCGTCAGCAGTTGTAACATTAAAACAAAACATCGTTCGAAATATCGCCAACGCCAGATGTTATAGCAACCATATCAGAGGGAAAAAGGATTTGGCGAAAATACTACCCGTTCTTCTCAGTTCCTCTGTCTAATGACGTTTTGTTTGCAGAAGTGCTAGACGCGCCATTTATCACTGCGTTGGCAGTGTTTTAGAAAATGAGTTCCCGTATTTCGAACGGTTGCGCGCCGTCACGGAAGAAAAAAAAATCAAGGACTCTCGATGATTGTTGATGAAAATCAAGGGGTATTTAGAGTGTCCTTGAAATCAAAAATAAAAATCAAGGACTTCTCAATGATTTTTGGTCAAAATCAAGGAGTATTAAGGGGTCCTTGAAAACGAAAATCAAAATCAAAATCAAGGACTTCTTAAGGACTTTCAAGGGGGCGTGGGAACCCTGCTCTTATTTACTTTACGCACTAGTGCCGAAAATCTCATTTTCGCCACTGTCTGTGACGTAAGCACGTAAAGTGTCATTTTCGAAACGATTTATGAATGAATATGATATAAAAAAAGTAAACTTTTTTGCACGTTGTTTTAAAAAATAATTGAAGTACTGTTTCTGTATAAGTTGTTTTACTACTATATTATATGAACAGCAGAAAAACCAACTACCGGGAGGTGAAATTAGTGGACGAAACTTCGGATGTCGGAGATTTTTTTTTAAAAAAGGGAATATCAAAATAAGAGGGAGAGTTCTTCTAGAACTGTAAACATTTTTGCACGTTTCACAAGCAACACTTCCGGTAATTACTGCGGCGATATTAGATCAATTGAACTTTTACACCGGAAAGGGAAAATGTCTTTTAAACGGTTTTCGGAACTATATTAGCCCAATTGGTGGCAATTGTTAAGTGAATAAGAGATTTCACATTAAGAGAGCGGCATTTTCTTATATCAGCTGTACTGCAAAATTTGTTGCAGAACATTTTATTAACTTTATAAGTAGCTTTCTTTTATAATAATTGCACTGTTAAAAAAAACCTGAAATTTCAGGAGAGAAAATTACTGATTTTAACGGAACTTTCCGGTAACTACTGAAAACGGGTTTGTTTCTTCTGAAAACTGTTTTTCTTCTTCTAAAAACGGGAAATGGCCGTAAACCGAACCGAAAATGTCCGTAAAGAGCGGAAACGGAATTTTCCCGTTTTTAGACGCGAAGTGTTACAAACAATGGCGGCTTATTGAAGTTTAGGCCTAAACATAAAAATCCATAGCACGTATACAAGCAACTCGAATTTTAAATTTTGCCTTTCAGAACATAAATTGCATGTTTTTAATAGCAAAACTGATTGTCTTTATTAGAATATGTAAGTATTGTAAAGATAGAACAAAATTATAACTATTGTTTACTATTGCAGCTGCTTTTCAGTCCAATTTACACTACGTTCTTGAATTGAGCTTTAGCGCAGTCAAAGAATGCTTTGTTTTCGCAAACTTCTATCAAGCAGTTTGATAAAAATCGTATAATAAAAATGCAAGCAATATGTAAAGCAAACAGTTCTTGCTGAAAATACGATTAGAACACATTAAATAATTAAAAATAGTTTTTAAAGCAACTTTAAATATTTGTAAATCGTTTGGAAAAACTTTTGAAGATTGCATGGTACTGCTCAACTCCTCTTTTATGCAAAAAGAATAATTCTTTTTTTCGTTTTCTCTCGATGATTTCGACAGAATCAGCATGTGATAGAATATGGATTAAAAGACATATTAAAAATTGTAAAAAGTTGTGAGATAATGTTTCGAGCCAACTTAAAGAGGATGATTTTAATCAAACATACATTTTGTTACGACTTTTTACCGGCAGCTGAAATCGGATTTAGAATTCGTTGTACAGAACTATTATGACTACAGATGATGTCTAACTGAAGAAAAGAAAATAAACATGTTCGAAGTTATACTGCAGTGAAAAGCCGGGTGTCAAGCATCTGCTCATTACTTTCGTTTTCTACAAAAGGAAACCGTGGTTTTCGCTGTATTATTTCGAGGTCTTATCACTTAAATATGCTAGAATTTCAAACTTAATGCCACGCAAAGTGTATTTTAAAAATATGTGTGCTGGAAATAGTGAAACTACATTTTTTGTTGGAATTATTTGGATTATTATGTTAAAATTATTAAGGTAAGTGTCCCATCGTCGCATTGCTTGGTTCGATATTCTCACTTTCGATGTTTTTCACAGACGTAATGTTCAATCTGTTTCATATACAAGCTCAAAGTGTTTTTAAAATATGTGTGTTGGAAATTGTGAAACTACATTTTTAGTTGGAAATGTTTGGATTATTTTGTTTAAAAATTTAATCAAGATAAGTGTAAATGTAATACTTTCTTCTGTTGAAATAAAAATGTTTTCTGTAAATTGCTTTGGTTTCTTATTCAACCGATACATATATATTATTATAAAATTATTTAGTTATTACTTGCTAAAAAAGAAAAACAGTATGAAAAACTTTAATCTCTACTTCTTTATGGTTAAAAGTATTATTTTTTACAATGCATAATTTGTGTCTTAAATTCTGGTTATTAATCAAGAACGTTTTACATTGAAAGATAAATTTAATTTTTTGTATTATGATGCATTACATTTTTGAAACTTGCTGTTTTTCTTTCAAAGTAATTTTAATATGTAAAGTCAATGTGCTAAATCACTATAATTTAATATCTAACAGTTTGTTGCCTTTTAAAATAGTTTAATTATATATTATAGTTGAAAAAAATATGTAATTTTGACAATTATATTATACTGTAGATAATGGACTGGTTTTAAATTTATTTTTATATTCTACGGTGGATACGAGGGGAAATACAGGATGGCCCAAAAGTAGTTTAACAGTTAATGTTGTACCATTGGTAAGAACTTTGGCTTATTTAGAACAGGTATTTGACATAGTCGTGCTTAGTTTTAGTTACGACTTTATTTTAGCCAACCAACAAAACTAAGCACGACTATGTCAAATACCTGTTCTAAATAAGCCGAAGTTCTTACCAATAGTACAACATTAACTGTTAGGCTACTTTTGGGCCACCCTGTACAAAATGGAAAATTTTAATAACGGAGAAATAAGAAACGGGACTTCTGTAAATATACGGGAAAATTCAAAATGGAAAATTTTAATAACGGAGAAATAAGAAACGGAACTTCGTAACGGGAAAATACTTAACGGAACGGGAAAAGCCCGGCAA
Source organism: Hylyphantes graminicola (assembly GCA_023701765.1). Lineage (NCBI taxonomy): Eukaryota > Metazoa > Arthropoda > Arachnida > Araneae > Linyphiidae > Hylyphantes > Hylyphantes graminicola. The sequence goes on along the minus strand of CM043118.1, from coordinate 55,793,119 downwards.
CTCAGCTGCCGGGCTTTTTCCTTCAAATTCAGTAATTTTTTTTAACAGTGTGAAGTACTATTTCTGTACAAGTTGTTTTACTACTATATTACATTAACAGCAGAAAAACCAACCACCAGGGGGTGAAATGAGTGGACGAAACTTCGGATGGCAGAGTTTTTTTTTTTAAAGGATATATTAAATAACAGGGAGAGTTTTTTTAGAACTGTAAACATCAGTAGCTTTCGTGATTAATCTGAGTAGTAAGGTATGAAGAGGTAACCACAAAGGCTATTTTGCTTGGACCAACCATCGAAGGTTTATCAAACCATTATTGGCCAGACATGGATGATTACTATGGGCTATACATGGATGAATACCAATGGTTAGATAAACTTATTTCAATGGTTAATCCAAACAGAATAAGTTTATCTGTTTATCTTATTTTTTATATTGTAAGTTTCGTACAATGTGATAATAATTCTACGGTGTCTCTACTCGGCTGAACAATATGGTTAGATACACTCTCGAAGGTTGCTTTCGTGATTAATCTGAATGGTTGGATGGTAGACATATATTTTCAGGCTTGTGGTCTTGGTCAGCGACCCGCTTATAAACCTTCGTCAAGTAAGACAGACACAACGCACACATACGCGACAGATGATGCCATCTATCTCGCGCCACCTCCACAATTTAGACATGTCCCTGAAGGGGAGGATGATTAATCTGAATTTGCCTACTACTATTAACAATCTCTGTACCAATATCCATATACGAATAGTAATAGTTACATAAAACTGTAAGTCGGTAGGTTTGAATTATCGTCGCACTAGAGCTACACGAGGGCTATTGGCGACGGGCGTCGTAATTTAGAACCACAGTTTAGACACCTGAATGGGCACCCAACGCAACCGAGGGCGACACCGTACGCAACGGTGACATAAAACTGTAGTAATACAGCAATGGTAAACAATACACTCCTTGCCAACCTTACTTGGGTAAAAACAAAGAGTAAAAAGGCAGAGGGAATAACGCTATTGGTCCGTTACTTGGAGACTCTTGTAAGGTAATATTTACATACAAAATGATATGAATGGAATTTAACCAAAATACACTTTTTATTCTGATTTCATTCTGATAAAATTTCCGAATTTTCTCAAAAATTATTCAAATCTATTGGACCTTAAACGAAATTAATGTTTTAAATATGTTTTCTGGATGGATCCACAAATAATTTATGAACTCTTTACATCCGCGGAAGGATCTTCTCCACAGCATATTTCTATTTACCCAACTTAGGTTGGCAAGGAGTGTAGTAATTTTGATAGTTACTCAAAAACTGTCTAATGTTAATAATAATAACATTCGTACTCCAAACCCTTATTACAAGGTCGAAGGTCCTTCGATGGTAAACAAAGTATAGCTTTCGTGGTTTCTCAAAACGCACATATCCCGACACAAATAATATTATTTAGACATAACTTGTTTAAGTAGCTTTGGTGGATACTTAAAAAATCACCCAATGCTAATAAAAATATAAACTTTATACCCCAAATCCTTACAAGGTCGGAAAGTCGTAGTTAGGAAAACCTTCGTTGGTTAGAGGACAGTTTTCGTGGTTACTCACAATTGCCCACTAATCCACACAAGGTCGAAAAGTATTAGTTAAACATTCGATAACTAGTCAAAACAAGGTGGGTTAATCTTACCTTACTGTTGCGGCATCGTATAATCCTCTGCAGCACACACAAATTGAGCTTTGAGATGATGTCCATACCAAAAGTGAAACTCGAAAGCACCCGTGCCAAGCCCAATACTTAAAAAGTCAGTTGCGCAAAAGAAGACCAAATGGAATGACGGATCTTCGAGGGCAAAGAACCTCCTCCTCCATTGGATCTTTTGTTGCGAGTTTTTGGACACCACACCCTTTCTCGAATTTGCAGGTATATATTTTTATGGTTTTTTAAAGAGATGGGTTACTTTTAGGTTCGGTTTTTATTTAAGAAGTAGGGGAACAATACATGACTTTTAATTACCACTCAATAATGGGGACCGGATGGCCGAGTGGTTAGCATCGCAGGCCATCAGTCTGCGCGTTTTCGCCCTGTGTGTACTTCCTTTCTCTGTGACAGTAAAACTCTTTCTGTGTCTGTCTTACTTGACGAAGGCTTATAAGCGGATCTCTGATCAAGCACACAAGACGGAATATATATGTAACAAACCTACCCTACCACTCAATAAATTTAAGGGTAATTGTGAACCTTATAAGATAATTTCAACGATAACTTTAAAACTTAAAGAGTTCTATGGCAGCTACCGTTTGCGCATGCATGATTGTCTCGAAAACCTTAATATGACGTCCAACAGGCCATTGAAGTCGGTGTTTTTTGGGGTTTTTTTTTTCAGCATTAACTTTACAACCAAAATCGTTCTATGGCAGCTAGCCTCTAACAATTATTTCAAAAACCTTTTTATGATGTTTGAAGGTACTGGGAACCCGCATGCAGAAAACTTCAGAACTCTTTCGATTCGAACTGAGAGTGGTTTCGTACGGAAGAACAGACGGATCAGTGTTTAAAAAAATCCTTTTTTAGAATGGTTGTGGGACATACTATATACTACCAACAGCCAGAAAACCAACAGCCGAAATTCCGACAGGCCAATCCCTGTAACAAAAGTAGCAAAAATATCAATGCAAAATTTAGTAATTAAATTGCTCTTATTTAAGCATAATGCCATTAAATTATTGATTCGTCGGGTTTTTATCCTGTCGTATTTCGGCTGCCTGGCTATGTCCGGCATTAGAAATTCCTTGTACTAAAATCTATGGAAAAAACGCACTCGCTAACTAGGGTCAAGTGGGGTAAGTGTGATAGGGTTTCTGCATTTTTCATTAAGAAAATTCGTTCTCTGCTTCAAGTAAATTCCAAATCCTAAAATTGGTAGTGAATTATTATAAGAAACATACATATGTAGAAAAAAATATATGTTTGAATTCCAATTTTAAGTGTACAAAATTTGCATTTCAAAATCCATTGCTGTTTTATCACACTTACCCCACATAGGAAAACCCACATAAAAAGACAGTTGCACTTAAATTCAAAAGCTCAAAACTTTCTTTAAACAAAAAATAAGGTCAATATTTCTTTTTAGTTTAATTATAAGTGGTCTAATGTTATATATTGCAAACTTTCAGATTTTTAGAATGATTTCCAAAGTTACAAGAGCTGTTTATCACACTTACTCCCAATCACACTTACCCCATTTGACCCCATATCAAACTACTATTCGCTTGGGCTTGCGAAAGTATTATAATCCAAGTCTATATTACATGTTTTTGGGTTAAGAAAAACAGATATAACGTCAACATATCCTTATTTCTTGGACATCCAGATTGGACATTGTCTTCCGCGGTTCGACTTCAGAGGGCCCGCTGCGTGACACCCGCATTCTTCCGCGTGTGTTCGAACTGCGTGACCGCAGCTTCTGCAGGAGATTCTTCTTCTTGGGAAGCTCCGCTCCAATTGCCGGTTTAGAAGCGGGCCCGACTCGACCTTTTTTGGCTTGAGGGGCGGCGGACCGTGTAATAATGCTGGGCAGTTTTTGAGTAGTTTTTAGATTTTTTCTTTAGTTAGAAGGTATAGACTGCTCAAGAAATGTTGTTGTGAACCGGTAATGAAAGTTTGTTTTGATGTCTGAAACATAAAGTGTGCATCTGTGTTGAGTTTCCAGCTAGGCAAAGTATCAGTAATGCAACAAAAAAGCTTGAGATTGTAAAGAGCAGTTACTGCAACTCAAATGGGTCTTTAAGATTGTAAAACGGCAATGCCAAAATCCTAAGGCATTTTTAGAAAAACATAAAAGAAAATGTACTCAATTTGTACGGTACTTCAAATTTGAGTCGGGGCAGGGGAGCCGAGTCGGTTAAGGCGTTCGCCTTGCATGCTGAAGGCCCCCAGGTTCGGATCCGGGCATCGCCAAAATAACTGTTCACCTATAAACGGCCCATGCGGCAAAAATTTCGACGAATAAAATCTCGCGTAGAGGGAGTGCATGTTAAATATGCTTCAAAATCCTAACGCATTTAAAGTTTGCCTTGGGTGCTACTCAGATGTCGGCTCCTCACTTGACTGCAGTTCTATATTAAGACGCCCGTCGGCATTACTCCCCGTGTAGCTCCAGTGCAAAGATAATTTAAATGAACCTAACGACGAAATTCAGGGCAAATAGCAAGAAAAGGCAATGAATACAGTCAGTACACGCCATTACCTATCCCGCTAAGATGTATCTAATCCAAGGGCATGTTTATAAACAAAACTGCAGACCATTAAACGTTTAAAAACTCTGTTTTTGGCTTCACCACAGACCATACTAATGATTCCAATTGTAGCTGCAAGGGCTGTGGGGTCGAGTATTAGAAACAAAAGCATGGGAAATGCGGTTCAACCAAATTCAAAAATATTGTGAAACATTTTACCACAGAATTGCAGCTGCACTCCGTGCCACCCTAACTTGGGTAAAAACAAAGAGTAAAAAGGCAGAAGGAAGAGCGCGGTTGGTCCGTTAGTTGGAAATTCTTGAAAGGTAATATTTACATACAAAATGATCTGAATACAATTGAACTAAAATACACTTTTCCTTCTGATAAAATTGCCAAAATAAAATTCTCAAATAATATTGAAATTTGTTCGACCTTAAACGAAAATAATGTTTTAAACAAGTTTTCTGGATGGATTCACAAATAATTTATGGAACTCTTTACATGCGCGGAAGGATCTTCTTCATAGCATATTTCTATTTACCCAACTTAGGCTGGCAAGGAGTGTACAAAAAAAAAAACATTTCTGGTAAAACCAAAAGCCAAATTTTTAACAGCGTATACTGTATAGGTTAGTGGGAATTAATTGGTGAAATCATTGGCTCTCATTGACGTTTTAAAAAAAATGTGTCATCGAAAAATTAATGCAAACTGTGGAATATATTTATGAAATTTAAGATACTATTCTTTCTAAAATATAAATTAAGTCTTTTTAATTAATTCTTATTCGAGAAAAATTTTCTATTGATTCTACACTATTTTACAGACTTATTTATTGACAAATCGTCTCCCCAAGTTATTGATTATTTTTAAAAGTGCCCATATTGCACCTCACGATATAGGACGTTTATTTACCCTCAAATATTTGTTCTAACGCGTGCATTTTATTTTCATTCTAATGATTCCATATACTCACACGTGTTTGTCTCTATTCAGACTAATAGACTCAATTAAGGAATGTTTTTGTTCTAATGTATGTTGTTATCTTCTAAACATTTGTTCCAATTACGAAAACAAAATGACTTCATCTTTATTAATGTAATCGTTACTACATAATAAAAATGTATTCTATGAATTATATGCATGGATAATGCTTTCAGTTTCATAACAGAAACGGCCCACCGTTTAGAATGTTATGAAAGTAAGTTTCGTAAATTTTATTTGATTTGAGTTCTTAGATATTGCGATTTTAATACAAAATGACAACAAAAAGATAAATAAACACCGGCTAATAATGGAGAAAGAAAGTCACAAACATTTTATATTACTTTAATTTTTTTTTTTTTTTTGCAATATTGTATTTAACTTGGCATACATTTCGATTTGTAAGGATATTCGACATACCTGAAAAATCTGATGTTTCTAAAATGTCGATTTTTTTTATTTCTTTAATACATCGAAATGATTTCATAAATTTTCCAAATATATTTTATTAAAATAGAACAATTAGTATTCCAGTAAAAATGGTCTTCTAAACAACTAGAATAAAATTCAACTGATGCCATCTTAAATAATAAACCATTTTAATTTTTGAATTCAAACGATTAAAAAAAAAATATATCGTCTGCTCTGCAATATGCATTGATTTTCTTTTAATTTTCTGTAACGTTCTACAAACAAAGTGTGTTTAAAATATCCAAGAATAAATAAAGATACATTTTGTATTCATTCATTACTAAAACTATATTATATTCTATTGTTAATAATAATGCAAAAATGGTTTTAGAGGGGATTTTTTTTGCATTAAAAACATTTATTTTTCATTTCAGAAGTAACTAAGAAAATCTGTTGATTAAATACTTTCCTTTTACTTCATGAACATAAAGTATTACGCCCCAAAAATACTGAATTAAATAATAATTGTAAAAGTAACAGAATGATGAAAGGAAATTGAATTTTTCTTTCTATAAACAAGATGTCAGATAACCGAATATATAATTTGACGATACATTGAAATATCAGTTTAAATGTGGCAATATTCAAGAGAATAATCTATTTTTAATAGCGAAATATAAAAAAATTTCTATTCATATGATAACTCAACAAAGGACAATTTCTTTCCGCCCGGTTAGTCTTAGACGAAATCGGTTAAACATAGCAGTCAAAAAAATTTTTATAAAACTAAAACTATTTTTGATCGAGCGAAAACTCAAAAGAATACCAATTTTCTTTAGAAATAAAACTATAAATTGTTTCAAATCATCCACAAAATCAAAAGGAGACTCATTTTTACCATCTACTTATTTCTTCAAAAAGATTAAAGATAATAGCAATGAAGAATGTAATAAATCAGAAATAATGTTTCCATTGTTAAAATCACGAAATTTGTTTTATTTTCTGTTCTACGTGGCACGAATTACTGGACTGCCATTACCTAGTCCACACCCTTCCCAATCTAAATTGGAATCGAAAAACTTCAGCTTTTATTGTCTCTTGCTAACCATCCTGAAGACAACATCTTTCCTCTTCTCATGTATAACCATACACCACCTGGTTCGAGCGACAACCTTAAGGCTCACCTTCTATTCATTCAACACTTGCGGTACTTTGACAGTGTTCGCCGTCATCGCCAAGAAATCAAGCATCAGGAAGACGATGAGGACTTTGGCGCAACTCCGAACGGAACTAGACTTCAACTGCTACGTCGGCAGTCGCCAGTCGATCCACCTCGCCTTCGTCTTGGCGAGTCTGGTCGCCGTCATCTTCTTCGCCCAAATAATCTTCTACTTCGACAAGAGCCACGACGACAGGTGGCACGTCGTCAAGATATACGGATTCGCCTTGAGCAACTCCACTCGGAGGGTCTACCTGGACGTCTACCACTGCTGCGTTGTCTTCACGTACACCAACAGCACAATCACCGTCTGTCTCATGTCTCTGGTGTCCTACAACGTGTCCAATGTACTCGGAGACATCATCAAATCCTATAGAAAAAGATTAGTGTCCATCCTAAAACACCCAAATCCGACGGTTGGCGACATCCAAGTCAGTGTCACGCTCTTCAGAAGAATCGTCTGCTGCACCAGGGACGTCGAACGCGCATTGTCGCCGTGCCTGCTCTTGCTCTACGGCGCCTCTGTCACCTGGATCTTCAACAGTTTCAACGTGGTCATAGTCAGGGACAAAGTGTACCACAACAGACTCGCCTACGCCTTCGTTGCCATCACCACGGCGATGGCCCTCATCGTCTTCTTCACCGTGACCCAGGGCGCCTCGAGGGTCATCTCAGAAGACAAGAAGCTGAAGTGCCTGACCGTCCGGTTGGCGGAGAAACCATTTCGAACAGCAACTGCTTCGTTCCAAGTGTGCAATTTGTCCACATTGCACTGCATCAAGTTGCTGATGAGATCGATTCGTGGGAATAGGATTTACCTGACGGCAGGAAACATGTTTATCCTGCAAAGGTCGCTCGTACTGACAATGTTCGGACTGATTTCGAGCTATGGAGTGCTTTTGCACCAGTTTGGAGACTACCAGCTATAATTTCCCGATTCTAGTAACGATATTTTGAACTTTTGTCACTCATTTACTAACAAATTAAATTGCTAAACTGTTATTGCAACAACTATGCTATAACGGCGGAACATTCTAATAAATCTTTTTTGCCTCATCTATTTGTTTTACTTACATCTTCACTGATTACATTTACTACTATCACGCAGTATTTATTAGATGGATAAGTATTGAACAAGGTTAAGTATTTAATATTGTTAAGTGTTTATAGGTACTGTTAAGAAAATATTTGTTATCATAAGAAAAATCAAAATATGTACTTATCAAATATGATTATGAAGTTATTAAATATGATTAAGAAATTATCAAATATGATTGTGAAATTATCAAATATGATTATGAAATTATCAAATATGATTATGAAATTATCAAATATGATTGTGAAATTATCAAATATGATTATTAAATTTAATTATCAAATATGATTATTAAATTTAATTATCAAATATGATTATGAAATTATCGAATATGAAATATAAAATTATGAAAGGGAGTCAAAAATAAGAAAAAGATTTTGTTTTTCTACACATTTTGGAGGGTAATGATTCTAAAAAAGGTGCTTTTTTTAACATTGGATCATTTTCGAGTAAATTGTGCATGCGCAAAGTGTAGTTGTTATATAACTTTGGACTTTAAATGTGTTGCTGTTAAAGACATCATAATATTTTTGGGAAGTCGGGAATGCACAAATGCCCTAGAACTTTTTTAGTTTTAAGGTTTTTGAAATTACCTTATAAGGGAATATAATTACTTTTAAATGCACAGGTTGAAAGTCGTGTAGCGTTACATACCTCTAGTTTTTTTAACAGTAAAATATCCAAATATGTACAAATTGGTTAAAATGCAAACGCAACATTTTACAATGCAACAACAGTAGAATACTAAAGAAGTTAAAATGAAAATACTGTACCAGAATCAAACTAATAGTCATTTTGAAAGATTTATTTAAAAGCTATTGAATCACATTGTCAGAAGATACTTTTGTAGGCTAATATTAAATAACCAAAAATATCTTAAATATAGCCCACATCAGTAATGCTGCATTTTAAATTTAGCATAGTAATATTTTTATTGTGTGTTAACTGTTTGCATACAAAAGTTGCCATTTCATATCACATGTATATAAGAAAATATACAACTAAAAATAGTATATACATATTCAAACTTTTGAATCCATATGGCATTGAAATTGTCTTGTTTGGAATTAAAAAACTATTTCAAAATTCATAATAGCAGTCTCAAAACTTAAACTTTACTGATAAAAATAATAAGTGCATGATTTTGAAAAACAGCTCTCCAGATACAAAACTAGTTATTGCTTTATGTAGGAAAAATATAACAATTTTCAATGCTTTGCTACAGATTTTAAACTTGTACACACAAACCATTTAATTCATCAATTAACCCATTAACGATGATTGGATTTAATTATTGATTGATGATTGTTTAACAACGGATAACTTTCAGCTTAAGCTTACCAATATAAACAAAATATAAGACAAATGAAGACCGCAGTCCTGAACCATTTATGAAGCTTAAATTTACACAAAAAAAGGCAAATTAAAAAACTTAAATTAACTTTTTTAATTTGGGAAAGAAAGTGTTAATGCTATTCACAAAGTCCTCATTAATGGGTTCAGTTGGTAAAATATAAAACCAATATATATACAATAAAAACAATATATTTATAAATAGGAAATAAATAAAAACTGTCATAAGATAACATACTTTGTACTACCGTTTCTCAATCAACTTGATTGAAATATTAGACATTTAATAGATAATAAACTGTTATATAATATTATGCATGATTTTTCTATATTCAAAAAATATTCAATATTAAAAGATATACAAACATGTAAATGAAAAAGAATTTGCAGTCCTTTTTAGAATAAAACTATTTTCATTTGAAATAAAAATTGTATTTAATTTTCTTGTTGCATTAAAAAAAAACTTACCATATAAATTCTTTGTTTTTTAATTTTATTTATCTAATAAGGTCATGGTATCCTCATTAACATTTCTCACACATGTAAACAATGCATGAAATATTCTTAACATTTTTTTTTTTGTCATGTAAAGTGCTGCAGTTAAGTATAAATTACACTTTTAAAACTCTAAACACTTGATTTCAGTGTTTAACTAAGAAAAGTATCCCAATGAGAAATATTCTTTCCTCCAAAAATAATTTAATAAATGAGCTAGCATTCTTAGATTTTTTTTTAATATTCAAAAAATAAATTTTTAATAAGCAGGAATTCATGATTAAAATTTTTTAAGATAATCTTAAAAATGTATTCATTATGTTTCATTGCAAAGCCAGAAAAAACAAGAGAAAATATATTCAAGCTTATCCTCTGAGGGATATAGACAGATAAATAGGGATATGGACCTGACTGTCAAGCTTTCCAGCCAAACACATTGTCTTTTAAAAATTTCTATGTATTACAATTTTACTAAATTTTAAAATCTTAAGTATGAGCTGCCATTTATAATCATGCTTCAAAAATAAAATTTAAACTAAGTTTTCAGTTAAAATTTTAATTACAACAGCGAAAACAAGAATACACTTCAACCAAATTGCATAGATTTCAGAGGATTAAATCAAGCTTTATAGGCTTAGAGCTAATTTTCTTTTTTTGCATAAACAAGATGGCTAACTTTATAATTTAAAAAATATTTAAAGATCATCTGTTCAAATAAAAATTACAGTTTGAATTGAATAGTTGGCAGTTAGAAGCTGGAAAAATCCTGACTTATTGCTGCATATTTATTACCTCACGAAACATGTCTTTAGCTCGCATAATATATAAACACTGTCAATAATAACAATATATAATCTTTTAGTAATATATACAAAATACATTGTGAAACTTCTTCACAACAAGGCTTAAGTTAGTTAATCGGTATTTACTTAGTTGCTGCAACTGCATGGACTAAGAATTGGGATATAAAGTTGCAAACCCCCAACACTATTATCAGGCAGTGAATCACTGTAGTGGGTACGGTTAGCTTTCGCTTGTCTTTTAATGCCTTCATGTAAGTTACACATGGGAGGGTGAATATGTAGGCCAGTCCGGAAATGGCTCCACAGTACCTAAAACATTTCATTTTTTGAATAAAAACTTTTATTTTTTTTTACAAACAGGAAATCCTAGAGCTTATAATTTGAATGTGTAAACAAGCAAATATTGTAACCGAAAAATGCTGTTTAAGGGGGAATGGGCAAGCTGGACTGCGGGTCTCCAAACTTAAGTGCCTCAGTGTTAATCAATGAGAAAAAAAAACTTTTTTCTGCCACATTTCTCCAACTGCAGTGAATATTTTTACAAACGGTTTCTTTTATATAATAAATGTGGGTAATTTACAGGTCTCTATAATTCCACTTTTTAAAATTACTTCAAATACTTTTTGTAAAATAATTTATTGGAAATTTTAAAAAATATTCGAACCTATTTCAAAAAGTGGGATCGTCGGGACCTATAAGTCAGCTATATTTATCACACAAAAAATCAGTTTGTAAAAATGTTCAATGTAGCCGGAGAAAGGAAAAATATTTTTTTCTCCAGTGGATTAATACTAGGGCACTTGGCTTTGGAGACCCGCCTTACTAAGTTTTGTAGCAATTGATTTGTAAATATATATAATTTTATAATAAGTAAATTATGCTGCTCTGACAAAACAGTATGGAGAATGATTTCATGTACAAGGTTACAGTATCACTCGAGTTAATAAATATTTGGGTCAGCAACTTGTTAGTTAAACAAAATTAGTTTAAATTTAACAAAACTATAATGATATAACATGCATATAATTAAAAGAAGTGTTGCAAAAGGATTTCAAATTAACAATGAAAAGCTTTCTTGATTTGAGTTGTTACATTTTTATTTTCTTTTAATGAAAAAAAATGTTTTCAAATTGAAAACTATAATATTGAAAAATATACTTCAACAAAATGACAAAATATGTTAAATATCATTATTAATTTTTCTTTAAAAAAAATGCCATCAACTACATCTAATAAGCTTATTTTCTTTTATTGAACAGTAACAATTGCAAAATTAACGAACTTTATTTTTACGGATGCAAATTAGTTCTTAAGACTACATTTGACTTTCCATACAGATTAAAACCCTAAACTTACAAAATCTAAATTGGTGTTTATAATACCCCTAAGTTCTTATGAATAAGTAATTAAACACAGCAAAAAATAAATTATAAATAAAATACCTAAAATAAGAATTTTTCCCATATGAACTTAAAAATTAAGTTTAAAAAAAGCTCACCTAATAATAGTCCCAACTTTAGGTAAGTATATGTTAAAAAGAATGCAGATCATCAATACAAGGGCATTGAGCACCATCACAGGTATCCAACTGGAATTAAAAATTTATTCACTAAAAAGGATAAATCGAGGTGAATAATTGTTTAAAACTAAATTTTTAAATGTATCCATGGCTAGTAACTATTAATGCGTAAATAATGACTTTTTCTCAGATATTAAACAATAAATTTTTTACTAATTTTAAACAATTATAAAAATAAAGCTGGTTGCAGGGAAATTACAATATGTATAAGTATCCATTTGGTCAGTTATAAAATTTTAACTTATAAGAAAACCAAAATTTAAACCTGTAAAAGTTTCAACACAGTAAGAAACAGAAAATCTTATTAAATTTTTGACTATTCTAAGTGTGAAATTGGGTGCCTTTTTATAGCCTTTTGTCAGGTGGTCAGAAACACAGATAATTTTTAAAATTTTGTATATTTTAAAATTTCACTGAATTTTAAGTACAACAGGAGAGAGATTAATAATGATCAGGTACAGAAAAACAATTTTAAAATATTAAAAATTAATTTTTTAGTTAACACATTAAAGAAAAAGAATGGAGTTCTAAGATGAATATTTCATCCTGTTATGGCTCCTGACATTTTAAAATTCTATACTTTAACATAGGAAGAGACTAATTTTAACTTTTAATTAAAAAATAAATTGGAAATTTGAAAAAAAAAAAAAGAAATTTCGTCGCAAGATATAAGGGAGAAAAAAGAATGTAGACGTTTTAAAAGACCTTACCTTTTTTTTTTAATATAGAGAGAAAATGTAATTATAATTTTTCACAATGAACACAAGTGTACACATAGCCAACTTGTGTAGCTCTCACACAGTTAAATACAATAAACATCATTAAGATTAGTAATAACGTTAATTGTTACATAATAGTCAATTTCAAATAAAATGAAAAATGACTGAATTTTGACTTAAAAATGAAAATAGTACTTAAGACTGTGCATACCTTGGATAAATGGAACCAAATAGGAAATGCATAACTTGCACCCTCAGTATATAGACGATTAAAGGATATAGGCTGATTATTTGGAACAGTAGAAACACTCTTGTTATCACAGCTAACAGATCATTGCTGCGAAAATTATTCAAAAGATTCTGCAATTCAAAAAGCAAATTAGTAAAATGTAACAAACAAAAACAATTTATACACATATATAGAGCAAGTCAATTTTAAAAAATAAATGTAACACTTTCCTACTTCATATAAATGAACATCTAAACATACATTTCGAAAATATTGAGTTTTGGAAAGATAAAAAAAAAATTGTTGCAATCTACTTTTGAAAATTTACTATAGTGTATACTATATACATATTACCTTAATGTGGAATAATTGTTAAATAATCAAAAAGAAAGATGGTTAAATAATCAAAAAGTTATAATATTTTCTTAAACTAATTGAAACTTTGTGCTTGTGTTGACGTATGGAATGTTATAATCTGTTTGTACTTAATATATGTACAGATATTAGTACACTGCAATCCAAAAGTTTATACAATGACGTTTTTTAGCTGTAAAATTTCGATTTGTGAAATTAGCATATCAAAACATCCCTATATATATTAAATACGTATTTTGAAATGCTATAATTGAAACATAATTGCTTGATTTGCTATAACAATTTTTAGTTTCATAAAATAAAATTTTGTATGGTCCCAAAAGTTTAGACACAAATACGAGATTATGCTAATTAAAAGTACATAATGACCTAATTTTGCATTTTTATTGATGAATCATATATTTTTTATATGATAAATTAAAGAAATACGATATCCGGTGAACTAAACAAGTTTAATAACGATATTAGTACAATTTTACACCAAAAAGACAATATAGTCACTTTAAATCTTTATTCAAATCATATTTGCTTCAAATTTACAATTTAACATATCTAAATACGAACCGAATGAATACCAGCCCATCACCTTAAAGTTTTGCCACGAATTCGTAGACTTATAGACGTTCATTGATCGATTTTCTTGATGAAAAGTGCAGTATTTCCCATATAAAATCACAAAATAGCAACAGATTATTCTTTTTTGCACTTTAGTACAATGCAGAGATAGTCACCTCTTCAAAAACACCAAAAAAATTCGGTTATTCCAAAGTAAATTCACTCTACACCATTACAAACTACCACCTTGATGCTAGAGTTTTTGAGGGGAAAAACCGGTGTTTTCAAAAGCATATTTTTCAATATTCGGTTAAACCGAACGTGTTTAAACAGCACTAAAGAGACCGGTTAAATTGTAACCGGTTCAAAGAAACCGGTTTTTCTCAAGAAACTTCAAATTTTAGTATGAAGAAGGAACTTTCGTAATTGTGTGGAGTGAACTTGCGTTAAAATTTCCTACTTTTTTTGTCGCTTTTGAAGAGGTGACTATCTCTGCATTGTACTAAAGTGCAAAATAGAATGATATGTAGCTATTTTGTGATTTTATATGGGAAAGATTGCACTTTTCATCAAGAAAATTGGTCAATGCATGTCTCTAAATCCACGAATTCGTTTCAAAACTTAAAGGTGATGGACTAGTATTCATTCGGTTCGTATTTAGATATGTTTAATTGCAAATTTGAAGTAAATGGGATTTAAATAAAGATTTAATATGGCTTAATTGTCTGTTTGGTGTAAAATTGAACCAATATCGTTATAAAATCTGCTTAGTTCACCGGATATCGTTCTTTTTTAATTTATCACATAAAAAATATATAATTTAACAATAAAAATGCGAAATTAGGCAATTTTGTACTTTAAATTAGCAAAATATCGTATTTGTGTCTAAACTTTTGGGACCATACAAAATTTTATTTTATGAAAAAAAAATTTGCTATTGCAAATCAAGCTATTATATTTTAATTATAGCATTTCAAAATACTTCTTTAATATATATAGGGATGTTTTGAAATTCTACTATCCCAATTCTAAATTTTACAGCTAAAAAACGTCATTGTCTAAACTTTTGGATCACAGTGTACAAATGGTTTCAAAAACTTGTTTTCTTATATAGATACAATGATGTCCAACATGAATATACTGTCTCAAACAGCATATCTAAGCATCAGAAAAAAATTTGTTGAATGTAAAAATAGTTCTTACATCTTCAATGCAGCTTTTCTCAAAAGGAAACGTCACAAAAAATACGCCACCAATCACAAGGTATGTTGTGCCTACCAGCACATATGCAATAGCCAGGTCACGACCCTAAAAATTGATATAAAAAAAATAGATCAATATAAAGTTTATTACATTATAAATATATTTTATTAAAAAAAAAGAAGTATAAAAACAGACTTACAAATTGTATATCAAACACAAATACCACAATTTATAATTAAATCAACAACAAAAAATTTGTGAAAAGATGATTTTTTATTCTATAACAGTTCGAGGGTGTCTCACTTAAGCAAATTGGCTGAAGCATTAACTTGTTTTAACTCCGAGATTTAAATTAAGATTTATGCTGCAAATTTAATTTCCTAATTTTTTAAAAAATATATTTCAGTTGCACTATGATTATAAATTCCTCGCCTTTCTACTTCAAATTTTCAAAATGTAGTTAAATCGTAAACATGGTTCATACACTTGTTAGGAAAAAAATTCAAGTACTTTTCAGGGACTTTTTCAGGAAAATTCTGGGACTAGATGTTGGTACCAGATTTTTACAATAATTTTTTATATATTTAAAAATGTTGAAAACCAATTAAGGTTTCAGGTAATCAATATCACCATCTAGACAACTCCAATGTTTCCAGTACATCAAATTTGCAACCAGTCATAATAATCGGGATTTTTCAAATAAAGATAGTTAAAAATACATTTTCCACTCACTTTGTGAAGTACAGGTGACAGATAAACTATCAACTATTGTCCTATTTATTTTGACTAACCCTGTATTCAGTCAAGACAAACACCATAATACTTGAAAAGTTTCAGATTCAGAATGGAATTAATAAAATGCAGCTATTAAAATGACTTATATTTTTGAAACAATTTAATAATAATTTTTTTTATAAAAAAAACTGTCTTGGGTAAATTCTATTCGTGACAGACATGACATAAGACAACTTTCTTGGCTATTAAAACCTACTAAATGTTAATTGACTGTTAAAAAATTACCATGGGGTGATGCAAATAAAGGTCTTGACTCTTGATTATAAAAAACGCTGAAATTTTCATTCAAGAGAAAATACTTAAAATTAATTGGGTTAAAACATGCCGTGACTGACACGACAAAATAGAGACACAGATTTTGAGTGATCTTATATTAATACCATTTGCTCTTAACTGGTAAGCATTTCAAATCTAGAATTTTTTTGGAATGAATATAAGATTCTGATATGCCAACCAGAAAGAAAAAATTAAGAAATTTATAAATAGTAAAATATTATAAATATTTCTTAGTGTGACTGACATGACAAATGTGAAGACATGACAAAGTTTAATGTTCTATATGTAACTCAAATTTTAAATTTAATGTTCGAATTTTTTTACGATCTGTTTATTATGAGGCATAAAAAGAGAAAATAAAGTGTCAAGAATTTTTGCAGAGTAGATTTTGTTTAAAATAAAAAAGTTGAAGTTTAAAAAATGATGTCCATGGCACATTTTCGTGGAATCAACCATAGAGGAAGTTACATAAAAAAATTTATCTTAGAAGCTTTAAATAGACTCTGCGACCAAAGAAATTTAGCAAATGGTGTCTGATTATTAGTTCATCAATATATTTTCAAAAACTGAAATGAGTATATTAAACAAAGTTTTTTTTTCTCCAATGGGGCTGCACTATTAGCAGTCACGCCTTTGCAGACTTGGCATATTCCCCAGAACTGAGAGCCATTTTTTTGTGGCACCATCTAGGTGGCTCTCGCTACCAATTTTAACGCACAGATTACAATGAATCTGAGCTCTCTATGGATGTTATTAAAGTATTTCAAGATTTAATTTTGCAGAGAGAACCCTGGCAACTAACTTATAATTTTTTTAAAAATCCATTTTGCTCATTTGGCATGTTTAGGTAAGAATTTTGAAGGGTTACACTCCTTGCAAACCTAAGTTAAGTAAATAGAAATATGCTATGGAGAAGATCCTTCCACGCAAGTAAAGAGTTCCATAAATTATTTGTGAATCCATCCAGAAAACATGCTTACAATATAAATTTTTTAAGGTCTAACCAAGATATGAATATTATTTGAGAAAATTTGGCAAATTTGTCAGAATGTAAAGTGTATTTTGGTTAAATTGAATTCAGATCTTATATTATTACCATTTGCTCTTAACTGGTAAGCATTTCAAATCTAGAATTTTTTTTGGAATGAATATAAGATTCTGATGTGCCAACCAGAAAGAAAAAATTAAGAAATTTATAAATAGTAAAATATTATAAATATTTCTTAGCGTGACTGACATGACAAATGTGAAGACATGACAAAGTTTAATGTTCTATATTTAACTCAAATTTTAAATTTAATGTTCGAATTTTTTTACGATCTGTTTATTATGAGGCATAAAAAGAGAAAATAAAGTGTCAAGAATTTTTGCAGAGTAGATTTTGTTTAAAATAAAAAAGTTGAAGTTTAAAAAATGATATCCATGGCGCATTTTCGTGGAATCAACCATAGAGGAAGTTACATTAAAAAATTTATCTTAGAAGCTTTAAATAGACTCTGCGACCAAAGAAATTTAGCAAATGGTGTCTGATTATTAGTTC
This sequence comes from Hylyphantes graminicola, assembly GCA_023701765.1. Lineage (NCBI taxonomy): Eukaryota > Metazoa > Arthropoda > Arachnida > Araneae > Linyphiidae > Hylyphantes > Hylyphantes graminicola. The sequence continues at coordinate 55,775,250 of CM043118.1, read as the reverse complement.
ATCAATATATTTTCAAAAACTGAAATGAGTATATTAAACAAAGTTTTTTTTTCTCCAATGGGGCTGCACTATTAGCAGTCACGCCTTTGCAGACTTGGCATATTCCCCAGAACTGAGAGCCATTTTTTTGTGGCACCATCTAGGTGGCTCTCGCTACCAATTTTAACGCACAGATTACAATGAATCTGAGCTCTCTATGGATGTTATTAAAGTATGTCAAGATTTAATTTTGCAGAGAGAACCCTAGCCAAATGGGACCTCCAGGGAACTTTTACAAGCCACATAATCATATCTGACATGGCTGCCCAGGATTTTCCCATCCAGAAAATCCGACGACTCAGCCGGAGATCAAACCCACAATCTTGGGCTTACGAGGCGGCAAATTAAACAAAGTATACTTACATTATTTTCTGGCTTCTTCTGATTCCTCATTATGGACAAGACACAATTGTGAATGAAAAAGGAGAGGGAAAGGGTTCCCACTAGCACAGGAAATGTTACTTGAAACACTGAAAACAAAAGTTTAATAAATAATTACAAAAGTATAATAATATTTCACCACAAGAGTTGAGTACAATATCGTTGCACTAGAGCTAAATGAGGACAAAACAAAATATTTTGACAATTTCAAAATGACCTTTAATAATAACTTATTATAAACACGTATGTGATGTGATATATTGTACAAAAATTAATAAAGTTAATAATATTAATTAACACACGAAATTCTAATAACATCTCTTATAACTCTTAGTTAATAGCTTGCTGATCCATCGCATAGTTCCCTCGTTCTAATAGGCGCCAATACATTCTTTCCCAGGGAAATTGCAGACGCAGCAGAATTTGTTTTGACTTCTGATAAACTCTTCTCACAAAAATTAAAAATACCGTCACGTTTTAATAAGACCTCAAGCTGTGAGGTTCTGTGTGCTTTGGCAGCCTTTCTTGGCCCTCTTTAACAGCCGTAAAGGCTTACGTTTGGCAACTTTGAATATGTAATATGAATCATTAAAGATCTGGACGTCCTATCTACCTCCTTTTTAGAATTAACTACACAAATAGTATGACCTCCTGTGAAATAGATGTTATTCTATTTCATGTATATAGCTCATTAAACAATGAAAAGCAAACTTTCACCAATGAAATCTCAATTTTAATTTTAAACTTTGTGGACTATATAGACAATACCCCATTCACTATATGAAATTTTTCGCTATATATATTAGTAATCAAACCACAATACTTACAATGAACAAAATTCACAGATAAAGGATCCACTGTGTTGAAATGAACTCCCCACCTCGCCCCCTTTACTATTATAAATATAATTAAGTACACCACAGATAAAGTACCTGTAATTAATAGAAACAATTAATATGAAGGGGGGAAACAGCTCTGAAAAAAGGTAGTATTCATTTAAGGGGGAATGGGCGTGCTAGACAGCAGGTCTCTAAAGCAAAGTGCATCAGTGTTAATATAAAGAAAAAAATGTTTTCTCTGCCACATTTCTCCGGCTGTATTGAATATTTTAACAAGCAGATTTTTTTATGTGATAAATGTAGCTGACTTACAGGTTCGACGATCCCACTATTTGAAATTGATTCGAATATTTTTTTAACTTTCACTAAATAATTTTACAAAAAGTATTTGAAGCAATTTTTAAAGTGGGATTATAGAGACCTGTAAGTTATCTACACCTTTTGTAGAAATATTCATGACAGCTGGAGAAATGTGACAGGGAAAATAGTTTTAATTCCTATGGATTACACTGAGGCACTTGAGTTTGGAGACCTGCTGTCCAGCGCGCCCATTCCCCTTAACCTTTTTGCTTCAAAGGTAAACAAACATTTACCTTTGTAGAATTCACTCACAACTTCATTTTTTTTTTAAATTTTCTTAATACTAAATTTTGTATTATAAAATAGAATGTTCATGTTTTACAAAAATGCTGATAGTGAAGCAGCTGGTTAATTGTAAAAAGAACCATGCATCAAGAGAGTCAACCAGATTTTGGAGGTCTTGTTTTTTCAGCCGTAAATTCAAAGACATTTTGGATTTTAAAAAGTTACAATTAATCCCCAAAATATTAGAGCATGTTTGTTTATTCACAGCACAGGAAAATGTGTATTTTTACTCATCACAACCTCAAATTGAAGTGATCCTCAGCAAAGGTTAAACACTAGTTATTTCAAAGTTATTTGCAAAAACATATTTCTAAATATTTAATTTTTTAAAAATATGTTTCCATAAAAATATATGCATTGAATATTTTTTTGAATGTAGAGGTTAAACGAATTAAGTGTTTAAACTTGATGGAAAACCATATAAATATAATAAACTTTTTAGTAATCTTAAATTATTTATAGATTACAGAAACCCAGAATGTTATACTTTCAAATTGTATCCAACAAAAGTAAATTTATTTGAAAGTACTCAACATTATTTTTTCACAATTCATGTAGAAAGCATAAAAAGAACTCAGATATTGCAGTATTTAAAAACTGTCAGATACCTTTTTTTTATTTACAAACCACCAAGAAATAAAACAGACAAGGAATCAGGGCAAAGAATGGATGTTTTAACTTCTTAAGATCCAAGCAAAATCCCACATGTATATTCTTAATCTAAACATACTTTTCATACAAATATATGCTAAAAAGTATGTTTTTAAAAGAATTTTTTTTAAAAAAATTGTGTTCAAGAGTTGCTAGCGACATGCCTTAAACTCTATAAATACAAATTTTTGTGTGGTATGAATGCAACAAAAAAGGCCATATCATTTATTTGTAGTTAACTGATTATTTTAACATTTTTTTAATGCAAAATGCCTTTAAAATTTATTACTAATAGAACTTTTTGAAAAGTTTGAAAATTATTTTTAAGACCTCTAAAATCATATTGATCCTTGTTCAACTTCATTTTTTATAGAAATAAATGACTGATATCTGTAATCAAAGGTTTGAAAACTGATATTTGGATCTTCTTCTATCGGACCAGGACACTTTCAGAACTAATCTATGTGTTAATTTTTGTGGGGAGGTTTTAAAAAATGTCCCCAAATGGGGACACCAGGTTGCAAGAGGTTAAAAAAAAACTTCAGTTATTTCTATAGATACTGTTGTTAACTGTACACACAGCATTACTAACCTAGTGCATTCAGTTTAGTGAAAAACGTGGGGGACTTCAAGCTGACCAGAGGTGCAAACACCCCTGCGATGTAGAACGGAATAGTACTTTCCATACTCCAGTATTTATAGAACACATCTTCAGTACTACTGCCAGTACTTGTTATAAGATTACTGCTCCTATTCACAGGAAAGGTGGTTGGGCAGTACACTGAAAAAACACAATGCAGGAGGTATTAAAAAAATGCTAAGGTGTTCAAACTTAAAATCATGTAAATAACATACCAGCAGGAAAATATTGTGCAAAATTCCACTTTGAAGGAGATTATTATTTGAGTTTCTCTCAATTTTAACTTTTTTAATGCCAAAAAATTTTGCAAACCTTACAGGGTCTCACTCACTTTTTCATACTAGATATAATGGTTCAACACTTTCTATTTAATATAAACCAGCACATAAACACCGGTTCTTCGCATGACTAAAAAAAGTTATAATTGATCCAAGTATATGCACTATTTAATCCGTTATGATTTGATAATAGCTTATGTTATTGTTTCCTCTTGTTATAAAGTATAAAATCCTGTTACTTATACATTAAAAATACAAAATAAGAAAGAAAAAAAGCATGTAAAAAAGCAATCATAATTTTTCTCATAAATATATTAAAACTTTTCAGCTCATTTGACGATGTGTTGGTAATAATTTGGTGAGGAAAGAGACATAGGTACAAACACACCTATAACACAGCTCTAGCACGATGGCCTTTGAACACCCAACCAACTTATAAATTATTTTTTTTTAATCCATTTTGCTCATTTGGCATGTTTAGGTAAGAATTTGGAGGGTTACACTCCGTGCCAACCTAACTAGGGTAAAAACAAAGAGTAAAAAGGCAGAGGGAAAAGCATGATTGTTCCATTAGTTTGAAACTCTTGTAAGGTAATATTTACATACAAAATGATCTGAATACAATTTAACCAAAATACATTTCATTCTGATAAAATTGCCAAATTTTCTCAAACAAAATTAAAATCTGTTAGATCTTAAACGAAATTAATGTTTTAAACATGTTTTCTGGATGGATTCACAAATAATTTATAGAACTCTTTACGTGCCCGGAAGGATCTTCTCCATAGCATATTTCTTTTTACCCAACTTAGGTTGGAAAGGAGTGTAGTCAACATATTTGACAAAAAAAAACAACATAAAACCGTGATATGAAGGTTTCAAACATAAATACCATCTGGATATGTGGTGTTGAGTGGAATACTACTATTTCCATCCGCTTTGATTGATTCTACAACAAGAGAAATAGCATTGTTGTATCTAAAAGCATCAATCTAAACTATACAAATAATTTTTAGATAAAATAGATTATTGTTATGACCTAACAAATTTTATGCAAAAATAAATGCACACGTTTAACCCTTTCAGTTCCAGTGATGCAAATTTGGCATCATTATGTTTCTGATCATAATTAAAAAAATAATAACAGGGTTGACATCTAATGGGATTAATAAAAAATATTTTTTAATAGGAAAAAAGTTTGAAGAATCGAATGATGTGCTATTTGACGTCATAAATGGTTATAGACAATCAGAAAAAAAAATCTAAAATGATGATGTCAAAATGTCATTGGGACTGAAAGGGTTAAAATAAGGGATAAACTATTTCATACTTTAAAAAATAAGAACAGATGCTGAATGCAAAAAATATTTAATTGATGAAATATGTAGATTTATTTTCACTTTAAACGTAACAACTTTCAAAGTTTGGATAAAGCAGGTTTTGTGCTGTCACTTCATCCGTTGATTGAGCTACAAAACCACAAATACAACAAAAACTTTATGAAAGAAAAGGGAAAAAATTCTAACTGATCGATTCTTGTAAATTTATTAGAAAAATTTTATTAGTTATTAGTTTTATGGTTTTTTTTTAGAATAATGTCTTTCTAGAGTTTGCTATGGCTATATTAAAGCTAATCAGAAATATTGGATCAACAAATTAAGATAATCCTGCAAAACCAACAAAGAATATACAAAATAGTTAATATAAAATTAAAAGAAAATGGAAAACAACTATAAAGTAGAATACCAGTTTATTCTAATTCAGAGAGGTGAGTCCTGGCTTCCCAGGATAGGTGGCACACGTCGCCCCTCATATGGGCATCAAAATGCAAAATTTTAAAAAGATCTAAATGTAGATTTCTGAAGTTAGTTATTCACAACCTTCATTTTTTTTGTTTGTTCTATGCCAATGCAATTTATTATTCCATTTAAATGCCAATGTAAAGAATTTTTACTATTTTTATAGCTTATGCAACTGTTATATTTTTATATTATATTTTACCATTTTATACAACTGCTAATATATTTTACATGCCACAACGCTGTTCAACTTCAGTACTTTTCAGCCTTTGAGATTGTTGGATATCAGATTTTATCGTAACTATCTTCACCAACTTACCATACGCATAGACACCAATGAAGAATAGAAAGTTTGACATGAGGACCCAGTATACCACAGCGCCCCCTAGCAGCGGTATGAGGGAGAAAAAAGTGGCAGCCCATTCTGCCCATTTCCCTAAAAGGTGGCGACAGAAATCGGGAAATTCTACGGCTGACCCTGGTAGTTCTGTAATGAAAAAGAGGATTCAGTCAGGTACAGGAAGCCTTAAATGTTTTCTATTATTAACTGGTCAAATTGTGGCCTTACGAACAGCCTGGAAATGGGCAAAAGGTATGGTTTTCTCTGCTTAAATTTTAAATAAATTAATTTTAAATAACATCGTTGTGTAAAAAACAGAATTAGGTGCATTTTTGAAAAGATAATCTTAAAATCATTTCAAAATAAAAAAGATTGCATTTGATAAATATAAAATTATTATTTGCAACATTTTGAATTTTATTATATTTTTGCCTTATAGGTTATATAATTACCATTAAATGTACTGATTTATTGAGTAGCAAATGAAAGTTGTGTAGTATTACACCCCCAGATTTTTTATAGTATCTTTTAAACAAAACATGAATAAAATATGATTTATGGAAATTTAATGATAATTTCATTGTAGAAAAGATAATCACCGAAAAAAATATGGGCAGGCTAGTTCCCTCTTTAGTTAATGTTCTGGACAGAGCATTCAAATTAAACATAATTTTAGCTTATTATTTTTCCAAAAGACACTGTCAAAACAAAATAAAAAGTTAAAAGATAAGTTCCATCTTACCTGCAATGCTTCTCAAATTAACTATTCTGTATGCAGTGTAGAAACAAACCCCGCCCATAATAAACATTATGGACAAGCCACAAGCAAAACCTGCCTAAAAAGTAAAATAATAACAATAAAAAAATTACATGATCAGAAATAACAGGTAAACAATATTTAAACACAGAAATTATATACAAAATAGGAAAATCATATAAAAATAGTTAGTGGTCCAATTGTTTTATGGTTACAAGCTTAATCTAAAAAAACAAATATATTTGCTATAATTATTTGTAAGTATTCTGATCTTTCTTACAAATGACTTTATTTTGAAATTCCAAATTTTTAGCATTTGAAGAAAAAAGATATCATATCGTAACACTCTAACAAAGTATTATTATTTATTATACTTCAAATATTAAGTTACCAATTTTGTACAAATGTATTCCATGTACAATAAAAGAAAAGTTTTAATTTGAAATTAAATCTTTTTTACACTCTATTCATTTAATAATAGTACAGGTCCATTCACAGGACATTATGCCAAAAACTTCTTATCAAAAATCTTTAACTTGGAAAAATAAAAATTATAACTAAAAATAATTAACTATTAAACTAAATAGATATTCAATACTCAATTTGCAGTATCTTTTTTTTAAATTATGAATTTCTTAAAACTTTTTACTGTAAAGGGGAAAACACGTTTTTTGGTTACTATTTAAAACATAGCTTAAGTAAATTGCGGTATAATAAAATTTATCAAAAAGAAAAGATTTCAAGTACAAATAACATTAAAACTGTAATTATTAAAGTTTTACAAGCCTCTTCATAACTAATAAAGACACTTAATAAAGTCACTATTTGATAAACAATTTATAAAAGCTAAAATTGTGCATTAAATAAAGAATACCAATATAATTTTTAAAATTTACTGCTTTTTATAAAAATTGTTTTATTTTATTATTGTTTTATTTTTATTTCAAAACAAAATGTCATTGACACCTCTGTCAAATTTATTCATAACATTCTCTGATTTAATTTTGAATGTCCTTTTTTTATGCAAACAATTTCATTACATCCACAGTCAATAGATTAAAAAATTAAACTAACTTTTAAAGATAAAAAAAGGATCAAGACACAATCTAAAATTATCCAATCGATCCCAGATACAATCTAAAATTGTCCAATAAGGCACAAAAAGGGAAAGCTCCTGAGCGAAAGATAAGATTGCATGAGTTGACGTCACTTCTAGAAGCAAGGATAAGAAATGGTTTACATTCTTATCATCAAGATAAGGCATTAGCTAAGGTTTCGTAAGATTTTTTTCCTGCCACCTGGACCTTTCTAGATAAGCTGCCATTGATTTAGTTACAAAATGATAAACTTTGGTTTTTGATTGGGGCTTCTGTAAGCATATGAGGATTTCGATGATGGGTTTTGGCAATGGCCTAAAATGTGTTGTTGGGTTTTGGTAATGACCCAGTAAAAAGAAGGAAAATAGTTAGGAATTTAGTTCTAAATTGTAAACATGATATCCTTAAGAATTTAGGTAAGGGTGTTAGTGAACAGTTGGGAAAATTCCCAGATAAAATCTTCCTAACAGTTTTTTTTATATAAAATCAAAATATTGAGCTGTTAAAATACATTTCAACATACAAACACATAATTGTAAAAAAAAACGTATAGTTAAATGATATTATGATAAGTTTGGCTACTGTTTTCCAAGAGTAAGCAATTATACTAAATTGCTAGTCTTTTAACTTCAAAGCAAACTATAAAGAATAATTATTGATTTACGAAAATAAAAATATGCATTTTTGGCAACTGAAAGTTAAAATAATAAATGGGTGTTAGTTTTAGGTAAAAGCTACTGTTACAAACCTACTTGTTTGTTTATTAGGGGTATACCTATGAAATGACCTTTTATGAACAGATGGCACTGCACCCGGGTTAATAAAAGTGTGGAATCGTCCTACTAGCATTTTGTCAGACTACTTTTAACCTTTTACCTGCCAGGGGCATTAGTTACTGCTGTGTTTTTTTCATAGTAATTCTAGGCTTTAAAGATGTCATGTTTCATGCCAACAAAGGGTCATTTGCGGGAAATTTTAACCCATTACTTTATTTTCAAAAAAATGGCTGCTAAAGCTTTTCAAATGCTTCAAAAAGCTTATGGAAACAATTATCCATCTGAATCATTTTGAAAATGATGGTTTATTTGATTTAAAAAAGCTGATTTTGATGTGATAGACAAAGATAATTGAAAACTACCAAAAAAATTTGAAGATGAAGAATTGCAAACAATTTTGGATAAAAATCCAAAAATGACGCGGGTTCATATTTCAGAAATGCTAAATGTAACTCAGAAATGTACTAGTGAACGTTTTCATGCATTGGGAATAATTTGCAAGGAAGGAAAATGGGTACCACATGCTTTAACAGAGTTACAGATGGAGAACAAAAAAGTCACTTGCGAATAACTTTTGAATCGACATCAAAGAAAGTGTTTACTGCATCGAATTGCCACAGGTGATGAAAAATGGATATATTTTGACAATCCTGATTGAAAAAAATGTTGGTTGATTCCAGGCCAACCCTCAACATTGACTCTAAAGAGAAAATCGCTTTGAAAGAGGCAATTCTTTGTGTTTGGTAGGATCAAAAAGGCCTTCTTAAGTATGAGCTACTTAAACCTGGTGAAATAGTTACTTCTGATCAATATCAACAATAATTAACCGATGTAAACCGGGAATTTATCAAAAAACGGCCAGAATGGGCTCGTAGACACGGAACAGTTATTTTGCTCAATTGCAATGAGCGGCATCACACCACAAATAACGTTAAAAACACCTTAAAAAAACTGACATGGGATGTTTTATTGCCCCCGCTATAATCTCCAGATATTAGTCTTTCAGACTATCACTTTCTCAGATCGATGGAACATGGTTTGGCTGAGCAGCACTTCGCTACTTTTGCTGAAGTTGAAAAATAAGCATATTCGTTTTTTACCTCCCAGGACCCCAAGTTCTATCACGAAGGAATCCATAATTTACCAAAAAGATAAGCAAAAGTTACTGATTTTAATGGTACATACTTCGATTTATTACCATCATCCAGTGATGCAAAATTCACCGGTAAGTTTTCTTAAAAAAAGGGTCATTTCATAGGTATACCCCTAATAGTATTTACATAGGTAGTTCCAAGTTATCATTGGGCCTTTTAAGTATGAAGATGCGAGAGAAAATACGCAAGTGAAAAATGCCACTAAATGTTCAGAGGAGTAAACTTATAATGCAGGAAAAAACAGACACGAGGATATATAATTCAGGATATAAAGTACTTAACAATTAAATGAAAACGTATGCAACTTGTAAAGAGGTAAACAAATTAGCTTTATAAGTAATAAACAGTTTAAATCAAATCAATTGTGGCATTTATCAAACACCAAACTTATACGACAAACCTGGTTGATATTGCATACATATTCAGAAAGTTAAATAAATGTTAATAATATACACTAACCTGTTGTATTGCCCATGGTATACTAAGCAATGAAGATCCCATCATGGTATTCCAAATTGAAAATCTTTCAGAAAAAAAAAAGGTATGGTTAAAACAGCTGGTTAATTAGAAAGCATTTTTTTTTAAATAAATAAATCGTGAAATGTTTTTAAAAACTGCAGTAAACAGGCTTTAAAAGCTATTATTTGAAGAACCATGCTAATTAGAAACATTTTAAAAACATGAACGAAAGAATCATGAACTGTTATGAATTATTAACATTTTACCTAAAAACTAAATTTCTCAGAGCAACAGCCCTTTACTCGGCCAAGGCCTGACGTGCCCATTTAAGCTTTCGTAACCTAGGGCTCTGGGGTGCTAGGCATATGTCCAGGTAACGTGGTCCGCCTCACGTGGAACCCCCAGTGTTTAGTTCCCAAGCAAGCTTGGTACCCATTTTATCGACCCACTCAAGGGATGGAAGGATGGGTCAGCCTCGCCCAATCCAGGATTTGATCCCTGGACCTGTGGCGTGGCACTGCGAAGCACTACCACTAAGCCACTGGGCCTTAAACATTTTAACTATTAAATCAAATTTAGGTACATATACATGAAAAAAAAACCTAAATATTCTTTTTCTTAGAGCAAAGAAAATATGGATGCTTTATAATTAGGTTAAAAATTTATAAGCTTGCTAAATACCCAGTCAAAATATAAAGTTGTTAACAGCATGGTGTACCTGCCTTACGATTGTGAAAGTTTTAAATAACCGTAAAAACACATTCTTCTTACATAGTAATGATGCTGCTCTGTTTATCAGTGGGCTTGATGAGTGTAGAAAAAGGGAAGAAAAAAGTGGTCGGTACCACATGGTCTGGAATGCTCTGAAAAGAAACACAATATTATTTCATTGTTCAATAAATAATAATTAAAAACTTAAATTAATGATGAATAATAATTAAGAACTCATTATTTATGAATAATAATTAATAACTAATTAATAATGAATAGTAATTAAAACTAATTAATAATGAATAATAATTGATAACTAATTAATAATGAATAATAATTGATAACTAATTAATAATGAATAATAAAAATTGAAATTTACAGGGTAATGCCCACTGTGGTGTGTGCCTCAAACATAAAACAAAATATTTAAGTCAGAATATATTTTAATACATAATTACCTTTTGAAGTATAAAAGAAAATTAATTTTAAAACAAGTACTTATTAACTAAAGGGTTGCACTTAAAAACTCATTTTTGTCTATATGTGTCAGACATTATAAGCTAATAATATCTATATTAATAATTTTTATTAAATAAAAAGATTTCATAATCAGTTTTTCGGTACGTAGTAGCTTACTAATCAGTACTTAAATAATCTCTATATGCATGGATATGTATTAAGAAACATATTTTGGCCACTTAAAAAATACACAAAATTTAAATTTCTAAGTAAAAAATAAACAATTGTAACTTTTATTTTTTATCAACCTTTTATTTTTTTATGATTTTTTTTGCAACCAATTCTACCTAGAATCTTTAATTTAAAAAATAATTAGTACTACCTACATTTAATTCAAGTTACGTAAATCAAGTATGTTACACAAGTTAGTATTCAAAGTTACAAGATTGTTGAAATTGAAAGATACATTATTCAAAAGTCCATTCACAAAATAACAATTGAAAAATATTTGCCTATCAATCATTACTGAAATCAAAGTGCTATAACTGATAACCTGTACTATGATTAAGTAACTGATAAACTATGATGAAGTAACTGATAAAGAAACAAAATTATGACGCATGCTTCCTAAAAAAATGGCTAACATTTCATAATTTATTCAATTAAAACCATACTTAAACACTTTTAAACTCTTAAAATATATTTTTGCTTCAATTTCATTACTGCAAAATTGTATATTACTCTTAAATACAATTTAAAACATCAAGAAATAAACAAAAAGTGATAAATTTTATCACTTAACAATCCTTTTACTTTTAATTTATTTTAATTTTCAACTTGTTGGTAGGGCAACCCATAGTAGGTTAAGGCTTGCCATGCCCATTAATAGTTTATACAAGAATCTAAGGAGTGAAAAGCAGCAGTTCCAATAAGTTCATTACTTCTGTGAGACCCCATTGTTTAGTTCCCAAGCTAGCTTAGTCAAATAATGTAATTAAAGCAGCAGTTCCAATAGGTTCATCACTTCTGTGAGACCCCATTGTTTAGTTCCAAAGCTAGCTTAGTAAAATAATATAATTAGTAGAGCAAACTAATTTACCAGTGTGTCTATGGTTGGATCTGCAAGTTTGTTATAGTACCGGTAACGATGGTATGTTGCAATACCATCAGGACCAGCATCCCTTCGCATACGGGAATTCTTGTGGACATGGGGGTAATGAAATGGCAACCTAAGGGCAAAAACATATGGATTATAGTTGCACATGGCAATCCACACATAAACAACACAGTGGTGGGATAATAGGGCCAAGACCAGCTGTGTCTATTTAAGATTGCAATACCAGTAGTATTGAGGTACAGTGCATCCTATGCTATGGTCAGTTTGACACAAAACTCCCATTGATTAGTTCCCGAAATTGTTTGGTTCTCATTATAGCCAACATAGGCCCAAGGCCATCAGTGCCTATTTCAATTTATAATACCAGGAGCAATAAGGTGCATTGTATCTCATGTTATGGTCAGTAGGTCATATCAACAAAAAAGTACCATTGTTTAGTTTCCAATATTGCTTGGCTCTCATTATGGGATATATAGGAACAAGGAGCAGTGCAAATTTTAGCTTAGAATACCTGGGACAATAAGGATGCATTGCATCTCAAGTTATGGTCAGATTGACACGGAACTCCCATTGTTTAGTTCCCGAAATTGCTTGGTTCTCATTATACCAACTGAGGGCTAGTGGACTTGACCAATCTTAGATAAAATATAGATTTCCAAGACCAGCGATGTGACAAAATGCTAAGCAACATCCCACAACCACTGGGCCTCTACACATTAATCTGGGCCATAATCAATATTATAAATTAGTTATGATTTGAACACAAGTTCACTATTGAAAAAAAATAAAATGTTCTGGAAAGGAATTAACTAAGAATTAGATTTATTTTTGAAACCAAAAGCCCAAGTATACTTAATGCCTAAATTTCTTAGACTATTACTTTAATTTACTAGTTAATACAATTTACAAGATCATCTCTGCTCATCAGCACACATTTATTCGGTTCTTATAACTTCAGTGAATTTCTTTCGTGAAGTGTTATCTATTAGGTAGTTCCTTATAAAACTAATTACGTGGTTAGATAATTTTTAGTTTAACATTTAAAACACATAATTGTTAACAACCAAATTAACTGACTTGCTGACAAAAGGGGTGGTACACCAGCTTTTAATGAAATAAAATTCTATGAATTGTGTTTAAACTGTTGTCAAGAAAAATTCATTCCAGAAAACTTGTTATCAAGCAAAACATATTTCACCACAAATACTTTTTAAAAGGTCTCAACAAAATACACAGATTGAAAGTGAAATCCAGTTTTTGAAATGACCCACTTTTAGCTTTGCCCTTTAAGTTATTTCTCAACCAGATATTTAAATGGAACAAACATGTTTGGGTTTACTATTGTTTAAATTACATTAAATTTTTAAATATTATTTTATAAATATATTAAAATCATATTAAGCAAAACAGAAGGCAATGAAAGCGTCAATAACGATCAAGCGAATAAAAACAAAAAACGGCTTTATTTCTTTACTGACACAGAGTTTATATCACACGATAATTTGAGCATACTTATTCATTTTAAAAAAGGGCAATTAAATTTGAACTTTAAAAATTGAAATTAAATTTGAACTAAATCACTTTTTTTTTTATTTATAGCTACAATTTGAACCAGTAATTGATTGATGTTTAAATTAATTTCTTTAAAAAAAGGCATAACATATCCGGATAATGTTATAAAAAATATACCTGGTACGTCGTTTTTTAAAGTGATTGTCAATAGTCGAGTTACTAGAATCACTGGAGCACTCTTCTTCGAGAATTAAACGTCGATTTAAACTATCCTCCGGACTTAACAACGGAGTGCTGGAGTTGGGCTCCATCTCAGAAATTATTCATATTAAAATTCCACAGAAGTGTCAGAAAGATGTTCTGGTTTCCGTGAGCTAAATCATGGAGAAAATAAAAAATAAATGAAAAAAGAGAAGAGATAACTCGGACGTTCCAGCAGCTGATTGAAAACGAAAAAAGAAATAAAAAAACAAACAAAATGTACATGTTGCGGTGACAGTCAAAAAGAAAAATTTAACTGTATAGCAAAAGAAATCGAAACTAATATTCATTGATTTTCGATATTCACGTTTTAGATTTTCAATAGTTTAATCGGCTAAATCAAATATTGCAATTATTAGAAATCGGCTCTAAAGTTGAATAATTAGTTTTTAGAAAACGTTCACTTTCATTAAATGAAAGTGGAACACACCTGGAGGCTTCTGGCAATCGGTGTGTTTGTGTATCAACACACCTCAGGTAGATGTGGTAACTCCTATGATGACGTCCGCATTCAATGTCGAATTTTCTTAATTATTCCTCGAAATCATACCGAAAGTAACTATTAATGTTCCTAAAAGAATGTTAATATAGTTAAGTTATTTATTTATAATGTTCGAAAGTGTAAAAACTAACGAAATGTTTATAATCCGCGCTCTCGAGAAAATCCTGAACGATCGCGACATAAAGCGATCTTATCACAACCAGCTGCGCAAAGCATGCGAAGCCGCTTTGGAAGAAATAAAAAACGAAACCAAGGAAAGCGAGGATGAAAATGCGTCCTCTTGTCTCCCCCTGCCCAAGTCGAAAGCTGGCAACCTGGAGGCGGAGAAATACTTCTTGCCCTTCGAATTGGCCACCAAATCCAAGTCGCCGAGGATCGTGATCACCGCCATCGACTGCATCCAAAAGTTGATTGCCTATGGGCATCTCACAGGTAACAACTTTGACCCTGCCGAGCCATCGAAACTCCTCATCGACAGGATTGTCGAGGCCATATGCAGTTGCTTCCACGGGCCCACCACGGATGACGGGGTTCAGTTGCAGATCATCAAGGCTCTCCTGACCGTGGTCACGTCCCAGGCGTGTGAGGTCCACGAGGGCAGCGTCCTTCTCTCGGTGAGGACGTGCTACAACATCTACCTTGCCTCGAGGAACCTCATCAACCAGACGACCGCAAGGGCCACCCTCACCCAGATGATAAACGTCATCTTCTCCAGAATGGAAGTAGAGGCTGCTTCTAACGAGGAAGGGGATGGCCCTAAAGTCCCAGAAAAGGTTGAAGACCTGAAAGGAGAGGTCCCAGAAAAAGTTGACGAAGAATCCAGAGAGGAGAAGGTCGAAGAGGTAAAGACTGTTCCAGATGAGGAAGACATTGGTGTTGAGGTCGCTTCTGTCCTCGAGGGTGTGGTGGAAAAAGTTTCAGCCAAGGAAGACGAGTTTCTGCGTACGCAGAATGAGGAAGCATCCACAGGGGATCACAGCACCCCAAGTATACTCTACAAGCCTGCGTCCCAAGAGAGCCTGGAATCGCAGGATTCCCGCACTGAAATGCTTCCTCGCAGTTTCTCCCACATTCTCCAGAAAGATGCCTTCTTAGTTTTCCGATCCCTATGTAAACTAAGCATGAAACCGCTACCAGAAGGCCAGCCTGATCCCAAGTCCCATGAATTAAGATCGAAGGTCCTATCGTTGCAGCTACTGCTTTCAATACTCCAAAATGCAGGTCCTGTTTTCAAGTCCACAGATCTTTTCATCAATGCCATCAAGCAGTATCTGTGTGTGGCCCTCTCGAAGAATGGTGTGTCCTCGATTCCGGAAGTCTTCGAGCTGTCATTGGCCATTTTCCTGGCCCTGCTGCGCAACTTCAAGACCCACCTTAAGATGCAAACCGAGGTGTTCTTCAAAGAAATATTCCTCAATATTTTGGAGACGTCCAACAGTTCTTTCGAACACAAATACATGGTCATTCAGGCCTTGAATCGCATCTGTGGGGAGGCACAGTCCATTGTCGATCTTTATGTCAACTACGATGCTGACCTCAACTCTGCAAACATATTCCAGCGACTGGTGAATGACATTTCGAAAATTGCTCAGGGAAGACAAGCTTTGGAGCTGGGAGCCACAGCAATTCAGGAGAAGTCTATGAGGATCAAAGGACTCGAGTGTTTGGTGTGTATTCTCAAGTGCATGGTAGAGTGGAGCAAGGATCTGTACGTCAATCCGGTGGCAGAAAACAACCTTGTTCTCGAAAAACAGCCTGAAAACACTGAAGACCTTGATAACAGCAAAGTCAGAGTGGCGAGTTTCAGCAGCATCAATTCATTGAACTCATCAGTGAGTTACCCGGAGAACCTCAGTGACAACCCTCAGCATTTTGAGATAATGAAGCACTTGAAGGAGATCAGGGAGCATGGCAACGATCTGTTCAACAGGAAGGCCACGAAGGGATTGGCATATCTTCAAGAGCACGGGATTGTTGGCAACACTCCTGCAGACATTGCAGAATATTTTCATTCTGAAAGTCAACTGGATAAAGTCAAAATCGGTGATTACCTCGGTGAAAATGATAAGTTGAACAAAGAAGTCATGTACTGTTATGTGGATCAGATGGATTTTGCAGAAAAGGACTTTGTCTCTGCCCTAAGGCATTTTCTTGAAGGATTCCGGTTACCAGGAGAAGCCCAGAAAATTGACAGGCTTATGGAAAAGTTTGCATCTAGATACTGTGAAACTAATCCAAATAATGGGATCTTCTCCAGTGCAGATACTGCCTATGTGCTGGCATATTCCATCATCATGTTAACCACTGATCTACACAGTTCTCAAGTTAAGAACAAAATGACTAAAGAAGAATATATAAAGATGAATCGAGGAATCAATGATTCCAAAGACTTGCCTGAAGAGTACCTGTCCGAAATTTATGATGAGATAGCTGGAAACGAAATCAAAATGAAGAATACTGCACCGAAATTCAGCGGAAAGCAGCATATTGGCAGCGAAAAAAAGAGGAGACTCCTATATAATGTAGAAATGGAGCAGATGGCCAAGACAGCCAAAGCTCTCATGGAAAGCGTGAGTCATGTTCAAGCACCTTTCACATGTGCTAAGCATTTAGAGCATGTACGCCCCATGTTCAAAAGTGTCTGGACACCACTTCTGGCTGCGTTCTCTGTTGGCCTTCAGGACACTGATGATTTAGAGATAGCCTCACTTTGCCTTGATGGGATAAGGTGTGCAATAAGAATAACCTGCATCTTTCACATGACCATGGAGAGGGATGCCTATGTGCAGGCGCTTGCAAGATTTACTCTTTTAACGGCCAACTCGCCTGTTTCAGAGATGAAGGCTAAGAATGTCGACACCATTAAGACCTTGATTACAATAGCTCATACTGATGGAAACTACCTTGGCTCCTCATGGCTTGAAATCTTACGATGCATTTCACAGTTGGAGCCTGCCTTGTTGATCGGTACCGGAGTAAAGCCGCGTTCCTTGAGCAATCAGTCGGCACATCATGGATCTTCACTCAATTTAGACCCAGATCTTTCCCGCAGTGGCATAAACTTGAACGAAAAGAGAATTTCCGTGCTGTCAGAATCCATGGGTGAAACAAGTGCAAATAGCGTTGTTGTAGCTGTTGATAGGATCTTCACGGGATCGACCAGATTGGATGGTTTCGCCATTGTCGATTTCGTAAATGCCTTGTGCCGCGTCTCCCTTGAAGAATTAGCCAGACCTCAGCCAAGAATGTTCAGCCTTCAGAAGATCGTGGAAATCTCTTATTACAATATGGGGAGAATCAGATTGCAGTGGAGTCGTATTTGGGAACATCTAGGAGAACATTTTAATAAAGTTGGTTGCAGTCCCATCGAAGATGTTGCCTTTTTTGCTGTTGATTCACTGAGACAGCTGTCAATGAAGTTTATACAGATGGGAGAGTTTTCAAATTTCCGATTCCAGAAAGACTTTTTAAGGCCATTTGAACATATAATGAAAAACAACCGTTCCCCAGCTATTCGAGACATGGTTGTGCGATGTGTGGCACAGATGGTCAACTCGGAATTCTCCAAGATAAAATCTGGTTGGAAGAATATATTCAGCGTCTTTCACTTGGCAGCAGCAGATGAAGATGAAACCATTGTGGAATTGGCCTTCCAAACTACAGGAAGAATCACAACGCAGATCTACGAAAAATTGTTCCCGGTACTCATTGACTCTTTTCAGGATGCTGTCAAATGTTTAAGCGAATTCGCTTGCAATGTTGGATTCCCTGACACCAACATGGAGGCAATACGTCTGATAAGACACTGTGCAAAATATGCTGCAGAACAATCGACCGTTTTCAGGGACCACAACATTGAAGATCAGACGGTGAGCGAAGACGATCGGGTATGGGTTAGGGGTTGGTTTCCGATTCTCTTCGAACTCTCCTGCATCGTCAGCCGATGCAAGCTGGATGTCAGGACAAGAGCTCTGACAGTCATGTTTGATATCATCAAGACATATGGCGAGGAGTTCAAAGAGGCCTGGTGGAAAGAGCTGTTTGAAATCATTTTCCGAATCTTCGACAACATGAAGCTGCCCGAATCTCGGCTCGAAAAGGCGGAATGGATGACAACCACTTGCAATCATGCCCTGTATGCCATAGTTGATGTCTTCACCCAGTTCTACGATGTTTTGGGTAACCTGCTGCTTGAAGACATGTATACTTATTTGCAGTGGTGTGTGAGGCAAGACAATGAACAACTGGCACGTTCTGGTACGAATTGCTTAGAGAATCTGGTCATTTCGAACGGCACTAAATTCAGCAATGAGAGATGGGATCAAACCTGCCGTTGTATAATCGAAATATTTAACTTGACTTTGCCTGTTTCCCTGCTATCCTGGGAAGGCCATCTGAATGAGAATAAAGAAGTTCCATATTCACCCGGTGGCCTTTTTAATTCCAGCAATGTATCCCTAGATAAGCCTAACAAAGAAGCCAATAGCTCATTTTCTGATGATGGAAACAACCAGGAATACAACGATGAAAATATTGGAAAAGAAATTCCCCTAGAAAACAATGAGCAAAGTATTTCTTTTTCTCAAGATGAAAAACCAGATAATTACCAGAACGTCGATAGTCCCCAAAAATTCCGCCCGTCCGAGCCAGAAGGCACCCGAGTCAGCATTTCCTCCAACAAGAAGATTCTAGTCGATGCTCCGTCCAAAACCGACAAAAATAACGACGAACTGCTCTTTTCCCTCAAAATCAAATGCATCGTCCACCTGGAGCTGATCCAAACCATTGATGACATCATCTTTTTCCCTGCCACCAGCAGGAAAGACGACGAGAAGAACCTGATTGCTGCAAAAGCTGAAATCAGGTCGGGCAACGATTCTAACCCCAGCGACAGCAGTCAAGTAGAAGAGCAGGGGATGTACGCTTTCCTCTCATCACCGCAGTTACTAGAGCTGGTAGATTGCCTTATGGAGTCCCACAAGTTCGCCAAAGAATTCAACTCCAACCACGAGCAGCGGAACATGCTGTGGAAACTCGGCTTCTGCAAGAACGTCAAGCCTGACCTCCTGATCCAGGAATGCCACAGTCTCGCGTGTTCCTTGCGCATCCTTTTCCGAATGTACACCGATGACGGGAAGCAAGATTCGTGGCCCGCCGTCGGCAGAAAGCTTGTTGCCATCTGCTCCGAGGCCTTGCAGTATTACCTCGGACTTGAGGTCGAGAAGCAACGCATCAGTTGGACTAGTCTCGTTCTTCTCATCCTGTCCAGGGTCAACCAACTTGAGGATAAGAGGTTCTGCATCCATGCCTCAGCCTACTATCCAACCCTCAGCGAGATGATCGTCCACGAGAACATTCCAGAACTCAGGGCCGTGTTGAAGAGGTTCTTCATCCGTTGCTACAGAGCTTTCCAACTTTGCAATGTCAAGCCCCATTGATAAGTGACTCTGTTCAAACGTCAGCATTGTGGATTGCACTTTATTTCCTCAGGCTGCCAATCTAAGATAGCTTCTAAAAGTGATGTCAGCAATTTAATTTAACAGAGAAAGAAATAACCTATGCTGAAAAAGAAGATATTTGTAATGTATAAAAGTAGATGTCCGGTGGAAATTTTAAATATAGTAGATTTTATTTGTTTGAATTCTTAAATGATGATTCTATGTAAGAGACTAAATTGTTGGCATTTTTATGTTATTGTTTTGCAAGTTCTAACTTTGTTAATTTGAGTAAAAGTAATTGAAATAGTTCTGTTAGCGTTATTTAGCAACTATTTTAGATTGGCAACCCACGAGTTGTAAAGTGTGATAAAAAAAAAATGAACAATCAGTGTAGTGGCACTGATTTCGGTTGTTTGAGAAAGAATGATTTTGCCATCAGAGCCTTTCTGAAAGACAGAAAGCTTAGGACTATAGTGTACACTCATAGTGTTTTATTCTTTTTATATAATTGCCATTATTTTTTAAGAAAAGTTGATTGGTTAAATATCATAAATTATGTACAGAGAAAAAAAAATTGTTTAGTTAACGTACACATTTGAAATATTTAAATCATATTACCCATATTTATGCATAGTAAACTTCCAGGAAGTTAAAAATTATCTTTGTTATAAAAATTATTTGTATGAAGTGGACCAGAAACTAGTAAATTTAATATTAAAGCTTAAAAATTCTGAAATACTCCTCTAGATATATCATTAACTTTTCTTACTTTAGTGAAATGCATTTGAATAATATATATTAAATACCATTTTTCATCTTAAAAGAATAAAGAATTTTAATGAAATCTATTCCATTTTCTAATTAGATTTAGTGGTTTTTGGTCAGAATATCTTTAATTCATAGTTATATATTTGTTAATTTTATCTAGTCTTAAGTCCTGTCCATGGATATAGGTTTAAAAAAATATAATTATATTGTTCTACAGTTAGCAATTACTAATTTTAGCAGTTGTTTTTGTAAAAAGAAAAGGTTGAAAACAGGTAAAATAAATTGTGTTTAATATATCTTCTTATTGCAGAAAAACGCTGGCATCCTAGTTAATAACATTGCATATAGTCCTTTTTTCTGCTGAAGTATACAATATATTTTGAATATGGCTGTGATTACATCACAAATTGTGTGAGCAGTTCAAAGTTAATGTACATGGAGTGACTATTTGTAAAACTATATACCTACCTGCCTTATCTTTAGCTTTAAGCGTTTTTCAACTATACATGTATGCAGTCCTGTATTCTATTCTAATCTATCATTGTTGTACAATGCTATTTGACTTTTTAGAAAAAATTTAAAACTTTATTGTAATATAACAATGAGAAATTAGATTAGGGAATTTTTAAATTGCCTTAGTAAATAACTTATTTTCATGCAGAAATTTGTGAATTTTTTCTTTTGAATATTTAAACTCTGGTAGGAAAAAAAAATAAAAGCCCTTATAGTTACTTGTTATTAATTTTTTTAATGCTATCTTGATTGATTCTTAAACTACAAATTTGGTAGTTGTTTAATTTATTACTCCTATATTCTTATATATAGTTTTTAAAAACATTTTATTTTTGAGAGATATTAATTATATAGTCATGGGCAAATTATCACAACCGTCAGAAGACCTCTAATGCAATACAATGCTATTTTATAATTAAATGTATTAAGGAATGTAATATCAAATAAAAGTAAAATTGTACCAGGAAACACTTCTGCAATTTCGTATTTCACAAAAACGTTAACGTTTCGAAAAGTATTGGAATTATCTTGTTTCAGGTGACATAGTTACTTTCAGCTTTCATTACTGCCTTTCCTTTAAAATGTGGTCTGTTCCTACGGGACATTGATTCACCAATCAAGGCTCGAGGAAATTTTTTTTATTCAGCATTTCTGTTGCCACTCGAGACCTGAAATTTACCCCTTTTTTTTCACTAGTTTGTAAATTTTCCAAAAGTGACCAACTAGTCAGCTTGAGGCTTTTTGCAGGTATCACTTTCAGAAGAATTTTGAGTTTGTAGTATTGGTAGTTATTAGTTTTGAGGTGTCGGAATGCTAGTCGAGGAAAGGGTATTAGTGACATGTCGCTTGGGTTCTTTAAGTATATTGCACAAGTGTGCCATTACCAAATTTAACTTTTGTCTGAAGTGGATCCAACCAATGGTCAAAATCCTGCCTATAACTATGGCAGTGTATATGGGACTGGTGCACATTAAATCTATTATGGTCCGAAGTCCAAATACTGCATGCAATGTCACTATGAAGGTTGCATTGGGTGCCGTCTCGTGTATCTGTAACAGTATCATCACTATGTAAAATATCGGTGTAAGAAAATAAGTTATTTACAATGTTTGTATTGACCCGTTTGCACTGCCTGCAAGTTATATAGAATAATTAGTTTTTAGCACTTTAGTGTACATGCTTTAATTGTTATGCTGATTTGATGGCTATCAAATTATGTGCAGGGTTTAAATTATATGGTGAGAAAGGAATCATGAAAATAAAAGCAATTAGAAAATATATAACTATCATGTGTAGTTTTAAGAACATTAAGTAGTTTTTTTTTAATTAATGGCTAAAAAGCTTAACAATGTGTAACTAAAATTGCTTTTAAAAGAAAATTAAGTTCTTTTTCATCGTTTGTTTGCAACTTATTCTTTTTTTTTTTATTTAATATTTTCTATTAGGAATATTAGGATTCATAATAATGTATGTAGTTCAAACTTTAAATCTACTTTATATAACGTGGATAGATTTAAAAAAAAAATGTAATAAGTACTGAATGATAAATAACATTAAAAACCTACAATTTGTAACAAACTAGTGATACAGATAGCTTAAAATTGAATATTTTTCAGCAATAATTTTCCATTAGGTATTGACTTTCAAAAACTTATGTGATAGTTCAAGATTGTAAAATATTTGTCTGTATATAATGTTAATTTATTAAAAAAGTATATATATTACTTTAAAAATGTAGATATATCTCACATTCTATCTTCAAAAATCAAACATCATTTTTTTTTTTTTTTCATTTTAAAATGTGTTTACTTATTTGAATATTTATCTTCTAATAATTTTTACACAAAATTGTCCATTAGCCTAGATTGTAAAAAGTATGAGTGTTATAATTCAGCTTTAATAGCTTCTAGATTTTTTCCTTGTGATACCAGCAATAAATTTCCACTTTTCCGAAGATTGTGTAACTATCAATAAATCATATTCACTGTAAAGTAATAAAATAAAAAATATTTTCAGAAATGTAAGATTTTTCAACATCAGTTTAAAACTATATCACTTAATGATGCATACTGAATAAAAAGAATTTATCTTCAATTTGTGTGTGTGTTGCTTTTTTATATTAAATTAAGTTCATACTGATTATCATACATACAGAATTAATTTTATAGTGGGGCTTAAATTTTTGTTATATATTAAAAATTTATTTAAATATCAGTCATATATAAATTCATATTACATATGCATACTTTTTATTTATCTTTCCAGACTTTTAAATAGAACTTAAGCTAATTCATCTAAGGAAAATATGTATAGAATTAAATAAAACATATACAAAGTGGTGAAATATACTTTATTTATATTGTATAATTCAGATAGTTTTGGGTAACAATATACAAACAATAACAAAGGCAGGATTTAAAATGAAGCAATATTGAAAATGAAATGTTTACTGATATTTTGAAAAGATAATAGCATTGAAAAAATCTAGTTAAAAAAGCATATCAGCTTAACATAATGAGCTAACTTTCTTTTTTTTAAAAATTATGTCTAACTGTAGTGCAACATTAACATAATGAATGTTATGTGAATAAATGTCTGGTAATATTATTCTATAGATTATTTGCACATAAGCTGCATTCTTTTCTATGGTATGTTTTCATAGCTTTCATTTTTGATTAATTACAAAGGCACTCCAATTGGGGAAATCAAAATTTGTGACAACAGATGTCAATACAATATTATGCATAAAAATTATTTATATACCATTGTTTTAGTCAACAGTTTTACATTAATTCAACACGATAAATATTCAATACTTTATCGTTGATTGCCTTAACAAAAACATCAAAGAGCATTATTAGTTGCATTATTGCACTAGTAAATAATAAGCCAAGCACATTAACAAATTACTGGGAATTAAAATAGCACTTATACCATGTCTAACCAGAATGTAAGCTTAAAAAAGACTTTCTTCCCCAATCCCATTGCTGGGTTTTCTAGGAAACGGGGGGAACATAGCTTTTCTAAACATAGCAGGTTTGAGGTTAACAATCAAAACAGTTAGTAGTAACCAAGTCGGGTGGGGAAAAACATGTTCGAAGAAATCCGCATGCAGGGATGGGGAGGAAAGTGCTTTCGAAGCTTGCATACTGGCTATACAAGGTATAATATACATAAATCAAAACTGAATATACATTTTTTAATTGTTTAAAGGTCCTTAGTAAATTTCAAATAATAATAAATAATGCATACAGCTTTCAATCATGTAGCTATCCTAAATGCACAACTTTTCAAACTTGTCCACCAATTAACACACGAGATTTACCTTATAAGCCACTTTTTATCACCAGAATCCATCACAACATGGTTGGTCCCATCCTTCACACATAGCACATTTTTGGTAAACGCCATACCACACACTCCTGCGCATGATAAATAAATAAAACAAATAAATAACTGTTGGGGAATAAATATAAAATATACACCACAACCTAATAAATAATATAAGTTAGAGACTAACCACTAAAAAATAAAATAAATCACAGATCAGTTAAGTATACTAGCAGGTAGACATATAACACTGCTTTATGTGCAGCACTAGGAGGATAAGTAAGGTATCAATTACTAATGGATAAGATTTACTGTACGGTCACCCTTAGCAAAATTTTTTCACATTTGGCGATAAATAATTATTTCTAGCAACCATTCTCCGAATTGGCGCAATTAGGGTAAAGGTATCGTTTACTTTATTTATGATTTTATGGAATTTTTCATACATTTTCTAGCCCAATCAACTGTTTCAATATGTTCTTTTCCTTAAATTGATGCTAAAATGTAGCCAAAATACCAACTTTTGGCGAAATTTTGGAACATTCGCCGAGGGTAACGGCACAGTAAATTATTACCATATTTTATTATTAAGTAGGAACTAAATTAAGTATGCTTAACCCCTATTAGCGATGGTTCTAGAGAAAATTTGCCATCTGAAAATGAGTTTTCTGCTTACATTTATCTAAATAAACAAAATATAAGACCATAGAGTCCTCAGCATTCTATGTAGGACAAATTAAGTTACAAGAAAAACAAATTTTT
The DNA here is from genome assembly GCA_023701765.1 of Hylyphantes graminicola. Classification (NCBI taxonomy): domain Eukaryota; kingdom Metazoa; phylum Arthropoda; class Arachnida; order Araneae; family Linyphiidae; genus Hylyphantes; species Hylyphantes graminicola. The sequence continues at coordinate 55,750,022 of CM043118.1, read as the reverse complement.
AAAATTAACGTGGTTTTTTTCGTCGTTACTGGGTTAAGATAGGTGCTAGAATTATTAAAATTAAGTCAGTAACATAAGGAATCGGTGGAGGTTGCTTTTTTAACACGCATTTAGTTACTGTATAAAATAATAAGATTGATATGAAACTTTTCTTTATAATAGTACTATCTATAATACATTTGGTAATCACCTTTTATAACAAAGTTTCAAGAACTTTTAAATATTTTTAGTAAAAAGCTATCAATTCCCTAATAAATAAACATTTTAAAACAGTGTAACAATGCGTTTCGTGCTTGATACAGAAGCAACATAACAATTTTTAAGCATCTGGTAAAGATCACAATTTTATGCAGTCAAATAAATAAAATAAACATCACATAAATAGTATTTTGCAGATCTTTGAGTAAATATGTTACATACCAAGAACCCATGCTATGCAAAGAGAGGTACTTATTTGAAAGGTATTTTTTAATGGAATAAAATATAAAATATGTGATACAAAACAGTTTTTCTTCAAATATCAAATGAACATTGCAAAAGAAAAAAGGTTAAAAATACACAAAGCAATAACTATTGCATTTTTATTTGATATAACAATAACACATGTAAACTATAAAAAAATAATAACCCAAATATATTTGGTCATTAAAAACTAAACAAAATATTCTATATATTTGATACTAAAGCTTATTTCAACAAGAAATGTAGTTTAAGTATTTAAAATCTTCAAGTACATAGGTTGAAACTACATATCCTCCTAAAAAAAGCTAAAATCTAACTCCATCTTTAGCATAAAAACTAATGACTAACTTAAAACAAAAAAATTTGTACGAGAATTTTCGTAACTTAAATTTCGAAAAAATTGGTGGCAACCGTATTGTACAGCTTTTAATAAACCAAACTACATATTTGACAATACTATCTAAAGTGTTCCTATCGCCTATCACCTCAAAAAAGAAAACATTAGATTCATTGCGTACGAAGCAAATACGCACCAAAAACAAAAAACTTGTGCAATAAATTCTACAACAAAAACTTTCAAATTTATGGTAGCCTTACTGTAAAACATTTCAATAAAACCAAATAAAATAATATTTAGCAATATTATGGAAAGTTAGTAACACCTCTAAAAAATAGATATTGCATATCAAGAAAATATGCAGCAAAAACAAAAATATCACTAAGAAAAAACAAATAAAATCACCCCTTTCAAATAACCACAACTCATTGCCTTATCTGCCGTGAGCAGGTAAAACTGCAGTATCCATAACAAAGCATTGGACCACTTTTTCTCTGAAATAATTCATCTTTTTCAATGTATTTCCTAACGAGTTAGAATAATCGAGTGCTTGCAACAATCAGGGTTCGTACTCAATCAATGATAGTGAAATTAATGAGTTTTTCAGGAGTGCAGCAATGTAAATTCAGGAGGTATCGCAAAATAAATTTGAAAGTGTGTGTTTATTATTGTATTGGTCAAGTGACTTAGACCTAGAATGGAGGAAACAAGGGATGTAAAAGTTGTGGAAAATTTGAGGCTTTGGCGTAAAAGCCAACTTTTTTGGGGGAAAATAATTTTTTTTTGGCGATTTTTTTTTAAATTTTCGTGAACTTTGTTTCAATTTCATGATTTTTTTTACGGGAAGACATCCTAATAAAGTACGAGAGAAAACCGACTGAAGAAAGGAGGAAAATAATTCATGTCGCCTATTTTTTCAGGAGAGGGGGGAACATCAGGATATGATACAAAAATTTCAGGAGTTATAAGGGCCCTTCAAAATAAAAATGAAATTCAGGAGGTGTACAAACCCTGAACAATGGTCCAAGCCATTGGGCCAGTTACTGCAGTTCGCCTGCCCACATCGGTTAGAAAACTAATCTACTCGGGTTTATCATCGGATACATTGGCATCGATGAAAGAGTACACGTGCTGCAGGTATTCCTCCTTGTAAGTCACCATGTGCTTGACGTGTTCAGAGTCTTCGAAGAGGACAGATTTGACGTCGACGCCCATGGATTTGCGACGTTCGGCGAATTCTTGGATGGTATCCCATGGACAGACGCTGTCAGCTCTGGAGAACAGGAAGAGCTGGGGGCTGATGTTGGGTTCCTCCACTAGTGCATACCTGAAAGTTAGTTATAATGTGGTGAGTCTTAGTTTACTTAATTTTAATAAAATTAATATATAGAGCTTATTGATTATTTAGTGATTTAAATAGCTTTGCTAACTAAATGCTTAAAATAAACTTGCATTTGCCAATATTAAAAAATTCTCTTTATCTTGGCGAAATCCTTAAAACATTCAAGCGTAAAGGAGCTTTAAAATTATGCATAAACAATAATTAATGAGCTAAAATGTGAACCTAAGTTTTAAAAAATTAAGGACTTTTCAAGGTTTGTAATTTTTTTTCAAGCACTTTCAAGTCCTTGAAAATCGATGTTTTTTTTCAAGCACTTCTAAAGGTTCTCAAGGACTGTGTTAATCCTGTTTTATTCTATATTTCCACACCCATTTTTAGTAAGTGAAACTTTTGCATACATTACTTCAATTGTGTTTATTTAGGAACTTAAAGCAAAGTCAGTCACTCAATTTCTCACCCAATAGTATTAATTCTAAAATATTCTTTTAACCAATCCCTGCATCATAAAGGCAGGACAAATTCATACCCAGTGAGATTCGAACCGAACAAGACACCACTTTTGCAAGGACCGGTTATGTCCTAAACTTCAATCTCTTCTTATTGTTATGTTGTTGGTGATGTGGTTAAATCGATAAAATGTCTTAAAATCTCCCGTTCATCTCTCTAATACCCAATTAAAAAGCTATAATAATATTTGTTGGCACCTATATGCTCTTGTTGGAAGCGTGTTGCTGGCGGCTGCCAATTTGGCCAAGCCTAATATATAAATTCAGCAGGCAACGCCCACGTTCAGTGTCAGTTTTAATGCCTTATATTCAATTTTAACGTTCCGTGTCATTTTTAAAGTTCGATGTCAATTTTAAATCTTAAGTTTTTTCCTCAGCTGATTTCTAGGATCAAAGGATCTGCCTCACAAAGCCATAAGGGTCTCAGTTAACACTGAATTTCTATCAGTATGGATAACTGCTACATAAATTAATGATTGTAACTTGGCTTGTTGTGTTTGCATTAGTAGATCCGGCATGTTTGGTCGTAAGTCTTTTCCTTATATTGTTTACAATTGCTTAGTTTAGCTTAGTGTTCGGGTTATCTCCAGATCTTTTTAATTGTTTAATAAACATTTGAGTTTACAGTCCACTAGTCTTTATTACCATAATCATATTTTGGTCAGGAACTACCCAACAATATTGATAAACATTTCATGAGCTGATCCTATTCCAGTGAATTCCCAATGAATTGCTATTTGCTTAGAAGTTTCTATAAACTCTTTTAAGTTACCGTATATACTCGTGTATAACCCGAGAAATTTTGGTCAAATTTAGGGCCGTAAAAAACGGGGTCGACTTATACACGAGACATCAAATTTTCGAGGGGGAAAAATCCTTAACTAAAGCTAAATTTCAATCAAACTTAAGGTTTAACTACTAACTATTGAAAATAAAGACACAAAAACAGTTAAATTCTAAAGATGAAATAAGATTGGTATCTTTCACAATCTCTACCATAAACGTGCTTAATTGTTAGTTCTATTGGCGTGATGCGTATTTGCACCTGTAGGTTTGGCACAGGGCAGTTCAGTCAACCAGTCTTCAAGACGCGTAAAGAAACGTTGTCAGTCCGTGACCTTGGCAGCGGGGTCTTCACGCTTCACTAAACATAGTTGCTTCTCCATTCAGGGTCAGCAATGTCAAGGACATCAAAGCGAAACCTGTTTTTGTGCTATGCGTATTTGCACGTGTAGCTCTGGCACATGGCAGTTCAGTCAACCAGTCTTCAAGAAACGTTGTCAATCAGTGACCTTGGCAGCATGGCAGCGAGGTCTTCACGCTTCACTGAACATAGTTTAAACCTAGCTCCTCCATTCAGGGTCAGCAATGTCAAGGACAAAGCGGAAACCTGTTTTTGTTGGGGTTGAAATTTTGCTTGCAAGTTAAAAAAAAATTACGGTCCCGTCATGAGCCGGTTTCTTCTAATATTTTTTTCAGAAGGCTCTAGCTTATTTCCTACCTCGACTTATACACGGGTTACCGATTTTGGAAGGATATCTGGTTAAAAAAAGGGGGGTCGGGTTATACACGGAGTCGGGTTATACACGAGTATATACGGTAAGCTTTAACATTTGCTAAGGGATCACATCAATTTACTGGAATTTGCGTATTTGAGTGCTAAAAATACATGTTTTTTTAGTGTTACAAAAAACAACCAAGCTCTTCATTTTTGTGATCAATCGTCCAATTCTAACATTTGTGTTGATGTAAAATATCTTGTAAAATTATACTAAAAAACCTTTGCAATGTTTTTGTCTTCAAAATCTGCCTTCTCACCATGTTATTTTTAATACAAATAATAAATCAGCTGTTTCAGTCATTCAAGGATTCAATAACACACTGATTAGGAACAAAAATATAGCACTTACCACAATCTGTAATAATTGATTTTCCCAGTGAGATAACTCAGAATAGCACTGTAAGCTCCAATTATCAAGGCTTTAGCCAAAGCCACAAGGGAAATGGCATAGCGTGTTATCAAGTTGCCTTCGGTCATGGCCAAAGTAGCTCTTAAGAAACCGAGCGGCCTTACTTTAGCTGGGCAGCTGTCAAAAATGCAGCCTTTAATCTGGAGCAGAAAATAAATATTAATATAAAAGTTAAATAAAACAAAATAATAGTTATATATTGCTATCTAGTTAATTTATTATTGTTGTAGTTTTACTAATTGCAATTTACCCTCTCTTACAAAGTTTGTTTCAAGAAAATTTTATAGAATGAGCTTTTTTAGCTGTACTAATTAGATTGAATACAGTTTAAATTAGTTCACCAAAGTACAAATTGTACAATAAAGTAATATTAAGAGAAAGCCAACTAACAAGTTCCAGTGAACTTATAGGTTCAGTTCGAGGTAAAAGTTAATTCAACAAAAAGTTTAATACAGTTATAATCAAGAGTAACAAAATCCTTCTTGATACATAAGTACATTAGAATTTTGCTAAATAAAACTAATTTTCCTTACATAATTTTTTTTTATTTGTAATCAATAACTTAAACAGATCCATTTTATTTTTAAATGTCATGACAAATTGCTCTGTTCAGTCCTTAAAAATAAGCAAATATGCTAAAGTGAAGAGCTAAAATTTAAATTTTTAACAAAAAAATTATTTATTAAACTTTTGAAGCAGATGATTATAAATGACTCCAAACTTAAGTAAAATTATAAAATTTATAAATTTTATATTTATTTATGAAAAACCTGACAATCAGATGACAGGTTTATAAATCTGCATCAATCAGTTAAACATTTAAAAACATTTGTGTGATGGCATGCAAGTAAAAAAGATCATCTAAATTGTAACCTGAAACTCATTTGGGTGCTTCTTTCTGATCATCTCTGCAACTGATCGATACACGGTGCCCCCTCCGTTACTGAAAACATGAAAGAAGATGGGATGCTTGTCAAACTTCATATCCTTCAGTAGATTTATCACATTCTCGGCTAAGTTGTAGATCTTCTTTTCATCGATTACTCGGGTGGATACAACATTGGGTGAGGTGATGTAGCGGATGCTGGTGCACCTTAAATATGCAAATATAAGTTGATATTTGTATACTTGCTTAATTTTAATAACAAATACCCAAGTAAAAGAATTGGAACATCTATGATATAATAGCCAGTCCCGATTTGGGGATTTGCGTTATGCTGCCAAGAAAGAAAAATGCACAAATGCGATAAGCATTCCACTTCATATTTCATACAACTCGATACATATAACAACCTTAAGTTACATTTTCAAGCTCACCAAAAGAAAGACCGGACATTATACCATGGCTGTACCAAGTAATTGGTAATTTGAATAGGGAAATTCTATGTTAGCCTTCAGTGGATAAGGAAAAAGAGAATATAGTAAACTTATTTTTACTGAGTAGTTATTCCACTTTTAGTAAAAAATAGTTATTTAGTTTTTAAAAAAATCAACTATAAGCATTTTTTACAAATTATATTTGTGAAATAAGTGGCTTTAAAAGACTCCTAAATGATTCAAATGTAAAATTTTCAACTATCATTTTTAACTAATAGTCACTAGAAAGGTTTAAATATGTATGTATCATAGTTAGAATTAATCTATTAACTGATTTCCCCGGGGCAAGTAAAAATTTAGAAGGGACAAGCTTTTCTTGTTTTTAACTTGTCCAAAAGGGCGAGTAAAATTTTTGTTTTCAATTTTTTTGATAAATATATTTGAACCCTGAAATTGAGTTCATTAAAGGTGTAAAAAAAAGGTTTGCTGAATGAAGTTACAAAATAACCATCTTAGAAAGTTTTGTAAAATATTTCACTTCAATATTTGTACCTTTCAGAACAAAATTGTATTCTTTTAATCCAATATAAATATTTTAAAGCATATCTAACCAGATTTTTTAAAAGTTTAATTTTCATTACTTTTTGAAAATATAGTTTAACAGAACTGAAAAAAAAAGTGGTGTAACCTAGGCTATAAAACACACTTACAGGTCTTCCACAAACAAATAAATTTAACTAACTTTATAATTTGCATTATTTGCAAATAAAAATAATTCGAGGTGCCAATACTTCACCCTAAAATTATTCTAGCCTACATATTGTCAGGGTCTGGCGTTTACAGTGAGAACTGCTGAAGTTTAAAACAAATTATAATAAAGAATAAATGCAAATAAAACGTTCTCCCAATTTTATGCCACAATATGTATAAAACAATATTTTGTTCTAATATATAGAGTGCAAGCAAAAAATATTGAATTCGTAACCCGTGAATTAGCTATAATTTATTATTCTTAAAATGTAACCTCCAGAATTCTATTTTTTTGCAGTTGTGTTTATGTTGATAAGGTCCACACAAAACAGTTTTTTTAAGTTATAAACCATTTACACATTAAGATTATTAAAAGAAAAGTACATTATTTACCCTTTCTTTTGATATATTTCACTATACTTCGCCAAATATCTGTCGATACACCCGGCCCAACCAAAGAGGATAATTACGGGTTCCTTTGTAACTACGGGTTCAGCGATCACGGGGAAAGTAATGTAATATTCGAAATCGTCATCCATTTCTATAGTGGACAAATTAAAAGGTTTACGTGAGTACGTAATTATAAAGAATTGTCTGAAATTATACCGGTTCTTGTTTCGTATTAAAATAAACAATTCTTGCGAAACTCAGAATTTCTTCTGCAAAATTTTTATCTACAATCACAGTTAAAGACGGACCGTCACATTTTCAATTACGCCAAAATGAAAAAATCAATTTAAAGGCTCAGCAGACAACAATAAAGTTTTACATGCTAGAATCCCACTCATTAAATTTTTTATATCAGTTTGAAAATACCAGTATAAGTTACATTTTGGTATGAAAATTATGGAAAGAAACAAGATCTATCATGTCCCCCGTTTTTAATAATTATCAGTGGGTTGACATGACTTCAACCAGTCCAGATTTCTGATTATCGTTTGTAAAATTTTGGTTGGTTGGTTGGTTGGTAGACATATATTTTCAGGCTTGTGTGCTTGGTCGCAAGGACCCGCTTATAAACCATCGTCAAGTAGGACAACACAAGACACACACAAACACATATGACAGATGTTGCTATCTGTCTCCACCTCCGCAATTTAGACATGTCCCTGAAGGGGGAGGGAAATTTTCTCCAGGGACCTGTACCCATGGGAAACTGCGCAATGACCGCCCACAGGACTTTCGGACCCAACAGATTTTACGAGCACGTACTCCGCATATACTCGACAAACACAAACATCCATGCCTGATTGGGATTCGAACCCGGACCCAGCTGCTCCAGAGGCCAATGCCTTAACCACTACGCCGCTGGATCGGCTGTAAAATGTTGTGGAAAGTATTTCGATGATAATCCCCTCAACTTTACTTAATTTATATAAATAAAAAAAAATTTCATTTATTTATTGAAATTTATTCTATTTAATAATAAAAAAAATTATTCTATTTATCAACTAAAATTTATTCTAATTATTAATTAAAATGTGTTCTATTTATAATTTAAATTTATTCTAATTATTAATTAAAATTTATTCTGACTATTAATTAAAGTTTATTCTATTAATAATTTAAAATTTATTCTAATTATTAATTAGAATCCATTCTATTTGTAATTTAAAATTTATTCAAACTATTATATTAAAATTTATTCTATTTACAATTTAAAATTTATTCTATTTACAATTTAAAATTTATTCTAATTATTTATTAAAATTTATTCTATATACAGATTAAATTTCATTCTATTGGTGGATTGAATTGCATTCCATTATTAATTTCTGTGTATCCATTTCTATGAGTTATACTTTTTGTTCTACTCATTTATTAAAATTTATTATATATTTTGAGATTAAATTTGATTTTTTACGGATTGAATATATATTCTCCCTATTTTTTTCTGTTTATGAATTAAACTTGATTCTATTTATTGATTTATGTTTTTGTTTACTTATTTCTTTTTCTGTCGGAAAAATTTGACATAAAACGCATTATATTTGTGGATTAAATTTTATTGTATCGGTGAACTAAATTGTAGTTCCTGTTTATGGGGAGAACTTTGTTTTATGTGTAAGTTAAATTTTATTCAATTTATTGACTTAATTTTATTCGATTTATTGATTGAATTTTATTCTATTTATTGATGACTTTTTATTCTATTCATTGATTAAATTTTATTATATTTATTGATTACATTTTATTCTACTACTGATTAATTAAAATTTATTTGATTATTAGTTTAAATTTCTTTCTATTGATAATTAAGATTCCAGTTTTTGCTCTTTATGATTTTTTTCCGACTGATTGATTGCACTTTATTATGTTTATATTTTAAACTTCCTTTTCTTTATGGACTAAAATGTGTATTTCAGGTCTTGAGAGGTAACAGAAGTTCTGAATGAAAATAAACTACTAATCTCTGCATAAAAATACAAATTTAATTAATCTATTTTTGAAACGGGAAATTAATGTGTATTTTTATCGGCGACATTGCAAAGAGGCCCTTAGATCGATATCTGGATTAATTTATGCTAAAATATAGTGTATATTTTTGTGAATGCTTTCTTATCGGTTTTTAAAACTTACAAATATTTATCAAACAAAAGCCATAATTTATTTTTTAAAAAATCATATCTTTCAAAATTCGATCTATTTAATGGTTTTTTAAGCTTTGTGCTGTTTCGAAAAACGGTTTTGTGTCAAACCTATTAAAATATTGGAAAAGGAACATCGAATTCTTATTTTTCTCTTAGATATTATCTTGCTTTTGCGTTTCAAGATATTGGTAAATTTCATAATCGTTTTCTGTCATGCAAATTTATCAATAAACGTAAGAATCGATAAAACTTGTATTGATAATCGTATTAAAAGTATTTCGTAGTGGTTTTTATATAGAAGTTCTTGTTTTTGCAGCGTTTTTCATAACAAAAAAAACTAACACTACCGATAAAATTGTTCGAAAGGTATTTTAAATATCTTTAGATAATGTATATCTGATGAAGAGCAAATTCCGATACTATGCATATTTTAGAATTCTGTTTTCGCTTTGAAGGAGAAATGGAGAATATACCAAACAGCTTTTATTCGATAATGTGGGAGATCTCTTCTCACGAAACTCAATGATTACGGTTTATTAAAATCGGCACAACATCTAAATTCCTTACATTTCACAAAGATAAATTACAGAAACTAGGAAAATATTCTGTGAACTAAATATCTATAAAATTACTTTATTTTTATTTTCTTGAATAAAAATTAAACCCCCTTTATAATTTTAAAAGAAAGAGCTTAAAATAAATTTAAACTTGTTTACATTCTGTAAAATTTAATATCAACATATTTATCAATATATATTTCAAAATTTATAAGTGTGGAGTAGTCAGTCTTATAAAATTCTTCAAAATGCATTAAATTATATTTTAAAAATGTGAAGTTAATTTTTATAATTTTATCTGAAAAATACATTAAATTATCAAAAATTTATAAAGAGTAAAAGTATTTTTTTTTAAAAGTTATCTGTGTTATTGAAAAATCTGATAGTCAACAGACGTGTTTATGTGCCCGCATGTCTCATATTGTTAAAAATCAATAACGCACAGCAGATCACTATTCGACTTGAGTGCACTAAATTGCCACCAAATCTCCTCAGGAGGTGATAAGAAGCGTTAGTCAACCCGACAAAACGACTAATTGTAGTGACTCTGCGACGTGTAAGTAAAAGTCGATATTGAGAGACTCTAATTTTTACTCATTATCTTCTATCTATCTAAGAGGAGGTAAAAGTAATACTCCCTCCTGTGATCTGACTCATCCCAGGTGGGGAAAAAAAGCATTATTTTAGGGTTATCCTCAGCCGCGGCTTCTCGGAGATAAAATGCGGAAGCGCGTTGAGGGTTAAAAACATCTGATTTCACGAGTTTTTTGTTGTTATTATACCCCGTTCTATCTCTCGTGGTAGGTCTCTATATTTATACTATCTTTAGAGGGGTATTCATTAATAAGATGGGTTTCGCATGTTTTATGGTTTGTGGGATCTCTGTTCAAAAAACTAGATTTTTCTTAAACGTTTTTTGAAAGAAAAATTCATAATATTGAATTAAATTAATTAATGGAATTTAAGTACAATTAATTAATGTTGCCATTTATTTAGTTAAGTTAATTATTTTTCTAAGTTTATATTTTTGATTGTTTTTACTTTTTAACAATAGACATGTTCCACGCCTGAGTGACAACACTGTGTTGCTTTCTTTTTTGGTCAGTCAGGAATTCGAATATTTCTTATGATGTCACTTTCTCCACACTGCGACTTCATTGGTTGTTTTGTTTTCTTTGACAAAGTGTAGAAACAAGCTCATTGGTTTTTTATAACGTCACGAACGCTCTGAACTGCGATTTCATTGGTTGATGTTTGGTATTCTTCGACAAAGTTTTGGAACTGCATTTGTTTCGGCGATATTTTGATCTAATTATTTCAATTGAATATAAAAAAATATTGGAATAGCTGAATAATTTTGGACAGTACTTATTTTCATAGCGATTTCTTTTGACTTTATTTTCTCTTATTGTTGGTCTTTGTTTTGTTATTTTTTTTAACGTTGTGTAATATTTTATACTGCAGTCTGTAGAAAAAATTATCTAAATGCTAAACAAATACTAAATATAAAATATCCGTTAAATATAAAATATTCTAAATACTAAATATCACCGGTTTTTACCGTGCATTGAGAGTACCGAAACAAACCATGAAATCGCACATAGTAATAAGAATTAAAACTGGAATACGTCATCTGAAACAACCTTATTTATTAATATTACCATAATATCTCTAAAAAACCTAGGGAAGGTTGTCATAAGACTCTTTGTTTTATCATACATATTTAGAGGTATTTCTGTAAAACTGCAGGTGTCGGCTCGTCACTTGACTGTGGTTCTAAAATATGACGCCCGTTCGCAATAGCCCTCGTGTAGCTCTAGTGGGACGATAATTCAAACAAAACTAAACTGTAAAATGGGTTTTACTGGTCATGTAATATAATACACTGAAGTTACCTGCTTTTTATAAAACAAAATTTACAAATAGTATATGTTTTGTTAATAATAAAAATAGTACTAATTACTAATTTTACTTACTATTTTCCTTCTAATTTAAGCTTATGCAAGGCGTTTCAATTTGTTTATGTTTTAAAAATAGAAAACTAAATTTTAGCTTGTAAATGTTTATTTGCTGTATATCATTAGGGCGTTCTTCGTTAATTCTGTAAAATTTGTTTCACTGCCAATAGATTACATTAGCTCAAAAGCATACAATAGAAAAAAAATACGTTAACATTGTTCGCAAATTTTCTTTAAAAAAATATATATGTATTACGTTTTTAACATTGAAAAACATTTTTAATTTGCTTGTAATTTTTCCTCACGTATTGCCGAAGATAAATAATTGGTTTTTACTTTATTTTCAAAAAACGGAGGGAAATTTTAACGGGTAAACGGGGGAAAAAAAAAACTCTTTGCTGACACCATACGAAGTTTATAGTTAATTCTGTAAAACTGGTTTCACTGCTTATACATGATTCTAGTATGGAAGTTTCATTAAGGGAATTTTTTTTACATAATATATTTTTCAAATTATTTTACGCTTTGTTAAAAATTAATTTATAAAGATCTTTTTAAAGACTGATGAATAACTTACCAATTTATAGTATCAAAATATTTATAATTTATTTACTATTGAAACGAGGAAAATAAATGTTGATATGTAAAAATCTATTTACTACATTAATTAAATTTTCAGTCGTTTCTGTAAAACGGGTTTCCCTGCTTGTAGACTTCGTATGCCGGGAAATTCTCGTAGGGAAATCATAATAACCGGTTTTTAAAAATCAAATTTATACATTGTGAATTTGTGGCATATTAATTAACTTTGAATTATCTCCATGTTTACCAATTAACATTTAAGAAGCAAATGATAAGACTCGTATTATATTTATAACATCTTCTTGTGCTTTGACAAAATTATCAGTGGTTATAAAGCTAGAGTTTGAATTGCTAGTTTTAAAATTTCATCTAGTTGATTTATCAATTTTTCAGGTATATTTACATACATTTATAAAGTGAAAATTTTAAAGAATATAACCGTATTCAAAACTATAAGAAAAAAAATTTAAACTTAAGAAAAACTTAACTTAAACTAAGTTTTAAATGCTGATAATTTAGAAAAAAAAATTCAAAATACGCATAATAAATTCTGAAATAAAGGCATTGATTTAAACATGTTAATAAAAGTAAATAGTTTACTTATGACGTAATATTAAATTAAAATAATTAAAGTAATTAATTACGTAATAACAAAGTACAATAATTAAAGTAAATAATTACAATAAGTACAATAATTAAAGTAAGTACAATAATTAAAGTAAATAATAAAGTAAAAAATTTAAGTAAATAATTGCGTAATAATAAAGTATAAAGTATAAATAATTGCGTAATATAAAGTATAACGTAATGATTTTTCAACATGTTAATAAAAGTAAATAATTTAATTATTACGTAATATTAAAGTAAAATAGTTAAAGAGATTAATTACGTAATAATAAAGTGCAATAATTAAAGTTAATAAATACGTAATAATAAAGTAAAAAATTAAAGTAAATAATTGCGTAATAATAAAGTACAATAGTAAATAATTACGTAATAATAAAGTAATTTCTTTATTAAACGAAAACCAAGAGGAGGCGCCATCTCTATGGCGGCCTTTTCAAAAGAGAGAAACAAGAAGATCGCATCATCCCCATCCCTGCACTGCTATTGGCCAGGCTTGACTTTGATCGGCATGCGCGCAGAGCGGAAGATCCTCCCAAACAGAGAGAACGACAGAGGGCAACTTCTATGTCAATCCCACTACACCTTGTTATTTGGCATGATTGGCGATGGAAATGGTAGCACGGGGCCATGTTTGCTTATTTTATCGCTTTATTTGGCAGTTTTCGTAATGGAATTGTGTGTTTTTGTGGATCTGGTTAAATATTTTGTTTTTAGAGGAATTAAAACTATTTTAATTTGTAAGTTTTATTTTTAGTATTTCTATTAGTTTTTTGAAAAATAAATAAATAAATTTACAAACAAACAAATGCTTTTGTAAACATATAATACGTTACAAGTTACAACTGAAAATTTACGTAATATTTATATTATATAGTTAGCTGCGCGGTCACAACTACATTTTTTCCAAAAAAATATCTTTTTTTAGTAGTTTGTAAACTTATGAAATAAATTTAAAAACACTGAAAAGTAATTACTGAATCATTTCAGTCCTGTCGCACGTTATTTTGCTTGTATATTTGTTTTTACCAGTACAAATAAATTTATTTGCAATTCACTGGGTTATTATTTATACTTTAAATAGACTAGCAATGAAAAATATAGGTAATTTTTTTGCAGATTTTTTTAAAAAAAATATAAATTATTAGTTGAAAATTAATTAATAACAAAAAAGTGCAATAATAAATATTTTTTTTTTACTAAATAGGCGTCAAAATCATCGGAAACAAACTGTAAAAAAAATAATGACAACTTATAAATCAACTAAGAATAAGAATGAAAGGCACATAATTTTTATGTAAAAAATTCCCAAAACTAGTGCAATAAAAAATAGTGAAAATATGATTTAAGAGATCTTCAAATAATTTCCTTTCGTGGATGCGCGTCTGAATTTGAAAACGAAACTAATACTGAAAACTACGCCATATGTGGGAGTATGCAACCCTAAAGTACCAATGCAAAATCTTATGGAACCATCATCCAATGCAGTAGGATTTCGCTCCAAGCCAAGAAGGAGAAAACATTTTACTACGCCACAGCTGTGAACATATACCTCCTGCTCGCACGCGGCCGCAAGAGAAGAGAGCGAAGGGGCAAGCCAAAACCGATCGATACATTCTGATTGATTTTTAGAACCATTGAAACCCCCCGCACATCTACACTAGAACGAGGCAAGTCGCGGCGAAGGAACGAACTTCGGGGCAACGAAGGGGTGTTATGAGGAGGTTTTCGGCGAAGAAAAGGCAAAGTTAGGAAATGGTGAGTCTTCTTTTTTCGCTGTTTTTATTATCGTTTGCCTGCTGGATCTTAGAATAGATCTCATTTTTTCATCCCCTTGTGTGCAGAAGTCCTCCTTTTTGACCTGTATTTGCGGAGAGTTGGTGCTGTGCAATTAAGCCTAAACATGTAAGGGTGTCTGCCTGGAGTTTATTTACAAATACTGCGTAGGATATTGGGAGAGTTGCCGCAACGTTCGATTTGTAGATTGGGTCTTTCCTAACTTTTTCTTTCTCCCCTTTTTGTGTGATCGTGTGTATAATGGTTTCGGTTTGACACATCAAGCCCATGCAGTTGGGTGGCCAAATATAGGGCGCCTAGTGGCCCTGGTGTAGTTTTCGGTTTTTAGAAAGGATAAATGAGCGAACACGCCCGAATTACAATTGCATTGATATGCGGATAGTTTTTTTGACAATACTTCCTATAAGTATGTAGTAAAATCATTAAAATTTTTAACACCGCTGTTAATTTAAATTAATTAAAAACAAAAGAAGCAAAACAGTCCGAGAATTGAAGTGATTTAATAATTTTACATGCTTATTTTAAAATTTCTTTGGCAACATTATTATTTTTATTTTGTTTGTAAACAAATTCGTAAAAAGTTGTTAAAAAATTAAAAGTAATTTTAATGACTTCACCCATTTGCATTAATTTAAAATGCATTTACTAGTTATATTCTTAAAGTTTCGTTTAGTTCCTAAACATTATAGTATGATTTATAATTTCTTTACTATTGTAGTTTAAGAAAAATGTTTTGGTTTGGTTATGTGTGTCCTTAAACTATTTGTGTTCATCTTCCAAATACATTGGTAAAGCTAATTTTATTTGTTTGCTTCAATTTTTTAAAACATAATTTAGTATTGTTGTTTCATTTCTTTCTTGCACATCAAAAGAACTAATTCTTGCTAACACTCAAAAGATTTTTTTTTAAAGATAAGCATACCAACATTCAATTAAAATGATAGTTAAAAGAATGAATATTGGTTATATACTTAACGTATTCAGAAAAAGAATTTGATTTTTACAGCTAAAATGTTAATAAAAAGTTTTGAAATCACTCACTGAACCTCTTAATTAGTACAACTATGATATAATGGCCGGTTACAATTTGGCCACTTTTGGCGAACTTTAACATTATACTTAGGGTTGCAATACCTATGAAATATAAAGTGAAATGTTTACTACATTTGGACATTTTCTTTGCTTGGCAATGTAGCAAATCGCCAAAACAAGACTTGCCATTATATCATGGCTGTTTCTTAGTCATTGGACCCTTCCACTTCATGTTAACATTAACCGTTTATTCAAAGATTGGGGTAGATAAGTTATACAATTCGTTAACCGATTTGACTTAGAATAGCTGTTTGATCGTTTCTATTAAATTTCTGTAAACTGGAAGAAAGCAATAATTTTGTTAAATGATCCATGTTGAGGTAGATGGTGCACCTAAAATCTGCTTGCATTGCAATTTTCAAACAACTATTTTCATGTTGCTTTAACTGTAACATTAGAGGTTCACATTTTTTAATACAGCTATGATGTAATGGCTAGTCTGTTCATTAGCTACCTTATGCTAGTTTGAAAATTTAAAACAGGTTTCCATAGTTACATTGAATTGTATGGAATATAAATAAAATGGAAAAATTTCCACATTTGGACATTTTTGTTGCTTGGCAGCATAACACAATTTTCTATATCGAGGCATAGCTGTTCTGATTATCAACTACGGTTTCAAACAAAAAAGCATGGTTACCATGGTTTAACCCTGGATGGGTCCATTTACAAGCACTGTAAAGATGTGTAACACTAATCTGCAGTCTAATTTAACAAGCCAACACAACATGACATGCCATGTATATTGAGCTGGCGCTTCTTAATTGATAGTGGTCCAAAGTTTTAAAGCTGCTTAAAATGTTGCTATATAAGTAAGGTTGCTTCAGATGTCTGTCTCATCAACTGAAGTTTGAAGTTACTATTCCTATTACCAATTGACTTCTGTAGAGCTCTATCTAGTGCACAGTATTAATTAAACCGAACTCAATTACAGTTTAGCTTATAACAAATGTTAATAGGTAGCTAAGGAATCCAATTGGTAAAGCACTTGCCTTGCGTGCAAAAGGTCACAGGTTGGGGCCTGGGCACTGCCAAAATAACTGCCGACCTAAGCAGTCTGTGCAGCCAAAACTGCTGATGAATATAAGCTATGTAATGTGAAGGCAGGTTTTTTAAAATATGCTCCAAACTCCCGACACCGCATATGATGCCAACCTTAAAAAGTTGCGTTGGGTGCTTACTCAGCGGTCGTCACTTGACTGTGGTTTTAAGAAGTTACAACCCTTGTCATCATTACTGCCGTGGGCATAAAAATTGCAGTAACTTCCATAGTGAATTAAACCATTGTTGCAAACACTCAATTACTCTAACAATTAAGAAAGCATACTGAAATTTTTTTCATTTTAGTTAAAAAATGTTGCAACATTCGTTCCGATTACTGCTGTTTACTTGCCCATGGGGACGTACATAAATTACGTCACGCTCAGAGGGGGGAGGGAGGGGTATGAGACAACGTGACGGATCGTGACATGGAGGGGGGGAGGGGTGATCGCTTGCGTGACGTAACGACTCAAAATTTCCGATTTTGCAAGGAAAATCTGTTTTACATAAAATAAAGTTTTTTAGAAAGAAATCTGAAATCTTTTTTTATTATAAGATCATCAAAAGAAACACGATTTCAGTAATAAGTTGGGGGGGAGGGGGGTATTGTATGCCACATTGTTCGCATTATTAGCCTTCTACATTTTATGGACCGTTTCCTAATGGTACTTAGTAGTAACGCACAAAATTGGGACACTACCTTGAAGAATCGGGGGACTAGCAGCTACATGGACAAACACCAAAAAGACCCAGAACTAAACAGTTGACAGATCCGATTACATCCCGACCCCTTTTTTAGATGGCGTTAGGGAATGGCTAGTTTATCCTTGAACAGCAAAAATGTAAATACAATGTCGATCCATTCCTTTATATAAATTATTTAACCGAAAAAACTTTTACTCTTTTTTCCTTTCAAAGTTAATTTTAAAATATTGTTTTATGAATTTTTTTAAATTTCAAAAATAAAGGGAAATATTAAAACCAACTTTTTTCTTGAAAAAAAAAGAGGGGGGGGGGGTGCGACAAACGTGACGTAATTTTAGGGGGAGGGGTTCGACCAAACGTGACGCAGCGTGACATAGGGGGAGGGAGGGGTCAAAAAAGTCAAAATTTTGCGTGACGTAATTTATGTACGTCCCCCATGGCAAAATAGGCCTTGTGTAGCTCTAGTGCGAACGTAACTCAACACAACAGATGTTAATGGTTCGTGCGAAGTTGGTCTTGGCACTTGATTAGGATAGCAAGGTTGTAGCTATTGACAGACATCTCTTGGCAGAAATTTTCTTGGCATGATTAGATTTCTTGTTTACATTTTTTTCCTATTGAGCTTGTTTACTTTTGGTGTTAAATAATTGATTTAAATAGGGTTTTGTTTATAAAACATTTGGTTGTAGTATATCCCTTTAAATATGGAGCTTGTCTTGTGAGAATAAACTTTTGATCATAGTTGAGTTTTGGCCCATACTTTGGCAAATTTCCTATAAATGTCGTGTTAGTTTTGTTAAAGTTCTCGACATCTACTTTTTATGAATGGATTTGTGATTTATAATTAATGGTAGCAAAAGGATTTTTAATTACAATCGGAGATTGCGATCACTATTTGAAATTTAATAATGTCATTTCGGAGCAATGTGTGCTACTAACTTAAAAAACTTGGAGCAAATGCATATTATCTTAAAACATTTTTAAAAAATTCGCCACAATTTATGGAGTCAGCAGTGCTCAATTGGGCGATTTTGTGATTGTTGCGTATAGAGTTGCTTGCGTATAGAATCATCAGAGTTTAGCAATTGTAGAATTACTCCTAGTTTTGCAATTTTAGGACAACCTGAGTTCCAAAATTTAAGAAATTCCAATATACTGCTGCCTTAGTTTCTAAATACCACGGTCGTCCAGGGCTTCTAAACTTTTAGATTGCTAGAGTTCCTGCACTTGATAATTGTCTCATTTTATGGATTTTACAAAGTTCAGTGAAGGCTCGTAATTTATAGATCGCCAAGGTTATATGATCATAGCAATGATTTGACAAAAATTTAAGATTGGTGAAGATTTTTGATTTCAAGGAAATTACTTTTGACTACATCATTGATAGAAAAGTTTATACTGACGATTTTAAATAACTAGTCACAGTAACTGTAGCCAAATTTATTTTGTTGTCGCTAAATTTGAAAGATTTAGTCGCATTTTGCTGCTATCAATCGTTAATTTCAAACCCTGATTGTGTTGCTTCTGGCTGTCTATTTCTAGTCTCAGTACAGAGTTTAATGCAAATTAACTCATAAAATGTTTAAAAAACTTTAAAATTAACTCATCCATATATTTTCTTGCATACGCTGAGCCTACATTCTCATGAAACCAGTGTCTAGATTTACTTGCCATGGATTTATAATGGATCTATAGTTACATAAGTTGTATTTAAGGATGTAATATGTGTTTTTTTTTGTTAATGACAAATGGGACTCTACACTCCTTGCCGACCTAAGTTGGGTAAATAGAAATATACTATGGAGAAGATCCTTACGCGCATGTAAAGAGTTCCATAAATTATTTGTGAATCCAACCAGAAAACATATTTAAAACATTGATTTCATTTAAGTTCTGACAGATTTGAATATTATTTGAGAAAATTTGGCAAATTTATCAGAATGAAAAGTTGGAAAAATTGTATTAAGATCATTTTGTATGTAAATATTACCTTACAAGAGTTTCCAACTTATGGACCAATCATGCTTTTCCCTCTGCCCTTTTACTATTTGTTTTTAACCCAAGTTAGGTTGAAACAGAGTGTAGTTGTAAAGTCGTTGGAGCTCTGGATTGCAGTGCCGGGGAGATCTTGGTTCAGTTTCTACCTGAGACTTGGTTTTAAATTGTGGCCTTAAGTCTTGTAATACTAATAAGCCAGACATTTTGCAAGTAGTAAATAATTTGTCTGAAACTGTTATTTTCCTAAATTATTGTATGTGAAAAAAGTTGTTTAATTTTTTTTTATTTTCTTTCAGGACAGCAATCTTTATCTTCGAAGATTTACCTAAAGTGCAAATAAGATTGATGGGTCTTGAAGGATACTCTTATAAGGTAATATAAGTTAAATATGTCACATTTTGATTTATCCTTCATGTTGTGGATCCTATGATTCTCTGTTTAACTGCAACTGCATTCCCGGTCCATTGTTGGTTAATCATCTTTAAGTGATGTTCAGTTGTTGTTCAACTCCCCCCCCCCTTTTTAATATATCCTTGTATTTAAAAAATAAATTATACTTTTATCAGTTTAATTTTCAAAATTTTGCTTTTTTAAGATTATTCTTAAACTACAGTCGAGTCCCGCTTGTCCGAAAGGTACGAGATCAAAATTGAGCTGCAAAAATAAAAAATTTACTGCATATTTTGAGAAATTGTATTTGAGAATTGTAAAATTTACTGCATATTTTGAAACTTTGTAAAAAAACATATGACAGTGATTGCGCCCTCTAGAAGGGAGAGTGTAGGCTTTATAGCCCATTACCCAGCTCGCCAGAAGAGACAGTCACAAGAGACACACAAAGAAAGGACAACACAAACACAGACAAATAACAACATTTATTGACGGTCACGAACATCCATGCTCGACCGATATTCGAACCCGACCCCAGCAGCTCCAAAGGCTAGCGTCCTAATGATTGTGCCACCGGGGCGGCTAATCCAACTTTGTAAGTGCGTATTATTTTTTGTGTATTTTTGCGTATACATTTCCAGGGTTGCCACGGTCCTTGAAAACCTTGAAAAGTGCTTGAAAAAAAAACTTTGATTTTCAAGTGCTTAAAAGTGCTGGAAAACCATTATCAACCTTGAAAAGTCCTTAATTTTTTGACTTTAACACTTTCAATGTGAATCAGTTCCTATTTCACTTTTTGATTCATTGTTTATGTATAACTCAAGAAAGCAAAGTATGTGATTTTGATGGTATTTTTAATAACTAAAAGGTTATTTTATAACGCATATTTAGGTTCATTTGAAAATTAGAGAGCTCTTATTTGTTTAATAAATGAATTTTAAAAACTATCCTGAAATTTAGTTGCTGCATGTTTGAATATACAATCCTTGATATTGGAAATTTATCCTTGAAAAGTCCTTAAATAGTCCTTGATTTTTTTTTTTACCAAAAAGTGTGGCAACCCTGATTTCATATTTTAACCGAAAGGCTCGGGAATTTTTTGATAAGCCAAATTTCGGATAACCGGAAATCTGATAAACGGGATTCTACTGTGTCTGCTAACTTCTGTTGCAATGGAAGCACTTAGTGGTATTGGACATGTTCCTCACACAACCCTGAAGTGATTTTTTTCGTACTTATTAATTTATAGAAAAGTTAGAGATTATTAATTAATAAGCTAAACTGGATAATTAATAATCATAAATAATTAAAGAAAAAAGTAATAATGAATGACAACCAAGGCCGTGATCCCCCTACTAATGAAGATCCTGGATCCGCTACTGCATAGATACTCTAGAGCAGTGGTTCCCAACCTTTTCCAGACCATCGCCCCTTTCGTTAGGTTGACTACCACATATTGCCCCCTTTTAATTTTTATGTTTTCTCCAACTGTAATTTGAGTTAAAATATTACTAATAAAGCAATTTTATCATTTTAAATACTGACTGCCTTGTATAAAAACAACCACAGCAGATTTATCCGGTCACTCTTTAAAAAAAATAGAAAAAATTAACAGAAGAACAAAGGTTAAATAATTAACTAAGATCTTTAAACTGGATTCTGCAAAATTTAAGATAGTTGACAATAAAAATTAAAGAAAAAATTTAATGGTGAAAACTTTTTTTATTATTTCATCTTTTGTTAAGTTCATGTGCAAGTATTTGAGGCAAATGTAAAACTGATTTCTTTGTTTAGTAAGAGCTGGATAATAACAGAACCAAATCCGTTTTCAACTAAATTTGTTTACGGGTACGAGATGAGAAGTGGGTTGGGTTTTTTTTACCACAGTTGTGGACAATTGTAAAATAAGTTTAACGCAGGCTAACTCATAACCTCTCTGCTTGAAAAGGATTTTCGCCTCACAGTCATACTTCTGATCTACTAACTCCGTCTGCAAAGTTATCAAGGTTATATCCACAACCCACGGCATCAAACGAGAATGGATCTACAATAGAATCAGGAATTTCTAACTTGGTCAAATCTTGTTAGCATTCCATTTTAACTTGTCAAGTTGATAAATAAAAATTAAAATGGTTTTATAGTACTACAGTACAGTATATTATTTTAATTTCCCCCCTTTGAATACTCATCGCCCCCCTATCGCCCCCAAACTATTTATTGCCCCCTTGATAACACAAATCGCCCACTTGGGGGCGATCGCCCCCAGGTTGGGAACCACTGCTCTAGAGTGTAAATTTCTGTCAATCAAACAAAGTTTTTGGAGCCATATTATGAATGGATCAAACTGAAAAAAAAATAGTAATATAAATAACGCTGTACACATTAAGCAAACATTTGATTTAACTCTTTCAGTCCCAGTGGTGTCATTTGGCATCATCATGTTTCTGATCATAATTTTAAAGTAATAATAATGGGGCTGTGACATCTATTGGGATTAATTAAAAATATTTTCTAATAGGAAAGAAGTTTGAAGAATCGAATAATGGTGCTTTTTGATATAATAAATGTTTATAGACGATCAGAAAAAAATTCCTAAAATGATGATGCCAAATTGTCATTGGGACTATACTTTAGAAAGATAATTTTTTTTTAAAGTTAAACATTTTAATTTTCAGTTAAAGTTTTTAATTTAAGTCACGAAAAAGCTAGAAAATAAACACTAATAATTTATTTTTTCTCAAAAATTGCAAACTTTAACAACACTTTGTTATAAGCTAAAATATAAACTTTAGTGATTTTCATTATCTTATCTAAAGATTTTTAATAAATGAAAATATAATAATTATATAAATTTTAGTCCCTTTTTATAATGAGACCATTCAGCATAAGAGCCAGAGTCCTTAGAAGTTTTAAGTCCTTAAGTGGGAATGGGCGCGCTTTACTGGGGGTCTCCAAACTCAAGTGCCTCAATGTTAATCCAATGGGGAAAAAACTATTTTCTCTGGCTGTATTGAATATATTTGCAAGCTGTTTTTTAAAATAATAAATGTAGATAACTTACTGTTCTCTATAATCCCACTTTTTAAAATTGCTTCAAATACTTTTTATAAAATTATTTATTCAAAATTTAAAAAAAAAATTGAATTAAAAAAAAAGTGGGATTGTCGGGACTTGTAGGTCAGCTACAATTATCACATAAAAAAATCTGTTTGAACGAAAATATTCAATCCCAGGTTCGGGCATGTGCATTATTAAAACTACTGCTGGCCTATAAACAGTCTCTGTGGCCACAAAGATTGACGAATACTAAATAAATATAAAAAGGTACAATTTTTTTTTATTATTTCAGTAGACTCCCACTTAACCGGCCTCCGTTTAACCGGATCTCCGCTTTAACCGGGCTGAAAATTTCCTCGACTAAAATGTTAAAAAGACAAGTTTTTGGTTATTTCAATCGGTTCTTAGTGTCGCACACGCTTCAAACGTGTGGTTTGTTGGGGAGAATGGGGGGGGGGGGGGCACTTGTTGACATTGGAAGGCTGTGGGGATCGACCATCAATTTGTCGAATTTCCAAACTTCGACACAAAAAAAAGTTCACAGATTTTTTTATGGTAGGTAATCAAAAATGTAAAATACTAATAATAATATAAAATAACCTGTAAAATGAGTCCTTATTTCAATTGTACAAGTATTACATGAGGCAAATATCAATAAACAAAAGTGCAATCAAATGAACATCTAAATTTCAATTTATTTAATTTCTCTGGTTTAACCGGATTTTCGTTTAACCGGCTTACCCTCGGTCCCGTTTAAGCCGGTTAAGAGGGAGTCCACTGTAATTAGAATTTACAATGCAAATGAAAAGTTAAAAATTCTTAAATGGAGCATAATAAATGAAATACCAAGCATGAAGGAAATGCACTTTAAACATGCTCCAATCCGATGATGCCCTGTATGACGTCGCCTTTAGAAGTCGTGTTGTTGCCTACTTGATTGTGGTTCTAAGTCGGCATTAGACATTGTGCAACGATAATTCAACCAAATAGCCTTTAGTGTACATACCTATTTATTAATGTTACTATTTTATGTTATGCAGACGGGTTATCGGACTTTGCAAAGGGCTTAATTTTGCATGTAGGAAAAATATGGCATCAAATTTTGTAATTTTTTAAAAATAAAACTATTTTCCGAAAAATTGCAGTTTTTTAAAAGTTTCATAAAATTCTACTTATTCCTAACAATGACATGAGTAATTATTATTATTTTTTTAA
Organism: Hylyphantes graminicola; assembly: GCA_023701765.1. Lineage (NCBI taxonomy): Eukaryota > Metazoa > Arthropoda > Arachnida > Araneae > Linyphiidae > Hylyphantes > Hylyphantes graminicola. Next base: position 55,725,731 of record CM043118.1, on the reverse strand, counting down.
AATTTTTGACATCTAAGATTTGTTATGACCATTTTAAGTGACATCACATATTTTTTTAAAACTGTAATTCTGCTTCAAGAATCCTATCAAGAGCAAAATAAAAGAGTATATCATCAGAAATTAAAAGTGCCACCTTTAATCAAAATCCCATGAGAGTCGTCTCTTAAAAGAATTTGGAGAGTGTTATTTTTCAATCTGTGTTACTGTGTGCAAACCACTTTCCTCACAAGGGTTTTACTAACTCTTTTTCCATTAAAGAAATATATTTGTAGGAAAAGAAATTTTTAAGGTATATTTTAATTGTAGAGACAAAATTTGAAATAATTTTTCCAAACTCTTTAAATAGTTGGATAAAGTTCCTAGCATTAGTTTAAAAATTAAATATTTAAAAATTTAAAACTCGGTTGTGGCTTATGAGAAAAAAAAAGTATGGAAATTTGTATAATATAACTTCAGACAAAAAATTAAAAAATGTAAGTGTTTTTGACCACATGGCCTTTTTCATATCAAAAGACCTTTTTTTTTGTCATATGACCATTTAATAGCATTGCACTCTTTTCATCTCTTGTGGTATCAACAATGCATTTGATTTTTAAATAATAATTTTTTTTAAAATACTAAGCTTTCAATATTTTACTTACTTCAGATAGATATGCTTTTGAAATATGAGTTTTCAGTGTTAACACAAAACAAGTGGTACCAAAAACAAGCAATTATTATCTTTCCATTCCTACTGGTTCCCCCCTATTTTAAGCCACCATTCGTTGTCTTGTGTCTAGTGGGGAGCTCTCAAAATAACCGTCACATTCATACAAGCCCCGTAAAAATAGACTTTGCGATCCAGCACTTTAATGTCATTGCGAATGTTCACAGCTAAACCTAGAAATATATTATCCCACCCCCATGATACCATGCTTTAAGTCTTTCATGAATTTTGAATGATGGTGTCAAGGGTTTGACCTATCGAGACTGGCTTAGAAATCAGGTTTGGTGATTTTGATTAATTGTTTATTTGAAAGGAGATTTTGGCAATGAAAATGTTTTTAAAGTTCATGAAATGTGTCATTGTTTACCATTGTTTGGGGTGATTGCATAAATGTTGTAGAAGGTTTAAGAGATTGTGATTTGTCGAAAGATTAATATTTTTAACGCTGATTGATTCACAATGTGGCCAAAGTGTAGCCTCGATTTTTTTTAAAATTTCAACTCATCAATTAAAGAAATATTTTTTAAAATTGAATTAAAAATATGTTTTTAATTTATTAAATTTTTTTAAATTTAATTATATTTTCAAATTAAATTTGAGTAAAATAATTAAATAGTTGTTCATAAATTGTTAGTAGTTTTAGAAGACTTCTCAATATTCAAAATTTTATAATTTTTTAAAAATTGTGTTTAAAACCAGACAGTTAGTTGATGGGTTGTTTATACATTTGTATCCCCAGTGGGTTAATTGATGTTTTATTCAATAGGAATGTCACTTTTTAATAAGGACTTTTTATTATTGATGTGACAAATGTTTTTGCATATTTGTTACGTACTGAATAGATTGATTATTGTAATTAACACTTTGATCTATTAATTTAATAAAAATAAGCAGTTTTCTTAAATTTAGTTTAATTTGCTATAATATACCATTTAAATAATTATATGTAACAAAATAATGTAATAACTCTTTAAATACATTCCAAATGTAACAGATTTATTAATTTTACTTAAAAGCCACTGAAACAGACAATAAACTACCTTAAATCAGAAGTTTAACTTGACTTTATGGGCACCAAATCATTACAACCAACTCCTTCCCAAAAATAAAAAAAATATTTTTTTAAAAAACAAATTGAACTTGTTGCCAATTAACCTTTTGACTTCAAATACACCTAGGGTTTAGAAAAACTTTTTCAGGGTGGTAACAGAACCTGGAAATCAGGGAATTCTCATGGAATTTAAAAATTTTTTCAAAATATCAGGGAATTTTTTCCATTTTGGATGTATTCTGGTTGATCCAATTTGCCTGAAGGACCAATCTTGTAGGAAAGATCAATCTCTCTTGCGAATCATGTTATAACATCATTCTCTGATCACATGATTCCTCTAAACTCAGATTTTTGGAATTTTAGAAAAGTTAGGTGTGCTAAACCATAATCCGGAATCTTAATTCCCGCGATATCTGGAATAAATTTTGTGTACTGCACTGAATTGTGTGTATTGCATGTTTTCTAGGTAGTTGCAAAAATCAGGGAATTTTTTGTGAAAATATCAGGAAACTTTTTTTCTTGGAATTTGTAACCACCCTGTTTTTGCTACGACTCTTTACACGTTTGAAAATCATAAGCTTATCTGAAAGTTGTAACTGGGGGTGCTGAGTAATGTTAACTCCATAAAACTGATGGATCCCTCAAGTTGTAACATTATACCAAATTTATGAGAAAAGAAATGTTCTTTTATTTTGTAATGGTGCAATGTTGCTCGATAATTTAGTGTTGCATTACTCCATAAAACTGGAGCCACAAATTTTACGTAGTAAACTTGTTTGTGTTGCATTTCTTCGTAAATTTAGTGTAACTTTTGTCCATCAAGGTGGAGTAATGTTACACAAATGTTTTATAGTGTGAATATCAACAATCTATTATTATAGCAACTAATTATGTTATTTTTTTTAAATAATTAATTTATATATTTGTCTTCTGAAATTAATATTTATCTTTATTTTTTTTACAAACCATTGTATACTTTTTTCTGCATTATACTAAAAGTTTAATTTTTAGACCAATCTTTGAATGAATATGTTATTAAAATTGAAACGCTTAAGGGAGAGTCAAGAACTAGAAACTAAACTTTTGGGAGCATAATTTCCACTCTAATACTTTTTGAGTGTTGATTATTTCTGCATATTATTTTGTTTAATAACAGTTAAAAAAAACCCTACATGAACCAGGACCCGGGGCTGTTGATCTCTATTTTCTATTACTTGAATTATCAAATTAGCTTGTTTTAGATGACTTCATTCCTTCCAGCTTTCATTCCCGCATTTCCTTCGATTGGTGCTCCGATTGGAGCTCTGTTTCCACGGAGCAGGATTTATTTGCTTTCAGCATTTCCGTCGTTGTCAGTCAAGGCTTGAAACATGTCCATTTATTAAAAATCAGTTTAAAATTTGGTCCTTCCCTTCATAAGGTTGAGGGTTTTACAATTAGTTTATGTATTAACCCTTTCAGTCCCAAAAATTTACTACACTACAGAAACATCTGCTATTCACAAAATAAGCTTATTTTAGGTCAAAAATAAGAGTTGCATGAGAAAAAAAATCATTTAAATTTTTTTATACGGGAAACAAGGAATTGTTCAGAACTTGAATTGCCTTGTTTCGAACCTGTCACTAAATTTTTTTTTGGTTCGAACTAAATTTCTTAATTTTATTTTCTCAGTAAAACCCTCAATGGTTTTCCGTTTTTCAAAAAATAGTCCTTGCCACATTTCATAACCTTTTGTTCATTGGACAAAACCACAGCTTCCAGTCTTCCTCTTTTCCCACTGTTAATTTAAGTTTCAACACATATTTTTTTTGTCTATTAGTAATCATTACAATATACCATTTTAATTTTGTAATTTCTTAGCTTGTTTATTTTAAGAATAAAAGTTAGTAATATTTTTTCCTTAAAAAATTATATTACAAAAATACTTGTATATTAGTAATTATCGTTGAATTTGTAGGGTTTTTAGTAGTTCCGCTGTTTTTAGTTCCTAGTTTGTATTAAAATAATTATTCGCAAAAGCGGATGTAGCTAACCATCAGCTTTAACCCACTAATGACTATTGGTAAGAAAATTTGCCACGCAAAAATTAGCTTTCTACTTTAAGTTATCTAAATAAACAAAATATAAGATCAGAACGAAGACCATAGTCTATAACATTTTATGCGGGAAAAATTGCGTTGTAAGAAAAGCGAATTTTAAAAACGCAACTTAAACTTAACGTTTTTATTCCGTAATGACGGTGTTATTTTTGTTCACAAAGTCGTAGTTAAGAGTTAATGAGATATCCTACCTCGCTTCGAAGAAGGTTCATCATTTTGTGATGTTTAAAGTCCCCCGAATATTGACAGGTACAAATTAATGCGTACGTAAGCTCGACACAGATAGATTTGGCGGATGTTTCCTTTCACCACTCGAGGCAATATAGTGCCAATTTAATGTCCTCTAGGCAAATAGCGATCCTCCTTGCATTTCAGTTCACCAGAAATAATTCTGGTGAACTGAAATGCAAGGAGGATGATCACCAAAGGATGAAATGCAAGGACGTTCACCAAAGTTATTTAAATAAATTTGGTGAACGCAGATTCGGTAGAGCTCGTATTATTCAAGTAATATAAGGCTTCTTTTTTCTAAAAGAGTGTGTATTGTGCTTTTCAGATAATCTTTCATGCCCATTTCACAAACATTGCCTCTAATGGTAGCCTGTGGGACACTCCTGAATTGTAACTCCTCATTTTCCAGCCCAGACTGCATGCCTCTGGTGAGTTATAGACTAAGTATATTAAGTGATCTTCTACACTCTTAAAACAAAAGAGTGAAATTAACTCCTAAATCGCTCGTAATCTCCCTAAATCGCACTTAATCGCCTTCGCTCGTTTGTTGGAGGTTTAACGAAACAAGAGAGTGGAATCCACTCCTATAGGGGAAGTGCATTTTCGACACCGAAAGGAGTGAAAATTAACTAGGACTGAGCTTGTTTGTTTTAAGAGTGTAGTTGATAATTTCGTTGTTTTCACTGTTATGTGTGCTTTAAAAAAAAGGAAAAACTCCAATTTGTCGATAAAAATTTTATAAAATTTTATGTGAAATTTCATAAAATTGCTAGTGAAATGTCAGGAGAAATGAAAAAGTTCCTAAATTGCCAAAGAAAATCTTGCATATTTGTAAGACTTTTTGAATGCAATTCTTGCTCTTTAGAACTTTAGATGATTTCCTCCACGCTATTTTAACGATATGGTGCCAAAACAAAAGCTATTTCCTTGATCGGACATACATATAACTCCATATCCGATTTAGCAGCACAATTATTTTTTAAAGCGGTGTTGTTTTATACTACAGCACCCATCTAATATTTCCTATTTTGATTTCTTATTTGGTAAAATTTTAAATATTGCATATGGTTTTTATCATATTTGGGGTTTATCTATATTGTGTAATTTCTTAAGATTTCGGAAGTTGTTGATTTAAATATTACACACAATTTTTTTTAAAAAATAATACAAACCCATTTGCTGCGCATTTTTTTTTGTCGCGAAATACATCACAGAAATATCTTTAACGAATCGTAATGGCTATCAGGCACCCTACGTTTTTGTACAACCTGAACGTGTTAAGTTTAGAAACTAAAACTAGTGTATATTATTTGTGTGGGGTTTATGTTACTAAATAAATATTGCTCTGGGATGGCATTTTCCAAACAGAAAGGTATTGCTTGTTTTGGGCGCTTTCCAGTACAAAATCTACGTCACGAGGTTTCGTCACCTCTTCAGTGGATTGACCTGAACAGAGAGATTCCTTAAAATGACTTAGCTATTTTTTTTCCTGAAGATGAGCTGGGTGTTTTTTTCCCCCATTATTTTACCAGAAAATCGATGCTGTTACTTATTTTTGCTGAGCAATATGCATTATTTAAATAATGAAATTTATTCATATCCCTCCAACACACACAAACGAATTATGCATCCCTGAATCCAACAAAATATATTAACATCAAAATATACTAAACCTCTTCCGTGACATTTGGCGCGTTTACATGAGCCATCGAATCCATGGATTGAAGAGCAAACTCAGCAATTTTTCCCTCTTGGGGATTTTCTCCCAGACAGAAGCGGAATTGCAGGGTTCATTAGGTGGTTCGAAAACCTCTCCAATGAAGGAGGGTTTGATGTTTCATACCATGGATTCGGCCACAGACTATTATTTGGGTTAGAAATCCTGCTCGGCCCATTTTTTCCCTAATGGGGATTTTGGCATTCCATGGATTCGATGGCTCATGTAAATGCGCCTATAGTGAACTCTCTTGATTTAACCCGGCAATACCGGATTTTTAAGTTTTAACTACTTTCTGAATTTCTGTGTCATACGTGCCAATTCTCGGATTTTCGAAAGGGGAAATATCAAACTCTCTCTTGGTGCCAGAAAACCGGAAAATGTTATTGGAAATTGGAAAATGGTCTTGATTGGCTGAGTTAAACTCGCACTGGAGCCATAGTTTACAGGTCTAGTAAGTAGTTGTTAATTAAATAAAGGTTACTTTGGATATCCTCTCGATGCCGATCTCGTCAATTTACCATGGTACAAAATTAAACAGTTGCTAATAAACCACGTGTGCCCTGTGTGGCTTCAATGCAAACCAACCCATTTTCTTGCTATTTCCCGCGAACAATGTTTCAGGTGACGTATTCCTTCTAGCTTTCATTTCTGTATTTCCTTTAATCGGTGCTCCAATTCGTGCTCTGTTCTAACCGTGACATTGATTATCAAATCCAGGTTCGATAAATAATCTATTCGATACAATCAATAAATAGCCATCAGTTATTGGCAGAGTAATGACAGCCTCAAGGTCATTGGCTTTGTAAATACAGGGTGGTTATAAAATAACGCTCGCTATTCGGAGGGGCCTGTAGCTTGAATTAATAATCCGGATGCAACAAAAATTGAGACACTATTACTAATCAAGAAGGGGGGGGGGGGGGGAATAATGGAATCATTAAAACTAAACTCGTCCCTTGACCAGGGTTCTAAATTACGAGGCGTAGCCAATTATAGCCCACACATTACGCTTCGTAATTTAGAACCCTTGTCAAGGGACGAGTTTATTTTTTACGATTCCATTATTTCCTTCCTTCTTGATTAGTAAGTGTCTCAATTTTGGTTGCATTCGGATTATTCATTCAAGCTACAGGCCCCTCCGAATAGCGAGCGTTATTTTATAACCACCTTGTACTATCGCTCTTGGCCTAAAGGGTACTGACTGATTTTAAATTGCTTCGAGCGCTGAAAGGAAGCGTTCGCCAAACCAAGGCCACCTAGAAGAACAGGCCAGGACAGCTGTCGAATTTTGCCGAGTCACGTGACCAAAGATCCCTCCTTTGGTCACGTGACGCTGTAGAACTTTGCCGAGTCAGGTGACCAAAGGAGGGATCCTTTGGTCACGTGACCCGACAAAGTTCGACAGCTGTCCTGGCCTGTTCTTCTAGGTGGCCTTGGCCAAACCCACTAGTCGTCGTGACTTATTCGCACAAGTCAATATTGAGCGGCTCTGGTAAGCCTTCGCTGTGAATCGGGCTTCAAGCTATTCTTTCTCAAAAAAACTTTCTGCTATGAATAGTACTTCCAGTTCCTAACCCACGTCCTTCGCAACACTTGACATTTAATTTTGACTCCCCCCTCCCCCCTTTTCAGTAATTGCGTCATCTACCTACCTCATATACGTTTCGACGAGTCTTTCCATTTAATTTTGGAAACGTATTTTCTTGTTGGTGAGTAAAAAAGAGCAACTATTATTAACAATAATGGTTGAAAAATGAGGCTTAATGTTTCTTTGACATTGGAAGGTACTTGGGTGAACAAAATTTACAAAAAAAGTGCTTTTAAGTTTTCATTTTGTAGATCGATTTAACGAGTTCTTTTCAAATTTGATCCCCAAATACACAAATAAAAATAATGATGAAATTTCAATATTTTCCAATCTTTTAATTTTACGATAATCATTATAGAAATTTCAACATTCTGATGTGCCACAGTAGCTCAATTGGTAACGCGTTTGCCTTGGACCTATTTTAATTTGTTCTTTGTTCTGCATATCTATAGGTGTAACCGGTTAAATACTTGTAACTTCTATACGTGTTAAAAAAAAGTCTTAAATAATAAAGGGTTAACAATTAAAAAATCTTGCTCTTGACAGTCGAATGCTTGGAATTTTGTAGAACATTTTCAATTTTTTTTCCTAATTTCTGGTGTTTCTTAACACTAGGTTTTATTGATTCCTTTTAAGGGGTCTAAGGAGTCTTAAAAATGTGCAAAGAAGATACTACAAAGCCTAGTCTGATCTTTCATGTCATTTTTGAACTACTCAATGTGTAAGCATAATTTTTTTATATGTAATTCTACAAGATTTATTTATTATAAAACAAGTTTTAAAATTTATGAAACTTTAGCAAAAACTAAAATAAATGATATTAAACATGAAGGTACTTGAACACACTGTGATTAGGCTTGCGCGGCAAATTGTGAGGTCAAAATTGAAAAAATGAATAAGAAAATGACTTTATATTGTACAAATATGTACAAACAAAGACTTATTCCTAAATTCTCAGCTCAATTTTAATTAGAAATTATTTTTTTAAAAAATTTAAAATCAAAATTTTTAAATTTTTATTAATTTTTTTAGAAAAAAGTTCTTAAAATAATTTCTAATTAAAATTGAGCTGAGAATTTAGGTATAAGTCCTAGTTTGTACATATTTGTACAATATAAAGTCATTTTCTTGGTCATGTGTTCAATTTTGACCTCACAATTTGCCGCGCAAGCCCAATCACAGTGTGTTCAAGTACCTTCATGTTTAATATCGTTTATTTTAGTTTTGGCTAAAGTTTCATAAATTTTAAAACTTGTTTTATAATAAATAAATCTTGTAGAATTACATATAAAAAATTATACTCATTTATTGAGTAGTTAAAAAATTACAAGAGAGATCAAACTATGCTATGTAGTATCTTCTTTGCACATTTTTAAGACTCCTGTGACCCCTTAAAACAAAGAATTGAAAATTTACAAAAATGCGCTCTTGTCAGTCGAATGATCGGCAACATCGCTCAGAACATTTTCAAAAACTTCTACGGTTCTTCCTTTCCTAGTTTCTGGCATTTCTAATCACCAGGTTTTTTTTTTACAATTACTATTCCTTGTTCCTTTTAAAACAAAGAAGTTTAAATTTTTTTAAAAAAATCTCGCTTTTGACAATCGAGTTCCTAAGAGTCCTTCCGAGTGTTTAAGATGATTGGCATCATCATCTTAAACACTTTTCTAATCACCAGGTTTTTCTTTAAAATTACTATTCCTTATTCCTTTTAAAACAAAGAAGTTTAAAAAAAGTTAATAAAAAAAATCTCGCTTTTGACAATCAAAGGATTGGCATCATTCTCCTAAACATTTTTCAAAAACTTGGTTTTTCCTAGTTTCTGGTGTTGTACTAGGTTTACTTTAAAATTGTTATTCCGTTTAACCCTTTCGCTACGAAGGATTTTTGTTTCATCGTAATATGTGATACGAACAACATTATCGAATCCTTAGTCGGACGGCAGTCGAGGGCCGTTTCAGTAGTGAAAGGGTAAAAACAAAGAATTTTAAAAATTCTAAAATCTTGCTCTTGATAGTCGAATAATTGGCATAATCTTGCAGAAAACTTCTTCCTAGTTTCTGGCGTTTCGTCTCGGGTCTAAGGTAGATAACCCTCGTGTTGACAGACCGTTTCGTTTTGAGTCAGTTAGCCTTGGGTACCGTCCAAGCAACAATGGAGGCGCTTGCCAAATGTATCGGCCAAAAAGTTACCATGTGCTACTACTGATGGGGATGGCCCCTGCAAACAAGTGGTTGGAAAGGTTTTCTGGCACATTGGTTGAAATATGGAGGAGCGGTGGTTTTGGCTGTGAAAACATCAACAGTGGAGTGTTTTTTTGTTGTTGTTGCTTACTTATTACTTAGACTTGGTTTGTTTGAGAGGGATAAGGTTGTTGTCTTGTTGCTAAAAGAAGATTGTGTTTAGTGATGTGGGTTCAGTGAGCTGGCCATTTGCACCCCTTTAAGACCGGCTATCAGATGGCGCTGATTTATGTTTATGAGACTAAATTTTAGAAATTTATCAAAAAAAAAATGGCTTAAACAGCATCAAGCCAGCAGCTCCTTCAAAACAAAGTCATTTTTTTACAAATCACGAATGGTACAAGTCAGCTGCTTCGGTATCGATATTTTTGAAAAGCTTGAACATTCTCTCTTTTACACTCGCACGATCGTGATAGCTCGGTCTTAAACAGATATAATGAACATGAAAGGGATTCGAACATGTGTCTGAAGTATTTAGCTATTTTAGTTTCTTTTTTAAACCAATTTAAATAGGAATTAACATTAAAGCTTTTGTACATTTTAAACGTCATTATAATATTAAGTATCATAGAGGTAGTGTTACTGAAATTTAATTTTAAATGGGAAGGAAGTTGACGTTCGAAAAAAATTTTATGAATAAAAGAAAAGAACTTATTCTGTTAGACTAGAATAAAGAATGCATGGAAAGGTTATATGTAGGTTTTCATCAATAATAAAATACATTTTATATTATTTTATTTGTATTATCAATAACATTTTTTTACAAGAAAAATATTAACCCTTTCAGTCCCAAAAATTTACTACACTACAGAAACATCTGATATTCACAAAATAAGCTTGTTTTAGGTCAAATATACGAATTCCATAAGAAAAAAAAATCCATTAAAATTTTTTATATGGTTTTTGAAACAATGCCAAAATTCTTTAACTGTGGAAAACAACAAAATAAAAATATATATATTACCTAAAAACACTTCGAGTTATATATTTTAAGGTATCTGACCATATTATTAAAAAAAATTTAGTTATTATTTTGATCGAAATAGTTTAAATTGTGTTTTAAATATGTGGAACTGAAGTGAACCTATCAAAAATCAGGAGAAACGCTTGTTGACTATTTTCTAAATAAAAAAAAAATAGTAGTTCTGACTTCTATTGAGGTTAAAGTAAAATTTTGTCTGATAGAACAAAGTGTGAAGAATCGAATGATGTGTGTTTGGATGTCATAGCTGTACATAAACATTTTGAAAAAAATATTGAAAGTGATGATGCCAAATGGCATCACTGGGACTGAAAGGGTTAATATTTCGCAGAAATAATTGAATAGTTCTCCAATTCATAAAAGTGCAGGCGATTTTGGGCTTGTTTTCTATTTGTCTTATTGATTTTAAGGTTCTAATATTTTTGTCGATCAACTGAAATTGAAATGACTGATCTTTATGCATTCCATTTTTGATTATTTCGAGAAGCTGAAGTTTAATTCATATAGTTTAATTGTTATGAAACTGAGTCAGGAAATATTACGTAATTGAAAGGTCCTCGCTCCCCACTTTAAAACTTTTTTTAAAATTGTTAATAATGTTAATATTAAAAAAAAAAACACTTTATTATCGATGTGCAATCATAAGTTAATCTAAATTTTTATATTGTGTTTCGTTTCAAATAAAGGTGAATAGTTGGTTTTAAAAGTTATATTTTGTAAGAAAATATGTAAAATCATTAAACATATTTTTCCCCATGACAATCTGAACATAAAAATGTACTTGTCGCAATCTTCTGCTCTCTGCACTGTTCCTGCGTCATGTATCCCTAATAAAAAATAATTAAAACTTATTTCTAATTAAAAAAAAACTCCCTAGTGTACACGAAACATGCTTTTGCATTTAAATTCTGGGAATTAGCACATTTTATGGGACGTTTCTTACGAGCAAAAAGGCTCTAAAAGCCCGTCGCCCCCTTTTATATTGTGTATTTTTAGATCCACAGTACGCAGGTCTTATTTTTTGACATTGAAGTTTTTTTTCGTTGTCGCGTCAATTTTTAGAACTCTCGTGGTAGCGGGCATTTTGAGGAATGCCTTTTCTCGTTTACCTTCTACCTACTGTGGTTTTTATTTATCTTTGGGAAAGTAGTCGTATGTCCCATATATGTGGTCAGCCCCCTTTTTCTTCGAAATGAAGTTGGGGTGATAAAGTTACAATCTTACAAGTAGCGGCTCAGTGGCTGAGAGGTTTACCGCGTCCAAGCCAAGATCGCGAGTTCGAGCCCCGGCTGAGTCGTCGGATTTTCTGGATGGGAAAATCTTTGGCACGCATTTCATATGATCCTATCTGTGGCATGTAAAAGATCCCTGGAGTATCCATTTGGCTTGGATTCTCGGCGCAATTAAATCTCTGCATACTTTAACATCCACAGAGAGCTCAGATTCATTGAAATCTGAGCATCAAAATCGGTAGCGAGAGTCGCCTTAGGTTAGTCGCCTCAATAAAAATGGCCCGTAGTGCTGGGGAATATGCCGTGTCTGCAAGGGCTTGCTCGCCAATATTGCAACCCCATTGCGTGAAAAAAATCAATCTTACAACTTGGAATTCTGGCTGGGGGAGGACCCCTTCTTATTGCCAGAATAAATTTATAGTTCAGCAGAATAACTGCTGAACTATAAACGGACAGTGCAGCCAATAAGTCTACGAATAATATCTCGTGAATAGAGTGCATGTCAGATTAATATGCTCTGAAGTCCCAACCGTACGATGTCCTCTTAAAAGAAGCTGCGTTGGGTGCCCGACAGATTCCGGCCTCGTCATTAGACTGTTTCTATAAAACATGACGCCCGTCGCCTATAACCCTCGTATATAGCTGTAGTGCGACGATAATTCAACCTAACCTAACCTTTTTTTTTATTTTTTCAATTGAATCTAATTCTTACTGTATTTTTACTATACATCAAGCTTAAAACGTGTTCTTATGTGTTAAAAATTAAAAGTTTTAAGTTTTAATAGTTATTCGTTAACTTAACGCCGAAACGCTTAGTAACTTTTTCTTTACTTATCACCAGAAATCACGCTGTCACTCGAATAACTGCTGAGCCCAGCATTTCTGTTCTCCAGACCAAACATAACTGCCGTTGTGTCGCTGGCTTTTCTCTCTGATGTGCTTGTATGTGTTCGTGCACCGGATATTGAGATAAACGTAATTAGCGGCGTGCTTAAATAGAGTTTATGAAACGCAGGACAACATCAAACCTCGCCTGGGCAGACATCTTTGGTCATCTTTCTGAGTAGAGTCGCTGGATAGCCAACGTGTCAACCATAGCGATGTAGCAACCGTCCGCCAATGTCATTAGCTTGGTAAGATCAGAGAATCGGCATGAAATTGCCTCGGGCGGTGAAAAGATGCGTACTTCTCACAACTCGTCTGTACTCATTTATACAAGCCAATAGTGAGCGATTCTCTAGGTATGTGTTATTGTAAATGTCCGAAACATGTTCTAAACAACGTAAAAACAAATTTCGGTTGTCGAAAGTATTTATTTAAAAGTCAATTTTAAATTTATAAACGAAACAAATTTTATGTTCAATATAAACAAAAGAACCTAAGGATATATATTACAAAAGGCGCCAAAAATATTCGAAGACTTACAAGTTCAAGGTGACAGAAAATGGATGGTTTTTTATTTTTTTCATTTTTAAACTTGGGTTTAAAAACAAAACTTATACATTAGTTTATAAATATTAAGTCAAAATTGACTGTTTGAATGAACGATTTTGATCTGCTAAATCGTTTCGGACATTCACCGGTGATATTTTCGGACATTCACCGGTGATATTTTCGGACATTCACCGGTGATATTTTCGGACATTCACCGGTGATAGACACCCCGCAGGTTTCGGACATTCTCTGTTCATACACACCGGAACCGGATAGTGCAATTAACGACGTGTCGAAAGCGTTTGAAAAGGACAACATCAAACTCAACAAAAGTATATACAGAAGACGGAATATACATCATTTTTCCCTCGTGTTCTTTCTTCGCCATCTTTGCTTTTTCAACCATGTGATTCCCGTTCTATTTTTAGCCCCTCTTCGTCCCTAGGTGTTCGCAAGGAGGATTCATGCTGAGCGATGCTGATATTTGTTCTTTTTTTCTTTTTGAATGATGTTCTTTTTCACTCCTCGTTTGTTTGTAGTTTTCAAAGTAGGGTCCAGTTGGTATATTCGGATAATTTTTTTTAAATGAAGCTTTTAACAGGGTGGTAACAGAACCTGGAAATCAGGGAATTCTCAGGGAGCTTTTTTTAATTCTGGAAATATCAGCGAATTCTCATAGAATTTTTCAAATTTTGCAAAATATCAGGGAATTTTTTCCATTTTGGATTACTTAAACAGCAGATTTAGGTTCTTGTGATCACTACTAACGGACACTTGATCAAAAAGAAGCATTCTGGTTGATCCAATTTGCCTGAAGGACCAATCTTGAAGGAAGGATCAATCTCTCTCGCGAATCATGTTATAACATGATTCTCTGATCACATGATTCCTCTAAACTCTGATTTTCAGAAATGTAGAAAAGTTAGGTAGGCTAACCTATAATCCAGAAGGTCTTAATTCCCGCAATGTCTTTATTAAATTTTCTGCACTGAATTGAATTGTGTGTATTGCATGTTTTCTAGGTAATTGCAAAATCAGGGAATTTTTTGTGAAAGTATCAGGGAAATCATGGAAATATCAGGGAACTTTTCTAGGATTTTGTAACCACCCTGTTTAATGTTATGCCGATTTTTTCTTTTCTTCCAATTGGCTTGTTTCAGGTGACGTATTTCCTTCCTGCTTTCATGGCTGTTATTCCTTCGCTTATATCTCTTACCCAGACAGTGGTACAATTACAATCACAGCCTTAATACAAAATTATGACGTAAACAAAAGAGAAAAACAGATATACACTTTTAGAATAAAAAAATATTCATTAAAAATAGTATTTACCGTAAAAATGGTATTTACCGTCTTGGGGAAAAAACATAATATTGAAACAATATTTAATTACTAAATGTTATTTTATGTGGTTAATTGAAATAATTTTGATTTTGTATTTTAATTAGTACTTACCATGGACTTAATATTTTTTTATCGACGATCTGCCTTTATTGTTTTACATCTATGGTAGTATTATAATGATGTACTTTTATTTTAAGTGTTCAAATCTGCATAAAAATTAATCATTATTAATTATTGAGTAATGTCTTCTAAATCGAGAAAAAAAAATCGAACGATTTTACTAGGATTTGGCAAACAAAGGGGATGAGGGAGAACAAAAAGCGTGAGCTTAACCAGGGATTCCCCGCAGCCAAAAATGTCCGACGAATAATACCCCGTGTAAGGGAGTGCACGTTAAATATCCTTCAAAGTCCTAACGCTGCGTACGATGTCGCCCTTAACGGTTGCGTTGGGTGCCTATTCAGGTGTTGGCTCGTCACTTGATTGTGGTTCTAAAATACGACGCCCGTTGCCAATAACCCCCGTGTAGCTCTAGTGGGACGATAATTCAAACCTAAAAACAAACAAACAAGAGATTCCCCCAGACAGCGCCACAATTGCAATGGACTGCCAGAAAACAAAGATTAGGATGTAATAAAAAAAAAACTGATGTTTACTTTTCGAAACTTTTTAATTATTTAAAAGGAATTTCCCATTTAAGGTATTTAACAGAAATTAGGGTATTTCCCAGCTTTTCTCAGAAAGACGGATATTTCCCAGTTTACCCCGCTGGGATGGCAAATGTTATTAGTATTGGACTACCATTATTATAGTTTAGTTTTACTATTAGTTTTGTTATACTATTAGTTTTATGTTACTTTTAGTTATAGTATACTACTTTTTAGTTATACTATTAGTTTTGGACGGGACAAACCCAAACCTGCTAAAAGTCAGTGGTTCGAAAGTTTTGTTTTCCCATCAGGACGATATAGAATTTTATTTGTGTGTTTTTTGCAATTTATCTATTAAAAAACAACTTTTGCATTCAGATTTAAAAAAAAATCTTATGAAATGAACATATTTCCTTTGTTAATTCTATAGTATTTTTTGTGTCACACCAGTTGACGATGTTTTTAGTAAAAAAAAAAAACCCAAAATATACAGGGTGTCCGTAAAAGAAGGTCCGAGTTTCAAATTGCAAAAGTGTCAGCTGTAATCGTTCGACAGTTGTGGTTATAACCGACGAAAAAAGAATAACTCCAACGTTATCAGATAAACGCATGCGCTTTACCGCTACACCTCCGGACTTTCTGCAGATAGTAGAAGAATTGCATTTTCGTTTGGCTGTGTGCCGTATCACTAAAGGCGCACGCATTGAGCACTTACACTCTTAAAACGAACGAGCGATTTTAACTCAGTCTGATTAATTTTCACTCCTCCAGTCTGGAAAATGCACTTCCCCTTTTAGAGTAGATCCTTTATGTGTTAAGCCTCCAACAGGAACACTCCAAACGAGTGATTTTAACTCAGTCTGAGTTAATATTCACTCCTTTCCGGTGTCGAAAATGCACTTCTCCAACTGGAGTGGATTTCACTCTTTTGTTTTAAGAGTGTATAGAAAAAACTAGGTTAGTTTCCGTTCAAATTCCTGTATGATTTGTTATATTTAGTATAAAATAAACTCCTGTAAAATACCATTAAAAACACTCGGACATTCTCTTACGGACACCCTGTATTTAAAGTTAAATGAAGGTCTCCATAGGGTTAGATGTTTATTACCATTTTTCACAAGCCTCACTCGCCTTCTCAATGGGCCTTTTAACATTGAACGGTGTATGTGGATGTTTAGACCATTCAAACCTTTACGACGAAAACAGCTGTTTTGTCAAAAAATACTCGAGTCTTGTAAATTTTTGTTAGCTCCTTTTGACCTCCATTCTATAAAAAAAATGAGGACACTTCGATTCTGTAAGAACACTCTTTAAGAAGATTTTTTTTAAAAATATTTTTGAAGGAAAGAAAATCTCAAGTAAATGACAGGGGGAAAAAATGTCGGCACATATTTACACACCTACGTTAAGCTAACGTTTCCTTCTATTTTGGTCCTAGACCCACTGTGTTTGGGAGAAGTATTAGGGAATATGTTATGGGTATTATTGATATTAAAAATCGGTTATTATGAAACGTCCGTTTACTACATAATTTTAGAGGGATACGGTACCCAAAAATTGGTCAAAATATCGATTTTTCAGCTTTTACTTCTTATTATTCACAATATCTATCTGAAAATGTACTGAAAGTTTCATAATGATACAGCAACCCCTCGTTATATCGCGCTTCCCGGGAGACAAGCGAAAACCGCGATATAACGAGCGACTTGATAAATATTATACTAATTATATTGAAAAAATTGGGAGACAGGATACAAGGCGCGATATATCCGAATTCGCGTTATAACGAGGCGCGATATAGCGAGAGGTTACTGTATCTCCTGTAGAAAAAAATTATTAAACATTTTCTGGAATTGTCTCTTGAAGTTTGAACGTACTTCGTCTGCTTTCAAACTGTTTTCTCTATTACCCGTTTTTTCAATTCTTGTGTTTAATAAAACCCTAAAAAAAAAAGGCTTTTTTGCTAATTAAGTTAGAGTTTTGAAATTTTTAACCTGTGTTTTTATATAGATGGTGCACAAAATTGCATGGAATGGTGCTTTTTTATGTTGAATTCAATAATTTTGTAAATTTTTTGTAGTTTTTTAAGATTTTCGGTATAAATGAATGTTACTTTTAAACTGTAGCTCACATTTTGAAATCCATGCACAGTTTTTGAACAAATAGTTCTAAAAACAAACTCTAAAAGTTTGGTGGAGTTATTTGCAAAATTAAAAGTGGCATTTTGAAAAGTTCAATATTTTGACCTTTTTTTAATGAAAAACTACTTGTAAGTATTTGTTTTGCAAGAAAATGTTTATTTTGAGTGAACATTATATAAAACCACCATAATTTACAAGTTTATGTTATTATTTCTAATAATAATGTTTTGGGTACCGTATCCCCTTAACCACATAATTAAAGAACTTAGTGGAAGAACGTGTCAAGTGACATTTTTGGAAAAATCGATATTCTTGCGTCAATGAATGAATATATTACTAACTATTTTACTAACTAACTAATGGTACACTCTTAAATCAAAAGAGTGAAATCCACTCCAGTTGGAGAAGTGCATTTTCGACACTGGAAATGAGTGAATATTAACTCAGACTGAGTAAAAATCACTCGTTTGGAGTGATCCTGTTGGATTTTTAACACACAAAGGATCCACTCCTTTCGGAGAAGTGCATTTTCAAGACTGGAGGAGTGAAAATTACTCAGATTGAGTTAAATTCGCTCGTTTGTTTTAAGAGTGTAACACGTCTCCACTTTTTCATAAACTTAAATTTCAGGTTGTTGTTTTTTACGGTTTCCAAGTTCTGTTTATTATATATCTGAGTGCGAACTAAAAACTTAAAAGCACTTTTTCTCGTTTTCACCTTTTTTGTCACTTAGCACGTTTTTCTACTAATGAATTTCTCCAAATGAGATTTGGACGTGAAATAAAATAAAAATGCAATTGTTTTAATTTTTATTTATGAGGAAAATTGCGATAACACAGTAAAGTTCATATTGAGGACAATTTTTGTGTTATGAGGTTGCGCATTTGCAGCTTACATTCCGTGCCAGCCTAACTTGGGTAAAAACAAAGAGTAAAAAGGAAGAGGGAAAGGCGCGATTGGTCCGTTAGTTGGAAACTATTGTAAGGTAATATTTACATACAAAATGATCTGAATACAATTTAACAAAAACACACTTTTCATTAGAAAATTGCCAAATTTTCTCAAATAATATTCAAATCTGTTCGACCTTAAACGAAATTAATGTTTGAAACATGTTTTCTGGATGGATTCACAAACAATTTTAGGATCTCTTTACATGCGCGGAAGGATCTTCTTCATAGCATATTTCTATTTACCCATCTTAGGTTGGCAAGGAGTGTAGTTTTCTTTTTGGAATTTTTAGATACTAATATAAGTATCGGGATTTTATATTTTATAACGAGAGGGAACAATAATAAATATAATTATCCTATAGCAGATTAAATGGTGCATATATTTGGATCGATTTGATATTTTTTAGTCCGTGCAAAGAACGGGTATTTAGTTGCTAGTCAGAAATATAAATGGTTCTTTGAAATAATTAGCTAATAACACGAGACTTAAACTGAAATAGTTTTTTAAGTTCAGTTCGTAAAAAGAAATTGAGGGACAACTAAAATGTAAACACATTTTGGCTTTCAACCAAAACGCATTGAAAATACAGAAAAACCAATCTTTATGTAAGTTGTTTCATCCCCCCCCCTCCCCCCCCCCCAAAAAAAAGGTTTCACATTTAATCGTAAAATATTTTTTTGGTATTGAGGTTTTATTAACGGTTGAAAATTTCGTATACATATTTAGCTGCTTCCTCTAATTGAATTTATATTAGGAAACTTTTGAAGATATTAAACTTCATCAATTGCTTTATTTCTTAATATATTCCCTATTTGGATTTTCTTGTTTGATCCTATTTTGATTTGGAAAAATTGTTCCAAAATGCTAATACGAAAAATAAATTTTGAATAATTTTTCTGATTCAAGGGTAGTTTATCAGATAATTTTCTAGCTAATTTTTTATTCAATTCTGACTTAATATTATCCGGCCACAAATACTGCATTAAGAAAAAACGCTTTAGAGGTCGCTATACTGCCATTAGCTTTGAATATTACATAATGTTTTGGTTAAAAAGGCTTAAGTCGGTTACTACTTCTCATATTGCTTCCACTTTTTATAAGTTGCAACTTTTTCAAAAGTCGATGCTTTGTTCCATGGTATTTTAATTGAGATAAAAAAAACTTTCAAGTTTATTATTAGTTTCATTTTGACTTAACGAGAAATAAATGAAGCTAGTTAAGGGGTCATAGGAGTCTTAAAAATGTGCAAAGAAGGTACTACAAAGCATAGTTTGAGCTTTCATGTAATTTTTTAACTACTCAATATATAAGTATAATTTTTTTATATGTAATTCTACAAGATTTATTTATTATGAAACAAATTTTAAAATTTATGAAACTTGAGCCAAAACTAAAATAAATGATATTAAACATGAAGCTATTTGAACACATTGGGATTAGGTTTGCGCGGCAAAATTTGAGGTCAAAAATGAAAAAGAAAATGACTTTATATTGTACAAATATGTACATACAAAGATTTATACCTAAATTCTCAACTCAATTTTAATTAGATTAATAATTTTTTTAAAATCTTGATTAAAATATTTTTAAAAAATAATTTCTAATTAAAATTGAGCTGAGAATTCAGGTATAAGTCTTTGTTTGTACATATTTGTGCAATATTAAGTCACTTTCTTGGTCATTTTTCCATTTTTGACCTCGAAATTTGCAGCGCAAACCTAATCCCTATGTGTTTAAATAGCTTTATGTTTAATATCATTTATTTTAGTTTTGGCTAAAGTTCATTAATTTTAAAATTTGTTTTATATTAAATAAATTATATAGAATTACTTATAAACAAAACTATACTTATATATTGAGTAGTTAAAAAATTACATGAAAGATCAAACTATGCATTTGTAGTACCTTCTTTGCACATTTTTAAGACCTATGACCCCGTAAGTGATTAATAATGGGCTATTAGTGTGATAGTACTAGGATGATTATTAAAAAAAAAGATTTATTAAAGGTAAAAATTGATTTGAAGCGTGGGTACAGCTTTTTACTAACTGCGGAAATTTTAACTACTACTCGCCGCATCGCCCTTAGTTATGTGTAAAGGTGACTTCACACAGGGCCTCTTTATTATAAATATTTATTTAATTACTCTAATAATTAGAACTTGTTTTTCCCTCTGCTGTTTATTTTAACACGTCGAGTGCTTCCGCCGACTTGTTGTCACCGCTAGTTAAGGATTCGATAATGCTGTTGCTAATTTACAAGTTGCGTGGCAACATAACTCTTACGCAGCGCTAAACGTTTGTTTTCAAAACAATTGCAGTGGCTACCTTTTTTTTCACTGCGCCCTATACAAAAACCGACCTTAAGTTTGCAGCAGAGAAATGTACTAGGCGGAGGAAACTGCGTAAACAACGCTGCTGGCGCCGAAATTTCGCCTGCTCTTATTGGTTGCTCCGTTGACCCTGATATTCGTGCGCCGTGTTACGTCAAAATCGAAGGAAAAAATAATTAAAATTACACTCTAACTGAAGCTAAACCAATAAAAATAATAAATTTATGTCTTGAAATAACAAATAAAATTGTTTATTGAATGTGAAACACCTTTTTTTATTCGACTCTCGCACTCGAAAATGAGAACTATTTACCCCTTTTCTCTTAGAACATTTGTATATTGCAAACTTAGTGTCGGTTTAGGTGTAGTCGCTCGTCTTGTCAAGTTGCCGTTAAACGTATTGAAGATCGCTATTTTCCCAGTGGACACTAAAATACCTTGTGTGGTGAAAGGAATCATTAACAATTCTTCGCTAGAACTACGTTTTGTTGTGACGAATTACGGAAAACAAAACGCATCATCGTCCCGTAACGCAAAACTTGAAAATGAAACCGACAAGAAACCGAAAGCCGAACGATAATCTCTGGGTCACGTGACCCATCGGCGACCTTCCAAGCTTCCGCATTGGCGCTCTAGCTGGGGCGGGCGACCTTGGCGACGGAGCGGAAGAACGATCGGCTCTTTTATTGGCGATCTTGGGTAGAATTGTTCTTTACCCCCATATTATTAAATTAAGAACTTAGTGGAATAACGTGATAAGTGACAAAAAGGTGAAGGCGATTAAATAAGCTTTTAAGTTTATCGTTTGGTTGTTTCAGTTAAAATTTTAAAAATTATCTATTCTAACTATTCTATAAAACAAACTACCCTACCCTTTATTGGTGTTCTTTGAGATAATTTTTTTTTTCCATTTTGTTTGGAAAAAAAATCATCGGACTTTTTATTTGATTTTTTTTTGTAGCTACATTTTAATTTATTAGATCAATTACATGATATATGTCCTCAGTTTCCGCACAATTTTATCTAGTAGACTAAAATATTAACTTTTAATTTTCTTAAAATTTTTGAGTGACTTTTTTCCCAAGCAGAATAGTTCAGTTTTATAATTGATCTAAACACTACATTTCGCTATCCCAAAAGTTAAGTTTCTTTAAACTCATTCATTCTAAGTTTCATTCATTTTTTAATGGGCTGTAGGTTGTACGTGTAATTTTAAATGACACAGCAAATGAAACGGTATTAAGTAGTTCATTAAAATAAAGAACATGAACTGAAAATAGCAGCTCTTCTTTGTCAAATCAAAACAAAGTATTATTTATCTGAGTAAAAGTATTCCTCTGTCTGATCTTTTTTCCCATTCCGAAGGTCGATTCAAGTTTTATTGTTTTTTCAAATATTAGTCAAGCATACCTGTAATATAATTATGCGGTAATGTACAGAATGGAACTACTCTTGTTATTCAATAGTTGTTTTCTGGTTTTTATTTACTGGATTACTTAACTGTACCTGTACTGTGCAAAAGAATAAAGGTTTTCGTTTTGGGTTGAATGAGTGATTGTGATTGACTTAGTTATTAACTTTTTATTTAATTTTATTTTATAGAAAAATTAAGGAAGAGGGTACAGTAGTGAAAGGACTTGATGAACGTGAAATATCATTGTTATTTAATTTCACATAGTATTGAAATAAATAAAAAGTATTTAGTTTTTCCTTCTGCCTATTTCGCTTTAGACACTATAAAATATTTTCAGAAAAATATAAATTAAATTTTAGTTACAGTTTTTGTTACTTTTATGCTATAGTAAAAAAATAAAAAAGGGTAATTAAAACATTTTCTAAATATTGCTGGGAGGGCAAAGCAATTTACATAATTTCTCTTCAAACTGCAAATAAATTTCACAAAAGATTAAAAACATGAATTGAATTTATATGAAGGAAAATAAATGGAAAATTGGCTAGTTTGGATTTTAAAAATTAAAATTGCTATATTTGTTTTATTATTTTATGGCTTATAAACCTTGTGTTGAAGCATTCTAGGTGAAATTTAGTGTGAAAAATGTACTTGTTTTTCTATAATAATTTCAGTGAGTATTTAAGAAACAGAAAAGTAGGCTATTTTAGTTCTTTTGCACATCTTGTTATGCATTGATTTTAATTGTAGTTCCTTTTAGTAAATCCATGAATCCTGCTGTAATATATTTCTCATTTATAGAACTAATATTATGCAGCTAAGCACACATTTAATAATCACGTCATATTTTATGACGCTTGTTGTCATTGCTTAGCAGTAGATAGAGCGATGTGCCTTCTCCCTGGCAGTGAACTGTATCACGCATGTGTACACGCTCTCCAAAAGGAATAACATTGCCTCTCAGTAAACATAATAAGATGTATCACCAAAAAAAAAAAAATTGAAAAAAAAATATTCGTAATTTTTTAAGCATTCAGTAGGTAATAATTCTCCTGATGGTTAAGAGGGATGTTGCAACACTATTTTAAAACTCCATTAATAATTAAGTAACTGGATGGTAATTTTCTTTCAATTGTGTTTTAAGTAGATGTTATGCTGATTCCCATAGCTGGTGAAAATGGGATAACATGGGAAAGCAATTCTTTTGGAAAATTTGTGATTTCAAAGCTAATGCATTAGCTCTATGGGACTGACAGTCCCTCTTAAGGGGGTCTGGCACCTCAAAATCATTGAAAAAATTAAAAAAAAAAATTAGTGGCTTAAAATACTATATCAACCTTTATTAATAATATCACAAAGTTTTAAGATGATTGGAAAAATATTTTTGACATTAAAGGCAATTTTATTTTACCCTTTCTTTAGTGAAACTGCCCAGATCGGCCGAACGACTAAGGATCCGATAATGTTATTCCAATCAAATATTACGAGGAAGCAAAAATCCTTCGTAAGGAAATGAGTTAACAATAAAAACTTTAAATTGGTTTTTCTCGGTTTTACAATTTTTGAATCATGTGAATGTTTGGGGGCACATAACTAAAAATGTTATTCATTTAAATACTTGAATTTTTTTATGTGTAATTCACAAGTATATTTAAACATTTTAACGCAGGGAATAGTCTGTAAAGTTTTTACTTTTTTTTAAAAAAAATCTTTTAGGTTAAAAATATTGACATTCTTCAACGATATTTAAAAAAAAATCATATTTAATCTAGTTTTTAGTTTTTCAAAATAATCTTGTGTTAAAATACTTAAAAATGTCTATAGATGAAACTGTGAAAATTTGAAATGGATATATTAATTAGTTAATTCTTGAGATGCCCCCAAAGTTGGACAATTTAACATGGGCTTCTATGGAGGTGCCAGACCCCCTTAAAAAGAAATTTTGTTAACATGAACCGTTTCAGAGCTCCTTTATTGTTGTTGTCACTTATCATCAGCTAATTTGGCATTAGTCAGTACTTGTTAGCAAGGTTTGAGTGTATGTATTCAATTAAATGTATTCCTTCTTATTAAATCAATTGGTTTTAACCCACTAATGCAGAATATTTTTTTCATTACGAAGAAATATATACATATCTTTAATACTCATACATTATGGGAAAAATACTGAAAAATTTAAACTGCATTAGAATGAAAATAATTTCAATTTTTTAATTTTTCCATCGGACAAAAATCAACAAACCAACTACAAAATTCCAATTTTGATAATAATGACTAGAAAACTACTAAATATATTTCAAAATAACCCTCTTTAACTATAATTTTTCAAAACAATTTATTTGTATGTAGTACTAATATTATTGCACTTTGAATTCTGCCAAAAACGTAATTTCATTGCAGTTAATAACCTCACTCTTTAATTTTGAATGCACTTTTACTACTGTCGTCTTTGAGGATTATTAGTAACTAAAACTTCAAAATGAAATGTAATAGATGAAAAAAAAAATAGTCGAGAGGCAGCTCTACTTTAATAGAATAAAGTGGATTATATTGTTGCCAAACGGTAACAGTATGCATTAGAGGGTTAACAAGGTTTGAGTGTATGTATGTATTCAATTAAATGAAGAGTACACGGGAAGAACCGATTGATTTCTTTAGAGTCTTTCCGTAATTGTCTCTGCTTGGCGGACATTGGCGACCGGAAACTGGTTTTTCTTATGGTTCTTCAGTTGCAGTACAAACGTGTGACTCGTTCCACTCAACTGTGGCGTGAATTAGGGTTGTCGCGAAAGATAAACAAAGCGAGTAACTGGCTTCTTTACTCCAGTTTAGGCGATTTCTCGCTATCATCCCTAAAGAGACTATTAAGGAAAGCCTTGTACGAAATCAATCGGTTCTTCCCGTGTACTATTCAAATATATTCCTTCTAATTAAATCAGTTGAATTTGACTTTGTGCCTCTCTTTTGTGTGTGTGTGTTGCAGGATGAATTCCATCCATTCATTGAGGCTCTGCTGCCTCAGGTGAAGGCGTTCTCGTACACCTGGTTCAACCTGCAGGCGGCCAAGAGGAAGTACTTCAAGAAGCACGAGAAGCGCATGAGTCTGGAGGAAGAGCGCCGCTGCAAGGAGGAACTGCAGGTAACCACCCCTATTGGTGTAACTGTAGTTTTACGGCTTAGCCGTAACGGTATATGCAGGGCTGTAGGTTTACCCACTGGTCACTGCACCCTTAAAAGGCATCTTACCCTTACGAGGGTCCTCGATGACCCCACCTGCAGGGGCTGTAGAGACAAGGACAAAACGGTCACTCACATAGTCACATTCTCTGTGATTGCGAAAATTATGCAGCGCACAGATTTGAGCATCTAGGGCAAGATTTGCTTGAGCCCTGGGAACTCCAGGATATTCCTATCAGATCCTTGCTGAATTTTGCTTCGGCAACGGGGCTCTTCTTATAGGAGAGAGGGATTTATTTTTTGGGGACAGTTCAATAGACCCCTGGTCGCAGTGCTTGGCTCTAACAGAGCCCCCTTTCAATTTCATAAGTCAACTGTAGTTTTTATGTTATTACTTTAATGGGGAATGATAGCAAACGTCCGTGTGTCTCTAAATCCAAACCGAAGTGCCTCTGTTAATCCAAAAGGGGAAAATAGTTTTGTTATCCACATTTCTCCGGCTGTATTGAATATTTTTAAGAAACAGTTTTTTTTATAGGATAAATGAAGCTGACTTAAAAGACTCTATAATCCCACCTTTTGAAATGGGTTCTAATATTTTGTTGTTAAAGAATTCATTGAAAATTAGAAAAAAAATATTGAAACCCGTGTTAAAAAGTAGGATTTATTAGATTTATCCTATAAAAAATATTTCTTAAAAAAATTCTGTACAGCCAGAGAAATGTGGCATGAAAAATCGTTTTTTCCCCCATTGGATTAACACAGAGGCTCTTTGGTTTGACATGTGTTCTGAAAACACATAACATACCGTGCCTATAGCCAAAAACTCAGGGGGGTTGGCTATCGTTGGTTGTAGGTAAAATCTGTGTGGACTCGTATCAAAAGTGTTCTCTGCATTCCCTAATGATTATGTATATCCAAATGGAGGATTCCACATGAAGCTTTAGTACAAGTTGCAATAATTAGTTTTGTTTATGTTGTATTAATGTAGGCAGTTGGGCAATGATATTTCAACACAATCTTGAGTTCCTAAACCTAAACTTTGAGTGACCTGAGAATTGATTCCTACCGGTTTACTGTGATCCTATTGGATTCTTAAAGTATTCTTACCCCATTTGCTTCATCAACACTGAACCAGTGAACTTTAAACAGACTATGAAATCATCCTGCAACTTTTCCTGTTTCAGAATGAACGAACAGAGGTGAAACAGAAGTGGGCGAGCCGGTTGCTGGGGAAACTGCGGAAAGACATCACGCAGGAGTGCCGGGAGGATTTTGTGCTCGGCATCACCGGTAAAAAGCGAGTTTCCTGCGTGCTCAGTAACCCTGACCAGAAGGGGAAGATGCGCAGGATAGACTGCCTCAGGCAGGCAGACAAGGTACTGTAGACATTTGGTGTCTTTTTTTATGCATTTTAGTTTTTAACTGACAACCCTGATTTACAGCAGGCATGTGTTTCTAGTTTGTACCCTGAGAGATTAGAACCAAGGAAAAAAAATGTTTCCCATCGCCAATCTCAACCAAGCAGACCTGCTTACAGGCAAATTCTTAGTCAATCAAGGGGTTCTGCCCCTGGACTCTTCACTTCTAAATGCATGCACTATGTACTACTGATTTAACATGCCCCATCAGGTGTGGCGACTGGACTTGGTGATGGGGATCCTGATTCTTTATGTAAGCAGGTCTTCTGTTTGGCGAACATTGGCAACAGGAAACAGTTTTCTATCTTGGTTCTTAAATCTCGAGGTACAATCTTGAGAATCGGGTCCAATGTGAATCAGAGTTTCCATAAAAAAAGAGCAAAGTGAGAAGCCGGTTTCCCTACAGCTAGGGGATGCACCAAATATTCGGTATTCGGCCCTTTTAAGTTTTTGTTATTTATAATGGTAAATCAAACTTTACTCAAGTTGTATTAAATAACATGTCTCTTTAACACGTTCGCTGCCACTATATCATCCATTAGAGGCTTCATCGATAGAAGCTGATAAAGTAAAAGAACTTCCTGTTTTTTATACCTGTTCGTTACAATGGAAATGAACTAACTATTCATCATTTTCGAACAAGTATTAGTTCGAGGGCGTAAAATTGCAAGGTTAGGTTGAATTAACGTCGCTAACTAGAGCCACATGACAGTTAGTCGAAAAAAAATGAGGAAATGTTCCAACCGGATAACTCATCATCTGTCAGTAATTATTAAATTGAAAGCCAATTACCAGATTTGCTTCAGTGATTAACTTTTCGACTATAACATCATCATTAAATTTTCATAATTCATATTTTTTTGGGGTAGTTTTTGTTTGAAAAAATACAAAAAAATAAAACAGACAATTTGCAATTTTTTTATAGCTAGATTGTTGAATATCAAACAGCACCACACTGCGAAATGCAGTATGTCTGGTTGCCCTACATTTGAGACGCAGAATTTAATTTCCTCGTAATTTGAAAGAGAATGTCCTCTTTCAAATCATCAAGTATTATTCCAAGCACAGCAGGATCAGTTGCAAAAGTTACAAACAAACTTGAACTCATAAGAACAGTTGGCGAAATGGTACTATGAATTTCATCGGAATTTGCTGTTATCGGTGAATCGGAACCACGCGACTCCCTAAGGAGTCAGTGGCATCCAACGGGTTAAGGGAACAGTAGCAGTAAATGGGCTTAAAAAACAATAATTGCTATATAGATCACAATTGTAAAATTTTTTCACTTATTGTTAGCCATGATTTGCCATACATATCTTATTGTGCCCATACATATCTTAGTCAAAGTACTAGATTGGCAGATCGCGTGACCTCCAATGCTAACCACAGGAAGCACATAGAGACCAGAATTTCAGGGCACACAGGCCAGTGTTGCCACCACTTTGATGATATACTATGAAAAATTACCCTTTAATTCCCTAAAAATACCATTTCTCTAAAATTGCAAGTTAATTCTCTAAAATTACCATTTAATTCTAAAGGTACAAAAAATACCATAAAAATACTAGCTGCATTTTGGAATCTTTTGTGACTTTAAAAAAACGTGAAACACTTTTCTAGTATTTTTATTGTATTTTTTTGTAATTTTAGAATGAAATGGTATTTTCTCAATGACACTGTAGTAGTATTGTTCTCCTTAAAGTGGTGGCAACACTGGCCCCTTTGCCCTGGAATTCTGGCCTCCATGCACGTCCTGTCGTCAGCATTTTAAGTCAGGTGATCTGCCAATCTAATACTTCAACTATCATATATCTCTGAACGTGCCCCATCTTTTCGCGCAGGTGTGGCGCCTGGACCTCGTGATGGTGATCCTGTTCAAGGCCATCCCTTTAGAGAGCACGGACGGGGAGCGGCTGGAGAAGTCCCCGGAGTGCGTCCACCCCTCACTGTGCGTCAACCCCTACCACATTAATGTGTCCGTCCGCGAGCTAGACCTCTACCTCGCCAACTTCATACTCTCGCACGGTAAGACTCCCACCCACACCCATGTGGAACCCAGTTGGTTGCCTTGCATACGAAAGGTCCCTGGTCCTAACTATATAAGCGGCCAGAGTCTGGGACAATATCCCGGCAGCGAAAATCCTGGCAGCCGAAAAACCTGATAGCAAAAAAAAGCGCAAATACTTTCAAAAATTATTAAATTGCTCTTATTTAAGCATACTAGCATTAATTTAATTGCCTGTAATACTGAATTTATTTATTGATTTGTCGGCTGTCCGTATTCTGGTTTGTCGGGCTTTGAGGATTATGTCTGGAATCGAAACGGCTTTTGCCACAAAAACTGTCAGAATAATCATACCCCACGTAAACGAAGTGCCCGTTAACTATACTCTAAAGTTTTGACACTGTGTGTGTGACGTCACCCGCAAAATATGCATTGGAGCCTTCTCGGGTGTTGGCTCTTCAGGACTTGGTGATGTTGATACTTGTTCGAGGCCATCCCCCTGGAGAACATGGACGGGGAGCAGCCAGATCCCTACCACACTAATGTGTCCTTCCGCGAGCTAGTCCTCTACTTCATACTCTCGCCAACTTCATACTCTCGCACGAAAGGTACTCCTACTACCATGTGGAACCCAGTCGGTTGAGGCGCTTGCCTTGCATGTGCAAGGTCACTGGTCCAATCTATTGCAGAACTATAAATGGCCAGAGTCTGGGACATAATTCTGGCAGCTGAAATCCGAACAGCAAAAAATGCACAACTATTAATGCAAAAATTATTAATTAAATTGTCTTTATTTAAGAGTAACTTCATTAATTTATAGATTTGTCAGGATTTCGGTTGTCGATATTCTGGCTTGTCAGTGGAAACTCATTTGTCGTTCAGGACAAATGTTAAGAGTATAACACCTCTGTGCGAAACATATATAAACAGTGTGTTTCTGTATACAGCCCTGCATCATAACAGGCATTGGCAACAGGTCTGCAGTAGAAATTCACTGTCACTAAGAGTGACAGAAAAATAATTTATCAATAAGATTAAACAGAAATACAGAATGTAGACGGAACATTTTGCATACACACATCTTAAATGTTTAATGTGACATCCTGTGGTCTCATGGACAACATTAAAAAAATGGCACTTTTACAACCGTTTTCTTTAAAAATATCGGGTTGTTAAGGGGTTCAGCGATAAAAATGATTGGCCTTTTGATTGCAAGCAATATAAAATTAAATGCTTTCGATATTACACTGCTCAAAAAAATTAGGGGAGCACTGATTACTTTTGTAACCTTTTCAGTTCCAACTTTCTATTTTTTGTTCTAAAAATCTAAAAAAAAATTAAATAGATTCATTATGCATCCAGAATGAAATGGTAAAAAATAGTTGAGAAATCTTAATTTTTAAAATAAAATTTAAGAGGAAAAAATTTAAATAATAACTTTTGAATGAATTTTTAAAAAAAATGAAAATTTATTTGTTAAAAATTATTAAAATCAATTTTTAAACATCAAAAAATGCAAGCATGAAAAATTTAGGGTCAATTTATTTGGAAAAATTGTTTTAGTGTGAATTTTATTTTAACATATTTTCCATATTTTTATTTATTTAAAACACATATGATTTATTTCTTCAAAATAAATGATTCTTCCATTTAACTATGTAGTGAAGCTTAAGTTAGTGGGGAAAAAATGGCAAGCAGATGATTTCAAACTGAATTATTGGGAGTGAAGGGGTTTAAACCATG
The DNA here is from genome assembly GCA_023701765.1 of Hylyphantes graminicola. Taxonomy (NCBI): domain Eukaryota; kingdom Metazoa; phylum Arthropoda; class Arachnida; order Araneae; family Linyphiidae; genus Hylyphantes; species Hylyphantes graminicola. Next base: position 55,695,267 of record CM043118.1, on the reverse strand, counting down.
TGCTCACCTAATTGTTTTGAGCAGTCTAGATAGGGTAAAGCTCACTGGCTCATATTTTTAAAGCCAACTTCTCCATACTTTGTGGCACTAAGTTTCACCCTATTTAACCCTATGAGGGATACAGACATTACACTTGATAGGTTTAAAAACCCTTGATAAATCCTCCACTTAATAGTTTCCAGCAACACACACACACAATGTTTTTTGTTTATAAATTGAAATTGCAATTAATTATAGGTATAAAAAATGTATATAATAAATTTTAAATGTTAATTATTATTAAATTATGATTTTTTTTAATATAATAAATTTTCAAATTTAAAGTATAGAGGAGTCATTTATAATTATGTGCTCCAGTATCCCATACATTTTAAATTCCCTGCTATTCTCATTAAAAAAACTAAATTTTTTTCTGACTTTCTTTACCTTGAAAGCACTTTAAATCTCTCCATAAATAAATAATATTCTGTTTCTGTCCCCTAAAACGAGGTGCATTTTTATCTGCTCGTTTTTTGCCCCACTCATCCGTCGTGGAAGAGTCTATTTTAGGAAGCCAGGGGATGGAGTGTATCCAATTTTCCTGTGTTCTAAAAATATCTATTAGCCCCCCTCTTTTTTATTTACCTCATCAAGTAGAGGTGGAACCACATGATGTTTTTCTCTTTAATTCTGTTATTTAGTAGGAAAAGGGTCAATGTACTGGAATGGAACATTGGACATAAGGCATTTTTGTATTATGAATAAGGGATTTCAAAGATCCTCACTGTGTAGTACACTTTATATTCAGTATTAGGAAAATTTTGTTATTGGGATGAGCTATTTATTTTAAAATTCTTGTTTAACTTAAATGACATGTTTTGAGGTATATTTCCATCAGCAACAGAGATGCTGAATGAAAATAAATTCTTCCTCGAGTCTCAGTTGGTAAATCAATGTTACGTTTTAAGAGTGAACCGGTAAAAAGAAAGTCAGGAATGAAAGCTGGAAAGAACTCTGTCACCTGAAAAAAGCCAATTAAAAGTTAATGTGCTCTTCTTATAAAAAAATTTACAAAAACTTACTTATTACATCCTAAGATGCTGCTAGACGTTTTAAAATATACTAGAGGAATACTAAATGACCCTGTATAGCTGATTTGTTTCAAACAAAGTATAAACGATTAAATTACTAAAAAAAAATTATTGTGATGTGTGGATGGGATTTAATGGGTATATCTTAAATGCATCTAACTACCTTGTGTACTTTTTCATACATAGTAACAAATTAAGGAGAGGGGGACGGCTAGGGGAACTTGCCCCCCCCCCCCCTTGCCCCAAAAAGTTAAATTATCTTGCATTATTATTTTTTTCAATGAATATATGTATAATATATTTATTTAAATTAATTTGCATGGTTAATTAAGTAAATTATAACTACAATTGATAATTGATGAATTTTAATGACCTGAAAGTCTGGTTTTCCATCAAAAAATATAATTTTATTTAAAAAAAATTGCTCCAATTTACAAAATAGTCCAGTTTGCTTATACCTCATAGGGTTAAGTGCAAGAGTATAAAAACAAACCACATATTTAACATGAGTGTTTCTGTGCCTTTCAGAATCGTTAAGTGGTGTTAGAGATGGCTTATGTGATAGCAGTAGAGAAGATGAAAGAGGTAGGTAGCCCTTAAATGTCCTTTATATTATGTGTATAAAACTCATGAAACCTTTTAGATTATAAAATAACTTGTTTCAGTGAGGTTTAACTTCAATTGTATGTTTCTGAGTTTTTGGTAGAAGTTAAAGATTTTTAATTAAATGTTTTCTTTCAGTCCGATAATTTTTTACCTTAGGATACCTTAAATGTCCCAATAATTATACTTACTCAGATTCCCAGGCTTTGTTCAATCAGTAGCAAAATCTTATTTGTAAAAAGTGGTCAAATAGAAAGCTTCTTAGTACCCCGAAACAAAACTGCAGTGCTCAGAGAAAAACTATTAGTAGCATACTGAAAAAGACTGCTTGTTTCAGACCACAAATAATCCAGTTCATTGTTGTGGTTACTTGCAGCTGACCTGTCTACATTAGAAAACATTACTGGGGGCTGGGGAGCACAGTTGATTAGGCACTCGCCTTGCATGCAGAAGGTCCCAGGTTTGGGTCCGGGCATCACCTAAATAACTGCCGACCTTATAAATGGCCTGTGCAGCCAAAAATATCCGACAAATAATACCCTGTGTAAGGGATGCATGTTACATATCCTTCAAAGTCCAAACGCTGCGTAAGATGTCACCCTTCACGGTTGCGTTGGGTGCCCATTTAGGTGTCGTCTCGTCACTTGACTGTGGTCATGAAAAATGATACCTGTCGCCAATAGCCCTCCTGCAGCTTTAGTGCGACGATAATTCAAACCTAACCTAACCAGAAAACATTACTATCTCTTTTCTTAACCACAAAATACTTTTCCAACGTCCCCCAAATAGTTGACTCGGTTCCGTTTGAGAAATAACTTGCATTCCTGGGAAGTTCCCCCCTTTGATTGCTCTTGACTTTCTATATGTTGGCATGGAAACAAGGCCTGTTTACACTTGTGGGGCAAGGGTGTTTCTCCATTGACTTCTGTCCAAATGGACTGCTTCCTAAACCAGCTGGCAAGAGGACCCATTGGAAACCATTCTGTCTACCATGGGTAGACAGAATGCATGTTTGGATTGAATCTTTAAACCAATGTGTTGTCACTGTTGGTGCCAATGGGGTCTTGAACTTTCTGATATCTGGATCTGAGGTTTTTTAGTTAGTCATGACAGTTGCTTTTGAATTTGGAGAAGTTTATACATAAGTGAGATTTTTTTTTAAAAAAAAGCTCTTTTGTGGTTTGGTATTGGATAACTAAATTAAGACCTAGTGTAAGCCGTGTGCTTTGGATAGACAAGCATTTTTTCCGATTTGATGCTATTTTGGGTCTCACAATAGTCTTGACTCTTGAACTTTGGCAGGTATCTCTTGGTTTACTTTTTCAAAATTGTAAATAACCAATTATCAATTACGTTTGGATGCGCCTAAGAAACAGACACCCATTTTGTTTCAAGACAGTTTTACTTCTGAGGTTCAAGTGAGGTGGTTACAGAGGAGGTATACATACAGAAGAAAACTACTGTCGCCATCTGGTGATCAGTGTTTAAAACAGTTTTTGTTACTCCATTTTTTACACTTGGTGACTAGTTCCGGTTATAAAGTGGGGTCTTTGTTTATGACAGTTACTTATGAGTTATCAGGTCTTAAGCTGAGGAGTATTACTTGGAATATTACAAGCTCTTTTTTCACTTTTTTGGGGAAGGATTTCCCTCCATTGACTTCTGTCCAAATGGACTGCGTACTAAACCAGCTGGCAAAGGAGACCCATTGGAAACCATTTGGTCTACCATGGATAGGCAACTAAGGTATCTTCATCTTGAAATGTTTTGTATCTGAGTTCCTTAGTAATTTACTCTTGAACTTGAAGAAGTTTATAAATCAGTGAGGTAAAAAAAATGAATCTCTTACTTTTGTGGGTTGGCATTGAATAACTAAATTAAGACTTACTGATAACTATGCTGTTAACAAGCATCTTGTCAATTGATATCATTGTGAGTGCCACATTAGGTCTTGTAACTTGGAATCACTTGATGACATGTTCTGGGTATAAAATGTCATCTTTATTCATGGCTGTTATTAAATTTTTGCAAGTTAATTAAGTAATAAATGCTTTTATATTTACTTTTTCAAATTTTATGCCTACTAATAAAGTTTGAAAATAATCTTAAGTTAAAATTTTATTAAAAGAAATTATATATTTTGTTAAACAAAATAAAGAGTTTAGCTGCAAAACTCAATCTCCAGAGCAAACTAAGATATAGTGTTCGGTTCACCTGTTTGCGACTTTGACATAATGGTAAATTCAATTGGACATAGTCACAAATGAATGGTCCATACCTTGTATCTTCATCAGTTTTGCTTTAGAGAATTTTAGTTTTTCAATTACATCCTTTAAATATACTGTAAAACATTTTCAAAATCAACAAGAAAACTGAACTTTCAGCAGAAAACTTTTGAACATATTTATTGAATCCCATGCATAAGTTTCCTCCTTTTCTATACAAAAAGACTACCAATAAAAGTTTTCTATGGTAGGAAATTCGGGTGCAACTTGTATGATCTTTAACAATGCACATGTCACATTTTGCCCAGAAATATAAGTTAGTATATTAAGTATAAGTCAGCATAAGTTTAAATAATTTTAGTCATACACCTTGTCTATCTAGAATGCGAGCTTCGAAAGCATTTTCCTCCCCCATCACAGCATGTGGTTTTCTTCGAAACGGCGTAACTGTGTTTTTCCCCCACCTTACTTGGGTTTGAACTGTTCGGATTGTTAACCTCACAACAGAACCTCAAACACAGTAGGTTTATAAAAGCGATGCTCCCCCTGTTTCCTAGAAAACCAAGCAAAGGGATGGGGGAGGAAAGTCTTTCGAGGCTTGCATAGTAAATAGATTAAGTATAGTGTTGTATGTGTTTAGTATGTATACTCAGTCCACAACTGGTCGTTGCTTGAGCACAAAAAGAGCCAACCGAGGATTCAGGGTGGTCTTTTTGTTTTGCAGAGTCAGATTTCAACCTTGCTTGCGGGCTTTTTACCTCGGCAGAATTGTATAGTTTGTCCAAAGGTATGTTTCGCGCCAGTTTTGGATTGGATGTATTTACTAAACATTTACTGCTTTTAGTTGAAGCTGGTAGACCCCTTTACTTTGTAAAATATTTCCTCTCGATTGAAGAGCTTAGTTGGAGAACATGCTAAGTGACAAAAAGATAAAAACAAGAAAATAAAATTCAAAGATTTTAATTAGCACTTAAATCCATTGAAAATGGTTCTTGCAAATGGGGAAAAATGTACTTATGAAAAAGGGAATCTTTCTGTCTTTAAAGGATGGAACAATATGCTCATTGATGCAGAAATCTCAATTTTTTTCCAAAGTGTCACTTAGCACTTTCTTCCACTAAGCTCTTCAATTATCCCCTTGATGTTGCATGATATGTCTCCCTTTCAAACCTGCTTAGTTTTCTGGAAAGTATTTTGATGTATTGTGAATGTTTCATACCTTTATTTATTAGTTTCAACTGCATAACAGTTTCAATGCATATTGTATTCTCCAAAAATTCTGTGGACATAGCTTTACCAGCTGGGTAATTTCTTGTGTTTAATGTTAACTTGGCACATTTTAAAAACTTTGCCCTTGACGAATCAAACAAATTCAAAAGCTACCTTCCAAAATGTGTTGAATTTTCTTTGATATTTCGATCTCAATTAGTGTCATTTTGAGAAAGAGGTAAGCTTGTGAGCAAAAGTGACTTACACTTGTGAGCCGATTTAAATTTGATGGAACAATAATTATTTATTTTCTTTCACTGTGAGTGCTGATGAATTGAAGAGCTTAGTGGAAGAACGTGCTAAGTGACATTTTCGAAAAAATTGAGATTTTTGTGTCAAAGAACATATTACTAACTCTTGTGGCGATAACAATTTTCCCCTCTTTCAAAAACTTTTAAGTTTAGTACATTTTTACCCTTTACAAGTTACGTTTTCAACGCATCTAAGTGCAAACGAAAGACTTTACTGTTCGTTTTCACCGTTTTATCACTTGGCATGTTCTTCCACTAAGCTCTTTAATTGTCAAAAGAAACCCAAAACGGAGCAATGACTTATGTCTTGAGTAAGGTGGCTCATCACAGCAAAGCACTTCCACCACTGGTCTATTGTACTAACCCCAACCTTTGACCCTAACGTAAGCTGATTGTTGATATATGTACCTCAGGATTTCCCAGATTGGTATATTATCAACCTCTCAGGAATCGATACAACGGTACTCAAGATACTCAAATCTCTGTGAAGACTAGTTGTCACATAGAGAACATGTAACTAACTTTCCTCAACTTGTTGACGTGCCCTACATAGTATATAGAGCGTTATCTTTTACACCCATGATGCTCAGAGGCCTATTGTATCGTAACGAATGCGTCGTAAACAGCTACATACCTAAGAGATGAATAATTTAATTACTAATATAGATTGTTGGTATTTTTGCCTAAAAATACAATAGATTCCGCTTAACCGAAGAGCACTTTCGGTTAACTGAGATTTCGTTGAAATTTTTGGATAATTGGGAATCATCCACTTCATTACTAGAAAAACGCTGGCAAAGGGAAAATGTGGCGTCATAGTGTTCTTCTCATTACAAAAATCTCCGAGCAGGCCTTTAGATACATAGAAGCTCAAACCGAAGAAAGTACTTCAGACATTCTCTTGCTTGCTGCTTTAAAACAAACCAAAATTGAACAGTAAAAAAAAAGATTATTGCATGTTTTGAGAAATAAATCCAATTTTGTAAGTACACATTTATTTTTTGTGTATTTATCTATGCAAACACTCCATTATTTTAGCTCACACAAAAATCCCAAATCCTTTCGGTTAGGCCGAATTTCAGAGATAACCGGTACTCTACTGCGACTCAAGTGTTTAAAATACTCTCAACCTTTTCCAGCCTCCATCCTCCAGAGCTCCGGCAGCCTCAGCAACAGCTGCCAGCCCCCCCTGGGGATGATCAAGATCGAGTCGCCCACCTACTACTGCAGCAGCTACTCCTCTCCCCCCCAGGGCCCCCCCTCGGAGGGGGACGTGCCCCCCCACAAACGGCTGAGGAAGATGTCCGCCTCGGAGGACGACGTCGACAAGCAGGCCCCCCCTCCCCCCCTGCACCCCTCCCCCTCGGACATCTTCTACGGCCAGTCCCCGCAGATGCACTCGCAGTGGAGCGGCGACATCGAACAAGGTATTATTCAAAATCATAGATGTTGTAGTACAAGTATTAGATCGGCGAATCATGTGACATCCATTGTCTAGATGGGGGGCGCCCATCAAGACCAGAATATAAGTGTTGCCATCACTTTAAGGAAAAAATTGTATGGCATCATCGATAAAATACCATCTACAGTTGTGGCCAAAAGTGTGGACACATTTTGAAAGTTTAATATTTTTCAACTTTGTGTGATTACAGAATATATTAATTGTATATCAAATTAAACAATTGTGTATCAAATTCAAAGTAATTTAATCTTTATGAGGACCACTTTGTGCAGATCGCTGAAGCCGTCTATGAGACCTTTGGTCCCATATTATCTATATCCATGGACACAACATCATCAAAGTAATTTAATGTAGAATGAAAAATAAATACAGTATTACAATATCTGCATTACGAATAAGTTATGCAACTAATAGTATGATCTGTCTTAGTTTTGCAAGTCATTGAACCATCAACTTGCATAGCAATTTCAGCATAAGAGAATCCATTGATTGTGCTTGTTTGTTCAACTAAAATGAGCATTACTTTATTTGTAATACAGATACTTTAATTCTGTTTTTTCAATGAAATTCTACATTAAATTACCTTCAACTTAATATTTAAATGTTTGTATTTAAGCGAAATTTAATAGATGCAAGAACACAGGTAACAGTTGAAAAACATGAAACTTTCAAAAAGTGTCCACACTTTTGGCCACCAGTCTAATTTCTAAAATTACAAACAAAAAAAACAAAAAAAAAATAACGTAGATTTAATATTAGAAAATCATTAAAGATTTTTTTTGTAATTTTTGAAATAGATGGTATTTTTTCAATGATGCCGCAGCATTTTTATCCTTAAAGTGGTGGCAACACTGACATTTTGCCCTTAAATTCTGGTCTCCATGATCAGAATCAATCTCCAGACCAACGACATCCCGTCATTAGCATTTAATACAGTCCCTGTAATGGAGTCCCGTAAATTTTTTTGTTCTGATTAGGTTTATCAACGGAATCGAGAAAAGCACATATAGGAGAGTAAAAAAAACTTGGGTAGACATCACCATATGGTGAAAAAAGTTTTTTAGACGCCATTTTCCAAAATGGCGGCCGCCGATTTCGTTTTGCATGTATTTCTGCTTCTACGACCGTTATACTCATCATTTAGGTGTCTAATTATATGCTTTTTAAATGCAGGGAATCGTCTAAGATGGGTTTTAAAGTTACCTGACTAATATTTATAAAAAAAAATAAGTTTATTTGCTATTTTAAACAAAATATCGGAACAAAAGTAGTAAAAAAACAATGCTTTATTTGGAAAGAAATATTCACACCTCACGGCACTGTGGATGTAATATATTACGTGACGGCCTTATAAGTCCATCAAGACCCAGATGGGTAGGCAGATTTTCAGGATGGGAAAGTCATTGGCACGCATATCATATGATTATATGGCATGCATAAGATGCCTTGATTGCATAGGTTCTCTGTGCAAAAACATATATTGGCATGCTTTAACATCCATAAAATCTATTGTAATAAAATTGGTAGCGAGAGAAACCTAGATGGTGCTACAGAAAAATGGCTTTCAGTTCATGGGAGTCTGCAACTTGTGGTTTTGTTTTGTATGTATTTCTGCTTCTATGACAGTTATACTTATCATTTAGGTGACTAATTATACGTTTTTGATGGCAAGGAATCAACTAAGAGTGTTTTTTAAGTTACCTGACTAATACTAGTCAGACAAAATAAGTTATCTGCTATTTTAAACAAAATATAGGAACAAAAGTAGTAAACAAACAATGCTTTATTTGGAAAGTTATATTCACGCTTCAAATCTCAGTGACTGGGAGGAATAGCGTGCCCGCCTCAGAAGCACAAGATTGTGGATTTTCATGCCCCGGCTGAGTCGGTTTATTTTCAGGGCAGGCGCGCAACCACGGGGGGGGTTTTTAGGGTCAGAACCCCCCCCCAGAACCCATATTATAGTCAAATCTTATTTCGCTAACAATAAAATATTCGAAAGTGATAAAAAAAATCCATTGTGAAACACTATCTCGCTTTTCGCGTTCTACTTCCCGCCACCCTTATTTGAAACATTTAAGGGATGGAAAACCGAAACCGGTTTTTCTTGCCCTCGGTTTGGACTAAAAACCGGTTTTTTTAAAAGGCAGGTCTAAGCAAAAAACTGGTTTTGGAAACACCGGTTTTTTTTTTCTGAAAGTCCGCCATCCCTACCTTTTTTTATGTGGTTGGCGGTGAGTATAAATCTTTGTAAAACAAAATATTTCTAACGAAACTTTTCTAATGTGAAAGGGGGGGGGGTAGAAGAAAAGAGCCAGTTCTGTTAAAATGACATGTCTTACCTATTTATTCATTTTTTTGTCGTTTTTTTTATGAGTATTTTGCGAATTTTTCTATGTAATTTCTACTGTAAAGTACCTGAAGATCTGAGTATGTTTGTAGGGAAAGGCGCTTTTTACTGATTTATCTGAATGCTTAATATAATTCTAAGGATGGCTGTTATTAAATTCAATTTTAATTGCATTTTAATTCCTGTTTTACATTTAAGACATGTTTTATATCAATTAGTTGATATTGTTATATAACGACTTAAAAGCATAAAATTTTTAAATCACTCCACTTCGGCGATGCGTCTGTACGACGCGTCTTAAGTGTAGTTATAGATATAAATAACATCGTTGAAGTTTGGAACATTAAATCGTTAAAATGCTATTTCAAATTAAACTTTTAAATATGCCGTGTTAAAAAGTTACACTCCAGACACAAATTAATGTAGACAATTAAAATTAAAAAATGCCGAAGGCCGCAAATAATATATGTTTTGACCAAAAAGGCATAAAAACGGTCAACCGAAATCTTAGTTTTGTTTACTTAATAAAGCATCCCCTTGTAGAGGGAGTGCACGTTAAATATGCTCCAAAGTCCTGACGCTGCGTACGATGTCGCCCTTAACTGTTGCGTTGGGTGCTTTCTCAGAGGTACGGTTCGTCAACTGACTATGATTCTAAATTACGACGCCCGTCGCCAATTGCTACCGTATAGCTCTAGTTCGACGATGATTCAATTATAACTTTTATTACCACAAAAACAATTACAAGAAAATAAAGCAAACGAATGAAAAGGGAAAACATGAAATTCAAAAAGATCTACAGGTGGCGACTGAGCGTGGTGCCAACGAGACTGATATTATGAATTGCATTACCCATAAACAATTCTAATCGTTCTCAAAAATGTAGTCGAAAACCCATAAAAAAGAAATATTGACTGATTTATTTGAAATTGGCTTTTTTTTTTCATCGTGTATTTTTAGTTTGCTTATCATACATAGCACAAGTAAAATCAGTCACTGTGTTACACGTTTTTGCGAGTCTTTTTATTTTAAGATCTGGATTGGATGGATGTCATGAGCAAAATATCGGTAAGTTTAATTTCTTCTCTAAAGTATCTGAAGATGAGTTGAGTATGTTTGTAATTAACTTGGGCGCGTTTTTTTTTATCTTTTTATCTGAATGCTTTTAACATAAATCTAGAAATGGCTGCTCAGTCAGTTCTGTTTTCATTACATTTAATGAATGTTTTATATTTAAAGCACGTTTTTACTAATTAATTGCTATTTTTACGGCATTAATGCAACAATTTTTGAATTATTTTACATCGGAGATTCGCCTGTCCTGTATGACATCGAAAGTACACTTACACTTAAAAATATGAATTGCTTTGCTTCGTTGAAGTATGAAATATTAAATCATATAATTGTTTTTTTTATTGGTCAGCTTAAACATTAAATATTTTCGATTCCTATCAAATTTATAAAATAGTTATCGGCCAAAACGCGACGTGCTTATTTAACGATTACCCGATTGTTTTGTTTTATTAAAAGCCTGCAACCTTAGATACTTCGCGATTTGGCCGGCCAATTCGCGAAGTGGCCGAATTCGGCTGTGACCGTAACATTTACACTAATTTCTTTAAACAAAATTGTCCAATTAGTTTTGTAATTATAGTATGTTTTTAATATTTAAATTTTTTAATTTAAATAAATGTTTAATTTATCTTTACTCCTACCTCCTTTTATAATAAAAATAGTAATTTAAAAGTAATAATACTTTAACTAATTACAAATCCGGTGATTTAAATTATCTAACAATTTAATTAACGATATAAAACATACAATAATTAATTTTTTATTTATTACACTTAATTTTTATTTAAAAAAATAAAACATTAATTAACTTGTATTAAATACAGATACGAGTTTCGTATGATAAAAACTAATTAGTGTTAATAAAAAGTAACTAGTAATACTAAATTAAATACTACAAAAACTGCACTAAAACAAAAGTAACTTAAATTAAAAATCAATTTTAATTCAAATAGTTTTGATTAAAAAAAGTAATTTTTATTAAAAGTTATTAAAATTAAAAGTTATTTTAATTAGGAGTAATTTTAATTAAAACTAACTTTAATTAAAAAATAATTTAAATTGCAATTAATTTTAATTACAATTAACTTTAATTACTATTAATTTTAATGAAAATTATTTTTTATTAAAAATAATTAGAATTGAAAAATAATATTAAAAAATTGAAACCCCCCCCAGGATTTTTTTCTAGTTGCGCCCAGTTTCAGGGCGGGAAAATCGTCGACAAGCCTGTTGCATGATTTTGTTACTTGTAAAAAATACATTGAGTTCCTATTTTTCTCGAGTTCTCTGGACAAAATTAAAATTTTGCTTGACTCCTATATTGTAATCACATGTAAGTACACTTCTTCATCCTTCTTCATAAATGATTTTCACCATTTTCTCGTGCTCATGATGGTCATTCAGGTCCAGCCAAAAAGTATGGTTTTCGTAAGATTTCAAGGTTAAGTAAGATCTGCTTTGTAACGAGACTGCCTAAAAGATATATGGTAAAACACAGTTTGCGACTATCGTGCTAATTAAACGTTGTAATACCTTTAGAATGCGATAACAGTAAATTGTTCCAACATGAGAGCTAGATGTTGTTCGCTGGTATTAACTGCGACTTCCACTCTCATGCATGTGGGATTTCTTTCATTCATCCCAAGCCATTTATAAAAGGCATAAAAAATTTTTATTCACAATTTTTCAGAATATTTTTTCGTAGCTGAAATGACAAGATTTTCCAGTATTTTCAGACTAGTAATATGTATCCATATCATTGCCATGTAATAGACAAGCCATCTGAATTCCCTGACTATATTAACATGATAGGTAATTTAGTTATGTACAATATTAGAAAGTTTCTTCCAGGAAATAGTATGACGGAAGCACTAATTGAGTGCTATGTATTTGATGTAAAAACAGCTAAATCAGTTAAGAATTGATTCCACTATGCCAAGATCTAGTCAGACTTAATGATGGATAATTTAGAAGATGCTATAATTTAGATGGGCATTTTAGAAATTTAACAAGGAAACTTAGTTACACTTCAAAATTCTAAATTAAATTTTGGGCAAAGACTTTCACATTTTCACTTTTCACACAACACTAAGGGGTAATAATTCACATGAAACATACATCCAAACTCATTTTCCTAATTTTATCGGTACACATATGTATTTGTAGATAAGATGCTCTCCGTATGATGAATGCCGAAGTGTATGGAAACGACGGATATGAAAAAATTAGAATTTACCCTTGAGTAAATAAAACATCAGAAGCATGACAAGATTCTCAAACTAAAGAGGAAAATAATAGTTAAGGTAACACTGCCTTCGCAAAAAATAGTACTGCTATACAGCAAAGCAATAGGTTAAACTTTGAGGAACATTTTTCTATGTGATCTATTTTTATTACAAGCATGTTCCTCGACACTAGTGACTGCTCAAGTAAACTTCTATAGCATCTACTTTTGACTGAACTAGAGGAGAAACTTGATCAGATGCAGTTGATGTCACGAGTACTGCCTACAAAGTTTAATTTATGTCACGAGTTTGACAACTCAAAACTAAGGAAACGTTTAGAAGCTCGGATCTTTAAGCCTTTGTTGAAGAAGCAGGTAGCAGAACTATAATAATCTCTGCCATATTTTTGAGTTTGGTATAAAATACAGTGTAAACTAACACTGATCACTGAGATATCAATGGTCGCCAATATTGTTGTTCTCATCGTCCGATACTCAATTTAACTATTCATCAAAGTACTGTAAGAATTTTGATTAAAAATGAGATGAAATTAGTCGGTGATGAAATGCTTTGTCTTTGTGTCTTGTTGCCACAATTGGGGAGCAACTCGGTGTTTCAAGTTACAATAATTTAATCCAGGAACACATACTTAGAGGTTGTGATGTCATGTGTACAATTATAACGAAATTATCTGCATTAAAAGTATTACCAGGAACTATAAGGAACTCAATTACTTTAATTCGCCGAACATATGCTTAACAATTTCAGTCCCAAAATTTAACTACACTACAGAAACATCTGATATTCCCAAAATAAGCTTATTTTAGGTCAAATATAAGAATTCCATAAGAAAAAAAAATCAATTAAAAAATTTTATATGGTTTTTGAAACAATGCCAAAATTCTTTAACTGTTTAAAACAGCAAAAAAATATATATATTACCTAAAAACACTTCGAGTTATATATTTTAAGGTATCTGATAATATTATTAAAAAAAATTAGTAATTATTTTAATCGAAATAGTTTAAATTGTGTTTTAAATATGTGGAACTGAAGTGAACTTTTCAAAAATCAGGTGAAACTCTTTTTGACTATTTTCTAAATAAAAAAAGTAGTAGTTCTGACTTCTATTGAGATTAAACTAAAATTTTGTCTGATAGAAAAAAGTGTGAAGAATCGAATGATGTGTGTTTGGATGTCATAGCGGGACATAAGCATTTTGAAAAAAATATTGAAAGTGATGATGCCAAATGGCATCACTGGGACTGAAAGGGTTAAACTTATATCAGAACTATTTTCCTTATAGAAGCCTACTGCTAACAACATATAGATGGAGCAAAGATGCAAATAATGTGCTAAAGCTTCATTTGTGCCTTAACAAGCCCGTTGCAGACTTCCATGAACTGAAAGCCATTTTTCTGCAGCACCATCTAGGTTTCTCTCACTCTACCAATTTTATTAAAATAGATTTTTTTATGTTAAAGCATGCCAAGATATGTTTTTGCCCAGAGAACCTATGCAATCAAGGCATCTTATGCATGCCATATAATCATATGATATGCGTGCCAATGACTTTCCCATCCTGAAAATCTGCCTACCTATCTGGGTCTTGATGGACTTATAAGGCCGTCACGTAATATATTACATCCACAGTGCCGTGAGGTGTGAATATTTCTTTCCAAATAAAGCATTGTTTTTTTACTACTTTTGTTCCGATATTTTGTTTAAAATAGCAAATAACTTTTTTTTTTTATAAATATTAGTCAGGTAACTTTAAAACCCATCTTAGACGATTCCCTGCATTTAAAAACATATAATTAGACACCTAAATGATGAGTATAACGGTCGTAGAAGCAGAAATACATGCAAAACGGAATCGGCGGCCGCCATTTTGGAAAATGGCGTCTAAAAAACTTTTTTCACCATATGGTGATGTCTACCCAAGTTTTTTTTACTCTCCTATATGTGCTTAACTCGATTCCGTTGATAAACCTAATCAGAACAAAAAATTTTACGGGACTCCATTACAGGGACAGGAGTAATTGGAGGTCACAGGATTCGCAGATCTATTACTTTTACTATGATATCTATGTTCAAAATCTCCTCCAATGGGGCTGCCATATTGGCGACTAAGCCTTTGTAGACTCGGCATATTCCCCAGAACTGAGAGCAATTTTTTTGTGGCACTATCGGTATCTAGGCGATTCTCACTACCAATTTTTAATCGCAAATAACAATGAAGCTGAGCTCTCTGTGAATGTAAAAGTATGCCAAGATTTAATTTTACTGAGAGAACCCAAGATTATTCAAAATCTTTTGTATGATATTCTTGACATAGAGGACTATTGTCAATAATTGCATGCATCTATTATTAAAATTTAAATACTGAACCTCAATTCATATTGACTAACCATCCTAAATACATTGCCGAAACTTACGTTGCCATCATAATTTTTTTTTTGATATAGAGTATTCTTAATGTAGAGAACTATTTTTAATTATTACATACATCTATTAGTAAAATAAAAATCCCCCCCAAAAAACTTCGTAAAAGTAAACAAACGCCAATCTCAAAAAAAAAAAAAAAAAAAAAAACTATTTTATCAAAAAGCTCATTATGAAAGTTGTGGCTAAAAAAGCCGTGATATAAAATGAATGCCAATCTCTTGTGTAAAACTTCCTGGTCATAATAAGTAGTATAATTTAAGTTTTGCTGCCATAAAAATATTGCACTGTTTGAGGTTGGTGCTTTTCTTAACCACCCTCTATACCTTTATATAAATGTATTGAGATCATACATTTGTTAAAGTTTTTTTTTCAAAGTATCCTTCGTTATTCTGATTTAGTAATTCAAGTTCATTTGCGTGATTTAAATTTTTAGGGGGATTAAGTTGTGCACCAACCTCAAACAGTGCAATATTTTTATGGCAGCAAAACTTAAATTATACTACTTATTATGACCAGGAAGTTTTACACAAGAGATTGGCATTCATTTTATATCACGGCTTTTTTAGCCACAACTTTCATAATGAACTTGCTTTTTGATAAAATAGTTTTTTTTTTTTTTTTTTTTTTTTTTTAGATTGGCGTTTGTTTACTTTTACGAAGTTTTTTGGGGGGGAATATCAGTTTTTTTTTTAAAATAACAAAAGATACAGACACAATACGACTACAAAATTGACGACATGATTTCAATGTTTATAGAGAGCTATATAACTTCTGAGAACCAAAGAAATATTATTTCTTACTCTTCATAGAAAAAGCAAAGGGTTTTAAAAGTTTGAGCTAATATGAACTGAATCTGACAACCAAATATGACTGTTTACATTTATAGATCAAGATCAACCATTCCATTATCGCTGTTGAAATATATTTTTTAAATAAACGCCAAAGCTTTTTAATGAAGCGTTCCGTTTATTAATTAGAATTCCAAAGTTTTTTCAGTCTGCTGATTCATATATAGTATTTGATAAATCATTTATTTTAGAAACTGTAATATCGGCTTGTTCGTTGTGTTTTTGAACTCTGACGCTCTTTGATGAAAATATAGCAGACCTCAGTTGGCGCAGTCTCGGGAGGTAATACGGCCGCTAAGATGGCTAGTTAATCGCACAACCGTACCGCCAAAGATAATATCGATTTTAATTAATTAAAAATAGAAAAAATGTTTTTTAAACTTCAAACATACGAAAGGGCCTGAATTGGGGCATTCTCAATCGTTTAGTAGAAACAGCTTAAGGGAAAAAATCTCCCCTGTCACATCTGTAACTGAAAAATAGGAACAGTTTTAATAACCGAATCTTCATTATCGTAACGTTCCCGTTTGTTATTTTCAGGAACAGTTTCTAGATGACGTTTTATTCCAGATGTATTGTTTTCGACACATTTCGAGATTACATCGCAGCTGTTATTTTTAGAGTACCACATCCGTCTTTTATGCCTAGTTTTTTTTTTTTCACTTTTGTCGGCATATTTAATTTCAATTTACTTTTATTAAACTAAAAAAATATCCAGCCTATTCAAGAAAAAACAATAACCAAATACAATTCTTAGATTACGGTTATGTATTATAATACAAACATTTAGTAACAGCTTATGTTAAAAAATGTAACTTTAATAATAAATATTACTTTGGCATAATAAAGTATTCCTCAATAAATTTTAGAAACAAATATAATTTATTTTCATAAAAAATAAGCAAAGATTACTTTGGCATAATTAATTATTCCTCAATAATTTTTAGGGATAAAATATATTTCTAACTTTTTATGAAGAAAAAACCAACAAAACTATTTTTTAATGGTATTGGTAACTGAATATGGCAACCAAATTGGCAAATATGACTGTTTGTTTACATTTCTTTATTTATTCATCTACTCGAGTTATTCATTAGTTTTTTTAAAATAAAAACGCCAAAAAGTTGAAATGAAGAGTTTCCGTTTATTAATTAGATTTTTTTTTTTGAATCTGTCTATTCAGATATTAGATTAATCAATTATTTTAGAAGCTGTAATAATAACTTAATAGTTAACAGCGCTGCTATGCGGCTCTTCGATGAAAATACAGTAAACCGTGGCTCGTTTTCGGAGGTACCTGGCCGCTAGGATGGCTTGTTTATCGCACATTCATACCGCCAAAGGTAATATAGATTTTAATTAATTAAAAATAGAAAGAGTTCTTTTTGAAACTTTAAACCCATGAAAGAGGCTTAATTGGAGCATTCTGAATCTTTTAGTAAAAACCTCTTCCAGATTAATGGTCTAGTAATGGCTGTAGGTCACTTCAAAAATTAGGTCAAAATGTGACTAAAACTGCTCGAAAGATTTCATTTTCGAAAATTTCCATATTTTTTTCTCCGCTGTTTTTGACTCTAGAATAACCAAAATTTTTTTATTGAAAGTAATCTACGAAACCTCTTTACTGTATTTTTTTTATTGTTCTACGAAGTTTAGTTTGCCTGGTAGAAAATAAAATCCATTTCGCTGTTAACATAGCGAAATGTTTTCTGTATATATACATAACTGCCGTTTAGCCCTTGGCGTCATTTTGAGATTGGCGGGCGGAACGACCGTTCCGTCTGATACTGTACTCTAATCCACAGATTTGTATTGACTTACCATCTTAAATACATCCCTGACACTTCTGTTGCCATAATAATAATGGGTGTTCTAAACCGCATTATTGTAGATTAGTTTCGCATGCAATTGTACAGATATTGTTGTACTTACAGCCCTAGATGATTGCAGTGGCAATATTTAATAAGTCAATTAGATCTGTCACATGCCAAAAACCATGCTTATTGTTTCGTGGTTTAAAAACTTATCATAATTTGAAAATATTCTCTTTGTATTTAAAATGATGTCCCTATACAGTCCTAAAAACAACTGTTATGTAGTGAAACTTTTAAATACTTAACTGTACTGTATGATCTTAGTGGCCTTGAAAAACCTTAAAATGCCCTTACATTTTATTGAAAGTTTTGAGTGGGAACTCTGCCCTGTTTAAATTTTTGCTGTACTTAACTGTACCGCATGATCTCAGTTTGTTGCTGTGGTAAGAATAAAAATTATTAATTAAAATATTTTAAGTTTTTTAAAAATTAATTTGTAGTAAAGTTTTTGATTTTTTTAAGTTCTAATGAAAAAATTAATGTGCTTTAATTTTTACTGATCCACTCTAAGACATTTCTATTTCTATGTTGTAAATGAAATATAATTACCACCTAAATATGAACAAATTTTAATTTTCGATTTGCTTTAAATATTGTTCTAATTCAAATTCTTGCATATTACCAATTTTTTTCACAGTTACAAGTTATTTACCGTTTGTAATCATAATAACGTTTATGGCTTATTAAATATTTTTATATTTTTTCTTACTTCTGGGGTACCTATTTCTCTCATGTCTTTCTCTTTCTCTGACACCTTGTCTTTTGTTTTAGATTTAAAAAAATTGTCACACTAAAATGAATATTAATTTATGCGTATCTTAAATTATATTTTAAAAAAATTATCTTATTCTCTGTATTTAGAACTGGAATTCTAGACTTTTTACTCTTAATAATTAATTATAAAAATAGTATATCATATCTTAAATAATTTTTTTAAAGATATCTTTATGTAAAACAAAATAAACAGCCCCAGGAATTTCAACTCTTTCCCTTTCAATTATAAAACTTTTTAATAAGGTCTTTTCTATTTTCTCTGTCTGCTTTCTATTTCTTTGCTGTATTTTGGTTTTCTGGTTTAGCTTCTTTCTGGCTTCATCTGAACCCGAGTTGGACCTTTTTCCCCCCTTCTTAATCCTCTATTGTTGTTCATTGACCTTGTTAAGTCTTATGTCAAGCTGGAATCATATCGAGTATAATCATATGAAACTGGGCGTATAAATCACTTACAGGCTTTTAATGTACTCTATTCTCTTCACACACCTATCTATTCTCCACTCTTTGGTTCTAACTTCTTCACTGCATTTCGTCATGGAGGTTACTTGTATCATTGTCTCTAAAACCCGAGGATTAATTGTACCTCATGGCTGATAGTCCTGGTGTAGCTCTAGTGCACCGTTAATTCAACCAAACCAAACCCTCATTACAGGTGGACCCCACACACCCTCCAAGGAAATGGGCATAGCCCAGGTCGAGACGGAACGCTCGACCAAACTGCAAGACAGCGGTAAGTTCCCGTTTATGCTTGTATCTGTGGGGCAACGCTGCATTTCTTGATGTTTGCTTTCACTCACTTTTAAAGTGCACTCAATGACATGCAATGAAAAAATTAAACAAAAAACTTTTGATTAAATGTTGAATTTTTTTTACTTTTAATTTTGAGTTCTCCAAGCTTCATGTTGGTTCAATGTTAGTCCGGAGACCTCTCACATAATTAATTAAAAAGTTACTTATTACTCAAAGGGGAATGGAAACAGTAGCTTTCTCCAAACCTGAGTAGTTTTACTACATTAATCCAACGGGGAAAAAATAAGTTTCTAAGCCACATTTCTCTGACTGTATTGAATACCTTTACAAACAGTATTTTTATCTGACAAATGTAGCTGGCTTACAGGGCTCTTTTTTCCCTCTTTTTGAAATGCTTCAAGTATTTTGTGGTAAAATTATTTACAGGGTGTCCTACCGGTCAGGAAAGTCAGAGAAAGTCATGAATTAAAAAAAAGTCATGAAATTGGAGCAAAGGTCACGGAAATTTTAAAAATTGACAATTAAGATGAATTTTCCCCAGGTTTTATATTGTTAGTATTTTCTTGTCCTTAATTTTTCTCGAAAGTCCTTGAAAAGTGTTAGAATTTTTTCACTAATAAGTGTATGATGCAATTGCGGCTTGAATTTGCTCTGTATTGTATCAAGTAATATTTTTATGGTTTGTCTTTGTAATTTTTTTTGTGACGAATCATTCATTTAAATGGTTGTAAAAGTTTCTGAAAAAGGTCAAGAAATGTTCTAAAAAGGTCCTGAAAAGGTCAAGAAATTATGTTTGACAAATCTGGTAGATGTGATTATAGAGCCCTGTAAGCCAGCTACATTTGCCATATAAAAATAATGTTTGTAAAGGTATTCAATTCAGTAAGAGTAATGTGGCTTAGAAAATTATTTTTTTGCTGGATTAACACAGAGACACTTCTGTTTGGAAACGAGCTTCTTTTCCGCTTAAGTATTTAAATTTAATCTAATAGCAAAGTAAAAAAAAGCTGCAATAATAATTTGTCATCAGATTACTGTGCCATCACAGCTAGACCAAATGTCTTTTGCACTACATGCTTTTTTTGCCTTGAAAAGTTTGCATTAAGGTTTTTTTTTTTAAAATAAAAGATCTTTCAACTAGTAACCACTCTATCGCTGGTCTGTCTGCAGTTTTTCCTTGGAGGTGTGTGTTTGTGTCTTTCTATGCTTTCACATTTCACTTGCTTAGTATCTCTTGGTGTTGTTCTTTGTCTATGTAATTGCTCTATCTTCACACTGCAAGAATTGGACCTGCAATTTCTGTGGATGCTTTTATAAATGCACTTATTTTGCCATGCTTCACTTGTTCCACTGTTTTGGTGTTTGAAATCTCTGTGTTTATTGCAAGCTTTTGCACTGTCATATGAAACTACTCGTATATGTTGCTAAATGTATACAAATTCTTCAAATTTCTCTAAGTATTGATATGTTAACCATTATGTTGTTTTATTAAAAATATACATGTTCTAAATATTTTAATAACTATGTGTGTATATCAGAGTATGTATTTAATGTAATTGTCATCGTGATGTCCCTATATGACAATAATAACAACCGAGGTACATATGAACAACACCCGAGTATCACATTCGATGCACAGTAAACTTATTTTTGCAATCCATTTCGTGATACTCACATCGAGAAGACCACCTAACGTCCAGGTATGATCTCATTATAAGAAATCGTGATTACAAAAACAACACCTGAGCTATCTAATGAACAACACCAGAGTCCCACATAAATTGCCCAAAAAAACTACCAGTCCATTTTGAAGAGTACAGGGGGAGAACCCTTCATTGCTTAGCAATCTGTCTGCATTCAGATCTCTTTGGTAAATCACTATTGTCGCCAAAAAGTGGTATAAGGAAACTGGTTTCTCACTTTGTTTTTCTCTCGTGGCAACCCTGATTAACGTGGAAGATCAGTGGACTTAAGTTCCGCGTTTGTACCGCCAAAGAAAAAGCAAGAGAGAAACCGGTTTCTTGTCGGCAATATCTGCCAAGCAGACCAGAATATGGGAAGGTTCTTGTGCAATGAAGGTTTTTTCCCCCTGTGTACTCTTCATTTTATTTCTATATCATTTCCCAGGGGCTGGGGAGCCCAAATTAACTGCCGACGACTTATAAACAGCCTGTGCAGTCAAAAATGCCCGACCCTGTGTAAGGGAGTGCACGTAAAATGTCCTTCAAAGTCCTAACGCTGCGTACGATGTCGCCCTTAACGGTTGCGTGGGGTGCCCATTCAGGTGTCGGCTTGTCACTTGACTGTGGTTCTAAAATACGACGCCCGTCGCCAATAGTCCTTGTGTAGTTCTATTGCGACAATAATTCAAACCTAACCTATCTCATTTCCGATCCATTCTACTACCATTTCCTCTGCAGGTCTCCAGCAGCACACAGCGATGAACATGACCTCTCAGGCGTCCCCCATCAACGGCCCCCTCCCCCATTCCAGTCCCTACTACATCTCTCCCCCTGGAAAATACCAGGAGAACGGGGACACACTCTCCGATTTTGTCAACCTCGTATGCCAGGAGGCGCAGAACTCTGGACCTAGTCCACAGGTGAGTGATAGTGGTGTGACATATGATGGTTAATATTGTTGTATGGGGTTGTTTCGCGAAGAATCTGGCAACAGCTTCGAGTTCATGTTTTCCTACTTTAGAATTTCTTATGTTTTGGTTAAATTGGTTGGTAAACATAATCAGGTTTGTGTGCTGACCAAGCACACTAACCTAAACATTAGGTCTACCAACCAACCAATTTTACCAAATCAAAAGAAATTCTAAAGCAGTGTCCTAACAACGACATCAACAACGACACCTGCACGGGCATGCATATACAATGTGTAAAGGCATGCACGCGCACTTACTTCGATTTGCGTACATGCCTGGTCGTTGATGTCATAGTCATGACACTGCATTAGAACTTCTAAAGTTGGAAAACAAGAACGTGAACTGTTGCCAGATTCTCCATGAAACAACCCCATTGAATTAGTTTTAATATTTATTTTTTAACAGTAATGAACCTGAACTACAAACTTAACTTTATATACGATGTAACACCACTCAACCTGATTGTCTTAAAACTGTTTCTTGATCTGTTATATTGGATATATTTTTCGAAAAATAAATATTGTACTTATTTTCAACATTTTTATGTGACACATATCGTTTACTTTATAAAAGTTTTAATAGTCAAGAAATACCCCTGTCTCTTTTTTTCTATTTACCTACATTATAACTTGTGCTACTTTTAAGAATATAGCACTGCTGACCACACATTGTTTCACTCTGTCTTGCATCAATAAAGTGTGGTTTTTTCGTCAATACCATACCAAAGTTATTGCTACCTGTAAACTAAATTGAAGATTATAGACTTCTTGACTCCAGTAGCTTTTTCTTTGTAATTACTGTTTAACACAAGTAAAATTCCTGATAAATTGCCCCAAAAATTATCCTTTATCCCAGGGCTGGAATGTCCTCGGCAGTCAAAAATTCTCAGAGGACAACTAATTTCTCGAATAGGACGTCCTCGTGGTCTGCCATTTTACTGTTAATGTTCATGATACATTTTAAATTTTTTCCATTTTAAATAATTATAAAGAAAATACTAAGTTACTATTGGTAGCCTAGTATTTCTTTTATTACTGTATAATGTAATCCTAGTAAGTGCTAAGTTATTGTGCAATTTATACAAATGTCTGTAATAAATAAGATTAAATTATATTTAAAAGCTACTTATATGGTAATAGTTTGATGAGTTACTTTCAAAGAAGGACAGGTAAATTGTTGGACAAACCATCCTCTAGGACGGGTAAAATTTCTGAGTTTTTTCAAGCCCTGCTTCATCCTTACTTGCATTATTTCAAGCTTCATTTTTAGGGCATTTAATTAAGTGGTTCATATTTCCTTTCCAGACCAGCCAAGATTCTGACGCCCAAAGCCCGACAAAACTACCCCACTTCTACTCCAACCCCATGCTCCCCCCTCCTCCCCCGGCACCCATGGCCAGACCTGTTGCCATCATTCGATCCACAGGTAAGATTTTTGGGTTGTACCTTGAAGCCTGTGAGTAACTTATTTTCTAATAAATCATTTGAAATTTGAAGATTTGTTGTTTTAGCCCCAATTGTTTGCATTCTAAGGAATTTCTATTTAAAATTCCGTTCTTTCTATCTTATTCTAAAAATTCTTTTTTTTTTGTTTTGTTAAAAAAAGTTTAGCATTTTGTCTATATGTCCATTTGGGTAATGGGACAAAATATCGCGGCCAAAATATCGCGGGCCCAAAATATCGCCGTAAAGTAAAAATGGAGTTGATTTTATGGTGTTTGGCAGTGAGAGGGAGTTCGATAGTAAAATGGTATTACTTATCTAGTACATTGTGATGAAGTTCGGTTTTACCTATTAGTACCTGGATTTTTATAAAAATGTATTTTAGGTCGTGCATTTTTTATGCATTTTTTTTTTGTTATGACCATTTAGTCACGAGGTGGGTTTAATGGGTTAAGATTTTATATTTGAACTTGATTTTTATAATAGATATAATGGAGTTCGATGGTAAAATGGTATTACTAATCTAGTAAATTGTGATGAAGTCCGGTTTTACCTATTCGAGCCAGGATTTTTATAAAAATTTATTTTAAGTCATTCATTTTTATGCATTTTTTTGTTATGACCATTTAGTCACGACACGAGGGGGGTATAATGGGTAAGGTTTTAAATTTGAACTTGATTTTTAGCTCGATCTTTTTGGCCGCGATATTTTGGCCCGCGATATTTCGGCCGCGATATTTTGTCCCCAAACCGTCCATTTGGACTGTATGTCGACAGTCTTCCCATTTGAATAGCATTTTATTTTATTTGTTTAAGCCATTCTGGGTGACAGTTACTGTTACAAATATTTTCCATGAGAATTTCAGTTGCATTTGAGTATCAGAAAAGTAGACTGTTTTAGTACTTTTTGAACTTCTTGTTTTTGTTTAGCAGTAGTTTGTAACTGAACAAGCCAATAAATTGCCTTCGATTCCTCTGAAGCAAAATAAATGTTTAAATGGTTCAGGTTAACGAAATTTGACTGTATATAAAAACTATCCAACTATTTTAAAAGAAGAATATTTTTCTGTTTCCCCTTTACGGGATTTGGCGTTCACTTGATTTATTTTGTTGTTATTGTTCGTTTAGATAATAAAAGTTATTATATACATATATATTATTATTTTTCCAGGCAAGTTGGCCGCATTCTCTGAGCTGAGTGGCTCTGCTCCAAGCCCGCCCAATGGTCAGCCAGGGCCTAGGAACAGTTCTCCAAACTCACACCAGGAGGCGTCGGTGGTCAGAGACAACAGGAAGCAGCTGGCATCGCCCCCAGTCACAAGTGAGTGCAAGCTAAAAATATTATTTGTTCTTCATCAATGTTTTGTTGTTTTTCCCCCAAAACATAAAGGAATACTTTACTTTCTTGAATAGATTCATTGCATTTGTGGCTCAGACAAAATTTAGAGTTTACAAACTCTAAATTTGGGTAATTTTAATCGGTTCATTTAATCGATAGTTCATTTTGTGATTCGGGAGCTTGACCGACTAAGTTTTGAAGTCATAACCTAGCGGACCAGTTATTATCTCTCCTTTCAAACTTCAATGTAATAATAAGCCTAAAGGTTTTATTGGTTGATATCTGTCCATAACTAGAAAAAATCCTACTGCCTGAGTATGCTGCAAACTAGAGTAGGGCATTGTGTATTGGTTGACCAATCCATCTTTAACTATTAAAATAATGAATGTACTAACAGAGATTTCACCTCAAGCAAACAAATAATTATGAGGCGTCGTAGTTTGGTTGCTCGATATGTTCTGAATTAATAACACTATATAAAAAATGGACTGATTTTACCGCAAATTGCAATACCTGTCTAGTAACTCTTGTGGAACAATTGTTCACCTAACCCTAACCAAAAATTGGGATACCTGTCTAGTAACTCTTGTGGAACAATTGTTCACCTAACCCTAACCAAAAATTGGGATACCTGTCTAGTAACTCTTGTGGAACAATTGTTCACCTAACCCTAACCAAAAATTGGGATTCCTGTCTAGTAACTCTTGTGGAACAATCGTTCACCTAACCCTAACCAAAAATAAAAAAATCATTTCTGAAATGGATTCTTGGTCAATATAATATGGTCTTCCTACTGTGTGTGTGCCTAATTCCCCCCCTCTCCACTGATCCCCAGGCTCTATTATAGTAGGCCCCCAGGACAACAATGGCCTGGACGTGTCCCAGAACAACCGAGGTTCCATGAGCTCGCCTTTCACTGCCCTGCCCAGGCCAGACAACAACTTCTCTCACATACATCCGCAGGCGCACCAGGTCAGTGACAACAGCTATGCGTGTATTTCAGGGAGTTAACAGTGATGTATTTATGATTTTTTTACAGAAATTGTAGTTGTTTTGGATACATTTAAAAGGTTATCTGCCAATTTTCAGTTCTTAGTAATAACAGTATGAATAAAGTATTGACTGAATTGGTTCCCAGGAAGAACTATTTTGAGATCCAAAGCTATTATTTTGTATATGTGTGTAATGAGGTTTTAATTAACAAAAAACTCGTATTTAAAATTATTAAACATCCTTTGCTGAGCTGTATTCTGCGAAACACTAATTAAAAAAATTATTCACATCTTTTTTTAAAAAATACATTTTATACTGTATTATAAAATCTTGAAAGGGGTCAGGCACAAGCATTTTTTTAAAGACTATAAGTTAGTGTATTTCTAAAATTTATGCATTTTGATTTTATTTATAGAAAAATTGCTGCATCCATTAATTATTATTATTATTTTTTTTTTTTGCAATAATGAATAACAAATGTCCAAGATTGTTTGGGCAACAAACGATTACTGAGAATTAAAACCAGGATCACTTTAGAATGTTCACTTACTATAGAAATTTCTCGATAAAGTAATTACAGTATCATGTGGTCTTTCATTTGGTATTATTTAGGCTAAATATCTTGTCCTTCATTTTTAAAAACACGTATTCCTCTGTCCACAGCAACTGTTCTCCTACGCCAACATGAGCGGCATGATCTCGCCCACCAACCTGTTTGCCCCCTCCCCTCGCCCCGCCCCTTCCTCCCGCTCCACTCCCCCACGCTGGAGCTCCGCCCCCTTCATCACCCTGGAGGAGAATCTGGACTACAACATGATGGCTGGTCTCATGCCCCAGGGGGAAGATGAGCCCCCTCCCACACATCATATTATTGAGGCTGAAGGGGATATCGAAGGTGAGAGACATTTGGTGTTCCGTTTTTCTGTAGTTGAATGTAATTAAAAACTTTAATGTAATTATCATTAATATATTGGTACATGGATGCAAAATAAATCAAGAGCAAGAGTCGGACACTATATGGTTCAAATTTATTATAAGATCATTGAATTCGCTGAACATGACCATTAAGAAAGTTTATTACAGAATAGTGTGAAAACGGAAGATGCAAAATGCTACCTGCCACTCAAAGTTGCACTGATATTTACTTACTGACTACTATAGTCCTTCTGCTTACAACTCAAGCTTTGATGTATTTCAAGGAAATGGCATGAGTGTCAGTTTTCTAAACCTACCTTTACCTTGTTTGGGGCTCTGTTGTAAGGTTTATAGCAATTGCTTTCTACTCGGCCCTTACTCTAGAAGGGTAGGGAGAAAACCAATCAGTGTTGCTCACTTGTTTCCTAGAAAACAATATGAGGGGGTAAGGGAACAAATTGATTTCAATGCTTGCATTGCAATGCATTGGAAGGACTATACTGTACACCTAAACTCACTAGTCTATTTCAGCAATGGTAGCAAGTTTTTATTCTTTATATGCAATAGTACACTATTCTACAACTATGTCCAAACAAATAGGTTTTTGGATTTATTAAGACTTATTTGTTATTATAAATTTTAATCTTTATGCTATGTGTGGTATATGACTTGAGTCTGAAATTCTTTATGGATTTATTTTGCTGTTCCAGAGAGATACTTCACCGTAGTCCACAGCAACGAAGGTGTGGACTCCCGCGGCCAGAACGCAGTCAACAGTGCCTCTATAACCCCCACCAAGTCCCAACCATCCTAAACCAAGAGAGCCAGCGCCTTTTTCTATGCCTGAGGGATGTTTGTACAATACAGAGAGAGAACAACCAACAGCCACCTTCTTCTTCAATGAGATTACAGTTTCTACGCGACGACAACACTTAAAAAACATATGCTCCTGGTTTGGTGCTCGGCAAGACTGTTGCCAGCTTGGCTTATAGAAATAAGTACAAAAATAGTTTAAAAGGAGGGGGTGGGGGTTCGAATTTCGGAAAGGTTTTGTGTGCGGCAGAGACAATCAAAATGTGCAACTGCAGCAAGAAGAGGAGCATCATATATAAACAAAAAATGAAAAAGACTTGATGCCTTATTAAGCGTGGGGAACTTCTTTTTTCGAGAGTTCTCCCCTCTACTTCCATTTCATCGCTTACTAGTTGAGAGATATTTCTGAAAACGAAACAAAATGATTCACTAACTTCCGCCCAATTGAGATTTCACTATATGGTTACTTCCTGGGGCCTCAAGTAGCTTTCGAGAGATTTTTTGCATTTTATGGACTTTTTGCCGTAGACACTATGGGAGTTGTGCCCAGTGGTGGGATTTGAGGGGATGGAGGCCGATAGGTAAATGATAAAATCGATTGGACCAATATTTTCCGAATGAATTTTGGTGCTTTGATTTCTTGAAGTGTCATTTACTTTCTAATCATAACTCTTATTTTAAAAAGATCTGCTTTTGGTACTTTTGTTGGGTTTTTTTACACTTAAATTCGTTAACAATGAAGGATACCCTAACAAATGAAAAAATTTTG
Source organism: Hylyphantes graminicola (assembly GCA_023701765.1). Taxonomy (NCBI): domain Eukaryota; kingdom Metazoa; phylum Arthropoda; class Arachnida; order Araneae; family Linyphiidae; genus Hylyphantes; species Hylyphantes graminicola. Next base: position 55,667,120 of record CM043118.1, on the reverse strand, counting down.
GCCAAAAAGGATTAAGTTACCTGTCTATGATATAGTTTCAAATTTTTAATTATCTAAAATTTATAAAGTTTCCGGTTAGAAGATACATACTGAAATTGTTTTGAATATTAATATCTGATTTTTATTAATCAATTATTAAGCCAAAGAAAAATTTGATTAGATTTTTTTTTGCACCTGAAACAAAAAGGCTAAGAATAATAATTTGAAAACGACGTAAGAAACCACAAACTAGCATCAAATGAGAGTTAATTATATGTAAGCTGTCTAATATTCGAAACTTGCAACTTTCACATTAGAGAATTATACATAAGTATAGCTGTGGTCAATTATTTGCTATTAATAATCTGTTCAACAGGATGAATCAATATTTTTGACCAAGTACTTTTTAAAAGATCTTGTTTACTTGATCCTAAATAAGCTTCCATCATCAAAACTCATCGCTGGGCCTTCTCACAGCCACTAGAGGTTAGACAACCTACAAATTTCTCACTTTTTAATAAGTCAAAATCTATAGAAGGGCATCTCGATTTGCCCTATTGCCTTTACATTCTTTACCATAAAAACTCCTAGCGCTTTAGCAGAGTTAGGGACAGATAGTGACAGCTAGTTTAGCATTTTCTCTAGAAGGGAGTAAGGAAAACTTTTATTTTTAACAACCTTCTGCTCCTGGAAAGAAAAACCAACTATAAGCGCCATTTAAGACAAATTGTAGATAGTTATATAGATTTAAAAGGTCGCAGAGGCGAAAGAGACAGGGCGGAAAATGCTCTCTCTTTTTACTATTTCAAAGTAACTGAATGAAGGTAGTTTTTTTTGGAAGTGAAATTGTATTAAGGAAAGACTGATATAAAGGGTATGTTTATGGTTGCAATCTTATTTTTTATATGATTAACTCTAAGTTAACTTGTGATTACATTAAGAAAGTAATATTTTAAGATATTGTGTACGGATAGAAAAAAACCTTATGTTTATTTGGACATTTAGGTGTTAGAAGTAAATTGATGTTTGTATTTAGATAGATTAACGTTGCTCAGAAAACTAGAATTTGAGAGATATTATTTTGTCTATCATTAATTTTAAAAAAAAAAATGTTGCGGGTTGCCTGTTTGATTTCATCCAACAGTTAAAATTTCTTGCACTTTCAAATTCCGTCTCGATATTTATGTACTAGAATCATTTAAATGTACTAGAATCTCTGGTAAGAGTTTTTTTTTAAATATAGCTTCTTACTGAATTAGAGTTTTTATATGTTTTTAGCATATTGTAATTGTTTATTCGAAGCAATTTGCTCAGTACTTTGAAAAACAAAAAAATCTTTTTTTTTTTAATTTAAAATCTGGTGAAGTTATCATTGCTCTAACTTTGCTTAATTAAACTCAATTCATTCTTACAAACAATTGAAATGTGGAACATTTTGATATATTTAAAATATTGCTGTAGAAATATGCACTTTAAATTGCTCATAACCTTGCCCTTTTAACGAAGAGTCGCGCTTATTCTACTCTTGAAATTTCATTACAACGTGATATTCCAACCTCCTATTGCCCCTGTACTCCCTGTCTCTGCGCCTCTGTACATTTTAAGCATAAAACAGTACTACTATAAGTGCTCTTGATTCAGTCTCTTTTGACATTGTTGAATCTATTACATTTTTTCAAGTAGAGAAACTAAAGAAAAGTAGTGAATAACGTTAACCATTTTAAATTTTTGGCCTCTTTGGCAAAGTGAATAAGAACTATTATTCCTAGGAACACTTGTTGATACTATATAAAAGAGAAACGAGTGGGCATTTTTACATTTTGCCTCGTCTTTTTTCCTCGTAGATGGTAGAATTTCACTCAACTTTCCCTCCTTGCGAATACCTTGGGACCGCTTGAGTGTAGGGCCCTGTTGGCGGTTTTTGTTCTTCTTGGCAAGTCTTTTGGCATTGTGAATTATCTTTAAAAGTTTCTATAATTTTTCAGAAATTCATAAGGCTGTTCACAGCTAAAAAGTATCCTACAATTCAGTTTTTGCTTTAAAAAATTTGTTTAAACAAAAATACTATGCGTAATAAATAAGTGAAATTGAAACTATTTAAATATAAGCATAATAATTATATTTCATAAGGCTTACCAAATAGTATTGTCAAAGTGTTGTTATAAAAAAAATCTGAATTTTTTAGAAAAATTTCAAAATAGGTACAAAAGTTTCCATTTAGAAGTATTATTGCCACTGGAGACCTACACTCAAGTTCAACCCCAAAAAATTGTAAATTTATCAATTTTTCTATATAAAAAGTTGGAATCTACATATTTTTCTGAACTTATCCAACAAAGAGACTCACTTTAGTTGTTTGAGTTTTTTGGGTGTGAACATAGAAAACCATTTGCCTTTTGTATGTTGGTACGAATGTGATTCAACAAAGCAATAAGAAATGATACATAAACGTTATTTTTACGGAGATAGTTACGCTGCGAAGCACTGTTATCTGTTGAAGTTGACTATTTGCACCGTTACCACTGTAGAGCCTTGTGTTCGGGTATTTTGTTGTTATTGTTTCCGAGAACTTAAGGACTGGAGTCCCTAAATATTGACTTGTACTAATGCGTATCAACAATGTGTAGTTGGGAGAAGGATTAATTTTTTCTTATGGCGATTCAGCACCACTTTAAAGCCATACACCAAGCTAATGGCTTTGTTGAAAACCATAGAGTTAAAAAGGTGAAGATGCTTTTTATGACAAAAAAAAACAGGGAATCCGTCTAAAAGTTTCCAAGTAACTCTAACCAAACTGTTCACTCAATGTTAGTACAATGCAAAACATATTTTATTCTTAAAATAGCGTTGATTAAAAATAAAAATGACTTTTGTGCAGTTGTGAGGTTTACATCGAATCTGAATTTGTGCCTTTCTGGCCAATATTTGTAACCTTTTACCTTATGACAACTTGAATCAAAAGGCTATTCTTTATTGGGCTGCAAGAAGGGAAATGTTCAATAGGGCCAGCTCCCCGACGTAAAAAAAAATAAATCTAATCTTAATTTTTATAAGATAGTAGAAATTCCCTTCACAAGTAAAAAAGTATGTTGGATATATAGTTTTATTAAAGAGTAAAAAAAAAGTTGCATCTACATCTTGTTCTTAACTCTGTGGTAAAACATGGTAGCTGTACCGCCAAGGTTGTCACAACTCTTATCTACGTTAGTACAGACAATACCTAGGGACTCTATTAAGACCCAAGATGCCAAAGACGACTTGTTAGTGTTTCTAGACCTGGTGTTTGCTCTGGTTTAATCAGCAATACATTGAAGGGTTTTATTGATTATTATTATTGCTATGGTGCTAAGATATATTTGCATGCAGATAAGTTATGTAGAACTATATAGAGAAATATCTCAGGTAATTTATGTGTTTAAAATAGGTCTATTCTTTTTTTAGAAAACAAGCATGCCCCCTTCCCTTTTCCCTATATGCACCTCCTACCTTTCAACACATATTCAATATTTATTCAAATATTTAAGAAAAATTTGAACTTGTATAAGATTAATAATCATGCATTTTCTCTACTTAAATTGATGATAATCTTTGTAGAAAAAAAATTAATAATAATTAGAGGAAAGTTGAATTCTAACAAAACATCGCATTTTAGTCCAAATATTTATCGATAAATAAAAAAATTCCAAAATATATCTAATATCTATTTCTCTAGATAAAATTCACTTCTTTTAAAATTGATAATTCCATTAAAATATTTTTTTTACTTTATAATTTTTCATTTTTTTTTGTGGAATTATTGCAATTGAATAACATTTCTTAAATAATTCTCCAAAATCTATTATTTTTAACTACTAATATAAAAATTATCTTTGAAAATTAAGATATTAATATCTTTTAAATTATATAAAACAATCAATCAATATGCCATCCTTTCCCCTAAAATATAGTGGCATAGCTTTATTTGCAAATATTTTATTTTTGCTTCCATTTGCTGTAGTCTGTTTCTTTAAAACTCAGGCCACAATTTAACAACTTTTGCAAAACTGCAGTGTTTGTAAATAAAAAACACTATTTCGGTTTCTTATACAGTATTTCTACTGTTATAAGTGTTTTATCGATTAGTGAGAATGTTTATGAAAGTAATTTTAAGGGAGATAGAAAAATCTTATCCCCTTAAACCACTCCCAAATGGCAATCCTAATTTTTTTTTTAAACATTGACCTTACTTTACTAAGGAATAGAGACTAAAACACTAATTTTTAAAGAGTGGCCAAATTTATGACATTACAACCAAAGAAACAGACTGCAGCTTGTTTTACATTTGTTCTTGTATTACACTAGTCTGTATATTTTATTTGTTGATTTTTCTAGAAATGTAAATACAGTTATTGCAGTTATAGATTTATGTAGATGTAACAAAGCCAGTTTTCATTTATTGTAGCAGAGTCTAACGAGCCCGGTGTTTCTACTCATTGCGTTGGTTTTGTTGAGTTTGAGTTGTTCTGTTTGTCGAAGTGTGTGGTGAAAATAAATCTCACAAAGGCGCTGTTACCAGTGCCTTGGATTCGAATCTTGTTTTCACGCGTAATTTTTCAGTCTTCCTCGACTCCGACCGAAAACAACGTCAGGCCCAGTTTCACATGCGACGGTTCCCGTAATTTTTGTGGTATTTACGGTGCTGCATGCTCATAAACGCAATGTTAAGTGAATTGGAGCTTTGACATACAGCAGACGAAAATATCATGCTAACTATCTTATCAACAATAGTTGCTAAAGTACAGTAGGCCTTCTTTTTAACTAGACTCTGGTAATCGTATCTCTACTTAACCCGAACAAAATTTTTATAATCTTGAAGTGTGAAATATAACTTACAAACCCATATGTTCGTTTTCCCACATAAAAAAAAATAGCAGAAGTTTGGAGTGTAGCAAGTAGTCGAACTTGTAGTCTTCAATTCATTGAATAAAATTATGCACTTTTTCGATTGTGTATGTAAGGTTAATATCAAATATGGAAAAGTGAAACCAAATATACATCTAAACCTTCTGATTTTCATCTATATGGTTTAATCTTTATCCCATTTAAGAGGTGTCTACTATGATGGCAATGTTAAGAATTAAAACCAAGTGTGAATTATATAAAGCTTTGGGTATCACAAATGCGATAAATGTTGACTTTAATCTGGCAAATTGTTGACGTTATATTTTTCACAGTATGGATGCCACTTACAGATATTGTTAGCATTGAACTCAGAATTTGCTAAACGAGCTACTTCACTTCGCAATGAACTACCATTGATAAAACTGTATGTATAATTTTTCTCTCTGTGTGGAAAATCCCCGTTCACCTTAGCATTCCGTTTGTAATCAAACAACACCTTAAGTACAGCAAAAACAACCGGAACATTGTAATGTGAACTGGACCTTTTTCATTTTAACTCTCTCTCATGCCGCTTTGAAATGCATTATTTTCAATTCATGTATGTATTTGTGTATATAATGTGCATTGTACAGCTTTAGTTAGAGGTTTTTAATATATTGCATTAGGAAAGTTTTCTTATATAACATACTATGAATAGTCTTTGAGTTGTTTTGTAGTTGGGCAACCTTGCTGAGGCACTTACTTTCTGTGATGTTTTATAGTGACTTCGTGATCTAGTTGGCTTTACTGAACTTTTCTCTGTAGTGTGTTCTTTCAGAATGGAAGCCTCAAGGTCATGTTGTTATCATGGCAACAATAGAAGACAGTTGACCTTGAGGCATTTATTCTAAAGAAACGCTATAGTTGCTTTAAGAATTGTGTTATTTATGAATGATTGCTTTTTTTTATTCATGTGGATTGTCCTATATGAGGAATAAATAAAATGCTAAATCTATTTAATAAACTAAAATATATTTTATATTTACAAGTATATTAACGAATATTATGCATATATTAATTATGGCTACTTGTTATCTCTGTTGCATATATAGTTATTCAATGAATAGTTTAATTCTGAATGATTTAATTACATTTAATTCTAAAGATATATCATATTATGTACTTTTTTTTTTTTTTTTTTGCTGATGCTTTTAATTTTACTAGTAATGCTTAAAGCTAAAAATATACATTTTAAAATGAGACCAATTCAAAAATGTTTGATTTAAAATGTACTCAAATCACTTCATATTTTTAATGCTAGTACTTTGATAAAGGAATGGATTTGTATTTAAAACTACATTTAGGGGTTTTGATCTTCTCCCCCATTAACCTATCATACTTTTAGAGATAGAATATTCATGTTAAAGCATGTGTTCAGGGGGTTTAAAAAATGTGCTTTTCGACAATTGAAAATGTGCTAGTTTTTAACCTTTAATAAGTGGCTCCAATGTCTATCACATGAGCTTTAAGGTACTAAAACTTTAAAGTGTACTATAAAAAAAAATTATGTACTTAATGTGATGCTTTAAACTTTTTTATTGTAAGACATTAGTTGGTGGTATGATTACCCTTTTAACGATTTATTTACATCTATTCATTTACATGTAGATTTATATTGAAAAAAATATTTTATTTATTAACTGCTTAATATAAAGATTCTAATATTTTTAATACAAAGCAAATCTATTTTACAAATTATTGCTTAAGAGTGTGTTTTTCTAGTTTCGTATAGGCTTTATTTCTTCTTAGTCATGTTAGTGCCAATTGTTTTCATTTGTTGATTTTATTTTATGCATGTTTGATGTTTTTTTTAGTTGTAAATATGCTATCTTGTCCCCCTTGTTATTTGTTATTTATCTTGTTGATGCATGATATAATTATATTAATATATTTTACTAGAAAAACCCTTCCAAAGATAGAATTTCTTCATTGTATCTTGAAAAAAATGTTTCTATAATACTTTAAAATGTTCCCTAAATTTAAAAATAGTTTTGCAGGGGCCTAGACAGCTAAATTGTCTGTTAAACAACAGAGGGACCTCTTTTTTTTTAAAGCACTAAAAATTTCAACTTTTTCTGTTCACCTGTGAAATTTCTTTAAATAATTTTAATGGAATAATAAAAAAAAAATTTGTCAATCTTCAAATGAATGTATGATTCAAAGGAAATTTTTGTTTGTCTTAATAAAAGTAGAAAAATACTTTTAGATAAGAAAGTAAATATCTCTTAACCCTTTCGCTACGAAGGATTTTTATTTTTGCTTACTCGTAATATTTGATAGGAATAAAATTATCGAATCTTTAGTTGTTGGGGCGTTTCCTTAAGGAAAAGGTTAAAGAGACCCTAAGTTTTGAGTAGAACCTTTGAAAATAATTGACCAATATCCAGTGGAGCTGATAAACGTTTCTAAATACATTCTTTTCATAAAGAAAACTTTCATTTAAAGTAGTATTCTTTTTTATCAAGCATTATAAACAACTTTTAGATGTAACTCATTATGAACAGCAAATGGTAAATAATTTGTTTCAGCTTGTCTAGTAATTTATTGAGATTGTTACATAACATTAATTTTTTTAGAAAGACATTAATACAAGGTGATACATTTGCGATAAAATTTTTATTGATTATCCGGTGTTGTTTATTCTAGTCTTTTGAACAAAATTATTCGTGAACTTTTGCGATTTATTAGCTTTATTTCGATATACTGTGCCTTTGCGTGTTGAGGAGAATTCAGTTTGTGAATATTTATATTCTATGTAGATTGTGTATATATATAGTTTATGCTGCGCTAATTTTAAAGCTTTACGATACCTTAAGTAGCTGCGAAGTCTGCTTGAAGTTTAAACTTATGTTCAGGATTATTTTTTTTGCACACGTTAGTTTTAAAAATGTGTATTTATAAACTGCATTTTTAACAGAAAAAAAACATTGTTATAATTATACTAACTACAGAATTATTAAACTGCAATTGATGTTTTCAAATGCGAAATTATATAATAATCCTATTATAATTAGAATTGCTCTTAGTCATGGAAAGTTTATTTAAATTTTAAAATTTTATAGCTGCAGATTTTAGGATAAGTATTTTTAGGTCTTATAAGACATAAATTTTACTAATAAAATCTACTAATTATTTGAAATATTTATTATAGCTAAAATACTTAATCTTGATAGTTCAAAATCAATTCAATTGTTAAAAATTGGCAATAGTTAAGCAATTTCAGCAGTAAATTAATCCATATGATTTTAAAAATTCAATATAATTGAATCATAATATAATTAGTAATAGGTATGTCCCAATAAATATGATAATCTTAATATTAACATTTTTTCCAACCGCCTCTGTTATTGCACAGTTACCTTTAATATTGTCAGTGTTCGCGTCAATAGAAATAGTAAAATTTTTGAATTAAAAGGGAGTGTGATATATATACCTTTTAGTTTTAATCGCGAAATCAAACTATCTGTGGTCATGCGTTGATAGTTGATAAAATGCCTGTTTTTTCGTAAAGCAATAATATTACAAACAGCAGTATTTTATAAACTAACGTTGAGCTCATCTCTGCTAAGTGCCTAATATTTGATACAGTATTTGCCTCTATTATCTAACGTTGCGGAAATATTTCTTCCTATGATATGCTTCTCTCAATATTATTAGCAATAAATTTTGTACATATGGCCTTATGAATATTTATAGAGTGATGTTATTGTGTATGTAGATTTCTGTGTCTTTTATTGAGTAGTTTGAAGTGTGGCAGAGTATTTAGAGAGTACAGATGGTAATTCAAAATTTAATATTAATGAAGGGAACAAATTTGTAGCTTCCAGATTAATTCAATTACCTTTTAGTTATCATAAAAAAAGTTACATTGGACATAATTGCATTCTTAATTTGATTTGAAATTTTTTGTTATAATTGGCTTATTTTAGGCGATGTAGTTCCTCCAAGCTTTCATTCCTACATTTGTGTTGATTAATCTGTTCCCACGTGACAGGTTCATCAATCAAGGTTCGAAAAAGTGTTCGAAAAGTGCGTAGTATACAAGAGTAATGAATCTTGACTTCAAAGAGGTGTAGTTATAGCAATGAAAATATTTCTTATGATATCATGCTCTCAATACTGCTATTTCATTGATTGTTATGTTTTCTTTGACAAAGTGTTGAAACCACAAGCCCATTGCTACTTTTCTAATATATAACTAAAAAACTTAAATGTAAAACTAAGTTCGTGAATGTTTCACGTTTTTAGTGGCAACAGAAATTCTGAAAATGAAAATTTCTTTCTCGAGATATGATTGGGTGAATCAATGTCACATGGGAACGGCACTGGTCGAAAGTGCAAGAAAGAAATCTGAAAGGAACTACGTCACTTGAAAAAAGCAAATTAAATAAAATTTCTTTGTGTGCTGCAAAACAGTTCTATTTTCAGTTATTAATTCAATAATATTATGAAAAGATTAAAAAAATATTCTATTTTAAATAATCATTTATTAATTTAATGTAATTTTGTGATTGTTTGAAATACCATCTGTGATCCATTCTGCCGCCATAGTTTGGTGTGAAAAAACCTCAGCAAGAGTTGCCCAGTTGTGTAAAGTTTTACGAGAGTATGTGTTCGAGCGACGGTGTTCTAATTCACGGTCCACAGAAAATCGTCTGCGGAGAAACAAAATATAATACTCTATTTTAATCTCATTTTTTTTCGGTTGCATGAAGAAGAAAAAAAGATTATCTTTCAAGTTTTTTCCATTTATAAAAAAAATACATCATCAACTGTTCATTGAACTCTATATTTTGAAATCTTGTATTTGAACACCTGTTATTAATTATAACTCTTTTTAGAATGTAATTTAAAAACTCTTGGCCAACGTTAGTTTTTGGTTTCAACAATGTTCAGACAATCATGGCCGTATTTCATGCTTACTCGTATTGTAACACAAGAGAAACTTTTTTGATGAAATCTGATGCTTTCTGTCTTTCTCTTTTTATTTAACAAAGTACAGAATCTGATGTAGCTCATTTTAAAAACAAATATGAATAAATTGCTAATTTTTTTCTCATATATTCTTTGTATTCTTGTGATAACGTATTATTACACCGATTGGAAAAAGTTAATATTTTTTTTTCCGAAATGCTTTTTTAAAAATCATACTTTTATTTTTTACTTGATAATCTTTATCAAGAATATTCCACTTATAGTTAGCTGAGCATTTTAAAGTATTAAATAAAAGATGTCACAAATAATAAGTTAAACTTATCTCATTTCGAATAATAACACAGGATTTCTTAATTTTTTTATGAATATAAAATAATTCGAATCGAAATTTTTTCTATTAAAAAAAGTAAATAACTTTTTAAAAAATAACTTCTAAAAGCACAATTTTATTGGAGTTTTATGAATTTAAAAAAAAAACCGCATCAAAATATTCTTATAATTTCATTGCTTTCTTCTTCTTCTTTTTTTTTTTTTTTGTGAATAAAAACCATTTTCCCCCCATTGACTTACCATTAGCAAGCACGATCGAAGGAGGACCGGGTATGGGGGTGATGAGCAGCCTTAATGAATATTATTGGTCAGGTATAAGTCATCATTAGGGGTGGAGGGTACAGTTTAGAATTGTGGGCGTTGAGCTGAATATCGTCGCACTAGATCTGCTTAAGGGCTATTAGTTGTGGGCGTGTCTGGTCATTAAAAGGTTAATGGACTTGAAGTACACAGTTAAATATAATTTATTTATTTTTTTAAATTATATATCCATATTGTGCGAGTAATTTGGCCTTGGGGGCAGTATTAAGAACTATGACATTAACTCAAAATACATTACGCGCCAAAAAAAAACTCCTCAAATCTTGACCCTAAACGGTATTTTTGTTGTTGGCCGATTGGAATAATCTTCTCGATTTCCATTAGGACTCAATTTTCAGGAATAGTTTTTTGTTTGTTTCTTTTCACGAGTCATTTAAGCCGCAACCATCATCTCACTCCACATTTATGCAATCCTTTTGTCTGGAGATAAGATTCTAAATCGAATTTCGAATCCGGGTTTTCGATTTTATTCGAAAATCGTCACGCAACGATTCAAAATAATAATAAAAGAATACAAAGTTAAATAATAATTTTTCTTAAAATCGTTTTCGTTTTTTTAGTGTGTGTTTAACTGTTTACTTATATTTCGAATCTTATCCTTCGAGCAGAAGAGTTTAGTTGTTCTTTCACCGCGGGGATATTTTTAACGCTCTGTTTCCAATGACGAATCTGGCATCCGGTCGTTCAATGAAACATCGATTTATTTATTATATTTTTATCTGAAGGTGGAAAGAATCGATTTTTTTAGAATATTGATTTTTGTTCTAGTTCTTGCTAATCCTTCACTGAAGCCGTGTTCCAAATCTAACACCACCTGGTGATATGACATTGAGTGTTTAAATGTTGATGCCTTACTTTTTAGGTTATAACACTTGCATCATTTCACTTGGAATAAGAACATTCAAATCACAATGAAATTTGAATAAATAGTTCGATTCTTTTCTTTTTTGATAGTTAGAGTTAGTTTTTTTTTTAATATCCATTGTGGCTATTTTAAGGCTTCGTATTTTTGAAAAGGTTGTAAAAGTTGAAATAGCACTTAATTAAATCGACTTTATACAAGATTACACGGTAGTTAAGGATTATTCAGGATTTAAAAATCAAAATTTGAAAATTTAAATTCTTAATTTATTGTGTACGGTACTTGTCATTGAGTTCATATTAAAATGAAGTTAAATGCAAACTTAAAAAGAAATAATATTCGACATATTAAGCACCTTAATGTTTGTACATATGGCAGGAAAAATCCGATATTTTTTTTAATCATGTTGATAAAAATACAACCCTATCAAACAACTACTTTGGAGAACTTTTTTTAAAAATATTTCGTAACTTTCTAACACTTGAGTAAATACCAAAATTTTATTATTTTTGCACAGGCACAACGGTGTTTCGAAAATATTTATCAAATTGGAAATGCAGAAAAAAAATCACTTAAAATTTAAAAATAAAAGTTTCAAATAGAAAGGAATTTTTTTAAAACAAATACACTATCCCATCTTACATATTTGACTTTGACGTCACACATTCGTCAGTAACCCGCAGGGCAGCTTTACCGCTCTATGAAATCAACCAACCATAGACTTAAGCCCTTTTTTAATTCCTTGCCTGCTTCATTGCCCTTTTGAATCCTCTTTCAATCAATTGACACCAAAGAATTATGATCTAGTTGAACAGTTCAGTCGCCAATGGAGCTATACAGGGTGGTTATAAAATAACGCTAGCTATTCGTCTGTAGCTTTAATGAATAATCCAAATGCAAAAAACTTTGAGACACTTACTAATCAAGAAAGGGGGGGGGGGGGGGGGGGGGGGGGGGAATGGAATCATAAAAAACAAACTCGTCACTTGACCAGGGTTCTAAATTACGAGGCGTAGTTGGATGTGTTGGCCGTAATTAGCCATAATTGACGACGCCTCGTAATTAAGAACCCCAGTCAAGAGACGAGTTTGCTTTTTATGATTATTCCTTTTTATGATTATTTTTTTATTTTTTAGGATTCTATCTTTTTTTATGATTCCATTCTTTTCCCCCCTTCTTGATTAGTAAGTGTCTCAATGTTTGATGCATTTGGATTGTTCATTCAAGCTACAGACCACTCCGAATAGCGAGCGTTATTTTATAACCACCCTGTATACATTCTAATTCCGAAATTATCTCAAAATACGACACCCGTCGCCAATAGTCCTCGTGTAGCTCAAGGCGACGATAATTCGAACCTAACCTAACCGAAATTATCTCTGGCAGCCTTTATGGTTAGGTTGTATTATCGTCGCACTCGAGCTACCGGCGAGGAACGTCGTAATTTAGAACCACAGTCAAGTGACGAGACGACAACTGAGCGGACACCCAACGCAACTTTTAAGGGCTACATTGTACGCAGCGTCGGGACTTAGGAGCATATTTACCACCTCTGCATGGGGTATTATTTGCCGGACATTTTTTGGATGTATGTGCCGTTTATAGGTCGGCAGCTATTTTGGTGATGTCCGGACACGAACATGGGACCGTTCGCATGCAAAGCGAACGCCTTAACCGACTGGGCTCCCCAGCTCACACCTTAGAGGAGCAGATTTTTTTTTGGACATAATGCAAATCAATTAGGCCCTCTTGGAAATGGAAGACTCAGCTATTCCGAAACAAAGCAATTACTATCAATGTGGTTTTGAAAATTCTCCAAAATAACGTGATTTGAGATTTTAACTGTTTAGCCATGTTTCCCTCCAATTTAAGTTTGAAAGTACTCAAATTTACGCTTATTAAAAGCCTGATATTATTGAGATAGTCAGATATTATTTCCCCCTTACTTCTATTGAGACGATTTATTATATAAAAAGCACATTACCTCAAAACGATATGGTAAGAGAGAATGTTCTAAACAACTAAAGCTGTAGATGTTTAGAAAACTTTATTAATCTATAGAAGTTTTATTTACACTTTTTTTCTGATGTAATTCAAAGTTAATAATAAATAAAGGACTTTCAACCATAGTAAATCGTTTCCTAGGGGGAAAAAAACCTCGGGTTGGATTTAGATTTCTACTCCTCACAGTAGATGGCAGCACCATATCCATATTTATTTGGTAGCATTAGTGTCAGTCGCATTACAGCTACACGAAAGTTATTGATTTTTAGCTTCATAAGTATTTTGTAAATTTTAACTTCATTTTTTATATTATGTATATTTTGAAAAAATAATGAAAATTGCTAGTGACATATTTTTTGCTATTTTCTACAGTATCAATTTTAGTTCATGCATAATTAACTGTTACAGCATGAGACTCTCCCATACTGTGAAAATTGTTTTACATGTTAGAGTTAGAATGAATAACCCTCAAACTAGAGCTACATGCATGCTATTGGTGGCGGGTGCCATAATTTAGAATGGCAGTCTAGTGACCAGCCGATACCAGAGTAAGTACCTAACCAAACTGTAATGGGCGACATCGTACGCAGCGTTAGGACTTAGAAGGTTATTTAACGTGCACTCCCTTACACGGGGTATTATTCATCGTACTTATTAGCTGCACAAACCTTTATTAAGTGAGTGATTTTGGAAAAACCCGAACCTGGAACTATTCGCATGGAAGGCAAGCCTTACCGACTGCGTTTAACAACCCCTAATTTTTGCTGTAAAACTTAAATATTTAATGGTATTCAGAGCATATATATTTATAACGTGCCAAATGTACCCTGTGTTATGGGACATAGCAAGAAGTACACTAGATTTTATAGCAAGCAAGACAAACTTTATCACCACATTATTATGGAATATCAAGCCCTGTGCATATCAATGAATGGAAATGGAACAAGTACGGAAGTGCTGGGATTTGAATCCTGGAATAAGTATCCGTTCTCTGATTGAATATTTGCTCTTCTGAGTACATCATAGAACAATGTGTCAATAAACACTTTTTAAAAAATGTAATACTAATCTGTAACATCTGTAACGAGGGATATCCCACCAATTTCCCTGGGGGCTGGGGAACCCAGTCGGTTAGGCACTCGCCCAGCATGCGGAAGTTCACAGGTTCGGGTCCGGGCATCGCTAAAATAACTGCCGACCTATAAAAGGCCCGTGCAGCTAAAAATGCCAAAAATAAGGGAGTGCACGTTAAATATCCTTCATAGTCCTAATGCTGCGTACGATGTCGCCCTTAACGGTTGCGTTGGGTGCCTATTCAGGGGTTGGCTCGTCACTTGACTGTGGTTCTAAAATACGACGCCCGTCGCCAATAGCCCTCGTGTAGCTCTCGTGCGACGATAATTCAAACCTAACCTAACCAATTTCTCTGGTTAAGAGTAAGCATCTCTTTACATTCAAAACAAACATATTCAATATTTTACTGTCTAATTTATTTGCGTTTTTATTAATTTACTTATATTTTGAAAAAGATTAACAAGGTAAGTTTCCAATATGAAAATACAACCGGGGCATGTCTGTTAACCCTTTTACTACTATTTCGTTTACTTTACTCTGACAGGTACGCTTTGTAAACAAAAGAAAAATAACTGATAAATTCTTACAAATTATTGATATATTTTTTTTGTATGAAAAGTCCTAAATGCCACGTTTTTTCGATTTTCATCAGTTGTTTAGGGATAAAAAATACAGTTCTAGCATTGTTGGACATTCACGCTTTAACTCATGTCACAAAGAATTAAAAGAACAAATCAATTATCGTTCGCCAACTTTACTTATTTCTTTCACACAAAAAATGTTATCAGCAAAGAATGTTATCAGCAAAAACTACACAATCCGATGATTCCCAAAATTCAAAATTCCCACAGACCTTGAACAAAAGCAAAACTTAACTTCATTCACTGGAAAAGAAAGAGCTTTTAAAAAACCTTTTTGAAGAAGGCGTCAGACGATAATCCACTCTAATATCGCTACGATTGACTGAACACTTTAGTAGAGGATCCTATTGTTGGGGAGAACACACAGAAGCCGTCTTCTATATATTCTGTCCAGGGTTAGTGGGTCAAGGTAGAAGATTTGATGGCTTGTCAGCTTTCCATCTCGATTCGAATATGGTATCTCTGATTTCGAAGATCCTATCGATGCATCATAAAGTAGTGCTTGAAGAAAGTTTACCACTTTGCTTCAAAGAAGTTGAATGTTAAGTCAGTAAATTTTAAATCATCCATAGCGGTTCTTATGGTGTAAGCCTCCTTGTGGGTTTACTTCAATAGTGCTCTAAGTGCTTCTTTAGGTTTATCTTTTATCGATGCAAGTTTTGATCGATATAGACACACAATCAAAAATGAGACCGGATATTTTAAGAGCCATTAAGCTTTCTATCTCGATTCGAATATAATGTAATGTCTCTGATTTCGAAGATCCTAGAAGCAGCATACAGTAATTCATGTTGAGAGTTACCACTTTTCTTCAAGAAGTTGGATGTAAGGTCAGTAAAATCAATGATTTAATGGTATGGTATGGTATGGTAGGCACATATATATTCCAGCTTGTGTGCTAGTTCAGAGAACCGCTCATAATAGTCTAAGAGCTAGCAACGTTTTTGAGAGAGAATTTTAGGTGGGCCAGTTTTAAGATATGCTATCTCTCTCACTCTCCCGGACATCATACAGGCTATCTGGCTGGCGGTAGTGGTTGCGTTCATCAGTGCGCATCCTACTAATACAAGTAAAAAATTGATTTTTCAAATCATTTTAGGACGTTTTATTTTTTATTGTTATTTTTAGCGAACTTTTTGCAACATAAATCAATATTGCCAGACATTTTTATTGTTGTTTAAGCTGTGCCAGACGCTAATTTTGATTTTGAAAGCTCAAGTGTTGCCCAAATTACCAGCTCAGGTGCGAATTCACCGATCATTGCAATTACGTCATCGTCATTCATTGCGCAAAACCATGTGGCAATACTTGTAATGAGCTGATAATTTGGGCAACACTTGAGCTTTTAAAATCAAAATTAGCGTCTGGCACAGCTTAAACAACAATAAAAATGTCTGTCAATAATAGATTTATGTTGCAAAAAGTTCACTAAAAATAATAATAAAAAAATAAAACGTCCTAAAATGATTTGAAAAATCAATTTTTTACTTGTATTAGTAGGATGCGCATTGAGGAACGCGACCACTACCTTCAGCCAGATAGCCCTTATGATGTCCGGGAGAGTGAGAGAGATAGCATATTCTAAAACTGGCCCACCTGAAATGCTTGTTTTTTCGACGTTGCTAGCTCTCGTACTATAAGCTTTCGTCAAGTGGGACAGACACAGAAAAAGTTTTTACAAGCACAAGAGACACACAAAGAAAGGACAACACAAACACATCGACAAATAACAACATTTAATGACGGTCACAAGCATCCATGCCTTACCGGGATTAGAGCCCGACCACAGCAGCTCCAAAGGCTAGCATCCTAACGATTGCGCCACCGGGGCGGCCATGTAATGGTGTAAACCTCCTTGTGGTATTTCAACTCTCCAATGATGAACTATCGCATAGTAAAATTACAGTAAATCCTCGCTATATCGCGCCTCGTTACATCCCGCATTTGGATATATCGCGCCTTATATCATGAATAAATTACGTATAATTAAGTCCTTTATAAGTATTTGCTTGAATGGTTTAGTTTTATCCTTAAAATAACTACTGTGATTTAGTTTCAAAACTTTGTAGAGAGCATAAATACATCAAAAGTATAATATCAAGTCGCTCGTTACATCGCGGTTTTTTGCTTGTCTCCCGGAAAGTGCAATATAACGAGGGGTTGGTATACTACATTGTAAGAATATTCATCTATTGCATAATCTATTCCATCCCTCCATTACATCTGACTTCGTAAGAGGAAAGTAACAATCAACTTTTTTTCAACAAAATTTTCAGAGGGGAAAAAATAATTTCCACAGCAGAGACCTGTCACAAATGGTTTTGTCGCTACCGGGCATCTCGATTCGGGCGTTCTTCCTCCCGGATTTGCCCTACATTCCGATCGGAAAACTGCGGAAGCGTGACAGAAGGGCGATTTTTCGGTGAAAGCGCGTCACACATTGCTCAAACGGCGCGTTGTTTAGTACCTGTTATGTTCCAATCAAATTTACACTCTTAAAACGAACGAGTGATTTTAACTCAGTCTGAGTTAATTTTCACTCCTCCAGTCTAGAAAATGCACTTCTCCTAGAGGAGTGGATCCTTTGTGTGTTAAACCTCCGACAGGATCACTCCAAACGAGTGATTTTAACTCAGTCTGAGTTAATATTCACTCCTTCCCAGTGTCGAAAAAGCACTTCTACTACTGGAGTGGATTGCACTCTTTTGTTTTAAGAGTGTAAACGTTTGGCCCGTGCAACCAAAAAAATGTCGGACGAATAATACCCCGCGTAGAGGGAGTGTACACTGTACGTTAATTATGCTCCAAAGTCCCAACGCTGCGTACGATGTTGCCTTTAACTGTTGCGTTGGGTGCCTGCTCAGGTGACGGCTCGTCACTTGATTGTGGTTCTAAAGTACAACGCCCGTCGCCAACAGCCCTCGTGTAACTCTAGTGCGACTTTAATTCAAACATACCTACCATCCTACCTTTAACGTTTGGCTACGCTTACAACTGTCCATTTATATGGCATCCAAGAATCGAGTTCAATTTACGTCGTACTACAGATGCACGAGTGCTATATCGACATCGTAATTTGGAACCACAGTCAAGTGACGAGCCGACAACAAGACAACTTTAAGTGAGGCTTCGAGGTATATGAGCATATGTAAGTGCACTCCCTCTACACGGGGTCCCTATACACGGGGTATTATTCGCCCAACGTTTTGGCGGCTCAGATCGTTTATTGGTCGGCAGTTTAGTTAATGCCAAACCCGGTACCTTTCGCATACAAGGCAAGCGCCTTACCGACTGGGCCCCCAGCCCCTATCCCATGACCCCACCTAGCCATGAAGGTTAGCTTAGGTTTTGAATTATCGTCGTTCTAGAGCTACACGAGGGCTATTGGCGACTGGCGTCGTATTTTAGAACCACAGTTAATTAAGTGACGAGCCGACACCTAAGTAGGCACCCAACGCAACCGTTAAGGACGACATCGTATATACTCAGCGTTAGGACTTAAAAGGATATTTAACATGCGCCCTCTCTACAAGGGGTATTTATTATTCGTCGGACAATTTTGGCTGCACAGGCCGTTTATAGGTCGGCTGTAATTTTGGCGATTCCCGGACCCGAACCTGGGACCTTCCGCAAGCTAGACGAATGCCAAACCGATCCCTTACGTGAGAATCTTTAACACAGTTGTGTATCCTTCGTAATTTTGAAACGTGGGAGTGGCGATGTCAAAAAAAGACTCGTGTTTACAAACAAACCACTACATTAATGTAGATAGAGTAATGGAGTAATGCTGCACTTGAGAAGCCCACGACTTCAGTAGAATGAAAATATTCTAAAAAACTTTTTTTTTTTAAATTGTAAACAATTATAAGACCTAATTCTATCTGAGGACCTGAAGGATAACGTTTTACCTTCTGATCAAGCACAAAAACCGGAAAATACCTGTCTACCAACCAACGTTTTACCAAATGGGATCTCATGCTATTATCAGCTCTTAAAAATAACGACAACACAAACAACTGATATACAAAAATAACTCCCGAGATAGGTTTTTTTTTTGATAATTTCCCTTAGAGATACGGATTCATTTTTTCAAAAAGAATTGCTGTAGAGCTAAAAAGATTCAATTTTGTTCGACATTGAGATGCTCTGAAGATGATACTGCCTGAAGGGATCGGCCCCGAGGCTGGATTCGTACTCAATGACTTCGCTTGGTTTAGCATAAATGTCTAACAGCCACGGGTGCCTCCTTAAAGGACGACACACATCGGATACAGTCATTTCAAATTAATTACATTTCAGAAAATTTTCAAATTCATATTTCAGAAAATTTTCCAACTTATTAATTAAATTTCAGAAAATTTTCAAATTCATTAATCACATTTCAGAAAATTTGAAAAATTCATTAACCACACTTCAGAAAATTTTCAAATCCATTAATCACATTTAAGAAAATTTTCAAATTCATTAATCACATTTAAGAAAATTTTTTAATTCATTAATTACATTCGCCTGAATCTAATTGTGTACAAAAATTGTAAGTTAGCTTTAAATTTTAATTTTCATACAAAGCAATCCTGACCAGATTTGTTTCAGAGATTAACTTTTCGACTATGAAATCATTACTGCTTTTGGTGGTGAACGAAAGAGTATAGTACACTAACTAACCAAAATTACCATTTGTATGTTATAGTACAAGTCTATATTTGGACTCTCTAAGCTAAACTGAAGTGAAATAATTTACTGTTTTCTGACTATCCCCTAAAAATTCTTGAAATAAAGATAAATATTCATGGCAGTTTTAGACTTGTTTAAGTCACTTTAAAAAAAAACACAATACTTGTATACGAAAACATGAACTTAACCTACAGAGTCAAAAAAACAACTTTAAAGAATTTAGGAGAACTTAACGTAAAAAAGAAGAAAACATCTCTTTCTTATGGGAAGTGTGTCATAGAGAGAAAACCTGGGGTCGACATTCCAAAGAAATAATTAAGAAGAGCTTCCAGGAAGGCGTCGATAGGTGACACAGAGAGCGACACAAGTGTCACAGCTTTAGACACAAATTCAGGGCCGTGGTGATTTAATAGAAGTAAAGGTACTGTAGCCCTATTTTTTAAAGAAATATTTTTCTATTGGCGCTCACTGATTTTATGAAGGCATTCGAGAAACGAATTTTCGAACAACGTCCTTCGTACATTAAGGAATAATATAACAAACCAAATTCTACAATGTACTCTTATTTTCACTTATTAAAAATTTGGCAACTTAGTTTTGCCAGCAGGTGGTAGGGTTTCAAGTATCATACTCTATTGCTGTCAGTCGCGTATAATGGTGGTGTTTCACTTCTATTTTGATCTTCGCTAACTCAAGGACCTTATCACGTACAACCTACTCGTCACTTGACATGGGTTCTAAATTACGCGGCGTTATTGTGGCTGTGTTAAAGCTCCTAAAGGAGGCTAGAAATAGGCAGCCGGAATCGATTACATTACATTACGAACAACTTTATTGGCTGATTTCACGTGACGTAAATCATTCCTGTTTTTATTACAGGATTTCATTGCTAATTTCGGTGATTATGGTGGTGGAAGTTTCGTCTACTACAGTAATTAACCAATCAAGGTCTTCCATTCTGTGGGACTGTTGCCACTCAAGGAGTAAATTCAGCTCATTATACGACGATTTCGGAAATTTTTACTGTACCTACTTAGCCGCATGATCCCTAGTGGCAATGTTAAGTCGATTGAAACTTTCACACGCAACGAGGGACAAAAAGGGGCTTCGTTTGGAAAAGTGGGACATTCAAGGAAAAATAATCGTGTCGAGAATTTCGAATGCTGCGACCTTGACCGATCGAGGAAGTTAAAGGTGTGGGATTAGAGTAATTTAGAAAATGGATACTGAAAAGATGTTTTGATACTAGTTAAAGATGCCCAATTCAAAACTTTATAATTTAATTTGCTTGTTTCACATGACGTAAATCATTCCTGCTTTCACTCCCGATTTTCATTGGTGGTCTCGGTGATTGGTTGTATGGCAGGGTAACTCCACCCACTACATTGAATAAGTTATTGGTTGGTAGACATATATTTTCAGGCTTGTGTGCTTGATCGCAAGGACCCGCTTATAAACCATCGTCAAGTAGGACAACACAGGACACACACATACAGAAATGACAGATGCTGCCATCTGTCGCCACCTCCACAATTTAGACATGTCCCTGAAGGGGAGGGGAATTTTCTCCAGGTACCTGTACCCGTGGGAAACTGCGCAATGACCGCCCACGGGACTTTCGGACCCAACAGATTTAACGAGCACGTACTCCGCATATACTCGACAAACACAAACATCCATGCCTCATCGGGATTCGAACCCGGACCCAGCAGCTCCAAAGGCCAACGTCTTGACAACTGTGCCGCCGGATCGGCTTGAATAAGTAATCGAGACCTTATTTTAATTCCTATAGAACTGTTGCCACATAAGACGCATATGATTCCTGATGCATTGAAGTAGTTTTAAAAGAGGACTCAAAACGCAATCCTTTATTCGTTTTGTGACATCTTAAAAATTGCCACCACTTAAAAATGACTACCAAATATTGCCACTACTTTAAAAAAAATCACTAACAAAACTACGCTCCAAATTTTATATTCTTTAGTTTACTACGAATTTAATTATTTCTGAACTCTTTGGGTACGATAACCTTTATTTTTCAGTTTCTAAAAAGAAAAATAGGAAGTCAAGTTGTAATTTTCTTTAGTTTACAACCTTATTTGGAACAAAATAGAACACAAACCTATGTCTATAAATGGCAAATGTTTTCGAATCTACAAATGAGACCGCAAATGTTATCCAAAATATAATAAAACTAGTTTTGAGGCTATTTCTTAGCTTAGTTTTAAAGTTGTGTTTATAGGCTCCCTCTACAAGAAAATTAACTTTTGATTAGGGCTCTATCGTGACAAAGCCAGGAGGCGAAATTTCGTTCTAAAAAACATAGTTAGGTTTTGATCTTAATTTGTTAAAAAAAAATTTTGAACATTGATGCAAGGTTGTGGTGTTGTATTCATTTCCCGAAGGCTTCTGAAAAAATATTTAAGTTTTAGCTTGGATTTTTTTTTTGTTAGTCTTATAAAGCATATATCAAACTGTGGATGAAATTAGGTCAACTGGCTAGTTTCAGGAGACGTAATTACTTTAAGCTTTCATTCCTACATTTCTTTCTATCGGTACTCTGTTCCAACGTGACATTAATTCACCAAACGAGGCCCGGGAAAGAATTTCTTTTCATTCTAGCATTTCTGTTGCCACTCAAGACCTGAAACATGTCCATTGCAGATAATTTTTTATTTTTTTGTAGTGTTTTAATGTATTTTTTATTTTTGTGTAGTGTAGTAAATCGTATTTTAAAAATCGCTTAAAAGTTATACAGATAATATTAGCTTTTACAAGTTTTTTTTTTAATCAGAAATAAAACGTTATAGAAATAAAATATCGTATCAAAAGCCGTTGAAAATAAATTATTTTTGTAATAAGTTAAATTTCCTTGAGAATATTTTTCGAACAAATGTTAAATTTCTCTATTAGTTTTAAGTTTGAAAAAAATCTATTGCTAGTGTAACACTAAAAAAACAAGTTGATTACGCAATTCGAAGTCATTATTACAAAGAATGTCTTCTGCTATATCCTTATCTTGTTAGCGTCATCTACAGGATACAAGATAATGTTTTCACACAATCCAAATAAAAAAAAAGTAATTTTATACGGTTATGTGAACTCCATTGAGTGACGTTAAATATGTTCTTTTTAATTGTAAAGAGAATAAAATATGGCAACAGCCAAAACCGTTAATAAGACTTCCATTCTTAATCAACAAAGCGGGTAAAAGTTTCTTAATAGAGAACAAAAATGGTGGAGTCCATTTTTATTACTCTTGAATAGAACGACATCCTTTTACGATTGTTCTTTTATTAAAAGAAAAATTCTGAGAATATATTACTTTTTTAAAGAAACATAAACGCCATACATAATGCAATATTTAATTCGACATAATGCAAATATTTTATTCGAAAAGCGTTGGAATATGGGAGATGTAAAGCATTGGGCGGATGGGTATTTTTAACTTCTCATGCATATCGAAGTTTATATACTTTTGTATCAGAATTTCAGTTTGGTGGCATTCAAAGTTTATTTCAAAGAAGTATAAAAAGTTCGGAAATTCTAAGGATAAATAAAAAAAATCAAAGGCTTTATTTTGTTAAAAAAGACTTAAATTCAAAATTGAATATTTTGAAACAGGTAGAATTTTTTTAACTACAACATCATGATTTCTAAAAAAGAAAAAGAACAATATAAAACTACATTTTTAACCGTATGCTGTTAAAATCATTTTTAATTTAAGTTTAAGGTCAGTGCTCCTAATTGCGTTAAATCTAAGAAAATGGTGTTTAATTAGTCCTTTTGAAATTTTATTTGCTTTCAAACTACAATATTTATATGTAAAATAATGGTCTTTTGGAACAGAAGTCAGAGTAGAACCAAAATAGCCATGATCAATATTTCTTATTAAACAAATTACTTATCGAACATGTTTAATTGTATAATACGAATCTACAAAACAAAAGAAATTTTACTTACATAAAACTTCAGTAACTAGTTGCCAAAAGTTGCAACCTTTCAATACACCACAATATTTTATATTCATTTAAAAACACCGAGTTTTTAGAACACTTCAAAAAGCAAAAGTCAATTTTTATAGAATTAAATCACTATTGCCACTCACAACAATCAAAAGAGAAACTTAGTTTCTATTAAAATTAATGGAAATTTATTTTTGCGTCAAAAATAGTATTATTTGATTGTTCGAATTTTTTTTGTTTAAAAAAGAACACAAGGCGTTCTATTTTATATTTAAAAAGGCAGACGTGATTTTTCATTTACATTTAAGCATTTATTGATGAGTTATATGACGTTTTATTAAGAATTATTCTTTTTGGCAAGGTTTTTTCAGTGTCTTTTGATTTCAAATCAATTTTGAAAATCATTCTTCGAAATACAAATCCATTTAGCAAACGATAAACAATTATTAATTGAATTTTCAACAAAAAACAGTTAAATTCGGATGTTTATAAGAGTTTAATGTAGAAATAAAGGTTGTGTTTGGAATTTTTTTTTATTTTTTGACACATGGTTTTTGCGTGCAAGCAATTCTAAGTGAGAGTTTCTGTTACAAACTTACCTGTTATGTTTAAGGAAAAAAAAACAGATATTTTATATGCAGAAAATGTATTTCGTTAGGTTTTATTTTGTTTTGTCTATTATTGCCCAATAAATCCGAAATACGACCCGTGCTCCAAAATATAGTGAAATCTTGGCTCATTTATTAGATTGATCTTAAAACTAAAATTTCTTCGTAAGAAATGCTATTTCATACATTAACTTCATTATTTGATTTGCAAATGAATTTAGCAAACTGGTTCAATTACCTCAAATATTTTTAAATGCCTTGCGATTGGAAACAATGTATATCAGGTATCTATTGTAATGATTGATAATGACAAATGATTGCTTATGAAAGCCATTTATTATTGTTCATAAATCTTCATAACTTAATCATTGATCCACAAACTTAATCGTTGCTTAAATAGTTCAAAAATCAATTGATGACAATCAATGCCGATGGTGATCAATCGATGACATCGATCAATCATATTGAAAAGTAATGTATAGCTAACATACATGAAATCGTATATCACCTTACATCGTAATTACGATATCTGGTGATGAGATAATGATTTTGATTTAGAACTCGATTCTGCGCGTTATTTAAGTGTCATCTAGAGGCTCATTTCTTTGATTGATTAGAAATTTGGCGCCCTATTTTGTACAATGAAAGGGTTTCTTAATGAGTAAGGTTACAAAAATTGGGTGTTCGATATACACTGCTCAAAACAATTAGGGGAGCACATATTTTAAACATAATTTCGTTCCCAATGATTGCATTGGGAATCATCAGCTTGTGATTTTTTTCTAACTAAGTTAAATTCGCAACTTATGTATCGTTAGATACATCATTATATGGAAGAATAACGTATTTTGAAGAATTTAATATTTTTTTTTTTAATATTAATGAAAATATGAAAAATATGGTAAAATAAATTTCACTTTAAAACAGTTTTAGAAAATAAATTGACCCTAAATTTTTCATGCTTGCATTTTTTAGATGTTTAAAAATAAATTTCAACTATTTTTAACAAAAAAAAGTTTTGAAAAAATTATTGTTATAATTTATTAAAAAGTTATTATTCCATTTCCCTCCTTTAAATTTAAGTATTAAAAACTTATTTTTTTCTCCTGTTTTTTACTATTTCATTTCGAATGCATAGTGAACCTATTTAACAAATTTCAGATTAATCGGATAAAAATTAAAAAGTTGGGAGTGAAGTTAAAGTTGGAATTAAAAAGTGCTCCCCTAATTGTTTTGAGCAGTGTAAATTCAATGATGATGTTACACAATAAGTGGTGTTGATCGAAGTCACTTAATCAAAGGCCAACTCAGCTTGCAAGGCCAGAGAAACTTTCCGTGACGTCACACATTCAAATAAAACACATTCAAATAAAATTGCCCCCCCCCCCCCACCCCAGTCAAATAAAACTGCCCACGTAAATTTTCCTATTTTTTTTCCAGCAGTTATGTGTTTCTATAATTTTTTGTATTGAATTTGGTTGTATTGAAATGAATGGTAGTATTATAATGAATGCAATTAAAAACAATTATTCAAAAAGTCACAGAGTTTACGTTCCTTACACTCTTTAACAAAACGACCATTAGCATTAACGTCTGTAATTCCAATTTTCACACCCAACTCTTTTTTGACGATTATTCAACTAACATAAACTGCACATTTACTATCCAAACCCCGTGGAAGTTAGAGTTGCCCACACAGTCAAATTTCCTTAAAATATGCCCTGCTATTGTAGATTGGTATTTTTTAATTTGATGATTAACTTTACTTTAAAAAGTATTTTTTTCAACTATAAATTTTTTGTTAAAGTATCAGTCCGAAAATGACCCCTAAAAGTATCCAGGCCTTGGGCCCCAACCTGTCATAGTCAAGCCCGGCATGCATTATGTAATACACCAAAGAAATCTTATAATTTAACCCTTTCAGTCCCAGTGATGCTATTTGGCATCATTATTATTCAGATTATAATTTAAAAAAAAAATAATAGGGCTGACATCTTAGGATTAAAGAAATATATTTTCTAATAGAAAAAAAGTTTGAAGAATCGAATGATATGCTTTTTGAGATCATAAATGGCTCTAGACGATCAGAAAAAAATTTCTAAAATGATGTGCCAAATTTCCATTGGGACTGAAAGGGTTAATTTAACGATTAACCTTAAAAAGTATTTTTTTTTCAACTATACATTTTGTGTTAGTTAAAATATCAGTCCAAAAATAACCCCTAAAAGTATCCATGTCCAACTTGTCATGGTCAAGCCCTTCATGCATGATGTAATAATTACACCACAGAAATCTAGTTATCTAAGAGTTGTTTTCAAATGCAGAAAAGGACGATGACCCTTTGAGTGTTTTCTTTTTTGGCATTCCTCGGTCATTATTTGTACACACGTTTGTTGTCTTGTAATGCCATCGACAACCGGGTTCGCCAATGGCGAAATGTTCCCCGAAACCACACGACTTTTTCTGGTAGAGTTTATTTTTGTTTAAATTATTAGCACTTTCCGGTTCCGTGGTTAGTTTTCATATTTAATTATTCACAAGATGATGTATTGGTGGAAAGTTAGCGATGGTCGGTTGGAATCTTTTATTAAGACTTGCTGTATCAAAACTATTTGAAGAGCTTGTTTATTCTAAATGGCATTAATGTTTTCCTATTCAATTTTGTATGATTAAAATTTATTTCTGAGTTTAAGAAATAATCCATTTCTAACTATGTTTGGAGCTTTTACTTTATTGAATATGCGTTGTTAGATGTATGCAGCCATATTTTGCTTTGAAAAGTCACATTTTAACTAAACGCCATTTGGGAAAATAATTTCCATATAATGAGCTTAAAGAGAACGCCTTTAAGATAGGGGTGATGAGGGTGGTGTGGCACTAGATGCTGTTAATTTAGAGAAGCAGTCTCTGCACCAAACACTGCACTCTAAAAAATAATCAAAAATGACGAAATTTTCCTTAATTTTGACGATTCCGTTACTGGCAAATGCTCCGAGTTTTCGTTTCTTCAAAGTGAGGTAATTTGAATCGTCATTTTTATGAGGATTTGAATGTCGTCTAATCTAAAGAAATATTTCGTCATTTTTGAGCATGTGAGTACAACAATGAGATTTCAGTTTCCTCAAAATCAAGATACAGAATCGTCAAATCACGATCGTAAAAGTAAGGATTCGCGTTTACTCAAAGTCACGTGATAGTTTGACGAAACAATCCTCAAAATTAACGAAATGAGGCTTGAGGATTCATGAATAGTCAAAAATAAAAGGGTCATTCCATGTGAAATCACCCAAATTTAGGAAAATTTGTTGCCGACTAGTCACCGATTTTTTTCAAAAAATTACCACTTTAACTTGTTGTGGAGAAACCCTCAAATATCAATTTTTAGCGCATTTTGTCGATTATTTGCTGAGATACGGACATTTGAAAAATGACCGTTTTTGACGAATTTCGGCCATCTTGGATTTAACACTATGCACTAAAACTTCAATAACTTGAGAATGAATTGTTCAAATTTAACAATTTTGGTGTCCATTTGAAGCTATTTATAAAGAAATATAAATCTAGTGTTTAAAAGAAGTTTAAAAAATTTTTTACTAAAGTTTTAGAAGGAAAATTAAAAAAATCACTGTTAAAATTTTAAAAATTTCAATAGGCTGTAAAAAAAATAGGTATATTTTTTTTTCTTCGAAACTTGGTGAAAACATTAAATAATATGTGTTCTTTAAGTACAAAAAAAATTGGAGAGGTAAAATTTCTTAAAAGCTAGAAAAGAATTTTTTTGTAACCCGTAATATTGAGCGCTACGGTTGCAATAAATTGAAAAATAATTCTTCAAATTTCACAATTTTTGTGTCGTTTTGAAGCTAATTATATGAGAAATATAAATCCAGTGTTTAAAAAAGGTTAAAAAATGTTTTATTATAATTTAAGGAAATTGTAAAAAAAAACTCCGTTAAAATTTTTCTAAATTCAATATGCTTAAAAAATATATACCCAATTTTTCCCACCTGAAAATTGGTGAAAACAGTAATCAATATGTTTACTTTAAGTACAAAAAAATCAGAGAGGTAAAATTTCTTAAAAAATAGAAAAGATTTTTTTTGTAACCCATGATATTGAGTTAACAAACTCACAAACGTTTGGAGTAGGAATATATGACACTGAAAAGTTTCTAAAAAATAATTGTTAGTACTAGCAAATGAGATCCAGGTACATACCATTTTTAACATTGAGAAGAATTAATTTATTCCTTCCTGAAGTTTTCAAACAAGTGTTCAATTGACTTGGTTTCATCAGGGGTGATTTTGTATGTTCTCAACATTTAACAATCAAACAAAGGAGAGCTAAATAATCGTGTGTAATATAGTTTCAGAATTTTCACAGTTTGCAAAGCAGTTCAGTGACAAATAGTATATCAAAAGAGTTAGAAGTGCCTCTTAGAAAAAACAAACTTCAATTCTGCATTACTTAATATAAACAATCCCTGCACCTTTTGCCTATGGATTGTTTGTTTTTATTACTGAAAAATGACATGGTTTAGTGATGACTTGTTTTGATTTTTGAGGTTTTGTTGAATGATTTAATTTCCTGTTGTCATAGGTTTTGAAGAAATTAGGCAGATGTTCAAAGCTTTTTCCTTAATAACTTACCATGTGGATTAAATACTTTATTCTACTTGATGCAAAAGACAGTGTAAAGGAAATGAAAACTTATTAGACAGGAATGAGAGATTCAATTTATGTAAAATTATTGGATCGAATTACACTTTTATTATTATAAAAACCTTTTTAGTGCTTAAAATCAAGTTAACTTAACATGATAATGAAAATTTTATTTTTTAGAAACATTTTCATTGGCATATTCCTGCAACAAAGGGTTTTATAGCTCAGTACCATGAGTTATAAAAAAAAATCTTTTCTAGCTTTTAAGAAATTTTACCTCTCTGATTTTTTTGTACTTAAAGTAAACATATTGATTAATGTTTTGACCAATTTTCAGGTGGGAAAAATTGGGTATATATTTTTTAAGCATATTGAATTTAGAAAAATTTTAACGGCGTTTTTTTTACAATTTCCTTAAATTATAATAAAACATTTTTTAACCTTTTTTAAACACTGGATTTATATTTCTCATATAATTAGCTTCAAAACGACACAAAAATTGTGAAATTTGAAGAATTATTTTTCAATTTATTGCAACCGTAGCGCTCAATATCACGGGTTACAAAAAAATTCTTTTCTAGCTTTTAAGAAATTTTACCTCTCCAATTTTTTTTGTACTTAAAGAACACATATTATTTAATGTTTTCACCAAGTTTCGAAGAAAAAAAAATATACCTATTTTTTTTACAGCCTATTGAAATTTTTAAAATTTTAACAGTGATTTTTTTAATTTTCCTTCTAAAACTTTAGTAAAAATTTTTTTAAACTTCTTTTAAACACTAGATTTATATTTCTTTATAAATAGCTTCAAATGGACACCAAAATTGTTAAATTTGAACAATTCATTCTCAAGTTATTGAAGTTTTAGTGCATAGTGTTAAATCCAAGATGGCCGAAATTCGTCAAAAACGGTCATTTTTCGAAAGTCCGTATCTCAGCAAATAATCGACAAAATGCGCTAAAAATTGATATTTGAGGTTTTCTCCACAGCAAGTTTAAGTGGTAATTTTTTGAAAAAAATCGGTGACTAGTCGGCAACACTCATTGGGTGATTTCACATGGAATGACCCAAAAGTGTTATTTCTGAGAGTGTCTCAAAATAACTTTTAAACTATACACTACTAATAAAGATTAGGTTATCCTGCTCACTATATTGTTTAACTGCGATTCAACTCTTGCTGTAGGTCTGGCATACTGCAATCAAATGTGTGAAAATTTAGAAATTTATCGTATATCCCATTTTATAAAAACTTGGTAAGTAGAATGTTGGCTACTCTTAGGATAAGTTATCTAAGCGTATCGCTGTGAGTCCTACAATAACTTGCATAATTGGCAGTGGCTGATTCCCTAATATTAAACTCTTAACCATCAAATATACAAGACCAAATTTCAACCTATGCTCTTTTTTATAAAAAACTTCCAAAGCATCCGACTTTCATCTCAGTTTCTCCTGTGTTAAACCACGGGATGGGGAGCCCAGTCGGTTAGGCACTCGCCTAGCATGCGAAGGAAGATCACTGGTTCGATTCCGGGCATCGCCAAAATAACTGCCGACCTATAAACGGCCCGTGAAGCCAAAAATGTCCGATGAATAATACCCCGTGTAAGGGAGTGCACGTTAAATATCCTTCAAAGTCCTAACGCTGATTACGATGTCGCCTTTAACGGTTGCGTTGGGTGCCTATTCAGGTGTCGGCTCGTCACTTGACTGGGGTTCTAAAATACGACGCCCTTCGGCAATAGCCCTCGTGTAGCTCTAGTGCAAGGAAAATTCAAACCTAACCTGTGTTAAACCATCACTTTAAGCGCTCAACCAACTTTTATCAATTCCTTCCAGCGAGTATTTCAATGATTGCGTTAATTAGCATATTTGGTTCAACCTACATAATCTGAGCCTGGTTTAATTCCGCCACCGCAACCACCGAGACGAGAAACTTCAATATACCTTTTGTATGAAAAGTTTTCATTTCATGAAAGGGGTTCCAAATCCCATAATATAGTTTACTCCATATGGGATGATTATTGCATAACTGGTGCAAGTCGATTGGTAGACATATATTTTCAGGCTTGTGTGCTTGGTCTCAAGGACCCGCTTATAAACCATCGTCAAGTAGGACAACACAAGACACACACATACACAAATGACAGATGCTGCCATCTGTCGCCACCTCCACAATTTAGACATGTCCCTGAAGGCGAGGGAAATTTTCTCCAGGAACCTGTACCCATGGTGAACTGCGCAATGACCGACCACAGGACTTTCGGACCCAACAGATTTTACGAGCACGTACTCCGCATATACTCGGTGGGTCTTCAGTGGCACCGTGTCTCGATCTCTCAACCTTCCGATCTAGAGACCGAGACCCCTAGGCTCCCTACAGCCCCCAAGTCCGATGATTAAGCTTGAAATATAAGGCTGACGTGGCCGATTGGTTAAGGCACCAGCCTCAGGATTCAACCTTCTCAGGTTCGAATCCCACCTACTGCCTGTCGTCCTATAAATCGGATATCTGTACTGGAAAGAGTAGAAAAAACCCAACTCGTGACGGATGGGCCCGAGTACACTGGGGCAGACGTGCTCGTTAAATCTGTGGAGTCCAAAGTCCCGACGGCATCAGCGTACGATGTCGTTCGAAGTTCCGTTGGGTGCCCGCTCAGGTGTCGACTCGTCACTGGATCAGGCTTATAAATTACGAAGCGTTATTGGCTGTGTTAAAGCTCCTCTGTGTTAAAGGAGGCTAGAAATAAGCAGCCGGAAACGATTACATACATACAGACGGAAACAAACGGACGGATGGAACGGACAAACCGAAATCTCCACACACACAAGACAATTTCCTACTTACATTTTTTAATTCTACCACTCCTAAGGCGAGCGATTTTTGTTCGGCGACAATCGATTTAAAACTGAAGTAATGAAGTAAAACCAAACTTTTCCGCGGATATCGAATTTTTGCAATAAGGTCGGCGATGATGTGAAGTGGGGGCCATATGACATATTTTCGGCGACTTGACCGGGACAATTATGTTTCGCAGTATACTCGGGACACTACTAAGTATTAAAATCAGTACTGTGATGGAGTAAAACAAAAACAAACAAAAAAAGGTACCAGAGTTTTTCCAATCAAGTCAGGCGACAATGTCTAATGGGTTCGCATAAGTTTTTGCACAAGATTGCATTTTCATCCAGGAACTTTCT
Source organism: Hylyphantes graminicola (assembly GCA_023701765.1). NCBI lineage: Eukaryota > Metazoa > Arthropoda > Arachnida > Araneae > Linyphiidae > Hylyphantes > Hylyphantes graminicola. Next base: position 55,634,947 of record CM043118.1, on the reverse strand, counting down.
AGCTGCCACCACTATTTGGTTCGTGGATTTACAATTTTTGTGGTAAAAGAAACACCATAACTTGAAATTCCCACACCACCGCAAAAGTGGTAAATTCACGCTCTAAACAATGGTGGCAGCTACACTCTTAAAAACAAAAGAGTGAAATCCACTCCTATAGGAGAAGTGCATTTTCGACACTAGAAAGGAGTGAAAATTAACTCAGACTGAGTTAAAATCACTTGTTCGTTTTAAGAGTGTACGAATGATATTTATTAGAAGAAATTATATATTTGATACAACTTACATACAACTAACTCCTTACAACAAATAACTTTGTATTTTCAAATAGCTCGAATTTTCATTGTTTGAAAGCTCTGTTGTCATCTGAGCCACTTGTCCGCAGTTCAAATGTCAAAGCATAGGGGAAAAGCACAGGGATTGTGGTGGAGATCCTGTCGGAGGTTTAACTATACAAAATAGTAAAATCCATTCCTATAGGAGAAGTGCATTTTCGACACTGGAAAGAGTGAAAAATAGATCAGACTGAGTTAAAATCGTTCGTTTGTTTTAAGAGTGTAGGTAAAGTTTGAATTATCGTCGCGCTTGAGCTACAAAAGGGATATTGGCGACGGGCGTCGTAATTTAGAACCACAGGCGACAGCTAGGAAGTTCCAAGATTCCGAGTTGACATCTGATTACACCACCCCAACGCAGGGCGAAATAGTACGCAGCGCTGGGAGCATATTTTACGAGCCCTACCTCTACATGGGGGTTTGATTCATCTGACTTTTTAAGCTGCACAGTGCACATACCGTTAACAGGTCGCTATTTATTCTAGCAATGCCTATACCCAAACCTGGAACCCTTCGCATGCAAGGCAAGCGCCTTACCGACTGGGCTTCCGAGCCCCAATTAAATAAGAATTACTTATTTAATTATAAGAAAATAAATATACGTTTTTCTTACGAGTGAAAATATGCAATAGGATTTTTCAGTCTATCACGATAGAAATGTCTAAAACCAGGACAGAACCCAGAAAGGTATCCTGGTCCTCCATGGCATGATGCACTTATCTACCGAGCTACGACGACTGCCCTTAGCCCAAACATACGTAGACTAAAAGCGAAAATCCTCGGTAAATTTCACCCGTAGATGAAAATAGGGACAGTTATGTAGTAGTGTAGTGTAATCGTTTCCGGATGCCTATTTCTAGCCTCCATTAGGAGCTTTAACACAGCCAATAACGCCTCGTAATTTAAAACCCTGGTCAAGTGACGAGGTTGACCTGAGAGGGCACCCAATGGAACTTCAAGCGACCGTCGGGACTTTGGACTCCACAGATTTAACGAGCACGTCTGTCCCAGTGTACTCGGGAGTTGGACTTTCTACTCTTTCCCAGTACAGATATCCGATTTATAGGATGACTGGCAGTAGGTGGGATTCGAACCCCCGCACTCCTGAGAATTCTGAATCCTGGATCGGATGCCTTAACCACTCGGCCAGGGACAGTTATAGGACTTCAAAAACGTTCGACATGAACCATTCTAACTCTCACTCCGAAAATAGTCACATATTGTAACAAAAAAAAACTCAATTCGAACCCGAGTCTACTCTTTCCAGTACAGATATCCGATTTATAGGATGACTGGCAGTAGGTGGGATTCGAACCCCCGCACTCCTGAGAAGGCTGAATCCTGAGTCGGATGCCTTAACCACTAGGCTACGGACGTGCCAGGGACAGTTATAGGACTTCAAAAACGTTCGACATGAACCATTCTAACTCTCACTCCGAAAAGAGTCACATAATGTAACAAAAAAACTCAATTCGAACCCGAGTTGATGAACAAGGCATTGCCAATCCGGGTGCTTCTTCTTACTGTTGACCTCCTTTCACGACCCGCTTTTTTTCCCCGCACAGCTTGCGGAGAAGTTCTTAAAAAACAACCAGGAGACCAGGTATCCGAGCAAAACGGTTTTCGACATTGAACTTGAAAGAACAGTTGTGATTCGGCTTTTAGGAGTGACGGACCTTCTTTTTGGAAGTTAAGAGAAAATTTTGGTGGATTCGACGAAGAAGAAGGTTGTGAAGATGGTGATCAATAAGCAGTTTAAGGTGGGTAGATGAAATTGTTTTATAAATATTTAATTAATACTAGTAAACAAAAATTTAAGAATTTAATGGACAAGTGTATTTTTAAGATGTATTTGTCTTTGGTCGACTGCTGATCTTTATAATTAAAAAAAAATTAAACACGATTAAATTCAGCGCAATTTTGATAAGAATTTTAAATATATAGAATTAAAAAAAAATACTATTTAGATATTCTCAAATTATTCGACTTCAGTATACATATATTTAGCCTTAAAACTCTATAAACTTACGTTCAATTTACAATACTATTAAAAAAATAACTTGCGTCCACAAAACATAGCAAACTTTTTATTCTCGCCATAAAAAAAATCTAAGATTTAAAAAATATTGCTGACTCCATTAAACTCTTATAGAAAAATGTGGAGTTTCTTTTTAATACTGCAACAGCTTTCAAATGAAAGCTGTTGCAGTATTAAAAATCCAATTCAACAATCGTGCAAGCACATTTAATATTTACTTCCCTCAAATTTTGTTTATTTAGAAAATATGTAGGTACATATTAGAAGGAAGAAAATATGCATATATTTAAAACGTACAAAACGTAGATTTTTTTGGTACAAGAATGCACATAGTAGATTTAGTGCTGCCATCTATTGCCATTTTGTTAAGACTAAAAATGACCCGAGATCTTTACATTATCATCTCAAATACAATATGGATTCATTTGGATGCTAATAGTGAAGTCTTGAAGCATATTTCACTGAGCAAAAATATAATTAGTACATTTTTTAAATTATTTAATTAACCTTACACTTTAAAAATAAAATTGTGCAAATTAATAGACATAATGACTATCTAGGAAAAAACATATTCATTTATATGATTCCTTATACTTTTGCACAACGGAAAATTTGATTTAACTACTATTAGGTCTTAGCTTACATCGGTACAAGCCCCCAGATGAAATTCACTTTCATTTTCAAATGTTATCTACTTTCTCTAATATCAAACAATTTTTTGGAAATGTAATAAACCATTGAACATTTTTATTTAAATTTGAGACATTTTTGCAATAAGTAAATAATTGAAGTGAAGCAATAAAGTTATGGTTTCAATATATAAGTAAGCAAGACTAACTTCTATTTCATGAATAGGGCCGAACATTGAATAAGGCTTATTATTTTTTTTTTTATATTTCTGGGCATAGCCACTCTTAGATTAAATATGCACCACGCACAAAGTTTATCAGATAATAAGTGAGCCATTATAAGTTTTTGAAAATGAAAAAAAAAAGACGAGCAGTTATGAGATTCTCTGATTATGCCAATGGTTTCGACAACTACGATTTTTTACCAAGTTTTTACCACGATGCGCATCTGTTCTCTATACCTTATTTGGATGTTATGATTGTGTTCTACTTAATTAAATCAGTCTGTGATACCTTGCACTCTTAAAAAACAAACGAGCGATTTTAACTCAGTCTGAGTTAATTTTCACTCATCCCAGTGTCGCAAATGCACTTCCCCTATAGGAGTGGATTTCACTCCTTTGCTAAGTTAAACCTTCGACAGGATCACTCCAAACGAGTGATTTTAACTCCATCTGAGTTAATTTTAACTCCTTTCCAGTGTCGAAAATGCACTTCTCCTATAGGAGTGAATTTCACTCTTTTGTTTTAACCCTTTCAGTCCCAAAAATTTACTACACTACAGAAACATCTGATATTCACAAAATAAGCTTATTTTAGGTCAAATATACGAATTCCATAAGAAAAAAAATTCATTCAAATTTTTTATATGGTTTTTGAAACAATGCAAAAAATTTTTAACTGTGGAAAACAACAAAATAAAAATATATATATATATATTACTTAAAATTACTTCGAGTTATATATTTTAAGGTATCTGACCATATTATTAAAAAAATTTAGTAATTATTTTAACCGAAATAGCTTAAATTGTGTTTTAAATATGTGGAACTGAAGTGAACTTATCAAAAATCAGGAGAAACGCTTGTTGACTATTTTCTAAATAAAAAAATAGTAGTTCTGTCTTCTATTGAGATTAATGTAAAATATTGTCTGATAGAAAAAAGTATGAATAATCGAATGATGCGTGTTTGGATGTCATAACGGGACATAAAAATTTTGAAAAAAATATTGAAAGTGATGATGCCAAATGGCATCACTGGGACTGAAAGGGTTAAGAGTGTGGATTCGAACGTGGGACAAAAAATTCTAAATTCTACCATCTACTAGTTCAACTGGAGATCACACAGGTGTTTTGAACCCCTAAGGATTTAATATAATACCATGCTTCTTTCAAGTAATAGACCGAGAGCCCAGGGCTAACAGACCTAAGTCATTTTTTAAAGGATGAAATAATGTATCAGATTATATTCGGTTTTCATTTACTATTAGTGTATGCATACCCGCTAGGGGAGTGGATTGACGGCCAATTTACATTATCGGGTGCAAAAAGGAGGTAAATTATAAGTTAACTTAAGTCACTGATTTTTACGTATGTTTTAGAAAATAATGTTAAAAGTTAATAATAAAGTTGCCAGACACTTTCCGTCGGCCGAAACTTTTCAGAGACGCTTTAATAATTAACGCCTGTCAAGTTCAGACTTTGTCACACGCATCTTGTGGCGCTACGTATTTTCTAACTAAACAAAATTTATTTAAAATTAATTACAATATTTTTACTTTTTTTTTCAATTTTTTTTAAGGATCTGTATTTATTTGTTACTTTTATGATGACAGAAATAAAGCTGAGTCGATAATCAATGAAAACGAAAATAGATCTTCATTTCGAGTTAAATATTTTTTTTACTTAAAAAATACGCAGCGCCATATCGCGCCACAAGATGCGTGTTACAAAGTCGGAACTTGACAGGGACATTTAAAGCGTCTGGGAAAAGTTTCAGCAAATTTATTATTAACTTTTAACATTATTTTCCAAAACATACGTAAAAATCAGCCTTTAAAAATGACTTAAGTTAACTTATAATTTACCTACTTTTGCACCCGATACCAGTAAATTGGCCGTCGCCGTCGGTCCACTCCCTAGCAGGTATGCATACACTATAAATTCATTTCATTCTTTACAAAATGACTTAGGTCTGGGGGCCTGGGCTCTCGCTCTATAAGTAACTCGTCAAGTAAGACAAACACAACACACACATACGTGACAGATGCTGCAATTTATCGCCACCTCCGCAATTTAGACATGTCCCTGAAGGGGAGGGAAATAGTCTCCAGAGACCTGTACCCGAGGGAAACTGCGCAATGAACGCTTACAGGACTTTCAAACCCATAGATTTAAAGAGCACGTACTCCGCATATACTCGGTGGGTCTTCAGTGGTATCGTGACTCGATCGCGGGACCTTCCGATTCAGAGACCAAGACACTAGCCACTACACTCTTAAAACAAAAGAGTGAAATCCACTCCAGTTGGAGAAGTGCATTTTCGACACCCTAAAGGCATGCATATTTTCTCAGACTGAGTTAAAATCACTCGTTTGGAGTGATCCTGTCGGAGGTTTAACACACAAAGGATCCACTCCAAAAGGAGAAGTGCATTTTCCAGTCTGGAGGAGTGAAATCCACTCAGACTGAGGTAAATTGGGAGTGTTTGTTTTAAGAGTGTAGGCTCCCCACAGCCATCAGCCAAGTTAGACAACAGGACACAACTTTTCCCCCCCTATTAATAGAATTCAACTTGGCGTGTCAATTTTAGGATTTAAATCAGTAGCTTTAGCACAGTCAATTTCACCCCTCGTAGTTTACAATCCCGGACAGAGAAAGAGGTCCTCATCTGAATTACACTTAACGTAACACGATGAAGAATTAAAAAAAAATTAATTACAGACCGATTTTAGATGAACCAATAGGGTAATTGACTGTATCGCTAAAATACCTTCCAATGTTATTTTAATTATAGTTGAAAGTCGAAAATAACAATGCATATAGATATTTTTTGCGAAATAAATCTTTTAAAAAGGCATTTTTTTCACGTAATCATCACATGCTTACAAACACGTCGATTTGGTTGACGTCATTAGTGACTAAACAAACCGGCTTGATGTTTTTTGTTTTAGAATTAAACTTGATTTAATCTAATTTACTCTTGAAATAATAAATATCGAGATAATGTAAGGCGGTTTTACAGAAGCAAATTGCTCAAATGTGCCTAAAGTCGAATCCAATATGGTGTTTCAAAGTTTGTTTATAGTTACTAGTGACATCACAGACACCACGTTACAGCTAGAAAGCGTTATCGGGATTGATTTTTCGTCCTAATTTTAAAATAATTTTTTTCCGTTTTTATGGGGTATTTGAAAAAAAGAAAAAATATGGGTCGAATATTTTTGGCATAAGAATATTTCAAGCCAATGAAAAGAAAATAGTCAAGTATCCTATTCGACATGCATGAAACCATTTATTTGCGATTTCGTCCGTCAACGTTGCGTTAGGTGCGGAATCAGATGTTGGTTAAGTCACTTGACTGTGGTTCTAAATTATGACGTCCGACGCAAATAGCCATCGTGTAGCTTTAGTGCGACGATAATTCACCCTTACTCATTTATTTGCATATTTTATGATGCCTATAGGTACGGTCCTTTAATAAAATAAGGAGGAAGGTTCCGATCTTTTAACCCATAGAAGACCATTTATGAGTACCATTAACACTTTCATTACCGAATAAAAATGTGAACTTTTTTAAAATTCACTTTTCGTGTAACTGAAGTTTTCCTACATAAATTGCTCAGGTACTATTGTCTGCATTTGTCTCGTATTTTATTTAGATAAACTTAAGCATAAAACTCATTTTCACATGGCAAATTTTCTTGCCAAACGTCTTTGATGAGTACGTAAATTACTCCAATTTTAATGTTTGTAAATTACTCCAATTTTAATGTTACTCCAAGTTTAATGACATATTATGTAGCTTATTAGTGAGGTGTTAATTTAACCAAATCGAACCAATTCAAGAATCGCGTAAGCACATTTAATATTTACTTCCCTCAATTTTTTTTCTTGGAAAATGTGAATCTTCATATTAGAAAGAAGAAAATGTGCATATATTTATGACGTACAAAACGTATATTTTTTTTTGGTATAAGAATGCACATATAGTTTTGGTGCTGCCATCTATTGTCATTCTGTAAAGACTAAAAATGACCCGAGATCTTTACATTATCAACTCAAATACAACATGGATCCACTTGGATTCCAATAGTGACGTCTTGAAGCATATTTTCAGGTTTTGTTTTGTTCGGAATAATGCCGTAGAACTCCTTCTCCTCTATAGAAAAATACAGCGCACTGTGGCGGTATATTGAATACCAGTGCACCGTTGGATTTTGACGTCGGTTTGCTGATTCATACTTATGTCATTTTTTAAGACATCTTTTTATCAATTTTTACACATAAATAGTTGATGTGTGACAATTACTGCCACTTAGAACCACTTCCACACATGGTATACTAACAAAATTTGAAAAATACGACCGTCTCTAAAAATCCAATGATTCAAACCAGTTTCAAGAAGGTGTATAGAATTTGGCATTAAATAGTATAACTAATCACTTTCACTTATTAAGGTTGAATTTTGTCGCACTAGAGCTACACGAGGGTTATCGGCGAAGGGCGTCATAATTTTTAACCACATAATCACTTTCAGTACAAGACGAAGTTTAAAATGATATATTTAGGTCGTCTTAAACTTATTGTAGGAAAAAAACTTAACAATTTCACATTGTATAATGACGTATGGAAATCTTTTACACATATCACGTATGACTTGAGAACTCAATTAATAAAAAGAGGATTCAGTGACACTGTGGGTTGAGAAGGTTAAAAACTCCCGTTTTATGAATAATTGTTTACACTTTACATAATCTAAAACTTAAAAAAAAACCAAACTAGTTATAAAAGGGCGTCACAGACGACTGAACTCAATGAAGAACATTCAAATATCGTTTGCAAATAAAAACAGAACATTAAATTGAATAATGAAAAAGTTTTCCTTGTTTGAAATTCAATTAAAAAAGTCTTAGTCTTAACAGTGTCTGGTGTGGGTTGGGAAAGTTCAGATTAACATAACAAAGGCAATCTTCTACATTTACGTAATTTAGAACTTGAACTACAAACGAGACTCTCATTCGATTGAACTCAAATTAGAGCATCCAAATATCGTTTGCAAAAAAAAAAAAAAAAAATCATTATAATAAATAAATGAAAAAGTGACTTCGTTGGAGTTCAATTAAATAAAGTTTGAGTGGCCATAAATATTTGTAGTGTGGGTTGGGAAAGTTCAGATTATCGAAACAAAGCCAATCTTCAACATTTACGTAATTTAGAACTTGGGCTATAAAAAGAGCGTCTCAGACGATCGAAACCAATGAAGCGCGTCCAAATATCGTCTGCAGTGGGGGGGGGGGGGGGCAACCCGGATTGGAATGTCCCGGTGACACCGTAACCCAGAGAAATTGGAAGGACAAGGTAGATCGTTCACCTTTATCGTAACGAGAGTTCCGGTTACCGCGCTGGGGGCCGAGATTAAGGCGCGCGAGGAACTGTGGGTACGACCTTGACCCGCCGGAATGAGGTTAAATTTATTGTTGGCGATCACCGGCGATGGCCTTTGGCGACTTCCGCACACACTTCCGAAATCGGGGACAGTTTTATGTGGTTTAATTATAGATCAGAGAATTTTTTTTTATATAATCGAAATATCGAAGAATTCGTGAAAGGAGGTCGTATATAAGAGAGGACATTTTTAGTTTCAATGTTTTCAATTTATTTGGGTGCCAAATTAAGATTGGGGTGACTAGGTTTCCATGAAATATGCATAATAATCATTAGTTATTCTCTATTATTCAAAGCCAGGTGTGCCATTAATGACTTGAATAAATAATTCTCCATGACCATTGAATGGAATAAAAAAAAGCGATTGTTGGTGGCCTAATGTTTTAATTTTCAAAATATTTAGAGGCCGATTAAATAAATTTCTCTTTTAATCAGGTAATCTTGAGAAGTGTGGGAAATGTATCAAAAAAAATTTTTTTTTAACAATGGAAATATTTTTACAAATTCGGCAATCACGGCAAAAAATTTTTAAATCCGTATTCACATATTAGGTATGGAAGAATAAAAGTTTGACTTATTTAACTCAACCTATTTACCCGATTGCATTTTTTATCCAAAGGAGGGTATAACATGTTCATTTAAATCAAAATCTCAATTTTTTCAAAACTGTTGCTCCAAGACGTTCTTCCACTAAGCTCTTCAATTGTGATAAATAAAAAAAAATTTAATGTTAAGCGCTTTTCATATATTAGTTGCTATATAACAATATTTTCTTTCAACAGGCTCTCTTCAGCCTCTTCCTGTGGTCGGTGGTTCTGTCTGCCGCCTTCGCCTCCACGGAGGTGGCCGAAAACCTGACCGAGGCCGACAACGGCGAAGAGGATGGGGCCGAGTTCCGTCAAGGCGGCATCGCCCAGCAACTCATGCCCAGCTACCCAGCCATGGCCGGCGTGTACAGCGCCAGCAACGGCGGCGGATACCAATACGCAGCTGGCGGAAATACGGCCGGAGCCAGCGGCGCAGGATCCGGATATGTCAACATGCTGAGGAACCTGTACAGGCCACCCTCGCTGGGCTTGACCGATAAAGTCAGGCACTGGGTCAAGTCCTTCATGAACAGGAGACAGTACGTCAAGCCCTACTACAACCCAGCTATCGGAGGAATAGCCTATGCCCCGAGCGAGTACGGATCGAAGCCGGTGTTCGCCGCTAACGGATACAAGGCCATCTCCGTTCCTCTGAGGCAACTGCAGAAGTACTACAAGCCCTACTACGGAACGGAGGGCGCAAGCGCGGCCGCTGCTGCTGGGCAGTATGCTGGAGTGGCTGGCTCCCCTGGATCTGCATCTGCCAGTTCCTTCTACAGCCAGAATGGCGTGGCTTCTAATGGAGGTCTGTACGCCAGCGAGACTGCCAGCGCATCCCAGTTTTCCGGAGGCAGCAGCGGGCTGTACGGATCTCCCTCTGATGGCGCCAGCGGTCTTTTCGGTGGCTCGGGTGGTGCCTTCTCGTCTGGAAACCCCTCCAGCGGCCTCTTTTCACAGGGAGCTGGCTCCAGCAACATCTTCGGCAACCAAGGAGGCTCTAGCGGCATCTTCGGCCAGTCCGGAGATCTGTCCAGCTACGGAGGCTCCCTCTACGGTGCCAGCGGGAGCCCGTCCAGTGGTCTCTACCATGGATCCAATGCCGGCTCCTACTCAGTCGACGCCAGTAGCTACGGCGGTCAAGAAGGAAGCAGCCAGTACTTCCCATCCTCCGGCAGTGACGGTGGTTACGGATCCAGCGCAGCAGCAAGCAGTATCCTGGCCTCCCTGAACGGAGGATCCTCCAACGGAGGCAGCAGCTATGGAGACCTCTTTGCCAGCGGAGCCAACCCAGCCCCATCCCTCTACAATCCCTCCGGCAACAACCAGAGGCAATACAACGCCAACAAGAAGTCCAGCAACTACGGGGCCAGCAACACCGCCCTCTACATGTCCTCTGACGACAGGAATTCAGAGTCCTACCCCAAACCAGCTCAGGAAAACAGCTTCACCGTCGACTCTTCCTCAGGAAACGGACAAGCCGGGGCTTCCTACTCCTTCTCCGTACAGCCAGCACAGTCCAAGTCGTACAGCTCGGCAGCGTTCGAGAATGCCGGATTCCAGCCAGTGGCCTACTCCCCCGAAGCTTCCGGCAACGCACCCTCCTTCCAAGAGAAAAGCAGCAGCTCATAAGCGCATTTATGTGCTAACAAAAGACTCATAGCTCAACTTACTGACATAGGACTTGCACCTAGGGTATTTTTTATACCAATTTTTTTTTTACAAAAAAAAAAAAAAATGTTGGTGACAAAGCTTTTTTTGGTTGTTTTCCAACACCCTACCAGGGTACGACTACTTGCAATGAAAATTCCTTTTTTTTATACATAACTAGTAGGTAGTAAAGTTTTTAATGGTTCAGAAATCTGTCAGCTGGTCTGACATTCAGTGCCTATTTTGTTGAGCAGCTTAGCTGCCAACAACGGTTCTTTTCTAAGAAAAGAAATTCGGTTTTCTCTTAATGTCTTTTAATTAGATGTCACTGTGACTTAGTTGAATGTTTCTTATTTATACGTTTCATAAAGTAACAGCGCACTATACATTATGCTCAAATGAAAAAATATTGTAAATATTCCTTTAATATATATATTTGCTTTTGTGCAAATCAAGAATATAATACATATCCTCGGAATAAAATTCTTGCGGATGGTTTAATCCATATAGGATTACATCCAGAGTTTTTGTATTATATTTTTGCGGATATTATTTAAGAGATTCAAATTGTTTTATTTCTTATATGTACTTTCTAAAATCAAAAATGTCTGGTTTTCGAGGACCATTTTAAATGTGAAATACAAAAAGAAAGTGTCTATTTATTTATTTATGTTTCTGAATTCTGTTGTATGTGTGCATTTATTTAAAGAATAAAAATTAAACTGAATTTTGTGTGTAAAAACTTATTTTACAATGAATTGCATTTTATTTTTTGCAGAAAGGAAAGCTAATTGGGATATTTTCAAATTCTTGTAAATTGATAATCTACTACACCTCCAAATGAAAGTTTTCTCAAAGCACAAAATCTAATTGAAAAGAACGGTGTGCTAACATGAACACTGTAACCAAAATTCATCAATGAATTACAATAAACACCACTTAACCCAAGAACTACCAATTATTGAATGACTAAAAACTGAATACCCGTTTTTGCACTGGCTTAAAAACAGAATCAAACTATGTTAAAATAGAGGATTAAAGCAATATAACTAAATCAATTAATGTAGTTAAATTAAAATGATTAATTATAAATAGTTAAAGTCATTCATAAAATTCATTAATTTTAATAAATTAATTACTTTAAGATATCTAATTCAAACTATTATTTTGGTTGATTAACACATTCTGAATACCGGAAATACAGATTTATTCAATTTAGTCCGATCTTGATGAAAAAGTAGGAAGAATTGTCCTCACAAACCAGTTGTACTTTGAAGAGAAACTGCCGGTTCTTTCTTTACTTCAACTAGTTAGTTTTAGGTTGAGGAATGAATCCTGTTGCTTAATGTTAATAATAGTAATAAGAATAGTAATGTTTAACTTCATGAAAGATATAAAATGCAATGCTGATTATTAGTAAATAGTGGGAATTCCATTTGTAACTAATTTCTTTAAAAATAATAGGAATAATGAACAATTACTGTTGTCTTAAGGGGGTTTAGTACCTTCCCCAACTTTTTTATTTATGAACTTATACCATTCAGATTTTATACACTGGTGCATCTTAATTTAATAAAACCTATTAGCAAAAAAAAAAAAAAAAATTGAAAATGACTCAGGATTTTTAAAATTTAAGTTTTTGTTCAATTTTTAAATCCCTACACTTCAATTATTTTTCGACTTTTTATAACACATTTTTTTTATCTGAGTTCTATAGTAATATCTTTACTAAATTATGCATCCAAGTTTCAATCAAGATTCAACTTTTTTGTTTATTGTACCTTTAGGATGCTATAGAAATTTACAGAAACTTTTTATGTATAATATTAAACGAGGAGTAGTATTTTTCGCTACCATAAAATTTATAAAACATGAACAGAGATACGAGCATTTAAAGTAAGTGTTTTGTGGTAGGATTCTTAAGGAGTGCGCCTCATTCAAAAATTAATAACTTAAAAACTAATGCGTACAATTTTAAGCGGTTTTTTACAAAATGTTAAGAGCAGTTCAAATAATATTAAAAAATAATTAAAAAATTGAATTTTTCATGATTTTTGGGTACTAGACCCTCTTAATAGATAAAAGATAAAAACGACAGTACCTACTTGATCTTCAGCAACACAAATGGTACAAGTCAGCTGCTGCACTATCTATATTTTTTAAGGAGCTCGAACATTCTCACTTAAATACCCGTACGATCATGTGAGCCTGGTCAGAAAGGGTTATGGCATGTTGCAGTGCAATAAAAGACGGGAAGGTAACACTTTTGCTGTTATGAATTTTGTTGCCATGTAATACGTCATAAGAATAGCATTATTGAATCCTTCATTAGTGATGCATCGTGGCATCATCTGTAGCGAAAGCCTAAGAGTAATTTTTACAAAAATAGAATGTCATGTATGGGTGTTTTTATACATGACACTGTTAACAATAATGTTAGTTTTTCAAAATTAGCAATTAAGCTTAGAAACTAAACATGGATTTTTATCAAATAAATCAAAACCATATAACTTCCCAATTTTTGAAAGCCATAGTCAACTGCTATAATCTGATGTAAATATATAAAGGCTAGAGTGCAGAGACATAATTTTAAGAGATATTTTACAGAAAAAAAGCTTGCACTCTTTGAAAGGAGATCGTTGCGGACCATTTTTGGCGGAGTTTTTGACAGAGGAGCCTGGCAGAGAAGATTTAACTTTGAGCTGTACAAGCGTTACAAAGAGGATGACGTCATCAAACTTATCAGGCTTAATAGAATGAGATGGGCTGGACATCTATTGCGAATGGACGCAGATCATGCTGCTTTAAGAGTTTTTAATGCAGTCCCTTTCGGACAGCGGCCATGGGGCAGACCAAAACGACGGTGGATCAACTGCCTGAAGTCGGACTTTGGTCCCATAATGATTAGAAACTGGCGGTCCCAAGCACAAAACAGAGCAGGATGGGAAAAACTTTTTAAGAAGGCGAAAGCCCACAATGGGCTGTCAGGCAAACTATGATGATGATTTTACAGAAAAAAGTAATTTTTTTTACACCTTAAACATTAATATAACAACAGAGTCCAGTGAAGAGATTAAATATTTTCCCTTTGAATCTTGGAAGTGCTGGTCATAAAGATTGAACATTAATTTTCTACAAACCTCTACTTGAAGTTGGCTTTTCAAAATATTATGTTAGAAAAAAAATTTCGTGTTAACAGCTTTTACTTGAATAAAAAAAACTTAGAAATGTTTCAAAAGCTGTGTCAACATTGTTAATCATAGGAGTACACACACAAACACTGCATAAAAAAAGGAACAGACAAGACTAAAACTTTTGGTCACTTTTATTTCTGAATTTTTTAAAAAAATCCACAGATGCATATACTGAAATAAATCCAAAATAACTCTTCACAATAAACACATTTTGCTTTTTTTAAACACAGAATTCTTAAAAAATGGCCTTGTTCTATTGACTAGAGAGCACTGTTGCCATTTTCAAACGGCAATAATCCTTTTTTTACGGCGACTGTACATTTTTATCTCCACATATATATAAACGGTCAACTCTTTTTGTACAAAGGGTCGTCCACGTATAAATGCAAAACTGTACATACCACAAAAATAGTATTAGGACTAAATTGCACAAAGATGAGATCCGCCTCGGGTGGAATGCTTGCTGACGAGTGGAGTTGAGATGAATGGTTCCTGAGAGCAGAAGACATTACTGCACGAGATGAGATGAAGTGAAGCGGCGGAAAGTGCACTTTTGTTTTACGTATGTTTGGGACTAGCACAGTCCCGCAGAAGGTCTTGGATCTCGGAAAAAGAAGGTCTGTCTTCGGATCTGGAAGTTGCAAGACATTTAGTTAAATAATAAAAAGTCTAAGAGATTATTCTGGTCACATTAGTCTTGTCATTTACACCATATAACAAGACTAAAAGAGACCAGACGTCCCGTTTTTGGTGGGACAGTTTCTCCCCCCAAAGAAAATATAAGTATTTAAACATTTGAAAACACCTATTAGGACTAAATTCTAATATTTACCTGCCTACATAAATGATGCTTGAAGGGAATACAAAGGGAATGGTGCTGGATTTGGTGAGTTTTCGCCCTCATGGACAGTGTTTGTTTGTTACCTGGATCTTACTAAATAACTGATATTTTTAAACAAAACTACTCTTCATCACTGTTTTGCCTGATTGGAGACAGCTTAAAGTTTCACATAATGTCATTCAATTGAAAGGTTACATTAAAGGCTACAAATTAAATAATGTAGATGAATTCCAACTTACTTGTACTCCCAGCATTTCCTCATGACGTTATACACCGAATCTGGGCATGACTCTGGTTTGGACAGGCGTTCGTTTCGCTCAAACATCTTTAATATGTCTCTTCCAATCATTCCCTGAAAGAAAGAAAAGATTTTTAAGCTAAAGAATATTTAGAAATCACTGTAATAAATATTTAAATTAGGCAACCTTTCTAACAATTGGCAACACCATCTGAACATCACCATAACAACACATCCACTTTGAAGAAAGCTGTATTCAGAATTCCAAATGCTTCTTGTGCGATAGTTTCGATGAATAAAACTTCTAAAGTATTTTGTAAATTAGTTGCTTAGCTTACATTTCAATCACTCTTAAATGAAGACAATTGTATGGTTCAAAAATCAGCCATCTATAGGTTAGAGTTGTAACATGAACTATTGGTCACCGTTGTTACCATTAAAAATTATTGCTCAAAAACAAAACAGGGCTAATGCTTCAAGTTGATATATATTTTTTCAATTCATGTGTTAAAATGGACTATAAATCACACAAAAAAACATACTTGTTTGTTATCTCATAGCACATAAAAATTGAGTTATTGTCGCTCAAACTCTATAAGAATTGACATGAACCTCAACAAATGTAAGGCACAGATTACAAGGGGAACCAAGTCCATAAAAGGCTTGCTTTTAAATTACATGAAAAACATACTTCTAAATACATAGTTGTTACGAGCCGGTTCAATAACGAAATGGGGAGGAATACACAGCGGTGCAGCAGAAACGAACGGCGCAGAAAACCTAGAAACTTGCCTATTTTGCTATTGGGTTTTTCTTCGCTGGTTCTTAGTTAGTGATCCACATGGTTATTTCTTAAAAAGGTTGGAATTTAAAGTTAAGGGTGTGAGTGAGTTTTCGGCTGGCAGACACTTCGCTCCAGCTTCCCTTCCAGCTCAAGGTTGAAGATTCATTTAGATTTAGTTTGATTAAATTCGACTTGATGATTAGCATTGAGCGACTAATATACCTGGTATGGCTTCCCTCCATACGACAGGGCCTCCCATAATGTTACCCCATAGCTCCACACATCTGATTTGCTGCTGAACCTGAAGTAGTAGATGCACTCGGGAGCGTACCACTTCAAGGGCCACTTGCCAGCACTCTCGGCCTAGAAATAAGTATATGAATATGTTTGATTTCTGCTAGTTCATAATCTATAATAATAATAAAAGAAAGAGTTTGTGTGTCTTTCTGTGGATCGTGAAAGACCTACTTAGACTGTCCTCACAAATTAGGAATTTCAATAAACAGAGTGGCCAAAAGTAAGCTAAAAGTTAATGCTGTACCATTGGTAAGAACTTTGGGTTATTTAGAACAGGTATTTGACATAGTCGTGCTTAGTTTTGTTGTTTGGCTAAGATAAAGTCATACTACAGTGTATCTTATCCAAAGAGTAGCAATTCATAGACCTTGTTTGGTTTAGTTTCAAAATAGTTTCAGGATATTTGGATGCTTGAGGAATAAGCAAATAATGTTTCCAGAGTATGAGACTTCGAATCTCACTATCTGCCAGCTATCCTATAAAATGATCTATGCTGGTTTAAAATTTGTGCTTTTGTTTATAAGCGCAAACCACTGCTGGGAATTCGAGTGAGGAACACTAACTGTGGATCAATGAGACAAACTGAAAGTATGAAAATGCGAAGACAGTGCGTAGCACAACATTCATAAACATAAAAAGAAGTCCACTTTGAAAGAAGTTGAGGGAGCTGATTATCCCTAGAGCAAAGTTACAAAGCCTGATGGACCAGTTGAACCTGAAACCGTACCACTCAGTTACGAGGCCTTCTTGAAGACGATCTTAGAGTTTTGTGAGATAATGTGCAATCAACAGACAGAATAACCAGACATGCTTTCGAAAAATAACTGTTACAGTATAAAAAATGTATATAAATGTATATATATTACTTTTGGGCCACCCTGTATATTCCCTTTAGTACGTGTGCATCTGAGGCTAAGTTTCTTCTTCATATTTGATTTTGATATAAAAAAATTAATATTCAAATTTTCAAAACAAATGGGTTGGGGCCAAACGTAGGATTTCATAAATCTCTCAATATCCCTTTTTTAAATCTGGTTTCAAGGACAAAATCTATTTTTAATTAAGGTTGTTGGGATCAAAACATAAGACAATTCCAAGAATCCCTTAGAAAAATGAATTTCTGACAATATTTTTGAGGAATTAAAACTGTAAATTGGTGTTTAATTCATTTCAATTAAACAGTTGATTTAATTAACAACTGAACCCAAAAAGTGGCGGCTACTGTACTAATAATTATACATATTTCCATTAAGAAGAATAGACAGATAGACAAAAATAATATAAGATATATCTCTGATGATCTTTAAAAAAATTTATAAAATCCGGCAGTCATAATAAAATACATTTTTCTATTTCTATGAATAAAAAATTAGCGGGAAAAAGGCTAGAAATTTTCACTTAACCCTCTGAGGAATAAGCAAATTAGTTAACGTGTAAACTTTTCACTGGCTGATATTATAATTTGAATGTTAAATGGAAATTTAATTTCCTTTATTTTTTTTAAAATTGTATTTCCATTGCAGATAATTACAAACGACATCTCTTCACTTCAAATTTAAAGCTACAAAATTGATAATTTTTAAAAAAAAATATGTGTTGCTAGGTTAGGTTTTAATTATCTTCGCACTAGAGCTACACGAGGGATATTGGCGACGGGCGTCGAGCCAACACCTGAATAGGCACCCAAAGCGATTAAGGGTGGCATTGTACGCAGCGTTAGAACTTTTGAAGTATATTTAACCTGCACTCAATTACACGGTGTATTATACGTCGGACATTTTGGCTGCACGGCCCATTTATAGGTCGGCAGTTATTTTGGCGATGCCTGGAGCGGAACCTGGGATCTTTCGCATGCTAGGCGAGTGCCTAACCGACTGGGCTCCCCAGCCGCCTGTGTTGCTAGGAAACCTAACAGTCAGGTGACGGCTTTATACGTTTCTATCCCTCAAAGGGTCTGGTCCACTGGCGCAATGGTTAGTGCACTAGCCTTTGGAGCTGCTGGGCTCAGGTTCGAATCCCGGTAAAAGGCATGGATGTTTGTGACCGTCAATAAATGTTGTTATTTGTCTATGTGTTTGTGGCGTCCTTCTTTGTGTGTCTCTTGTGACTGTCTCTTCTGGCGAGCGGGGTAATGGGTTATATAGCCTAGGCCCTTCCCTTCTAGAGGGAGCAATCACTGTCATTTGTCATATCCCTCAGAGGGTTTAAAACAGCATAAATCAGTGCCTACCCTGTAATATTCCTTGCCCAACCCCAAAGCTCTAGACATGCCGAAGTCGCTGATCTTAACGAAGCTCTCGTTGACGAGGAGAACATTCCGCGCTGCCAGATCCCTGTGGACAAACTGCTTGCTTTCCAGGTATTCCATGGCAGAGGCCACTTGCAGCATCAGGACCAGAATTTTAGAAACTGGGATTTTTTGCCTGAAATGGAAAAAAAAACATACTGTAAAAACACTTATTTTTGTAGCATATAATTCAGAAATTAATGTAGGAATAGGTGATTATGAAAGCAGAATATTTTTTGTAAATAGAATCGAAAAATCCCAAATATACTTGAGAGGAGAGGGGGGAGGTATGCCAAAACATTCTATGCTAATCGAATTTCTTGCTTGACATTTAATAGAAAATAAAGTTAATAAAAATTAGATTCAAAATGCATTACTAATGATAATTGAAGAGCTTAGTGGAAGAACACACAAAGCAACATTTTTAAATAAGTGACAGTTTTGGAAAATTGACATTTTTGTGTTGGTGATGTTTTCCCCTCTTTAAAGTTTTGTTTTTCCCTCTTTTCACTTTTTTGTCACTTTGCATGTTCTTTCACTAAGGTCTTCAATTATATTATAAAATAAAATGACCTAAGTGAAACTAAAATTAAAATATTGTGGAAAAATATAATCAAGTCTGAAAATACTCATTTTCAAATTTTCCTAAATGAATAACTCTTTTCCCACAGAGAAAGCAGTCATTGCCATCTTAACAAAATTAAAAAAAAAAAGCTTCACTTTGGATACCACTTAACGACTTAACCAAAAAGGAACATCCCTTTTTTTTTTCATATAAAAAGATAAAATGATTGAAAAAGTTCAATTCCAATTAGTAGGTTTCAATCCATACCTGTGAACCCTCAAGTATTTGCTAAGAGGACCCAAAGGTGCTAACTCCATCACCAGCATTAAAGAGCTGCTGTCAGAAACACCTGAAATAATAAGAATGTATCAATTAAAATGGTGCAATAAACTCACATGACTTAACTATTTAGACATAATCAGGGTTACCACACATTTTGGTAAAAAAATTCAAGGTCTATTTAAAGACATTTCAAGGGTGTATTTCTCTATTTTCAAGGACTGTATATTTCAACAATGAGTGGAGAATTCTTTATAACTATGAAATGTACAGAAAATTTGGTAAATTTGGCGGGTGACATTGGTGGTGGTTTTGGTGGACATTGTGAGAACTATAAAAGCATCCCGAATTAGGTGGCTGGGCCATCTGTACAGAAGTCCCGAGGACTTTCCTACCAATAAAGTGACATTTTCCAAAATTGAAGGTACAAGACGTAGGGGACGACCACCCACAGGATGGTTAGACGATGTTGAAAGGGACCTGAAAATAATAGGAGTCAACCGATGGAGAGCCATTGCGACTAATAGGGCCAACTGGAGGAGGATCAGCGAGTCAGCCTTGGCCTGCAAAAGGCTGTTGAGCTTATGAAGAAGAAGAAGAAGAAGTATATTCAAAGAGTTTTCACAAATTCATTAAGAAAACAAATAAGAGCTCTCTAACTTTCAAATGAACCTAAATATATTCGTTATTAAATAACTATTTAGTTATACCAAAATCTATCTAAAATCACTTGGTCTGCCTTCTTGGATTATACATAAACAATAAATCAAAAAGTAAAATAGGAACTGATTCACATTGAAAAAGTTAAATAAAACCAAAATTAAGTTAAGGGGGGGAAAATGGTCAATTCAGAAAATTAAGGACTTTTCAAGGTTGATAATGTTTTTCAAGCACTTTCAAGACCTTGAAAATCAATGATTTTTTTCAAGCACTTTTCAAGGACCGTAACAACCCTGCATAATATACGATTTTAGGGAACATTTTGTCAAGATTATAAAATTTCCAGATTTTTTAATGAAATAAAAGTTTTAATACGTTTGAAAAAATACATACCAATTAATCTCACTATGTGGGGATGGTCAAGAGCAACCATTGTTTGAGCTTCTTTCAGAATTTCACTCTGTAAAAAATAAATTTAAAAAATTACAAATTAGAGCAACATTTATACCAGACTTTAACATGACACGTACATTTATACTTAAGTGTAATTCTTTTCTGCACAATTTACTGGTTGTCTCACTAAGGAGTAGTTTGGAGATTTTATATTTGTTACAAACATGATAAATGAGCACGCATGTCAATCATTTACACCTATTCAGGTTATAGTTTAACTAAGTTTAATAAGAGATTCACTCTAAGTGCACTAAAAGAAAACCCACAAAAAGCTATTTTTTATGTTTAGGTTATGTGTATAGCTTACCATGGTTATTGTGGCAGCAGAATTTTTTAAGTTTAATATGACAGATAGAGCAATAAGGCAGGATTAGTCAACTCATTAACAGCAATGAACTTAGAGTAAAAGTATTCTATCCCTATAAAACAGTGACTCATTATTTAAAAATATGTATTGTTTAAGAGACACCTATTCCAGAAAGTATATTGTTTGCTTATATAATATTAGATGTCCACAAATCGTTAAAAAAAAAATATTTACATCCAAAATATATACAAAAAAAAAACAACCAGCCAAATAAAACCATTTGAAGATAAGATATTTTTTCAGAAATTTGGGAGTTAATCTCGTTTATAAATCATATGGTCCTGATTAACGTGGTAGATATTTTTTTTTTTAAAAATTATATTTAAAACAGCAACTGGACTATGAAATATTATCGTCCAAATCTATTAAAAAGAATTAGCATTTAATTTAAGAGAAATGGAGAACATCATACCCTTGGGTTAGGCACACTGCTGATTTTCAGAGTTTTAATAGCAAATTGCACTTCAATAGGACCAGAGGAGAAGACACCTTTGAAAACATCACAGAATACACCAGTACCTGCAAGCAGAAGAAAAGGTTTAAAACGCAAACTAAGGGTGTGTGCAGCACCATAAGATTTTCAATTACCCCACTTAATAAATCAATACAAATACAGGGTGAGGCAAACAAAAGTGGCCCCGGTCTAGGGATAAGAATACGAAAGAAATGTTGCCAAGTCTAAAACCAATACAAAAACTAGTTTGCTAACTGAAGCTATTGATCCCTTCAATATTAAGCCCAAACAAACGCTTGGCGACTTATTTGCCGGCAACTACGCCACTGTTTTAGAAGATAGTTGAAATGAAATATAAGCAAGGTTTGCACAGAGCTGATCAAGAAAAGTTCCACCCACTAGTGATTATTTGATTGTTTCGGTCGTTATTTATCGGCGAGTCACCACTAGTCTACGAGTAGCTCTAATGTGAACCTAATCCGATCCAACCAATGCAAAAACAGGTTTCAGGCGGCTTCAAGAGTTTTTCTCGCCAAGCATTTCAACGTATTCCTATCTCTAGACCGGGGCCACTTTTGTTTGCCTCACCCTGTACAATGTTCTGGAAAAATGCATTATGACCTCTGATAGGGACTGTTCTTACTGTAAAGGTACCAGCTTTTTAGCATGAACGAACTAGAGCCTAGAAGTCACTCACAAGGCCGTTCAGAAGATTACATTATGTCCAGTACTGAGCGTTTAAGTTTAAAAGAAAAGCTTATTGTAGAATTTTCAGAAACTCAACATTTTGAAGTAGAGAAATAAAAAATTCAAATAAACTAAAAAAGCAGAAGTCTGATTTATTGCAAGAAATAACGACGAATGTCGGCTGTTGTATTTATAGTTTTACAAACCAGAATCTTGCTGTTGCCAGATACAAGGGTTCAATGTAAAAAAATTCCTGACGGTTAACATGAAATTCGGTTAACATGAAAAGATTTTTAAATAGGTCAAAAATTGGGACTGATAAAGGAATCAGTACCTATTTTCTCCTTGAGGTCTATGACCTTCTGGTCGAGATTGAGGGTCCCTCTCCGGCACTCTCTCAATGTGAGATAGGCCAGGTCAGATTCCTCTCGGGAGAAGGTCGTCATAAGGTCACTCGCACCTGCACAAACAAGGTCGGGTTAGGACATAGCACATGGGTGTGATTATTAGTACTACTTTGAAATTAAAATTCATGCATTTTCTACATCATCAAGCACATTATACTAATAAAGTAAACTACCGATTATCCACAGGCCACAATCCCTTTTTTTCCCTGGAAAAATAATAATTTAACAAAATGCTGAGAAATGAAATTTATCTGTTTCAAAACTTGGAAGAATGCATTCCAAGAACAACGAATTCCTTTCAAAAACGAAGAATACATTTAAAGAACGATTAATACATTCTAAATACAACAAATGCACTTATATAGAATGACTATATGAAACAGAGTGTGTGCTAAAATGCTTTTGGCCAGGTGCATATCAAGGCCATTTGTCTAAAAAGAGTCACTTGTAAAATAAACTGCAAGCGATTTTAATTGAACTGCTTTGCATGGCTCGTGCGAATTTCTCTTATAATACTACTATAAATCTATTTTACTTTTATAAAACCCAGAAACAATTTTGTGGATATTTTCTTTACTTTTGCGGATCATCCCTGAATTCGCTTATCAGCGGATGCTGTGCCACCCGATTCCGCAGATAATCAGGAGTTCACTGTACAACACTTAGATTATATACAAATATTAAAATCACAATTATTATCTACCCAAACAAGGTAAGGTTACGACAAGGACTAATATTAGTACTTTTAATCCTCTGATGAATATGAAATGTACAATCTTGTACTCAATGCACAAGCTTAAATTTAATTTGACTGCAAATTTATTTTCTCATTTTGCATTTGATTTCTGTTGCGGATGATTATGACTGCTCCATCCCTTAAATTTAAAATTTAATGAAAATAAAAAATTCATAAAAATTATGTGTTGGCCGTTTGTAAATTTTCATGCAAGACTAGATTTTTGACAACGTTACATGTTGTGTCGAGTCGTTCCCACCCTCATCCCGCTGCAGCGCCGCCATGACGTCACTTTCCCGTGTCGGCACGGGATTTAGTAAGCGTCGCCGCGGGGCGTGGCCGGGGATGACGTAACTGACCTATCAGAATGAGAGAGCGGTCCTGAGCTCCATATTTAAGTAGGTGCTTGGGGAAGCCGCCTCATTCCGCCATTCAACTTTGCAGATGATGCGGATCTGGGCCAGCTATGCCCGATATTAGGTTTTTCAGTCTGCTGTCAATATGATTGTTTTTTATTTTAAACATCGGGATGTATTAATTTCTGCAAACAAATTGTCTGTAGCTTTTTTCTCAACATGAAGTTTTTCCTTCAATAAATTAAAGTTATTTGACTTTTGTGTCCTTACTGCGTGCCTTAACCGACTCCAACATTATGCGTGTTGCTAGAAAAACAGACAGTCCGGTGATGGGTTTATACATCTGTATCACACAGAGGGTCAAAATAAAATTTAAGCAATTATTTCACAATAAATCAAGCACTTTATTATTTGAATGAAACTAATAATTCAATCCTTAAAGAAGTGCAAAAATAAAAATAAGTGTATTTTTGTATTAAAAGAATCAGATCTCTTTAGGATTAAATACCCAAGATGGTCTTTTGCTTTAGCATTAGTCCGATGGGGGTTGCAGTGGCACTTGAAACACAAAATTTTATAAAATAAGTAAATTAGCTAATTAATTTTTTTTAATAACCTTGCATTATGTTTCTTCTTTTAAGGTTTCAAAGTTATAAGGTAATAAAGGTTTTATTTTATTTATGGGATGGATATAAACTAGCCAAATGGCAATGTGAATATGATAAATTTAAGCGCTTTTTTGCAGCTCCATATTGATACAGAACAAAAAGTATTTTAAATAAACAGGTTTTAAAAAATCCAAAAGCAACACATATGAAGAGTACAGAGGGAAAAACCGCTTGATTTTGTAGAAGGCTTTCCTCCATAGGCCTCTTTGGCGATGACAGAGAGAAATCGCCTAAACTGGTGCAAAGAAACCAGTTACTGGCTTTGTTTTCTGTTCGCGGCAATCTTGATTACTCCAGAGATCAGTGGACGACACGAGTCACACGTTTGTACCACGAATGAAGAAACGAAAGAAAAACCGGTTTCCTGTCGCCAAGTACAAAAGACTACAGAAAGCTTCCTAAAAAATCAAGTGGTTTTCCCCCTGTACTTTTCATACGTCAGAACTATAAAAGAAAAATGTCCGCCAAGCAGACACAATTACGGAAAGACTCCTAAAAAATAAAGTGGTTCTTCCCCTGAACTCTTCATATCTTACCTATATCAACTAAAATCCCTTCAGCACATCCATTCACAGTAGTAATGGGCGGTGGGGGTGGGGAGGGGGCATCACTATTCAGCAAACAGATCACATTACCGCTACCACTGAGGGTCGCATATACAGAACTATCGGCATCGACACAACAAGAACCGTTTTTCTCAACAACTGAACGAGAACTCGTAGAGTGCTCTGGCACAACAATCTTGCCCATGGCGGGATCATACGGCGAAAATACGTCCCGTAAAGAAGTTCCAACACCGTTTGACGGCGTTTCGTGGTTGGTGAAAGAGTCTTGTATAGGTGTCAGTGGGTCTTGGTCCGGAGATAGGTCTTTGCTGTCACCGATGTCGCTTGGGAATATGTCTTCGGTGAAGGATTCTATGCCCAGCTGTGGAGGAGACAGTCGTTTAGATATAGTGATTGTAGTGCATATAGAAAAACATAATTATTTTATTTTTGTGATGGAATTCATAGGTATATTCTTAATGACTAAGTAACATTGAGGTAAGATTTAATAGTTTTGTTCAATGGGGTTGTTTCACGGAGGATCTGGCAATAACTCCCCGGTCTTGTTTTCCTTTCTCTCAAATTACTTTTGTTTTGGTTAGTTGGGTTGATAGAGATAATCAGGTTTGTGTGCTGACCAAGCACACTAACCTGAATATATGTTTACCAACCAACTTAACCTAAATAAAAGTAATTCAAGAGAAAGGGAAACAAGACTGCAGAGCGATTACCATATCCTCCATGAAACAACCCCATTGAAACTGAAGAGTTCCGGAAAATAGTAGTTACTATAAATTTGCAGTTAAAGGCTAAGGTTACAGTTCAATGCTAAATTATTAATTCAAAGGAAACCAAACTGAATATAATATCTGACATATTTGATTTAAACAAATCATAAACTTATATTCTCAACCCCAATTAAATTTCAGAATTTAATTATCGTTTACACATATCTTAAATATTACTTATGTCTTTAATTTAACATCTCAACAGCACCACGGTGGCATCACTAAGTCAATCAGATCAGTCAATCCCATAGCAATTGTTTAATCAGTGCATATTTTCAAACTGACCTTATAAACTTTCTCACCAATGACCTGGGAACCTAATTAGTCTATCAAACAGAACCAACAATAATCGCCATTTTGTGAATCACTCAGTCAATATCTCTGACGAGAGAACATGCTCACAAATTTCTGTCTTGATGAAGTAATTGCAATAAAGAGACTTTAACATCATCTAGTTTTCCCTTGTCGAGGTCGACTTATTATCACATATACTTATGAGTGTTAACACAGCTCCTAAACTCCCTAAGATTGTTAGACAAGTATGGATAAAATTACAATGATACCTAATCTGGTTAGAACTTCGATGCATTAAAATTAAGATACTGACCTCTGAAATCTCTGTTAGAGTAGGGGAAGTGCTGCTATCCACAGATGCACAGGAATCGCAGCTGGTTTCTGTCCTTCCCTCCTGAGGAGGCAGCTTTTTCCTTGGCTTGGGCACAGGAGCAACGAAGTTTAGATGACCGTTTAAAGATGAAGCCCTGCAGGTGGCGCTGATTTCTGTAGCGGAGGGGACTGTGCACCTGAAAAGATACAATAGTATTTCTTAAGATTTAAGTACTAGTTGGTGATATTATTGAGTAAATATTCTACTTACAAAATCAAAATTTAGGTTCACAGTATAAATTGCATAATAAACTTAGTTCAGTTTAAAAAGTTAATTAGATAATCAATAAAGGGGGGGGGGGGGGGGTATGGGATACTTTTAACTTTTCTTTAATATTGCAGATATCATTATAATATTTTTTCCATAAATGTATACTAAATATACTAACACTTTTAGGTAGTCAAAAGTTTCAAAAAATAATTAATTTTGTTTTAAAAAAATAAAACGAGTCAACGCGACGTTTCATATTTTTGTTATAAGTCAAAATATTATTTTGACAAACAAAAATTTAGCATTTTTATAAACAGGAAAATGTATTTAATAAACTGTCTTTGCCGATCTTTGTTATTTGTCAAAGTTTTTCTTTAAAAAAATTATTGAAATTTTTTAAATAATTTTACAGGTTCAGTATTTTTTAAAAAAATAATAAATTCAAAAACAATTTATTTACAACTAATCCCTAAGACAAATTTATATAAATTAAAAAAATATGTGTGGATGTGTGGAAAATTTGAACACTGTATGGGCAGTAGATTTGAGTGAGTTATATCAATTTAAAGTAAAAAAAAAATCATCAAAAACACGATCAAGGAGAAAAACGGCTTTGAAGTTTATAAACGTGGTTGGCCAACACAGATGTCATAACACAAGAAACAACAGATTTGATTGTAGATATAAATAAAAATTTTGTTTTAAATTATTCCAAAATATTTGTGTTGTTTTTTTAAGATAATGTTCCAAAAATCACAAACAAATGAAGAGCTTAATGGAAGAACGCGCTAAGTGACAAAAAGGTAACGAGTTAAATTTTTTTTTAGTTTACACTCAGATCTGTTAAAAACGGTTCTTGGAAACCATAAAAATATACTAAACTAACTTCTCAATATTCCCCTTTTTTATAGTAACAATATTCCCCTTTTTCATAAACTCACCAGTTTATGAAAAAGGAATATTGTTACTGTTTTTATATAAGAAAGTCAGCAATTCATACATAGACAATTTTTTTTTTTTCAAAAATGTTACTTTGCACCTTCTTGTACTCAGCTCTTCGAATTATTAAAATATAAATTCCAAACACACCTGCCACTTCCCTCGGACGTCGACAGTCTCATCGGCACAGGCGGTGCGCCAGGCAACACCCGAGCTCTCGAATGCAACACCACGGATTTGTTTATTTTAATTTAGTAAATTTTAATCTACCATCTTACATGCAAAATCTGTCTTATATTACTAAAATGCAAAGCTACATATAATAAAGAAAATTTATTTTAAAAAGTTAATCAAACTATTAAGTTTCTAAGATCTTTTATGCTTCTCCAACTTGCACAAATTATCAAAATGTAAATTCAAAACACACCTTCCACTCCCCTCGGACGTCGACAGTCGCATCGGCACGGGTGGTGCGCCAGGCAACACCCGAGCTCTTGAATGCGACACCACGGACGGCGATGAGGCACTTCGGGCAAACGGGATGGGCAGCCCGTTGTGGTGGCACAAAATGTCCTCCATGGATGCATCTTCACCGAGGCTTATGGATCGGCCCGTGCTGTAAGGGTCAAGTGTTGTTTTAAAATAAATAAACAAATAAGTAGTTTTGAAACAAAATCTGTTACTTATAAAACAACTACTACACTAGATTTGCGCTCAAAAGAATAACACTGTATCTTAGAAAGGAAATGGCCAAACGCAGCCTTAAGCTGGTTCTAATTTAAACTTTTAAATGCCAAAAAGTATCAGTTTTCATTCTTTCTTCCACAAATTTAAGTCTTAATCAACAAATGGGATGAGAAAATCGTTACGATTGCACAAAATGTCCTCCATGGATGCATCTTCGCCGAGGCTTATGGATCGACCCGTGCTGTAACGGTAAAGTGCTATCTTAAAATGAAGTAAACAAAATTTCTGAGGTCTAGGAAGTAAATTTAGGTTTAATTAAAATATATAAGTAGGTTTGAAACAGAATCTGTTACTTATACCACAACTACACAACATTTGCACTCAACAGAATACACATTGTATCCAAGAAAGAAAGGAAATGGACAAGCATTTAATGTTCACACAGACAATGATGCTCTTTCATTGTTCATGATTCTTCCAGATTTTGAAAAAACCCTCTCAACCTTAACCATAGGAAGTGGCAATACTGCATTAATTACCATGGCGACATTCTGATATTTTAAAGTGTCATCCACATTTTTAAAACTAAAACACTGTGACCAATATAGATAAATTCTGTCATCAGATTTCATTGTTTATAATTGCACTAATCTCGATTGATCCATCAGTTTTTCTTTGTCATACATTACAGGCAAAGAAGATACCATTATTTTAAAACACTTTGCATGAATTTTTAGCTTGACTTAATAGGTTTTAAGGAATTGAAGCTAATCAAAACTCTGGAAAAAGGAACATCCTTTACAAGTTCCCGGCTGCAAAGAGCTGTTTCAAAATTTGGGTGAAAAAGGGAAAATAGGACCAGGTTCCAGAAATAAGGAGTTTTAGGGACTTGGGATGTAAAAAAGAACTTTTTTAGGGAAAAAAGGGACCAGTTGGGAGGCCTGTCCATGTGATGCCGACTAAAAAAATAAAGTGAATTTTCATTTTAGGGGACAAATATCTTTTTCTATTAGACTTTAGTAAACTTGGTACTACATCTACACAAGAGCCATGAACAAACCCCAATAAAAATAGAAAAGTATGAAACTCACCCAGACAGTGCTTCCCTGTTAGCGTAAACTGGCCCATGTGGTTTACCTCGGGCTAGGGACAGACGAGGGGCTGGTACAGGTTTTTGCGTCTTTTTCTGGTCGACGGCTCGGGACAAAGAGTGGATGGCAACATTGAAGTTGTCACCATTGTGGTGCCGCGTTTTTGACGTCTTCCGGTGGCTCATTTCTGGTGTACCTTTACCTGTGGAAATTTGGTACACATTTGAGTTGCATTCGGTACACAATTATTGGGATTGAATTCAGTGCACAATTGGGATTGAATTCGGTGCACAATTGGGATTGAGTTTGGTACACAATTGGGATTGAATTCAATACACATTTGGGCTGAATTCGTTACACATTTGGGGTTCTAATTGTATATTAATACCATTAGTATTAATACCATTAATACCATTACCTCCAGTCCCTTCATATTAATAAAATTAATACATTTTCCTTAACACCTTGACAGACAAAATATAAAAAAACATAAAAAACCCAGGCTAAATAAAGAATAAGATTTTTTTGTCTCCAGGTCCATAAAAAATGTGGTTACACAAGAATTACATGTTGAAATATAGCCAACTCATAGATAGTATACAATTCATATGGTTGTCAACACGACAATTGTTAGTTAAAGGTGAAAAACAACCTTCCGAACCTTTAATGATCGAGCACATTTTCTACATATCTAAACTATATTGCAAGTAAAAATTAAAATACGAGTATAATTTTGTTTAAAGTTCAGACTATCCTTTATGCTCAATTGCATATCATTATTAAACTGTTCCAGAAATAAAGTTATTTAAAATTTAGTCTAACTTCTTTGATGAAAAAAATCACATAATTTTTCCTATCTATAAACTAGCAAAACCAATAACAATACCTCATTCAATAAAATGAATTTAAATATACGGTACATTATGACAAAATGTAAAAATAAAATATTTCAGCAAGATTAATAAATATTTTAACATACCTCTAGACGTAGATTCACCATAGATAAAGAGGGAAAGAAATGCGGGAAGGAAGTCGAAACTTGATGCCTTCTGAATTCCAGGTTTTGCACGATCGTTCAACGACCCTTTTCTGGAACAAGTGGGCGGCGTCGATGGGTGATGTCCGATGACAGGATTTGTACACATTTCTGCAAATGGAACAGTTACATCAATATTTATAAACATTCTCAGAAAACGAAACATATTAAAACATTTGCACACATTTCTGCATATGAAATATGTTTAGTAGAAGTTATTGAAGGTTTGTTAAAGTTATTTCTGAGTAGAACGAATCTTAAATTCAAGTTACTTATCTCCAGGATGTGTAGTCAAAGTTTATTATAAAAATTCAGCACTCATTTCCCCCAAATATGAGCACTTATAATGTAACAATTTACAATTACCCGACATATAATAAAAACTTTCAGTTTAAATTATTAATTGGATATAATTTCCATGTAGTAGACAAGAAGAATCCAGCTAGAACCTTGTCTATCTTAAATGCAAGCATCGAAAGCATTTTATTCCCCCACCTAGCATGTGGTTTTCCCTACCCTACTTAGGTTTGAACTGTTCAAATTGTTAACCATACATTAGAACCTCAAATGCCTTTGGTTTAGAAAAGCGTAGCTCCCCCCGCCTCCTAGAAAACTAAGCAAAAGATGAGGGAAGAAAGTCTTTCCAAGGCTTGCATAGTAAATAGACAAGGTATATCCTAGGTCAACTCCTCAAAATCAATATACTAATATGTTGTTTAGTTGGCTTTCTAGTCTAGGAAGCAAAGAACACACCCTGTAACCTCTTTTATCTAATACTCTAGGGATGTGGGTTAGTACAAACCTTGTATGAGCTCGGGTGACGTCCTCGTGGCCCGCACAGACCTCAACGGGTCCCCACTTTCTATATTATCGTCACTCACAGAGGGGTAGAGTCGACGGTCCGACGTGGATGGATTTGAGAGACTTGCGCCCTGTGGTAAAGTCTGTGAGAATTGCGGTGCTACCGTTGAGAATATTTTAGAAAAGAGTTTCCGCTGGTTCAGGCTGTTGAGGAATCGACTGGTCTTGCTAGTGGGTGGGGAAGAGGATTCGGAGTTTGTCTGCCTGCAGGATTAAGGGATATTTTTAATTAAATAATAAACATTATTAAAGAACCGCAATTTAAATTTACATATATTTTTTAAATATTGTGTGGTTTGATTGGATTAACATTACAATTAAAAAAAAAGGTTATTTGCAAATTCTCATACATTGGGAAGCATTCAGGAAATGCTTGGTTTAACAAAATATTAAACTTTTAACCTTTAGAACGGTCTGGAAATGGATAACAATGTATGATAGCTTTCTCTGCAGAAATTTAATTAAAAAAGATATGTCTAGAAAATCATAATTAGTCTTACTTCTTAAGAGATGATCTTAAAATCATTTCCAAATAAAAAGACGTTAAATATCATTAAAAAATCTATACTTATAAAATGTTGAAATTTATTGTTACTGCTACAAAGCAGGTACCATAAAATACAGAAGAAGCCAGTACCATAAAATACATAAAAAGCTGATACCATAAAATACAGAAAAAGCCGGTCACATAAAATACTGAAAAAGCCAATAACATAAAATACAGAAAAAGGCGGGTCACATAAAAAAAAGCTTCTCAAAGTCTGTAAAAAATTATTTGTACATATTTATTCTAGCTTATTTTTGCGACTAATCATACCCAGTTCTTGATGACTTGTTCCGTTCTAGCGTTCCATGGTGGTTGCTGGTCCTGTTGTCATCAGGGTTTCGAGACCTAGGCAAACTGTTGTCATTAGATCTCCGAGGTGGGACAACGCAAGGGTCTTGTAAGGAACACCAGAGGCCATCGCTAAATAAGGTGTAGTGGCTCACAAGCTGAAAAAGTAATTTTAAGTTACTTTTTGAAGTTGCGTTTTAAAAGATATATGTAAAGGAAATTACTGGTTTTATGAATTGAAAAAAAAAAACATCAAAAGAACAAAAATGTGAAATACAGGAAAGAACAAATCGAAAGTGAACTGCACTAACAAACTGCATTCTGGTTAAAAAATACGATTTCAGTGATAAGGTTATTTAGCATTAGATTTTTACTTATTCTGAAATCTTTGCATGGTTTATACAATGTGTACTTTTATTTTATAAATCACCCTTTAAAGTTTGCAAATTTTCTTTTTGAAAATAGCCATTAATATTTAAGCTTACAGCCATGATGCTAGGAAACCTCTGGCCATCCTGTATGGCAAACTCTCCCGAAGGCAGAACGTCTATCTTGTAGTGCTTGATACGGCCAGAATGGCTCAGGCAGAGGGCATAACTGCTGTCATCTCGTTCCCGGACTCTACAAGACAAAAAAATAAGTTTAAAAAATGTTACAAAAATTAAACATAATCAGAATGTTATTAATTAGGATAATTACTTAAAAGGCCATTTGGTGTTTTGTTATAGTTCCATAATTTAAATAATGGATTTAAAGAAATGTTTGAGTGAAGGATCAGCAAGCAAATGCTTGGATAAAAGCAAAAAATTCCATCAAAAGGTAAGTTGTAAAAGAATATGGAATTTTAATAACTTGAAAAATAGTGCATCAAAAATCTGTTGAATGCAACACTTATAAAACAATAGGACGAAGGGTTAAATATTGGGAGGACATTTGGGGCAGCTAAGAACAAATAAAGGGGTGTGCAAGCAGATTCAAACAACTTCAATAACAACTTTATTCAACACAACAACACTAGAAAAATATCCAAAACTGATAACTGAACAAAAACTGCCGTATTTATAGGGTACAGTTATATTGGGTTGCAACAATTATTGGAAGCCGCCCAAATGTTATACATGGTCGCCACAAACAAGCATACAACAAGCATGTTTCAAGTGTTGAGTGCATCAGTTTTGAAGAAATGGAAATCAGGTCTTGATTGGTTAATCAATGTAGTGGGTGGAGCTTATTGTGTCAAACCACCAATGAAAACAGGAATGACGTATATCAGTTATGAATGTCTGTATTAAAAAGTTCCCAGTGTAATTATCAATACCCAACAAAGTGAAATAAACTATCTAAATTGCTAAGATTGGTTAAGTACCACAACCAATTACTTTTCAAATCAATACTATCTGCTTCGTGATATAAAACTGACATCATCAATAAATAATGAGCATTAACTTACAGAAATTTGCCGTCCTTGTGCCCGCTCTCTTCTATGCTCCTCTCTGCATCCACCCTAGATAGTGGACCGTGGAACCACGGCTGGATTTCGTGAAGTGTCTTGGTGATGAGGAGCTTGACGTCACTGTAGTTTTCGGTTAGGCTCGTGTCCAGTTTATCTTCCTGAAATTTAATTATTTTAAAGGTCAATTATCAAAGTTTCAAAGAATGAAAATATTTTGAAAATCTGATTTGGATTTCGGACCAAATAGTTATTTTTACGAAAGGAAGAGCATTTTGGAGCTAAATCTAGTCACTTGTAATAAAAACTAAGATTTAAAAGAATCACAATAAGGTAATAAGAAAATATACTTGACTTTACACAAATAAAGTGTCAAAGTGAAGTGTACATAAAAATTAGAAAATAATTTATGAAAAGTCTTTTATGATGACTAAGTTATTTCTGTAGTTTAATTCAACCAGACTATCAATTCTTAAAAATCACTTTCCAGAGTCCAGATGAAGAGTAAGCCGGTCCCTACTTTGAAGACCTATTACTTCTGTGAAATTAACAACAAGGAAAAGGTTCACACCCCCAACCCTTTCTTAGTAAATCAATTTTTTAAAAAATTGAACTATCATATTGATGAGCATGGACTCGATAAAATAAAACTGCACGAGGCGACTCACAATTTCTGCCTAGAAATAGAGCTAGATGTAGCTCCTGTGTATGTTAATTTGTTAAAATACAATGTAACTGCCTGAAAATTTTACCATTTTACTAAGGTTTTTTTTTTTTTTGCATTTGGCTGAAATCTGGCAGCGGAATCGGGGTGTTGCTACTAGTCGGTTTGGTGGACGGATGAACAAGCAAACAGAACGTTGGAGTTTCCAGTCTTACGATATCTTACTTCCTTGCTTTTTTAGTAACTGCTTTATTTCAACTTGAGCTTTATTAATATTTACATTAAGTAATAAAAAAAAGTCTTATTAAACATTTGGAACCATGTGCTTCCGAATAAACATTCAGCAAGCCGGAACTTGCACCCCATAGGACTTGGTCAAGTAATCTGAAAAAGCACAACAGGCCTCGGCCTACTAACGGGCTGTTGCACTGAAGAGTGAAGTTTCATGGACTCTGTAAAACATAACACCATCATCTTTGGCACTACAGCCTTGAGCAGGCCAGAGCCATCCCAACGAGCTTTTGCCATCCTCATCTACTTTGGGCCACAGCTCTCCAGTTATTTACTTCTAAGATTTGTAGGTCTTCTTCGACTTCATCCAACCATCTAGTTGGTGGGCGATATCTTCTTCTAATTCCTACTGGTTTAGAAAATGTCGCCTTTTGACTGGGTTTTGATCGTCCAAAAGAAAAAACGTGTCCTAGCCATCGAATGCGTTTTGACTTGACAATGACTTTTACAATGTCCGGTTGTTGGTACTTTTGATATATCAATATCTCATTAATACACTGCTCACAACAATTAGGGGAGCACATGGTTTAAACTCTTTCAACCCCTAAGTTTCCATTTGGAATCATGAGCTTGCGATTTTTTTCTCACTAAGTTGAGATTGCACTAATTTATCATTAGATGGAAGAATCATGCGTTTTGAGGATGTAAATAATGTTTGTTTAAATCAAATGAAAATATGAAAACATGGTAAAATAAAATTCACTCCCAAAAAAATTTTATGAAATAAATTGACCCTAAATTCTTCACTCTTGCATTCTCAGATAATTAAAAATTGATTTTACCTCTTTTTTGAAAATAAAAATTTGAAAAAATTATTGTTATAATTTATTCATAATTTTTGATTCCCATTTCCCCCCCCCCTTAAATTTTAGTTAAAAAATTAATATTTATCTACCTGTTTTTTACCATTTCATTCTGTATGAATAAAGGAATCTATTTCACAAATTTTAGATTTTTAGAATGAGAAACAAAGCGCTGAAACTGAGAGGGTTAACAAAAGTACGCAAAGAGCTCCCCTAATTGTTTTGAGCAGTGTATATAGAGTGTGCCATACATTATTAAAACAAAACAGCACAAGTAAATATACTCACGTCTATGCCCCACTCCTTAGCCTTCCTCAGAATCTGCTTTCTGATCGCATCTTCCGTGACTCCCCAGTGCGTCATAGGTAGGCCGGAATCCAGGGACTTGTTGCACGGCAACGTGGGTCTGCACGCAAGCCCTTCAACTCCCCGAACTAGTTCAACGGGCCCTGCGAACCTTTGCCGTGGGACACCGCACAGGCCCACGCCACCCGAGCTTAGTTTCTTGATGCGGTAGTGCAGGACGCTGTGTGGAAGAGAGATAGAGATATGTAATCAGGAATGACAGGATACATTTAATCTTCCATACAAGATTAATTATCAAACCCAACTTGCAATGCTCATACTTGGGCACCTGATGGAAAGAGAACACAAGGGGTCTGGGGACATCCCAGACTAACCTTTCAACAGATGATTATAAAGGAAAGGTACAGACTTGGGTGACCAAGCTGGGGCCAAAGATACACAGGGTTGCCACATTATTTGGTTGAAAAAAATCAAGGACTATTTAAAGACATTTAAAGGATATATTTCTCCATTTTCAAGGACTGAAAAATTCAAAAATTGCACAAAGATTCCATGATAGTTTTTAAAAACTAATTTAGAAAACTAATAAGAGGTCTCTAACTTTCAAATGAACGTGTGAATGAATGGTGTTATAAAATAACCATTTAACAACCGAAAAGATCTGTGAAGAACGCTGTGAGAAGTAATGGAAAAGCAACGAAAATTTCTGTTATTTCTTTACCAATAAAAGTAACCGAGTTACAATTACAGTTACTTTCTGAAAAATCCAACAGCATTACCTGGCATTAGCAAAAAAAGGTAATTGTTGCAAGTAACACGTTACTCCAATCCATAGAAAAAGCAGTCACTTCAAGATAAATTCATTGGCCCTAAAAATTAAGGACTAGTCAAGGTTGATAATGTTTTTTTTTTCAAGCACTTTTCAAGGGCTGTGGCAACCAAGGATACAGCAATGGACCGAATGGGATGCCATGCCTTACTTGAGAGAACTAACCAAGATTACCAACCTATAGGATTATCCATTTGAAAAAAACAAACAGATCTTACCTCTTCTGGAAGCCAAAATCAACGTGGCGTAGAACAAAAGACAAGGAAGTTAAAGAACTCAACCAGTCATGGGGGAGAGATTAAGACTGTTGCTGCCAACAGGGTGGCGGACCACGACGGAGGCCCTATGCTCCACTTTGGTGCGAAAGAGGTATGAGTAAGTAAGATTATTCATTAAAAAAACAGATCTCGCCTCTTCTGGAAGCCAAAATCAATGTGACAATAGACAAGGAAGTTAAACAACTCAACCAGTCATGGGGGAGAGATTAAGACTGTTGCTGCCAACAGGGTGAGACCACGGCAGAGACCACAACGGAGGCCCTATGTTCCATGTCGGAGTGAAAGAGGTATGAGTAAGTAAGATTAGGGTAGCGGTAGACTAACCAGTGAATGAACGCTTAAGACGTCATGTTCGCCAGTGAATGAACACCAGGATATAATGACCAGGACAACCAACCTTTGTCAGATAGCTTCCTACTACATGGGAGGAAGTCAGTGTTGTCAATCCATATAGTGGAATGATTTTGAATCCTTATTTTTATAATTATATTTACCAAATGTTCATTCACTGGGGCCTGTTCACTCACTGGTCAGTCTACCCTATTCATTAAAAAAAACCAAACATCTCACCTCTTCTGGAAGCCAAAATCAACGTGGCGTAGAACAATAGACAAGGAAGTTAAAGAACTCAACAAGTCATGGGGAAGAGATTAAGACTGTTGCTGCCAACAGGGTGGCGGACCATGTTGGAGTGCAAGAGGTATAAGTAAGTAAGATTATTCATTAAAAAAACAGATCTCACCTCTTCTGGAAGCCAAAAACAACGTGGCGTAGAACAATCGACAAGGAAGTTAAACAACTCAACAAGTCATGGGGAGAGATTAAGACTGTTGCTACCAACAGGGTGAGGTGGCGGACCATGACGGACGTTGGAGTTATGAGTAAGATTATTCATTTAATAAAAACC
The DNA here is from genome assembly GCA_023701765.1 of Hylyphantes graminicola. Classification (NCBI taxonomy): domain Eukaryota; kingdom Metazoa; phylum Arthropoda; class Arachnida; order Araneae; family Linyphiidae; genus Hylyphantes; species Hylyphantes graminicola. Next base: position 55,597,583 of record CM043118.1, on the reverse strand, counting down.
AAAGATCTCACCTCTTCTGGAAGCAGAGCGACAGCACGTAGTCGGCGTTGCTCTCCCGGAGCAGGTACATGCCGTCCTTGCATCCGCGGTCCCACAGGATCCACTCGGCGGTCTCCCGGGAGACCGACCCGTAGAAGTAGGGCGTCGACTCCACGGGAGCGGCGACTTCGCTGTCCCCCGCCTCCACGCTCATGCCCATGTCCTTGCAGCAGAAACCGAGCAGGGAGGCCAGCCGAGAGACATTGTAGCCCGTTTTGACCCTGTAATTTGTTAGTGTTCGTAACATAAGAATTGCAGGTAAGAATAAAGAATTCCCCCTATAATAAGACATTGTACCCCCTATATTAAGACATTGTACCCCCTATATTAAGACATTGTACCCCCTATTGAGACATTGTAGCCTGTTTTGACCCAGCAATACGTTAAGGGTCCGTACATAAAAATTGCACGTTAGAATAAAAAATTCCCCCTATATTAAGACATTATACCCCCTATTGAGACATTGTAGCCTGTTTTGACCCTGCAGAAACCAACATGTTGACTTGACCGTCAGGACCAATGTGTTAGTGTCCGTACATAAAAATTGCAGGTTAGAACAAAGAATTAAAAAATCTAAATTAGAAAAGAGGAACAACCATTTTATTTATTTTGAATGACCTCCTTATATTGACACATTGTACCCCGTTTTGACCCTGCAGAGAGCAACATGTTAACGTCCGTATATAAAAATTGCAGGTTAGAATAAAGAATTGAAAGATCTTAATTAGAAAAGAGGAACAACCATTTTATTTATTTTGAATGACCTCCTTAAATTGAGACATTGTACCTCGTTTTGACACTTCAGAGAGACCAACATGCTAGTGTCCGTATATAAAAATTGCAAGGCAGAATAAAGAATTTAAATTCTCCTTCAAAAAAGAACAATCATTGCACTGGTTAGTTGTGTAGGTATAGCTTATTTGTTGCTTTGGGGACGTACATGAATTACGTCACACAAAATTTTGACTTTTTTTACCCCTCCCTTCCCCTATGCCACGTTTGATAGAACCCCTCCCCCTAAAAATTATGTCACGTTGTTACACCCCCCCCGCCTTAAAGAAAGTTATCGTGGTTAAATAATTTATTCCTAGGAAAAACTGTATTTTATGTAAAACAGATTTTCCTTGTAAAATTGGAAATTTTGGAATTGTTACGTCACGCAAGCCCTTACCCATCCCCCTCTCCATGTAACGATCTGTCACGTTGACACATATACCCCTCCTCCCTCTGAGCGTGACGTAATTTATGTAGTCCCCTTTGCTCGAGGTGTGCTTATACCAGACCGGCTCCCTAGCAAATATTTTTAAAGCAACACAATAGAGGACAGCACTAAAAACCATAAGAGGATCCAACTAATTCTAGAGATCGAAGTCAAACAAAGAATCCTTAGAATTTGCTTGTCAACCCCAGGGGTATTGAGTTAGTATGGGAACTTGGAGGACTTTTGTGACCGTAACAGAATTTAACGTGCACCAGTAACCATTAGCGTACACAGGGGTCTTCGGCCAGCAGGGCTCAAACGCTCATGCCCATAATCTTGCAGCAGAAACCGAGCAGGGTGGCCAGACGAGAGATCTTGTAGCCCGCTTTGACCCTGGAGAACATACATTGAGTTTATAGAAATGAACCTGACCCCTTTTTTTTAGTTGTGTGTTCCCTTGTTTGGGAATGTATATGAATTAACTAATATAAATAATATCACTTATTGATGTCTTTAACATCCCAACAACAGCATTATCTAGTCACACCACTCAGTCGTTCCCACAGTAACTCTTAAGTCAGCACATCTTAAACCTGAACTTAAACCTTTCAAATCGCTGATTCTAACACCTAATTGGTTGACCAGGGAGTATTGCCTTTTGATGAATCACTTTAATCCATACTATTGATGTAAGAAGACGTCTACTGATAACAGACTGATACCAGAATGGATGTGCTGCTTTCTTCTTAAGACTGGGATCCGTTTCATGCGAAAGTACGATTTATATCCCCATCCATGCCTTAAATATGGGCTACTCGGTAAACGAGGGCCATAACCACTATATGGACTGCTTAAATTTATCAATTTTTGCTGCAGTCAAATGTAAAACTAAAGTAATTACTCTATTGTGAGGCCTCGTATTAAGTATTTGTGCCATCTTATACAAGGCATAAGATTTCAAAAGTAGGATATTAAATATGACTTTTGACAATTATATTACATATGAAGGATATATTGCAAAATTCACATTCTCCAAAGTATAACTACGATACAGGGTCTGGTCCATTCATTCAACTGAATTTATGATTGTCAAAAGTCGCCAATGAACATACCAGACCCTATATCTTAGTAATACTTTGGAGAAAGCGAGTTTTGTGCAGCTAGACCCATTATTCAGAATGTGACAATTAGCACAAATATCCGATACTTTTTCTCCCAATACAATTATTGCTTTAGGTTTAACATAGGGTAGACGTGCAAGAGCTTTCAGGTTCAACATTGATGGAATGGAAGAACGTTCCAAGCAACATTTTTGAAAAAAAAAACTTAGATATTTATGTCAGCGAACAGATTGATCCATCTTTTAAAGATAACAAGCTACCTCTTTTTCATAAACTGAGAGTTAAGTAGATATTTTACTGTTTCAAAGTACAGTTTTTAACAGATTTAAGCGCGAACTAAAAACTTTAAAGATTATTTTTACCGTTTTGTCACTCAGCACGTTTTTCAATTCTGAATGGCATACGGCAGTCAAGTGACAAGCCCAACACCTTATTTGGAACGCAATGACACAGGGGAAATTATACTTGCCGACAGAACTTGGGATCATGACATATTTAATGAACGATCTCTAGTATGGTAAACGACAAGATACTAAAACACACACATATTACTATGCTGGCCCTTGCATGACATTGGCCATCATACATACATAGCATTGGAGTAATTACATGGAGTCAGATGTAAACATTTGTTCAAACTTTCCACATAAAAATTAATATTACTCAAAGTAAAAATACTCAAAGAAATTTTAGGTCTCACCCATGTCCGAAGCATTATAAAAAAAAAACTTCATTAAAATGGGGGGGGGGGGGGGGGGAGAGAGCATCAATCTCGTTTAAGGGAGGGAGGTCTTGTCAAATATCATACAATTTCCCCCACCATGAAAAACTGAGAAAATTTGTGTTAAATTATTGCTAAAATAATTGAATTAAATATGGAAAAATCAAACAGGATAATGTCCTTATGTACATTGCTAATACTGAGTTACCATATTTTTTTTAAAGTAAATAACAAGCACAACTTTTTATAATTGCAACTTTTTTTAAAAACTCAACATAACTTGGAGGGAAGTTGGAAACAAAACAAAAATAATTAGCCACAAATTATTGGAAAACACACATTTAGGCACATAAATCACATTATTGACCCAATTGATGGAAATTTAATTAATGGAAATAAGCAAAGTTTTAAATGTATAGCTGCGAAGTAGAGTGCTCTTTTAAATAGTTATCTTAAAAAGAAAGTATATAAATTTTAAAATTCTTAAACTTTAATTTATAATTAAATTTTAAATGGCATTTTTTTAAATTCAAGGTGGTTATTTTTTTTTTTTTTGTATTATTATTAAAGTACCTAATATTGAAACTACAAAAATTAAGCTGTCACATAAAAAAAAAAGCTTAAGAATATATTTGAAAAGCAATGTTACAAAAAATATAAACATACATTATTGAAAACCTTATGTCTATTGTCTCAACTTATATTTTACATGCGAATTGCAGAAGAGGATAGGTCTAGCAAGCATTTAATATAGTGCCAATAATAAGTAGAAAAAATTATAAAATTATATAAAAATATAGATAGAAAAAACCATAAAAATAGATAAAAAGTGAAGATTAGAGAATAGGCTAAAGCTTGCAACTATTTTTGAGGGATAGACTTACATCTTTATAAATGGGATTATATAATTCTCATCACGATTCTTCGCAGGTCCGTAATGTGCCGTTTTCTAGAGAATGTTATAAACAATTTAAGTGCAATGAAACAAAAGTATATGAAACTATAAAAAAAAGTAAAATATAAAAATTAAAGTAATATATGAACACACAAAACTGAAATACAAAAATATATTTAAAATACCTAAGTGATTGATGAAATGTCAATAATTTGTGAGCTTAAAAGATGTTTAACAACGAAATGGTAACTATGTATAAATAAAAAAATGGAGGAAAAATATTTAATTGAATTGTGGGCGAATTGGCAAGTTTTTTTTAAGTATTTCCAAAACCTAACTCATAATTCAGAACAAATAGCAACTTTAGAATACCTGTTTGCAATTCTTAAAATCTTTGAGTATTATGTGCAATTTAAAATGTGTGCACTTTGTAGCTACTAAACCATCAAATTAACAAGTAAAAAATATTGTTTTCAATCCTCCATTGAGAATCGATTCAGGTGTTTAACACATTGACTGCCAGGCTATCAATAGAAGATTGGCTGATGTGAAGCAGAGCATTCTGTTTTTTTTTAAATCAGTTCTTTATAATAAAAACAAACTAATACTTCTTCAATTTCAAAATATATATATTTATATATATTAGTTTGAGATCATAAAAAAATACAGTTAATATTTCTGTCCTTTATGGAAGTTTCTCGATCACATCTGGGATTACTAGTTGTCACTTAAATATCATAAAAATATGCATGTTAAAATTCACGAAAGTTCCCATTCAGACGGGGAAAATACCGTTTGAATGGGGAATCAACTTTTTCGTTTTGCACAGTAACAAATTTTGGTAATAAATCTATTGTATTTTCTTTCAGTAGTGTTAGAGCTAATGTAGATTTCTTAGAAGTAGGCTGCTTGCATGCAGCAATACAGAACAAACTTGTGATATGTGATAATAAATCTACTTTTTGTGGGAGAACTTGTACTTAATCATCGATTTTCCTTCCAAATAAACTTATTTCTACAAAGTAGCTTGAGGACTTAGTTCTTTAACACCAAGGCAACAGGTAGTTGCCGTGAACCCAAGGAAAAGAGATTACAATGTAGATGAAATGGTGCTATGAATTATATCAGATTGTATTGTTAGAGACAAATCTGAAATTGGGAGATATCTCATCGCTGCCAGTTAATGGAAGAATTCAACAACAAAAAGCAAGTTTTCAAACTGAAGACAATAGTAACATTTAAAGTATTTTTAATTAAAAAAGGTTGAAATATGTAAATACGAACCTAAGCTTTTTCCATCCATCTATTTTTATTTTTGAAGCATTCTTGGGCTTTGTATGAATATCAAAGAGTATAATAGTGATGAAATGCATTACCCTAGGTAAATAAAAAATATGCATTAATGGAAAATTTTAGATGAAGCATAATTTAATGTGTACTGAGTATTTCAACAAACTTTTATTAAGTAATAATAAAATATGTCAGGACTATGAAAGTTTTTCTAGTTTTACATAAAGCATGGCCTGTTTTGTTAATGCTCATGTCAATTTAAAAGTAAACATTTTCCAGTAATAAAATATCAAATACTTACATTACTCAGACGAGAACAGGTGGAATGTTTTTATTCCAGTATATGCCATATTTCACATTCCCTAAAGAAAAACAAGTTACATGAGAAAACTGAGAAGTTACATGAGAAAACATAATGAATTCATATTAATACAGTCAGACCCCATTAACGCGAACTCAAAGGGACCACCAAAACATTTCGTGTTAACCGAATTTCATGTTAACGGGTTAGGATTTTTTTTACACTGAACCTGTGACTAGTTGTTTAGAAATAACATCTAAAAATTATTCTAATTTTACAATGTAGTACACTAAAAATAGACGTACACAATTAGTAATTCAATCAATGAAGTTCATTTGGAGTAGTACATATTATGGAAAGAATTGGAAATTTTTTTTATGGAACACCAATTGAATTTAAACTGACGAATCATGGGCGATCTCAGGATTTTCTCAGAAATAGAAGACAATTTATTCTTATAACAATTGTTTACCGCTTTTTTTAATGTTTTGTTTAATTTGTTCTTTGAATTACTGAAAAAAAAATTCAGAATTTTTTGTTCGTGTTAAAGCGGGATTTGGCATCAAGATATTGTTAAGAATTAGCTCAAAACTTTATAGGCCGGGCAAATGCTTTCAGTTCATCTTAATTGAAATTTCGGGTTAAGCGAGTTTGCATTAATGAGGTTAGATTTTACATAGTTTTACTGTGAACATGGACTTGTTACAACCAAAAAGCTATAAAATACATTATTCTATAATACAAAATAATCATTAACAAAAAAAATTCATTTTACATTCTAAAACATTCATTTTACATTCTAAAAATATTTAAATAAAATTACATTCTTGCTATTGCACAACATTTTATTCCGCAAATTTGTGTCGAATTAAATTCTAATTTTAAATAATTCATCATATTATGTTCATTTTTAATATATACTAGCAAATTTATACCCGTACTTCGCACGGATTAAAAAAATATCAAATCGAGTCAAGTATGTGTACCATATAACCTGTTATGGGATCATAAACGTACGTTATTATTCCCCCTCGTTATCAAGTATAAAATCCCGATTCATCGCCCTAATATTCTAAAATCAAAAATATGATGTAAAATGCACTCATAAATGTCATCACAAATACATAAAACCTTTTAACTCTTTTGGCACGTTTTGGGTTGCACGTTGGTTGCCTATTTGGCGAGTATTAATTAATAATTTGGCGAGATTTTCAACGTATTTGGCGAAAAATTAAAGAAATAAAACCCTAAACCCTAATATTTAGTGGGATGGCTTTTATTAAACATCATAGTTCAGTAATAGCTTAACTTCAGTAATAACTATACATAATATGCATATTTGCAATCAACAGAACCATCAATGAAAAAATCATTAACTAAACCACAATAATTCCTGGAATGAAGACTGTACATAAATAAATACGTCACTTGAAACATATCATTTATTTTAAAAAATGAATTTAGTTTCTGAAAGTAATGGCAACACAATAAAATAAACATTTTCAATTTTAATTATTTTCGTTAAAAGTTTTATTTAATCTTTTCCAGCAGATGGCATAAAGAAAAAAAATGATCGGATTTGAGCCAAAGTGGTGTAGTTTTTCCAGAAAATTCGAATTTTCTCAAAAAATAGAAAATTTTGAGCTCTGAAAGTTCTTATTTTGCAACTCAAGTATGAACTACGCATTTGTGCCAAGTTACGAGGCAAACAAATGTCTAGTTTGTGAGTTTGGAGGAGACATACACACACACACACATACATACATACAAAACTTCATTTTTATTATTATAGATTTCTATACTACAAAATCAAATTATAAATCACATTTTTTAAAACTATAGGTAATCATTCTTTACTATATTATAATTAAATATTTAATAAAATTATTTCTGCTATTTCACAACATTTTACTATTAAATTAATTAAGAAGAATATTATAATATATGTAAGATTCTATTAATTTGAATAACATTCATTCTATTTTTAACAACATTTTATAAAACACACTAGTTGTACTTCCTAAATTTTTAAAAAAATTACATTCTAATTTAAAAGAATTCCTTAAATTATATTCATTCTAAACATATTTATTCATTCATTTTACTAAATTATATTTTTTATCCACAATACTTAATTGAAAACACAATACTTTTATTAAAATTATATTTTTAAAAATATAGATAATGTTAAGTCTTATGATTACATTAAAATAGCAGTATACATACTTTAGTTCTTTATAATAGCAAAAAATTATGTTAAACTCCAACACATAGCGATGCTCAAACTGTTTTATTTGTTAAAAAGCCGATTCTTTATTTAAATATTTTTTTAAAAAAAATATGTGTCAATTATTTGTTATTAACTATGACGTAGATATCAAGGGTAATTAAAAAAATTCAATCACAAAATAAAAATAATTATGTAAACACATTACCATCCCCCCCTAATCCACAAAAAATGTCAGGAATTTGAGAGCAAAACACCGCGATATTTCATTTAAGTTTCAAGAGAAATAAAATTTATAAAAATTACCACAAATTTATATTGAATAAACTTTGTAAATAAAAATATTATTTAAAAGTATTCTAGAATTCAAAAATCTAAATAACATTCTAAAAATCGAAGGATCGTTTGCTACGTTGGAATGTAAACAATTTCCATCCCACATTCCGTCAACCCTAACCCCCCAACGATAAATGCCGAAACGATCGGCAAAATAAATCGGCTATATTTAGAAAACAAAACTAAGACAAATTAATCTCAATCGGGGAAAACGTACCCCTAAAATATCAAAACTCAAAGGTGAAAAAAATTCTAAATGTGGTTTTCCCGATTCGTAATAGGAGAAATCCCCACAAAATATAGAGAAGAAAAACAAAATTTCAGACATGTCTACATGCACTGAAATCTTACATCACGGTTAGCAACACACCGGAATCAGGGCAAAGGCTATTTCCCCAACACGCCCTGAAATATCGTCTGCCCAGGAATAATTCTCAAAAGATAAGGAATGGCGAAAAGCAGTGATTTCGAAGACTATAAATAGAAATGTAAGAAGAAAAGGACGTGTTTACCTAATGGGTAATGCCGTCTTCACCACCTCAAGGCTGCCATGATTGTAAATACGGTCACATGGGGAGCCTGGCGCATGATGTCACAGACCATGGATAGACGCAGTCTTTTCTACCCAGATCGATATCGTTCGCGTTACCCCTTTTATTAACCGCCTTTTCTCGGAAAACTTAAACACCGACTCCACGGGGTTAATCATTTGGCATTAATCTTAAATTAATTAATTATTGTTTTTTTGAGGATATATTCCATAGAACATATTATTAAATGAAATACGGAAATTCCACTATTTTTTTTAATCAACTATAAATTTTTTATTAGTTTCAGGACATATTTTAAAAAATTAATTTGTTCTACAAAAAATATATTTAAATTTGATTTTTTAGTAAATATTTAATACGCATATAAGTTAATAACACGGCACTTTTTTTCATAAATAATTTCATTTCAAAAATTGACAAAAAAATATTGTTTGTTTTTAATTATTTAAATTACATCCATTCATTAATAATATAATATATTATACAAAATTATGATACATTTTATTGCACAAAAATTTGCGCAATCAATTATAAATTTTTATTCACATTTCACAATATATTTTAAAACTTTATTTGTTTTATACAAAAAAGAGACATTAATTCAAATTTTATTTTTTGTCAAATATTTAATAACGCATTAATTTAACTCATTCTACAATATTTTTTATGAATGTTTTTAAAAAAATTCTTTTGAAATATTTTTGCATATATTCATTAATAATAAATATTACATTGACATTAATAATTTACAATTTATATGAAGTTATAAAATACATTCTATTCCATAAATTTTGGTAAAGTCAACTATGACTTTTGATTGAAAGGCACGACATATTTTAATATTTCATTTGTTATGCAAAAAATATAGATATTTATTGAAGTTTAATTTAATGACTTTTTAAATTAATTCATTCTACAATACTGAACAGTTTTATTTGTAAATTATTTTATTATTTTTTTATTCATTTAAAAATATTGTTAGTTTTTGATTAATTTTTATAATATAATTTTTTTTATTCATTTACCATAATAAGGAATAATAATTCATAATTCATATCTATAAGCTTATTTTGCTCCACGTCGTTTTATTATGTCCATGCTTCACGTCGGGAGTGACAACCACCCTACAAGACAAAATTTTCCTATTTCTATCATCATGAGTATAAATTCATTAACGGTATTAATTTATCGAACATTTTCACATCTTTTTTCGCAAGAAATACTTGATCAAATTAATTTAATTATTTAGGAAAATATAAATAATTTAGGTTTAAAACATTAGCTGAATATTTTAATCAATTACCTAGTTTTTACAAAATTAGAACAAAATTCAGTTTGCCTCTTTAATTTATTCTACAAAACTGCCAGTTTAAAAAAAATATTTAAAAAATTGCGATAATTTAATGAAGGATTTTAAATAAGAATCCCATTTAATACAAAGGTGTGGAACCAAATTAGTGCAATAATTAAATGCTGTTAAAAAAAGAAAGAAAAATAAATAAATGACAATTATTTAAAAAAACTTAATTTGGCCAAAAACCTGAGATCTTAGTATAAAAACCGTGCGTCATTGCATCGTTTTTAACGCCAATTCTGAACTCTCATATTTGATTTCTGATAGTGGGATTGATTTTCAAGTTTTGACGCGCAGCAGCGATGACACCTACTTCCGGTCACAGACCGGAAGCGGCTCTGTTGCGATGCGATTTTCTTCTCCTTCTCTTGAGCGAGTTTTCATCGGATTTTATTTTAATTGGATTTACATCGAGATACAAAAGACAGGTGTGGAATATTCTGGGCGTTCTATTGTTTATTCTATATATTGTTGGAATCTGTGAAAAAGAGTGTGAATGTTCTTATTTTTTCTAATTTGTATGTAGAACAATTTTGGCGTTTTGAAAGTTTTGCTTGTTGTGGGAAACTGATTTTGATAATGTAATTTCAAAGAAAGAAGTATAAGTTCTATTAATAGCAGTGAAAGATTTTGATAGGAAAAAACAGACGATGATATAAACAAACATATATTTTTAATGACAAAATTATTTCACGCTAATTAGAGAATATATTAATTTTTAAAAATATTATTAAAAGTTAATGCCTTCAATCAAAAGGAAATTAAGTTTTTTATTAACAATGCAGCTAATTTTTCTATAAGCCCATAAACTTTTTTTAGTAATTACTATTCCGAATTTTTAAAAAAATATGTATTGAAATTGTTATACATGTGATTTTAATACTAGTATAGAAAGAATAATTCTTAATCAATTTAAATCGATTTATCATGCAAACAAAATACGTTAATACTATTCTATAAAATATTTAAGCCATTTGGCATTTTAATAATTATTTTTGTTTTGTAATTAAAATAAATGTGATGCATATGCTATGGAAAATATATTAATATTTTAATAATAATTTACGGTGTAATAACATTTGAATATTTTTCTATAATGCTACAAAAATGAAAATGCAGGGTTTTTTTTCTGGAGCTACATATAATTATAGAATATTATCACTACTATTATCTATAATAGTTAATCGTTATTAAATATAGTTATCAGAACCAGTTTTTGTTTATAAAAATGAATACCGTGATCCTCAAAAAACATTTTGACGGAATTTGCGAAACGTCACATTATTACTGGTTAGGTTGAAATTCCGTCGCTAGAACTACTTGAGGGTTATCGGCGACGGTAGTCGTTATTTAGATCCACTGTCAAGTGACGAGCCTATACACCTGAGTGGGCACCCAACGCAACTTTTAAGGGCGACATCATACTTGGTTTTGGAGCATATTTAGCGTGCACTCCCTCCACACGGGGTATCATTCGTCGGGCTCTTTAGCTTATACAGACTTTTTAGAATTTGCGAAATGTCATATTTTGGAAGATATTCATTAGAAAATATATGAATCGAACCATCACGTTTTATTCTCGTCATTTTTGACGTCGCATTTATATCGTAAAACGAACGTTCCCATGACAACTATATAATAGCGTCATTTATTACGTCAGGCGACTATGGCTTGAAGACATTTAATATATGAAACGGTCTTTCTAAAATGAGCAATTGGTTATAAATTATTAATATTTTTGATATATTATCGAGACGTCTTCAATTTGACATCGCTATATTTCTTTCTAGCACTGTCAACAGCTGCAGTTGAGATACTTTGTTAACTCTTTGACGGTTAAAAGCTCCAAACGAGTAAAAACGTAAATTTGTTTCAACTGAATAGAATTTGAATTATAAGATATGAATTGAGTGACATTTTTGAATGAAAAGGATGTTTTTAAAAATGTGTGAGCGCAATAAATAGTTTTGGAAGAATCATCAATAATTAAAATGTTCAATTTTTTTTTAAAATTTATATTTTAAAAAGAATTTGTATTTGAAGACAAACCGTTGCAAATATAAATATTTTTTATAAATTATCCATCGGCACACAACTGCTATCAAAATAGTTAGAACCGAAAAGACAATATAATAATATGACGTATAATAAACGACAAAAAACCGTGTAGTAAAATGTATACATTAACGTCCAATACATATTTATACAATTAATATAACGACATGTAACGTCCAGTGATCATATAATATTGCTTTGTTTAACATTTATCAACAACCGAGTACTAAAAAGACATCTTAATGCCTATCACTCAATATAACGACGTATAACGTCAAATTACAGTATCACACAACGACTTTCAAAAACTTAGGTATTTCTAAGAAATAATTTATATTTTTGACATATTATCTATCGGCACACAACTGCTACAGAAATAGTAAGGACCGACATATGGTTAGAACATTGTAATATTAGGACGTTAATTTTTTTAAACGTCAAAAGTGAAGTAAAAGTTATATAAGGACGTTAAATACCTAATTGCAAGTAATCAAACGACATATAACGTCTAATGACTGTGTACTATGTATTATATTTCGTCTGCTATCGAAATAGTTTGGACCGAAAGATATTTAAGTCACAATGAAATGTTATGACGTCTATTTAAAGTCAAACAACCGTATTGTAACCGTAAAGTTATGATATTGACATCGAAAACGACATCTAACGTCTAATGATCATATAATATTAGTTTGTCTAACATTTTATAACCATGTATACTATAATAACGCCAAATGTCTAATGACTACGCAATATCACGACGTCTAATTGCAGTATCACATAATTTATATTTTTGACAGATTATCTATCAGCCCACAACTGCTGCCGAAATAGTTAGGACCGAAAGATAGTTAGGACCGAAAGATAGTTTAGACACCATGAAATATTATGACGTCAAACAACCGTATTGTTAAAGTTAGGATATTGACATCTAATACCCAACTACATAGTAATGTAACGACATCTAACGTCTAATGAGTAATGATCATGTAATATTACTTCGTCTAATATTTTATAACCGTATACTATAATAACGCAAAAGTCTAATAATTACGCAATATTACGACGTCTAATTACAGTATCAACGACTTATCAAAAACATATTTAGTACAACTCATAGGTATTTCATTCTAAGAAATAAATAATTTATATTTTTGACAGATTATCTATCAGCCCACAACTGCTACCGAAATAGTTAGGAGCGAAAGATAGTTAAGGGGGGGGAGGAGTGAAGATAGATTTGACGAGTGACATATAATAGAAGAGTGCAGACGACTGTGTGTTGATTCTGTTGACACAGTGGGACGGTTGCCAAGGGCTCTTTTATCGTCCCCAATTGCCCATCCTCCCCCGATCAGTCATCACGACGCTTAGTAATTTTTTTCTTCTTTCTTGTTTCTTGCGTAGGAATTAATTACTGCAAAGATAAAGCTCTAGATAGAAACAAATGGCACCTGATTTGTGGTGATGGGGAAAATATTTATTAGGTATCTTTTTGTGTTATATTTTTTTGTAGATTTTATTGTTATGGTTAGGTTTGTAATGTAAAAAATGTAAAAATTAGGGGGGGGGGTGTAACGCTACGTGAATTTTAAATACAATTCGATAAATTAATGCGTTCAAAGGTAATGATATACACCATAAGGTGATTTTAATAACTTTAATCCCCTTTCCTTACTGAAGCGCCCCAAAACGCCCGAACAACTAAGGATTCGATAATGTTATTTCCTATCAAATATTACGAGGAAGCAAAAATCCATCGTAGTAAAAGGGATAAAACCTAAAAAGCTCTATGGCAGCTACCATTTGTGTAAGCACGATTTTCTCAAAAACCTTATATTAACTCGTATAATTGTTTTCAGTAATACCTTCAAAACCAAAAAAGTTCATAGTATGTAGCTACTCTCGCGCAAGCGCGATTTTCCAGAAGACCTTATTAGGACGTCCGACATGTACTAGAGACTAGTGCACCAATTTTCAGTTCGTAGCTTTTTTTTAGTTCGAGCTGTAGAGTAGTTCCAGACAGACAGTTAGACGGACTAATGTCAAAAGAATTCTTTTTAAGGAATCAAAAATAGTGTAGAAAACACAAAATCCTCAAAATAGTTTAGAAACACAAAATCTCCATTTCGCATTTTTCAAGCCGGCACCTGAATGGGCACCCAACGCAACCGTTAAGGGCGACATCGTACGCAGCGTCGGGGAAAAACCCAGGATTTACATACAAACCCAACTTGAATAATTCAACATTCCCACTTCGAAAAACATTCAGAACCAATTCAGACGCTACATTGTGTCTGAAATCAAACCGAGATTTATTCCCCGGTGTCTTTATTTTTTTTTTATGAGCATCCTACAAATTGGAGTGTCAATTTCTGATTCCGCTGACACAGTGGGCAATGGGCCAAGCAGCCCCCCAAATGGTGCAAATCAACCCCCTCTGGAGGGCCAACAAAATGCGATGCATTTGTACTTTTATCCTGCAAATACAGAGAATAGGGAATGAATATCATACTATTCTTTATTCTTCGTAATAGTAGTGGCGTGATAAAAATTTTGTGTGTTTGGTGGGCATGTGGGTTAAGTCATATTTAACACAAAACATAGTACGATTGGTTGGTAGACATAGTATATTTTCAGGCCTGTGTGCTTGGTCAGAGACCTGCGTATAAACCTTCGTCAAGTAAGACAGACACAACGCACACATACATGACAGATGCTGTCATCTATCGCGTGCCACCTACATAATTTAGACATGTCCCTGAAGGGGAGGGAAATAGTCTCCAGGGACCTGTACCCTGCGCCACCTGTACCCCGGTACCCGTGGGAACTGCGCCGTGACCACTAACAGAAATTTCGGACCCAGCATCAGATTTAACGAGCACGTACTCCGCATACACAACGGTGGGTCTTCAGTGGTACCGGGACTCGATCGCGGGACCTTCCGATCCCTAGATCAAGGTCCTAATCACAAGACTCCCCACAGCCCCAACAATACATTACTATAGCACTTCGAAGTTAGGTCAATACGTTTTTGGCTATTTTGCCTCCGCGAAACTTTGACACAGCCCAATTCGTCTAGTAATTTAGAACCCAGGTCAAGTGACATCGAAGTTTTGACGATAATTGTCGTAGCCATTGGGTTAGGTCGAATTAACGTCTCACTTAGAGTTAAGGGGTCATAGGAGTCTTAAAAATGTGCAAAGAAGGTACTACAAAACATAGTTTGATCTTTCATGTCATTTTTGAACTACTCAATGTATAAGTATAATTTTTTTATATGTAATTCTACAAGATTTATTTATTATAAAACAAGTTTTAAAATTTGTGAAACTTTAGCCAAAACTAAAATAAATGATATTAAACATGAAGGTACTTGAACACACTGTGATTAGGCTTGCGCGGCAAATTATGAAGTCAAAATTGAACAAAAGACCAAGAAAATGACTTTATATTGTACAAATATGTACAAACTAGGACTTATACCTAAGTTCTCAGCTCAATTTTAATTAGAAATTATTTAAGGAACTTTTTCTAAAAAAATTAATAAAAATTTAAAAATTTTGATTTTAATTTTTAAAAAAAAATAATTTCTAATTAAAATTGAGCTGAGAATTTAGGTATAAGTCTTTGTTTGTACATATTTGTACAATATAAAGTCATTTTCTTATTCATTTTTTCAATTTTGACCTCACAATTTGCCGCGCAAGCCTAATCACAGTGTGTTCAAGTATCTTCATGTTTAATATCATTTATTTTAGTTTTTGCTAAAGTTTCATTCATTTTAAAACTTGTTTTATAATAAATAAATCTTGTAGAATTACATATAAAAAATTATACTCATTTATTGAGTAGTTAAAAAATTACAAGAGAGATCAAACTATGCTATGTAGTATCTTCTTTGCACATTTTTGAGACTCCTGTGACCCCTTAAATGAGGGCTATTGGCTACACGGGCCTCTGTCGAATTTAGAGCCATAATCAGCCAACGAGGTCACCTGAGTTGGTGTTGGTTGGACCCACCGCAAGTTTGGAGCAACATCGTATATGCCTGGGCCGAACCTCGGACCTTTCGCGTGCAATAAGGCAGCACGCGGCTTACCGACTGGGCTCCCTAGCCTTAGCATACGAAAGAACCAGTTCAACGGAAAAGTAATTCGAAGTTTGACATAAGTGCAACATTTTAAAGATTGTTTTTTTTTAAATTGTAAAGCTTTAACTTTGATCTTCTTTAACCACTCGGCATAGAGAAAAGCTAGTATAGCATCTCAGGCTACACTCTTAAAACAAAAGAGTGAAATCCACTCCAGTAGGAGAAGTGCATTTTCGACACTGGAAAGGAGTGAATATTAACTCAGACTGAGTTAAAATCACTCGTTTGGAGTGATCCTGTCGGAGGTTTAACACACAAAGGATCCACTCCTTTCGGGGAAGTGCATTTTCAAGACTAGAGGTGTGAAAATTAACTCCGACTGAGTTAAAATCGCTCGTTTGTTTTAAGAGTGTACGGACACGGATATGGTTACCGCCTCTTTGCACGGCCTTCTCAAAATTAGAGCCGCAGAAGCTCTTCATGACGTCACGCTATCCGTCTGGTTCCGATTGCCGACTTTTCCGAAGAAAAAGTAAGAAACATACTTACGCACGGCCGACATAAATGCTCTTCAGTTTCGCTTCTTTCTTCCGGAAAAAGCTTCAACCCGGAACGGACGGATAGTACGTGACGTCAAAGAGATCCTGTCTGGCATTTTTAATTTAAACGGCAGTGCGTAACCATCTAATGCATGATTTTTTTTCATCCAGAAAAAATATATATGTATATCTTAAATACTCATAAATTATGGGGAAAATACTGAAAAAAAATTAACTGCATTAAACTTTAAATAATTTCAATTTAAAAAAAAATTTCCATATGACAAAAACCAACTACAAATTCCAATTTTGATAACAATGACTGGAAAACTACTAAATATATTTCAAAATAACCCTCTTTAACTATTTATTTTAAAAACAATTTATTTGTATTTAGTTCTAATATTATTGTATTTGAATGCTGCTGCCAAAAACGTAATTTCACAACAGATAATAACCTCACTCTTTAATTTCGAATACACTTTTACTACTGTCATCTATGAGGATTTAGTAAATAAAACTTCATAATGGAATGTAATAGATAAAAAAAAACACAAATTTGTGGAGAGGGAGCTCTACTTTAATAGAATAAAGTGGATTATGTTGATTGTTGCCAAACGACAACAGATTCATATTAGAGGGTTAAGATACTTTAATTTATCTATGACTAGCAGTATGGTCCCGCCTTCCTGGGAACCCGTTAACTTCTCATTGATTCCTTTTAGAGGCATGCTTACTTGTGAAAATACACTCAAAATCAAAACAAAATTAAATTCATGTTGGTGCATGCGGACTTAAAAAAGCAAACACTAATAGAGAATGAAGCGGCCTTAAGGCGAGCGCATATCTCAACCAAACTCAATCAATCAAAGTAATAGAGGATGGCGTCAAGCCCCCGTTTCGGCCCGGTCCATGTATTTTCAAGCCCTGTTATGGTCCCGCAATCCCACGTGGATGACGTTTTTTTAAAACTTATTATATTAATTAAAAATCACAATCAAATATGAAAAAACTAAGCCTCAGGTGCACACGTAGGTATTAAAAGGAATCTATATTAAAAATTTTCGATTTTTTTAGAGCAGTCTAAGTAGGTCTTTTGCGATCCACAGACATACACACAGACTCTGTCTTTTATTATTATAGATGACAGTTCATTGCACAGACGCAGGTCACTTTTCCTCCAATAGCTTCCATATCATCGCACCCTGGGGAATTGCACAGATATTTCGGGATTGAATGCCTAACTGTAAAAGTGGGTTGGAAATAGACTTCGTTGGGCGTCTATTTTTTTCGTTGATTAATAAGAGATGGTCGCGCGTCAGAAATGGACATCGGAATTAATTTGAAGGGAACTGAAGACTACCTACTGCGGTTAAAATAAGAAATGGAATATGAAGCTACTACGAAATTTATCATTGAATCTTTCAGATGGATATGGTCAGTTTAGTAGAACTTATATATGAAATAAAATGACATCAACTTCATAGGAGTGTATATGAAGAGTACACGGGAATAACCGATTGATTTATTAGGCGCCCGCCCGCAATTGTCTGCTTGGCGGCAGAAAACCGGTTTCTCTCTTTCTTCTTCGCTTGGTCCAAGTGTTTGGATCGCCAATCGCCTGAATCTTGGTAGCTAGGAACCACAGAGACAGTAGTTAAAGTATTAGCGTTGAATATCACGTGACCTACAACACTGACTTCATTGGGGCTCTTCTGGGAGCTCCTTGCGCGTCCCGTCGTTAGCTTTGGATGTCACGTGATCTACCACTCTATTACTTAAACTATGATCTCTGTGGTAGGAACTATTTCCCTTACACAAGTTTAGGCGATCACTCGCTATCATCGCCAAAGTGACCTGCTAAGAAAACTTCTCTGCAAAATCAATCGGTTTTTCCCGTGTACTCTTCAAATACTATTTGTGTAGTTAATTCTAATTAGGCGATAGATAGGACGTCCAGATATTTATTAATTCATTTTAAATATTCAAAGTTGTCAAAAGTAGGCAATTTACGGCTGTTAAAGAAGGTCAAGAAAGGCCGACACAGCACACAGAACCTCACATGTTGAGGTCTTATTAGAAAGTGACTCTATTTTTAATGGTTATGAGAAGAGTGGATCAGAAGACAAAAATTCTGCTGCGTCGGCTATGTTTCTGGGAAAGAATGTATTGACGACTATTAAAACGTGAGAACTGTTCGATGGATCGGCATGACATTAATTAAGATTAATTAAAAAAGAACGTCTAATATTATAACTTTATAGAGATTTGTACGATATATCGCATATATTTGAAATAGCAAGATTTTGCCAGAGTATTGTTTTGCGGTTTGATATTTTTTTATAAGGTATGAAAATATTTCTAACAACAAAACCAATTGGAAGCTAAAATATATGGTTATTTAGCAGACAACTGGAATGACCACGGAGAGTGACGTTACAGCTGCTTCAAACGTTGTCTTATAATCCACAAATAAAACACCCGGCAGCTAAGGACGAAATTGAACTGAAATAATTAGAATTCGCGCATGATGGCTCTGCGAATGCGATCGGTTTAAGTACCGCCCTGCAAGCGCTCTAAAAAAAAACAGTATCCCAAACCGTGCGAATTCGTGTTGATAGGCGTGTCATTCGAGCATAGGCCAGAAAACTACGCCCACCTCTTTTTTTGTGACTCGCATTTAAAGTAGACCAATGAAATAATAAGTCGAAATAACTCTAAAAGCTCGAAAAATAATAACTCGAATAACTCTATGACGTCAAGTAATGAAATCCTTTAATTTAAAACTGAAATTTGACAAGCATTGTGAATTCAAAAAGTAATGCATATGGGACTGCTCTTTTAATAATAATAACTTTATTAATATCAATAAAGAAACTATAAATAAAATACAAAAACAAATCATATTAGCTGCTTAGGGCAACATTCCCGTTCAAGCAGCCTAGAAATTCAAATAAAGTAAGTTTTAAAAAGTAAAGTTTAATAAACAAAAAGCATTTATTTTTCATTGAATATTTGTCATTTTTCGGTTTTAATTGGTTAAATCTAAGTTGCTCTAGACCTACTCAATAAGCATTAGCGATAGCGATAAGCTCGTAATTTTTAATCAAGGTCAAGACAAATACTGCAGCTTAAATTATTTTGACTTGGCTATTTTTCTTTCACTTCCATATTTCCTTTAAACATTTTATTTCACATTTAACTACTAAGCCTTTTTCTCTTAGACTTATTAATCTATCTAAAAGCAAAAGCTTCTTTGCATTTTTATTTCTTGAAGTAACTTAATGGACGAAATACATTTTGTATGCGCAATGTCACTGCCATATTTAATCACAATAAAGACTAGTAAACAAAAAATAGCGATAAAAACCAACATCCAGAAAAATGGAAACATATTTACATAAAAAAAATATCCGCGAAATGTATTCGAAGAAAAAAATACAAATTAACATTATATAAGAAGCATTTTTTGAAATGAAAGCGGACAATAAATAAAAAGGCTTTTAAACGTTAGATTGTTTTATCATTTTTATTCGAAAAAATATGCATTTCTGAATCTAATTTTTTACCATTCTCTTTCAAATCTGAGTGAGAAAGATATGTAAATAATTTGAATAGATGTTTGGGCAGTAGCCAAAATGATGTTTTTCTTCCAGTCTGTACCATAGAGATAGTACAGTCAAAAACAGAATTCTACTTGAGAGCATTACGCGATGGGGGGAACTTTCAATAATATTCAAATAAATTTTTCCCAAGTCATTTGGCATTCATATATTTAAACAAAAATGTCGTAGATCGGGAATGAGGATTCTTATTTCCCCACTCCAAACAAAATACGTATTCATTTTTTTTAAAAATGTTTGTTTTCCTTCGACGAATGAATACTTGTAAAAGAACTACATGTACAGTACACGAGTGACCCAGTACCAAAAATGGAAAAAAAACATTCTTATTGCTGCTTCAATGGCGTACTTCTGATTTTGTAGAAATTTTGCGGCGTAGTCTAGTGTATGGAATTATCCATGACCAATATATATCCTCTTGCGACCTTGCGTCCCCATTTCATTTGTGAACATTTTTAAAAATTCCCCACAAACAAAAAACCATTTCTTACCTCTATGCAAAAAACAAGTTTTTTGTTCTGAAATTAACCTGGTCCGATAGAAGAAGATTCAAATATCAATTTTCAGCCTTTGATTGGAGATGTCAGTCATTTATTTCTATAAAAAATGACGTTGAACAGGGTAAATACGATATTAGATTTCTTAAAAAATTATTTTCATTTTTTTAAAAACTTTTCATAAAGTTCTTTTAGTAAATAATTTTAAAGGCATTTTGAAATACAAACAATGATAAAATAATATGCTAACGAAAAATAAGTAATACAGCCCTTTTTGTTGCATTTATAGCACATAACATGTGTATTTTTAGAGTTTAAGGCGTACCCCTAAGTAACTATTAAACATAATTTCTTTTTTAATTTCTTTGAAAAAAATACTTTTTAGCATATATTTGTATGAAAAATATGTTTAGATCATAAGAATATACGTGTAGAATTTTGCTAGGGTCCCCATAAGAGGATATAGATACTTAAAAAATCTCTATTAATTATAAGGTTTTTAAAAAATAGCATAAGTTTAAAATGAAAAATTTGAAGTCAAGTGGACCTTTTACATGCGACCAAAGGGAAAACCGTTTTAGTATTTCAATTTAGGAGTGAGGCCGGTTAAAATCTTCCGTATAAAAACTTAGAGTTTTTTTATTAGTTTTTCATGTAACTTAATTTGCTCTAAATAAGTTCTTTAGGACAATGGTCTTCATTTGTCTGATATTTTGTTTATTTCAATGAACTTTTAAACGGAAAGCCCATTTTCGTGTGACAAATTTTCTTACCGTCCGTCGGTAATGAGTTAACGTAAATTTGCTACTGTGGATCTAAAAGTTACTGAAGCCGTTGTACGGACTGAACACAAGTTTATATAAAATGAGACCACAAATAAATATAAAATGCTATCCTCAAATGGAATGGGAATGTTTCAGATGGTGTAACGCTGTTGTTTTCATTTCCCCCTATACTGCGATATATTTGGTTGCTTCGGTTCCACTCTCAAAATAACCGATATGGATGAAATGAAACTTTTCTTTCTATATGCAAGCTTTCTTTGAAAAATGTTTTGAACAGCCAACCGCACAGCAAGAAGTTGGCATTTAAAAATTGAAATAGGTAAAATATTGATAGACAACTCATTTTCGAATACCAAAACAAACAGCAAATGAAAACAAATCGTGGGATATGTTGCCAATGACGTCAAACAACCCAAAAAGATAACAATAAAGGAAGGGAGAGTGAGGTTTAGATGACATAAAAATATCGCAAATAAATCAAGCTCTGCCCTATTAAAGAGAGGCTTATTACGAGACAAAAGGACCTCATTTCACGAAAAGGGGGTCCTTTCTTAATGGGCGATTAAGGGAGCTCATTAGGGGATCAAGTCACCTGTTAAAAGAGGTCGAGTGAGCATTGTTAGGGGTGGGTGCGCATTTTTTAAGCTGAAAACTGCAGTAACTAACCTAATGAATTGGACCATTATTGCAAACACACTATTATGCTAAACCAGGGGTTATCCCCAACCTTTTTGCACTTGCGTACCACTTGACTGAGAATTTTTCGGCGTACCACTAGACCAAAATTATCTAATAAGCGTATAATTTTTACTCTACCAATAGTGTTTAAAGGCTTTTTGAATTAAATTAAAGAGAAAGCTTCATGTTTAATGGTTGGTAGTTGTTTATTTATAACACGCTTATAATAAAGAAGAAATAAAAGATTAAAATTTTACTGATTTCCAGTTTCCTTTATTACCCATAGGTCTAAAAACACTCGTAAGTTCTTTTCAACACTTATTTTGCTTTTATGTGATAATTTTTTTATGAACAAGAGTTCAGAAAATCCACTCAAACGCAAGTAACTCGTAACAAGTGACATCAAAAATAGTAGCATCATGTTGCTCTGCTCACATCACTTACGCGTAACACTGATTGCGAACCCCTGCTCTATAACTACAATAAAAACATACTGAAAAAGAGTAATTATTTTAGAACAAAAATGGTCCATTTAATGTTGTGGTTACTGCAGTTTTCCATTGAATCACTTTTTTTTGTCATACAATCGTAAAACTTAAGGGTTATTGGGTTGTGTTTCAGAGATTCAATAGAGACTTGTACTCTAATGCATATAGAAAAGTCAAGTATTATTGGCGATTCGGCGAGCGCCTATATACTCTCGCGTTCCTAAGTATCTTAGCTGTACCGATCTAGAAATGGATCATGAAATGGAGCTGAATTGTATTTTAATTCAAAAGTTTTAATGACAAATGCCCAAAAGTTGAAGACAGGTCTAACAAAATTAGTTAAAAATATATTATGTATATTAACTTTTGATTAATTTTAAAAACTGTAAGCATACGTATGACACTATACTGCAAATGAAAATATTTTTAACAGTTCCTAATAAATATATAATTCTGGAACTGAAGAAATAATAGGCAAACTTTGCACTAATATATTATTTTTAAATAATTTGTAAAAAATTATGTGTGTTGCTAGAAAACTTGATAGTCAGGTGACGAGTTTATACTTCTGCATCTCTTAGAGGGTTAAAAAATTTAAAAAAATTTCAACATTCCTCAGTTACATAATTAAAAACCGTAGACTTTTAATAACAATCTAAATCCTATAGACTAAATTAAAAGCCGATCACACAAACGAAGCTTCAAACACCAACGAACAATACGATTTCAATTCAATCATATTGCTTCGTTTCCTCGAAAGCAAAACACATGAAAAAAAGTCTCAATCAAGTTTTGTATTGATGGGTTTATATGAATAACATTGTGTTTGGGCCCAAAGGCGGAGCCGCATTTTCCCAGTTACATTCTGTTCACGAACCATAGACCAAACACTTGTTGAACTTGGCGATGAGAACATAAAAAGAATAAAGCCTGTCATTATCGTGTCGCGTCGTGTGACGTTTTGTTAAAAGGTTGCTCGATTTTTGGGAATTCAACGTTGTCGCCAAGTCTAATGACTGGAAAATATCCGGGTTTAATCGTAATGATGACAATTGGTGAGAAAATCTAGTGTTTGGCTCGGTGCAGTATGGCATTTGATGGCCATTAAACCTAAAAAATTCATGCTATTGGTGAGAAAACATATGTCATGCGAAAATAAGTTTTCTGTTTTAGTTCAACCAAATTGATGAAATGTAAGCCTATACACTCTTAAAACAAAAGAGTGAAAACCACTCCAGTTGGAGAAGTGCATTTTCGACACCGTAAAGGCATGCATATTTACTCAGACTGAGTTAAAATCACTCGTTTGGAGTGATCCTGTCGGAGGTTTAACACACAAAGGATCCACTCCAAAAGGAGAAGTGCATTTTCCAGTCTGGAGGAGTGAAATCCACTCAGACTGAGTTAAATTAGGAGTGTTTGTTTTAAGAGTGTAGTGAATACCGTAGAACATCAAAATAATATACATAGGACAAATGAAAATTTGTTTGATCAGATTTGTTTCAGTGATTAACTTTTCGACCGACTATGAAATCATTAATGAATTTTCATTAAATATATTTTATTTACGTTGTTTTAATTTGAAAAAAATGTGAAAGAATTAACCTGATTATTTGCACAACTAAATAGTTGAATAACAAACTGTACTACGAACGATGTATTTTTTTTTATTTATAAACTTTAATCAAACAGAGAAAATCCGGAAATTGACAACTTTCTTAAATCCGAAAGAATCGAAAAATTGCGAATCTGCGATTATGGGAAATAAAAAATAGCGATGCTAATTAAAATAATAATAAACAAACAATAAATAATATAATAATAAATGTATAATAATGAATATATAATAGTAAATATGTACTATGTAGTACTACTGATAATAATGCCGTCGCCTCAAAAAGCAAAATTAAGCCAAATGCAGCAACCCCACTCCATTAGGATGAGAGAAGAATCAGAAGGTACTTACTCGTTTTTTTCGCCGATCCCCTACGGGTTAATTGCAGCCAAACAAAAGTTCAGCGTCCTTCTGTCTTCGCCAAAAGACCTGGGAAACAGAGACCGATTATAGCGACTAAATTGCAGTGGTTGGTGACGATCTATGAACTAGTTCTTCTCCCCCTCCCCTTATGGTAATGCAAATGACAACAATTAATAACTCGTTTGGAGGATTTTTTTTTAATTATTGTCCTTAGGGATGGGTGGCGAGAAGTGTCGTCACACTAGAGCAAAAGAAAGGTTATTGGCGACGGATGTCGTATTTTAGAAACACAGTTAAGTAACGAGTCGATATCTGAACGCGGCAAAGTGTCCTTAAGCTTAAGGGGGTTTGTCAGAAAGTTGTAAATAACAGTGGATTCATATTAATCCAAAAAACGCCGGATAGGGTAACTTTGTCCCAACATAAAATTCCAGCATAAATTACTTCTTGAATAGTTATTTTACTCATACGTCAAAAATATTTATTTTTACGGCTCTAGTTCTATAACAATCCTTCAATTATTGTTACGTAGAATTATCGGGTCATTCGATCTACGAGTAATTGCGGTTACAAGCGTCGTAATTTAGAGCCTCCCTCAGTCCAGTGATGAACCGACACCTGAGTAGGCACCCAACACAACTTTTAATAAGAAATCGTAAGTCGGGTACGGACTAATAATAATGATAATAATATAAATTTTATTTTTTCGTAGCATTCTTTATGTGATGGCAACACTGGTAACTTGTCGCCACCGCCGCCACATTAAGAAAAATACTCGGAAAAATAAAATATAATTCTAAAATTACAAAATAAATATAATAAAAATACTAGAAAAGCGTTTCAAGTTTTTTAAAAGCCAATAAAAATATTCCAAAATGCAGCTATTATTTTTATGATATTTTTTGATAATTTTAGAATTAAATTTATTTTTTCTCAACATTTTTTCTACTGAAAGTACTGGCAACACTGGCCCAATTTCTCCACTTTTCGACAATACGGGCGGCCTCCATGCTCGTCAAGCCGTTAGCATTGGAGGTCACGTGAGCCCCCACTCATACTTTAATTAAGATCTCTATGCTTCAAACCCATACCTTCTGGGATAACTTTACCCAAAGGAATTCTTTAAGAAAACATAACATCGGTACTATAAATATTGATTTTATAATATTCAGAATCGATGTTATATCTATCGATTGAATATATGGAAGCAATTTTTCTGAATTTTAGTATTAGTGGAAAAATATAGCCATAAAATATTAAAGGTAAATCCGAATTTCATGTATGAGGAATGGAAGTAATGTGTTCCTAAAAGCACTCTTGTAAATTTAGTTTTAAGTCATCTTCTCTATCTTTTCTTCTTTAACTTTCTGAGGTTTACAGAAATGTAACCCATCACCTGACTGTCAGGTTTCGACCGACACACTTAAATTTTAACAATATTACTAAAATGTAACAATTTTACTAAATTTTAATAATTTTACTAAACTTTTAAAAATTAAAAAAATTACTAAATTTTAATTTCACTAAATTTTAATTTTTCTAAATTTTAATTTTACTAAATTTTAAAATTTCAAGTTTGGAGTAGTCATATATGATTACCTGTTAAAGAAATGAAATATTCAAATGTGTTCATTTATTAATTATATTTATGGAATATAGTTAAGTTATTATATTATAGTTAATTCTTCCAGCACAAAACCTATTAACAAATCTTGCATAAGTTATTTTGTTTTATACTTCTCTAGTAAAAAAACCCAAAAAGTATCAAAGGAAAAAATAAATTTTTTTAGTGTTTTTCTTCTGAAAAGCGTCACAGTTGTAAAATGTTGCTTACTATTTTTCATTGAATAATGTTAGTTAGGAAGCTAAATTATGCAGATTTAAAACTTTAAAGACGGGCGTCGACTGACCCATAGACTAAGAATCTTCTAGACCAGCAACTTAATCTAATGCCTAGCTCTCCTAACGTGTCGAAAGGAACTAGTACACTATTAAAAGATTGGTTTGTTGATTGGCATAATTGTACTTTCCGATTGTAGCGCACTGTTTTTCCGGATTGTACAGCTGTGGAAAAAAATTTACCCAATAGTGATTATTTCGACCGTTAGTCATCCTATAAAATCGAACCTTTTTGACTATATGAACAAATAACATTCTGAGTTAATTGCATGACACAAAATTTGCATAATGGGCGGTCTTAATATTAATAAAGTTACAAACTTTAAAATTTTCAATAGCAACACCCAATTTTAATTACTTAGAAGTGTGAAGAACCCTCGAAAACCCCTAAAACCAAGTTTTTTTTTTTACATTTGGATGAATATTTGACGAGTTATTCAATCGAATCACTTGTGTAGACCTTTTGGGGACCGTGTCTAAAATGACAAGCGTAGTCAGTCTGTAGGTTTGTTAATGGAGGAAAAAAAGCACAAGGTCAAATGTCTTGAGGATGGATCCCAACGAGGGATATAAAAGTCAATGAGTAGCTGTACATATTCAAAAACAAAGTCGAAAATAAGTTATCGTTCCCTTTCGTCACTTGATAAGGGTTCTAAATTACGAGGCGTAATTGGCTCTGTGCTCTGTTAAAACTTCTAAAGGTGACTAGAAATAGGCAGCAAGAAACCGTTACATTAGATCCCTTAGACACAACGGGGGCGTCAATTTCAATATGGAAATTCTCCAATGAAAATCCAACGAGAGTTTCAAACTTAGAGTGTTCGTAGTCTATGTGTCAGTCGACGGCCGTCTTTAAAGTGTTAACTAAATATCAACCTATGTCATAGACTTTATATGTAAGCGGAATTTCAATAGTCAAAGTATCCCTGTACAAGTTGTTTTTCCTTCCTAGTACATCTCTAGCAAAGGAAACAACTAGGATAAAAAAATTTATCTTGTCTCTAAGAGAACAAAAATATTTGTAACGGTTTAAACGGTTAACGGATGCTATAGAAATTATGTGTTCAAATCGAATAATTTTATTTTGTTAATCGACAGTTAATTGAATTTTGTCTTTTTATTATATGATAGTTTTAAAAGGATTGTTTAAACTTATTGGGATTGTGTTAATCTAACATTTATATGTTACCGTTAAATCCCGAAATCCGCTACAACTGGTATTAACTAGTGATAACTAGTTTTAACTGAAGCCATTGGTGAAAACCAGTTTCCTCTATCTAAAACTAGATCTCAATAGTTAATACCGGTTTTGTCTAGTTGCTTTGGTTAAAACTAGTTGTAATTAGTCAAAACTAGAATTATCTAAAATGTTTTAGATAAACTGGAATTAGCTGCGAATTCTTGACTATTTTTTACTAAAGTTAATTTTTTTTCTCTTATTACGACAATGAAGTCCTTAAAAAACTCGATGTACGGTTCTTAATGGAGTGTCTTCCAATATCCAAACGCTTTCATTGCATTTCAGCCCAATAATTAACTAAACTAATACATACCATTATTCTAAATCGTGCTATTTTCCGTTAATTCTAGTTTCATCTAATATAAGTGTGTTATAGTTAAAACTAGATTAAACCAAAGCAATTGGTCGAAACTAGTATTAACCGACAATAACTGGTTTTAGCTAGTGGGAACTAGTTTTAACTAATAGCAACCCTTAAAACTAGTTTTCACTAGTTAATTCCTGTTGAAGCTGATTTCGGGTTTTAACAGTAACATATGTTATCAATTGCCAGCATTAAAATTGGCATTGCAATCATATGATTGGCAAACATAATTATAATAATTATATATCGCCTTGCACTCTAAACTTAACTTATTTACTCAAATTCAACTATTGAGATACATCGTTTGACTCTAGTAATAACTCCGAAAGTCCTGTAAAATATTTAGAGCCCGGCAAAGACACTTTAAAATTAGAGGCCCATGGTAAAGTCACCTTTAACACACCCTTAAGACGACCTTTAATGTTAGAATATCGTACCTACAAAACCCGCAAAAAATTTAACATGTGGGCGATAAGGCGGAGGTTTGAAAAGTCCATCCTACGCCTTTATCCTAAAGCATTGCGTTGACTTATAGATTCAGCTACCAAAGAAATTTTCACAAGGTGTTTTCAAATTTCACATAAACATCTGCATCTTTATTTCTGAAGATTAAAGATTAAAATTAACAAACTACTCTTCAATTAAATGAGTAATGTATTGAAATAGTTTGCGAAAGGACATGCTTTAAATGGTGAGTATTTTTTTTGCTCTTAAATGGAAAATTATTCTGAAAACTCTAACACAAACTTTTATTCGGGTGCTTTTGGCGGAATTAAAATAGGTTAGGTTTAACTCCTTGAGGGACAACTTGATTTCGTTGTATAAAAATTTATCTTTCAATGTTTCACTCAATATTTAAAACTTAAAAAAATTAAGTTTTATTTCTGCTGTTTTTTATTTATAAAGACAAGTCAATACATTAACATTTTAAAATAGGAGAAATAATAAAATTTGTAAATAAAAAATAATTATAAATATTGCTGGAAAAAGTGACTCAGATGGATAAGGAAACATTATAATCAATAATTAGGATGCAAAACTAAAAATTTCATTGTTACTAACTTTTTAAAGATTATTTTCCCTGTCCGCGCGCTATGTACGCTGGCATATATTTTATAATTTTTGTACAAATTTATTGAAAATTGCAATTTAATTATTGTTTCTGCAATTAAATTGGGCTAATTTAATTTAGAACTAACACTGAATCAAGGTTTTTCTTCTTTCCTTTTTTTTTAACTTGATAAAATAAAATCCTTCATTTCTATAAAATAAAGCGATATTCATTTCTTTTGGGACCTCATAAGCGAAAATTAAAGACTTTAATACTTATATAATTTACTTATTAATACTACTATAAATTTTTAATCATACGTACTATAATATTACTCACATAAATGACACTGGTGGTTTTTTTTTTTAGGAGATCGAATAATTTCAAAATTAAATGACAATTGAATATACTTTTGAGAGTTTTTATATGCTTCGGAGATTCCTATAAATAAAATACCGAATACTATTCGACTATTTTTTTTTAAAAAGGAAAATTTCCCTACCTATAGCCATTGCTTTTTCAAACCATTGTATAGATGCACCGCAGCGTTGCTTTTCAAACTGTACCAAAACTATAAAAAGAAATGGCCAAAAAAGAACTTGGTACGCCTCTTTGCGTTTGTACAACTCCTATTCTTTCTGGCAGTGGTCCAAAGCAGCAAATTCGAATGGATTTTTTTTTCTTCTTTTGGTACAAATAATTCTTTTTTAAAAGAAGAATATGCAATCGTTTATTTTTGAATCAGAAAATATATTTTCTTGGCGCGGAGCTGAATTTAAAGCAGCACATCGTATTTAAGACGGCCTCAGAATCAGTGTCTTGTGGCTAATTCATTTGAAAAATCTGAATATCGTAAAAATATGGGGCTTGGCATATTTAAGATATTCCGATTTTACAAAGATAAATAAGCCTTAAATTTTTGTCAGTTGTCTAAATTTATTATTCTAAGGCCTAAAACGTTAATACCCGCACGACATGTGTAACGTAGACAATTAATATGAAAGTGCAAAAGTTCTTTTTCAATGGGACTGCTTTATTGCAGGTCAAGCCTTGCAGACTAGACATTCTCTTGAACTGAGAGCCATTTTTTGTGGCACCATCTAGGTGACTCTCACTACCAATTTTGACTCTCAGATTACAGTGAATCTGAGCTCTTCGACGATAATAAAGTGTATCGAGATTTAATTTGGCCGAGAAAACCCATGCCAAGGGATCTTTTACATGCCCACGATTTTCTCATCCAGAAAATCTGACGACTCAACCAGGGCTCGAACCCGCACTCTCGGGGCTCTAAGGTGGAAGGTCCCATTGGCCAGTGTTTTGTGCTAAATCTTACTTTAAAAAGTCTTTTTTTTTATATAACAATTTAAATCACAATTTATAATAGTAAAATATTAGAATGGTTGAGTTCAGAGTATAAAAAATAATGTAATCAATACCTAGAGAAATATACGCATTTAGGATTCGATAACGTTCGTACCCCAATGTTCGAAAGGGTTTAAAACTAAAATAACTTAAAATAATTAAATTTGCGTCAAATTGAATGAAACCATAGAAAGTTAAATGTTTAAAATACTTTTAATAACATCTTTAAATGTACAATACAATTCATCTTTAAATGAAAATGATATATTAATTAGCAGCAATTACATTAAATGAAAATTTATTAGCTGCAATAAAAATCTTTCGTAGCAACACTTTTAGGAAATAAACGAATTTATGCAAATTAAAAATTAATGAATAAAAATTTAATATTTATTTAAAAATAAGTAATGACCATTTGACCAATCGTTGCGAATTTATATATGAAAAACAATGAAAAAAAATTAAATTAGAAAAATAGCTTATCTATTCATCGATAGGTGGCAGCAGCACACTTATGAGTCGCAATGTTGCAATAAAAAGAACTTCCCTGTTACCACTCATGCTATTAAATTTACGTTTGAATGATTGCAAATTTAAAGATAATTAAAATTTAAATAGAGTGTGGAAGCTAAAAAATTTCAAAATTTAGCAATTCATTAAATAAGCTTTATAAATCACACTCCGATGCTGTCAACTATTAATCATATATTCAAAACTAAAAATAATTTGAAAAAATACATGCCTTTCTATAGTCGACAGATATCCAATAGAAAATTAAAAATTGAGTTGCCTTTACTTTAGAGAGAACCATAACTTTTTGCCACCATAATTTTTAATCTTCTATATATAGCCACATAGGAGTTTTTTTTATCTATATTCTATAGAATATTTTTTGCTCAATTTAAAAATTATAATCACAAACTTTATATCATAAACAATTTATTTTAGGTTTGGAAATCAGATACTTAGATGGAGAAACATAGGATACTCCAATGCATAAAATTAAGGTTCGAATAGTATGGGGATTCGAAAGGTATACTTGGTATTCTTTTTCACTCTCATGTGTTTGGTTTTATATTTTGTAAATTACAATTTGAATTCAAATATCAGTAACGATTTCCTTCAATATCATGTGAAATACGGAAAGACAGAACATATCTTGGCAAAAAATTCAAATAACTTTTTGGAAATAAAAGATGCATGTGAAGATACTTTTGAACCACTAAGAATTCCACAATCCAGCACTAGCAATTGGCAGAAGCTAAATAACGCCTCGACGCTGTTTCTATTGTCGGCTTACCGGGACAATAGGCTAGCCACCGAACACTTCATAAGAATAATTGCCATGTCCAAAGGACAGTTTTCGCAAAGGATTCTTTGTAGGGTGTGGTATGACGGCAAGAAATCTTCTGTAACGGAAATTGAAGCTCAGGAACTATGGGTAACGTCATGGGACTCTGTAACACCTGATCAATACTACAGACCACTGCTTCTATCATGTCCGTGCAAATACCAAAATGCTGTTGCAGTGTCAGTCTTGCAAACACCCTGCCAAAGACCGAATAACATATTCTGGCTGACACCAGCAGACACGAAACGGAGAAAACGAAACTTTGCCGTGTGCCTGAAGCCCTTGAATTACCAAAATGATCTGTCATCCAGGTTGGTAGAGTGGCTAGAACTTCAGTTCATCCTTGGAGCAGATACCATTTCAGTTTATAAATATAATTTGCACCCTAGGACAGAAAAAGTACTGAAAAGTTACGCAGAGGAAGGTAGGTTGACGGTTCACCAACATCAACTTCCAGAAGATTTAGAATATCAACAGAAACTCTTGCTCGAGCGGCAGAAGCAGCATACACTTACGGATTCAGCAGATCCAAAAGTCAGAGACACACTAACAGAAACAGACTTGGTAAAGATAAGACCTAAGCTTGTCGAAGATTCGAATCGGAACGCCACAGATCTGTGGCAGAAAAGGCGTCACGAGATGGTCATCTACAATGACTGCTTCTACAGGCACATCGACTCGCACCGATTTGTCGTCAACCTGGATCTGGACGAAGCCATCGTGCCCCTGAGACACAGCACCTGGGAAGATATCTTACATCAGGCCATGGTCGAAGATCCGAGATTGGCCAAGTCCGCCTCTATGTCTGCACAGAATGTCTACTTCTTTGACGCCTTTCCAGAAGATGATTCGATTCCAAAGGAATTCCACATGCTTCGTCATATTTTTAGGTCTGCCAACTTCACCCCTCCTGGGTTCGCACAAAAGAGTTTCTTCGCCACAGATTTGGCACTTAGTGTGACCAACCACTATGCGTTGAAATCGCTACGACCCGGCATCAGAACAATTGGAGGTATTGGTAAGGATTTGGCGCAATTGCACCATTACAGAGAAGATTGTCCACCTAAGATGGAAAAGGAATGTGAAGATAATTATATGAAGTACTGGATAAGGGATCCAGTTATTTTGAAATTTAAGGAAAAGTTGATGGAAAATGTTAGTTTTAAGTTAAAGGGCCTGAAGACTAACTAAAAGAAATATTTTTGTTGGACTTGAAACAATGTGAGAGTCTTAGTACATAAAGTTAATTTAATTTTTTTGATTTGACCATTGACAGCTATGAATGTATGTAGATGTACAATTACTTTATTATGACTGGTTTATTCTCTCAAAATTTATGCTTCCTTTAAAAAGGTTTGAAAAAATATGGATTTCTAAGGACTTTTAATATATTAGAGTTGGTTGGAAGGACAATTTGCCAAGAGAAAATAAGCTTTCTACTAGAATTAACTATATAAAAAAAATATAAAATGCAATAAAGGCAATGAATAATTTATGTGGAAAAAACTACTTACACAAACAAATTAAATTTTTTTTTAACCAGTGTCTTTTTATTTATTAATTAAAATCTGAATGTATTCATAACATTAATAAAGTCGTCCTTAATGGGTTAAGGAGAGTTAGTTTACCTGTAACTGCTTTTATTTTAGATACTCAACTGTCCATCTTCCACCATAGTTTCTAAAATAAAATACAGCATCATATCTATGCAAGCGCATCATATATTGTATAGAGCTCATAATACCGATTCCAACACGAGTTTAAAAAGAAAAACACATAAAAAGCTATAACTCGAACTGCCAAATGGCCCTGGTTAGACAGATATAGCTAGGTTAGATTTGAATTATCGTCACACTAGAGCTGCACGAGGGCAATTGGCGACAGGCATCGTATTATAGAACCACATTCAAGTGACGAGCCGACACCTGAATAGGTACCCAACACAACCGTTAAGGGCGACCTCGTACGCAGCGTTAGGACTTTGGAGGATTTTTAACGTGCACTCCCTTACACAGGGTATTATTCGTCAGACATTTTTGGCTGCACAGGCCGTTTGTAGGTCAGCATTTATTTTGGCGATGACTGGACCCGAACCTGGGACCTTCCGCATGCTAAGCGAGTGCTTAACTGACTGGGCTCCCCAGCTCTAGGCAGATATAGAGAAAAGAAACTGTTAGATAATGTAATCAAAAATAAACTTGAAACTTGTAAAGTATTCTTCCGATTCAAGTAATCAATCAAGTTTAACCTACATCAAAAAAGGCAAAAAACACATAAGTATGAAAACAATCATATTTATTTTGATAACTCTTTAAGAATGTAATGCAGCATGAATGAAAGCACTAGAATGACACATGAGCGTTACCATCTATGAAGTTTAACAATATGGTGCCTTTATTTAGGTGGATAGGGTTAAAAACATCACCATAAAAGGTTTAAAACTGAAAATATATCCACCAAGATTTGTTTTAACATCCATAAGATAATAAAATCTGCAATATTTTACAATATTTACACAATCTTATTTTTATTAGAAGTGATTTTATAGCCATGTTTGAATTTGTGAAATTAATCAAGATGGAATTTACAGTAATAATCACTTTGTTTTAAAGGTTTGAAATTCCATTTTTACTAATCGATAGAAATCAAAGATTTATGAAAATTTAATTAGTTTTAAGAACACTGTTAATTAATTTTTTTTTAACATTTGAATGCAGAAAATTTTCAATAAATTTATAACCCAAGTGTCGATTTTTGAACCAATATTACAAACTTTAAAGACATTGTACAATAAACTGATCTTAAACAGAACTACACATTATAAATGAGTTTAAGAGAATTAGATATTTGAAACTAAACTAGTTCCCTTAATTAGTCATGAAATGAACACTTAAATATCAATAAGGGATTTGAACAAAATATCCTCTTTAAACACTTGCATATAAATTATAAGTCTATGAGAATAAAAATAATTAAATCAAAAAATTAATTTATGGCTTACAGGGACAAATTTTAAAATTCATGAAACCCTTTTGAACCAAATTGTCAAAATATGCCACTGTCCTTTTAATCTGTAAATATAATTGACTTACAGCAGAACTTTGATCATCTTATCTAATTGGGACCTATCATAGGTCGAATAATCGAAAACTTAGGATGATAGAAAATGTTCAGTTAAATAGTAGAACTTATAATACAGTTGAGCGCCAAAAGATTGTGCTTACTTTTTTTGTGTTGCCGAAATTTTGCTATCTTAAAATCACCCTAGTTTTCTTATTTCCAAAAAGTTGGAATTGCTTGATTTTGAATCACCAAAGAATTCAAAATCACTGGAGACTCCCGTTTTTTTTTTTTAATTGTAGAAGTTCAACAAATTCAGTATCGCCAGAGAATCCCTTTAGAATTGTCGCAAATTTCGAAGACTGGTTTCTCCTGTGAACAACTGAAAATGACTTTGAGAAATACTTGATATTTACTTAGGGTGCGGTTGGTTAAGGTAGGCGAATACCCTTAATTCTAAAATTTTTACTATTGCTTTAATCTTTTCCAAATTCGGCATAGTGATTTCAAATATATTGAATAATACTATTTAGGCTTTTGTTTTTATTTAAATATAATTTATTTATTTTAAAAGGTGTTTTTCTAATAAAAAAAGAGGTTTACACCAACAAGTCTACCACATTGAATTTTCATCCTAAGAACATTTATTGTACGTTAAATTCTTCGTTTTGAACTGATCCATGCAATGACCCTCTAGAGTTACATGCAAATTACAAGAAAAAAAGTTATTAAGAAAAATGTTACAAATTAACCACACAAAAAAGGATTTTTTTTTTATTTAACTTACACTTGGACATTTTTGAAAAAAAAAAAAAACGTATACTTACACCAGATGTTAGAGGTTCAAGGCACAGATATATATTGAAATAGCATCTGTGAAAAAATTCAGGTAAATTAATGTAAAACTTTTTATGCTAGAAGTGTTGGCGTAAACCCCTTTTTTTAGTTGAAAAACACTGTTTAAAATAAATCAATTATATTTAAATAAAAAAAAATTGCACGAAAAGCATTGTTCATTACATTTGAAATCACTATGCCAAATTTGGAAAAAATTAAAGTAATAGTAAAAATTTTAGAATTTTGGGTATTTGCCTACCTTAACAGAGAGTTTCTGATAAAAGAGAGACAAATAATCAAGGTTCTACTGTATAGGTAATAACATCATAATTAATATTTTTCGACTTTTTTTTAATATCAAACTTTTTTTAAAACAAAAGTTTTAATTCCTTTCAAAGTTATTATTTTTTTTTGTAGAAAAATAGGTTAATTGATTTTTTAAAAGATTTATTTTGTGTTTTTAGAATGCCAAAATATGCAACTTTAAAAGTTTAACCTTTCAAGAGTGAAAATGTTAAAAGTATTTTTTCTATTATGAGTATTGATGCTATTATATTACATAAAGAAAATAAAATTATTTTCGGTGTATAAAAAATATGCAAAATAATGTTTATTATAACTAAGTGTTGATATGTTTGAGGAGGAAGGATATATAAAAAAATATATATTCTGACTTTTCAGTTTAAAAAATAATAAAAGTTTAAATATTTCAAAGACAAAATTTTGACATTTATCTGTAAAGCATAAATTAATCAGATACAGTTGTATTACAAATTTCGTGATAGATTGAACTTAATCAAATTCCAAAATTTTTGTAAATTATGAGCTTTAAAAGTAGGACAATTTAATAGAAACATATTTCGAAAATCAATCATAAATTTATATCCAGGTATTTATAAAAAAAACATTCGGGGGGGGGGGGGGGGGGGGGGGGGTAAAAAAAAATTCTGGAGCAAATTGCAGCATAATCAACATTGTGCACTACACATTAACAGCAAACTTTATATGTACATTTACACTATAGCCACTGTATTTTAATTATAAAAAAAATGTCTAAATAATAATAAACATTTAAAATCTGAAACAATTTAAATTAATCTTAACAAATTTACAATTTAACAATTTTAGATTTTTTTATTTAACAACTTAATATTTGGAAAAATTGCTAAAGAACTTAATATGTACCAATATAAATATATTTCAAATAAGCTTTTTTATAGTATTGCATTCAAATTATAGGTGGAACCTAAACTGTATAAACAGTTCAAAATGCATTAGTAAGTACTCTACAGTATCCACATAAATAAAAATTCAAAATATAATTCTAAGGAAATTACTAATATAACTATTAGAAATCAAATATACTTTTTATAGAGTATGTACATTATATCTCTCATGTTCAGAAATAACAATAAATTGTTCAATTAAAGCTTCTAGCGGAAATCTTAAAACAGAAAACCACATCAATACAAGAATTGCTTTTTTTTTTATCACAATAACAAGAGGAAAAATATGGAACTCAATAAGTCCATAGAAAGGAGTAAATTCAATGATTTACTTGTAACAAAAATGCTTTTTGGTTTTAGGCATAGCATTTGCAGTTATGAGAACCTCATTAATATAAACTTGTTTAACATGAAATATCTACATAAGATGAACATAAAAAATTGAAAAAAAAAACCTATTAAAAATACTTTACTTAGTTTGAAAATTCCCTTGAACATGAATTCTTACACACGATAAACTAAATGTGCGCAAATAGTGATTTTTAAATAATTATTTGAAAATTTGGAAGTCTACATCGGAAATTTACCTAAAATGGAAAGGAACTTATGTTCTTCATTAATGGAATCGTTGGTAATAGTTTGAAAAAAAAATCAAACATAGTATTTTTCAATTATCTTTTTAAACATTTTTTTAAAATCAATTACTAACATTAAAAATAGTAACAAACTTCAAACTACTGGAGTACCAGATTTTTCTTGCAGGTCGTAATGAAATATTTCTTTGTAAGTTTCAAATTCACATTAACAAGGCCCCCATTAATATACATTAACATATGATAACTTGAATAAATGAAATTTAAACACCAAATATTTCTGTGCAGCATTTAACACCCCAAAACAAGAAATAAAAATCATCATAGACACAAAAACAATTCTTTGGATACAGGTAAAAAAAAATATTTACCACGGATACAGCATATCCCGGTTACAGCGCCATTCAAGAGACTGTGACGATTATGACATTAAAAATGAGTAAAATTATAAAGAAGGTGGAATATTAAATGTATTAAATCATCTAAAATACATATTATGTACTCATATTATTAATTTAAGTTATAAAATAACATCTATTGAGTAAAATTTAACCCTATGTGCAGTCAGCAGATTAATTTCTCCTTTGCTGGCCAATAATTTTTAAAAAGGAAATAAATTTCAAATTTGAAGACTCATCATATCATTTGGCGAATAAAATAAAATTTAAATTGCGAAAATTAAATTTTTAAATGAAAATTTCTCCAAGATAAAATGCCATCTTTATGATTTTGAATATCATATAAACATATTTTTTTTAGCTCAGGGTGTCTACCATATTTGTGAAATCTAATTTCTCGACTTTTTCTTGGAATTTTCAGGACGTTTCTTGACCTGTTTCACAAACTTTTAAAACCATTTAAATAATCAATCTGTTAAGAAAAAATTACAAAGACAAATCATAAAATAATACTTGATGCAATACAGACAGAGCAAATTCAAGCCCTTTTTTCACTTATTAGGAAAACAAATTCTAACACTTTTCAAGGACTTTCCCAGAGAAATTAAGGACTAGAAAATACTAACAACACAAAATCTCAATATGTAAAGCGAGGAAAATTTGTCTTTATTGATGATTTTTTAAATTTTTGTGACCTTTGTTCTAATTTCATGACTTTTTGGGGACTTTCTTGACTGTTTTTTGATTTCATGACTTTTTCTTGACTTTCCTGACCGGTAGACACCCTGTAGCTGAATAATAGCAGAGAGTTAATCAATAATTGTCATTATAAGCAAGATATTGTTACATTAATATCTATGGCCAATTCACGAAACCGAACATTTACAGCATTACAAACGAGTTGTTGTAAATGAGGTCGCTGTAACCGAGTTGGACTGTACTTCAACCATCGAGATCATAGTCAAAGTATTAGAGTGGCAGATCATGTGACCACCAATGCCAACGACAGGACGCGCATGGATACCCCGGAGGAGCCCCAATGGAGCCAGTGTTGCCATCTCTTAGAAAAGCATTTCACGTTCTTTTAAAGTCCCAAATTTAACCCTCTTTGCTAGTAGTAGTTTAATATCTCCTTTAATTTTTAAGTAAGAAATAAATTTCAAATTTGATGACTTATCCTATCATTTGGCGAATAAAGTAAAATTTGAATTGTGAAAATAAATTTTTTTAAATGAAAATACCTCCAAGAAGAATGCCATCTTTAAAGAAGGCACTTTGAGGCAGCTTGTATTTTTATGGTATTTTTTTTAAATTTCAGAATTAAATTTAATTTTTTCGTAGCACTTTTCTCCATAAAGAGATGGTAACACGGTCCCCATTGGGGCTATTCTGGGGTCTCCATGTGCGCCCCGTCGTTAGCATTGGAGGTCACGTCATCTGCCACACTCTAATACTTTGACTATGATCTCTACGACTTCAAAAAATCCTATGTTCGTCTAAATAAAAGCACCCACAAAAAATGTTTGACTTAGAAAAGCACCCAAAGTTCTCAATTTAGAGATAATTAAATCAACCCGTCAGAGGATGCAAGTCCACCTTTACCCGCTCATTATCACTTAGCATTCCAATAGTTGGGTAGAACCCGCCCTTGGGTATGCATGCATCTTTTTGGCCAACAGTTTTGCCGTTTCGGGTGAAGAATACCTAGAAATAAGATTTGTTATTTAAGATGTGGGTGTTAGTATATTAACAAAGTGGGATGAAAGCAAATTTAAATTATTGAATTTCGATGCGAATTTAGTGGGTAATTCATCAACAGAAGGTAAACAAAAAGTATAAAAGTTAAAAGATAATGTACTAAAAATGGAAGGGGATTTTGAAAATTTCTTACACATGAAATTAAAGTGAAACCACAACAATACAAGAAGTTTTAATACAATGACAATGAGGAAACCTTAATAACAATTAATTTACGAACTGCAATAATTACAAAATAATAAAACTGAAAGACAAGTAAAATCGCCAATTTTAAAGAATCAGATCCTACAAATGTACAGAAAACTATTTATTTTCTTTTATAAGTAGATAATTTTTCAGGAGAAACAAAAATTTAAATTAGTATTTCCAGTATAAATTTCATTAGTTAACAGGGCCCCCAAGACAAAAAAAAAAAAAAATGACATTCCAGAGTTTTAAGAAACCCTTCTTCAAAGGTTAAAAACTTATAAAGGGAACGTCCGTAAATTACGCGATGCCTTTAAGTAGGGAGGAGAGCATTCAAAAATCACATAATTTTTTTCCTGCAAAAAAATTAAGACAATGCAGTGGGTAGGTAGGTTTGAATTATCATCGCACTGGACCTACACTAGGGCTATTGGCAACAGGTGTCATAATTTAGAACCACAGTCAAGTTCCAACCTACGCCTCAGTAGGCATCCAACACAACTATTAACATTACATTTTTGGGCTGCATAGGGTCGTTTAGAGGTCGGCAGTAATTTTGGCGATGCCGGGACCCGAACCTGGGACCTTTCACATGCAAGGCGTATGCCTAACTGGGCTCCCTACCCCATAAAATAGCGGAAAAATATAGAATTCCAGTAAAATATGTTTCTTGACTTAAACCAAACAAAATCTTACATGATAATATTTATTGTGACATTCCTAAACATATTTTAAAATGCTAGAGCTTAATTTTTTCTTAAAAATTAACTAAAGAAGAAATCAAAGGGGGTCTGAGCTAAATATCACGAAATGTCACCAGAAGGGGAGGGGTTATAAAACCCATCAAAATCACATCATGTGATTAACGAAAAGCCCCTAATACCACAATACCAAAAATAAAATGTCCATATATCAATACCAGTCTACCTGAATACATGTTGGGCACCCGGGTACCCCTTCCACATTTTCCTTCTCCTTCCACGAGGGTTCCTCCTCCTCGGATTCCGAGTGTGACCTTGAAAGGTCATCCTCAAATTCAAGCTGCAGAGAGGAGGGGGCGCTGTTTTCCGAGGATGCGGGATCCCAGTCGAAGAAGCACACAAAGTCCCTCGGAAAGAGGATGCCACAGCCCATGATGTCACCTGAGGAAACAGAAGTATTGAAACGATGGTTCGTCATTTTTATCGAGTCGGCCACATTTTATGTTGCCGTAAGAGTAATGGACAATGGGTGTGTTTTACATCATTAATGGCTACAGTTCCAGTAGCACAGCTTTAAGAGGACTCCCTTGGAATTCCACATCTTGAGAATCGTAATGTTATTCCGATGGAAAACATTCGCAAGTCAATTACAGCCACATTTTTTATAAAAAGGTTACTAGTTTTTGGTATCATTGTAAAGAAGGAAAGGAGTAGATTTCGCAACATTAATTTGTTTTGTGAAAATCACATATTTAGTATTTTTAATAATTTTTTGAAGTAAGTAAAAAATGGAGCATGCATTAAGTTCTGACTCCAAAAAATTACTAAGAATACTAAATGTGTAATTTTCACAAAACAAATTAATTTTACAAAATCTACTCCTTTCGTTATTTACAATGATACAAGAAACTAGTCACCTTTTAATAAAATTGTGGCGGTAATTGACTTGCGAATATTCTCCATAGGAATAACATTACGATTTTCAAGATGCGAAATTCCCAAGGGAGTCCTCTTAACCCTTTCAGTCCCAGTAATGCCACCATCATGTTTCTGATTATAATTTTAAAAAATAATAAGGCTGACATCTATTAGGATTAAAAAATATTTTATTTTCTAATAGAAAAAAGTTTGGAAATCGAATGATGAGCTTTTTGATATCATAAATGGCTATAGGGGATCGGAAAAAAAAATTCTAAAAAATGATGCCAATTGTCATTGGGACTGAAAGGGTTAATTTTCGGTCCTTCCGGAATTCCATTATTTTTGGTGATAATTTGATAGAATTATTTTTTTATGATTAATTATTACATGTATTGCCCCATTAATACTAGATACAGTACGCAGGCTATGGTAAAACATGATTTATCTGGAGACTGAAGTTATTTTGCGGTAGAAGCAATTTTGAAATGTTCCCGTCGAGTTAAAAATAGGAAGCAAATGAGCTTAAAATAAAGAATTTACACTTTCAAAGTTCTTGAAAATTCTAAAGAATCTAGAATAAAATCCAAGGGGTGTACATCAGGGCTCGAAAATTATATTGCCCGACATGCCCGGGGCATGTAAAAATTCCAATTGGGCATGTATTTTTTCACCTCACATGCCCGACCGGGCATGTAAACATTTCATCAAAAATACCTTTCCATAAATTTAACTAAATATTTTGCTTTTTAATAAATCCCCAGCATATTCATTCATTGCTTTTAGAAAAAATTTATAATTTTAATCTTAAGTCAAAATTAGTTACTTCACAATGTTTGTATTATGGCATCAAATAGAAATTCTTCATCAATAAAATTCTGGTGGGGGC
Source organism: Hylyphantes graminicola (assembly GCA_023701765.1). Taxonomy (NCBI): domain Eukaryota; kingdom Metazoa; phylum Arthropoda; class Arachnida; order Araneae; family Linyphiidae; genus Hylyphantes; species Hylyphantes graminicola. The sequence continues at coordinate 55,554,975 of CM043118.1, read as the reverse complement.
CGGGAAATTTCACCACTTTCTACAAGTTTCGCTTGCCTTGATAATTTGGATTGGTTTCTAAAGGTATAATAGTTAGATATATTTTTAATTAACATTTATAAAACCTGGAATTTTCTGAAATTTCTCTGGGAAAACCTGGAAAAGTCAGAGAATTTGGTTTCCCAACTTACATAATGTAACAGTTTATTTCGTGAATTAAGTATACTGCTTTAAAAAAAATTATGCTTCCAATTGCGCATTTTAGTTTCAGCTTTTGTTATTTTTGCCAAACTCATGCCTGAGTACAGTTTCTTTTCCCCCTCCCTCTTTCGCTCGGCCTGCACTTGGGCATGTAAAAGTTTTATTCGGGCATGTATTTCTAAGACTAACATGCCCGACAGGGCATGTAAAAATTTTGAGATTTTTCTAGCCCTGGTGTACATAAGAAAAATAACAATCACGGTTATAACAGAAGCAGTTAAAAAATTGATGTAAAAGAATCTACCTTTATGACATGGAGGACCAAAGGGATCACCTACACCACTACCAACAAAAATTTTACCATCGTCTGAAAAGAAAAAAACTATTACAAACACGGACTAAGAGTTCATTTTAAAAAGAAATACAAAAATGCATAGACGATTTGAAGGTAAAAAGGCATACTAATTTATACCAGGGTTGCCACATTTTTTGATAAAAAAAAACAAGGATTTTTTACTGACTTTTCAAGGATATATTTCTCCTTTTTAAAGGACTGTATATTTGAACATGCAACACCTAAATTTCACAATATTTTTTTTAAAAATTCATTTAGAAAACCACTAAGAGCTCTCTAACTTTCAAATGAACTTAAATATGCCAAATATGTGTTATAAAATAACCATATAGTTATTAAAAAAATCAACCGAAAATCACTTGCTTTGCCTTCTTGGATTGTACAAAAAATAAATAAAATAAGAGCCGATTAACATTAAAAAAAGTGTTTTTAATGAAGCCAAAATTAACATTCGCAACACGAGATAAATTTGTCAGCTAAAAAAACTAAGGACTTTTCAAAGTGGATTTTCAAGACCTTGAAAATCAATGCTTTTTTTCAAGCACTTTTCTAGATTTTCAAAGACTCTGTGACAACCCTGTGATATTTTTGTGTATAAAGTCTTCATTGTAATGAAATCATTGATTATAGGTAGAATGCTGAATGTTGTTAGCAACTAATAACCAATTACATAAAACAATAATGAAATAAACTAAATATGACTATCCGAGTTAGCTTAAATATATTTATATTAAACAAATGTATCATTTGAAAAAAAGAGTAAGTTTAGCATTAAGTACGGGACAACTTTAAGATTAAGAAAGGCATGACAAATATTTTTATGTATGAATCTTCAATTATAACCAATTAATTGACAAAGGTAGAAAACTGATAAAAAATGATATTGTTGATATGCAGTTATAGTTTAACTCATAGCTCCCTTGCACAGAAGCCACGACCATGGGTGGAGCTAAAAAACGTGTGGAACAATCAGATGAAGACAAAATAAAACGGCTGGAATTTTCGCTTCATTTGATTGCTATGTGCATTTTATAGCTCCGCCCATGGTCGTGGCTTCTGTGCAAGGAAACAGAGTTTAACTATAATAACTTGTTAAAAAAATAGAAACAGATAAAATGAGTTATTTTAATTCTTTTTTACCTGCATGGTATGCTATTGAACCTTTATTCCAACCAGGATGCCTGCATTTAGGATAATCCTGCAATTCACAATAAATTTATACAATGTAATTGCAGGTATTGGACCGTAACTTATCAAAATTTTAAGTTATAAAAAAATTACAGTGTAACCATCCTTAAAAATTTTCGAAGAGAACCAAATTTAAAGAAAATATCACAAACAAAACACAGCAATTAGAATTAATATATATAATTATTTTTTTTAAAGGAGTTTTACACTTCAAAATTGCCATCCAACAGCCATTGGAAAGTAACGGAAAAGTTACGAAAGTTTTAGTTACTGCTAAAAGTAACTAAGGTACAGTTTCTATCTGAAAATCCTAATGGCGTCACTTAACATGTTACTTCAATCTGTTTTATTGTAGTATAAAACAACTCGGAGGGGTACCTTCTTTTGTAGATGCATTTTGCATGAAATTAATGATTTTGAATAAGCAAAGTATAAACCCATAATTATAAATTTACATAAGTAAATATACACCCAATTATGGATACATTTAAATTAAAAACTATACACAACATGTTACAAGTAAAACACTTGAAACACATTCCCATTTCAACTTTAATCAATCGCAAATGTTCAATATTAATTTTCCCAAAGAGAATTAAAAATAATTTTTTTGCCTGAAATAAGTACTCTCTCTGCCAAAAAAATGTTTTAAGGTAGTTTATAACGTTTTAAGCAACCATACCAACTTTATAAATTCGAATACTTTGCAGTCTTACTTTTCTAGCTAATCCAATCGCTATGTAACAATTTTCCCCTGGATCCAGTATTTCTATTTCAAAGTAGTGGTGCGTTGTATCTAGTGGATATTTGGCTTGTGCTAGTCCGACGTCGATTATACTTTTTCCACGACCAGCATACTCTAGGGTCTAAAAAGAAAGTTTAATATTTTACAATACAAAAGTCATAGATTGGTTAAAATATTATGTACCTAGTGTAAATGGCATAATCCATCATTTAAAATTTTAATTAGGTTTACAAACCTGCAGATGTGTAGAGTTGAAAAAGTTAACAAAAATTCATACATTGTTTTTTTTTGTTTAGAGGAATTATGAAGTTATAAAATAAATAAACCTAGGTTTCATTTACGATATTTCACTTCTTAAAATGTAATTTTAAAGACAAAAATCCCAAATTCAAAGTAACTGTTATTTCCAATTATTTTTTATTAAAAAAAAATAGTACATTTATTTGGAAAGTTCATTACTAATAAGGTGAACAGAAGTTAAACATGTTTACATTAACTGATGCTCACAGTGCATAACATTTTTTTAAAAATAAAATTGTTGTATATACAAAGTTTTTATGAAAAAAACCCCACTGAAATATATAAAGTAAAAATATAATACTGGTAAAAAAATAATGTTATAACCTTCCAAACACTAAACCCAGCCCTCTTTGCATTTTATACACCTGCCTTTCTAGTGGTAAAATATTTATCCTTTCAAAAATAAACCCAGATTTGATTTCACAAACAAACATTTAGTTTAATCAAAAGTAATTTTAAAAAACCGCGCAGAGAAATCAAATTCCACCATTCCAAGATTATTCCACCACTTGGAAGATTAAAGTATCTTAATATTGAAATACCCAAAATCATTTTCTAAAATATAAACAGTCTATAACAACACAAACAAAAACCCAACTCACCGCTCCATTGATCTTAATATCATGCAGCCTTGCCCACTCCTCTTCGTTGGAGTCAATACACATATTCATGTCTTCTTCCGGTACCCACCGGATACCCAGTTGCAACCGGACTTCTTCCCCGACAGAGTGGAAACCCACAGCGGGATACAGGGCGCCTTGTGTGTTGGAGCATATTGTGGAACCAAACTGGAGAAGAGAATTATACTTGATGAATTAGGATTGCATTTCCAGAATCGTTTTAGGCACAAGTTTTAATAAACAAAGTCATAAAAAAAGGTGTTATTCGTCCTACTTTATTCGCGGCATATTAACAGGCGTCTCAACAACGATTGACAGAACCACCAGATAATATGCAACAGTGGTTCCAACAACAATAGATTAAAGGTTGATTAAAGTATTGAACAAGAGCTACAGCCAGTGATATGACACTTGAGATGGATAGTTTGTGGCATATCAACGAGAAGGAATTATAAAACCTTCCACTTTTTACGTTATAAACGTAGTGTGGAAGCTAAAATTGAGTTTTTTATTTAGCAATTTAAAAAATACTTTTAGCATACAAAAAAAAATGAAGCAATAATGCATTAAAAATGTTTTTGACAGCTGAGGACAGGAGGACCGGCGACCGACTTTGTTCAGTTATATTCCGAACCCTTCAAATGTTAACAGGGTTCATACTCCAATTTTATTTAAAAAAATAAGTACTTTTTAAGGACCTTATTAACAAAGTTTTACAGCAATCGGAAGCTTAAATTTCCTGTGCAGTTTAGATAATGTAAAAAAATTCGAGAAAATACAAAAAAAATAATGTCTTACTAAGAAAAATGTGGTCACAGAAAAAAAAAAGAAATTCGTGCTTTATATTATTTATCAACAACAGGTGAGAAATAAAATTCAAAACCTACAAAATACTAAATTAAAAAGCATGCAGGGAAAATTTCAGTTATATAGTGACAATATTCAATAGTGGTCTTATTAAGAAATAAAACTTACAAAAGTTATTAAAATAAAATTTAACAAGAATATAACCAACATATTACTTAAATAGTACTGACTTGCAAATTTAAACTTTTTATTTTTGGGAATCCGAAAGCCGCGAAACTTCGGGGATCAGAAAGTCGCGAAACTTCGGGGATTAGAAAGTCGCGAAACTCCGACGATCCGAAAGTCGCGATACTCCGGCGATCCGAAAGTCGCGATACTCCGGCGATCCGAAAGTCGCGATACTCCGGCGATCCGAAAGTCGCGAAACTCCGGCGACCCGAAAGTCGCAAAACTCCGGCGACCCGAAAGTCGCGAAACAACAGCAACCCGAAAGTCGTGAAACAACGGCAATCCGAAAGTCGCGAAACTCCGGCGATCCGAAAGTCGGCAAATTGCAGAGCATCAGAGCTACAAGCGATCTACTAAGCCGCATGAAAAAAGTTACGAAATATTTGACGAAAATTCTTAAGTTTCTAGGAAAATAAGCACTTATTAAGGACTTTGGTTCAAAAATTAAAAATAAGAATAAAGTAAAAAAATAAGTACTTTTTAAGCACTTTTTAAGGGCCTTATAAACAAATGTAAAAAATAAGTACTTTCTAAGGTTTTTAAGCACCGTACGAACTATGGTTAATACTAAATGTTCTGCCTCAATTCAAGACCGAGGAATATGTTATTTATTATTCCAAATAAAAAGTTAATTTAAGCAAACAATAATGAATAATAATTTAAATAGTATAAATCAAACAAGCCAAACATAGCAAGAAAGAGTTTAATCTAGAACAAAATATAGAGTTTGTTCACTTGTATTCTAACCCTCGATTTGTAAAAAGAGTGCTAAGAAATCATACCTCTTTTCCATTGTACGTGAAGAACACCACACAGTAATTCTGTTTCCTCTGTGCATCAGCGGGGTTGTATTTGATGCCCACTCCTATGTGATCGCCTGCGTCGCAAACGGGACCGAAATCAATGCCTTTTGGTGTGTCTCTGAATAGCCTGCGGGGAAGAACAGCTACAGTCAAACATGTTTACAGTGACAATGCTATAACGTTAGATAACTTGAATCACATATAGACCTTAATGTTATCTTATCTTGCTTATAACGACAACTTTCAATTCACTCCTCTGATATAACGCTTAAATTAGGCATTTGTATCGATTGATTATTAAATATATGTAAAATAAGTTGACAGGGAAACTTTGGAATAGTTAAGTCTTTATTTAACAGTTAGACATTGGGAGATGATAGAGTGGTTGTCTTAAGTTGACGAGAGAGTGTGTTGGAATGATCCACAAAAATGGCAAGGAATGTCCAGCTCTCCGCCACTGACTAATCAAATTTAAGATTATTGGTGTTGAAAGGTGTAAGGTCAAGATGACTCGGCAAAGTTTCTGTGGGAACTATTGATCTAGGTGACTGTTTGCCGCCGACAGGGTGTAGTTGGGATGCTTAAGTACTAAGTGATATTAAGGATATGTGAAAAAAATAATATAAGTTATTAGGTTTAATTGGGGTTAAAAAAATAAGATTTTGACGGGACAAGTTCAATATGTCATATATACTTGTTCAATAAATATGTTTACACAAAGAATTAATGTGGACAGTTTTATTTGAAGTGAAGAGGTAATAAAGCATTTAAAGAATACGCCCAATGGCGAGCAAGGTAGTTTAGAATACATTGAACGAAATTTGCTCCCTGCATAATAATAACGACATTAATCAAAATACTTTTAAATGAACAGAGAAAAAATCAGCAACTTACGTCCCATCTCCTGTTAGGAAACCAATGGAATCTGGTATCCACCCAGGAAGTTGATCCAAAGGGTGTTTCGCGGACACAAGGCCCACACAAATAGTTCTTTCAGTACCAAGATCGTTGAGTTCTACTTCAAAATAGTTGCGCTCTGCATTTAAAGGTTCAGCTGAAACGTAAATGCCTGGGGTGTTGCATTCGTCTGGAACGTAACTAGAAAAAAGTAACAGTTTGAGAATTATAAAAGTTACGAAGGAGAACAAACAAAATATAAATACAAGTTTAACCCTTTTTAGTCCCAGTGATGCAATATGGCATAATTTTTCTGATCATAATTTAAAAAATAATAGGGCTGACATCTATTGGGATTAATAAAAAATATTTTTTAATAGAAAAAAGTTTGAAGAATAGAATCTTGTGCTTTTTGATATCATAAATGGCTATAGACAATCAGAAAAAATTTCTAAAATTATGCCAAATTGCTCTTGGGACTGAAAAGGTTAAGTGACTATTGTTCTGCTATATGTATAGTTTAAAATATTTAGGAGGCTTCCATAACATACACAAGTGGGATTTGACTAAAATTTGACATAATATCACCCTAGTTAAGATTTTTCTAAACTCTAAAACTGATCAATATAGGTTGCGAGGTCAATTATTTAAAACACTCATGATAAAAATGATTTTTTCCCCCGATTGAAGTAAGAAGTTCACACACAAAGTAAAAAAAAAAAACTGCTACCAATATAAGAAAATAAGAACACCTAAGTGGACCGTAAGAATCTTTTTATAAAAATAAGGAGCTTCTATTGCTTTTCAGGAACAGTGGAAAACTTAAAATATAATCTTACACAAGGACTGGGCAGTTACTTGTTTAAATGTAACGCGTTACAATTACAAACTTTTCGTAAAAAGTAACTAATTACCTGTAATATTACTAATTTCCAAAAGTAACAAATTACAATGAATATAAAGATTACTTTTTATGACAAATTTCATATTTACAAATGTTTTGAAAAAAATTAGAAATGAATAAAAGATTTTTTTAAATTAACTTCATTATGCAAATATCAGAAAATCTACTTGTTTGGTGCCACAAAAGCTGCATCTAAAAATTTTGGTCGCTTACAGAAAATTACAGCTACAATTGGGTTGAAGCAAAAAAGACAAGAACTAAATAACCTTTCAACAGCTGCACTGGCTGGTATATTTTCTGTAGAGCATATTATATCATCTGTAGCTTTTGAGAACAATAAAAAAAAATTAATGAAAGTATAACTATTTACCGCGACAAAGATTAACGAATTACCAGTAAAATTACTGGGTCCTCAAATGTAATGAATTACCTATACGCTTACAGTAGAAAGTTATTACTGCAAGTAACGTGTTACCGCCTAAGCTTTGTCTTACACCAACTTCTAAAATAAGAGCGTACCTGATAAGCTCTCCGTCGACAACTACTCTTTCTTGCCGCACCTGCTTGGTGTGTGGGAACGGTCTTTCATACAGACCCCTGCCATACAGACGGGAGGTATGGCGCTGTAGCACGCCGTCCATGAGAACAGGGAAGGACGAGCTAGAATGGAACAGGAATATTGCATAATCGGAAACGTAAGGCATGTTTTAAAAGGAAAGCACTTATATTTTTTTTGCATAATGGGGAAGTTTGCAGCATTTTTTTAAATATTCGATTTTGTGTGTATTGTAGAAGAAAAAGTTAATCTAAAATCAAATTTGCAAAGGAAATGACGGGAATTTTTTTCCCCACCAAGGTATAAAGCAAACAATATCGTCAAAAAACTGACGCAATGACCACTGGTACTTGACAAATGACAGTGGATGCTTCCTCTAGAAGGGAAGAGCATAGGCTTTATAGCTCATTACCCCGCTCGCCACAAGTGAAACAGTCACAAGAGACACACAAAGAAAGGACGACACAAACGCATAGACAAATAACAACATAGACAAATAGCTTCCTAACCGTTGTGCTGCCGGATCAGCCACTGGTACTTAAAGCCTCACATCATGCGTGCCTCCGATGACCAATATTTATACGGTATATTCTTGGATTCCTACATGTACATATTAATAGTTAATTAGTGAATTTCAAAACTTAACACATTACAAAGTTTTAACAGGCTAGTAAAAAGCAATGTGGGAAAATTTGGGCATAGATTACTTCATCAGCTTTTCACAGTTTTTTGTGGGCTTTTGAGAATCTAATCAAATAAATATTTTGCAGAATCAGGATGAAGATATATTTTAGATTTCGGCATTTCTCAACTTTCTGATACAATCGGGAGGTATGGCACTGCAGCATCCATGGGAACAGGGAATGACTACTTAAAATGGAACAGAAGGATTGCATAAGTGCAAAAGTAAGGCTAGTTTCAAACACAACACTTCTGTTAACTTTATGGCATAATTATAATAGGGTATTTTTAGATTTTGGGGTGGATCAAATGTTGCCAAATCGCCCATGAGAACAGAAATATTGCAGAAGGGAAAACCTAAGGCTTGGATCACACAAAACACTTATATTAAATTTTGTGTGTTTTGTTTTTTGTCTTCTATTAACTAAATGTGGTAAACATTCCAATTCATATAACTTGGTGGGTGTAGCTGGCAACCCTATATAAATTTTCAAGCCTGCCATAAGTCGTCAATAAACGGACCAGCTATTAAATCTTTAACGTACCAGAGCCATTGAATGTGGAAAAGGGCATTGACCAGCTAAAACAAATATCAGCAATATCATTTTAGATTGCCAAGATATTTAAAAGTGTTGCTCCATTGGTTGGCTGTTATTAGGGATGCCATAAGTATCTGGTATTTATTGTGATTAATCAATTTTTAGTGTAATTTTGCAAAAGGGACCTACCAAAAGCATTTTAACTAATTACTAAATTCAACTATATTTGTACAGGAATGTTTTCCAAATTCACATGTTTTTGACTGTATCAATCTAAAACATAATGAAAATCATCAAACGAAGACTGGCATTTTCAACACAGCTCTTTATTTATAGATTAATTATTATTTAAACAGGGGTGCCTACAAGGGGGGGCAGCGACGCAGACTGCGTCATTGAAATTTTAGGGGGGGGTCGAAAAAAATTCGAAAATTTTCAATGTAAATGGCTTATTTTGTCTAAGATACCACTCTAACAAATACTTGTTCTTTATAATCATCTCTCCCCCCCCAGACTTCATGGGGGGGGGGGGGGGGCTCAACCTTCATACCGGCGTTACATACGTCTAGCAATTTGCTCTAGCGGTTACCTTGAGAATCTCAAGGTAACCGCTTTATACGTATTTATTCGAAAGCTCACTGAAGTTGGATCTCAAGGCCACCAACCCAACTTTTGTCGGTTTTTTGGCCAAGATCAAAGGAAAGGTTGCCATAAGGAAAATAGCAAACATATTGGCGTGTTATCTCTTTTTTAAGTGATCCTTCGAAAAAGTATGTAAAACATCGAATTGAATTGTGTTGAGTTTTTCTTAATTTTTTTTATTTAAAGCAGGACGCATTCAATATTTTGATAAAATAAAATTCAATCACATAAATGAATGAAATTCAAAATTTGACACTGTAAAATATGTTGATGATAAAATGCTTTCTATGTTAATAAAAGTATTGAAACTCTTATTTATATCTTACCCGTAATCAATACAATTAATTTTTAAACAAGATTTTGTATTAAAATACTGAAACCTGGTTGGAGTTAATAGCTTAATCAGTTATTTTAATACATATAATTTCTAAATTTTTGGCAGACAATACTGAAAACACTTTTTTATTTGACCTGATTTTAATCAGTAATACTCCGGCATTAAAAGTTTTAAATATAAGTACGGAAAAGGACAGTCATCAAAAAAACAATCCAGAAAAAAATGCACTTTCCTATACACTTTTAAACAAAAAAAATTCCCCGTAAAATATTAGTAATGGGCAGGGACCGGCAGCAAAGATACCAGTCATGTCCCGTTAAAAACAGTCATGTCCTGTTTTTTTTTTTTTTTTTTTTTTTTCAAACAGTCATGTCCCTTAAAGATGGTATAAACAGTTAAATCACCATCATCCACCATCTTCGACGACGTTTTTTATATTTTTTTCTAATTACCTCTAGATAATTATCTAAGCTCTCTAAATGTAAAACACAAGCAGCAATCAAAATTTCATCATCCATAATCTAGTTGATTTTAAACAATGAATAAAATCGCCGTGCTACAATCTCACTCGCCAAATTCTCGCCAACCAAAGGTCGAATCGCTAGAGGTCAAAGCGCGTTCAGCGGCCGCTAGACGTATGAAACGGCGGTGTCATGAATCAAAAATGTTAACCAAAATACTTAAAGAACATTACAGAAAGAAGATCATAAATAGAATATCGCGTAGGCCTAACGAATCTTTCTGACATGTATTACCCATAAACAACCCATCACTTCTTTCATAAGCATTCAGAGACAAAACACTATACTAGCCGCCAACCAAATAAGAAGAGGTAGGGATGGCGGTTTTTCAAAAATACCGGTGTTTTACAACGGCGTTCCATCCCTAAAGTGTTTCAAATAAGGGTGGGTGGCGGGAACTACAGCAGCTGCCTTGCTGTCTGTAGTCTGTATAACAATTTGATTAAATGATGACTCCAGCATATTTCTTTTTAACCATTGACATTCGTGCAACTTTCCCACTTAGAAGAGTTTTGTAAGTTTTTTTTTTTTTTTTGTAGATAGTTGATTTCGAAACGGAGGGGAAGCATCAAAGGTACACCTTTATTAAATGCATACTATTTGATCTATTTTAAACTAAATGAAGTTAAAATGCACTGTACTATAAATACTCCAAGAGCTTATTTTGAAGTGTTATGGAGGTGATTCTGGTAAGTTATTCGAAATTATATAATTTAAATATTTAAATCTTGTTAACCCTCTGTAAAAGCAAATTGGCAGAAATGTAAACTTGTTTTCCCTGCTTGTGATTTAAATTAAAAAAAAATTCTGAAATTTTAATTTCTTAATTAAAAAATTCTATTTCTGTATTAGGTGGTTATAAACCTTGGTGGAATCCCCCATGCTTTAAATTTTGGAATTTAATAAATTATTAAATTTTTAAAAATTATGTGTGTTGCTGGTAAAACAGTCATTTGACGGGTTTGTTGGTTTTGTGACATGTATTTTCAGGTTTGTGTGCTTGGTCAGAGATCCTCTTATGAACTTTTTTGACGAGTTTATACGTCTGTTTCCTTCAGAAGGTTAGGCTAATAAAGAAAGGATACTAAAGAATTTTATCGGATGCAAATACTGAGAAGTTAATTATATTTGATATTACTGATAATTTTAGTTTCAAATTTTACACTTTAAACACTTTTGGGCGCCAAAAATATTGATCAATATTAATAATGAAAAACATTGTTTTATATTTTTTTATGTGCACCTTGGATCTCAAAAATTATTACTTGGCATGTTTTTGTATAAAGACGACTAAAGAAATAAATGTATTAAATTGCACATCTTGGTTAGAATACGGTAGAGTGACTTTTACCGATACCTTAGATTTCCGGTAGCTTTTGCTGTAAAGAAAATCTATTTAAAGGAAAATTAAAAATAAGTTGTAATTCCGTATTATAAAAGCTATTAAAAGTGTGATTCCCTTTTTCAATTAGGGGCAACTCTGCGTTGACCTATCAGTAGAAAAATATTCAAGAAAAAGTCAGTACTTGGGTTTTATTTCATAGGGACAAAGTTACCCAATTCGATGGTATTTAAAATAATATTTTACTATTATGTTTCATGTATAATATCTTCATTCATAACATCTATATAAAAATAAAATCTACAGCGGTTTTTTTTTTTTTTTGGGGGGGGGGGGGGGGATTAAAAAAAATTCTGGGGGGGGGTGCGTCATTGTACCTGGGGGGGATCGGCACCTCTGATTTAAATAATTATTATTTAAATAAAATCCATTAATTGACATTGTTATTATAAACATGAAAGGAAGTCTTCTAACAGTGCTGAAGTAAAACCGAAACTAGTTGTGCAAGTGTTATCGGAAGAGTTTTAGGAACAAACATGAACAAAATTACACTCTATAAAACTTTTTAAAGTATGCGAATCATGCAACTTATAATTAAATTTCATTGAGAAGCATATAATGAATGCATGAAAATTCCAATACGTAAAAAAAAGCAGTTAATAAATTTAAATACAAACTAAATAAAGTACAGTTACAAAATTGCATAAGTACTTACAACTTTTTAAAGGAACTTGTTGATATTCATTAAAGTAATTACTGATGTAAGAGGAGAGAGTGAATGTAAACAAGAAGTAATCAGCACGCTACGAGATCATGCCCGAGGCCCGGTTTTAGTCGGTTTCGTCTTGCATATCGATATTATTAAAACTCGACCTTATCTTTTATCGTTCTTTTTATAGAAGAAATTGTTTTTTTATCGAATCAGTTTTCTCTATTTATATCTGCGTATAAAACGTAAAACGATTGAGCATTAGCCAACACATCAACATAAAAGTTGCGCGAAATGTCACGGAGCAACATTTGCAAACGTAAACAACTCAACCCACGTTTGTTTTCCAGTTATAGGAAGGAAGAATCCCTAGTTACTTCTTCGCCATTGGCTGATAATTATAAATCAGGTTCTAAATGGGAATGTTTCAGGTGATGTAATGATCTTGCTTGCACATCTCCAAGACCTGGGAATTCATAAGTTTTTCAGTTTCACTCTCAAAATGACCGGCACACATGAAAAGAATCTTTTATTTCTATACTAGTTTTCTTTGACAACTGATTTAAACAACCAACAGCAAGGAAAGAAGCTGGAATTTGAAATTTTAATTAGTAAAACATTCCTTAAAAACTAATTTTCGAAGCAAAATATAGTGAAAGCAAGACAGGTAGAGCTGTTGCCACTTACAAACTGAAACATTATATTTTCATTTTTAATAATTTATTCAGCTACTTTTATTGATTTTAAAGTAATTTTTACCTTGAAATATACCTGATTACTTTTCGTTAATTAAAAAAAATATTAACTACTAATCGATTTTTTTTGTTATTTATGCTACTGACCAGAACATCATTTCATTTAAGTGGGCGGAGTTAATTTAGAGAATTTTCCTGCGCATAGACGTGTATTTGTTATGGTTTGTTTTCCTTACTGTTTTTGTCTTGTCAAAAAAAAGTTTAATTAAAACTGAAAGTTTTCTGAATTTTGACACATTATTATTTTTACGACCATGCAAGTACTTCAAATAGTTACCAATATTGGTTTTGGTAAAATTGCCCTGAAAAATGGTGTTATTGCAATTAAATTGATCATCAAAACTGAAAATCAAAGTGAACCTTTTGCTTGAAATCAAAGTGAACTTTTTGCTGGAAATCAAAGATGTCCTTAATTAAGTGTAAATTCTGCAATCCTGAAACTGACTGCTCAAGTGTACTAAGGGTAAACATATTTAAGTATATTTTTATTCAATGACAAATTTATGTAATTTGCCATGGAATACTCTATTGTATCAAATAATGGGCAATAAATGTGCTATATTTTGAACAATTTGGGTTAAGATATCACAGTTCCTCAAAATCTTAAATTCCTCGGGAACAAAAAAAAAAAAAAAAAAAAAAAAACCAACACTAATAGGGGTTGTTGGGTTTTACCAAAGCATAAAACTTTAGAATAATAATTGATAGTTTGGTTTTGGGTTGGATTTAAGTCACACTTGATCTACGCAAGGGTGTTCAGCGATGTGCCCCCTAGTTATGGTATATATCTAAGTTTTGTTTTTTAATAGATTCTTAGATTAAATATTAGCAATCAACAGTGAATATTGTTCTCAGTATTATTACTTGTTTAGGGGGACTAAAATGAACAAGCATTCATATTTTTATTAATAAATATTTTGCTTTTTTCGTTCAAACAAAGTTTTTGTATCAGTTTGACCAACTGATCAAAACATCTGCTGTAATACACCCCATTTCCATTGCCTCATAAATTGAAGTAGACATCAGCCCTTAGTACGGGCATTCTTGCTTTTAATGTTAGTGGTAGAAATTTACTATACGGTAACTATTGGCGAATTTTCCCAAATCGCGCCAAAAGTCTGTATTCTGGCGACTTTTGACGTCATGCTCTCTTCGCGACGACGTTTTCCGGCAACCCTCTCTGACCGTTATGGGTTTTGGTCATAGTCAGACAGGTTGTCTCAAAAATCTATTTATCGCCCAATCTGAAAATCGCGCCAAAAGTTACCGTACAGTAAAGGTGATCCATGTTAATGAAGGATTCCATTGTCAAACTAGCCTCTTGGCCTGGACGCATATTTCTATTCCTTATGTGCCAGTGAGTAGTGACGTAACCGCACCTTCAAAATAAATGTCCATGCGAATGTTAGAGTTGTATGCTTTCGTTCTTTGTGTTTGCTTTGCGTTATAGGCAAATAAGAAAATATTATTTACAGTGGAATTCCTGAAATCTTAATTAAACATTTTAAATAACGAAACAAAGAAAACATTTAATTTTCAATGCAACTTGGAAGACATTTAAACGTTAGTGCAATTTGTTCTTCTAACACTTTACGACTATTTTAAAGTGGCATTCAAGTGTAAAATATCTACGATGCTATTTTAATGCTCAAATATTAGAAGATAGGTAATTAACTAAAAGATTCCTGAACAACATAACAATATTTGTGGTAAATAAACAAAAGACAAATTATAGCAGTGTTTGTTTATCATAAAACCAAATCAGACTATAAAGTAAGGACTTTCACCTAAAGCAAAGTTAAAATAATTCCCTTAAAACTATAAATAAACACTACTCAATTCAAAAGTTAAAAGTTTTAATTTAAAATCTCAGGCAGTAAATACAAGTTTGCACTTTAGCGAATTTTCTTTTCTGCCAGTGGTTCAATCTAACTCTTAATTCTCTTCCAGTCATTCCTGCCAGCCGAATACGATTACATCGTGTGCAATTTCAGTGGGGACAGTTCTCGGTTCAAGACAAGGCTGCGAACTAATGGCGGGAACCAGGACCACGCACACAAGTGGTTGGAAGATTTCCACATGTATTCCAAGTGTACCATGAGGGTTGAGAGAACCTATCCTCACAGCGGAACAAAGAATGTGTTTAAAGTAAGTTGGAAAGCTGCTTTGTTTAAATTTAATAATAAAAAGTATGTGATATTGATTAAAATATACTTAGTATTCTTTATTCCTATACAGACACTTAAATTTCAATGCTTATAAATTCAAAATTTGAAAACATCATAATAAAAGTTAACCCCACCCCTCTCAGTTAGGTTATATATCAATGCTTTTAGCTTCCACACTACATTTGTAATATAAAGTAGAAGGTATTATAATCGTTCAGTCTGTCACTCACTTTCATATCCCAAACTGCTAATGCTATCGTCAAGTGTAATATGTCAAAATATTCAGCCCATCAAATTAGAAGACATTAGAAATCTCCTTCTTTTTTACTGTTGAACACAAGTAATGAGCGGAAGCGGACTAAGTGACAGGTTCTCACAAACCTAATTGTTTGTATTTGAAGTACAGGTACGTCAAATCAGATTTAGATAAAAAATTTCTTCGGCCAACGGAAAAACAAATTTAGTTTGATTTCTGGTTTATTTAAGGCACAGTCAAGTAATAATGATTACAGTTAGGCACTAACTTGTACGAAGATCGGTGAATGACGGTCCATTACATCTCACGTTGCTCTTCACAGTACCGCAGTTGGCTTGAATTTAATTATTTAAAATGTAACTTTTGTTAACTCATTTTTTGTGTTTAACTTTGTCACTTTGTCCCTATCTTAGGAACTTTGAAGAACAGTAAGCTGGCTAAATTAAAAAATTTTTATAACTTGAAAGTTCTCAAAGTTATTGTGATTATTTACTTTTTATGGAAAGTAACTGTAACTTGTTGCTTTTCATATTAAGTAAATGTAACAGTTACTTTTTGGAAAGTTACTTTTTTTAAAATTAATTTTCCAATTCTTGAAATAAACCCATAATAAAGTATACCAAATAATTCCATTTCAGGTAGACCTTCGCTGCCAACACAATACCAGACCTCGTAGTGATAAGGTACGGGAAAAGGAGTCTTGCAAAAACACTGACTGCCCAGCAAAGATGGGCATCACCATAAAAAGAGTGGTTACGGAAAGGAAAAGCAGGTGAGTAAAGTGAAATAAACACCAGTGTGCTATTAATTTGTGATTCTGATTAGTTCCACACCATTGTATTTATTATGAAGTTGGCAACTATTTAACCCTTTCAGTCCCAAAAGTTTACTACACTACAGAAACATCTGATATTCACAAAATAAGCTTATTTCAGGTCAAAAATAAGAGTTCCATAAGAAAAAAAGTTCATTTTAATTTTTTATGTTTTTTGAAAAAATGCCAAAATTTTTTAACTGTGGAAAACAACAATATATATATATATATATATATTATATATATATATATATATATATATATATATATATATATATATATATATATATATATATATATTATATATATAACCTAAAAACACTTTGAGTTATATATTTTAAGTATCTGACCATATTATGGATAAAAATTAGTAATTATTTTAACCAAAATTGTTTAAATTGTGTTTTAAATATGTGGAACTGAAGTGAACTGTTCAAAAATCAAGTGAAACGCTTGTTAGCTATTTTCTAAATTAAAAAAAATGTAGTTCTGACTTCTATTGAGATTAATGTAAAATATTTTATAATCGAACAAAGTGTGAAGAATCGAATGATGTGAGTTTAGATGTCATAACGGGCCGTAAACATTTGGAAAAAAATATTAAAAGTGATTATTCCAAATGGCATCAATGGGGCTGAAAATGTTAAATAAGTGCTCAATTTCAAAACCTTACGCCCTGATTATTTTTTGACAGAATAACCATCTGTCTTCTATGGTCATTCTGTCAAAAATGTCAGGGCGTCAATCGTATTTTCTCATTTGTACTAAAGAACTGCTATGCCATTGTTCTGAGTAAATTAAGTTCAAATTCTTTGAGGGGAGTTAGATGGTTTTATTTCTCCCATGTTAATTTTCCTTACTTTAGGTACATTTTTCTCAGGAACTATACAAGATACCATTATGAATTTTTTAACAATTTGTTCCTTACATATAGCTCTTAGATTTAAACTGAGAATATTTGAAAGTATAAAAAAAATTATAGTGAATTTTTAAAAAAATGTATGTTTTTTAAAAACACAAATAATCAGATTTAAAGCTTATAATTTTTTTTAGCAGAGATATTTAAAATTCCTCAGTTTAAATCAAAGAGATATTGTAAGGAATAAAATATAAGAAAGTTCATAGTGCTATCTTGTACAGTGCTTCAGAAAAATGTTCCTAAAGTTAGGAAATTAACATGGGTAATATATTTACATTTGCAAGATAGAATCATCTGACTCCCGTTAGATTTAGTCAGACAGAATAACTGTAAAGATGCATCCTTAACCCTTTCAGTCCCAAAAAAATACTACACTACAGAAACATCTGATATTCACAAAATAAGCTTATTTTAGGTCAAATATATGAATTCCGCAAGAAAAAAAAATTCATTTAAATTTTTTTATATGGTTTTTGAATCAATGCCAAAATTTTTTAATTGTGGAAAACAACAAAATAAAAAAAATATATGTCACCTAAAAACACTTCGAGTTATATATTTTAAGGTATCTGACCATATTATTTAAAAAAATTTAGTAATTATTTTAAACGAAATAGTTTAAATTGTGTTTTAAATATGTGGAACTGAAGTGAACTGATCAAAATTCAACAGAAACGCTTGTTGACTATTTTCAAAATAAAAAAATAGTAGTTCTGACTTATATTGAGATTAAAGTAAAATATTGTCTGATAGAGCAAAGTGTGAAGAATCGAATGATGTGTGTTTGGATGTCGTAACGGGACAAAAAAAAATTGAAAAAAATATTGAAAGTGATGATGCCAAATGGCATCACTGGGACTGAAAGGGTTAAGGGAAACTGTATGTTGCATTAGTTCTGAAATCGCAACTTTTGCAAAAGAATTGCTAAGCCATGCTATCCCACTTTCACCAGGTATGGGAATCATCATAACATCAATTTAAAACAAAATTAAGCAGAAAATAACTTCCAGTTATGTAATTTAATAAAATAAAAGCTTTAAAATAGTGTCGCCAGCCATGTGTGTGTATATTTTTTGCTTAAAAATTAAAATATTTTAAATAAATAATTAACACATTAATTAAATTACTATTAAATTAAATATACCAAATATTTTTTACCATCTACCAATTCCCCCTCCACTAAATTCTTCCTAATATATAAACCCCACCACATCAAATCACAAAACCATCCCAAAACACACATCATACATCACCTTTTACCCCCATAAAAAAAACTCACCCTTCCCAACCCATCTATCACTATTCAAATACCACTACACAATTCAATCTCAACCCTCATACTTATACCTCTTACACTCTCTCAATTTAAACCCATTTCCCCTTTCTTTATATTCCTCATCAATCATATATTCCATATATTCCAACAAACATATCTAAAAATCACTAATACAAACAAAACTACAAACCTTACCAACATACCAACACCCCCAACAAAACCCAACCCCAAAATCACCAACAAAAACATAATCTAAAATGTATAATATATATACTGTATCAACAAGCGATGTATCAGCTAAATTACCCCACAAAACCACAAACAACCATCACTATACACTACATCCAAAAAAAACCCAAACACTAACAACAAAAAAACCTTATATATATATAAAAAAACATCACTCTATTATAAAACAAATTCCCCCCATTCAAAACAAGAGTGAGAGTGTGAAATCCAACATTAGGAAATAGTAGAAGAGGACCAAAATAAAACCTATATACTCAACCACACAAAACATAAACCAACCAAACCAAACAAAACAAAACCACCCAACCCCCCCCCACAAACCAACCCAAAAATCAACAACCTCACCCCCAACTTAAACTCCCTCCCAATCTACCACCTAACCCCCAACCCACTTCAATATCAATAAACCCCCATACCAACACTCTAAACTCGCGCAGCATCACTAAACCACTCACCTATACTCTTTATCCAACAATACAAAAAAGACTATTCAACACTATCAACTCATCTCTCCACATTACATACCAAAAACAACCTATACTATTGGATATTTATCTAGACTCTGTGTACATCGCTCGACGCGCACGCTCAACGAGTGTCATATGTCTCATAGGTTATAATAAGGAGGTAAGTCTCATCTCCTTTACTTAATTTTCCCATAATTTTAATTTTATAATTATATTATGTATCGCTCTCTGACTGTTCATAATAAGTTTATAGTTATTGAATGTTTCTTCTTCGTGATTACTATTGTTCCCTATAATCCAACACATCTCTGATGAGAGTGTTAACTATAAATTTTCTTTTCCCCCCCCCAATTTACAAACCCACATATACCTTCTATCGATTGGTTCTAAGGCTAGTACTACTCATCTTTATACAGTATTACCCTCCTCTCTTGTGTATGTGTAATTTCGTCTATTCGATTGTATATAATAGTATCGTCCTTAAAAACCTCTCACACGCGCTCATATAATTTATACAACCTTATATTATCCCCCGACCATCCATATTTACATCCCATCCCTCTACTATATGATCCTCTCTCCTTATATGACTACCAACCACCTTCATGCTCAGTCATCATCCTAGTGACCAATGTAGAATAGTGTCATGATTAGTATATTGCCTATATCTACTAATAGACTAATCACCCATGTCTATGAATTGTACAATAGTTAATACTGCACGCCATAAAACACAAATAAACCAATGATTGTAATACAACTATGCTCCCAACTACAACCCAGAAAAATGACTAATGAAGAAAGAAAAACATCAATGCCTCAGTACGTATCTCGGAATTGCGATTCGCCGCGTATCAGAGTAGACGAGATGATACTCGGTCAAATTTTTTATATGTGAAGTATCATTAAGGAGTAGCAAAATGTTCATAGTCAACAATAGACTCTGACGCTCAACATTACTCTGTAGCGATCTGTACTGATTGAGTGGGAACGTGACTAAAACTCTATTTGCATACCTCCAAATATACATGTGTTCAGACGAACCACAATCACTCCATACTCTCTCCCTGATAGAAAAATCATCGAGCTGTCCATTGTTCGCCCCTCTTCTATCTCTCCGCTAAGATCATTGCATTTGTGAATTTATCTCTCTCTGCTCACTCTCCTCAGTCTCTGAGTACATAGACCTGGTAGCTCATAGAGTGACTAAGTATGTAAATACGCGCCCTCGAAGATGGATCTCATACTGAGAGAGAGAGAGATATAGACTATACATCCTCCATTACTTCATACCTTACCGATTGTATGATATCACCATCATCAAAACGTTAATCTATATGTGAAGCGATCTTCAGCCAATCGTATAACAACTACTATAACCCGCAGCAGTATTTTTAACAATGTGTGATATATTGTTTGCTATATCGCATCTAAGATATCTCGCCCACCAAACAACCAATAATGAGACCTCGAGCCAACACCTACTAAATACCACCCGAAGCCCCCCCCGATAGCTTCCCACCTAAGAAATGCGTGCTTATCTCTCATCACTCTATACTCACCTCTCCCTACGCACACAGACCACCCCCTCCCCCCGACTATACATCTTAAATCAGACACCCTCCCACGTATGGCCGTCACCATTCACACAAACACACAACGCCCCCCCAGGCCTCCAACACCCCCATGCTTTACATACACCATCTACCGTCACACTCCACACGCCCCCCCCGTGCGCCTCGTAATTTAACTCTCCTCGCCTCTCGACTAGGTCGGCGCACGTTTGCGCGAGATACAGAATATCGCGACAGTACCTTCCCACGGCGACCTGCGCAGGTGTACGCTTTCGTCGCAACACGGAGATGAGTCGGCAACTTGAGGATTGCTGTGTAAGTTCTGCGAAGTGCGAGACTTGCGGGCATGCAGCTGGTGGATGGACATACAGTGATGGCTCTGTGCACCCCTCTCATGCACCGTGTACACAGGTTGGTCAGACAAAGCGGGGACATGGTCTTTGTAGACTCTTACGGAGATCTGGACGAGCCGAATACTTGCAGAGTTCTTTATTTGACGACCTACAGCCCTATAGGACCGGTACCCCTAGCTTGCTTAGTGACCACGTCCGAGAGTGTCCCGTGCATCAAGGCGGCTCTGGACCTCTTGAAGCAGATTATTCCAACCGGAGGCTTCTTTGGCAAGGAGCGCCCAGACTTGTTCCTCACCAACGACCATGAAGTCGTGAGAACGGGCCTGAAGTCTGCCTTCCCGAAGTCTCATTTGCTGATATGCCTGTCCCACATACTGCAAGCGTCGTGGACATTCGTGTGGGATAGGAAGAACGGGATCAAAAAAGATCACAGATCGGTTTTGTTCTCTAAAATTCGCTTGCTGCTATTCTCACAAACTGTGGAAGAGCTTGAGATGAACTATGCTTTTGTGGCGGATGATGGCATGGTGAAAACATATCCTTTGGCTGTAGAGTATTTGAAACATATCTATGACCATAGGCATGAATGGTCATTAGTGTATAGACGTCATTTGATACCGAGTGCTTCTAATGCTACTTTCTTCTGGGAATGTGCTATGATACTCTTAAAAGATCCCATTCTTAGCAGGTCACGAACTTACAATCCATTGCAAGTGATTGACTTCATGTCCAGGCTAGACACCTACTATGAAAGAAAGCTTATTGATTTGGCTAACCATAGATTTGATAGTGTGCGCTTTTCTCGTTTTCTTTTCATCGAGCTTCCCAGGGAGGCCTATACCATCACCCAAAACTCTGAAAGCGAATATGAAGTCCACAACGACACAAAAGACACGACTTATCAGACTGACGTCACTCTCGGTTTGTGTGAATGCAAGACTGGAAAATCAGGAGCTCCGTGTAAGCACCAGCTATTGGTCTATCGCAACTTCCCTGTGCCTGTGTACGATTGTGTTCCGCCGACAACCCAAATAGAGAAGAACATTCTATTCCATTTGGCAACTGGACAAGAAGTGGAAATCGAAACTGCACAGGAAGCCATCGCTACGAAAACTGTCCAGCCTGCCCTGCACCACTCCATTGCCACCATCCACGACGTTTATAATGGTTGTGCGGATGATGGTGACTTTTTCCTCGATGACGGTTGTGAGGCACTCAGTGCTGCTGGCATCACGCATGCAGGAGTATTAGCTCCTCACAGCAACCCCTCTTTGACTCTACAGCCGAATGGCCTTGCACAGAATTCGAACATACTTCTGCAGCACCAGAATCCTCCTGAAGTAGTGCTCGTGCCCCCGAACAACCTCATGACGCAGCTAGATCCTTCTGCAAATCACCACTCGAACATTTCATCCCTGAACCAACAAATAAGTGGCAATCCACCTGAGCTCAGTCAACATTTGCCCAGTGTCCTTTCCCCTCCTCAACCCCCACCTTGTCCACCTAACTTATCCGATCCTCATCCTGAGCCCCATTCTGTTTCGGACCTTGTCGACCAGATCAGCTCAAAGCTGAAAGACAGGACTTCGGGCTCACCTCAGGTCTTCAGGCCCGCCCTTCAGACCTTTCTCAAGAACTTAGACAACTTGTCTGCGGACTCATCTCTGGAATACGCGTTGTATTCTTTTGGTAAGTTCTCCAAGCCGGGATCAGTCATGTTCAAAAGACGTGTGGTGGACAACAAATTGGTTGGACTTCAGTCGGCCGGAGAGTTGAAAAAGGAGCCTGCAAAGTTCTCGAAACCTTCCTGAGGTATTTCCATGTTTGAAGAGCCATCTAAAAACCATCCATTTTATTTACTTGTTCTCATATTGCCATTGGTCAGAGACCTAAGTTAAATAAACGTATTGAATGCGTTAAAAGAGTTTTTAAATTACTTCAAGTCCGAAGTAGTCAAAATATGATTTGATGAAGTGAGTATTAGGCTGGCCGTACTCGTACAATTCCAATCTTGGAGTCAATCTTTATATGGAGACTCATCCTCAAGCTTTACTAAGGTGACCACGTGGCTTTACACGTTCGAAATGGCAGATGTATGTCCTACTTTGCTCACTACGCATGCTCTAGATGAGGACACACTGCTAGACGCCAATTCTTATTCTATTCACCCACCCAAGATTTTTCATATAATGAATGCTGCTAACTTACAGGTCTCTGTAATCACACTTTAAAAAAAATCGGTTAGAATATTTTGTGTAAAAATATTTATTGAAAATTGATAAATAAATATTCAAGCCAATTTTAAGAAGGGGGATTATAGAGACCTAAAAAAAAGATTGTTAAAATATTCACGTTAGCTGGGAAAATGTGGCTTAAAAAATATTTTCCCCCATTGGAATAACACAGAGGCACTTAAGTTTGAAGACCTGTAGTCACACGGGCACATCCACCTTCAATCAACTGACCTTGAAAAATTACAAATAAAAAATTGAACCTAAACGATAGACTTACGGGCATTCGAATGATTGTTCCAATTCGAAAACTTAATCAGGAAACTGAACGTGTGCGGCCAGCTTTAAATCTCGCGTATTTTCTCATTTGAAAGAAAGCGATCGAAGGTGACTGGAGAACCTGAGCAATTTTGTTCACAGTGCCATCACGAAAGCAAATATTTTTTGTATTTGTAAAATATTATCCTTTGAGCATCTTTTTGTAAACTTTTTATGCCATTTGTCACACCAATGTTCCTATTACAACTTCTAAAAAGTGCCTGATTATATTATACTCTACAATGTTTTACTACAACTCTGGTTTTTTTAGACGGTTGCGTCGGGTGCCTATTCAGGTGTTGGTGCGTCACCTGACTATGGTTCTAAAATACGACGCCTGTCGCCAATAGCCCTTGTGTAGCTCTAGCGCGACGATAATTCAAACCTAACCTAACCTGGGGTTTTTTAGCCACATGCCCAATAATTACATTAATGCCGTTTAGAAGCAAATAAGTTAATGAGGGATTAGTCAACTATGTTTAATAGTTTATGATTTAATTGCTGCAAGTGCTTATAGAATAAGCAATGATGTCTTATTTTATTAAATTAGAAGCAAGTCTTTTCTACAGAAAGTAGAATGGCTTTTTTAACTGCTGTGAGGGACCTCACTATGGTGGCTGAAAGGGAAAATGTGTCCACCTCTAATGTTCTAAATCTAAAGGTTAAAAAGGTTCATCAAAACGAGACAGGTTTAGGGATGTGGTGAACTAGGGATGCAAATCCAGAAACAGTTGAACCGAAAATCAGGTTTTGGTTTTCTGTTACACCCAGAAACACTGGTTCTTAGGTTGAACCAGTTAATCCTAAAAGCTAGTAATTCTTAAAAACCGAAAATCTCTTAAAAGTGGTTTGGGCTGCTAAATCCACAACCACATTTAAGAAGCGTTTACATGAGCTATCGAATCCATGGAATGCCGAAACCCCATTGTGACTTGGTCGCGGCCAAAAAGTTCGATTCAATCCCACTAAACGGCAGTTAATGGTTAAATTCAATTTTATTAGATAGATGATAGAGTATAGATAAACTTTGCGTTTTAGTTAGGAATCTTTAAACTGATTTCCCCCCGAAAAATACGTTATTTCGTATCAGCTAGCCAGGGCCTGTTCTAGGAAAACTCAGACAAGAGGCACAACCTTTTTTGGGGGCCCCTTTCCGCAAAATGTTATGTATGATTTCCAGTAATGATGGTGCTGAATGACCCATGTATCAAATTTTTGCTGCGATTTTATTGGCTTCCTTATAAACATCGATCAAAACAATCACGTTAGGTCAATTTCTCAACTAAAATCGAGCAAAAAGCAAAGTGGAGTTTCATAATTTTTTTTTATTTACTAATTTTTGGGGACTTACAGCATTTAGCATAATAGAAACTGAAATTTAGGGGGCCCTAAAACTTGGGGACCCTAGGCCTGAGACTACCGCGCCTTGTGGGAGAACAGGCCCGCTATAGAATAGATAATCGATCAATTTCAGTTATAATTTATATTGTATGAGTGAATATGAATTATTCTTGCCACATTGATTGCTTAACAAAAATAAGAAGAAGAAAGATCCTTCATCGCAAGGTACAGCTATCACTTGATTTATACTTAAATACGATATAAAGGTAAGAAAAGTGCGGATTTCCATTTCAAAATATATAATTGATCATTAGGACTCATTTTTTACGTTACTGTAAAAAAAAATCAATTCATAATATTATTACTATTGTTGAGAGAGAGGTAAATTAAATTCAAAATATCAAAAAAAAAGTTGAATAAAAACTGAAGCATTTTTATTGCATGCCAAAGCTGTTTTGAATAATCAAAAATTTATGAAAGTGCCAAAAGGTAATTGGTTGATGGCAGTATGCACAAAGCAATCAATTCACATTATTATTGGAATATTGGTATGTTTTTATAGTATTCTGACTGTTTAAAAAAAAAACTTCTGTATTGAGCATTCTATCTGCTATTACAAATTTTTGGCAGTTGTGCTAGCCTGCCTAAGTGTTGTAAAACAACAACAAAAAACTTTTGTATTTCCAAATAGCTTGTATTAATGATCAAAATGCAATTAAGAGCTACTAATGTCATATATTCAGCAATAATTACATTTCCTAATTACATTTTTATACGAATAAAATATTTGAACTAAATCGATGTTTTATTTTATTAGAACTTTAGTGAACGCGGGTTGCCATTTCAGAAAGTTAGAGCGACTGTTATTTATAAAAAAATAGCAGTTATTTAGTTAACAAGTTATTTTAACAATTTTGTACAAAATAACTTCTCTCATCACATCAATATGGATTTATTTTAACCCTTTCAGTCCCAGTGATGCCATTTGGCATCATCATGTTTCTGATCATAACTTTAAAAAAAATAATAGGGTTGACATTTATTGGAATAAATAAAAAATATTTTATATAATATAAGAAAAAAGTTTGAAGAATCGAATGAGGCGCTTTTTGATATCATAAATGGCTAAGACGATCAGAAAAAAAATTCTAAAATGATGATGCCAAATTGTCATTGGGACTGAAAGGGTTAAATTATAATAGTTATTTGGAATATTGACTAAATATAAACATAAAAAGATAGTTCTACTTTATACAGGGTGAGGCAAACAAAACCGTCCCCGAGCTAGAGATGGGAATACGTTAAAATGCTTGGCGAGAAAAACTCTTGAAGCCGCCTGAAACCTGTTTTTGCATTGGTTGGATTGGATTAGCTTCACATTAGGATTAGAGCTACTCATAGACTAGTGGCGAGTTCAGATCTTGGTTCGTATTGTATGAAGACGTCCCATAATGCAAATTTAGGGTCTTGCAATCAATTTAGAATGTTTTGTATTACCAAATACAAAAAGGTCCGATTCTCTAGGATAAATAACGACCGAAACAATCAAATAATCACTAAATCTTGATCAGCTCTACTAACCTTGTTTATATTCCATTTCAACTAGCTTTTAAGGGGTCATAGGAGTCTTAAAAATGTGCAAAGAAGGTACTACAAAGCATAGTTTGATCTTTCATGTAATTTTTTAACTACTCAATATATAAGTATAATTTTTTTATATGTAATTCTATAAGATTTATTTAATATGAAACAAATTTTAAAAATTATGAAACTTTAGCCAAAAATAAAATAAATGATATTAAACATAAAGCTATTTTAACACATTGGGATAAGGCGTGCGCGGCAAATTTTGAGGTCAAAATTGAAAAAAGGACCAAGAAAATGACTTTATATTGTACAAATATGTACAAACAAAGACTTATACCTAAATTCTCATCTCAATTTTAATTAGAAATTATTTAAAAAAAAAAATTAAAATCAAAATTTAAAAATTTTTATTAATTTTTTTAGAAAAAAGTTCTTAAAATAATTTCTAATTAAAATTGAGCTGAGAATTTAGGTATAAGTCCTAGTTTGTACTTATTTGTACAATATAAAGTCATTTTCTTGGTCATTTTTTCAATTTTGACCTCAAAATTTGCCGCGCAAGCCTAATCCCAATGTGTTCAAATAGCTTTATGTTTAATATCATTTATTTTAGTTTTGGCTAAAGTTCCATAAATTTTAAAATTTGTTTTATAATAATTAAATCTTGTAGAATTACATGTAAAAAATTATACTTATATATTGAGTAGTTAAAAAAATTACAAGAAAGATCAAACTATGCTTTGTAGTACCTTCTTTGCACATTTTTAAGACTCCTATGACCCCTTAAAAGCGTAGCGTAGTTGCCGGCAAATAAGTCGCCAAGCGTTTGCTTGGGCTTAATATTGAAGCGATCAATAGCTTCAGTAAGTAAGCCTGTTTTTGTATTGGTTTTAGACTTGGCAACATTTCTGTCGTATTCCAATCTCCATCTCGGGGCCGGTTTTGTTTGCCTCACCCCGTATATTAAGATATAATTAAAATTTTTGTTTTCAGTGACTTTTTGTCTTTGAGACTAAAACCTCTTAGGGGGCTGAGGAGCCCAGTCGGTTAAGCATTCGCTTAGCAAAAGTATCCTTCAAAGTCCAAACGCTGCGTACGATGTCGCCCTTAACCGGTTGCGTTGGGTGCCTATTCAGGTGTTGGCACGTCACCTGACTGTTGTTCTAAAATACGACGCCCGTCGCCAATAGCCCTAGTGTAGCTCTAGTGCGACGATAATTCAATCCTACACTCTTAAAACAAAAGAGTGAAATCCACTCCAGTAAGAGAAGTGAATTTTCGACACTGGAAAGGAGTGAATATTAACTCAGACTGAGTTAAAATCACTCGTTTGGAGTGATCCTGTCGGAGGTTTAACACACAAAGGATCCACCCCTCTAGGAGAAGTGCATTTTCTAGACTGGAGGAGTGAAAATTAACTCATACTGAGTTAAAATCGCTCGTTCGTTTTAAAAGTGTATCCTATCATACACTCTTATGTCGGAGTTTTAACTAAACAAAAGAGTGAAATCCACTCCAATAGGATAAGTGCATTTTCGACACTGAAAAGAATGAAAATTAACTCAGACTGAGTTAAATTCACTCGTTTGTTTTAAGAGTGTATACTAAAACCTCTTATCTGAAGAATTCTCTTTCGACTCATTCAATCCTAACTGTGGTAATTCACTGAATAGCTAATTCTAACTTTAAAGCCAAAGTACACAGACTGCAATTTTACTGTTAATATGATAAAATCGGTTATTATTAATGATAACCAAACTTAATTACAAATAATGACCTGTTACTGCTAATAACAACCAATTTTTTTCTTTCTTTTGAATTATCGTAGCATTAGAGCTACACGGGGGCAATTAGCGACGAGTGTCGTAATTTAGAACCACAGTCAAGTGACGAACACACATCTGAGTAGGCACCCAACGCAACCGTTAAGGGTGACATCGTACGCAGCGTTGGTACTTTGGAGCATATTTAACGTGCACTTCCTTAACACGGAAGGGTTATTCGTCAGCCATTTTGGGCTGCACGTATGGCCGTATGGGCCCTATGAATCTTTTTTTTTTTTTTTTTTTGGAGATACCCGGACCCGATCCTGGGACCTTCCGCATGCAACGCGAACGCCCTAACCGATTGATACAATATAACCAAAAAAGGCGCGCTTACATGAGCCATCGAATCCATGGAATGCCAAAATCATCATTAGGGGAAACAGAGGTCGAGCAGGATTTTTAAGCCAAATGATAGTCTGTGACCGAATCCATGGTATGAAACATCAAGCCCTCCTTCATTGCAGGGTTTTCGAAATCCCCAATGAACCCTGCAATTCCGGTAATGTCTGGGAGAAATTCCCCAAGAGGGAAAAACTGCTGAGTTTGCTCTTCAATCCATGGATTCGATGGCTCATGTAAACGCGCCTATAATCACATTCGCCGTTAATATTTAACACCTGGTTAAATCTTACTTTTCCTTGCGTGACTGTCAACTAATAGTTGACACTTTTTTTTCGATACCAGTGTTTTGTGATTTAACTATGATTTGTCGCTCCATTCCAATGTCACTTGATCGTGCCGTAAACAGTTTTTTGTGTAAAATTCACATTTATATGAAATTTATAGGGCATTGTCGACTC
The DNA here is from genome assembly GCA_023701765.1 of Hylyphantes graminicola. Lineage (NCBI taxonomy): Eukaryota > Metazoa > Arthropoda > Arachnida > Araneae > Linyphiidae > Hylyphantes > Hylyphantes graminicola. Next base: position 55,525,687 of record CM043118.1, on the reverse strand, counting down.
TATTGACAGCCCAAACAGCATAATAAGGCCTATTTGTTATGTCAGCTAGGTCTTGAATGCGACATTCCGGTCGCTTATTCTAATACGGAGTATACAAAAGATGCACGAAGGTTTAAATAAGCTCGAAATGCTGTCTGATAAAAGTAAAACTAAGAAACAAAAGGTATGACAAGTGGAGCCATTGTCCAATTCTATAATAAGTTCTACAAAAAAAAAAAACGCTGACGAATGACTTAACGTTATTATTTTTACATGTAAAGCGGTGATACACTAAGCTGCGGTGCATAAAATATAATAAAACTTTATTACAGACAAAGTAATTAATAAAATAATTAATGGGTTGTTTCACGGAGAATCTGGCAACAGCTTCTCGTTCATGTTTTCCACTTTAGAATTTTTGGAAACTTTAGAATTTCTTTTGTTTTGGTTAAATTGGCTGGTTGGTTGGTTGGTAGAGATAATCAGGTTTGCGTGCTGACCAAGCACACTAAACTTAACATAAATCTACCAACCAACCAAATTTACCAAAACAAAAGTAATTCTAAAGTTTCCAAAAATTCTAAAGTAGGAAAACATGAACGAGAAGCTGTTGCCAGACTCTTCTATTCGATGCGTGCGCAGGTGTGGTCGTTGATGTCGTAGTCAGGACACGGCATTAGAACTTCTAAAATTTCTAAAGTAGGAAAACAAGAACGCAAAGCTTAGGCCAGATTCTCCGTGAAACAACCCCATAATTTGATAGCCATCAAAGCTCTATTGTCCTAATGGGGCTGCTTTTTTTTTTTTTAGTTTTTTGTGAACCAAAAAAATTCTGTGGGGCCTACCCTTTGTGCATAGGTGATTTTCTCTAAAACCTTATTAGGACGTAGTAGGACAAAATCATTTGGTTCGAGCTGTTGGTTACTTTTTAAGACCGACCGAGAGACGGATCAGTGTTCGAAAACCACTTTTATCTTATAAAAATAATCAATGCCCGACAAATCTGGTGGTAGAAGTGGAAAAAACGGCTTCGGGAGATGTGCAAATCACGAAGCAAGTGACCCCTTTCCCCTCTTTCCTCACACACTGTTTGATATGTATTTGTTTGTTTTGTTCTATAGTAGGTCTATCTAGAGTGTAAGCTTCGAAAACATTTTCCTCCCTTTCCCTTCCCTGCATGCGGTTTTCTTGGAATCGGTGGGAGCGTGTTTTTCCCACCGTATATGGGGAAATAACTGTTTTGATTGTAAACCTCAAGCGCGCTAGGATTAGATAAGCGATGTTCCCCCTTTTTCCTAGAAAACCCAGTGAAGGGATGGGGGAAGAGAGTCTTTTCGAAGCTTACATTCTGGCTAGAAGTGGTTATAAACTAAGTAAGTCTTAACTAAGTTAATAAATGAAAATAATTTCTATTAGAGAGAAGGTTTTATTGCTTGTATTATTAGAGTGTTGCACATTTAAGCTTGCTTACAACTGATAATTGAGAAAACAACTAAAAGTATGAAACGTTGTTTTTTTTTTTTTTTTTTTTTTTCTTATTTCATCAGGTATAGGGACGTGCGGGTTGTTCGTCGTTACGTGTGTGTTGGAGTACGACTCTCGCTACGTGAAAGTTTTTTGCCGTGTTGAAAGTTTTGTGCTCTCGTCGTCCGGAAGGCGTCCGCAAAGCGGCGTCGTGCCGTCGTCCGGAAAGTCGGTCGTTTTTCCGAGTTTCTAGGAGTTTAAATTTTTCGTTTACTTGACTGTCGTAGTTTACTTTCTCCTCTTCCGCAAAAGTTTTTCCCGTTCTCTTGGATTACACTTTCATTTTGTGCTTGTCAGGTATTTATATACTTATTTATTACTGTTGCTGATTGAATAAGAGGGCTCCGCCCCCTCGTGTCTCAAGATGAGTGGTACGTCTGACGGTAACATGGATTATACCACCTCCAATCCACATCTATTAACCTCACACATTATTCATATTGACATGGTAAATATAGTTCATAATTCTGGCTTTACAGGCCAATACATCATCACTATCAAAGGCGAATCAAATATTCCAAAGTCGAACCCAAAACTTCTAAAGAACAATCTATCTACAAAAGTCACGAACCCCAAAAAAATTGAAAGCGTTTATCATTCAAAGGCAGGTTTAGTCTGTTCTACACACGACTACATTACAGCCCAGGAACTCTTACTAGTTAAACTTCTTCTAAATGTAAGAACCAGCACCGTTATCAACATCACAAAATTTACCTCTAAGTTCGTCCTACATAACTTGCCAGTTGAGATCTCACTGGAAGAAATTAAATCAGAAATTGAAGAAGAAAACAACATGAGCGTGTTCGAATGCAGGAGATTCACTAAAAAGACCTCCGCTGGACACAGTCCTACCGAGACAGTTCTTTTCACTGTCTTTGGTACTAACCTCCCTCCCAAGATCAAAATCTTCTACGAAGTCAAATCTATATACCTCTTTATTGATAGGCCACGCAATTGTTTCAATTGCTGGTCTTATACACACCCAACTAAATACTGTACCTTCTCAAAAAAGTGCTCAAATTGCGGTGAGAGCCACGATGGGGCCGCGTGTAAAAACCCAGCTAAATGCCCCAATTGTGGGGGACCCCACAACGCCCTTAGCTCTGAATGCCCCAAAAAAATAGAAGAAGCAAACATCTTGAAATTTAAATGCGAAAATCGACTATCCTTTCCAGAAGCCCGTAAATCCTTTAAGCCACCAAACAATAGCTACGCTCATATCACTCAACCTAAATCAGAACAACCTAACTTCATTTCCCGAGAAGAATTTAAGACCACAATCCTTGAATTAAAAACTAGTTTTGAAAATGCAATAACAAATGCCCTTAAGGAACAAGCTAACGCCATGTTCCAAATGTTTGCTTCTCTGTATCACACAAGTGCCCCTCCGCCAACCCCGCCAGTCACTGATCTCGGATCCAAATCCAAAGATCCCCCTACCACCTCCCCAGAAAGCAAGAAGATAAAACCAACCACAACCGTACCACAACTTCCAGCCCTTACGAACACACTAACCACTACGCTCCCTTCCCTCCAATCCTCCCCAATAACTGCCACTACCTTAGTCGCCCAGTTGGACGAACTTAAGAAAAAGAATGCTTTCCTCCTGGCTAGCAATAGAGGCATTGACCCTACAGAACCTCCCAACTAGATTGCCTGAGTTTTACCACAAGTGAAATTTGTCATTTGTTCTATCATATTGCCATTCTTTTTAAAACATCTCTATCTGTCTATATTCTCCATTGTAAATAGCAATTCGATCTTTTTAAAAGTTTCTATTTGTCGATTTTCTCCATTGTAAACAGCAGATCAGTCTTTGCTTTATTTTTAATGTCCAGATCACACAATTTAAAAATTGTACAATGGAATTCTCGAGGTATTTTAAATAAAATCCAAAATCTGAAAAGTGGAAACTTTCCGACTTTTGATATTCTTATTTGTCAAGAAACCTTTTTAAAATGCAATTTAAACTTTCACTTATCAGGGTACACAACATACAGAGAGGATCGTCCCCTCCCTACCAAAGGCGGTGGACTTCTCATCTCCCATAAAAATCATCTTTCAAGCTCCATTCTTAAGTTACAAAACCTACACAATAATAGCATTGAAATCATGGCAGTCAAAATCGTTTCTCCTCCTTATCAGATTTCTATTATTAATATTTATTCCCCTAAAGGCATTTTTTCCGAGTCCTGGCTAAACAGTCTCGTGGATCAACTCACTCCTCCATTTATCATAGTGGGAGATTTCAACATTTATCATCAATCTTTGGGTTCTCCTAGCAACTCTGTTCATGGAGAATACGTCATCAACTGGATTATCAATAATAATTTAAGTATTCTTAATACCCACCAACCCACCAGATTTTCGAAAAATTCCTCATCCCTTCTAGATCTCTCCATAGTCTCCCCTGATTTATACACTTCTTGTTCTTACAATGTGATTCATGATCCTTTTGACAGTGACCATTTTCCTATACAAATTACCATTAAGAATAACATCCATCCTAATGTTTCAGTTCGTAAAACTATCATTTGGAAAGAAATTGAAAAATATTTTAATGCTAACCCCTCAGTTCCCTCACATATTCGGTCCTATAGTGACTTTCAGAACTTTTGTACAAACTTAATTAATAGTAACTCTAAAGATATTAAAATCAAAACTAAGAAATTTAGCCCTTGGTGGAATATACAATGCAGCTTCCTGCAAGGTCAAAAAAGAAAATTCCTGAGGCTAGCCCGTAAAACCTGTGACCTATCAACCTGGATTCTTTTTAAAAAAACCTCATCAAAACTTAGAAATCTGGTCAAAAATTTAAAGAAAAATTTTTGGAGTGATACATGTGAGGAAGGAGCTGATTCAAAAAAACTTTTTAAAATTATCAACAGCATTCATAATCGTAATAATTTACCCCCTAGCAACAATCTAATGATCACTTCAAATAACAGTACTATTTCCGACCCAGGTATCCAATCAGACCTTTTTGCCCAACACTTCTCTCAGCAAAATGACATTGTTCCTATTCCCTACACTTTCACGGAAAGTGATCACAACCTTGATTATAATAAAAATTTCACTCTCACAGAAATTCAAAAAGGTATTAAATCTCAAAAAAACACTTCTCCTGGAAATGATCAAATTAGTGCAAAATTTCTTAAACTCCTTCCGATTTCTTACATCGAAACTCTGTTAAATATTTTTAACGATATCTGGAACTCTAATGAGTTTCCATGTGAATGGTTGGTCTCGAAGGTAATTCCAATCCTTAAACCTGGAAAGCCTTCACATGAAATTTCCTCCTATCGCCCTATTTCACTTACGTCTGTCTGCTGTAAACTCTTTGAAAAAATGTTGCTTTCACGCATCATTAAATGTACTGTGTCGTCTAACTTCCATAATAATCATTGTGGTTTCATCCCTCATAAAGATTGTACCTACGCATTGTCCATGATTCATCATAAAATTATTTTAGCTAAAAATGAAAATAAATACTGTTTCTTTGTTAAGCTTGACATCACCGCAGCATATGATTCCGTCTGGAGAGATGGTTTAATGGTTAAAATTTTAAAATTAGGAATCCAAGGTAAGGCGGCATTTTTCATCTATCGTTTTTTAAACAATAGGAATATTTTTGTTTCCTGGAGGAACTCCGTCTCGAAATCCTTTCCCTGTAATTTAGGAGTTCCACAAGGAGCTTGTACATCGCCATTTTTATTTTCCATTTATATGCATGACATCTTTGATGTTATTCCTGACGAAGTCGAATGCTTCACATATGCAGATGACATTTTCATTCTCCACAGTGATAAAGACCTGCAAAGATTACTAATCAAAATTCAGCTTACTCTAGATAACATCTATGAATGGTGTAAGACCTGGAAGTTAAGCATTAATCCCACTAAATGTGAAAGTATCGATTTTTCAAACAAAATTGTCAAAAACTCAAATTGGTTCTACTTCAATAAACAACCTATCCCTTCTGTTGACAACATTAAAATCTTAGGCATTATCTTCAACAAAAGTCTTACCTTTAAACGGCATTTTGACCATTTAAAGAAAAAATCGTTAAAAAAACTTAACGCTATTAAAGCAATCGCATCCAATTCATGGGGCACCAGATCTGGTCATCTGGTAAAAATAGTTAACTCATGCATAAGGAGTTCGCTCGAATATGGTTGCCCGATTTTTGTGACCTCGTGCAAATCTGACTTGCAAAAGCTCGAAACTATCTACAACCAGGCCATCAGGAGTGCAATTGGTCTTCCTCGGTGGACACCAATTCCAGTCCTCTTAAAGGAGGCAGGGGTTACCCCTCTCTTTAACCGGTTCCTCCTCCTAGCCCAAAAATTTTATTTTAAACAGTTCGCATGCCCCAAATCAGATCTCCCAAATTTGTTCCTGGATCCTACCAGATTTGATCGCCTTCAACGTCCTGTTACTCTTGGAAAATACCTACGTAATTTCGCTCTGAAGTTACATATTAATACAAACTACATTATTTCCAAGGAATTCCCAAGCTCCAATAACAATAAATTCACAATACATTCACACAGTTATCCATTCCAATCCAAAGACCTCCCGGACTCAATTATAAACAATTTTTTCTTAGAATACAAAAACAGGTTTAATGACTCAACTATCTTCATTTCTACTGACGCCTCAAAAACCAGTAGTTCATGTAAAATTGCAGCTATAAACTCTGCTCTTAATAGCACGGTCTCAGGTAGCATTTCAAATGTAAATAGTATTTTCACTGGTGAAATTCTGGCTCTCATCCTTGCAATAATTTCCTTTGTAAATTCAGACTCCTCTTATGTTATTTTCTCAGACAGCTTATCTGCAATTACGGCCCTCCAATCAATAAACCAAAAGTCCAACAGCGCAATCATTACTCTGCACAATCTCATCATTTCGAAAGCCGAACTGTTTAAAAGCCTCGATCTGGTTTGGATTCCAGGCCATAAGGGTATTTTAGATAACGAAAGAGCTGACACGGCAGCGAGAACGGCATCAGATAAAGTGATTCTGGAACTAGTTTCACTGGAAGATATTTCTCGACACCTAAGAGATCTTGCCTTTAAAGAGGGCCTTAACCTCTGGAAAGAGTCTAAGTATTCCTCAAGTTTTAGTTACCTATCATCGATTAAAACAAAGCATCTGCTCCTTCCACCAAACAGAAAGTTTGATGTCGCTTTATCTCGGTTTCGAACGAGATCCTTCCCAACAAACTACAAGGTACATTACCTTGATCCAAATATTTCTCCAAACTGTCCAGTTTGTAACATCCCAGAAACAATTGATCACGTAGTTCTTGTGTGTGATCGGTTCAAAAGCTCTAGAGACAAGTTCAGAAAAAAAATGGGTATAATCCCGCTCTCCTTCAATTGGATATTTGACTTATCTGAAAGTGCCTCCTTTAAGACTCATACTACTATTAGATTCATCAATGACATTTTAAAAATTATCCAACCTTAATTTTTCCTTTTCTTTTACCAGTTTTCTCCTTTTTCTCTTCCAATATCTTTTTCCGCCTTCCGGACGACTGAGATGAAGCAGCCTTAGGGCGAGCACATATCTCACCCTCTATCAATCAATCAATCAATGAAACGTTTAAAATCGTTCTGATTTTCTCTACTTATAAGTGAGAAACAGTTAAGTAAACCAAAGAAGTGGGAGGGACGCTTAACTATTTTCTTGAAAAGTGGAGGGATGTGTTTACTTGCACTTGTAGCTATCTCCACAACCCACAACGAGTAGCAAACACAAAAATCTCCATTTATGATTTTCAACCACATAGCAATACCTCACTCTTAAAACAAACGAGCGATTTTAACTCAGTCTGAGTTAATTACACTCCTTTCCGTGTCGAAAATGCACTTCGCCTATAGGAGTGGATTTCACTCTTTTGTTTTGTTAAACCTCCAACTATCTTAAGAACAAACGAGCGATTTTAAGGCGATTAGGGGCGATTTAGGGCGATTACAAGCTAATTTTCAAGTGGATTTCACTCTTTTATTTTAAGAGTGTTCATTACCTTATACAATCAAATTCGTTTACAAAGACAACTCGTTTAGCCATAAATATTTGGGCTCTTGAATTGCCCATACCTTTACGTTTTAATATCTTGCTTATAACGTCAAATTTTTAATAACTCTTCTGTTATCGCCTTCAAAATATTAACTTGGGGGAAGAAGAAATAAAACTACCTTGCTAATAGCAAAAAGGGTAAAAATTTATTGGATATATGTTATTTTATAACTTTAATTAATAATTGAGTATATAATACGTATTTTTCACATTGACCATTGTTTCTAAAGTTATTCTCTTATAACATCAAAAGCATCGCAGTTTCTTGAAAGACGCTATAACCTTGTTATACTATATTTCATATTAAGTAACTGAAAGTAATAAATCAAGTGGGTTCTGCTTCACAGTGCGAAGAACCTGTATACTATTGTGTGTAAATATCCTCATAAAGTATTGGCGACGATTTCAATGGACCAAGGAGCCATTGTTGGTAGCAAGTATGTGTTCATAAATCTAGATATGAATGTCTAGGAGAATGATACAGACTTTCCCTGGAACTTAGAATTCCGTGCGAAATCAATCCTTTTTAGTTTGTTTTATGTCAGTATTTGAGATGTTTTGTAAAAAATGTTTGTCTGTCTGAAAACATATTATTGACATAAGATGGACATTATGCTTTCTTTGTTTGTAAATTTTATCATTTGAAACAATCATGTTACAAGAGTCAGTAAATTGAATTTCTTTTTTAAAGTAAAGTTTATATTTTCTAAATTATTAGTTTCCTTTTGAACTTTAACTTATGACTTTTATTAATAGAATTTTTGTTTCAGATTAATGCGACTCGACTACGTATGGAGCTTGATTTATGTTAAAAGCAGTAAATTTTAGTTATTAATTATTAGGATTTAGATATTAGTATTAGAATTTAGCTATTAATTATTTGTATTTGGTTATTAATTATTAGTAACGGAACACTGTCTAACGTTAAGTTGTTTTACATAAATCCAAAACCTTGAAGAAAAAACGGTAAGTATGTTTGTTTTGCGAGTAAAATGGACTGGTGCATGTTAAATATATCACCTGTAAATAAGTTTTTGCAGGCAGTGGAAAAATAAAAAGCGTACTAACCGCTTGTGATGCCGCCCTTAAAAGTTGCGTTGTATGCCTATTTAGGTATCGGTTTCGTCACTCGACTGTGGCTCTAAATTACGACGTCCGTCGCCAATAACCCACGAGCAGCTCTAGTGCGACACTAATTCAACTCAATCCAAGCTAAGAAGGATGATGGATTTCATAAACACGCTTCTGATGAAGCAATAAACCAGTGTTTCCCAACCTTTTCTGGACCATCGCCCCTTTCTTTAGGTTGACTAACAGATATCGCCCCCTTTTAATTTTCATGTTTTTCCCAATTATAATTTGAGTAAATGTGTAACTAATAAAGCAATTTTATAATTTAAAAACACTTACTATAATATATAAAAACAACCAAAGCAGCTTTATCCGGTCACTCGAAATAAAATAGAAGAAAAATAAAATGTTCATATTTAACAGATTTTTTTTAAAGAACAAAAGTGAAATAATTAACTAGATTCTTTAAAGTGGACATTAAAAAACAAAATGAATATTGAAAACTTTTTATTATTTTATATTTTTTCCAGTTTATGCGTAAGTCTTTGGGGCAAATGTCCTGCGATTTCTTTGTTTATAGTGAGGAGCTGGATAACAGAACTAAATAATTTTTCAACTAAATATGCTGACGGTAACGAGATGAGAAGTAGTTCAGCTTTTTACTATAGTTGTGGATAAGTGTAAAAATAAGTTTCACGCAGACAAACTCATAACCTTGCCGCCCCGGTGGCACACTCGTTAGGTTTCTAGCCTTTGGAGCTGCTGGGGTCGGGTTCGAATCTCGGTCAGGCATGGATGTTTGTGACCACTGTCAATAAATGTTGTTATTTGTCTATGTGTTTGTGTCGTCTCTTTCTTTGTGTGTCTCGTGTGCTTGTGTCATTTCTGGGGCTTAGTACAATAGACTTAAAGTCGCAGTGCTTGGCGATCTTGCCCCCCCTCCCCCACCAAGAAAGTCATAACTCATAACCTTTATGCTTGAAAAAGATTTTCGAATTACAGTCATACTTCTGATTTACTAACTCCGTCTGCATAGAGTTATCAAAGTTATCCACAACCCACAGCTTCAAACGAGAATGGATCCACAATAGAATCAGGAATTTCCAACTTTCCAACTTACTTAGCTAACAGTCTGCGCACTGTACTGGGTGCAGTTTCGATTCCCGCCTTTGCCCTGGGTGTAATTTCTCTGTGTCAGTAAAAATTCTGTCTGTGTCTGCCTTAATTGAAGAAGGTTAAATGCTGGTTTCTGATCAAGCACACGAGCCGGAAAATACATGTATACCAACCAACCAATCAGCTACAAAAGGTTGACTTTTGTAAAACAAGATTCTCGTCACTTCATCAGGGACCAGGGTCCTGAATTGCGAGGCTTAATTGGCTGTGCTTATGCCATCCCAAAAGGCTAGAAATAGACAGCCGGAAACGATTATTTATTTTTCTTAAGCGAGACTCAATTGCTTGAAAGAGGCGGTGTTACTTGAAAGTTATGGCTGACTTTCTTTAAAAGGTATGTTATTTTATTGTATTTTTCTGAAATTTGTATTAATATGTATTATGAAAGTTTAGTTTCCAATATTTTATGTATGTTATCTTATATATGTAAATATATTTTGTCACGTATATGAAAATAGGATTAAGCTGTTTTGTTAATGTTGACCACAGGCTAATTGCTTAATGCTTAAGAACGGTACGTGGAAGATTACATCTTTGAAAATCGAGATTTTTTAAAAAAAATTAACATGTTTATTCCCTCCTTTTAAAGATAACAAATCTCCCTTTTTCCATAAAGTTTAAACTAAGTATATTTTTTTTATCGTTTGCAAGTGCCGTCTTTAACGTATCTGAGTGCAAACTAAAAACTTTAACCTCTTAAGACCCGAGCAAAATCCTACACGTATATTCTTACTCCAAACATACTTTTCATACAAATATATGCTAAAAAGTATGTTTTTCGAAGACATTTTTAAAAAAATATGTTTAGTAGATACTTAGGGACAAGCCCTAAAACTCAAAAATTATACTTTTTTGTGCTATTAATGCAACAAAAAAGGCCGTATCACTTATTCGTATGTTAACAGATTTTTTTATTGTTTTTAATGCAAAATGTCTTTAAAATTAACTACTAAAATAACTTTTTGAAAAGTCTTAAACAAAAATTTTAAAATAATTTTTTTAAGAACTCTAATGTCGTATTGTCCCTCCTTCAACTTCTTTTTTTATAGAAGTAAATAACTGATACCTGTAATCAAAGGCTGAAAACTGATATTTGGATCTTTTATCGAACCAGGTTAATTTCGGAACTAATTAATGCGTTAATTGTTTGTTGGGAGGTTTTAAAAAAGCCAGGTAGCAAGAGTTTAAAGCTCATTTTCTCGTTGACACCTTTTTTTGTCACTTAGCACGTTCTTCCACTAAGTTCTTTTATTGTGACCTGTACCATTTTAAATACTTTTTTTACTTAAAACTACATTAAGGTTTCTGGTGCAAAACCTTAACCTGGTATCCTCAACCCTCTGAAGAATAAGCAAATTTGACGAGGAGAAGCAATATTTGACACAGCTAAGAATCAATTCTACGGCCCCTTTCCATAATGATAATTTTTTTTCTCGACGATTAGTTATTTGGTGGGTAAATCGTTGATCTAAAAATCAGTAGTCGCGAAAGCTGACTGTTTCCCCGTAAACGATTCTTTTCGTGGACAGATCCTTTACCACATCCTACAATTTAAGAGTACAGGAGAAAAACAGCTTCATTGCACAGAAATCTTCCCGTTCTCTGTTGTGATTGGCGTATATTGGCGAGAGGAAACCTGTTTTTCTCCCGGTTCTTCTTTCACGACTCGCGTCCACTGATCTCTGCGGTGACTCGCTATTGTTGCCAAAGAATCCTGATGCAGACAGATTCCTATGCAATGTAGATGTTTTCCCCTTGTACTCTTCAGTAATGTTTGAATTTGAAATGTCCCTCCGTATTGCCAAGGTCAAATTGAATAGGAGTATCAAGCCTCGACAACAGGCGATAACGTTGAGAAAAGGTAATTGTTTTGGGTTAGTAGTAATGATTTTTTTCTGCTTGACTCGAGTAGCGTTCGGCCAATACCACCTAGATTAGAAGACCGAAGAACTAAGCAACACAACGTCACACTAGTGATCCAATTTCGATTTGTTGACCAATAACGCCGCATCTTAAGATGACGTCGCATCTTGATTCATCTTATCTTAAAAATGTATTCAAATACAATATCTAGTCACGAATGATCATTGGTCAAAACCACAGAATCGGTCCACTAATTTGACGTCAAGAGTTCACCGGCCTTCTAATTTAGGTGGTATTGGTTCTGTACGGTGAAGATCCGTCCAATCAACCACAAACACGGTGACGTTATTTTCTGTACTAGTTTAAATAAGATGGCATTTTTTTAGGATGTCCGGGCCCGATATTTTTGTTTGACCTTGGCATAACAAATCAGCAAATAAAACACTTGAACTTAAACAATCTTTTTATTAAACCAATCTCCATACATAATCACGTCACGTGCTACTGATGGGAAAGCAGTCCTATATGCTTATTTGGACCTTATTACACCTCCAAAGATTACTTCTACGGGGTAAGGGTACGAGCTTCTGGCACACATCACATGCCGAAGTGCTGTCTGAAGAAATTGCAGTTGTCGAGATGGGGCCCGGGGCCTCGCATTTTTAGAGGGGCCTGGTCTTTGATCAGGAAGTACTGGTGGTGGGTGCTGGTGAAGTTTTTCCATTCACGGAACGAGCGCCTGTAAACGAACACGAATGCAAAATAATTAGTAAGAAAATGATAGTACAGTTTTATTTAAAATATAATTAAGAACACCAGATCAATTTCTACTTGGAGAGATTTCGAATGAATAATTATTGGGATACGGTGTCTCTTTAAAATGGATCAAACTCGGATAATCCGCACCACCCAAGCATTAAAGTCATCCGCATATCAAGGTTTTGTTGGAGGAAAGATTTTTTTATTAGTTTCAATGTCTTGACTATATAAGGCTTTTAATTATTGAGAAATCCAGTGAGTGTCCATATTGGAAATTCCTATAAAAACCGATAAAATTTTTTTAGTGTGTTATGGACCCAATAAAATTTTATTGGGACCACAACACACTAAAAAAATTATTGGTTTTATTCCCAATAGAATTTATTGGTCCAATAAAAGTTAATGGGATCCGTAAAATCCTATTGGTTTCCATAATTTTATTGGGGACGTAACACACTAAAAAATTTATTGGTCTTTATTCCTAATAGAGGTTGTTCAGTTAAAACTGAAAATACCAACAAAAATATCTATAATAATAAAAGAAAGAGTCTGTCTGTATGTATGTCTGTAGATCGCAAAAGACCTACTTAGACTGCTCTAAAAAATTCGAAATTTTTAATACAGATTCCTTTTAATACCTACGTTTGCACCCGAGGCTTAGTTTTTCATATTTGATTGTGATTTTTAATTAATATAATTAATTTTTAAAAAACGTCATCCACGCGGGATTGAGGGACCATAACAGGGCTTGAAAATACATGGCCGAAACGGGGGCTTGACGCCATCCTCTATTAGTTTGATTGATTGAGTTTGGTTGAGATATGCGCTCGCCCTAAGGCTGCTTCATCCTCTATCGGTGTTTGCTTTTTTCAGTGCGCTTGCGCCAACACGAATTTAATTGTGTTTTGATTTTGAGTGTATTTTCACAAGTAAACATGCCTCTAAAAGGAAGCAATGCGAAGTTAACGGGTTCCCAGTAAGGCGGGACCATACTGCTAGTCTAAAATAAAATCCTACACAACTCACCCGTCCCTGGCAAAGTCACCCCAGGTCTCCATGGTGAACAGTGCCACGTCCAGCTCTCCGCTATCATCCTGCTCCCTGTTCATCCTCTCGTAATCGTACCCTTCCAGATACCTCCCGAAAACAAACTTGACTTCATCGTAGAACGTGACCCCCATCCACGGTGCCCAGATGGAATCTCTGGGCCTCTGATCGAAAACGTAGTACAGGGTGTTGCTCTTTTCCGTGGTGTTGCTGTACTTCTCTGCGAAGAACACACTAGGGCACACTGTGGCATAGTCCCCTAGAGCGTTGGCGACTTGGCGGCGGATCTTGTGGTAGTCGTAGTCGTCGACGTCTCCGAGGTACTGGTCGACCACGGCGTCAGGGTCCGGCATGTGGGCGAAGGTCCGTCTCAAGAGCTCGGTCCCCGTGTTCTTGGATATCTTAGGGTCGTTTTCACCTAGTCGGAAAAAAAATCTTAAAATCTTTGACGTAATAAAAGCAGCTGTGTTGTCGTTGGCCCAAAATGAGAAAATTAGTTCTTTGGCCAAGGGGGGACCTATCAAATTCAGCACTCATTGTAAATATTTGCTAAACTGAGGCGTTTTACCGAAATTGGGTAGACTGACCAGTGAATGAACAGGCCACAGTGAATGAACAGTTGGTAAATACATTTAAAAAGTAGGATTAAAAATAATTCCACTGTATGGATTGGCAACACTGACTTCCTCTCATCTAGTAGGAAGCTATCTGACATCTGATTGGTTGTCCTGGTCATTAATTAAAATCCAACATGTTTATTGACTGGAAAATTTTGTGTTTATTCACTGGTAAGAACTGTTCATTCACTTGGCTTCTGTACCGCTATTTATTTGGACCCCCAAAAGACCCAAAGCAATGCAATATAAAGTCACCTCCTTATTTTTTTTTTTAGAATTTACATATAATGACAGATGTGTTCACATTTTCATACACCAGAAGTTACATTTTCTTAAAATGTATGAATTTTCTTAAAACAAATTATCCTTAAACGTTCATTCACTGGTTAGTCTACCCTAACTATGAAAATTCACTTACCTGCAGGTCCAAACAAATACTGGTTTCTAGTCGTGAGCAGGTATGTTCCCTCGTCATGCGTGTTACCGATGAGCAGCGGGACAGGGTGGAAGTTCTTGTTCTTGAGGTCTTCAACGGGGTCGTTCGGCAAGAAGTCGTCCTTGTATTGGGGAAGGAAAGCACGGGTGCTGAAGGGGTCGAAGCTGCTTACGATTTCGGCGAGCTTGAGGGCGTCCTTAGCTAGAGGTATAAAAGATTTTGTTTTGAATTAAGTTGGGTAATTGCAACTAAGCTACTGCATGAAAAGATTCACGAAGAAAACAATGTCACGGGACCGAATATCGACCCGTCTCGGACCCGTCTTTTTCATGATGGTTCACGACACAGTTTTGGTTGTATACCAATCTGAATTAAGGTGAGTTTCTTGAGTTCTAAAGAAACATTGACATTTCTACTGACACTGAAACATTTGGTACACAAATGAACAAAAATGCATGGTGGATCAAGTTTAAGGCTTTGACTTCGAATTTTAAAAAATGATTCCCCCCTTTATTATTGAAAAGAACAAAATAGGTCATTAGTAATTTATAAACATTTGTTGTGACAAACGAACTGTGTTAGTAGTCAAAGGGTCAAGCCTAGATAATATTGTAGGAGTTTCAAATAAAATTATTCAATAATATACTTACTTCTAAGACATTCCACAACCATTTTCGGTTCTGATTTCAACGTCTTATTCTCATCGGCACAGCCGACCTCCTCCGCCAACCTCTGTCCAAGTTTGAGGTTGTGTCTGTTAGGGTCCACGTGAACGTTTGCCACCATGGAACCGCTCTGCATGATGGCTCGGGAATAGATGCCCTTGGTGAGTGGTGACAACAGGAACAGACTGACCGTGACCGAACCCGATCCCTGGCCCATGATGGCGATGCGGTCTGGGTCACCGCCGAACGCTTCGATGTTGTTCTTGGTCCACTGGAGTGCCATGATCAGATCGTGTATGCCTGGAAAGAATGAAAAGATCAATTTGACGTTGGGCAGGATAAACTGCAGTATCTAGACTAAAGACTTGGGCCACTGCTGTAAGCACTCAATATGTCTAATCTGTAACAAAGTACATTTACCCAGCATCAGTCGCGGGATATTGATGACCATATTGCTACAATATTTTTTTAAAAGATGTCTACCGTAGACAAAATTACGACCTAAGTTGATCGAGTAACCGCCTAATCAAATCTGTAGGCGCGTTTACATGGGCATCGAATCCATGGAATAAAGACCAACCAACCGCAATTTTTCCCTCTTGTGGATTTTCGCCCAGGCCGAACCGAAATTGCAGCGTTTCCTTAGGGGGTTTCGCAAACCTCCAATGAAGGAGGGTTTGATGTTTCATTCCATGGATTCGGCCACAGACAATCATTTGTGTTGGAAATCTTGCTCGACCACTTTCTCCCCTAATGTAGGATTTGGCATTCCGTGGATTCGATGGCTCATGTAAACGCGCCTCATTATAGGTTAAGCAACTTTGAAAGTGATTTGGTACATAAGGATATTAATCTAAAAAAACGCATCTTGTTAAATACTCAGAGTCGGGTTTAAAAGAGTGATTATTTCAGAGCAATAAGTGTCCAATTTATTGTAGTTACTGCAGTTTACCCTCCCATCCAAGGCAGAATTGCAGTACTTCCATTACAAGAGAGAAGACAGCATCTGCAATTATGGCGTTGTTAAGTTTAGCATAAATGCATAAAAATATTATCTTATTTTTAAAGAAAGTAAGTGTAAATACGATGGAACTAAGTCAATATATCAACCTTTCATTTTGCTGGATTTTAATAAAACTGGTTTTCTCTCGGTTGTGGTGATAGTGACGAAATAAGTTAGGTTTTTCGTCGATCTGTTTTTTAAATAACTTTCACACATGGGATTTTTTTTCTGTTGAGGACAACGAACCTTAAATTTAAATAATTCAACGTTTTCCTGAGAATGGAAATATTTCTTATAATGTCACGCTCTTCATACTGCAATTTCATTGGTTGTTCTGTTTTCTTTGAAAAGGGGTTGAAAAAAGCCTATTATTGTCATTACATTTTTTTTTACTTTCCATTTAAGTGCGGGCGATATTGTGTATTCTATTTATTCTTCTAAATAACAATAAATTTTGAGAACGAAAATAGCCATGGAATTTTCGACAAAAGATAATTTGTTTAAATTTTAATGTTTAAAAAATTTGATGCAGAATTACACTCCGTGCCAACCTACTTGGGTAAAAACATAGTAAAAAGGAAGAGGGAAAAGCGCGGTTGGTCCGTTAGTTTTAAACTCTTGTAAGGTAATATTTACATACAAAATTATCTGAATACAATTTAACCAAAATACACATATCATTCTGATAACATTTAAGTATAACAATTATTCTCATTCAATGTAACCCTTTAGCGGCCAGTTCTTTTACTATTTTTTTCTTAGACAATATGGGTACACATGCAAATATAATTTTAAGACAATAAGACGGTTTTCGAAATTTGTGGAGTTATTATTGCAACAAGAGATTCGAACTGAATCCGGAGATGAAATTATTAGCTATTGTTGGCTTTCTAAGGTAACATCAGTTGCCATCTAAAGTGAAATTTCGAGTATTTATTCACTACTTTTGGTAAATATTCATGAATAGTTCAGGTACAATATTCTAAATTTGACATCAGGAGACCCAAACACGAAAAATTAGCCGAAAAAGGTAAATGAAAAATATGCTGTATGTTGTAAAAAATTGTATTCTTTGATTTTAAGGAAATGAGGACTATTTATGTAGCCACGTTATTTGCGCTTAAGCGTAGAGTTGTAGTTTATTTGAAGGTGTCTCTGGTCTACAGTAAATAATTCATTTATTGTGAAAGTGTTTGAGCATGGAAACAGCTTATTTTCATGTTAACCCTTTCAGTCCCAGTGATGCCATGTTCTGATCATAATTTAAAAAATATAATAGGGCTGACATCTAGTGGGATTAATAAAAAATATTTTCTTCTCAAAAAAAGTTTGAAGAATCGAATGATGCGCTTTTTGATACCATAAATAGTCACTTAAGTTCCCACATGTGCTATTTCACTTTGCACAACGGATCAGATTTACTGTACGGTAACCCTTGGCAAACTTTCCAAAATCGCGCCAAACGTCCGTATTCTGTCAACTTTTGACGTCACGCTCTCTATACTGCACTAATAATGGTTGAATAGGGTTTCCGGAAAACGTTTTCGTTGCAAAGTCAAAGAATTCGAATCATCAGTCGAACTCAGACAGGTTGCCGCTAAAATATATTTATCGCCAAATCCGAAAAAAATCGCGCCAATCGGGTTACCGTACAGTAAATCTGATCCGTTGTGCAAAGTGAGATGGCATATGTGGGAACTTAAGTGACGAAATAGCTATAGACGAAAGAAATATTTAGAAATATTTCTAAAATGATCATGATGCCAAACTGTCTTTGGGATTGAAATTGTTAAACAGTTCTCACAGAATTAATAAAAAAAATTAACCCTTTGCACTCTACAGCTATTAGAAATCGAGAAAAACCAATTATATTTATCTAAATGATCCCGCCCTCCAGCTATGATACCTCTTTTTTCGAACAGCTTAGTCTTGGTGATTATTGCTATGTTTCAATCGATCTATTATTAGAATAGTTCTAAGAAATTTTAAATTAAAATGAAAAGAATTTTTAAAAATATTTGACGAAACATAGCCTATTTTAACTGGAATGTAACGTATTTCATACAGAAATTTCCGTAGTTTTACGGATATTTTCTAGTAACTAGATTAAACCGTAAATTTGACAGGATTTTTTTTTTCATTCTACAGTGACACTCACCCACGTTGCCTGGCGCGTCATCAGATCCAGACGACAGGAACCCCATGGGTCCCACTCTGTAGTTAGGGGACACGACCACGGACCTACCAATCACGGACAGCTGCGACCCGACCGTGGCGTCCAGCCTGTTCGAACCCACGCTGAACTCGCCTCCGTAGATCCAGAACAGGACGGGCACCTGAAGCAGTGGTGGGTATTAATAATTTTAATTTGTCAATTATACATATCTTGTTAATTGATTAAAAAAGTAATTGCAATTAAATTAATTACACTTAAATTAATAACAATTAAATTAATAACAATTAAATTAATTACAATTCAATAATTAAAATTCAATAATTACAATTCAATAATTACAATTCAATAATTACCATTCAATAATTACCATTCAATAATTACCATTCAATAATTACAATTCAATAATTACAATTCAATTAATTACCATTCAATTAATTACAATTATACTAATTACAATTATACTAATTACAATTATACTAATTACAATTATACTAATTACAATTATACTAATTACAATTATACTAATTACAATTATACTAATTACAATTATACTAATTACAATTATACTAATTACAATTAAATTAACTACAATTAGGTTTTTCTATTAAAATAACTTCAACTAATTACAATGAAATTAATTACAAATAAATTACTTACAATTTAATTCATAGCAATTGAACTTTTAATTGCACTTTGCAATTAAATTAATTTGATTATCGTTGTAACTCCCAATTAAAATAATTGCAATTCACTTTTTTAGTTGTTTTATGAAACAATTAAATTAACAAACAACTTTATGCATGAAAACGAAATTAATAAAGATTTGGGAAAATTAAACTAAATCTTTGATTTAAGACGAATTTAAAATTGGTTGATTGTTATTTTTAATCAAAATTAACAAAACAATTAAAAATTAATTATTAATTGTTACTACTACAATTAATAATTGTTAATTGCTACTACTACAATTAAATAATTGTTAATTGCAATTTTCCACAATTACAATTAATGAATTGTTAATTGTTGTGATTACATTTACCAATTAATTGTTAATTCTTTAATTGTTCTTGCAATTAAAGTTTGCCCAACACTGACCTGAAGTTTCTTCGGTGGGAACCGTCCTGTCCAGATGTTCAGGTAGAGGCAGTCTTCGCTCTGAGTCGTGTGGACTGTTCGAAATTCGGCGGAATCGTACCTGAAGGAGGATGGAATAGTATGGTTATTGTCCATCATTCAGTATTTTTATTGGAAATATTGTCAGAATTGTAGGTTTTTAACATGGCTATCATAGTTAAAGTATTAGATTGGTAGATCACGTGACCATCACCATTTTAATACTCAATTATGTGTTGTTGTCTTGTTTATGGGTAGAAATTCTGGAGTTCAAATAAGGCAATTCGCGGTGCACTCAGCTTCAGCTATCTGAAGGCGAATTAATATATTCTCGAAGGGTTGTCACTGATTTTTTCGAATTCCCTATAAGATGGCAGGGAAAGAGAGGACAGTTTGTGGGGAGGTTTTAAGAAATGTCCGCGAATGGGGACGCCAGGTCACTGGATTTTAAAGTAAAATGTATATCCTTACCATGGCAAGTTAATCCTAGAATGCTGCACGCAAGCTGGTGGCATGGTATCAGCGACGAACACACCGCCATTCTTGGGCTCAAGGGGCTCCGGTTTCTTGAACCTCAGTTCCCCTATAGGTGGCTTGGCGTAAGGGATGCCTAGGTATGCCCTTGCCACCTAAAAATAAAAATATTTACTTATCTTATTATTTGAAACTTGCCACACAAGAGGGGGGCTGGGGAGTCGGTTAGGCAATCACCTAGCATGTGAAAGGTCCCAGGTTCGGGTCCGGGCATCACCAAAACTACTGCCGACCTATAAACGGCCCATGCAGCCAAAAATGTCCGACGAATAATGCCCCGTGTAAGGGAGGGCACGTTAAATATCCTTCGAAGTCCTAACGCTGCGTACGACGTCACCCTTAACGGTTGCGTTGGGTGCCTATTCAGGTGCCGGCTCGTCACTTGACTGTGGTTCTAAAATACGACGCCCGTTGCCAATAGCCCTCGTGTAGCTCTAATGCGACAATAATTTAAACCTAACCTAACCCTTAGGACAACGAATTTCTCAAATACGACGTCCTCGTGGACGGCCATTTCCCCATTAATGCATTTTACCCCGTGATACATTTTAGTTTTTTTTTTACCATACAAGACTCTATAGCATCTCACTTCTTAAACGACCCTCTAATAGAAAAACTCTATTAATTACTTCGTCAGGCAAGTAATCGGGTAAATAAAAGTTCTGTGTCTGCAAGCAATTGGACTTCTAACGAAGGAATTAACAATTAAGTAAAAAACACATTACGGGTTGGTCTTGACGGGTTAGTTTCAAAGGAGGACGGGTACATTCTTGGACAAGCCGTCCACGAGGACGGGAAAAATTTTTTTTCCCGAGTCCTGCCTTCCTTCTTTCTCCAGTGAAAAATTCGACCCGGCGGCGCAATGGTTAAGGTGTTAGCCTTTGGAGCTTCTGGGTCCGGGCTCGAATCCCGTTGAGGCATGGATGTTTGTGTTTGTCGAGTATATGCGGAATACGTGCTCGTTAAATCTGTTGGGTCCGAAAGTCCTGTGTGCGGTCATTGTTCTGTTTCCCACGGGTACAGGTCCCTGGAGACTATTTCCCTCCCCTTCAGAGACATGTCTAAATTGTGGAGGTGGCGCGTGATAGATGACGGTATCTGTCGCGTATGTGTGTGTGTGCTGTGTCTGTCTTATTTGACGAAGGTTTATAAGCGTGTCTCTGACCAAGCACACAAGTTCGAAAATATATGTCAACCAACCAGTGGAAGTGACGAGGTGAGGTTTGATTCTTTATGTATTGATATTTCTGGGCTGGAGTATAAAACGTTCCAATAAGGTTTAAACTAATCCTTTTTTCGTACTACTGTCCCTATTATGAAGTTGGCCAGGGTGTCTCATTATTAGTACTTGCCACACAAGAAAATATTCCCTATTTATATTTACGTGAGTTTAAGAATTTCGGCGGCAACTGTTCCAGAGGTATTTCTATTTTTGACTTTTCTGGAATTCATATGTATTGGTGATAATTTTATTTAATGGGAATATTTGGTTATGTTACGCTCTTTATTCTGCCATGTCATTGGCTGTTTTCTTTGACAAAGTGTTTAAACAAGCTCATTGGCATTAGTTTTTTAAAACGTTACGTGGTCCGAATTGCGATTTCATTGGTTGCTTTGTTTTCTTCGACAAAGTGTTGAAACAAGCCAATTATCCCGATTTTAAAGTAAAAAATATTAGAATTGCTAAATAATTTTGGGAAGTATGTTTTCATAGAGGTTATTAATTTGATTTTATTTTCTCTCATTGTTCTTGTCGTCGTATTTCTCTTTTTATTGTTCCTTTTACGCTGTGCAATTTATCGTACAGTAATCCGGGGAAATAAGTTTTATCTAAATACTAAAAGAATGCTAATTATAAACTATTTTAATGCTAAATATCCGCGGTTTTTACCGCTTATTGATAGGGATGACCTATGCGATTACGAAAATAGCAATAATGAAAACTTCAAACTTGGGTCATCTATGCCTTGCCTTGCGACTCATCACGCCTTATAGGCGCATGGCGCCGCAATTGTTGAACTCCAGTTCCTCCGGTTCAGTGTGGCCTCCCTGGCAACTGCCCAGCTTGGCCAACCAAGATGGTCTCGCTCTTTCAAGATACTTCTTCGCCACGTCAGTCTTGGGTCATCTATGAAACAACCCAATATTGATAAATTTATATAACAGGCAACAAGGAAGCTTTAGTACCTGGTTTAAAACGATAGTCGATCTTCCAATGATCCTCGTACCATCCTTGGTTATAACGCCATCGTCTAGGTAGTCGTCCTCTGGCTCAAAGTTTTCAAAGCTTTGACTTAAGATGAGAGGAAGGTAAAGGAGATGTAGAATGAGAAACAGCATGGTATCTGTTTAGCCTGCAAGAAGAAATTTCAGTCGTTAGGCTGTCTAATACACTCTTTAAAACAAACGAGTGAAATCCGCTCCTACAGGAGAATTGCATTTTTGACACCGGAAAGGAGTGAAAATTAACTCCGAAATCACCCGAAATCTCTCCTAAAATCACTCGTTGTTAACATTTTGGTTTAACATTTGTTTTTTTTATTGGATATTGTTTTTTTTATTATTTTTATTTTTATTATTTTTTATATTTAACAAAACAAGAGTAAATTCCACTTCTATAGTGGAAGTGCATTTTCGATACCGAAAGGAGTGAAAATAAACTCGGACTGAGTTAAAATCGCTCGCTTGTTTTGAGAGTGTACGTAGAGTAGAATTAATAATTAAATTAAATATTTTTTTTTTGATAATCAAAATAAGTTTTTCGGCCCATCAACGATAACTCTAAATACCCCCCCCCCCCCAAAGGGGCTGCTTAACTGGCAGCTAAGCCTTTGCAGACTCGGCATATAATTCCTAAGAACTGAGAACCATTTTTTTTGTGACACCACCTAAGCGACTCTCGATTTCTGTGTACTATTACACTCCTTGCCAACCTAAGTTGTGTGGATAGAAATATGCTATGGAGAAGATCCTTCAGCGGATGCAAAGAGTTCCATAAATTACTTGTGACTGCATTCAGAAAACATGTTTAAAACATTAATTTCGTTTAAGGCCTAACAGATTTCAATATTATTTAAGAAAATTTGGCGATTTTATCAGAATGAAAAGTGTATTTTGGTTAAATTGTATTCAGATCATTTTGTATGTAAATATTACATTACAAGAGTTTCAACTAACGGACTAACCGCGCTTTTCCCTCTGCCTTTTTACTCTTTGTTTTTACCCAAGTTAGGTTGGCAGGGAGTGTAAATAGGAAATTTTGTAAGTTAGATCATTGATATCGTGAAGTTTAATTCTAAACGTCATTTCCTCTTCATTTCTTTTCCTCCCGATTTTCTAATTGCTGTTTGAAAGATATGAAATCAAAACAATTTTCTACTTTTTTTTGTTTTTCTGTTAGTCATTTTGATGAAAAGTTACTGGAAGTGGAGTTTTGAGTTATTTCATATTTTGCTGACGAAAAAGTGGCATCATTAATTTTTTTTCGTAAAAATGACAATCGTACTGATATTTATCAGTACATCTAACATTGACGACATCCACGTATATCGTTCGCTCCTATAAAACAACTAAACTAATAAGAAAAGTTCAAATCTTGAAAAGCAGAACTGTTAGAGAAAAACTAATTTCTTACTTAAAATCAGTGACCCAAATATAATTATAAGCTTCATAAGTCGTAGACACCAATAACATCTTTTTGTAGCCTTGTGCATTAAATTTTAATCTTTTTAAAAGTTTATTGTAGCTATTTTTTATATTTGAAAACAATATAAATGAATTCACAATACATTTTGCACTGATCAGGCATTTTTATGTATTAGAACTTCAAAATTTTAACTCACAATAAGGTTTGTTGTTCAAATTTGTGAAAGAAAATGAATTAAAATAGGCTGCTTTCAGTATTTAAAAGTTTAAATTGCATTCAATGCTGTGTTAGAAGGGTTTTTTTCTAAAATGTATAGAGCTAGAGTGGAAGAAGGGTTAGAAGTGAGATACAGTTGAAAAGCTACTATTTACTTTAAATTACCTTGTATGAAGTGTATGGTAAGGGGAGCATTTCGATAGGGAAATCCAAAATGGAGATTTAAGTTTTTTGCATGTTTTGGTGAGAACCGGTTCCGAAAAATTGGTTTAAGAACATTGGTCTATCTGTCTACCAGAAACCGCTCTACAGTTCTAACTAAAAAAAATAAGGTACGGATTTCAAATTTGGTACATGATTTCCCGGTAAATGTCGGATATCACAATAAGGTTTTGGGGAAAATCGCTCATGCGCAAAGGGCAGGTACCATATGAAGATTACAGGGGAAAAACCACTTGATTTTGTAGAAGGCTTTTCTCAACAGACCTCTTTGGCGATGATAGCGAGAAATCGCCTAAACTGGTATAAAGAAACCGGTTACTCGCTTTGTCTTTCTTTCGCGGCAACCCTGATTCACGCCAGAGATCAGTGGACACGGGTCACAGGTTTGAACCGCGAATGAAGAATAGAAGGAAAAACCGGTCTCCTGGTGCCAATGTCTGCCAAGCAGACACAATTACGGGAATGCTGTCATAGAACTTTTTACGTTTCATAGTTATTGAAATTACTTTATTGGGTACATAATTATTTTAAAAATGTATTGATTTAATGAAATGGTTTTTGAAATTCGTGTAATGTTACACACACCTAGTTTTAATCAGCACTTCATAAATGTTATTTTTCACCAACCAAATATCTATTGATTTTCGAAGTTAAAAAAATACTAAATTTTATGAAAGGTACCGTAGAAACCAGACAAATCAATACTCAGAAGAAAAAAAAAACTAGAGTTCAAACAGCTGAAGTACTGTGTAATAATCGCAATGCCTCAATATTGCGTTGTTTTAGTACAAGTATTGCTTTGATTTTATAACTCCCCGGCACTACAGTCCATGCTGGACCATGGCATCTCTTACAATCCGACTCCAAAGCCGTCTGTCTCTGGTCTTCGCTTTCCAGTTCTTTATTTCCATGGCTACGTTTTGATTATATACGAGCATTAATTTTTGTTCCAACAAAATTCACGTTCGTGGGAATAGTGGTTAAATAGCTATATTAAAGTTAAAATACAAAAATCTAATTTTTAAAACGGTTGAACCTGGTTAAAATGGGTTCTTCTAAAGCATTGGTGAGAATATGTATTCGATGTTTCCGTGCTACGGCAGTAAAGTCGAATATCATTGTCGCCAAGCATTGCGCCAAGAGCTTTAGTTGTTGAAATATCGTGCATAAGATTTATCCGCCTTTTGACACCAGCAATATAATACATTCATACTCTTTATATATTTATATATTTCAAATTAATACATTCTCTACAAAGTTTTCAACAGAACTTAAATATCTTGC
Organism: Hylyphantes graminicola; assembly: GCA_023701765.1. Classification (NCBI taxonomy): domain Eukaryota; kingdom Metazoa; phylum Arthropoda; class Arachnida; order Araneae; family Linyphiidae; genus Hylyphantes; species Hylyphantes graminicola. The sequence goes on along the minus strand of CM043118.1, from coordinate 55,500,269 downwards.
CTTCCTGTTACTTAACCATCATTAAAAAATATATATAAATGTTTTTTTTAAAATATTTAGTATGCTAATTCTCTACATTTTCAAGTAACGGTAATTTTATTATTATTTAGAGAATACAGTTGAAATATTTGAACTTGTTGAACTTTCACTGTGGCTAACCCGCATTTGATGTTTCCGTGCTACAGCGGTATAAAGTCTTATGCTATGGTTGCCATTCCTCTCTTGCTTCTGAAGCTGGGGAACCCAGTCGGTACGGCGCTTGCCGTGCACGCGAAAGGATCTACGTCCGAGTCCGGGCATTGCCTAAATAACTGCCGACCTATAGAACAATCTGTGCTGCCGAAAAGTCCGACGAATAATACCTAAAGGGAGTGAACGTTAAATATGCTTGAAAGTCCCGTCGCAGCGTACGATATCGCCCTGTAAAGTTACTTTGAGTGACTACTCGGGAGTCTCCTCGTCACTTAAGTATGGTACTAAATTATTACACCCGTCGTCAATGGCCTTCGTGTAGCTCTAATGCAACGATAGTTCAAACTAACCCTATTCCAAATACACTTCGAAAAAAAAAATGTTGGCTTTCAATACAAAATTAATTAGATTTTTACGCTATTACAAGATGTGTTGAAGCAGTACAAAACTTTCATTGTAAACAAATAAATGATGCATAGTTAGCACAAAAATTGTGTTGAAAGCGCAGAAAGCTTAAAATACAAATATCTAATTTTTAAAACAGTGGAACCTGGTTAAAATTGGTTCTTCTAAAGCATTGGTGAGCATATATGTATTCGATGTTTCCGTGCAACTGCGGTAAAGTCGAATATCATGGTTGCCAATCATTGCGGAAGCTAAAATATCCTGCCTTCCTGTTGCTTAAATACATGCTGAAATAACACCACTTGTTAACGCGGTGCATATTAAATATATCCAATACACTGCGTTGCATAATGATAGAACCACCATGTATTTTCAACGTAGCATAAAATAATTGAAAGAAATTATTGAAATTAATATTTTTATTGGAAATATACGTAATAAGAATGAAAATAGCAGAATAAAAACATAGTACTTGTTTAACTTTTCGTGTAATGAAATAAAAATGCAAATATTATGTTGCAAAATGATAGGACCAGTCATAATTAATACTTAATAACATAACCCTTTTTGGCTGTAACTTCAAAAATTCGATCAGGCATGCTTTTGACTAGACGTTTAAGTACATCTGCATTAATATTTTTGCATTCTGTTATAATAGCGTCGTTTATAATTCTTGAACAGTTGTATATTGCCTTCCGGTGGCGTATACGGCCCTGCTTGTACCCCAAACGTTCTCTATTTTGTTCAAATCAGGATGACAAGCTGGCCAGTAAAGAACCTGCACCTCGTTATCCAGGAAACAATGCAAAGGCGAGTTGGCAACGTGAATACTGGCATTATGATGTTGGAATTTCTTAAATGGACTCTAAATTTTTTCTCCAAACGGCAACAAATTGTCTTCTAACATGTCTTGGTAGTCTTCTGTTTTCGTTCGACCAGAGGGGAACACATTATTGGTCTGCCCTGAGCTTCCAAAACCAGCCCAAACCATTAGCGATCGTCCCCCTCCACTGTCTCTTAGCTTCATTTCGAAGATCCATCTAATAGTACTCCCATCCATCAGGAACATCTAAGTTGAATTTTTTTCGTCACTGAATACTATTGAAGCTACTGTTCTTTCCAAGTCATATGCTCTTTAGCCCATTGCATAATATTTCGCTGGTGAAGCTCTGTAGGTCTCGGTTGTGTTTTCTTTTTCTTGTACAGCACAAGATGTTCGTTCCGCCTAACCACTCCTGATAAAGTAGACTTGTGAACGTTGATGGTGTGGTCTCGTGATAATCTGGTCTATGTCCCCCCGACTTTTAGTTTCTCTACAACTAATTTTTCTTGCCGAATTGTTAGCTTTCGAGGTCGTCCAGTTGATTTCTTCTTCCCATATTTTGATCTAAGATGGAGAAAGTTATTAACCACGTGCGGTGAACGTCCAATATGTCTTGCTATATTCCGTGACGACAATTCTGCTTGGTTTAAAGCTGTAATTTGCCCCTTTTCAAAACCTGATAACTGCTTTTTCCTACCCATACTTAATTAGTACCTTTTCAAATTTATTGATTTGACTTATTCACAATAAATGCAGACAAGGTTAGTTTAACTAGATAAAACAAAGCTTTTATGGCTAGAAATGTTTCCGGTTACCTATTTCTATCCTCCGTGAGGAGCTTTAACACATGCAATTTCGCCTGTTTACTTAAAAGTAAGAGTGGTGCTATCATTTTGCAACAGTAAATCTCCATTTGTTTTAAACATTTGCTTATTAAGCCAAACCCAAAACTTCTCACAGCTTGATATCCTGCATTCTAATTAATTATACTATTCTAGTTTCTGGAAGCATTACAAACTTATTCAAAAATGTATTATACAGTTTTTACTCATAAGAAACAAGGTGTTTCTATCATTTTGCAACGTGGTGTACCACTCGTGTAGCTCTTATGTAATGTACTCAAACTAACCCTAGTCCAAATACACTCCAAAAAAATTATGTTGACTTTTCAATACAAAAAAATAAGGGGTTTCCTCTATTAAAAAATGCGTTGAAACGGTACAAAAGTTTATTGTGAACAAATAATGATGCATTGTTAGCACAAAAATTGTGTTGAAAGCGCAGCACGCATGCATTCTTCCGACAAGTAGTTAAACATCTGCCCTTTGTGTTTTGGTTAAATAGCTATTTTAAAGCTTAAAATTCAAAAATCTAATTTTTAAAACAGAGTTAAACCTGGTTAAAATTGGTTCTTCTAAGGCATTGGTGAGAATATGTTTTCGATGTTTCCGTGCTACTGCGATAAAGTCGAATATTATTGTTGCCAATCATTGCGCCAAGAGCTTTGATTGTTGAAAGCTCGTGCGTAAGCTTGATCCGCCTTCGACACCAGAAATATAATACATTCATAATTTTTCTATATTTATATTTTCTTCAAATTAATACATAATTAACAAGTCCAAATACACTCCAAAAAAATTATGTTGACTTTTCAATAAAAAAGGGGTTTCCTCTATAAGAAAATGCGTTGAAGCGATACAAAAGTATATTATGAACATGGTGCATAGTAAGCACAAAAATTGTGTTGAAAGAGCAGAAAGCTTAAAATACAAAAATCTAATATTTTTAAACAGTTGAACCTGGTTCAAATTGGTTCTTCTAAAGCATTGGTGAAATGTGTATTCGATGTTTCCGTGCTACTGCGGTTAAGTCGAATATCATGGTCGCCAATCATTGCTGCGGAAACTAAAATATCCTGCCTTCCTGTTACTTAAATACACTCCGAAATAATACCACGTGTTAAGGCAGCGCACATTAAATATAGCCAATATCACTCGTGTAGATCTTATGCAATGATAACTCAAACTAACCCTAGTCCAAATACACTTCGAAAACAATTAAGTTGACTTTCAATGCAAAAAAATAAGAGGTTTCTATAATAGAAAATGCGTTGAAACGATACAAAAGTTTATTGTGAACAAATAATGATGCATAGTTAGCACAAAAATTGCGTTGGAAGCGCAGCACGCATGCATTCTGCCGACAGGTAGTTCAGCATTTGCTCTTTAATCTTTGGGATAAATAAAACTTAAAAAAATATATATTTCGGTACTTTAATGTTATAATTTTGTTTGTGGTTTATATGTTTTTTTTTGTCAAACGTGCATAGATGTAACAATGGTTTCTTCTCACGAACGTGAATTGTGTTGAGACAAAAATTAGTGCTCGTATATAATCAAAACAATACTTGTACGAAAACAACACAATATTGAGCTATTGCGATTCTTACACAGTATCTCAGCTGTTTGAACTCGAGTTTTTTCTTCTTCTGAGTGTTGATTTGTCTGGTTTCTAAGGCTATGATCATTCAATTAATTTCATGGATTTAAATATATACTTAGTATTTTTTAATTTTGTGGAGAAAAAAAATAATTTTCCTATAATTTCCTCGGATAATTACATTTGAAACTTAGGGTGTGAAACACCACACGACTTTCAATCACAACTCAATAACAGATATTTGTTAAGCTATTTTCGACTGTACATTTGCTTGCGCGATTTTTTTTAAAAACATCTTTATAGTCTCGTCCAACGTGTAATAAGAACTAGCCTTCAAAGTTTGAAGTCATTAGCAGCAATACCTTCAAATCCTAAAAAGGTCAATGACAGCTGATTTTAATCCATAAGCGATTATTCTGAAAACCTTATGTCTGACAGGTACTAGAAACTCAAGTACCCCAGATTTAAACTCTGACTCTTCTAGTTCGAACTGCAGAGTGTTTTCATAATGACAGTTTGTCAGACGGACCAATGGTTTAACAAAAACTTTTTCAGAATCAGCCTCCTCCTCTCCGAAAACACAATATCCGTTTCGGAATTTTAAATTTTTCTTGAGAGTACGATTTACGATATCCCAGAGGAGCGAAATTATTCAGGCGTTGGCTCGTCACTTGAATGTGGTTCTAAAATACGATGCCCGTCTCCAATAGCCCTCGTGTAGCTCTAATGCGACGTTAATTCAAAACCTAACCTAACCAGGAGCGAAATTATCAACACCTATTCAATTTACCATATTACTAAAATTTCTCAACTAGAATTTTGAAACACCTTTCAAAAACGCAACAGCCTTTATAATATAACAACTGTGTAAATAATGTATTTCATCACGTCAGTAAATAATGAAACTATGTAAAAACTCCAAATTGAAATATCATTCATGTATATAGAGAGTCTGTTACACTGTATTTGCGCAAAGCAACGACAGATTTTATTTGTGCAATGCTGCATTTAGAAATACTGATATTCAAATTAAAAATATATAGTCTGCTTTTTGCACGCAAAGAAACAATGAACTTTCTTCCTAGCTTTCAATAAACACATATTGAGAGGAAGAATTTGCAGCGTTCGAAGACCACGATTACGATATAGCTATGGAATATAGATAAATGACTTATTTTAGCTCCCACACAATACGTTTATAAAGTAAAATGTGGAAGTTTTTATGAAGGTTAAGTATGTCTTTTCGTCTATCAGTCGACCTTTCATTGAACGGACCACAAGTCCTCGGAAACAAATGGATTACGTCATAAATAAAAATCAGGCAAGGCTGTATCCCAAATTTTAGTAAAACTTTAAATTAAGAGTACATTTAAATAAAAAAAAATTGTATTTAACAGCAAGAAAATTCCATTTTTTATTTCTACTGTTGCCACTTCGTCAAACTCACGAGAAACCTTACTTAAAGAAAAATAAAACTTGAAGTATTTACGTGATTTGAATCAGTTTGAAAAAACTTAATAGTATATGGATATCAAACAAGTTCTTGATTGTTCATTATAAATGTAATAAGAAAGATGCGGAGAGTTCTAACTTTACATGTAAAAAAAATCTGTCAAGTATTGCGTCTACTTATAAAGCATCAAATAAGTTAATAAATATTAGTCTTCGAACTGTAAGTTAAATTAACAAATGATGAATAATATTTATTCAATTTGCGAAAGAAATTTAATGAAAATAGGCAAGTATGGCGACTGAAACTTGTTTAAGAAAACGGCAGAGAATGTTTGTTTTGCATGACGAATTTTTTTAAATTTTACAAACAATGCAGTCAAATGATAGTATAAATATAGCATTCATTTTTACACAAAAAAGTTTATTATTATTTGAGCTTCAAACAAACTTAGAAAACGATAAATACGATTGACTTTACGAAAAAAAATAATGAAAAGGGTTAATTTTGGAGTTTAAAAGTTTTAAATCAAAACTTCGGCCGTGGTTATCGATTTTCTTTCTAAGGAGTATAAATAATGTGTGGAAGTGGTTATAAGTAACAGTTGCTGTTACAAAAACATACCTTTAAAAATAGTATAAACTGATTGGTGAAATATGTATTCGATGTTTCCGTGCTACTGCGGTTAAGTCGAATGGCATGATTGCCAATCTTTTCCCAAGAGCTTTAATTGGTGATTTAATGTTATCCGCCTGCGAAAGGCGGAGGCTTATTATACACACATACTCTTTATATATATTTTTAGAACTGATAAATATGCAAAATAACTAAACTATCCTACTTTACGGTTATTTAAATACTCACTGAAATTTTTATTGTTAAAACAAGTATATTTGCATCAGTAACTGTCACCTAGAACCGCTTCCACTCAAGAATCATTCACATTAAAAAATATCGCCACACAGCCATTTAGTTGTAATATAATTTTTTAAAAGCCAACATGTGCTGGGTTCTTTAGTTTTCTTTTGCAAATTAAATTGATATTTTTATCGATCGCTAAATTTATTTGCAGTTCGAAAAAATTTATAATTAGGTAAAATTGCTGGGGTCAAATCTTGGCACCAGGTGACATTTGCCGCAATTGGAAACTGTCGTCAACAAATTAGTAATTCTAGCTTCTTTTTCTTCAATAAGTATCAATATGAAACTGTATTTAAAAAAAAAACAATATTTTAAAAATATTTGAAAATAACAAAACATAAAACAGCTCCCCAAATTGCATTGATAAACAAAGAAATGTAAAACTAACCAGCTTCCTTAACAGATTTAGAACGCCTTACCGCTTTATTTGGATAACAAACAATGAACTATCAAAGAATAAGATTGTGCTACATTTTATAACGTCATTAAAAACTGATTGAATCTAAAATCTCTTTTTTTTCAGATATTAATTTTAAGTAAAGTTTCGCTTGTTATATTGTTAATTTGGCAACAGCGATTTAAACGAATACAAATTTAATTGTAATGCGTAGTTCGTTGACAGTCAGGTTGACAGATGTCCGTCTGGAAGTATAAACAGACGGACATAAGCTAAAAAAAATCTCTCCGCTATCATACCTTTCTGACAAAATAATTTTTTTAAGATATAGAGCCGATTTTGGAAGGGAGGTACAGACAGAAAGACTGACTTATTTTGAATTTGATAACCTATTTTCCATTGTTTAAATATTCCTTTATATTTAAAAAAAATGAAGTAGGCCATTTAAAATTACACATTTGTTGTGCTATGAGTGCACAAGCAAGCTTAGTCAATTTTCTGTAATGTGAGTAAGCACTTGTGATTATAAAATGTTATTTGTTCATAAATGTTTTTTTTCAACATTTTAAACAAAACAGAGTTAGAAATTTTTTGTTTAAAAGTTTGAACTTTTGAAAAAATCCACACGGGAAGTTAAAAAAACGTTAAAAAGAAACCGCGTTAAATGTTTTATCTTCTCATATTTGCTATCAACAGAAAAAATCACGAATTGTACCTTTTTTCTTAAAAAATAATATCTATGTATTGTGCCACAAATATTTCGAAAATAAGATCCGTAATAGATAACCACATATTTTGAAGTAAAAAAAAAATCAGAATTGAGTTCATCAAGCGATACCGAAATCAGTAAAACATTAATTGAAGGTTAAACACTTTTGGCACCATTGAAATAAGCAAAGAAAATTTTGCAAATCATGGTTCATAATTCCCCTCGGCCTCTATAATTTCTCTCGTAGCGATAACTGCTTTCGAAAGTGATTTAACAACAATTAAGATTTTGTTTATAAAGTGTTGCAATTTTGTTAGTAGCCTGCCGGGGTTACCAATGGAAGCCATATACATTTCAAACAAACACTTTTTTATTAACCCTTTCAGTCCCAAAAATTTACTGCATTACAGAAACATCTGATATTCACAAAATAAGCTTATTTTAGGTCAAAAATAAGAGTTCCACAAGAAAAAAAAATCATTTAAATTTTTTATATGGTTTTTGAAATAATGCCAAAATATTTTAACTGTGGAAAACAACAAAATAAAAATATATGTTATACCTAAAAACACTTCGAGCTTTATATTTTTAGGTATCTGACCATATTATTAAAAAAATGAAGTAATTATTTTAACCGAAATAATTTAAATTGTGTTTTAAATATGTGGAGCTGAAGTGAACTATTCAAAAATCCGGTGAAACTCTTGTTAGCTATTTTCTAAATAAAAAAAAATAGTAGTTCTGACTTCTATTGAGATTAATGTAAAATATTGTCGAATAGAATAAAGTGTGAAGAATCGAATGATGTGTGTTTGGATGTCTAACGGGACATAAATTTTTTTAAAAAAATATTGAAAGTGATGATACCAAATGGCATCACTGGGACTGAAAGGGTTAAAAAACATTTAAGGAGGTTAACAATGGCTTTTGCTTTTTATACAAAAGGAAATTGAACACTTGAATCTATCTTTAAAAAGCAAATAATGATAGGGTGAATTTGTTTTATTCTAGGATTACGATTTTGAACTATCTCTAGATTATTAGACTTGATAAATAAAACGTTTATTTTACCCCTTTTGTGCACTGAATTTAAAACTCTAATCCATACTGTTGCCGTTCATAATCCATTTTATTCTATTAAATTAGAGGGGCTGGGGAGCCCAGTCGGTTAAGCACTAGCTTAGCATGCGGAAGGTCCCAGGTTCGGGTCCGGGCATCGCCAAAATAGCTGCCGACCTATAAACGGCCCGTGCAGCCAAAAATGTCCGACGAATAATACCCCGTGTAAGGGAGTGCACGGTTAATATCCTTCAAAGTCCTAACGCTGCGTACGATGTCGCCCTTAACGGTTGCGTTGGGTGCCTATTCAGGTGTGGCTCGTCACCTGACTGTGGTTCTAAAATACGACACCCGTCGCCAATAGCCTCCGTGTAGCTCTAGTGCGATGATAATTCAAACCAAACCAAATCTATTAAATTAGAGCTCCCTCTCGACAAATTCGTTCTATTTTGCATTCCATTTTGAAGTTTTAGTTACTAATAATCCTCAAAGATGACAGTAGTAAAAGTGTATTCGAAATGAAAGAGTGAGGTTATTAACTGTTGTGAAATTACGTTTGTGGCCGTATTCAAATAATAATATTGGTACTAAATATACAAATAAATTGTTTTGAAAAAATAATTATAGTTCAAGAGGGTTATTTCAAAATATATTTAGTAGTTTCCTAGTCATTCTTATCAAAATTGGATTTTTTTTTGTAGTTGGTTTTTGTCGTATGGAAATTTCTTTTTTAAAAAAAAAAGAAACATATGTATTTTTTGGGATGAAAATAAAAATTCATGCATTAGAGGGTTAAGGTTTCATTTTAATTATCTGCCTATGCCTATTTTAAAGCTATCTGCGCAATTAATAATTATTTATTACGGTTAAGTAATATTTTGAACAAAAAATGCACTTCATGATGAACTATCGGTTTTCATTCTTTATATTTATATGTATTAACTAAATTGCACTAACCAACAACGAAATTTTGTTGAATGAAATATGATTTACCAATTTCGACACCAATACTAATTTATTGAAACTGAATACTGAATTACCATCCTTATCATCATCTATTTTCCCTTAAAATAACAATGAAAATTAAAACATTCTTTTAAATAGGCTTTATAAGTACAGCTGGGGAAAAAAAAAAACGCTCCACCCTTCGTTTCTCGGCTGCTATTGGTCAAGGAACTTAATGAAAGGTGTCATTTTTCAGGAAATAGCGTAAGTAATTCAGAACTGGCAACAAAAATTGCACAAGGGGTCGTCTACATATTAAAATGAGTACCAACTTTGAAAATTCCAATGGCAACACCCAATTTTTTGTACATAAAAATGTTCAGCACCTTCAAAATACCCCATGTATAAAAAATTATGATCTAGTTCGCATTATTTGCTGAGATATTAAAGCATTAATTTTGAACTCGTTTAGGGGGACATCTCTAAAGTGAAAACAGTAATATTTGGGTTGCGTCTTTTCAAAACAACAAACTAACTGGGTTAACATAATCTCGCCAACGGATGCCAGAATTTGACTTTCTTCACTAATATTGTGATTTTTTAATGTTTTTTTATTTTGAAATTATAAATTCAGAAATAAAACAAAGACTAGAAGATAAAAAGTTTTAATTTTAATTTAAGTCGCATATATGGTTATTTATAACGAACAGATTTTCAAATGCGATTAGTTATAATCACATTGACTAACATGATTATTGCATTAATGTTTCACATTTTTTATGCAAATTTTTGTTTCATTAATATTGCTGCAAAAAGTTTGTTAAAAATTTGTCGCCCTTTATCGGTAATATAAACCACGTATTTCAAAACGAGGGTTACAACCTTAACACGATATTTAAGAAAAGCAAAATAAAATTATTCAGAATGATTGGGCAATGATTTATAATCAAGGAAAGTGGGCACTAATAATTTTAAATAAGCAATGTGGTAACAATAAAATGTACTGAAAACCGAATTCCAATAATATTTTAGCATATTTATTTTTGATACTCACTTCTTGAAATTGTATTGGAAATAACACATATTTAAAAACATAGTAATCGATATAATTTAAAGTTAATTCGACAAACAAAATACATTGCATGCACTTGAAATAAGAAAAGATTTTTAGACTTTTTTCAGACATCAATAATTCGAATAAACATTTATCAACAAATGCTTTTCAATCACCAAACGATAATGCAAGTTATGATCGAATTCGCCAAGTAATTTTTTACACGATCCCTTAAATTCGTCTTTTTCAGTTTTTTTACAATAACTCGGCAAATAATTGTTTTTGAATTAAAAAATTTGGGATTTTGGTTCTACTTGATCTACTTTATCGATTTATGTAAAAAAAAATTCGGGTTGCTATTCATGTTTTATTTTTTATTATTTAAATTTAAATAAAAAATTATTAAAACTGAAAAATTGGTGAAAAAACTTGTGTGATTTGTTTTTGGAAGATTAAGAAGTATATAATGAAAAAAAAAACTTTCTTTAATTCCTTTTATTTGTGGAGATATGAATAAAAGTTTATGAAACTTTTTTAACATTATGGGCGTTCAACTTTGAATGCTTATAGCTCAGCAAATAATGCAAAGTAAATAATTCTTTTTTACAGATGGGGTATTTTGAAGGTGCTAAAAATTTTTATGTAAAAAAAATTGGGTGTTGCCATTGGAATTTTCAAAGTTGGTACACATTTTAATATGTAGACGACCCCTTATACAATTTTTGTTGCCAGTTCTCAGTTCCTTACGCTATTTCCTGAAAAATGACACCTTTCACAAAGTTCCTTGCCCAATAGCAGCTGAGAAACGTGGGGTGGAGCGTTTTTTTTTTCCCCAGCTGTACCTTATTGCAATTAATTGTATTATAGTAAAAAAAAAGTTGGAACATAAAATGCACTTATAATGAATTTATTTTCACTTTTACTTTATTCTATTTATAATAACTAAATCACACTCACTAACAACCAATTTTTTTAGTGAATATGATTTATTATTTTAGTCTTTAATGTTTGGAAACTAAACACGGCATCAATAGAATCCCCTATTACCAACTTTATTCATTTTAACGAACAATGAAAACCAAAACATAGATTTTTTTTTTTAAAAATGGCACTCGTATGTATACCGACAGGCTATGTATATCGTATGGTCGTATGTATACAACTATGTGGTGAACGTAACTAAAATTTAATTTTCTGAAGTATTTGCTTTACCTTTGTAGATTTTAATGTTTTAAAACCTTACAATTTAATTAAAAAAGTTCTACCTTGCTCCTGTTTTCTTCAAATGAACAACGAAATTTTTTATGTTACAGCTGACTAAGTTATACTTATAATCACTGTCAGTAGATAAAGAGTTTAAGTATTGGTGAAATAAGTATTCGATGTTTCCGTGCTACTGCGGTGAAGTCGAATTTCATGGTTGCCAATCTTTTTGAAGAGCCCATAAGTTTCCCATAACCGTGGGTTAGCTTTATCCGGCAAAGAACCCTGAAATATTCCTTTCTATAAACATGTTTTTTAATATTATTTTTAAGTTAAATTCAAAAAGTTCTACTTTTCCCCCATTGTCTAGAAATGAACGACGAAATGTTTTATAATACAGCTGCCTAAGTTATACTTGTAATCACTGACAATAAATAAAGAGTTTAAAGTATTGGTGAAATATGTATTCGATGTTTCCGTGCTACTGCGGTAAAGTCGAATGTCATGGTTGCCAATCCTCTCAAAAAGCCCATAAGTTGCCCATAGCCTGTGGGTAAGCTTTATCCGCCAAACTGTCAGTAGATAAAGAGAAAGTATTGGTGAAATATGTATTCGATGTTTCCGTGCTACTGCGGTTAAGTCGAATGTCATGGTTGCCAATCATCTCAAAAAGCCATAAGTTGCCCATGGCCAGTGGGTAAGCTATATCCGCCAAAGAACCCTGAAAATTTATATTCCTTTCTATAAACATGTTTTTTAAACCTTTTTTTAAAAAGATTATTTTAAAGTTAAATTTTAAAAGTTCTACTTTGCCCCCATTGTTTCCAAATGAACGACGAAATTTTATATAAAACAGCTGACTAAGTTATACTTGTAATCACTGTCAGTAGATAAAGAGTTAAGTATTGGTGAAATGTGTATTCGATGTTTCCGTGCTACTGCGGTTAAGTCGAATGTCATGGTTGCCAATCATCTCAAAAAGCCATAAGTTGCCCATGGCCAGTGGGTAAGCTATATCCGCCAAAGAACCCTGAAAATTTATATTCCTTTCTATAAACATGTTTTTTAAACCTTTTTTTAAAAAGATTATTTTAAAGTTAAATTTTAAAAGTTCTACTTTGCCCCCATTGTTTCCAAATGAACGACGAAATTTTATATAAAACAGCTGACTAAGTTATACTTGTAATCACTGTCAGTAGATAAAGAGTTAAGTATTGGTGAAATGTGTATTCGATGTTTCCGTGCTACTGCGGTTAAGTCGAATGTCATGGTTGCCAATCATCTCAAAAAGCCATAAGTTGCCCATGGCCAGTGGGTAAGCTATATCCGCCAAAGAACCCTGAAAATTTATATTCCTTTCTATAAACATGTTTTTTAAACCTTTTTTTAAAAAGATTATTTTAAAGTTAAATTTTAAAAGTTCTACTTTGCCCCCATTGTTTCCAAATGAACGACGAAATTTTATATAAAACAGCTGACTAAGTTATACTTGTAATCACTGTCAGTAGATAAAGAGTTAAGTATTGGTGAAATGTGTATTCGATGTTTCCGTGCTACTGCGGTTAAGTCGAATGTCATGGTTGCCAATCATCTCAAAAAGCCATAAGTTGCCCATAGCCCGTGGGTAAGCCATATCTGCCAAAGAACCCTGAAAATTTATATATAAATTTTTAAAGCATGTTTTTCCAACAAATACGTATTTAAAAGTGTTTAAACTAAGTTTTCAGAAGAAAACTCATACTTAATACTTGTTTAATACTTGCTAATGGACACAGCATTTTTAATGAATGTTGAGGTATTAGGCAGAAAGCTCATTTTCGCATGGCAAATGTTTCTTGGGAATCATCGTTCATGAGTTAAACAACTGCCCTACGTCCTCGATAATACCGCCTTTCTAGGCAACTCAACCAATAATACGTGAAAAGATTATTGTGCTGACCACTCAAGCGCTTACAATTTTATCATTTGAAATATACATGGCTCTCAATTCTAGGTAATTTGCATCTTTTGCAATTTGCAAAAGGCCTTATCTACCTAAGATCAGCCCTGCCCCTTGTCTACTGACGGTACATGTAAATACGCTGATTTTCTTTTTCATTGTTCATTTGTAGAAAACTTGGCAAGATGGAACATTTATTGAATTTAAATTTATTATATTTAACTCTTTAGAACGTTAAATTCAGCAAAAGTAAAGAAAACTCTTCAGAAAATTTAACTTGAATTACCTTCGTCAATTCTTTATGCCCTGACGGTACTAAAGTCCCATTTAAATTCTTATCCATTTAAGCTTACACAGTACGTCTCTAACATAAAAAGTGGAAGGTGTTATAATCGTTCACTCTGTCTGCCCGTCACCCACTTTCATATCCCAAACTACAAATGCTACGGACAAGTGTGATGCGTCGAAAAATTCAGAATTCATTCGAAGTACTTTAATTATTTAAAAAAAACTGCAAAAATTAATGCTCATTTAAAAAGCACAGAAGCCATTTTTATAAGAATTAAATCACTATTGCTATTTTCAACAATCGCTCGAGAAACTTTAATTATTTTGGACGATAAATTAAAGCAAATTTATTAATGCGACATCGATCAGTTTGAAAAGACCTCAAATATATTTCACTATGAGATTCTCTGTAAGTTGAAATGAAATGTTTTCATTCTATTTAAAAGTGAAGAATATTATACATTTATTCTTTGAAATATGAATTAATTTTTGCAAACGATAGGTAATACTTATTGAATTTTCGAAATAAAGTTTAAATGAAAATAACCAAATTTAGCATGAAAATGTTTAATATAGAATTAGTGCTGTGTTTGGCGTTTTTTTTTTTACTTGTTAAATTCAACTGTTGTGTGGAAGCGGGTTAAGTGTACTTGTTTATTTTAAATAAAGTTTTTCGTACGTTGCAGCATTCAGTTTCAAACCATTAAAAAGACTAAAATGGTAAAATATATTCATACAACAAAATTTCATTGTTGGTCGGTGTATTTTATTTATTAAAAAACAAAAAGACGAAATACGAAAATAAATTCGCCATAAAATGCATTTTATGCTCTATGCATTTTATGATACACTGTAAGAAAAAAATCCATGAATTAACGGAAAAACTACTGGCAGCAAGTTGCCGGGATTTTTCCGTTAATTTCAGGATCTTCCGTTTTGGAATTTTTCCGTTATTTTCAGGAAATTCCATTTAGGAATTTTTCCGTTAATTTCAGGGTCTTCCATTTTGGAATTTCTCCGTTAATTTCAGGATCTTCCAAATCGGAATTTCTCCGTTAATTTCAGAATCTTCCATTTCGGAATTTCTCCGTTAATTTCAGGATTATCCATTTTAGATTTTTTTGTTAATTTCAGGAATTTTCATTTAGCTGTTTCCTGTTAATTTTATGAATTTCTAATTTGCATTTCTCCTTAAATTCAGAAAACTTACATAGTTAATTCCAAGACATTTGTGTTTTTCTCTTGTCAATTTTGTTTCTATATACTATTTAACCATCAATCATTCTAAATATATCCATTTATATATGGTCTTATAAATATAATCATAGGGAAATTTAGACATGCATAATGTTTGTTATATAAAATTTAAGCAAATAATGTCTTCATACTTTAACCTAAATCTGTTCAAAACTACTACATTCTAATCCTTTGATATTTTGTAACTATATTTGGTATATAATCTAAATTAAAAGGACATTGTTCACATTTTTGAAAATTAAAAATTACCACTCTTTATATATTTAAAACAATTTTAATATGGCAGATAAATTTTAATATTTTTTCTAATTTTTATAAGACAGTAAAATTTGCAGTCAAAAAACAATAAATTTTAAGTGTCTGCATTTCTACTATACATACATGAATTTGTATAGTCTCTGATAGTAAAAAAACAACAAAAATTTTTAGTATATGGGGACGAGAGGATATTTATTATCCCCCCTCCCCTTGGATACACCACTGATACAATTTAACAAGATATGAATAACAAAATAATTACAGAATATAATCATCTTTATTTATATTTCATAATTGAAAAAGTATGTTATGGTTTTTCAAATCCTCAACTAATTTCTAAATTTGTGCAGGAACTACAGATTTAGTTTTCTTCTATTTCTGAACTTTCGACCCTCTTTGGAGATTTATGATAAACAAGCACCTAAAAAAGAATAATATATTAATATATATAAATCCAATTTTGAATGAATAGATCTAATGTAAAGAAGCAACTGGTAATCAGGCGTTAACCAGACAAAATCTTTTTAAGCCTTTTAAATTTAAACAATTTGTCAATTTTAGGCTTTTTTTTCCGATCAAGTTTTCCATAGTATAAGCACCGTAATAATGTAATTTCAGAGTTAAAAACGCTTTTTCTCTTTTTTATGAAGAGAGAGCAGGGGGCAGACAAGGCATGAATCTTAGAGTACCTTTAATTAATTGATTTATCCACATCTCTCAATGCTCTTGGAACACTGAAAATAATATTTTTAATAGTAGAAACAAAACAGAGGGTGTTTTTGAATAATGTATATCAAAATTAAAAATACAATTTTATAATAGTATTTAGTATAAAATAATATTTTTTATGTAATTTAATAGCATTTAGTAATAAAATATAATTATATAATTAGTATTCTAGTAAGAACTAATAACTATTGCTTTTGAATATCACCGACATGTAGACGGTGCAGCCGAAAATGAGATCATTATGCAGTTATATCTAAATAAACACTAAAATAGCATTCTGTGGACACTTGCAATTCTTAAATTTTGAATTCGTTAGAAAGTTTGCATTTAATTGGAAATTGTGTTTTTCTTAGTGCAGACTTTTCAAAACAAAGATCATTCAAAGATCAGCAATAGTGTGTGTAACTTCTAAATCGAATTAAAGCGTGTGATCTGCATACATCCGTAATCACTAATTGATTCATAAAATCAGCAAAAGAGTATTATTTATTAAAGAAAATGTTTAATTTATGTATACTTGCATAAATTTAAAATAAACCATGCTGATTGCGATAGCGTAACCATGCTTTTCAATCGGGGTTGGGTTTTGAATATCGTCGCACTAGAGCTACACGAGGGCACGAGCTATTCAATCTAATTTAGGTGTAATAATGTCAAATATTTTCTTTTTTTTTTTTAATAATGTGCACTTGTTTGTTGGTGAATATTGTTTATATTATATATATGGACAGATTTTTTAAACATTTAAATTAAATTTACTTAGTTGTGAGTGGTGGTAAACAAACGGAATTATTAATTTCAAGAATTACCCCACGGTCAATTATAGGATTATAGAGATTACAGAAACAAATATGAAAGAGACAAGAACTGGAATCTATATATAGAAAAGAAAGATAGAAAATATAATCTTTAAATAAAATCTTATTTTATTAAAAGAAATCAACATACCTGTATATTCATCTTCCTTGCTTCAGATGTGGTCAAAACAAACAAACAAAAAACATGATGTCTGAGTCTGTCGGAGGATGTGTCGAGGCTAAAAGCTGTTGGGTGCGAGGTTATATGGAGAAATTACGTTCATACGGGTCTTAAGTGAAATTCTGCACGCAGAAATACGGTGTTTTTCCGTTTTCGCTTGTCAAGCGTTTAAGGGAAACGGAAACAAGCTGTTTATTTCAGACAAACCGTCTGTTTGTAAAAGAAACGCAACCTTTCCGTAAATTCCCGAAAATAATCACAGAAATATGCACGTAAAATTCAGGTTTTTTTTAACAGTGTAGTAGGTGGCAAGGCATATTTTTTGCGTATAATCCTGATTAATTTTAATTTACATTTCCTATTTTAAGTACATCTTGGAGTAGTTTTATTGTTTTTGTTCTACGAATAATTAAATATTTATTAACAACTGCAAATAAATCATGCAGACGATAAGTAATATTTATTTTATTTGCGATAGAAAATAACGGAAATAATCTATTTCGGAACTTTAAATTATTGCTGGATGCTGTGTTTAGTGAAATTTATTCCTAATGTGTAAAAATTTAATGTAGAAACGATTGTAGATGACACTTACTGTTACGAACCTAGTTGTTTCCCGGTAAGAAGTTTAGTAAGCATTTAAGTAACAGAAAAGTAGGCTATTTTAGTTCTTTAAGAACTTCTTGTTTTGTCAGAATTGTACGTGCTATTGCGGTAAAGTCGAATGCAATGGTGTCCGATTGCACATTTATTAGCTCTGGTGCAACGTTCATTCAACCTATCCTAACAACTTCTACTAAATTCTAAATATACTAGTTATTTTCCTATAGTGTCTGGCGTTCTGTCTATTTTAAATGTACGAGTCATGTTCGCATGACTTGGAAGACTTCAAATGTTGCATTTTAAATTAGATTTCAAAATGATTTATGAAAATTTAATGACGATCTCATAGTCAGAAAGTTAAATCACTGAAACAAATCTGGTCCGGCTATAGGTATTACCAAACAAATAACTAAATTTTATTTTTTCACTCCTCCCTACTAAACATTCATTAAAATTGGTGCCTCAAATTATAAAATGCTAAGGTTTTAAAAAAAAATGGCGAAAAAATACTTTCATTATTATTTTCGTTTCAAAAATATGCTTATATACAGTCGAGTCCCGCTAATCCGAAACGTACGGGACCAAAATTCAGCAGCCAAAAAAAAAAAGTAATGCATATTTTAAGAAATAAATCTGTACGAAAAATTTGTAAGAGTACGTATTTTTTGTGTATTTATTTATGCGTATACATTTCATATTTTAACCGAAAGGTTCGGGAATTGTTTTTGTTAAACAAAATTTCGGATAAACGGGAGTCTACTGTTCAAACGGTTTTGGTGGGTTCTCAGGAGGTTAAAAGAATTATTTACTTACGTGTAGATATTGGAGATTATCAAACGATATCTTCTTTTCAGTCGGTATGTTCTTCCTTCTGTCAACTAAACTCCACTGAAACGAAAGTTTCGCAGGCGTGCGCTTATCAATTTGCGTGACAAATTTATTCTCGTGCGTTATGCTATTTTTTTTCTTTTCTCACAAGCATGCGAGAGAGAATGAATGTGAAGGTTACAATCACGAATTTCGAAAGTTCTCACGTTCTCCTCTGTTGTTGTTTTCATATTCGTAGTTATTCTTCACAATGAAATGCTTTTTGCTTAAATTTTGTTTTATTTTTAGATTCAGAGTTTTTTTTTTTCAATGTCAAAGGTGTCAGACATATAACGTGGTAACAGCCAACTTGAAATATTGTAATTAACACTGTAATTCATGTTTTTTATTAATCCCGAAAAAATATATTTGTATCTTTTTTAATACTCGTATATTATGGAAAAAAATACTGGAAAAAAATTAACTGCATTGGAATTTAAATAATTTAAATTTTGTAAATTGTTGCAATATTGCAAAAACCAATTACAAAATTCCAATTTTGATAAGAATGATTAGAAAACTACTAAACATATTTCAAAATAACCCTTTTTAACAATAATTATTTTTTCAAAAAAAAAAAAAAAATACATATTTAGTACTAATATTATTATACTTTGAATGCTGCCAAAAACGTAATTTCACAACAGTAAATAACTTCACTCTTTAATTTTGAATACACTTTTACTACTGTTATCTATGAGGGTTAGTAGTAACTAAAACTTTAAAATGTAAAAGATGAAAAAACACAGATTTGTCGAGAGGGAGCTCTACTTTAATAGAATAAAGTGGGTTATGTTACTTGTTGCCGTATGGCAACAGTATGCATTAGAGGGTTAAGATTAATTATTGCAATTTTTAACCTTCTTAAATTGAGAAAATATTCATAGGGTAAAGCTGCTTTTCTATGCATGAAAATTTTTATAATTTTTAATATAAACTTGTTTAAAAATATTGCTCTTATTTAGGCGGATAAATGAAGTAAAATACAAACAAAAAATATTTATAATTCCATAAAAAAAATCCTACTTATTCAAATAAATAATCGTGTCTAAAATCAAGCAGCATTTGAAACTCGCCACTTTAACAAACTTCCCACTTGACAAAAAATTGCCATGCGCGTCTTCCAAATGACACTATTACTCTTAATTCATATAATAAAGTAGGCATAGCAACAGAAAACTTCTTAAATCTTCATTAAATCCAGTTGGTCGTGGAGTTATGCCTGTGCGTTAGAAAAATATCTACGAGCACTGTTATCGTCATCACCCCCCCCCCCCCAATCTTGTGCTGGTGTATCCATGTATGCCTGTTTCTTCAATTTTATTATTTTTTCCCTCTTGGATATTTATTGCTTTTATCTTGATTAGAACGTCCTTACTACTTTTTAATGTCTAGGCGGTTAGCTATGTGTGGTAAATATTCCATTAATTGTTTACATGCGAAATAGCTAAACCCATCAAAGTAGCTCTTAGAAAGTTGCTGAAGATCATATTGCTGAGGGGATGTCTCCACAGCGGGGTATACACTCTTAAAACAAAAGAGTGAAATTCACTCCAGTTGGAGAAGTGCATTTTCGACACTGGAAAGGATTGAATAATAACTCAGACTGAGTTAAAATTACTCGTTTGGAGTAATCCTGTCGGAGGTTTAACACACAAAAGATCCACTCCAAAAGGAGAAGTGCATTTTCCAGACTGGAGGAGTGAAAATTAATCAGACTGAGTTAAAATCGCTCGTTCGTTTTAAGAGTGTATGAGGATATATAATTATATACCTCCCTGAAATTATTCACAATTTACCTAATACACCTATAGTAAGAGTCGGTCCCATTGAGCCAATTGCATTAGTTTTTAAATCACAACTTTTGCAAAATAATTGTTTTGCCTTATGTTATCCCATTTTCACCAGGTATGGGAATCATAACAACCGATTTAAAAAAGTAAAATTGAAGTTTAAAATTGAAAAGAAAATAGATTCCGGCTATTTAATTATTAGGTGATAAAATTTTAAAATAGTATCGCTATCTGCTGTATATTTTTGGCAGCTTAAATCTTAAAAAGTGTGTAATTAAATAACTAGATAACATTTTCATCTTTAATTTGTTTCATTTCGGTGTTATGTTGATTCCCATACCAGGGAAAAAAATAACTTGCATGGTAATGCAATTCTTCTGCGGAAGTTGTGATTCCAAAACTAATGCATTGGCTCTATGCGACTGATAATCCTTGTTGAGGGAAAGTATCCAGATTTCGTTTCATGGTAGATACTTGGTTTTTGTAGTACTCGAACGTTCCACAGATATAAATTTTCCCATTTTTAAGAATTCACTTCTACTGTATGCATCAAAATGTTTAACCCTTTCAGTCCCAGTGATGCCATTTGGAATCTTGATGTTTCTGATCATATTTTTAAAAAAAATATTAATGCTGACATCTATTGGGTTTAATAAAAAATACACGGCTCAAAACAATTAGGGGAATGCAAGGTTTAAACCATTTCGCCCCAATGATTCCATTTGGTATCATCAGCTACCGATTTTTTTTCTCACTAAGTTGAACTCGTACTTATTTATCGTTAGATGGAAGAATCTGTCTTTTGAAGAATTAAATAATATTTGTTTTAATTGAATGAAAATACGAAAAACATGGAAAAATAAAATTCACTTCCAAAAACTCTCATGAAATAAATTGACCATAAATTCTTCACACTGGCATTCTAAGAAGTCTAAAATTTGATTTTAAATTTTTTTTACAATTAAAATTTTGAAAAAACTATTATAATTTATTCAAAAGATACGATTCCAATTTTTGGCCCCTTAAATTTTAGTTTAAATAATTAAGATTTGTTTCCCTGTTTTTACCATTTCAATCTGGATGCATAAGGAATACATTTCACAAATTTTAGATACTTATAATAAAAAATAAGAAGTTGGAACTAGACGGGTAATCAAAAGTACGCAAAGTGCTCCTCTAATTGTTTTGAGCAGAGTATTTTCTAATAGAAAAAAGTTTAAAGAATTGAATGATGCGCTTTTTGGTATCATAAATTGGCTATAGACGATCAGAAAAAAAAATTCTAAAATGATGATGCCAAATTGCCATTGGGTCTGAAAGGGTTTAATGGACAGTAATAAACTTCGCTGGAAATAATGCTTTCACCCCACAAGTCTTTCCGGGTACAATATTAGTTTTTGGCCAGTCACGATATTTAATAAAATTAATTTTTATTGCCGCAATATTATTTCCACTTATGTCTATAGGTTAATAAGAAATGTTTGGCAACTTATGTTTTACAAGTAGTTAAGTTTTAGTTAAGTCATTTTTAGTTAAGTTTTTTTATTGATGTGTGTCTCAAATTTATTCAATTTTTTTTCAGTCCCCAATTTTTATGTGTTTTATTACCAGTTAATTTCTCAACGAGAGAACTTGTTTAAGAACATGCTAAGCGACAAAAAGAGAAAATTAGCTTTGGAGTTATTCGTTTGCACTCAAATACGTTAAAAACGGGGCTTACAAAAGGTAAAACTTATACTTAACTTACAGTTTATGAAAAAGGAGAATTTTGTTACATTTATATAAAGGGTATAACATGTTCATTGACACACAAATCTCAATATATTTCAGAAATGTCACTTAACGCGTTCCTCACTAAACTCTTCAATTAAATGCTCCCCTTTAAGAGGACTCTCTTTGGAATTCCACATCTTGAAAATCGTAATGTTATTCCTATGGAGAATATTCGCAAGTCAATTACCGCCACAACTTTATTAAAAGGTTACTAGTTTCTTGTATCATTGTAAAGAACGAACGGAACTAAAAGGATAAAACTAATTTGTTTTGTGAAAATCGCATATTTAGTATTTTTAATAATTTTTTGAAGTTAGTAAAAAATGGAGAAAGCATTAAGTTCTAATTTTAAAAAATTATTAAAAATTCTAAATATGTGATTTTCACAAAACAAATTAGCTTTATCCATTTAGTTCCTTTCGTTCTTTACAATGATACAAGAAACTAGTAACCTTTTAATAAATTTGTGGTGGTAAATGACTTGCGAATATTCTCCATAGGAATAACATTGCGACTTTCAAGATGTGTAATTCCCAAGGAAGTCCTCTTAATACTCTCTAACGTTCCGTGGCATCGTAATCCATTTCCATAAAACATATGAGATTCATTTTTAATGTAGTACATTGAATTTTTTTAAGTACGATATTGTAAGGCATTTTAAAAAGTTGAACAGTTTTTAACGCCGGCGCCTAATATATATTTTAATTGTCTCTTGTTTCAAATTCTACATTTATCAAGTTAGCAATAGGATTTACTAAGAATAAATTTTGAAAGAAGAAAATACCTAACATACATACTTTGTTTAAAAGGTTCCATTTCGGAAATATCCCAATTTAGGCATGTAAAAGCTGGTACTCAACCTTTTACTTTAGAAGTAGACAGCTGACTAAACAAACTTCAAATTAGCGTTAAATAAATCAAAAAAAATCTTCCAATTTGAGCAGCCTACCAATTTCATACGAGTCATCTTCGTTAATCTAATATTATGTAAGAATGTTTTTCAATATCTTAGCATTCATCTATGTTAGTTAATATGGTGAATATATTTATGGGGTTCTAGAAGTTCATAGGGTTATTATACTGATAGAATCCATCTTTCGAATTGGCAACCTTCCAGTTTTACACATCTTTTCGTTTAGTGTAAACATGTTTCCCAACATCGTATTGCCACATAAATATAACTTAAGGTAGGTGAATACCCAAAATTCTAAAAATGTTACTATTTTAATCTTTTCCAAATTTGGCATAGCGTACAGCGATTTCATTGGTTGCTTCGGCTTCACTTACCGTTATTTTATTGGTTGCTTCGGTTTCACTCTCAAAAACACCGAAAAAGATAAAAAGAAACGTCTCCTCTTTACAAAAACTAGGAACGTTTTCGATTAATAAGTCATAGTTTTTTGTACAGCGTGTTCTCAATAAATGGGATAAATCAGTGCCATGGTAAGAAAGCATTGCACAAAAAATACGAATATACATCACAAACAACTAATGATACAAATTAATAACTTTATTGAATAAAATGTTACAAATATTTACAATTGCCTCAATAATAATGTTGAAAACAACGATGGTTATTTTTATAATCGTGTGCGTCATATCAGCAAAATCATTGGTCCATCTTTGCAGGCGATAACGTTAACGGTTCCAATAAACATACCGGTGTGCTACGTCATTTTAGAAAATTTCCAATCGTCTTGAAGTCAAGTAAACATTGCATAGCTCTGCGCCATAAGAGACAAAAAATATGAGTACAACCCTACTTTGCCAGCAGTTTACCAAAAACAAAATCTTATTAGTAAAAAATTTTGTTACTTTTGTAAATTTATTAATCTGACTACCACTGCAGAAGTTTCTGTACAAACAGTTCATAGATCTTCATACTGCTAAGTATGAGCATAACACAATCGCACCCTCTAACACTGAAATTATATTAATCTGAAGTAAATATATAAACACTCTCAGTAATAACTTTCATTTTTGACGATTTATTAATCCTCAAGCCTCATTTCGTTTATTTTGAGGATTATTTCGTCATACTATCACGTGACTTTTGAGTAAATGCGAATCCTCACTTTAACGACCTTGATTTGACGATTGTATCTGGATTTTGAGGAAACTGAATCTCATTACTGTACTCAAATGCTCAAAAATGACGAAATATTTAGTTAGATTAGACGAAATTCGAATCATCATAAAAATGACGAATCAAATGTCCTCACTTTGAGGAAAGAAAAACTCGGTGCAATTTGCCAGTAAACGTCATCGTAAGGAAAATTTCGTCGTTTTTGAGTATTCATTTCTGAGAGTGAAGGGTTACGGTAACCAGTGGTTTTGGCGAATGCTTTCCTATACCGCCTTATTTAATTTAACCACAAATTAGTTCTCTTTGAACCAGTAACCATCCACTGAGTAATTACCAGAGATAACCTTAGTGAACGAAGCTATTGGCATATAGACAAGGTTGTGATGCCTGTCTACGTTAGTAGAACCAATATCTATGTCGGATCAAACTATTTTACGTTTGAGTCCAGAGGCTTTCTCTACAGAAGATGTTGCTTGTTTTAAATAACAATAGGGTAGACTAACCAGTGAATGAACGCTTAAACACAATTTGTTTTAAGAAAATTCATACAATTTAAGAAAATATAGTTTCTGGTTTATGACAATGTGAACACATCTGTCATATGTAAATTCTACAAAAAAAAAGGGGTGACTTTATAGCTTTGGGTCTTTTGGGGGTCCAAATAAAAAGTGGTGCAAAAGCCAAATGAATGAACAGTTCTTTTACCAGTGAATGAGCACAAAAATGTTCAATCAATAAACACGTTGGATTTTAATAAATAACCAATTTCAACCAATCATATGTCAGATAGCTTCCTACGATATGGGAGGAAGTCAATGTCGCCAATCCATCCTTATCCAGTGGGATGATTTTAAATCCTTATTTTTTTAAAAAAATTTATTGACCAACTATTGACCAACTGTTCACTCACCGGTCAGTCTACCTTACACTCGCTTAAAACTTTCAACCGTGCCATACGCAACACCAAACGTGACATCTCCATAGTCTACACATTCACTCGGCTCCCACAGCACCGACATACATGGACGTTTTCCCCAGTGGCGTCCGGCAAAGGGGCGTCAGTGGCGTGGTTGTACCCGTCCAGAACCGGTGACGGGTACTCTACTATGTCGGCGTAGTCCACGGGCAGTCTCTTGGCGCATAGTTTTTCCACGAAGGCCGCCACGTAGCTGTCTGCCACTACGTTCATCACAGTGCGGAAACGTTCCCTGAAAAAAAAATTTTTTTTTGGTTAAATAGGTATTGATAGCAAAAAGTACTGAAACAGATTTTTGCTTTCGATTACCTTATATGAAATATAAAGTAATGAAAGTATTGCGATAGGGGCGGAATCCGAAGTGGAGATTTTGTGTTTTCTATTACACGTTTTGATATGTGCTAATTCTGAAAAAATAGATCTTGAAGACTGATCCGCCTGTCAGACTGTCTTAAACCATTCTAAAGATTGGACTAAGAGATTGTAGTGGCCTCGGTAACCCACAGTCTACCAAAAGGATCCTCAAGGTGGAGATAAGTTACCTCGGCTTATATATTACTATTAACGTTGTAATCAGGAATAGTGCACTCTTGAAACAAAAGAGTGAAATCCACTCCAGTTGGAGAAGTGCATTTTCGACACTGGAAAGGAGTGAATATTAACGCAGACTGAGTTAAAATCACTCGTTTGGAGTGATCCTGTCAGAGGTTTTAACTCACAAAGGATCCACTCCTTTCGGGGAAGTGCATTTTCTAGACTGGAGGAGTGAAAATTAACTCAGACTGAGTTAAAATCGCTCGTTCATTTTAAGACTGTGGTAGAACGTGGCTTGTAAATCAGCGCCACCTTGTTGTCGATGGCATATAAAGGTTACGTGTGTTTTAACCCAAGTCCGTAGTGCCTGTCGGATGGCATAATAGGGGTTTTAATAAAAATTCTCATGTGCGAAGAGTAACTACAACAAAACTTTTTGATTTTAAAGGAACTTCTGGAAAACGAAACGAGCTACAGACTTGACATTTTGCGAAAAGGTTTGTCACGACCCTCTCACGACGTCATTATATACATCTTGTACCCTTACATGAGCCACTCCATGGACAGGAATATGGATATGAACTGTATCTTGCTGATGCCGGCGGCAGCCATGATGGTGAGAAGGTAGACCGGGTTGCCGCCGCTAGCGGTTGCAGGGGCAGCTATGAACAGCAAGATGGCAGTCAGGCTGGAAAAAAATAGACAAAACTATGACTGGGGGGGAAAAAAATTCTGAGTAGCAAATGTATATGAATTATAATTTTTAAGATTTTTTAAGTGCTAATATCGTATTTTTTGTTGCAATGAACTTGTGAGAATATGGCATATATTGTTTGCGGAGCTGTAAATTATTGTGGGGTGTTAGGTATTTTTACAAAGCAATAGCGGTTGCAAATTAATTAAGCTATTAATGTTGTAAATTTAAAGTAGCTAATACTTATCACTAATTAGTTAATTGAAATAGTTCTCTAATTTCAGGCGTTTGTGTTTTTTTGGCAAAAAATGGACATCATATCGCTTAGGGGATGTCTTCAGATTACCTAATTACCTACCTTTCAATTTACCTAATATACATATAAGATCCGTGCTGGGATGCCTCGCCTCGTCGATAAGATGCTTGCATTGCATGAAAGAGGGTTCGGCTGCGGGCATTTCCAAAATAACTGCTGACCTATAAAAGGTGCCTACTCTGGTGTCGGCTCGTCACTT
Source organism: Hylyphantes graminicola (assembly GCA_023701765.1). NCBI lineage: Eukaryota > Metazoa > Arthropoda > Arachnida > Araneae > Linyphiidae > Hylyphantes > Hylyphantes graminicola. The sequence continues at coordinate 55,473,382 of CM043118.1, read as the reverse complement.
CCCATCACAACGCCCGTCCCCAGTAGCTCTAGTACGAGGGTTAATAAAACTTAACCCTGACCGTGCCATACGAAACGATTACGATTCTTAGGAAATCCATGTTGTACAAGCTATGGTTTAACTCGGTTTCCTTGCACAGAAGCCACGACCATGGGAGGAGCCGTTTTATTTTGTCTTTATCTGATTGCTCCCCTCGTTTTATAGCTCCGTAAATGGTCGTGGCTTCTTTGCAAGGAAACTATGAGTTAAGCTGGCAATTCATCCAAACGTAAGCATGTAAGTGAATAATCCGCTCACCATATGACGACTGTCTCCGCCATGCCAAAGTCTATCCCTTCGAGCTGGGCCAGGAATATGGCTGACAAAGGTAGGTAGAAAGTCCCACCATTCATATGCACCACCATTCCCAAAGGCAGAACAAATCGGGTGACACATCTGTTGATGCGGTTGGACTCCTCGGCGCAGCGAATGGTGGCCGGGAGGGTAGCGGCACTGGAAGGACAAAATCCACCTCGTTAACCCTTTCGGTCCCAAAAATTTACTGCACTACAGAAATATCTGATATTCATAAAATAAGCTTATTTTAGGTCAAAGATGAGAAAAAAAATCATTTAAATTTTTATATGGTTAAATTTTTTATATGGTCTTTGAAATAAGGCCAAAATTTTTAACTGTGGAAAACAACAAAATAAAAATATATGCATTACCTAAAAACACTTCGAGATATATATTTTAAGGTATCTGACCATATTATTAAAAAAAATTTAGTAATTATTTTAACCTTAATAGTTTAAATTGTGTTTTAAATATGTGGAACTGAAGTGAACTTTTCGAAAATCAGGTGGAACGCTTGTTAGCTATTTTCTAAATAAAAAAAGTGTAGTTCTGACTTCTATTGAGATTAATGTAAAATATTGTCTAATAGAATAAAGTGTGAAGAATCGAATGATGTGTGTTTGGATGTCGTAACGGGACATAAACATTTGGAAAAAAAGATATTGAAAGTGATGATGCCAAATGGCATCACTGGGACTGAAAGGGTTAAGGGTCTTGTATGTAACAGATTTCTATGCAATTCTAATGGGGAAACATTTGACCCGATTTTTAAATGAAATATTTCAGTATACGAAATATATAGTCACGAAAACTCGCTTAAAAATACGGAAAAAAGATATTTTGCCAATAAAATAATAAGATTTTAAAGTATTAATTGTTATAATTGAAACACAATTTTAGTAATTATTCACAAACTACACATGGCAGCACTAACAGCATATTAATATCTAAACAAAAAAATTGTTTTAATTATAACTAATTAATATTTTTTAAATTATACTCATTAATTAGATCATTCCCCTTAATCAGGCTTATTCAAAACGCTATTAGTAAATATTGCAGTTTTGCGAACGTGCAATATAGTTCGATGAACTATGATTCGGATTATACGTGGTTGGATTTGTAGTGCTGCCATCTGTTGCAAGTATAAAAAAAGTGATGTTTTAAAATTTGTGGTGCTGCCATCTATTAATAAGGACATGAAACGAAACACTACCCTGCATAATTTCTAAACTTGGGCCCAATTGTGAATTATATAAACTTAAACATATTCAACGTCTGCCAAAGTTGAGGCATCAACGTAGGCATGGTTGCTCTAGGTGTTTATACAAATATTTTTGACTCAATATGATATATTCCTAAACATTTTTAATTACATGCATCAATGATCGGTCAAGGTTTAGAACCTTAACTTGGGGCATGATCCCTCCTGCTGGGTTATGTGCGAAATTTCACCTGGGTTAATATGGGTTAACACCAATAACGGTTAAAATAATTGAACAACAATATATCAGTGTGTCAGCATCAATCAAGCTCAGTCTTTGTCAAACGCATCTGATGGCACGACGCCCGTCGCCAATAGCCCTCGTGTAGCTCTAGTGCGACGATAATTCAAACCAAACCAAATCTGATGGCACGAAGAGGTGCTCCGATTAGTCCTCTAAAGTCTTGGAGGTGTGTGAAGAAAAAAGGACAGTGTTTTAGAGAGACGAGAAAAATGTAAACTGCAGTGACCACAACAATGGATTAGACAATTTTTGCTTTGAAATAATTAGTGTTTCCCAATGTTTTAATATAGGCGTTGCCCAATGTTTTACTGTATATGAGTAATTGGCTGGTTCATTGGGCTGGTTACTGCTGTTACCTGTCTAAGGCAGTAGAAAGCTGTGTATTTACCTCGACGATGTCCCGAAGGCGGTCAGGATGGCCGGCAGTAGGTTAAGGTGATATCTCACTGGGCTCTTCCTCACGATGAGCACATACAGCAGAGGCAGCAGCACCAGTTGGTGGAACGCGATGCAGCACAGTGCTGTAATCAGGAACACACCCATGTACTCCAAGATTTGTACTGGTGCTGCACTCTCTAGGCCTTCGCGAAACATCCAGAAGAACATGCCCACAGGAAGGAGACTGGAAAGAAGTTTAAGTTTATGATTATAAAGTATTGTTCTAAGATTTTGTTATCGTGTCCATGTAATGCTATATATAAAACCAAAAGCATTGATGAGGAGGGTCGCCAAGTCATGGGCTTAGAGACTATAAAGAACGTCTTGTATGGTGGTGTGGCAAGCCCAGAAAGAGAACAGCTAAGATTGTCTAACTAGTACTTAATATAACACTTATATATGTATGATGCAAACTGGACGAAGAAGGTTTTGTTTGTGGTAAAAACCTTCTCCGTCCAGTTTGCATTATACATATATTAATGAACATATACTTATATAACACTTATATAAGTTCAATCAGTGATACAAGTGTTAGATAAGTATCACTGCTTGGCGTAACTGCGGATTGCTTAAGGTAATAACATTAAAATGGCCATCATTCGAAAAGGTGACCTTATTGTGGCTTTACTACAAAATGAGCGTCTTGGACGGCTTTTAATGTTTTCATAGCAACAAGGATATAAATCAGAATCTTCAACATATAGTAATCACGAATATATCGCTGGCCAAGGGCTTATTCATATAAGATCTCAGAGAAGCAACAGCAATATTATTAAATTATTAGATATGTTAAACCATGCCATTTATCAGATGGTATGTTATGCAAAAGATAATGTACAGTGCCTCACTTAAGAAAGTAATGCATGATTTTCATGACGACGGAGTTTAGTTGTTCGATGGCTTGATGCAGTACTTCGCCCTTTTCCCCAAGAGTTGCCAGAGCACAGCCGAACAAAATGCTGAACGACAGGAGGCCTTCGGAAAAAAACATTTTTATAAACATTAGTCTTACAATCTAATTTAGTTATAGCAGACCATGGTTAGAGCGACCATGGTGCCCTATGTATTTATTATGCCTGCTCGCATTTCAGGGTCGAAGTGACCACAAAGGATACCTTCGCATGTTATGCTCTTTTCTTAGCTATCCTATATATTAATTGTGCAGGACAAATTAAAATCCCCCCACAATCCGTGTATGCGGAATTTAATTCGAACAATTTATTATGAAATTTAAAAGGTGACTCTTTATTAGCTAAACATAATAAAAAAAAGATTACCTTGATTCAATCGTTAAATAACTACGTCTTTTGTATTTTGTGAAGTTACTGTAAATCTTTTATACTCTTTGGGGGATGGGGAGCCCAGTCGGTTAGTCACTCACCTGGCATGCGAAAGGTCTTAGGTTCGGGTCCGGGCATCGCCGAAATAACTGCCGACCTAACTAATAACTGCCGCCGAAATAACTGCCGTGCAGCCAAAAATGTCCGACGAATAATACCCCTTGTAAGGGAGTGCACGTTGAATATCCTTCAAAGTCCTAACTCTGCATACGATGTCGCCCTAAACGGTTGGTTTTACCTATGAAATTGACCTTATCTTGCAATTGAACAAGCCCCATTTATTTTGCATGCTGTACTTGCTTCTTAACGATAATACTGTTCAGTTAAGTTAGGTTTGAATTATCGTCGCACTAGAGCTACACGAGGGCTATTGGCGACGGACGTCGTATTTTAGAACCACAGTCAGGAGACGAGCCAAAACCTGAATAGGCACCCAACGCAACCGTTATATAATACTGTTCAGTAAACGTCTTCTGACGTTATGCTGATGTCTGGACTACTTTATAAGGTACTTTATGGAGTATATTTCTTTCTACGGCTTTTCTGTATTCTCTGCTTCTAAGGTTTTAAGAAGTACATTCAAATACAAAATACTATTGTCACGTACTTAAAAAGTTATACAATATCTTGAGTATTTTTACCCATAAAATTGACCCCCTGCTTCTTTTGTATACTCTTTTTGTAGACAATGTACGGAGCTCCATCTTCGGACGAGTTCGTGGAATTCAACACTTCAACGTGGGTGAACTCCTGAAGAAAATACAATGTAAGTAACTTTAATGTGTGTTACTCTCTCACATACGAAAAGTCATATTGCAAAACTCAGTCTCCAAAGTATGGTATATATATACGGGCCGGCACGTTTATTGGAATTGACTTTACGTCCAATTGACTTTACGTCCAATTGACTTTACTATCAGCGAAAGTCGCCAATGACACAGGGACCGGACCCTATTTATTAGTTGTACTTTGAGGAATGTGAGCTTTGAAACTAGACAGTTTAGAAAATTTAGTATTTTTAAATAAACTTCGCATACTTACTTTAGAGAATGTAGCTTCAATAATGTTACTGGGTACTGCGTTCCTAAAAAAATTACGACAAACATCAGTATAAATTTGTCGTTATAAGTAATAGGAATAGTTGTTATGATTATAAAAAACGTGTGAGATAATTATTTAGGTAAGACGTAATGACCGCGTCAAAATTTAGTCAATTCGTTTGGTTTGAATTGCAAATCCACACAGTCAATTGGAGAAACGTTAACTCTGTACTCTCTTATTTAAAAATTTTAATAGTAAAAATTAACTTTTTTTTTTTTTGGTTTGAAGAGTCATTTCCGAATGAAGCTTGTATATCAAAGCGATATCTATATTTATTACCGTAAGTCTCAAGCAGACGTTTCAGAAAACTTTCTTTTTTTCTTTTAAGGAGATATTTTTGCATCATTATTATATACGTTTGGCGTTACCTGATCTACAAAAACTCCCATATTGGTCTGTTTTACTCTACTAAGATGTGATGACGTGTACGAAACATATTTTTAAAAAATCACAAACACGCTAATACCCACCACAACAGATCCAACATAGAATCCAGAATAACACCTTTCCTCCCCGCAAAAGTGGACTGCGCGACAACTTCCCCGGAAGTGATCTTCTTTCCAGGATGAACCACGTGACCGGCGGTAGCGCCCATTACTGCCGAAAGGGTGGACAGGCCGAGGAAGAATCCGATGGTGATGGCGACCATTCGGGCGTCTCCACCTTTTCGGAGGCTTGAAACCCCTATAAAAGATATTATAAGAGTCGTAAAAGATATTTTTTTATTATTGTAGAGTCGGTGACAACATTTATGCACTATGTTCATTAATCATTAGTATATTGAACTTGTAGTGGTTCACCATGCACGTAACCTCAATATGCCATCAACAACCAGGTGGCGCTGATTTACAATCCACGTTCCTACCACACTATTCCTGATTACTATACGTTAATGGTTAATAGTAGTATATAAGCTGAGGTAACTCATCTTGAGGTAGACTGGCTGATCCTTTAGTCATTTCACTTTTATTTTCTATTGACTCACACGTTCACTATGATCCCCATCTCTGAAAGCGCTTGCATCATTGTCTCCACTCCTCTCTCGAGAGGGTGTGATCTGCACTGACCACCTGCCACCTGCACCTGTTTTTTCGCTTCATCTGTGTTGTCCCTTGTCCCATTCCTTGCCATGTCCCCCATTGTTCCTTGTGCGGCCATTCATTGTCATTTCTGCCATGTTAATACCCAGCTATACTGGAGGTGGAATCAGCTTCGCTGCCAGGTCCTCCGAAATTGTTAAACGTAGTCTTGAGGTAGACCGTGGGTTACTGAGGTGGATACAAACTCAAGGTGGATTTATTGCCCTGAAATTCTTAAATTGACCTGTGGTGTGTAAAGAAACTAATGCTTCTCAAGATATTATACTACATACCTACCGAATGGTACAGCTGTGGAAATAGAAAAAAGTACCCACTAGTGATTATATCGGCCGTCAGTCATCATATAGAACCGAACCTTTTTGCCTTTGTGAATAAATAACGTTCTAAATTAATTGCATGACACAAAAATTATAGCCCTCGTGTAGCTCTAGTGCGACGATAATTCAAACCAAACAAACAAACATGACACAAAATTTGCATAAGGGGCCGTCTTCATATTAAAATTAAAAACGTTACTGACTTTAAAATTTCCAATAGCAACACCCCTTTTTGAGTCCATATTTCAAATCTATGACATATTTTAATACGAAATGCCAAATTTTGTTAGTTTTTAAGCATTAATTTAGGGGATTTAGAGACGTGTAAAATTTAGGTCCCATATTTTTAAATGAGTTGCACATAAAAATTCATAAATTCAATCTATAAATAATTAGGATAATGAAACGAATTTTTTTATTGAAAAGAAATTATAATAACCCAAACCAAATGCATTCAATATTGGGGTATTTAAAGCAATTTTTATTTTTTATAAATAATTATTAAATTTTTTTAATGGGAATAGCAACCATTTTATCTTTACAGATATAAATTTAAGAGACAGGAAGTTTAGGCGAAATCCCAATTTTTAAATTTTTTTTTCATAATTAGCTGAGTAAATCACAAAATACTTTTTAATTCCTCTTTTGGGGACTGTATAAGATTACATGTGTAATTGATAAATAAAGACGGCCTTGCATGCATGCATGCATGCATGCTGTCATTTTAGAGATGCTCCCCAAAAGGTCCACAAGTGATTCGATTGAATAACTCGTCACATATTCATCCAAATGAACAAAAACTTAGAGTTAAGGGTTTTAAAGATTGCTTAGCATTTCTAAGTTATTAAAATTGGGTGTTACCATTGGAAATTTCAAAGTTCGTAATATTTTTAATATTAAGACGGCCCCTTATGCAAATTTTGTGTCATGCAATCAACTTAGAATGTTATTTTTTTACAAAGTCAAAAAGGTCCGATTCTATAGGATGACTATCGGCCGAAATAACCTCAAGTGGGTACTTTTTTATTTCCACAGCTGTACCTCAAGGTGAAGACCAAAGGCTAATGTCCGATGATCATCTACAGATCTAGTTAAAAAGCTTTCCAGATTACACTAAAAACTAAATATCAAAAACCTTTTCGATTATTAACTGCATTTTCAATGCTCAAGAAATGTAGGTTTCTTTTAATTAGAAGTATTTTAAACTTGTGGCGGTGTTCTTGTTTTGTGTCGGGGTTGCTTCAGGTTGCGTCCCGTGGTTTGGTAGTGATCGTTGCATAACGCTAGAGCTACGTAGTGCCCTGGAGCAGTGACACGGAAACTAGCTTATTTCTCGACTGATGGCATCGGTCTTGAGTTTCCGGCCACGCATCGTAAAAGCAGCCGAAGCCGATGCATCTTCCTTTTTCCGTCGGGACTTTTAAACTAAATATCTTCCCGATTATTTTCATTAATTTTAGTATAAGATTAGAAATATGGATTTAGTAAGCAGTGAATAAATAACCGTTTAGTTCTTCAAATGGGTTTGTGTTTTTTTCTGGAGATTAAACGCACTGAGCCAAAGCTGGTGACTTTTAGGTGAGGACAAAAAACCATACGTGTACATGGAGTCAATTTGTAGAAGGCACTGGTGTATTCGTCCTGTGGAAAGTGCTTACTGTGATTTTTAAAAAGTTTGTCGAGATTGTTAACTCGATTGTTAAATGAACTCGATTGTTATTGATTAAACGCACTGAGCCAAAGGTGGTGACTTTTAGTGAGGACGAACAATCATACGTGTACATCATGGAGTCAACTTGTAGAAGGCACTGGTGTATTCGTCCTAGAAAGTGTTTACTGTGATCTTTAAAGAGTTTGTCGAGATTGTTAAGTCGATTGTTATTGATTAAATGCACTGAGCCAAAGCTGGTGACTTTAGTGAGGCGGAACAACCATACGTGTACATGGAGTCAACTTGTAGAAGGCACTGGTGTGTATTCGTCCTGTGGAAAGCGTTTACTCTGATCTTCAAAGTGTTTGTCGATATCGTTTACATAGTGGTACTCGTGTCGACTACAACTGTGGATTAACTATCAAGTTGCACGCCTGCAGATGAACAGCGGCTGGAGAAGCAACTGGCGATTGGGTGAGTTCTCCCCCATTTTTGTTTTTGCTTTCACGCTCTCTCGGAAGACGTCTTGTTCATTTTAGTTCACTCTCAAAAATGAATGCTCAAAAACGACGAAATTTTCCTTAATTTTGACTGGCAAATGCTCCGAGTTTTCGTTTCCTCAAAGTGAGGAAATTTGAATCGTCATTTTTGAGGATTTGAATGTCGTCTAATCTAAAGAAATATTTCGTCATTTTTGAGCATGCGAGTACAGCAATGAGATTCAGTTTCCTCAAAATCAAGATACAGAATCGTCAAATCAAGATCGTTAAAGTGAGGATTCCCGTTAACTCAAAGGTCACGTGATAGTTTGACGAAACAATCCTCAAAATTAACGAAATGAGTCTTGAGGATTCATAAATCGTCAAAAATGAAAGTGTTATTTCTGAGAGTGTTGCACGCCTGCAGGTGAACAGCGGCTGGAGAAGCAACTGGCGATTGGGTGACGTCTGTGTTCATTTTAGTAAATATGGCCGCTGATGGGGATACGAAGAATCTGGAAAACGGTTTATTAAACGCTGGAGATTTAAATCAAATGATCCCTAAGGAACCGTTAGCAACTACAATAACCGGTACCGATAATGTTGTTCTCCAAATCGGGGGCTGGGAAGCCCAGTCAGTTAGGCACACGCCTAGCATGCGGAAGGTCCCTGGTTCGGGTCCGGGCATCGCCAAAATAACTGCCGACCTATAAACGGCTCGCGCAGCCAAAAATGTCCGAATATTACCCCGTGTAAGGGAGTGCACGTTAAATATCCTTCAAAGTCCTAACTCGGCGTACAATGTCGCCCACGGTTGCGTTGGGTGCATATTCAGGTGCCGGCTCGTCACTTGACTGTGGTTCTAAAATACGACGCCCGTTGCCAATAGCCCTCGTGTAGCTCCAGTGCGACGATAATTCAAACCTAACTATCTAAAGTTCCCCAAATCTGTTGTTCCACTGAGCGAAAGGTGGTAACTAAAAACTTATTCGTTGAAGAAACAACGATTTTGGAAAATCGTTTTTATAAATACATTTTTTTCGGCAATTTTTGTGTTTTACTTTATTTTTATTCTTTTAATTCATAACCGGATTAGAAGATAAAACTTCTATTAAAAAAGAATCGATAAAAACGTGCTATCATAGCCTAACTGTAATTTATTATTTATAAAATAAACATCGCTTATCAATCGCCACTTATAAACAAACACGCGATAAAACCCTAGACATACTTAAGTAGTTCATCGATATAAATCTTTATTTGCGTCAGTTTTAAGCGTGCGATCAGTCGAGATAATCCGATGAATTTTTTGTTCACTTTATAAATTGTTTTAGCCTAATTTTTTTTATTCGAAGGAATTTTTTTAAAAAAAGTTGTGATATCGTACAAATATCTATAAGGTTATAATATAAACTACATAAATCTCTATCATATTTCAATATTCAGTTCTTTCCTAGAAGCTCTCAATGTGTTGCCGATCCATTGAACAGTTCTCCCACGTTTTAATCTTAGGCGTCAATACATTCTTTCTCGGAGAAATTGCAGACTCAGCAGAATTTGTTTTGACTTCTAGTACACTCTTCTCTCAACCATTAAAAGTTGCTGGGGAACCCAGTCGGGTAAGCGCTCGCTTAGCATGCGGAAGGTCCCATGTTCGGGTCCGGGGCTTCGCAGAATAGCTGCCAACATATAACGGCCCGTGCAGCCAAAAATGTCCGACGAATAATACCCCGTGTAAGGGAGTGCACGTTAAAATATCCTTCAAAGTCCTAACGCTACGTACGATGTCGCCCTCAACGGTTGCGTTGGGTGCCTATTCAGGTGTTGGCTCGTCACCCGACTGTGGTTCTAAAATAAGACGCCCGTCGCCAATAGCCCTCGTGTAGCTCCAGTGCGACGATAATTCAAACCTAACCTCAACCATTAAAAATAGTCACTTTTGAATTAGATTTCAAGCTGTATGGTTGTGTGCTCCTTGGCGGTCCGAGCTACTGCTCGGGACTCCGTCCCGTTATATACTCTTAACTGAATTCTTTACAGTAAAACATTTTTTGACGACCAACATTTTCTAGATGAATTAAATAATAAGTGATTTCCTGTGAAGTAGATGTTTACTTCGTAATGAGGTAAAGTTTATACTCTCATGTGTTGTAGATGTTATTCTATGACATGTATTGTATAGATATAGTTAAAATTTATATCTGGTCATCCTTCCACATACCTTCCTGATACACCTCACCCGCTTTCCAATTCCCTTCTTTCTGACCAATTTTGCTTAACGGTTGCGTTGGGTGCCTATTCAGGTGTCGGTTCGTCACTTGACTGTGGTTCTAAAATACGACTCCAGTCGCCAATAGCCCTCGTGTAGCTCTAGTGCGACGATATCCAAACCTAACCCTAACTCTGACCAATTTTGCAAATCGTTCTTTGGTGGAAACATACTACTTCAGAGCCCTATATTTTACCTTACAACCTGTTTGGCTGTGTGTCATCATATATAAATTAAGTACTTTAATTTAAATTTTATACATTGTGTCCGTATGTCTTTACGCTATTTCGCCCATCTGTCGCATGACGGTCTATTTTAATTTCGGTTCTGACACTTCGATATTTAAAATTCTTTTGTTAAATAGGAATGACATCAGATACTATCTTTTGTGCTTTTTTCGTCTGTCGATCTGTAATTTTTCGAATTTTTTTTATAAGATTTTTTAGTAGCAACTCGGGTGCTATTTTAAAACCGCTTACATTTTATGTTTTCTTGTTTAATGTATACATTTTGAAACAATAAGCGTTCATCCTTTCAATAAGAAAAAAAATATTTATTCGGCTTTGAACTTCTCTCCTGCAGTATTGCAATAAAAGTTGTGAAGCCTTCGAAAAACGGGGAACGGGGCAGAGCGTAATTTGTTTGTCGGGAAAAATGCATAAATATTGCTTGGCCATGTTATCTCCTCTTCGCCAGGTATGGGAATCATCATAACCTGAATTTAAAACAAAATTGAAAAGAAAATAACAACTGGTTATTTAATTATCGATTAATGAAGTTTTAAAATAGTGTCACTATCTCCTGGGAGTCCTGGGCATTTGGGACATTTTAAAACTTGTAAATTTATAACTAAATAATTAGATAATATTTTTGTTTCAAATTTATTTCATTTCGATGTTATATTGATTCCCATACCTAGGGAAAAAAAGGGCTAGCATGGCAAAGCAATATTTTTAGGGAAGTTGTGATTCTAAAACTAATTTATTAGCTCTATTTGACTGACAATACCTCTTAATGTGAACAAATAAGCTGCCGGGACTCGTTTGTGGGGTATGAGAACGTTTGACTTGGCTTTGACGTCACCATAGGCTTGTCCGTTCCAGTTGTCCCTTAAGTCTTGGTTTCCTCGGAGTCTGTCGCCAGAAAAATGCTACCGTTATTACACGTGGATGACGTCACCCTACCTGCCACCGTTTCATCGGAACGTTACGTTGACACGTAACTGGAAACCTAGCGAACTCGCTCAACTAACTCTGTTGTTGTTTTGGTTTTCGTCTTTGCATAACAAAAATGGAAAATTTAGGTTCTTCGTGATTTCTCACAAAATCAATGAGCATTTCTTCCTCGGCAAGCGTAAAACAACTCTCGCCTTCCGTCATTTCCTCAAATTTTAAATTTTGGGCAAGCGCACCGCACAACAGACAACAGCAAAAAACGTTGTCATCAGGATTTCCCCAACGCACTCAACAGCAACTCAATCTGGCGGTCGTGTTAAGTTGTCCGGCAACGCTCCCGAGGAAACCACTCTAGCGCAATCAATGTCAATAGTTTGAATGACGTCACTCACCGCACTTGTCCGACCGCTGAAATCTGTTGACGGACTCCGAGGAAACCAAGGCTTTACTATCTATAATTATAAAAGAGTCTGTCCGTGTGTATGTCTGTGGATCGCAAAAGACCTACTTAGACTGCTCTAAAAAAAATTGAAATTTTTAATATAGATTCCTTTTAATACCTACGTATGCACCTGAGGCTTAGTTTTTTCATATTTGATTGTGATTTTTAATTAATGTAATTAGTTTAAAAAAACGTCATCCACGGGGGAGTGCGGGACCATAACAGGGCTCGAAAATACATGGACCGTGCCGAAACGGGGGCTTGACGCCATCCTCTATTAGTTCGATTGATTGAGTTTGGTTGAGATATGCGCTCGCCCTAAGGCTGCTTCATCCTCTATTAGTGTTTGCTTTTTTAAGTGCGCATGCGCTAACACGAATTTAATTTTGATTTAATTTTGAGTGTATTTTCACAAGGGTAAGCATGCCTCAGAAAGGTAGCAATGCGAAGTCAACGGGTTCTCAGTAAGGCGGGACCATACCGCTAGTTTTTAGCAAATAACTTCAACGCAAACACGCACTCACCCAACACCAGACTGCAGAAAAGCAGGGGCACGATGATCATGAAGAACGACCGCACCACCAACTGTCCCGGGAACCCGATGAGATGTATCACGTGATTGGGCAGGGGCTGGAGGCTCAGTCCCAGCAAGTACCCGCTCACCGTAGCCCCGAGCAGGGACAGCAGAAAGAAGTTGCGGCGGAACCATCCCAGGCACTGTTGCAAAATAAAATTAGTTCGATTGATGATTAAGGTAGGCGAATACCCAAAATTCTAAAATTTTTACTATTACTTTAACCATTTCCAAATTTGACAGAGCGATTTCGAATATAATGAACATTGCGTTTTGGGCAGTTTTTTTCATTTAAATATAATTCATTTATTTTAAACGGTGTTTTTCAACTAAAAAAAGGGGTTTGCGCCAACACTTCTAGCATAAAAAGTTTTACATTAATTTACCTGAAATTTTTTACAGATGCTATTTCAATATATATCTGTGCCATGAACCTCTAACATCTCATGTAAATATAGTAGTTTTTTTTTAAATGTCCAAGTGTAAGTTAATAGAAAAAAAATCTTTTTTTTTGTGTGGTTAATTTATAACATTTTTCTTAATAACTTCTTTTCTTGTAATTTGTATAACTCTAAAGGGTCATTGCATGCATCAGTTCAAAACGAAGAATTTAACACATAATTAATGTTTATAGTATAAAGATTCAAATAAACCAAAAAAACTCGTGAAACAACTTTAAAGAACGTGACTATGAAAATGTTTTAATTTGATGTGTGGCAACGTTGTTAAAAAAGGAAGATAGAAAATGGAAGGTTGATGTTTTAAACGCTCTTGTAAATAATATGTTAAAACTATTAAATAAATTATAACGCTACCATCAGAGACTACTGAATATTAAAGTTATTCGTCACAGAACAAAAATTTGGTGGCAGCGGTGGGATTCGAACCCACGCCTCCGAGGAGACTGGTGAAGTAGTAAGACAATTGTCAGACACAAACTATGTGGTCAGATTTCCTGAAAAGGATAAGGATCACGTTTACCACATTAATATGTTAAAACCCTATTTCAAAAGAGTGGAACATGTAAATCTTTTGGCTTTAGGAGAAACTGAAGATGAAGAAGAAATACCAGTTCTTGAATGTGTTGATAAGTCAAATGGGTCAAAACTGTGTGAACTTTTAGAGGAAACCAGATTGAAATCTAATCTTTCGGAAGCACAGCTGAATCAACTCGAGAAACTTCTAAACCAATATTCTGAACTTTTCTCAAATGAACCTGGTTGTACGGATCTGGCCAAACATGATATTGAGTTAGAAGAAGACAAACCTATCATAGCAAAGCCATATAGGATGTCTCCACGTCAGACTGAAATTTTGAAAGCTGAAGTAAATAAAATGCTTGAACTGAATGTAATAGAACGAGGAGATTCGGATTTTACTTCTCCTTTAATACTTGTTGAAGTACCAGGGAAAGACCCAAGGCCCTGTATAGACTATCGCCGCTTGAATAAAATGACAAGAACTCAGTATTTTCCTATACCAAATATCGAAGAACTCATTGAGAAAGTATCATCAGCAAAATACATATCGGTTCTTGATTTAACCCGAGGATATTGGCAAATACCTTTAAGTAAACAAGCCCAGAGATATGCTGCCTTTGTAACCAGTTTTGGTACCTTTAGGCCATTAAGGTTACCATTCGGGCTAAAAAATGCTCCATATGATTTCAGTAGACTAATGGCTAGTTTGCTTCGAGACTGTGAGGATTTTGCGGTACCTTATTTGGATGATGTAGCCATCTTTTCTAATACTTGGGAAGATCATGTGAAACATTTAGAAGAAATATTTGTAAAAATGAAAACTGCCAAGCTTCACCTAAAACCTTCGAAGTGTCAGTTTGCTCGTGAGCATGTCAAGTATTTGGGACATATAGTTGGACAAGGCCAAAGAAAACCTGGTGAACTTAAAATTCAAGTGGTTAAAGAATTTCCTAGGCCTCAGAACAAAACCCAGATTAGATCCTTTTTAGGACTTGCTGGTTATTACCGACGGTATATACCAGATTTTTCTGTAATTGCGGCTCCATTAACAGATCTTTTGAAAGGAAAGGACGTAAAGTCATTAGTAAATTGGACTTCTACTTGTGAAGACGCCTTTGAAGAACTGAAGAAAAGACTTTCAGAAAGGCCAGTACTATACAGCCCTGACTTCACTGCTCCATTCATCATTCAGTGCGATGCTTCAAACGTTGGAATTGGTGTGGTGTTGTCCCAGATAAATCAGAATAATGAAGAGCACCCAATAATGTACCTCAGTAGGAAATTCACCCCTGTAGAACAAAAGTACAGTACCACAGAGAGAGAATGTGCTGCCATTGTTTATGCCATTCAGAAATTAAAATGCTATCTGGACGGGCAACAAAAATTTACCATACAGACTGATCACAATCCTTTGGTCTGGCTAGAGAAAAATACAGGGACTAATCCGCGACTTTTGAGGTGGGCCCTCACATTACAACTATTCAATTATGAGGTTGTTCACAGAAAGGGATGTCTCCATCAAAATGCCGATACCCTGAGTAGATTTCCATGAATTGTAATTTAGTTGTTGCATGCGTATACTGTGTAGTTCTGAAGTTGTTAGTCTTATCTTAATATTGTTAAGCATTTTAACTGTAATTTATAACCCTACTGGAACTTTGAAAAATTAGGCACATGTTAAATAGTTGCACTGATCCAAAAACTGCTAGGGACTTATAGAAAGACTTTAGGACTCTTTAAGACTTTTCATATTTAAAGACTCAGAACTTTTAAGACTTTTTCTCTTCTATCAAAAGTCTTCCCTTGGTGGGGAGGGGTCAAATTTTTGTTCTGTGACGAATAACTTTAATATTCAGTAGTCTCTGATGGTAGCGTTATAATTTATTTAATAGTTTTAACATATTATTTACAAGAGCGTTTAAAACATCAACCTTCCATTTTCTATCTTCCTTTTTTAACAACGTTGCCACACATCAAATTAAAACATTTTCATAGTCACGTTCTTTAAAGTTGTTTCACGAGTTTTTTGGTTTATTTGAATCTTTATAATAGGAGGAAAATTCAATGTGGTAGGCTTGTTAGCGTAAACCTCTTCTTTTAGTAGAAAAACACTATTTAAAATAAATTAATTATATTTAAATTTTAAAAAATGCCTTTAGTATTATTCATTATATTTGAAATCACTATACCAAATTTGGAAACGATTAAAGTAATAGTAAAAATTTTAGAATTTTGTAGAATTCTGGGTATTCGCCTACCTTAAAGCCCTAATGCATGAATTTTTTTTCGTCCCGAAGAAATATGTATCGTTAATACTCATACATTATGGGAAAAATACTTTAAAAAAATTAACTGCATTAGAATTTAAATAATTTCAATTTTTTTAAATTTTTGTATCTGATAAAAACCAACTACAAAATTTCAATTTTGATAATAATGACTAGAAAACTACTAAATATACTTTTAAATGACCCTCTTGAACTATATTTTTTAAACAATTTATTTGTATTTAGAACTAGTATTTTAATACTTTAAATACTGCCAAAAACGTAATTTCACAACAGTTAATAACCTCACTCTTTGATTTTGAATACACTTTTACTACTGTCGTCTATGAGGATTATTAGTAACTAAAACTTCAAAATGGAAAGTAATAGATGAAAAAACACAAATTTGTCGAAAACAATGGCATGAGAAAAATTTATTCATTTAAAAATATTATTTGAAGCAAAATTTATTTTGGTTATAAATCAGTTTGGAATGATTTCAGGAATGTGATTTTTGGATTGTTTATTAAGTAAGTGGCAAGGCGTATTTTTTGCGTGTATCCTGTTTAGTTCAAATTTACAATTCTTACTTTAGCAGCATTTTGGAGGAGTTTCATGTTTATAGTTATAAATAAATATTTAATTATTCGTAGAACTACAAATAAATCAAGCAGGCGATAAGGAATATTAATTTTATTTGCTATAGAAAATTAATAAAAATAGCTAATTTTGCTAAATTTATTCTAATGTGTATAAATTTTATATAGAAACTTTTTGTCGATGACACTTACTGTTACGAACTTAGTTGTTTCCCGTTAAGAATTTAAGTAACGGGAAAGTAGGCTATTTTAGTTCCTTTAGAACTTCTTGTTAATATTTGAAAAGATTTTCAAAATTCTTGATTTGTTTCAACATTTATTTACTTTAACTCCTAAACTTAATGCAATATTAATTTAAATATATTTAGTATATTCTTTATTCTCACTAAAAACAATATACTACTTAAATTTTAATATTTATAAGTGCAATATTTGACAATGTCGGAATACAACTTATTCCCACCCCCACCTGGGTTATAATTTATGCTTTTAGATTCCACACTTCGTTTATAACTTGAAATGTGGTTGTTTTATAATCGTTAAGGCTTTTTGTCTGTCCGTCACCCACTTCCACAGCCTGAACTATAGTCGTAAACGCAAGTGTGATACGTCAAAAGATTCAGCGCATCAAAATTAGAAGACATGAGAATGTTAGTAAAAAGTTCAAATTCGAAGTACTACTTTAATTATTAAAAAAAATCCTTTAAATTTGATGCTCATTTAAAAAGCATAAGATTAGAAGCCATTCTTATTAGAATTAAATCACCATTGCCATTCACACAATCGTTTGAGAAACTTTATTTCTTTTAAATAATAAATTTAAAGAAATTTATTGTTGCGACATAAATCAGTTTGAAATGACGTTAAAATTATTTTACAAAGGTTCTTTGATTGTACATATGTTGATACATGAAATGTTTTGCATCTATTTAAAAGCGAGGAATTTTTTGTATTTATTCTTTGAATATAACTACTTTTGCAACCGAAAAGAAATAATTATTGAATTTTCGAAAGAAAATAAATTAAACTAGCCAAATTTCGTGTAAATGTTTTATAAAAAAATTAATACTGTGTCTACGCATTTTCCCCCGTTGAACACAAATGTTGTGTGAAAGTGGAATAAGTGACATATTCTGTTACAAACCTACTTGTTTATGACAGTTATGGAATGATTTTACTGTGACCATATCTGCTTTTGTGCATAAGATGTTTCCGTGCTACTGCGGTATAGTCTTATGCTGAGGTCGTCATTTTGACATGCCAATCATGGCATGCTCCAATTTTACTGTTGACCATATCTACCTTGTGCATAAGATGTTTCCGTGCTACTGCTGTATAGTCTTATGCTGAGGTCGTCATTTTGACATGCTAATCTTGACATGCTCCAATTTTACTGCCGACCATATCTACCTTGTGCATAAGATGTTTCCGTGCTACTGCGGTATAGTCTTATGCTGAGGTCGTCATTTTAACATGCCAATCTTGACATGCTCCAATTTCATTGTCGACCAAGTCTGCCTTGTGCATGAGATGTTTCCGTGCTACTGCGGTATAGTCTTATGCTGAGGTCGTCATTTTGACATGCTAATCTTGACATGCTCCAATTTTACTGCCGACCATATCTACCTTGTGCATAAGATGTTTCCGTGCTACTGCGGTATAGTCTTATGCTGAGGTCGTCATTTTGACATGCCGATCATGGCATGCTCCAATTTTACTGTTGACCATGTCTGCCTTGTGCATAAGATGTTTCCGTGCTACTGCGGTATAGTCTTATGCTGAGGTCGTCATTTTGACATGCCAATCATGGCATGCTCCAATTTTACTGTTGACCATATCTGCCTTGTGCATAAGATGTTTCCGTGCTACTGCGGTATAGTCTTATGCTGAGGTCGTCATTTTGACATGCCAATCTTGACATGCTCCAATTTTACTGCTGACCATATCTGCATTGTGCATAAAATGTTTCCGTGTTACTACGAAGTGAATCAAAGATTCTTTTTGTGAAACACAATTTCAAAATGAATTTTGTCGCAAAAATAAATTTGTTTTAATTTATTATTTAAAAGAAATTTCTCTTCTTTATAGAAAGAATAATAGAGAAATTCTTTTAATTTATTATTTGAAAGGAAGGCACGGAAACATTTTAAGCAGAAGGCAAATATGGTCTGCAAGTTAAATTATTCCATAACCGTCATAAACAAGTAGGTTTGTAACAGAATATGTCACTTATTCCGCTTTCATACAATATTTGTGTTTAACGGGAAATAATGCGTACTCACAGTATTAATTTTATATAAAAAAACATTTACACGAAAAATTGGGCTAGTTTAATTTATTTTCTTTCGGAAAGTTCAATAATTAGTCTTTTCGGTTGCTAAATCAGTTTATATTCAAATAATAAATACATAAAACTCCTCGCTTTTAAATATATTCAAAACAGTTCATATATCAACATACAATCAAGGAATATCTGAAATGTATTTGACGTCATTTCAAACTGATTTATGTCGCAACAATAAATTTCTTTAAATTTATTATTTAAAAGAAACAAAATTTCCTCGAGTGGTTGTTGCGAATGGCAATGGTGATTTAATTCTAATAAAAATGGCTTCGTATGCTTTTGTAAATGAGCACTAAATTTTTAGGTTTTTTTTAAATAATTAAAGTACTTTGAATTCGAACTTTTTACTGCGATTTTCATGTCTTCTAATTTTGATGCGCTGAATTTTTTGACGTATCACACTTGCGTTTAGCATTTAAAGTTCAAGCTGTGAAAGCGGGTGACGGACAGACAAAAGGACTTAACGATTATAAAATATCCACTTTCCAAGTTATAAACGAAGTGTGGAAGCTAAAAGCGTAAATTATAAACCAGGTGTGGGTGGGAATAACTTGTATTTCGACGTTGTCAAATATTGCACTTATAAATATTAAAATTTAAGAAGTATATTTTTTGTGAGCATAAAGAATATACAAAATATATTTTAATTAATATTTCATTAAGTTTAGGAGTTAATGTAAATAAATGTTGAAACAATAAATAAATATTCTTTTTTTGATGGATATTATCGAATTTTAAAGTTCTTTTCAAATATTAACAAAAAGTTTTAAAAGAACTAAAACAGTCTACTTTCCTGTTACTTAAATATTGAAATTCTTATCGGGAAACAACTAGGTTCGTAACAGTAAATGCCATCTACAAAAGTTTCTAAATAAAATTTATACACATTAAAAATAAATTTCACTAAACACAGCATCCAGCTATATTATTTAAAATTCTGAAAGCCAAAATTAACTATTTTCATTAATTTTCTATCGCAAATAAAATTAATATTACTTATCGTCTGCTTGATTTATTTGTAGTTCTACTAATAATTAAGCATTTATTTATAACTAAAACATGAAACTACTCCAAAATGCTGCTAAAGTAAGAATTGTAAAATAAAACTAATCAGATGTACTTAAAAAAATTACGCCTTGCCACTTACTTAGTAAACAAATAATAAACAATCCCAAAATCACATTCCTGACCTCATTCCAATTTGATTTATAACCAAAATAAATTTTGATTCAAATAATATTTTTAAATGAATAAAGTTTCTCATGCCATTGTTCAGTTGGCAACAGCGATTTAAATGACTCGAAATTGAATTTCAATTCTAATTCAATGGCAAATTCGTCGACAAATAGTAGATTTATGTCCGTCCGATCGTACAGACAGACGGACAAAAATATGAAAATTGGGTCTCTGGGGTCATACCTTTCCAACAAAAAAAGAATTTTTAAGATCGGATTGATAGAACCGATTATGGAAGGGGTACGGACGGACATCGGCCGTATGTCAATACCTACTTTTTCATTTTTTTAAAATTATTTCGAATTAAAACAAGTTGGTTTGTTACAGAATCTGTCACCTACACCGCTTCCACACAACATTTACGCTCAGCAGGAAACACACCAACAACACCTCAGAAAGAAATTCGCCAAACAGGATCTTTAGCTAGTTCTAATTCAAACTTTTATAAGCCAAAATATATAATGTTCTTTAATCTTTTGCAGATTTGATAATTAATCTTTATTGTTTGCTAATTTCTTTGAAGTTCGAAGAATACTGATGTACTTTTTAAATAAATAAATTTTTTGCAGCCACAAGTTTACATTTCTAAAAATAAATTAGTAAAATTGTTGCTTTAAAATAAATGCGAAACTTTGCATATTTTTTTGCAAATTTAGAATTTTTTATGCATCTTTCTTCATTCACATATAATGGACTTTCAAAATAACTTTATTGTGCTATTACAACAATCCCAAATTGAATTATATCACAAAATAAATATTTTTTCGAGAATTTTATTTTTATTTTAAAGTTTCTCGTATGCTTTATGTAATGGTAACAGTGAAAAAAATTGAATAAAAATGGAATTCGCATGTTATTTCAATGTAGATTAAATTTTTAGTTATTTAAATTTTCAATAAGCTTCTAATTAAAAAATTTTAATGAAATTTGGAATGTAGCCTTAACTGATTTTTTGCTTCAAAATGACGTATCCCACTTGTTTGTGAGACTCGGTGCGTTCTGTGAAAGTGGGTGACAGATGGACGGACGGACAGCACGATTATAAAACCTTCCACTTTTTACGTTATAAACGTAGTGTGGAAGCTAAAAAGAAAAGTAGGCTAAAAATCCTTGCGGTGAGAATTTTAGGATGTTATTTGGAAAGAAATTTAACTTGTTTATTAGTCACAGTTTGGCTTTATACATTTGGCTGTGATCTTTGTGATGCTCCCTTTACATTTGGGAAGATTTATCTTAAATTAGTGGATATACTGTTCCAAAAACTTTAAATGAAGTAGGTTTGTAATAGAAACTGTCCCTTAGAACCATTTCCACATAAAATAAACTTACGGTAATTGTAAAAAGGTTTCGTGTTATGACTAATACTTTTTAATATTTTGCTAAAAGAATGTTTAATGTATGAAAATATCGTCATTTAAGTTAACACCATGTGCTATCTCGCTTTGCACAACAATGAGATAGCACATGTGGGAACTTAAGTGACCATATGTAATATAAAAATGTATAAAAAATTCATACACATCATAAAATTGCGTCAATATCAGGCAAATAGAAATTAAATTCCAATATTGGTATCAATCTCTGCTGACTTTTTTTTAATATATAATTTAATAATCTGAAATTTTATATGAAATTTGAAAAGAAACCCAAATTGA
This sequence comes from Hylyphantes graminicola, assembly GCA_023701765.1. NCBI lineage: Eukaryota > Metazoa > Arthropoda > Arachnida > Araneae > Linyphiidae > Hylyphantes > Hylyphantes graminicola. The sequence continues at coordinate 55,451,571 of CM043118.1, read as the reverse complement.
ATTTTTGCTACAATTTGAAACATTGTTTCTCTTGGTCTGTGGCATTTGCGGTTAGGTATGGAATAATAAATGGACGAAGGGAGACAGTAATATCTCCTTCTTTGCGTTATAAATTTAAATCCGACAACCTTTGAAAAATTCTAGCAAAAAGTTCTAAAAGAACTAAAATAGCCTACTTGCTTTTACTTTAAAATACTATTTGCTTTTACATGGGGTACTATACGGTATAGTCTAATGCTATCGTCATGCTTGAATCTTTGAAAATGCTGAATTTATTTGAAGCATGCTAAAATTGGTGCCTGCTAAAGTACACTGCTCACAAAAATTAGAGGAGCGCATGGTTTTTTAGCTCTTTCAACCCCAATGTTTCCATTTGGAATAATAAACGTGCTATTTTTTCTCACTAAGTTGAGCTTGCACTAATTTATCATTAGATGGAAGAATCATGTCTTTTGAGCATGTAAATAATGTTTGTTTTAATCAAATGAAAATATGAAAACATGGCCATATAAAATTCACTACCAAAAAAATTGACCCTAAATTTTCACGCTTGCATTCTCGGATGTTTAAAAATTGATTTTAACTCTTTTTGCAAATAAAAATTTGAAAAAATTATTGTTATAATTAATTCTTAATTTTTTATTCCCATTTCCTCCCCCCCCCCCCCCTTAAACTTTAGTTTACAAAATTAATATTTTTGCGCCTGTTTTCTTACCATTTCATTCTGGATGCATAATAAATCAATTTCACAAATTTTAGATTTTGAGAATGAAAAACAAGACGCTGAAACTGAAAGGGTTAACAAAGGTACGCAAAGTGCTCCCTTAATTGTTTTGAGCAGTGTAACAGCGACCATACTTGCATTCGATGTTTCCGTGCTACTGCGGTATAGTCGAATGCTATAGCTGATATTCTCGTCGAGCTTGAATCTTTGAAAATCTTGGAAAGGTTGGCAGATTTTAAGTAAAATTTAAAGTAATTAAAAATTAATTTCTGAAGACTAAATGATTTCTGAAGATTACTAGAATGGAATAAAAATATATTAAAACTTGTTTCACCATCGTACACAAGTTTTAATACTACGGCAAAATGTTTACACACAAAAACTTATCTTCCAAGACAAATTATCTGATATGTTGTATCAGAGGATTTGCGTTTCATTTACTAAAACTTTAATGTGAAATAATTTAACAGATGGATATCATAACCAGAATAGCCATCAAGATATCCATAAATTGTTCAACAGAAGGATATTCGTAACCATAAGATTTGGCTTAAGACTGTTCTTATGAAGAGTTGAAGCATGCTAAAAATGGACGCTGCCAAGGCGACCATACTTGCATTCGATGTTTCCGCGTTACTGCGGTATAGTCGAAGGCTATATGGTTGTTCACTACCGTCATGCTTTTACTCTATTCTAAATACATTTGTTCGACTTTTGTGACAACTTTTGAACTACTACTTTACTTTCGACCATACCTGCACTGTGCATTCGATGTTTCCCTGCTACTGCGGAATAGTCGAATCTGTGGTAGCCAATTCTCGTCATGCTTCTACCCTATTCTAATTATATTAGTACACAAAACAAAACGAACGATTTTAACTCAGACTGAGTTAATTTACACTCCTCCAGTGTCGAAAATGCACTCCCCCTATAGGAATGGATACTTTGTTTATTAAACCTCCGACAGGATCACTCCAAACGAGTGATTTTAACTTAGTTTGAGTTAATAATCACTCCTTTCCAGTGTCGAAAATGCACTTCTACAGGAGTGGATTTCACTCTTTTGTTTTAAAAGTGTAGGGCTTCTGTGACTACTTAGAACAACATGAAATTGTTCGATAGTTATAGAAACCCGACTAATTTATGGCCACCAATAAATCGGCCACAATACCTGCATTGTGCATTCAACGTTTCCGTGGGGTACTACACTCTTAAAACAAACGAGTGATTTTAACACAGTCTGAGTTAAATTTTCACTCATTTCGGTTTCGAAAATGCACTTCCCCGCGATTTTAAGGCGATTAGGAGTGATTTATGGCGATTACGAGCGATTTAGGAGTTAATTTCACTCCTTTCCATGTCGAAAATGCACTTCTTCTATAGGAGTGGATTTCACTCTCTTGTTTTAAGAGTGTATAGGTATAATTTTATGCTGATATTCTCGATATCCCGGATCTTGAAAAATGTAAGTTTGTTTCAAGTGTAAACTAAAATAGAGTTGAAGCATGCTAAAATTGGTGCGTGCCAAAGTATCAGCGACCATACTTGCATTCGATGTTTCCGTGCTACTGCGGTATAGTCGATTGCTATATGGTTGCTCATTTGAAAGAGCTTTGGCAACACAGTTCATATATGTAGCTCTATTTCAACCAAACAGCTGCTTTATCATAAATAAATTTGTCCTTTTTCTATAGCAACCGTTCTAAGCCAAATTTTATGGTTATGAATATCCTTGTGCTAAACAATTTATGGATATCTTTATGGCTATCCTGGCTATGGATATCCGCCTGTTAAAAATTATTTTACTCCATTAAAATGTTGGTAAATTAAACTCAAATTATCTGATACACCATATCAGGTGATTTGTCTTGGAAGATAAGTTTTAGTGTGTAAATATATTTTGATTCCATTGTAGTAATCTACCGAAATCATTTAGTCTTCAGTAATTTTTTTTTAATTTTACAACTTTAATGGGAATATTTCTTATGACGTCAGGCTCTTAACACTGCTATTTTATTGGTTGTATGTTTTCTTTGACAAAGTGTTGAAACTAGCTCAATATATAATACAGTGGTGGAAATTGAATTATGAACTAACATTCTTTTCGCCAGATATCGCTTTGTATTAAGTGTTAACAATTCAAATTTTGTGTGTTGGATATTCAGAGCACAATAAAGAAATTTCACACATAATTTTTTTCAAAAAATGATATTAAATTAAAATATATCTAATTTTAGTTTTTAAGCATGTCAAATGATGGAAATTGAATTATGAACTCAAATTTATTTTGAACCCAGGTACCAGATATTTTAACTAGTTCTTCATTTGAACTTCAAGGGAGCTTACTATCAGTGTTTATAAATAAGATTAAGGCCAAATTTGTTGAAATTTATCTGTTTTATTCCCATTTTACTAAATAGGAAAGCTTGCGGGACTGCCTGAAACCAAAAAGGTAAAAAATGACCCTAATATAATATTGTAACAAATCTGTAAGGGAAATTAGCATATTAATTAAAATATCAATAAATATAATTCATAAATATTTGAAGAATCATTCTGACTTCGGCAAAAACCATCATTAAAAAAGGTGTTACCCTCGTGGGACGAGAAACAAAAGCAGGATTATTGGACTGGTATCCCAAAAAGTTACCATTTGTGTCAGCACTTGTGCATTACAGGGCGAATTTGTTATGAACAATCACTTCCTGTAACTCCCAGAAGAGTAGGACAAATATTGATATCGCCGTCGAACTTGAAATGTTCCAAATTGAAGGCTGGTCCAAAGCTTACTCTTCACCATAAGAACAGACTATTAAAATATAGTCGTAACTGCATGAAAATGGATTGGGTGGGTGTGGAGGGAGAGAAATGTGGAAAAAGCGTCATTTGCTGAGGAAAAAAAGTTCAATTTGGATGGACGTGATGGTTTAAAATGTTATTGAAAGGATCTTCGGAAATAACCAAGATCTGTCTTCAGCAGAAATGTTAGTGGTGGAAGTTTGATGGTTTGGGCCCCGATATCTAATGATTGAAGAAACAAGGTTATGTTTCTGAATTGTTGACAAACATCACTTTATTGCAGATTAGTTCTAGAAAATTCTTTAATTCCTTTTTGCGTTGCAAAACTATGCTTTTGATTAGATTTTTATGCATGATAATGCAAGTATCCACATTTCATACGAAATTAAAGACTGTTTAATGAACTAAGTGTTGTTCATTTAGATCATCCTGCCAATAGCCATGACTTAAACCCCAAGAATAATGTCTGAGATCAATTGGTTTGAATAATTTACTCAAATGGAGTATGGTTTTAATGAAGTGTGCATCAGTTATGGAATAGAAGGACTTAATCATTAAAAACTGCAAATTGCTTGACCAAAACTTGACAATTAGTTTTGTGTTGTCTGTGAAAAACAAAATCAAGGAAGCATTAGCGACAAAAAATAGTTTTAGCAATTATTAATTGAGATTGAATGCAAAAGTTCATAAATCAATTTCCCTATGCTAAAACTAAAATGTCAACAAAATAAATTGTTTACGAATTTATATAAAATTTTATTTACGTGTATAGTTTATAATGCAAAGCCTGTATAGTATATAAAATTTAAATCGATAAAAATGCATTTAATAAAGAAAAACTGTTAAAAAACTGTCAGTTCATAAATCAATTTCCACCACTGTATATACTAAAAAGTATTTTTGCAAAGTACTTTTTTTTAAAATTATCTTTAATAGTTACTGAGAGACACCCCTTAATCTCTAAAAATACACAATTTTTGTGCAATAAATTCAGAGGCCGTATCACTTATTTGTAGTTAACATTTTATGTTTAACTCTGTTTTTAATGGAAAATAAAAAAATACCTTTAAAATTAACTACTAAAAGAACTTTTTTAAAAGTTTGAAAAAAGTTTAATTTTTTTTTTTTGGAACACTAATATCGTATTGACCCTCGTACAACTTAAATTTTTTATAGAAATAAATGACAGATATCTGTAATCAAAGGCTGAAAACTGATATATGGATCTTTTTCTCTCGGACTAGGGCAATTTTAGAACTAATTAAAACTTTAATTGAATCGGTGAGTGCGGAAACCACTTCAGTAAAAAAAAAATCCGAAAACTCGTTTTCAATGAAAATAAGCGTAGAAAGGCAAGATGCGTGTTGGGTGAAGAAACTACGTTAGTCTGTTGAGTAGTTCCGTAAATACAGGACGTATGTTTCAAGTGTTGAGTGCAGAAATAGAGGAGGAGTTATTACGTTGTTTCTCCCTCCTGAAAAATTTGAAATGTGTGACTGACGTTGTTTCTGCACTCACCGATTCAATAGTTCGTAGGGAGGTTTTAAAAAATATCCCCTATTGGTGACGCCTGGTCGTAAGAGGTTAAATCACTGTTGTCACAACATCAATAGCATGAAAAACTCTACTTAAAATTAATAATTTGGTCATGAATAATTTTGATCATATGTAGTGCCATGTGATTCTTTATTTGGTTACTAAGAAAGCGGAAATACGGTCCAATTTTTAAGCATTAACGACATGAGTTTTAATTTGCATTTCTTCGTTTATTATTGCAATTTTTACTTGTTTCAGGTTTTGTTATTCCTAGATATTTTGAAAATATCGGTATTATTTTACAGATTTTTTATACAGCACGTTATCATTACTTAAGAATAAGAATCTCTCTCTCGTCATTTAAAGCGTTGGCGACAGTTTTCAACGCGCCAAATGTCGCCCGAACATATGCTAAGATTTGACCCAAGTTATCTTATAAAATTGTACTTCGCATTGCAAATAAATTTGCAAACTAGGGTAGACTGACTAGTGAATGAATAGGCCCCAGTGAATGAACAGTTGGTAAATACATTTAAAAAGTAAGATTAAAAAATCATTCCACTGGATGGATTGGCAACACCGAATTCCTCTCATCTAGTAGGAAGCTATCTGACATCTCATTGGTTGTCCTGGTCATTAATTAAAATGCAACATGTTTATTGACTCTACATTTTTGTGTTCATTCACTGGTAAAAGTACTGTTCATTCACTTGGCTTTTGTACCACTTTTTATTTGGACCCCTAAAAGACCCAAAGCAATGCAATATAAAGTCATATCCTTTTTTGTAGAATTTGTATATGACAGATGTGTTCGCATTGTCCTAAACCTACAAGCTATATTTCCTTAAAATGTATGAATTTTCTTAAAACTCATTTTGCTTAAGGGGTCTAAGGAGTCTTAAAAATGTGCAAAGAAGATACTACAAAGCAAATTTTGATCTTTCATGTCATTTTTGAACTACTGAATGTATAAGAATAATTTTTTATATGTAATTCTACAAGATTTATTTATTATAAAACAAGTTTTAAAATTTATGAAACTTTAGCCAAAACTAAAATAAATGATATTAAACATGAAGGTACTTGAACACACTGTGATTAGGCTTGCGCGGCAAATTGTGAGGTCAAAATTGAAAAAATGAATAAGAACAGGACTTTATATTGTACAAATATGTACAGACTAGGACTTATACCTAAATTCTCAGCTCAATTTCAATTAGAAATTATTTTTTTAAAAATTTAAAATCAAAATTTTTAATTTTTTAATAATTTTTTTAGAAAAGTTCTTAAAATAATTTCTAATTAAAATTGAGCTGAGAATTTAGGTATAAGTCCTAGTCTGTACATATTTGTACAATATAAAGTCATTTTCTTGGTCATTTTTTCAATTTTGACCTCACAATTTGCCGCGCAAGCCTAATCACAGTGTGTTCAAGTACCTTCATGTTTAATATCATTTATTTTAGTTTTGGATAAAGTTTCATAAATTTTAAAACTTGTTTTATAATAAATAAATCTTGTAGAATTACATATAAAAAAATTATACTCATTTATTGAGTAGTTAAAAAATTACAAGAGATCAAACTATGCTATGTAGTATCTTCTTTGCACATTTTTAAGACTCCTGTGACCCCTGAAGTCCGACCGCTTAAAACTGTTGACGGACTCCGAGGAAACCGAGGCTTAACTGGGGCTCTACATTCCGACTCCCGTCTCCAATAGCCCTCGTGTAGCTCTAGTACAACGATACTTCAAACTCTTCTAAACCTATCCCTAATCCTCTTGCAGCTCTAGTGTGACGTTAATTTAAACCAAAACAATCAAAATCCCACTCACCCCGCATCCTTCGTCCTTTCCCGTTTTCTTCCGAGATTTCGCGCGCTTTTTCTGATCCTCATTTTTCGGTGCTTCGGTCGCCATCTCACTGGTTCGAGGGTCACACGATAATGAGACCCAGAGTTGAGAGAGTAAAAAAGAGCGACTCGTAATAACACGTGATATCCTTCCGCAATCCAATACCCTCGTTTGGTGATGGAAAGTAAATAACTGACTGATGTTTTTTTATTAATATGCTGAAGATTAAGAGCCGATTGACCGTGGGTTTCCAATCCCTCTTTGTTAATACAATGAAAAAAAGATTTTCTATGCCACATTTCTCCGACTGTATTGAATAATTTTACAATTTTTTTTTAAATAAATGTAGCTTACTCACAGTTAGGTTTTAGGTTTAGTTTTTAATTAAAATCCAACATGTTTATTGGCTGGACATTTTTGTGTTCATTCACTGGTAAAATAACTGTTCATGGCTTTTGTACCACTTCTTCTTTGGACCCCCAAAATACCCAAAATGATGCAATATAATGTCACCTCCTTTTTTTATAGAATTTACATTAAATGGCAGATATGTTCACATTGCCATTCACCCAGAAACTACATTTTCTTAAAATGTATGAACTTTCTTAAACAAATTGTCCTAAAACGTTCATTCACTGGTAAGCTTAACTTAGCCTGGCCTTAACTTAATTTGTCCTACATAAACTGATCAGGACGATAGTTGTCATTTTTTTTGTTTACTTGGATAAAATTAATCAGGAAGCTCATTTTTCGAGTTTCAAATTTTCTTACCAATCGTATCTATTGGGTTAAGTTAATAACGTCTGAACATTTTATGCAAGTCTAAGTGACACGAAAAAATAATTTAAAAAACTTAACGCATTTAAAAGCCGATGGTAAATCCTATTAACAATTTCCTTACCAAATTAAAATATTGCAATTAGTTTTAAAATTTGTTTCGTCTAACTTAACTAGATCCTACATTGTTCAGTAATATGGTCTCCGTTTCTCTTCTAATTTATGTACTTTACTTATGTCTTCATGATAAAAAATTATCTTTTTTTTTATTTCACACTAGCAGTATGGTCCCGCCTTACTGGGAACCCGTTAACTTCGCATTGCTTCCTTTTAGAGGCATACTTACCTTGTGAAAATACACTCAAAATTAAAACAAAATTAAATTCGTGTTGGCCCATGCGCACCTAAAGGAGCAAACACTAATAGGGGATGAAGCAGCCCTAGGGCGAGCGCATATCTCAATCAAACTAATAGACGATGGCGTCAAGCCCCCGTTTCGGCCCGGACCATGTATTTTCAAGCCCTGTTATGGTCCCGCAATCCCACGTGGATGACGTTTTTTTGAAACTAATTATATTAATTAAAAATTTCAATCAAATATGAAAAATCTAAGCCTCAGGTGCACACGTAGGTATTAAAAGGAATCTATATTAAAAATTTCGAATTTTTTAGAGCAGTCTATGTAGGTCTTTTGCTATCCACAGACAGACACACAGACTCTTTCTTTTATTATTATAGATTGAGAGTTTACTTTTTAACCCTCTAATGCATACTGTTGCAGTTTGGCAACAAGTAGCATAATCCACTTTATTCTATTAAATAAGAGCTCCCTCTCGACAAATCTGTTTTTTCATCCATTGCATTTTATTTTGAAGTTTTAGTTACTAATAATCCTCATAGATGACAGTAGTAAAAGTGTATTCAAAATCAAAGAGTGAGGTTATTAACTGTTGTGAAATTACGATTTTGGCAGCATTCAAAGTATAATAATATTAGAACACTAAATAAAAACAAATTGTTTTTAAAAATTAATTATAGTTAAAACTGGTTATTTTGAAATATATTTAGTAGCTTTCTAGTCAATTATTATCAAAATTGGAATTTTTTAGTTAGTTTTTGTCACATGGAAAAATTTTAAAAATTGAAATTATTTAAATTCTAATGCAGTTCAATTGTTTTCAGTATTTTTCCCATAATGTGTGAGCATTAAAGATACAAATATATTTTTTGGAGATGAAAATAAAAATTCATGCATTAGAGGGTTAACACCTTTCAATCTAAGCATAGAACATATGTTCTTATAAAAAGACTTTAAATATCCCTATCATATTAAACACTGTTCTTTATTAATACATTTTCTTTCATTCCAAAATACCTCTGTTGCCTCATTAAAAATATTTTTTTTTCGTTAATTCGAAATGAAGTGTTCGAATAAACATCGCCGCTGTTCTGTTTACGGCCCACGCATCTCAAATAACATTTAATTTTATATATATTCCTCGACCATTTTTTGTCTTCTTCAAGAAGTGTTCTAAATTATCTGCTATCAGTAGAAATGGCGTCTCTGAAAGGGTTATCGTTCTTGACCAACTTGTCTGCACGGTGTATTATCTCAAGATGATCTACGTTAAGAGGTTTTGCTATCAAAATAGAAGCGTGTTTTCATGGCGGGTATTGTACGAAAAATGCTGATTGTTGTATCACTTTATTTTGCAAGTTTATCAATGGGCAGTGCACCATTCAATGAACACATTAAATTAATAAAAAATTATAATTAGGGAAAGGGGGGGGGGAAGGACTACAAAAAACTATGAATTACGTAACTTCCCGAAAAATTTATTATTCGTTCAATCTACAATCTATACTATTACAATAAATCGAAAAACATTTATAAATAAGTTACTTATCAGAAAGGGAAATTTAACGGTATACTATTTGTGAAATTAACTCATCAAATTCAAGTAGAAGGTAGCGGTTTTTCCAGGGTGCTTTTCATTACGTCTGGATATATTTTTCTGCACTCGGATATTATCTGTAAAAGGTATTGCTTCTGTTTTTCATCTTTTCTAATAGTGTCACTAGGGAGGAGGCAAAAAATAAAATTCGATTTTTTTTGGTGCCCCCCCCCCCCCCCCCAAAAAAAAAAGTTGCCATTTGACCAAAAAATGAGATTGCCAAAGTTTAAGCTTAATCGGAATATATTAACCCGTGCCTCATCGGCCCTAAAGTTGCGGAAAATTGCTGTTTTTCCGTAAAATACGCAGTATTTCCGGTACACAATTCAAACGATTTATCCTATATGCGTAAATATAATTTTATATTAAAGCTTACATTCTTAGCTTTAATTTGAATACCTACACGTTGCATATAAAACGTATATATTAAGATAAAAAAAATAAAAGAGATGATTAAAAATATCGATTTTAAAAAAAATATTTAAAAAATTAAAAACGTTTTATTATCCCTCAACTTACCTTATAATTTCGTTAATTGATTGTCTATAAAATATTTAAGTTGTGCAGGGCGTGTTTCCCGCAGTGTTAGAAATTGGATGAAAAGTTTTTAGGAGAAATTTGTGCTACTGACTTAACCCTGTAATGCATGGCTTTTTTTTCATCCCGAAAAAATATATTTGTATCTTTAATGCTCATACAATGTGGGAAAAATTCTGAAAAAACTGGATAAGAATTTAAATAATTAAAAGTTAAGAAAAATTGTAATATGGCAAAAACCAACTACAAAATTCCAATTTTGATAAGAATGACTAGAGAACTACTAAATATATTTTTAAATAACCCTCTTGAACAGTAATTATTTTTTCAAAACAATTTATTTGTATTTCGTACTAATATTATTATACTTTGAATACTGCCAAAGACGTAATTTCACAACAGTTAATAACTTCACTTATTAATTTTGAATACACTTTTACTACTGTCATCTACAAGGGTTATTAGTAACTAAAACTTCAAAATGGAATGTAATAGATAAAAAAAACACAGATTTGTCGAGTGGGAGCTCTACTTTAATAGAATAAAGTGGATTATGTTACTTGTTGCCATATGGAAACAGTATGCATAAGAGGGTTAAATACTAGGAGCTAATGTACAGAACCTGATGGGAGCAATTTTGTGAAAAATTTAAGTGAAAAAAATGGAAATTTTATGTAATTCGTGAGTGAAAACATGAGCATAATTTGCCATAGTTGCTTAGTTTTAGAGTCAACGGAGTTCCTCAAATTCAGGAGAGCTGGAGTTCCAAAATTTTATTAATCATAATTATAATAGACGAAGTTTTAAGAATTTACGATCATCGGAGTATCGCTTAACCTCTTAAGACCCGAGCAAAATCCTACACTTGTATTCTTAATCTAAATATACTTTTCATACAAATATATGCTAAAAAGTATGTTTTTCAAAGTAATTTTTTAAAACATTGTTTAATAAGTTAACTAAGAGACACGTCTTAAGCGCTAAAAATACACATTTTTAGCCTACTTTTCTTTTTTTTTTTAATTCGAAGAATTAAAAAAAATGAAAAAGTAGGTATTGACATGCGGTCGATGTCCGTCCGTCCGTCTGTCCGTCCGTACCCCCCTTCCAAAATCAGTTCTATCAATCCGATCTTAAAAATTCTTTTTTTATTAGAAAGGTATAACCTCAGACACCCAACTTTCATACTTTTTGTCCGTCTGTCTGTACGATAGGACGGACATAAATCGACTATTTGACGACGAATTTCCCATTGAATTAGCATTGAAATTCAATTTCGATTCATTTAAATCGCTGAATTTAACTACAAATGCTACGGACAAGTGAGATACGTCAAAAAATTCAGCGCATCGAAATTAGAATACATTGAAAATTTCAGAAAAGAATTCGAATTCGAAGTACTTCAATTATTTAAAAAACATCAACATTTAATGCTCATTTAAAAAGCATAGGAAGCCATTTTTATTAGAATTATATCGCCGTTGCCATCGCAACAATTGCTTGAGAAACTTTAATTCTTTTAGACAATAAATTTAAATAAATTTATTTTTGAGACATCGATCAATTTAAGATGACGTAAATATATGTTTCACTACGAGATCTTTGTATGTTGATATAAATTGTTTTCATTCTATCTAAAAGCGAGGAATATTGCAGACAAACAAAAAAAAAACACTTTATTAATTTAGAAATATTGCATATTTATTCTTTGAAATATAAATTTTTGCAAACGATTTAAGTTATAATTATTTAATTTTCGAAATAAAATAAATGAAACTAGCCGAATTTAGCAAGTAAATGTTTATTGAGGAGTAGTTTTTTGGTTCTTGTTCTACGAAAAATCAAATATTTATTTATGACTGCAAATAAAGCTGTGTTTAGTGAAAGATGCTGTGTTTAGTTAGATGCTGCGTTTAGTGAAATTTATTTTAAATTTAAGGTGGAAAAACGGTTCTTGATATCACTTACTGTTACGAACCTAGTTTTTTCAAGATAAGAATTTTAGTAAGTATTTAAGTAACAGGAAAGAAGGCTATTTTAGTTCTTTAAGAACTTCTTGTTGTGCTATAAATGCAAAACAAAAGGCCGTATCACCTATTTGTTGCTCACATTTCATTTTAACATTGTTTTTAATGCAAAATGCCTTTAAAATTAACTACTGAAACAACCTTTTGGAATTTTTTTAAGAACTCTAATATAGTATTGATTCTAGTTCAACTTAATTTTTTATAGTAATAAATGACTAATACCTGCAATCAATGGCTGAAAACTGATATTTGAATATTGTTCTATCGGACCAGGTCAGTTTTGGAACTAATTAACTTGTTAATTGTTTGTGGAAAGGTTTTAAAAATGTCCCCAAATGGGGACGCCACGTCGCAAGAGGTTAAGTATCGCCAGAATTTTGCGATTTGAAGATCTCAGTATAGAGAATTTTGACAAATTCAAAATCGTTGAAGATTAAATCGTTTAAGATGATTTTCGGCAAGATCTTTGGCAACCACTTTAATAAGTTGATAGTGGCTATTAAAAAAAAGCAATAACTGACACTAAATTTATTTTAAAGACGCAAAATTGAAAGATTTGGTAGCATTTTAAGACAAGCAATTATTAATTTCGAACCCTGGATTTGCGTGTTGAGTTGCCACAGTTCTAGCGGCATTGTTTTCATTTTTTTCTTATACAAATACAAATACAAATACAAAAATACAAATACAAATACAAAAATTGTCGACCAACAACAGGCCAGAGGCCCAGCAAGGTTGGTCCAAAATAAATCTAATTCTTTACCAGTTTCCAATAGTTATCAAGATTCTTCTTAAAATCTTCCACCCTCTTCGAATACACAACATGTTCTGGTAAAGCATTCCACTCATTGACGACTCTATTGTAAAAATAATGTTTTCTAACCTCCCTTCTAAAGCATGACTTATTCAACTTCTGACCATGCCCTCTGGTCCGGCTATTTAAGGTAAAACCTAAGCCCTCCATGTCTCCCTGTTTAATGAACTTGAACAACTGAATTAAATCACCCCTTGTTCTCCTATTTTCCAGGGAATACATGTTTAACAACATGTATTCCCTGACATTACATTTACAACATGTTTCTTCTGACCATTTACCTTGGTGATAATTCGATCTAATTATTTCACCTTAATAAAGAAAATTATTGGAATTGATTAACAATTTGGGTCAGTGTATGTTTTCATGGCGATTTCTTCCCATTGTCGTCTCTAGTTGTTCGGTTCGTTGTCGTGAATGGCAACAGCTCCAGCAGTCTTGTTTTTATTTTTTGTCTATAATTAGTTTTGTCTGTGTATTCGAACATGAATCTTCGAATAATATTTTACTTATTACATTTTCAAAAAGCCAAACTTCTTGCTGTGCTGTAGATTGTTCAAAAATTTATTAAAGAATGCTGGTATAGAAAGAAAAGCTTTTTCATCTATGAATGTCATTTTGAGAGCCAAACCGAAATAACTATAAAAAACGTAGGATGAGGGGAAAATGAAAACAAATGCGTTACATCATCTTAAGGTAGGCGAATACCCAAAATTCTTCAAAATTCCAAAATTTTTACTATCACTTTAATCTTTTCCAAATTTGGCATAGTTATTTCAAATATAATGAACAATGCTTTTTGGGGATTTTTTTTAAATTTAAATATAATTTATTTTAAATGGTGTTTTTCTACTAAAAAAGGTTTACGCTAACAAGTCTACCACTTTGAATTTTCATCCTATAAACATTAAATATGTGTTAAATTCTTCGTTATGAACTGATGCATGCAATGACCCTCTAGAGTTACATACAAATTACAAGAAAAGAAGTTATTAAGAAAAATGTTATAAATTAACCACACAAAAGATTTTTTTCGATTAACTTACACTTGGACATTTAAAAAAAAACGACTATATTTACACCAGATGTTAGAGGCTTATAGCACAGATATATATTGTAATAGCATCTGTAAAAAACTACAGGTAAATTAATGTAAAACTTTTTATGCTAGAAGTGTTAGCGTAAACCCTTTTTTTTTCAGTTGAAAAACACCGTTTAAAATAAATCAATTATATTTAAATAAAAAAAATTGCCCAAAAAAGCATTGATCATTATATTTGAAATCACTATGCCAAATTTGGAAAAGATTAAAGTAATAGTAAAAATTTTAGAATTTTGGGTACTCGCCTACCTTAAATTCATCATCATTCCCATTGCAGGTAATTTAAATAAATAAAATTCATTTTTATCTTTATTCACCAAATAAACAAAAATTTACAACGAATGTAATAAACATACATAAATACAAACAATATGCAACAAACATAACTTCACAAGTTAAATATATATCCACACCGCGCGAATACTAGTGTTGTAACGAAATACATAAATCAATATAAGATCCTATACTTAACCAAATTATATACATTTGGCACCATTTAGCTGCTTATTCGGTTAGATTTTAACCATAACATATACATAGAATGTTTAAAATGTAAGCTTTAAATACATAAAAGAGGCTTAAATATTAAATTAGCCTTAAATCTAAACACATTTTATATTTAGCATGCAAACGTACTGTTAATAAGTATAGTCAGTTCTATAAATATAATGTATTCTTTTTTTTTTTAAATCGCAATGGCTGTCAAAATATATATTAATATGAACTTTTCCTCCACGTTTAAAAATAGTGAAAATAAAACAAATTTAAAGGGAAAATATTCTCTGTTAATAAAATGAGTAAGTTTCAAATATATTCGTTATCTGCGTAATAAAATGTATGGATTTTTTTTAAAAAAAACTTAATATAATTAATAACAGAAGGATATTTTCGTACTTTTCCATTTTGTGGGTTCAAGCGATAAAGTAGCTAAAAAATGTACACCGAACCCAATATTTCCAATGGTAACCTTTAACTGTGTATACTGTGTTTTGCCGCCAGGAAATTCCGTTTGACGCCAAAGATTCCATTCGGCAACATTTGAGCACGTAAAATGGAAAAGTAAAAAAAGTTAAAGTAAGTATGGCGTAACAAAAAAAACTTAAATTATCCAACAATAATTTGACAGACATTGCGATTTTAAAAAGTCATTATATTGTCCACAGAACTGACCTTTCCTCTGAAATACTGCTAGGATAACATGTTATATAATTTGCAGATATTTCGCGCTTGTTCAAAAAGCTTGCTAATATGTCTTCAACTGAGCAGTTCATCAACTGCCCGTTGGTCGGATACAATAGTTGCGCGGTGCCTGCATTTCCATTAATTGTTAAAAGAGCGCCAATATCAACGTTTTAACCCTACTACAAACAAATTAATTTCAAGGCATAGAATTCAATGTAATATTTAACTGTCACATAAGAGGACTCTCTTTGGAATTCCACATCTTGAAAATCGTAATGTTATTCCTATGGAAAACATTTGCAAGTTAATTACAGCCATAATTTTATTAAAAAGGTTACTAGTTTCTTGTTTCATTGTAAAGAACGAAAGGAACTAAAAGGATGAAACTCATTTGTTTTGTGAAAATCACATATTTAGTATTTTTAATAATTTTTTGAAGTTAGTAAAAAATGGAGTAAGCACTAAGTTCTAAATAAAAAAATATTAAAAATACTAAATATGTGATTTTCTCAAAACAAATTAGTTTTATCCTTTTAGTTCCTTTCGTTCTTTGCAATGATACAAGAAACTAGTAACCTTTTTAATAAAATTGTGGCTGTAATTGACTTGCGAATATTCTCCATGGAATAACATTAGGATTTTCAAGATGTGAAATTCTCAAGAGAGTCCTTAAGTTTTATTCAATTCCCTTGTGTCCAGGTTTCGTGAGTTAAAATCCAATTTGTTTTACACGATTTCGTATTTGTTCTGTGAGTTGTCAGTAGATACTTCCTAAATGCCATGTTATTCTGAACTGTTGGGAATTTCGTACATTATTTCATAAAAAAAAATATTCATCCTTGTAGGCCCTACTGCTGTTTGGTGAAATGTTTTCACCACATTTCTGGAATTAGGTGGAACCGCTTTTTCCGGTATTGGTTTAAGAAATCTGAAAAGTGTGCATTTAGTAGAGTTTGACTGAATTGCAAAAATATGGTGAAACATTTCACTACACAACCGTTGCAGCTACTAGGAACTATATTTTGTGGTAAAATCAAGTAATATTTGACAGTTTTACAGCAACAAGCAATCTGAACAGTGTAATCAAGGAATATTTAACAGTATAACTTAGGCACAATCTGTAATTCCTCGACATAGAATGCTGAACTAGACATAGATTTTTATTCATAAACTAATTCATAAAGTAAGATAATTTATAGTGTAGCAGCTAATCAAAATCTTAAAACTCCGATATCAATTTCTGTTCTAAACATTTTTAAAGTTGTATCAAAGATATAATTAAATTCAAAAGTAATGCAACACATCATATGTACATCTTTTACAAATATAATTAAAACAATATATTGACAATTAATTTATTAAAACACTTTCTTTAACAATTTTTTAAAGATTGCAACTGAATTGAAATTTAACTAATTTAAGACTTTTTGAACATAATTTTGATGGAACATGCAGGCAAGACTAATAGTATTTTTTAAGGATAAAATCTCTTTATTTACTAAGAGTTCCTTGGTTTTTCTAGGAGAGAAAAATACTTCATTTGCTTTTCCGATGAATCTGTGTAATCACAAAAATATTTGCTTAGCCGGTAAAATATCTTAGTGTTTCTATATTATGTATTAGCCATCTTTTAAGTATTTTATATGCAATATTTTGATCATAAGCATACATGTCTTGTCTACCACATCAGCACCTAAAATACATGCTTTTCGACTAAAATTACGTTATTTAAATTTATTATTTATCGAGTATAAAGCAATTTCTAGCTAGGCTATTCAGATGTCTTGGAGGAAAAAAACACTTCATCGACAGGAAATTCCTCCGTATCAAGCCTCTTTGGCCGCATAGCGAGTCGTCGCCTAAACTGGTGCAAGAAAACCAGTTTCTCACTTGGTTCTTCTTTAGCGACAACTCTGAAACGATTATAACGAGAGAAGAATCAAGGGAGAAATCGGTTTCCTGTCACCAATGTCGGCCAAGCAGACATGTAAATGGGGAAGATTCCTAGTTAATCGAGGTTTTTTCCCCTAGAATCTTCAATTATTATTAACTATTCATAAATCGACTAGATCCTAACGGTAAGGCCATACTCGTATCAATACTGATCAAAAAATCTTCTCAAACCTCTTTTTTTCTCTCGTGGCTTAACAACATTTTGGTACTGTAGTACCAAAGAGCTATCTATGTATTCATTCGTTTTGAAATTACAAGTTTCACGAAATAATTTCTTTTCCATGCTATCCCATTTTTACCAAGTATGGGAATCACCGTAACATCAATTTAAAACAAAATTGAAAGTAACATCCGTTTATTTAACTAATAATTTATTAAGTTTTTATAAATAGTATCCCCATCTGCTGTATATTTTTGGCATTTTAGAACTTCAAAAATATAAATTAACTATCTATATTTTACATTTTCGTTTCAAATTTGTTTCATTTTGATGTTATGTTTTACCTGGGGGAAAGAGCTGACATAGCAATTAACAATTACATAACCGGATGTTGTTGTTGTTGTTTAAAAAATAATTGATGTTATCAAATTTTCACAACTTATGGGAATCATTATAACATGGCAAAGTAATTCTTTTGCAAAAGTTACGATTTCAAAACTAATGCATTAGCTCTATGGGACTGTCCCTCTTAATCATTAAAGGGACCATTCAAATGGGGCAGAACTTGGTTTATTTGTGGAGTTTAAGACAACTGCTGACGTAAACTGTAACGTCACTGTAGGCGTTACCGTTCCAATTGTCCATTATGGATATAATGCATTGTTGGATAGTTATGGCACGAGTATGACCAAAGTTCTAATGTATGGCTATTAACGAAGAATCCTAAAAACCGTCACCAATCAAACGTTAGTCATTCGAATTCATTCTATAGATCAGCACCATATTTGGAAAGCTTTAATATTACCTTAAACTTTATTTTTAAATAAATTAAGAAATGATTTTAAAAAATATTTTTACACCGTTGCGCCTTTGTATATTTATTTAGTACAGTCCGACTTCATTCCTTTCCAAGTTTACAATTATGTTTTTATCGATTGTAAATCTTTTTTTTTTATTATAATTTTAATAGATTCACGAAATTCGGGAGTTTTAATGTTTAACCGAAGTAAATTGACTTTTAAATTCAGTAATTATAATATAACTTTTTTAATAAATTTTGTACATTAAATATTTTAAGGTTTTGTAAAATCAACAGTTGAACTTTGGAATATATTAGTTTTGTAATTTTATAAATTGCTTTATTTTAAATATTTTTCCTTGTTAATTTATTTACAATTTTAATTTTATTTACATTATTATACAAACAGTCTGTACACAACTTTCTATCAGTTTATTAGCATAAATATTTAAGTAATTGATGTAAAATAGCTGCCACTGATGTTGAATCAAGCACTCGAGAAATCTTGAATTATTTGTTATTTCCTTTTCTGATTTTATATTAACTGAACAATTTATTCGAATAATTTTAATAAAAATTGTATAAACATCATGATGTGTATGGATCAGTCTACTTCAAGAGATGTTGCAACTTTTTATATATAGTAAAATTAAATTATAACATTTAAATTTAGAAGTTTTAATATTTCATGCATAAGTTGTTGTTTTTTTAAATCAAAATAAATACAATTTAACCAGACTTCCGTTACTTGTTATCTATTCTAAACTTAAGTAAGATAATGTACCAAAATTATAGTCTCAAGAACTACATTTTTGATTCCTTATTGAGCCATTTCGAACACTTACTACTAAACAAAGTATAAATACAATAATAAAGTTATTTGAGATTTCAATTATTTCAAATATTCAAGATTGGTAGAAGATTAGACATTTTCACTAAGTGTTCAAATTTAGTTGAGAATCTTTTGGACAATGGTAACAAATTACTCAAATAAAACTCTTATAATACCTAAAAGTTAGAATTAAGATTTTTTATTTTTTAAAATAAACTTATTTTGTAAGTATTCTAGTTTATGTTAAATATTCTCGCTAAATAATGATCATACCATCCAATTTTCTATCTAAAAATCCAATGAGCAATTTCCAGGCAGTTTAGCTTTCGCAAGAAAGTTAATAATTTTCAATTTGTCTAATAAACAATTTCAATTTTTCTACAATCACCCGACAATACTTGTCTACAAGTGTCACACGAAAGAAAAAAAATGACAATTTCGTTAACACCGAAAACTAAGAAAATGCTTACAGAAATAGCTTATTTCCTTTGTTTAGTCTAAAATAGTTTTAAATTTTTTTTTCAACTTTAGTTGACGCGCTTGTGTAACGCTTTCACTATAAATACGATTTTTTAAAATGAATGTTCAACTACGGTGATATCTATTACTATTTAAAATTCTATTATATCTATTCAACTGCGACTAAGTTGTTTCTAAGACTTAACATTTTTCATTATAGAATAGCAATACCACTAAAAAGCAACTATATATATATACAGGTAAAGACTAAACATTCTATAGAATGTTTAGTCTTTACCTGTCTTTTCTGCAAGAATAGTACCTGCATTTGATGTTCATATTCATTTGCTTCAGCATAAGCAAGGTACTTCGCAAAGCATTCAAGCGGCGAACTTATACAAAGTCTAAATATTACATTGTAAATAAAATGCGTTAAAGCGTTGTTCACAAGTACGCATTTAATGTCAGCGAAAAGTTTAGCATGCTTAAGTCTCAATGTTTATATACGCAGAAGCAGTCTAAACGATTCTTGTAATGCAGCTTTCTGGAAAATTTGTAGCATTAAATATGTCCTGTCTTTTGTCGGTAGCACTAAATGTTGCGTTGCTGTAGATGAGGTGTAGTCTTTACTCCTATTCATGCAATGGGCAGAAACCAAAAGCGAAATGTCCTATTTCTTGACTTCATCCTTGAAATCTGCTACGGGAGCTCAGAAGACCTTCTATTGAAAGCGTTCTTCTTTACTCCTTTATTACGTTAGCTTCTGTCAGATCATATTCTTCTAAATCTTTGAAAATATCTGATTATCGTGTTTCCTAATAGTATGGATAATTCAGCGTTAGTCTCGTTTTATTGACTTTCATTTAAACCTACTCCGCCAACTTAAGGTAAAATAATATTGGTAGTATCAAGCTTGTTTCAAGGTGAACCTCGTCATTTTTTTTAAAAGAAGCTTATTTATATTATCGGTATCAAGCTTATATCTCGTTTTACCCCTTAATGTTTTACCCAAGATTCTTCACAATAAAGCTTCTAAATATTATCGGTAAGCAGCTTGGAATCGGGTTTTATCCTTTAAAACTCTGATGCATATTTTAATTTTGTAATCATCTATGATGAGAAAAAGCATTCTTAGACTGTTAAGCCTACATTCAAGGCCGAATTTCGAATTTTTGGTCCCGTTCTAGTGGTCTCCTAAAAACGTGCGTAGATATAGTCAACTTGTGTATCCCGTTCAACTTGCGAAAACACTGATACGGATTTTTACTTTGCAATAATCAATTATAAAGAGCATTCTACCTGGCAAACCAAATCTTCCAAAATGTCGAGTTTCAATGCGGTCTCGTCATCAAATCGTAACCGAAACGATCCCCTGAATATATGTATGTAAAGACACCATCGATAATGAAACTTCTAAATAATCATAGGTATGAAATATGTGTACCAATGCAGATTTTATTTTGTAATCAAAAGCACAGTTTTAACTGGTAAGCCTAAATGCCAATTTTCGAAGGGTCTCGTCAACCCAAATTTCACCAAAATATCGAAGCGGTCCCCTGAAAACATGTGATGACATCATCAATACTGAAGCTTATGTACTGTTCTACTCCTTTAACGTTAATGCAGCTTTTTTCAGTGACAAAAGCATTCTAACTTCTAAGCCTACATTTCCTTCCAAACGAAAGGCCGAGTTTCGAACGAGGGTCTCGTCATCGTCGATAATGAATCTTATGTCATGTTCTACTCCTTAAACACTCTAATGCAGATTTTTTTTGCAGCAATAAAAGCATTCTTAACTGCTTAGCCTGTAGGTCGTGTTTCGCAATTCCGTCGAATATCGCAGCGGTTCTCTGAAAACCTGTATCGAGACATCGTCGATACTGGAGATTATGTCTTGTTCTTCATAAACTAATGCAGATAAAAGCAATCTAACTGCTACTAGCTTAACATTTCATTTCAAATAAAAAGCAGAGTTTCGAAATAAAGGTCTCGCCATCATTCAATCACACCGGAATATTGCAGCGGTCCCCTGAAAACATGTAAAGACATCATCGATAATGAATCTCATGTCCTGGTCTACTCCTTAAAACGGCTAATGCAGATTTATTTTGTAGCAATAAAAGCATTCTAACTGCTAAAGCTTGTATTTTCTTCCAAATAAAGGGTCGAGTTTCGAAATGGGGGGTCTCGTCATCATCCAATCACACCGGGATGACGAATCTGCCTGGATGTAAGCAATATCGAAGCTTATGTCCTGTTCTACTCCTTAAAACACTAATGCAGATAATTTTTTGCAGCAATGAAAGCATTCTTAACTTCTAAGCCTATATGGGCCGAGTTTGGAAATGAAGGTCTCGTCATCATTCAATCACACCGGGATGTCGAATCGGTCCCCTGAAAACATGTGCTCGCTTCTTGGGGTGTACGACACCCGACCCCCTCTCATTCTAACAGCAGGGCTGGTCGAAGAGGGTGGTGGAGGGGGAGGTGGCAGGTGGTCCGTGTCTATGTCCGGGGCCCTGACGACTTCTTGCGAGATCTCGGCCATCCTCAGCAGGCCCCCACCCCTTGGCGGTAACGGGGGCCCTTGGCTCGAGGAGCTGCCCCTGCTGCCACGCGACGGGCCCCCGTGGCTGCTGCTGCTACTCATGAGCCCCTGCATCCCCTTCTCGATGGTGTAGGCCCCCTCCATGCCGTTGGCTCGAAGTCGCTTCTGGGCTTGCAGAGTGGCTCGCAAGGTCTTTTTCTTCTGGAAGGAAGAAAAAGGTTTCAAAAGGGGATATGAGCTGGTGATTGGATTGGTTTGAAACTAGATTTAAAAGTCTTTTGGGTTAGCTCGTGAGCCTCACAGTCGCACTTCTCTCCCCTCCCCCCCCCCCCACCTTTAAGCGATTATCAAGAAAACGGCTTGAACGTCTTTGTTCTCACCCACACTCCCTTTTCTATTCTACTAATTTCCCGACTTATACCTCATGGCCTCCAGGGAGCTCGGATTTGCCTGGCATGCGAAAGATCTTATAAATTCGGGTCCGAACATTTCCAAAATAACTGCCGACCTCTAAACGTTTTGTGCAAGTAAAAGATCAGCCGAATAATAGTACCTTGAGTAAAGAGAACACGTATGTTAAATATTCTCCAAAGTCTCAACGTCGCGTACGAAGTCGCTCCTAAAAGTTGCGTTGATTTCCTACACAGTTGTCCGCTTTTGACTTTGGCTCTAAATCATGGGGCCCATTACCAATAGCTCTCGTGTAGTTCTAGAGTGACGATAATTAAACCTAACTCCTGATCACACTCTACTTTGTCTTACTAATGTTGTACTAATTTCAAACCGTTCCTAATCCGGGTAATGATCTAATGACATAGATGTTTACGCTGTTGCCTTGGCAACCAGTTATGGGGGGGGGGAGTTAAGTTTAAATTGTTCAATTATTTTCCTGATAACAAGGTAGGTACTTTAAGGGGTCACAGGAGTCTTAAAAATGTGCAAAGACGGTACTACAAAACATAGTTTGATCTTTCATGTCATTTTTGAACTACTCAATGTATAAGTATAATTTTTTTTATATGCAATTCTACAAGATTTATTTATTATAAAACAAGTTTTAAAATTTATGAAACTTTAGCCAAAACTAAAATAAATGATATTAAACATGAAGCTATTTGAACACATTGTGATTAGGCTTGCGCGGCAAATTGTGAGGTCAAAATTGAAAAAATGACCAAGAAAATGACTTTATATTGTACAAATATGTACAAGCAAAGACTTATACCTAAATTCTCAGCTCAATTTTAATTAGAAACTATTTTAAGAACTTTTTTCTAAAAAAATTAATAAAAATTTAAAATTTTGATTTAAATTTTTTTAAAAATAATTTCTAATTAAAATTGAGCTGAGAATTTAGGTATAAGTCCTAGTTTGTACATATTTGTACAATATAAAGTCATTTTCTTTTCCATTTTTTCAATTTTGACCTCACAATTTGCTGCGCAAGCCTAATCACAATGTGTTCAAATAGCTTCATGTTTAATATAATTTATTTTAGTTTTGACTAAAGTTTCATTAATTTTAAAACTTGTTTTATAATAAATAAATCTTGTAGAATTACATATAAAAAAATTAAACTTGTATATTGAGTAGTTAAAAAATTACATGAGAGATCAAACTATACTTTGTAGTTCCTTCTTTGCACATTTTTAAGACTCCTTAGACCCCTTAAATAATGAACTCATTCCGACTGGCAATGTAATAATGTTAGTTTGTTTTATTTTTCGTCTGAATTCACAGCAGACTTGCATGATTGAAAAATCGAGAAGCCCACAAATGCATTTTTAAATCAAAGATAGAAAACTAATTCAAATCCCAGTAACCATCTCAAAAGTTTGCCATGATAAAATTTTAGAGCACGTATACACCTTTTGTTTGATAAAACTGCTACTGGCAAGAATATATTCTGCATCATTTTAAAAATGAAAAAAATCTTCAACAGAAATTTATATTTCTCTCCTTCATTACCAATTACGCTAACCCTTTATAACTACTCTTTTCCAAACTTGAAATTGATTGTTAAGCACATATTAGTTCTGTTCTGTTCCATTTAAAGAACTTATTATTCACATCAACGATTAAGATCAAAAAGCACCACCCACCTGTTGTACTTTTTTTCGATGAAAAATTTGTAATCTATGATGATAATCTGCGAAAATTACTGTGTCTCTCTTTAAATCTCTACTTTATGCATGTTAGAATAAGTGATATTTGAAACAATGTATTCGCGCTTTCTAAAAAGAGAATCTTAATGCGAAAGATACTTTTAGAGACGAAGATTTTCCTCTATGCTTTTCATACAAAAATTTTTAAAGAAAAGGCTTTCGATGGAAATTCTCCTACGAACTTAATTACTTCTTACATACATTCAACGATTAAATTGCCGTGATTTCTTCGAACCTGCAGTGGTTACTGGGGTATGAATTTTTCATCAGATCATGCATATAAAGGAATTAGAACTTTGAAGTTAAGATCACTAGGGTGGTACTTTCGATAGAGAGAACTTTCAAAACATGCTCTGGTCGGGAATACAAGACAAGACTAACGGTCAATGTCGTCCGATATGAAACTGCAAAATTGCAATAGAATATAATGTTTCGGTCGCGGATCATCTGACCACCATTCAAAACTAAACCTAAGCGCAAAACACATCGACCAAAAACCACCCTGCTCTATAGCATTCTAAGGTACTAAGACGAACAACCACGAAAAAGTGATGCGAAACATTGTGTCCACTTAACTTGAACAAATGATTTTCTTTTTCTACAACACAACAAAAATACGACAGATATTTACATACCCCAGCTAAACCACGGTAGGTTATAAATTTTCATCTAAAAATTCGCATATTGTACAATTTAAATGCAAACTAACTTCTCAAAAGGCATAATATTTTCCTGTTATGTCTATTAAATAAGTTATTTATCATTTCTGCTATATTAATCAAAAGTTTTGTTAATTTTATTCATTATTTTGTTAAAATGCGTAAAATTAAAATGTTTTATAATCGTAAAATTTTGTTACAAATTCTAAAATTGAACATCAAAATAAAATGATTTCTATTACAATCAAGCAGTTTTAATTTTTTTGTAACAATATTATATGGTAGTAAAAAAATAATCAAATAAAAGATTTATAATATCGAAAATTAAAAAAAGAATAACTTTTAAAATGTAAATAAAAATTGTAGCATGTGCCTTTTGAATATAACACAGTTGTACTTATTTTGTATAGAACACCGAAATATGTGAGATAAGTATCTTTGTTGTTATATTCTTCGGTTTCAGTAGCGGCTTTAAGTTGGGCTAAGTTAACTGCAATGGCATTAAAATTGTATGATCCGACGACATTGACCGTTAAAGTAAGAAAGTTTCTTCCAGAAGAGGACAAAATAGACAGATGCAGAGTTGAACGAAGGATAGAAGATAGAAAAAGACAGAACATGCAAGACAAGACGCGTAGAAACAAGGAAATGTATAATCCAAACAGCTTTTGTTTGCTGCATGCAGTCATGCTAACCAAGTTTTGAACTTTAAGTTGTAATAACTTCTCGCCAATGTCTTTGTTTCAAACTTTCGTGTTAAGTTTAATTTTGTTTTCTGTTTGCAGACTCTTGGTCAAATTAGAGAACTTACGAAACCCTCATTCATTTCCCCGTTCACTTAGATTGAATTTTCCGTATGCTAATCCTCAGTACACTTAAAAATATTTGTGCAAGATTGCACCAGAATATTTCAACTTTGTATCTGCTACTCACTATCTGGAGCTGATACTTTCAGCGTTTGTTGAACGTTGTTTAAGTAGCTATTGATCCGGCTGTCAGGCTAATCGAGTGCAAACTAAGCTGTTGTGAACAAAAGCTGTTTGGTATCTCCAGAGCTGCATCTCAAAAAGACAAGGTACACATGGGTCAGAGTAGTCACAGACGCTGGACTCAGTAAGCGAACTGCTCATGCCAAGATTGGGGTTGTTTTTGAAGTTTTGGTCTTACCTCCTCCTTGCTGGCAACCTTCGAAACGAAGGTTTTGGGAACTGTGCCCGAAGTCGACGGGGTTTTCTGTGGAATCAGGGCAAGGGCTTAAGACATCATGGCAACCCCAAACACTCAGACATAACATTCATCAATCAATAAATGTTTCGGCAAGATAAACCTTACCAAGTAATTGATATGCTGATAACAAACAAATTTTTTCGAAATTGAGTTGTTAAATATGTTTTTTAATATAAAATTTAAAACATTGTTATTATGAGTTTACCCCATTGTATATTAATCTTAAAATAACTTAAAACCGAGCAGATTTTTTAATGAAACGTAAATTTACATTTACTGTAAAAAAAAATAGTATGCATACATGTGAAAAATGTTTTATAAAGAGTGAAGCATGAATGTTTCATGAGAAAAAGATAGCATGAAAAGTGTGGTGAAAAGAATCAATATAAGAGGAATGCATAGTGAGGTGCTTTAAAGTAAAATAGTACAAGGTAAAATGAATTGTAATCAATTATAAAACTGATTTCCGAGTGAGTATGTTAGAATCAAAATCAACGAATTCGCTGAAGAGAACCTATGTATGTTAATTATTTAAAGACACTTTTAATGTTTGTTTTCTGAGTTTTGAATTTTAAAATAGACAAAATAGTCTTTACTATAAAATTTTGAAATATAATGGACATTGACTTTTAACATTTATATTTTCTTAATGAAACAATGTGGGAAAAATTGCATGAAGGTTGTTTTTTAGTTGGGGCCCTATCTTTTGGGAACCCAATAAGACTAGAGAATAACACAAGATATTGGAAAAGAAAATAGGTCTAAGTAGATAATTAGAAAGGTTATTGGACGTACCATTCACTAAAAATACTACTATCAAGTCCATAAGTTTAATAATAACCACTAAACTTTACTTTTTTTTATTTCAATTTGCTAACAATCTCAGTCTAATCCATATAAACTAAAACCTACTTAAAACTAGTGGATGTTAGTTTTGATTCTAACCAACTCGTACATTGAAAAAAAGAGCACTAAACAGTTTAATAAAGTTGTTTCAGTGGGGAGTGTGTTACCTCAACGGCCCCCCTCCACTTGTCAGCGGCGTGTCGCGCCAGTTCGAGCCTCCGCTGCTTCCTCGTCTGGTGCTTCTTGTAGATGATCTCGATGATGATGAGGCCCACTCCGCCCACGATCCCGGCACCCACCAGGATGAACACCCCTGCGCAGCAGATAGAAAGGGTCAGTGTCGATATACATTAGGTAATATATACCTCATTGCTACACACGCCTATGCCGAGAACTCACAGCTCATACAAATCCTCAATAGTCAAAATACTTGCATCGAAAGGATCTGTATCCATATACATTACATCATCTTGTCTCTTGATTTATGAGAGTAATCTTTATTTAAGTTAAGTATATCAGTGGACAAGAAATCTAGTATACTGAAAGGATTGTGCTGACTTTGCGCCTCGCTAGAGCTACACGAGGGCTCTGGCGACGGGCGTCATAATTTAGAAGCACAGTCAAGTGTCGATTACACCTGATTCTGTGCCCAAGACTATAATGAAAAAAACGGTATCGATATTCTTTTTAAACTTGCTTTTCGTCTGAGAAGAAATTACTTGGTGCGTAATGAGAGTTAATAAGGTACGTAGCGTAATGAGAGTAAATAGTTAATAAGGTGCGTAATGAGATGAAATAGAGTTAATAAGGCTCGTATATAAGAAACGCATGTGCAGCTTAAATGGACATCATGAAGCAGGATTATGAAGCAGGTTAAATACATTGTTTAAATTAAATCTCTTAGCATTTTACATTAAACAGACGAAGTACAACATTCGTTGTACTGTACAATATACATCGCATACTACGCATATTATTAAGCATATTATTAATTATTGTACTATAAAAAAAGTGCATGCTGGAATTCCGATATACATTTTTAAGATCAGAATTTCGCTATTAATCGACATTTTTTTCTTAAAATTTTAAGTTGTAAACCTTTAGTATTAAAAATGTATTAACTTTATAGTGATTGACTATTAATAGGGTACATTTCATCTAATCAGATACAAATAATACGCATAAAGCATAAATAAACGGTTCAACTGTTCTTTCTACCCACCTGCCATATTCTTCAAGCCCAGTGTCGCGGGAAATTTTTCGTTTTTCTCACAGGATTCACTGCCCAGCAGGATCCACCGGTTATCCAGTTCTTCCATATAACCACCTGGAAGTTATTATACATTTATACACTCAATCAGATAAATGACTTTCTAACATAATATTTTTAACCACATTCACAGTAGTACCAATTTACCCTGGTATTAAGATAATTGGCGTTTTATTCTAACAAGTCTGAGATGTCTCGGGTCAAATTAGCTCTTTTGCGCTATTAAATAAGGCGTTATCCTAAAAGATTATTTCCCTTTTTTTATAAACAGTTGCTTCTGAAGGGTATATTCCATAGCAATATTGTGTTCATACCCCTATTTAAAGTTCTTTTAATGCCGAAAAACTATTTTTTTTTCACATTTCTACACCTACTGAAGATAATTTCTGCAATAGCAGACTAAACATCTTATAATTTTTTCAGTGGTAGGTTAGACTAACCAGTGAATGAACGTTTAAGACGTCCTGTTCGCCAGTGAATGAACACCAGGATATAATGACCAGGACAACCAACCATATGTCAGATAGCTTCCTACTACATGGGAGGAAGTCAGTGCTGCCAATCCATATAGTGGAATGATTTTCAATCCTTACTTTTTTAATTATATTTACCAAATGTTCATTCACTGGGGCCTGTTCAATCACTGGTCAGTCTACCCTAGTTCTTTATATGCATGTCTGTTGGCTAAGTGGCAGCTTATTCGGCAAGCAACCTTTACCATTTAAGCGGGGTTACAATTGAATGCTAGTGCTCGTAGCTCGGGAACTAAGGAAGCGACCACTCACTCTCGTGCATGCCGAGCAGTGCGAGCGTGACCTGGTCGGCCCACAGCGAGTGCTTCTGCAGGCCGATGCCGTACCCCGAGCGGCCGAACTGCTCGCCCGCCGTCACCAGGTTGCAGTCCTGGGCGGCCTCGTACTCCAGTCTGCTCGAGTCCCAGATGAAGGCGCTCAGGCCACTACCGAGAAAAGAAAAAAGTAAGTTAAATTTTGTTAAAGTTAAGTGATTAAAAATCACAAAATATTTTTAAAACTAACAATTTAAATCGCTAATTACTTCATATCATCGTTTTGCAATAATTCCTCTGAATGTCCACAATTACTACAGAGAGAAATAAAGTGCGCCAGTACACAAAGTATCGAACTAGAATTTCTTTTTTAACTAAGAGGTCTGTAATACTTTACTTATGTTACACTACTCAATAAATAAATGCATTTAATAGCATTTATATACTCTATAAGGTAATTTCAATATTTTTAAAGCCAGGAATTTTATAAAGCAGCTACCATTTACGCATTCACGATTTTCAAGAAAATATTTTTATAACGTCCGATAGGTATTGGAAGCTCGAGTACTGGGTATGAAGTCCGTACCTCTTTTAGTTCGAGATGTAGCTTTGTTTCAACCACACAGTTATAATATTACATTAATGTTCAACACCACATTTCGGAAAGTACAAAATCTCCATTTCATATTTTCAACCCCAATCGCCATGCTTTCATTACCTTATATTTCCTTAGAGAATTGGAAGTAAAAAATCTGAATTGATGTAAAATAACTAAAAACTGCTGCTTAGGTTACGCTTGAATTATCGTCGCACTAGAGCTACACAAAAACTGCTGCTGAAATTTTCAATATAAATCACGTGACTGACAACACCTAGTGACTTACAATCTTTCCCCTTTTCAACAACGTAATAGCAATATAATTTTTCTCACGATTTCGCAAGGAGATGTAATTCAGAACTGAATGTCTTACATAGGGAGTGGTACCCTCAAATAGGCCAGAAGTCCTTTTCGATCGGTTTTAAAGACTTTTTGCTCAAGAACAGTTTAAAAACGAAAATTATACAACGAAAAATATACCAATTGATCTTCGATTTAAATGGTATCTTAAAATTAGATATTTTTATTAATATACGAAATCTTTCTTCACTCACTCTGACTTGACAGCGGCTATGGCCTCTTCTGCGCTGTCGTAGTTCTTCCCCTCCATAGTCCTATACATATTCGAGAGCTCCACCTGGCGGCGGAAGTACATATCCACCGAGCTCCCTTTCACTGTTGCATACTTGAAGTTGTCCATCGGGTTACGCAGCTACAAACACAACGGCTACATTAGTCAAAAATTTTATTAAAAATATTCTTAGTTAAGTGAGAAATGCCATTTGTTAAGTAAGTAACACATATGGAATGTGTGTTGAAAAAAATTATTTTCATGCTCACACAACTTGACTAGTAGTGTTCGAATATAAGTGTCAGTAAGCATTGTGGATGGTGAGCGTCCTCAATTCAATATTATCACTGTAAACGCCGGAAATATACATTTATAAGTGGATCCATGGTTAAGTAGTCAAAAAGTATGCGAAGCTTTTTGTGGCAACTGATGAATTATAACATAGACTAGACACGTTAAGCATCACACCATATGGATTTCAGAACCAACAGTGAATTGATTTGGAACGTAGAATGAGGTGTCCAAATCATGATCCAAGTCAAAAAGAGTGAACGGGGTCAATTTCAAGCAGTTCGACAGCACTGGGAACTCATTATAGACAGTGCAATTTATACACAAAAAATAATTAGCAAATCGCAGAGGACAATGTTAAGTCAATTGGATCTCTCGCTTGCGACGGGAGGGAAAACTGTACTTACGACTTGCATCATGATCATATGAATTTGCATTCTAATAAACTATTTGCGCCAATAATCTACGTTGCTTACTTTATGAATCTTCTCATGTGTCACACGCTTATATTTTCGAGCAGCACCAAAATTATAGCTAAATTTTTTATATACCTGAAATACGATTTGAACACCTCATTTTTATATACTAACTAAAAACATTTTAACCCGTAACTGGTAACATCTCGCTGACAAACACTCCCAGTAACATCCGTCTATCAGACTAAGAGTATCAGACTAGACTATCAGACTAATTGGAACTAGCGTCAATCGTGGAAAACTATCCGTCTATCAGACGGATATTACCAGTTACGGGTTAAACAGTGGAATGGTTCTTCAAGTATTTCGTACCCTGGCGTCGTTGATGCCAGTAAGCGATGTCTCTGGCCTGTCCAAGACGAGGAAAGCGGCCAAGTTGGCAGTGTAGGAGGCGACGACGATCATAGCGAAGCCGGCCCACACCATGCCCAATACACGGGCACTGAAGCTCCGCGGCGTGCCTGCGAAGCAAGGGTTACAATAATGTAAGACGGACCATATTTAATAAATTTCGATGTTTATTAATTACCAAACTTAAAATTCATAAATTATCAAAATTGTTATACTTATCAGTTATTGTGGCTAATATTTATTATCAATTATTAAAAATGCAATTACAGTAAAACCCCGATTTTACGTCCCCCGAATCTACGTTTTTCCCGCATTTTACGTTTTTTTGGTCAGGTCCCAGTTTTTTCCGCATACTGTAATGCTAATTTAACCCGCATTGTAAGTTTGTTATTTATGGAATTTCCCGCATTTTACGTTTTCCCTGGAAAGTAAAAAAAAAATGAAAAAATGTTTTAAAATAAGCACTATTTTCCCCATTCCACAGGCTCCTGTTTTCTGAACCCGGTTTCTCATCACGGATCATGGTTTGACTACAACATTGAAGGTGGCTGTTTAGCTCGCGGTGGTCGCATTTTTAACCTTTTTGTGCCAAAATATGCCGAGTAAAAAACGCAAAAACTTTTATGTTACTTTCTTGTTACCAACTTCTCTGTTTTCTGCTACGTTGTTAAAAAAAGACTAATGCCATGTGGAGGAAAAATGTCTACATTGCTTCTTACGGTTTTACTGTGCTGTAATAGTGATGGAAGTGATAATTTGCATGAATTTTTGAAATTCTACGTATTTCCCGTATTATACGTTTTTCCCGCATTTTACGTTTTTCTTTCCCAGTCCCTTGAGAAACGTAAAATCGGGGTTTCACTGTATTATCATCAATTGTATCTAATATTTATTATCAATTAGTAAAATCATTTTCTAATACCAAAGATACACGCAAATTATTTGATAATTTATTTCAAATACAATAAAATTCACACGGCTGTGGCTTGTAATATTCATTGAACATGCATATTACATGGATTTTATAGAATATTGCAATATATATTATGAAATACTTCAAATTCCAGTTATGAAAAATAATATGGTGCAATGTAAAGTTCAAGCTATATACCTTCTCCAATTCCACTGTTGAGTAGTACTCCCCATGCAAACCAGATGGCGCTCGAGAGGTTGAGCGCATCCTCTTCTGTTGCGTCGCTACTTGGCAGTTTATAACGACCAAAAGGTGAAAATCTGTAAATAATATAGAATGTTATTTTTACGGTCGAGCAGTGTAAGTGAAATTTTAGTCATAAAATAAAGATAACATTTCCAAGGATTTTGTGGCTTCAACCCATTTCCAGGACCGCCAAATTATTAAAAAGCAAATACATTTATTCAAGTTTATCTACAATCATGATAATAAATGAAGAGTACACGGGAAAGAAGCGATTGATTCATTAGGCGGTCGCCCGCTAATGTCTGCTTGGCGGCATAAAACCGGTTTCTCTCTTTCTTCTTCGCTTGGTCCAAGTGTCGGGATCTCCTTTCGCCTGAACTTGGTAGCTAGGAACCACAGATATAGTAGTTAAAGTACTACATTGGCATATCACGTGACCTACAACACTGACTTCATTGCTTGGTCGTCCCGTCGTTAGCATTGGATGTCACGTGATCTGCCACTATATTACTTTAACTATGATATCTATGGTAGGAACTGGTTTCCTTACACAAGTTTAGGCGATCACTCGCTATCATCGCCAAAGT
Organism: Hylyphantes graminicola; assembly: GCA_023701765.1. NCBI lineage: Eukaryota > Metazoa > Arthropoda > Arachnida > Araneae > Linyphiidae > Hylyphantes > Hylyphantes graminicola. Next base: position 55,418,526 of record CM043118.1, on the reverse strand, counting down.
GGCCTGCTAAGGAAACTTCTCTGAAAAATCAATCTGTTTTTCCCGTGTACTCTTCAAATAAAATTAAGGAGTTGCATATCGTTTTGAAAACAAAAACTATCTTTTGCAAACGCTAGGATTTCAAAACCCACCACAGCGCTCTTGCAACTGTAAGAGAAAAAAAACGTCTGCAGAACCTGAGTATGGAGAAAACTCGCTTCATCTTACAAGTATAAGGTAGATTCATAATTTGTTTTGAATATAAGTATTGCACTATGAATAATCCAAAGTATTTTGGGTTTTAACAAAATATATATATATATTTTTACGTGCATAAATGTATATGGAAAAGGCTTGAGTAATTAAATGCGAATGTTTCTTAAATATCTTTTTATGAATGATCTAACTCAACGACCAAATATCTTCGAACTCCTTGATATAAACATGTAATAGATCTTTTGTTTGGTTGAAAACTATGACGACATGTTATCCATTCGGAGTCTACAATATCGGTATCCAATAAAAAAGTTGATGCATACTCATAAGCTGTCCCTAATGTCTAAGTCTAAATTAGTCTACACATAGATATTTAAAGGATATAAAAAAATAGATTTTTTTACAAGTATGTGATAGATGTCTTATAGACATCTCGAACGTCTAATGGGCCATTAGATATCCAGTAGACAATAGTGTGGGTTAACAACTCAGCACGACGAAATCGCAGACACGGACCTCTTCTCTTGCAGAGGCAGTATAAGACTAACAGCAGTAACTTTTCAGACTGTCCTTCAGGACACTGTGTGCTAACAAAACTGAAACTGTCCTGACCTGTCCAGTAGATATAGCGCCAGCGCCACCACGTGCACGGAGACCATGACCAGGATCCACAGGGTCTTCTGGAAGGGTTGCAAGAAAGAGGCCAGCGTCGAACTTTTGGGGTGCTAGTCCGGAAAAAAAACAGAACACAACTATTAATTTAGACATAACAGGTAATTTATTTGTAGTTTAATGTAAAACGATACAAACGTAACGTTAAAAAAATTTGTTTAACTCTTTCAGTCCCAGTGATGAAATTTGGCATCATCATGTTTCTGATCATAATTTTACAGAAATGTATAGGGCTGACATCTATTGGAATACATAAAAAATATTTTCTAATTAAAAAAAAAAGTTTGAAGAATCAAATGATTTGCTTTTTGATATCATAAATGACTATAGACGATCAGAAAAAAACCCTCTAAAATGATTATGCCAAATTGTCATTGGGACTGAAAGGGTTAATGTAAGATACTTTATATTAACCGAACTTAATACAAATCCCCAAAAAATACTTTAGATTATAATAATAATAATAAAAGTAATATTTTTGCCGCCTTTTAATTTTCATTCGATTTTTTTACTTTTTTTTTTCATTGAATGCGACCCTTAATTAGCTTCAAGTCAAGTTTTCAATAATACTAGTACAATTCATCAATTTGTTACAATTATAAATATTCATGTTGACCTAATTGTGAAAAGGTAACAATAGTAAATTTGGGATGTGTGACAGAATCTGGGTGTCTTTTAAAAGTTTTAAATCGAATGTATTTTATTTCATTATTAGCGTTTCTTCATTATTTTTAAAGTGTGAGTTTGTCTTAGGCGCGTTCACTTGAGCCATCGAATCCATGGAATGAAGAGCAAACTCAGCAATTTTTTCCTCTTGGGGATTTTCGCTGAGGCAGAACTGGAATCGCAGGGTTCGTTGGGATGTTTCGAAAACCCTCTAATAAAGGAGGGTTTGACGTTTCATTCCAAGGATTCGGCCACAGACGGCCATATTGGGTTAGAAATCCTGCCCGATAACTTTTTCCTCTAATGGAGGGTTTGTCATTCCATTGATTCGATGACTCTTGTATACGCGCCTTGTATGTGTTGTTAAGAGTAGTTTTCTGTAATGTTTCTCCGACTTAAAGTGTGCTATTTTTTTGTTTCATGTATAACCTTGCATTTGGATCATCGAATTTTTTATTATGTGTGTTGCTTAAACGATAAATAGCTTAATTTTTAAATACCTTTTTCTCGAGTATGGTGATCCCTTGGTACTTGAAGGGCTTCGAGAACTCTATGGCTTGAGATCGCTCTGGGTTGATGGTGAGAGGAGCTACCACCATGTCGGCTCGCTCGTACACCAGATCACCCACCATACCTGTCCACATCTTCTTCTCGGACCCGTTTACCTGAAATCCACAAACAGATCCATGGTTTTATTTATAAGATAGTGTAATACCCTTATGGCAAACAAAACTAATTTCTTCCGATATTTTTGCGTAAGTCCGATATCTATGTTAATCCAATGCCGGAAAATGTTTTTTAAGTAGAATAACTCCGGTTGTTATAAATATTTTCGCAAACGGTTTTTTTATATGATAAATGTAGTTGGCTTAGAAGACTCTTTGCTTTTTGAAATTGAAATATTTCCACACAAATACTTGAATGCGTCTCCTGAATTTTAATGAGACTTAATTCTAATTAAGTATTTACTCCAGTTTCAAAGGAATATTTCATCTCACAAAGTGCATTCCATTACTCAACGGCGTTTTTTATTCAAACGTCGATAGTAGCATGCATGAATCCGGAAAAGACCTCCAACGGGTTCAAATATTTTGTTGTAAAATAATGTATTGTGAAATTTTAAAAATATGCGTACCAATTTCAAAAAGTGGTATTACAGACCACGTGCGCCAACTACATACAATCAGTAATTTGGCTTAGATTTTTTCCCAAAGGATTAACACAGAGAAACGACTTCAGCAGCCACTTCCATTACCCCTTAAATGAACGATAACGTGTAAAAATATTTGTATAATATTTCTTCTATCGCAAACTCAGGAACTCTTTTGGTTAAAACTCATCAAGAGAACGGTTTCCTTATTGTAATATTCACACTCTCAGAAATAACACTTTCATTTTTGACGATTCATGAATCCTCGAGCCTCATTTCGTTAATTTTGCGGATAATTTCGTCAAACTATCGCGTGACTTTTGAGTAAACGCGAATCCTCACTTTTACGATCGTGATTTGACGATTCTGTATCTTGATTTTGAGGAAACAGAATCTCATTGCTGTACTCACATGCTCAAAAATGACGAAATATTTCTTTAGATTAGACGACATTCAAATCCTCATAAAAGTGACGATTCAACTTTCCTCACTATGGAGGAAACGAAAACTCGGAGCATTTGCCAGTAAACGAATCGTCAAAATTAAGGAAAATTTCGTCGTTTTTGAGCATTCATTTTTAAGAGTGCAGGTTAGAGAATAAAAGGTCAACTGGTCGTCCATCCCTTCCAACTTCCTTTCTAATGTTTTTTTTTTGTTTGAAAGGTATGAGTCGTCCTGAAACATTGGAAACAACTCATTTTCCTATTCTTTTTGTTTGCATGTATGTCCGAACTATAAGAATTTCTGTTTTTTTTAAGTAACAATGATAGTATGCTATATCATTTCTTTCAGGCCGTGTTTTTTCATGAAAAACTAAAATACTTTTAACCCTTTCAGTCCCAATGATAATTTGGCATCGTCATTTTAGAAAAAAAAATTCTGATCGTCTATAGCCATTTAAAAAACCACATCATTCAATTCTTCAAACTTTTTCTATAAGAAAGTATTTTTAATTAATCCCAATAGATGTTAAATTAGGAAAGATGTCAGCCCAATTATTTTTTTTTTTAATTATGATTAGAAACACGATGATGCCAAATGGCATCACTGGGACTGAAAGGGTTAATTATTATACTAAAATGAAGGAAAGGAAATGAACACAAAATAATCATCTTACGTAGTCGAAGCTCCCGTAGAGGCCATCCTCCACTTGGTAGAGCGAGTAGGTGAAGTTGAGTTCCGTGGCGAGTGAATTGAGGAGATCCATGCAGTATCCCCTGCAGCAGTACATGTCCTGCTCCCCTGCACACGAAAACATTCAATGATACACTGATGAAAACGTGTCTCTTTCGAAACAGTCAATCCAGTCCTTCAAGTGTTAATGGAATAAGACTTTGACCGACATTCAAGCTTATTATTATACAACTGGAGAAATGTATCCGAGACCTTTTGCGTGAGTCTATGCAAATGTAGTTACCCTATCTTCTTCCATTCCGAAAAAAAATTCTTACGCATATATTCTCTATCTAAGCATACTTTTAAAACAATTAGGTTTTTTGGAGAAAAAATTGAAGTTAGTTTAAGAAATTGGCGCTTAACATTTAGCGAGGAGCACGTTCATAAAGTGTGATTTGAGGTTTTGAGCGGTAAAAATGCACATTTAAAAATATATACATAATTCCAATCACCATGAATTAGCAAGCAATCTGCCAGTTTTTTAATAACTGTGACTTGAATTTAAAGTAAATTTTTTTATGACAATCATGGCAGCAGTTTCCATTGATCTGCAAACCATTAGCATGAAACCCCATGATGCACCCATACGGATGTCAGTAAATTATTTAAAAAAAAATTAGATTTTCGACACTTGGCCCCGTCTCTCCTATTAGTTTGAGGGCTTCCTCGTAGACCACCGTAAAAATGCAAAATGAGTTACGTCAAAAAGACCTTCTGTGGCCTTAAAGTTGAGTCGGCTATGATATGTGTCATACTATCAAACTAAATGACTGGTGAAACAGTTCGGTTACCATTTGTTCTGTTCATCCTGGGGCAGGCTATCTCGTTGTCAGTGCACTCGGAGCTGTCCTCCACTACACGGGTCCACGTGAACGGCTTCTCCGGGACGGTCACCACCTGGAATGAGGACCGTTTTACATTTGAAAATGGACAAATGGACCGGCCACGCCTAACAAACATAGGCTAATAATTTTTCGAATTCGACCATTCCTTCTATCATTTACGAACGTTTTTATGTGCCCCTTTATGGGAAAAAATACACCACTTTCGCTCAAATCCGATCATTTTTTCCCCCTTTCGTGATGCCATCGGGCAGAAAAATTTAAATAAAACTTTTTAGAAAACAATTGAAATTGAATATGTTTAATTTGTTTAATATTTGTTCATTGCCTTTAGAAACTAAATTAATAATTTGGAAAAACAATTTATGTGTTTCAAGTGACGTAATCCTACCAGTCTCCATTATATTATTTTAATGTGCCTGTATGATTTTAATTATGAATTTTTTAAAAGCATAGTTAAGTTTATACTGAACTATGTTGTTGTTGTTTTAAGGCCATCGCACTACAGATGCATATTAGGGTTTTATGTCTTCCTTTTTTTTCGCCAAATACTTTGAAAAACTCGGCAAGTTATTACAAAAAACGCGGAAAATGAGCATTTTTTTATTAGCTGGTTGGTTGTGCCACGCATAATGAGCTAAAAAAAATTATTCGGGAAGTTAATGACATTATCTGTTAATTTTATAGCATTTTTTAAATTTTTAAGGTAATATAAGTAACGGAGTTCTGTACTTTATAACGAACGGGAAAAGTAACATAAGCTTATTATACTATAACAGATTAAATGGTAGTATGGTACAAATACTTGGATCGATTTGGTATTTCTTTTTTTCCAACCCGTGCAACACCGGGTACATCAGCTAGTATTAATAAACATGTGCAGAGGTGTAATAAAGTCGTTTTTCAAAACGTATATTAAGAGGGATTTCCGTCATGGTTTTTAAAAATGACTAAAATATTTAATCACACTTAAGAGTATATTGACATACAACAGCGTGCAATAATAGAACTAATTTAATATAAATTAATACCATTTGGCATTAATACTGATTCTTATGATAAATTATAAACTTACTGGAATCTATTACAGATTAAAAATAAATATTCTACTCGTCAACTTATTAAAAATAGCCATAAATGCCTTCATGTCAGTTTTAAAATGCCGCGAGGCTTTGCAACTATTTCTAAAACGTTGTTTTCAATCCAGTGATTATTCTTACTTTATCAAAATTTACTTTAGAATATGTGTTTGAAGATTTCGAAAATCTGAAAGTCCTGTATACCTTTAAATGAGTAGGCACAATGTAGCCTCGAGGTTTTTTGGTTTCTCCTCCAGGCCACACTATCTCTTGGATGTTTAAGGTTAGGGTCATGTCGTACTTGATCTGCAAATAATACAATTTTGAATAAGTTTTGTATTTGGTTATTTCTTATACAGGCTGAGGCAAATAAAAGTGGCCCCAATGTGGAGATAAGAAATGCGACAGAAATGTTGCCAAGTCAAAAACCAATACAAAAACAGGTTTGCTGACTGAAGCTATTGATCGCTTCAATATTAAGCCCACGCTTGGCGACTTATTTGCCGGCAACTCCGCTATAGTTTGAGAAGCTAGATGAAATGAAATATAAACAAGGTGTATAGAGCTGATCAAGAAAAGTTCCCACTAGGGATTATTTCGGTCGTTATTTATTCTATCAGACCTTTTTGTTTTTGTAATACAAAGCATTCTAAATTGATTGCAAGACACAAATTTGCATTATGAGACGTTTTCATACAATACGAACTAAGATCTGGACTCGCCACTAGTCTAATGTGAAGGTAATCTGATCCAACCAATGCAAAAGCAGGTTTCGGGAAGCTTCAAGAGTTTTTCTCGCCAATCATTTCAACGTATTCCTATCTCTAGACCTGGGCCACTTTTATATGCCTCACCCTGTATTATTATAGTCAACGTATTAAATAAATGTAATCATTATATTACCGAAATCATGAATGTTTTTACCTGCGAGTAAACGTACTCTCCGACGGTGTAGGGCTTCCCGTCCCTGATGTTGATGATGTCGTAGTTGCTGTCGATGCGGTCGCCTTTGTCGTCGAAGGCGACTCGTCCCGTCTTGCCGTGCTGTAAAGTCACTTCTTTCAGAAACCTACAAGATGTCAATATTTTAAAATGTTATGTAATTAATTTCCAGGGTCAAGAGATTTTTTTGAAAAAAATTCACTTTATGTATGACTGCAAAGATCTACACAAAAAAAAAAACGTAAAAACAAATGAGTAAAAAAAATTTTTAAATCATGCATTAGAGGCATGCAAAATGTACGCGTTTTTTTTTCAACCTCCGATGGGCTGTAAAGAAAACTCGGGTCAATATGCAGAAAAGATATTATTGCAAAAAGTGATGTACAATTACAGCTTATTTCTTTACAAAATCATCTTGACAAGGCATTTGTCAGAACAAGCTTTGCACTTTAACTTTGAACCTCGAAGGTTCACCATGAGTGAATTTTTGCCCTCTTCATAAAATGTAGCCGCCAAGTGAGAATTGTGAGCTGTTATTCGTTTCTTGAAGGCATAAAGAAACAGTTCAAAGGAAATTCATCGAAGAATGAGTCGAGTGTATGGAGATACCTTTATGAAAGACGGCGTACCGTATGAAAGACGGCGTTGTTCGTGAATGGTGTCGAAAATTTAAAGCGCCGAACTGATGTTCATGAAGTTGATCAAGGAAGCAAATCTGTCGCTACAGACGACATTGCTCAACAAGTTGACAAAGCGGTTACACTGTAAAAAATTTGGCTTGAATTTACTAACGATTACTTAGTAACTTTACAGGTTTTCACCATTTACTAGAAAATCATCTGTAACCTAAAGAAACTACTGTAGTAATACTAAGCAATACTAAGTAAATTGATGTAACGCTTACAGCGCCACCTGCTTATCTTTTTGAGATATGCGTAGTTTCCCTTGTTGCATTGTTTTGTTTCTCGAAATTTGTTCGATCGGCCATCGGATTTAGCAAAAACTAACCGGTGATCGCGTCCGTAAATTGAAAGTGTACGAGACTAAGAGATAAAAGTCTGATTCGATATCGGTCAAAGGTGAAAATTCAATCAATGTACGTTTCATCGAAAAATTATAATGAATCGATAATTCAACGATGAGAAACCGAAAAACGGTTTTTTTTTTTTATAAAAGTACATACATACAAATTGCGTTAAATTATTTCTAAAACTTCATATCCGAAAGCTTTATATCGATCAAGATTTTAACCTCATTATTTACACGCAAAGGATCTGCATGTCCCGATGACCGAGTGGACAAACGTGCTACTTCTTGAAGGATGCGCGAGCTAATCTTGAGGTTGCGAGATCTGTCCTGCGACTTGCTCCGGAAAAGGCGAAATAATACTTGACTAAAAGAAAATTAGTGGCGCCCTCTTGTTTAACATTTTTGAAACTGCTAGTTACTAAGGTTTTCCTAGTAAAGATACTACATTAGTGGATGTATTGATTACTAGAATATATCTTGTAACGTTTACTGAAGTTTTTATAGTATGCTTGCAATTTAAGTGATTGTATTGGATACTGAGCTTTAATTAGTAATATATACACATATTTCTTATGTAACATTACTAAAAAAACTTATGGAAGCTGAGTTTCCTAGAGAATTCTTAGTAACCTTACAGATTTTTTTTTAGAGTGTAGGAAACGTCGAAGTTCACCATCAGTGAATTTTTGATTGGCATAGTGCTTTGGCGGGCAGCACTTCCAAATTGATTTGGAGCTCAAAGAAACCGTTACAAACTCTCTTCCAAATCATTAGCAGCTATACATTCTATGAAGAGTATTTTGCAAAGCTTGTTCACAGATATGACACATGCCTTAATCGCCAATTTCATTAGGGTAAGGTGGGGTATAAGTGGGTCATTGGGGTAAGTCGGCCACCCCCTGGTATTTCCCCAATTATTGACTTTTTAAAAAATGTTACCATATTTTTACGTATTTACCCCAATATATACAAGAAACATTATGGCATCATTTTCATTTAAGTATGTAACAAGGTACAATCCCTTTTGTGGCAATTTTTAAAATTGCATTTTATCGTAATTCACACCATCATATTATTTTTGTATTTATTTCCAAACGGTTCCTGATACAAAACAAAATGTTATATAATTTGAAAGTGTACAAAACATAGTATCTTTTTGTAGTGTCATGTACTTGTAATGTTTATAAGGTTGAAACAAAATTGGGAGGGGGGGCTCATTTGCCCCGCGTTTGGGGTAAGTAGGCCACCACAGTGGTGGGGTAAGTGGGCCAGGGGTGGCGCACTTTCCCCAACTCTTTTATATACTAAAAAAAAAGTCATATTCACTGATTCAGGCTTAGTCATATTCACTATAGTCATTAGGCGTTAGAGCAGAACAATCAATCACAGTTGAAGAGTACATGGGAGGAACCACTTGATTTTTTACGAGTATTACCTTAAGTGCCTGCTTGGAGGACATTGGCGACAGTTTATTTCGGTTTTTCTTTCGGTTCTTCATTTGCGGTACAAACGGTCCATTGATCTCTGGCGTGAATCAGGGTTGCCGTGAAAGAAACGCAAAGCGATTATCTGGTTTCTTTTCACCAGTTTAGGCCATTTCCCGCTATCGTTGATAAAGACGCCTATTCAGGAAAGACTTCTACGAAATCAGGTGGTTCTTCCCGTGTACTCTTCATCTATCCACTACTACTCACCCAATGAACTTCTGTCCCGTCTCCCAGACGGGGTCGTGGCGGTTGCAGTCGTTGGGCGCGGGCGGGACGTTGAGGGAGGTGTTGTAGTAGAGGGCGCGGAACCCCCTCGCGATCACGGTCACGCTGTCCTTGATGTGCGACTCCTCGTCCGTCGCGTTCACCAGCTTCAGGCCCAGCACGCCTGCGAGAGCACACATAGAATGGTATAAGACGCGCATCTAATATAATACAGGGTGGCTCAAATGAAAGTGGCCCGGCATGGAGCTACGAATGCAGGGAAATTTGCCTTACCGGCAAATAATTCGCTAAGCTTTTGTAATCTTCACTTACGCAGCCCACACCAAGGCTAGAACTCGCCAATAGTCCATGTGCAGCTCTAGTCTAGTAACCATGCAACCAAAGATAAAACAAGTTTGCCAATTAAAGCTGTTGAATGCTTGAATAATTTATAAATTCAACGTGGGCCTTCAGGTGGCTTCAATAGTTTTTCTCGCCAAGCATCTTCGGGCATTCGTATTCCATGTAGGGGCCAATTTAATTTGCGTCACCCTGTAGTTAAATGGAAATGATTTTGGGAGAGCAAGAGGTGATTTAAACCAGTTATTCAAATTCATCAAGCAGGGAGGGCTTAGGTTTTAACTTAAGGGGTCATAGGAGTCTTAAAAATGTGCAAAGAAGGTACTACAAAACATAGTTTGATCTTTCATGTCATTTGTGAACTACTGAATGTATAAGTATAATTTTTTTATATGTAATTCTGCAAGATTTATTTATTATAAAACAAGTTTTAAAATTTATGAAACTTTAGCCAAAACTAAAATAAATGATATTTAACATGAAGGTACTTGAACACACTGTGATTAGGCTTGCGCGGCAAATTGTGAGGTCAAAATTGAAAATATGACCAAGAAAATGACTTTATATTGTACAAATATGTACAAACTAGGACTTATACCTAAATTCTCAGCTCAATTTTAATTAGAAATTATTTTAAGAACTTTTTCTAAAAAAATTAATAAAAATTTAAAAATTTTGATTTAAAATTTTTTTAAAAATAATTTCTAATTAAAATTGAGCTGAGAATTTAGGTACAAGTCTTTGTTTGTACATATTTGTACAATATAAAGTCATTTTCTTCTTAATTTTTTCAATTTTGACCTCACAATTTGCCGCGCAAGCTTAATCACAGTGTGTTCAAGTACCTTCATGTTAAATATCATTTATTTTAGTTTTGGCTAAAGTTTCATAAATTTTAAAACTTGTTTTATAATAAATAAATCTTGTAGAATTACATATAAAAAATTATATTCATTTATTGAGTAGTTAAAAATGTACAAGAGAGATCAAACTATGCTATGTAGTATCTTCTTTGCACATTTTTAAGACTCCTGTGACCCCTTAAAATGGCAATCCAGAGGACATAGTCAGAAATTTTAAGATATCCTGTTTCAATAGGGAGGTAAGAATGCATAGGGCATGTTGCCGTCGCTACGTATTCCATTCCTATATTGTGCCTTACCGTCCGGTTTGTTGGGTGCAAGCAGAGCCTGTTCGGACACTATCCACACGTAGCTCGGGCTCGTCATATTGAGAGCGTCCACTTCTTTGAAAATGCTCTCGGCGTCCTCGGTGCTGCGAACAGAAGAAAAGACTAATTCAAACCAAGTAAGTGCGAGCTTCTTTTTATTACTTACTAAACCACAAAACTATTACTTTAAAACAGAACGTCTTTAAGACTTAAGAGGTGCATTGTAAAAAAAAATGCTTGTTTCACCATAACAATGGTTCCTAGTAGCTTCAATTGCAGTGTAATGAAACGTTTCGTCATATTTTTGGTATTCTGCTGAAACATTTCTGAGTTTTGTTTTCAAAAACTGAAAAATGTTTCAACTGAATGTTTGAAACACATTGTGAAACAATTTTTTTTCACACAACCGTTGCATCTACTAGAAACCAGTATTATGGTGAAACCAAGAACAATTTCTTAAACAGTGTAAATGGCCGACCTGGTTTTAAACCTCTTCGCATGCTATAGTCTGATACTGAACCATCTGCGAACAAGTAATTGTCGGGTAAAATATTGGATATTTGTGCTGATCGACACAGAACCTACTTGGGAGTAAAGCTGCAGCTCTGACAACTTTTGTACAACTCCTTATATATTAATATGCTGAGCTACAAGAATAAGGAAAAAAGCAAAAGAAATAATCCAGCCCAAGGAAAGTTTTTTCTTAGGGGCCACATTGGGACAAGTCTAATTTATTGAAAGATTTTCGTGGCTTTTGGGGCCTAACAATGATTGTTTCTCATTCTCACCTTGCATAGAGTATGAAGACACGACAGTATCTTCCTTGAGCTTCCTCCAGTTTTTGACTGATGTCTGTAAGTCCTGTTTCGTATTCGATAATGTCTTCGACCTGAGTACAGAAAATAACTTTTGAAGTTTGCTCATGAAGAGTGCAGTTGCGAAACTCACATTCTCCAAGCATAATGAAATACAGAGTCCGGCCCGTACTTTGGCGACTTTGTCCAATTGAATTTATCATTATCAAAAGTCGCGAATGAACGGACCGGACCCTATGCCTTAGTTTTATTTTGAAGAAAGTTTTGCAACTCCACACTCTTTACATTGTAACACCTTGCCTAGATCTATCGTTATTTTATACAAATAATTAACTAATTTATTAATTTTTATTAACTAAGCGAAAAAAAAACTTCTTTTAAACATAAGATTTTTTGAACTTTTAATTTACATTTTTGACTTGGATATACATATGCATATTTTTTATTTAGAAGCATGATTATTATTTGCTGTTCAGGAAGTTTTTTATATTCTATTGTAAAGGGAATTATTTCCTTTTAATTATTTATCAAGCAATTGTTTTGTAATCCGGCATGGACGGGATAGTGTTTTCGATATGAAGTGACTGTACTGCCGTGAGCTAGTAAACTGCAGTAACTGGACAAATGACTTGGACCTTTTTTGTAAGCACTCAATAACTTAAATTAATAACAAAGAACAGTGAAAGATTGATTATTTCAGAGCAAAATTAGGCCAATTATCACCCCACGGGAGTAAGATACGGGTGCATTAGAAAATATAAAACCTTGATGCCTGGCAGGTCGGCAAGGTTCTGGAACCTGCCGAGGGTGGAGCGACCGTCGTTGTCCGAAGAGTGTATGAAAGTGACGCACTTGTAGTTGAGGAACTTGAGGATCTCGATCCACACGTCCGCTTGATTGGAGTAAGGCGGAATAGTGCGCATGAACGAAGTGTGGAGATTCTGCAAAGGAAGGTTCAAATTATAAACATTGAAATTTCCCCAACAATATACAAAAAATATGCACTTAACCCTTTATTTATTGTTAGTACATACAAGTATCATTAACAAGGCCGTTGTTTTACTTTTCATTGTTCTTTTGGAGAAAATGGGGGCAAGTAGGTGGAACTTTTGATTGAATAGTACGGTTTTGGAACATTAATAAAGTGTACAAAAATAAATTAAATTCTTCAGAAAAATTTAACTTTAGTTACCTGCAAATCGTTATGCCCTGACTGTACTTAAAAGTAATGCTTTTTTAAACCGTTGTTTTACTTTCTATTGTTCTTTTAAGGGGAAAAGAGATGGTTGTGAGAATTTTATTAATGCAGTGTTCAGTCTAATGGCAAATTATTAAAAATAAATCTAATCTGTAAAAAATTCAACAAATATTCACCTTAGGTAAGCATAGCACGCTGCCATTTGCTAAATCACCAAAAGTTTTTTTTAATTATTTTTAGGAGCTGCTTTTGTCACAAGTTCATACTGCATGTGTTTGATACATTTGAGTTAGTTAACTCGAAGTCTAATGCCCATGTTTCTTGTCTTAAGAAGCAACAGAAATGCTGAAAAGGAATACAAATTCATTCTCAAACCTCGATAGGTGAATTAATTTTATTTGGTTTTCAATTTTAATCCATATCAATTGGCACGAATCGGAGCACCGATTGAAGGATGAGCGAGAATGAAAGTTTGAAAGAACTACGTCATCTGAAACAAGCCAATTGTAGCATCACACTGATCTATGACATTTGTAGCTTCATCTGCGAACGTGGGCGACTGCTTAATTCAAAGTTTGACAGTTCTTGTATTTTTTTTAACTGAATCCTTCTCAGAAGCTTTTGGAGCGAACTCGATATATAAGCCTTTTAAGACTATTAATGTAATTATCGTTACATACAACATAATGTAATTATCACATTATATAAACAACATTATAAGTAGGGTGAGTATTTTGTTTCGCTTGTATCAATTTACATGTCTATCTAGTAATATAATAATTTGTGATAAAATGGTTATAATTCAGTTGTCAAAAGTTTTTGATTAAGCAAACATGTTGTCGTTTTCTTTTACTAGAAATGTATTTATGTATTTGTATATATATTCGATGACAGAAATATATTTTGTTTCTTCATTAACCCTCTAACGACCCATTTATAATACCATTAACACTTTCCTTACCTAATCAAATCTTTAACTTAAAGTTTAAAAAATTCCTTTTCCTTATAACTACATTCTCCCAAATTAAATTGTTTACAACTATATGGACTTCTTCGGCGTTATATTATGTTTATTTTCATAACAGTTAGCTAAAGTTTATTTTTGCATAGCAAATTTTCTTGCCAATGGTTATTAATAAGATTTGAAAAAAAAACGGCTCTACGCGTCTTCGATAATACATAGTCTGACCATATTTGTTTCAATGAATATCTTCTCATCTGTAAAATCATCATTAATTTTCACAAATTATATTTGTTTTTGTTTGAAAAAACCTATAAAACGGCGACTAATTGCGTTATTTTAATAGCTGCAAATAAACTATACTGACAAATGCAGTACGTCTGTTCAACTAATAATTCCTCATATCTAGACAACCCAACCAATAACGAGCGAAAAGGTCATTGGTTGCTAACCACCCAATCACTAACTAGCTGTCAGTCGCCAATAACATTCTGCACACACTTTCGTACACACAAACAACAAGTGATGTCGCTCGGGGCTAGGTAATTGAAAACCGGGAGACGTCTGAAATGATGCGTCGTCATGGCAACCAAACGGGATCAATACCGACGTCCGGTTACTCTTTGGCGATGTGCCAATGTGGTGATGGGGGGGGGGGGGGGGGGGGGGGAGAAGATTTCGGACTAGGAAATTCTATTTTTAGAATGAAGGTATCGTTAGGAGGTTTTGCAACAATGATATAAAGGATGTTTGGATTGTTGCTTCGTCTCAGTTTGGTTGTGTTGGGTGCCCGTTCAGGTGTGGGCCGCTTCACTTGGCCGTGGATTTAGGTGACGAGGTTCTGTTACCAGTAGCCGTCATTTTAGCTCTAGCGCGACGTTATTTCAACCAAAACTAAAGAATCGAAAATTCAACGGTCAAATGATGATAAGCGAAATTTTTAGCATCAAAGCTTCCACCTGATTTAAAACTAAAACTTTCGTCCCTTGTGGGAGAGCGATAGATCCATGGATAAGATTTGGATGCCTTGTTTGTGGATCATGATCTACGCTACGATTACGGCTCTCAGAAAATTAATTTAATTTTTTTTTTCTTGTTAAAAGACTAAATAGCTTTTGGCTTGTCTGAGGCGGGGGATTCTCTTGAATGAGCTTTCTATAACGGTAGCCCTAATCCATTTGTTGGTCGTGATCGACGATACTATTATGACGTCTTGGAAAAAGCTTAACAGCTAAATAGAGGCTGGGGAGCCTAGTTAGTATGGAGCTTGCCTTTTGCATTTGAAACGTTCCAGGTTCGGGTCCAGGGATTGCTAAAAAATCACTTATCAACTCTTAAACTGTCCACGCAGCCAAAATGTCAGAGCAACAATACCCCACATAGAGAGAATACACTTTAAATATGCTCCAATGGTTCCGTCGCGGTTCACGATAGATGGTTAATCCGTTGTCTGTAGGTGGCGCTAGTAGTGTCCAAGAAAATATCCATTGAAACTGAATACGATATCCGATTACGATAAGAAAAAGTCAAGAAACACTGCATTAGAAGTTTAACCCTTTCACTACAGAAAAGGCCCACGACGGCCGTCCGACTAAGGATTCGATAATGATATCCCTATCACATTACGAGGAAACAAAAATCCTTCGTAGCTAAAGGGTTAAGGAGTAAAATGTGCGGGGTATCTTGTCTGAGAGTGAGGAATCCTTGGATGAGACATGTTTGTTGATCGTAATCGACACTACGATTACGACACCTTGGAAGTCGAAGCTTAACGCCCAAATTATGACAGATGGAGACTTTTATAAGAAGTAAAATATCGTCCTTTAAGTTCCCACGTGTGCTATCTAACTTAGCAGAACGGGTCAGATTTACTGTACAGTAACCCTTTGCGAACTTTCCAAAATCGCACCAAAAGTCCGTATTCTGGAGACTTTCGACGTCAATCTCTCTATACTGCGCTAATAAATAATGGTCAGATAGGGTTGCCGGAAAACGTTATTGCGAAGTCAGATTTTTTTCTCGAATAGGTCGAAGTCAGATATTTATCGCCAAATCTGAAAATATCGCGCCAAGGGTTACCGAGCACTAAATCTGATCCGTTTGGCAAAGTTAGATAGCACGTGTGGGAACTTAAGTAACGACATGCTGCGTACCTTGTCTGAGAGTGAGGAGTCCCTGGATGAGATTCCGATGACGGGGATGTTGTAGAAGCCGCACGTGTAGGACACGGCCGCGGGGGACAGCTCGCCCGCCGTCGGGTGGCTGATGATGACCGCGTACACCTGGCACCGCCAAAGGAAAACAACGGATTAGTTATTTGCAATACAAATTTGTATTGTGTTGTATTTAATTCATCACCGACGATTTTCAAGAAAATCTGCAACTCTAAAATGTGATTTATACTTAAGGGGACTTGGAAAACTTCGACGCTCCAAAATATCAAATTATCATTGTAACTTTTAAACACTAAAACGAATATTTACTAAAAAAAATATGTAATACGCATCTGAATATGGAGTTGGAGTTCCCAGATTTGGTATAATTTCAATATACCTTTGTTTTCAGCTTTATAAGTCAATTATTTTAAAACACCGTTTTTTAGCTTTTACTTACACTTTCCGGCACAACTATTGAGTATATAAAAATATTTTTTATAGAAATAAAAGTTATTTTTTTCGCAGTATTCTTTTTCTTAATGTGGCGGCAAGGGAGGAAAGTTGCCAGCGTTGCCATCTCATTAAGAAAAAGAATACTGCGAAAAAATAAAATTGAATTCTAAAATTACAAAAAAAAATATTATAAAGGTACTAGAAAAGCGTTTCAAGTTATTTAAAAGCCACTAAAAATATTCCAAAATGCAGCTAGTATTTTTACGGTATTTTTTATTATTTTGGAATAACATTTTATTTTTTCATGGCACTTTTCTTCTGATGGTGTTGGCAACACTGGCTCCATAACCTTCCAATTTTGCTCTCCATGCTCGTACCATCGTTAGCATAGAAAGTCACGTGACCCGCCACGCTAATACTTTTGATCTTTGTAACCAAAACCCATCTACGATGTGAAACCCATACTTTCCATTTTTCCAAAAATTATTTCGAATTAAAAAAAAAGGAAAGTTGGTTGAAAAAAAATAAAATGTCAACCGTGCAAAACAATTTTACTTCAATAAATGACATATATACTGTACCTGTGCGGAAATGAGGTGCTTGCACACATTCTGAGCCGTCCTGATCGGATTCCTATCCATGGGTAGAGGGACCCCCTCCATTTTGACCCTCGGCGGAAGGAGGTTCATCTCGGCATTCACGTCTTCGATAGCCTGTACAGGAACGAGAGAAAGTTTTGCAGAATTATATCCATAACTCCTCGAAAAATTGGCACTGTAATTTTATGTGGCTTATTTCACGTGATTTACAGGGGGTTATAAAATAACGCTCGCTATTCGGAGTGGTCTGTAGCTTGAATGAATAATCCAAATGCATCAAAAATTGAGACACTTACTAATCAAGAAGGGGGAAAAAATGGAATCATAAAAAAAAAGTTAGAATCATAAAAAAGAATAATCGTAAAAAACAAACTCGTCTCTGGACCAGGGTTCTAAATTACGAGGCGTCGTCAATTATGGCCAATTACGGCCAACACAGCTAATTACGCCTCGTAATTTAGAACCCTGGTCAAGTGGCGAGTTTGTTTTTTATGATTCCATTCTTTTCCCCCCATCTTGATTAGTAAGTGTCTCAAAGTTTTTTGCATTTGGATTATTCATTCAAGCTACAGACCACTCCGAATAGTAAGCGTTATTTTATAACCACCCCGTATATTAATCCTGCTTTCATTCCTGGATTTCATTGGTGGTTTCGGGTGATTTGTGGTATTACACGGTAAGCTCTAACCACTTCATTGATTAACCAATCGACGTCTTATTTTCATTTCTGTAGAACTGTTGTCACTCAAATAGTAAAACATGCCCATTTGAAGTAACGTTCCAAAATAACTAGAAAAATAAAATAAAATGGACTGTGTATCGGTAAACAAAAAGGTGACTACCATCAGTAACGTGACTTTGTTCCATGCCTTAGAGATTTTACCAGAGAAAATTAATTTTAAAGAATTGCATCATGTCTCATTTTTGAATATCATTAAAACAAAAAGAAAACAAATTAATTTAACCTATCAAACGTATGCATAGCGAACATACATCAAAAAATTTTAAGGTGGTTTTTTTTTCTGTGGGAAAAGCCAGTAATAACCGTATAAACGTAGCAATCTTATTAGCCAACTGAGAGGTTTAGCGAGAAACACCTACTCCTTGAACTTCGATTTAGTGCCTTTATTACAATGATATTACTGGTTCTTTTCATTTGGGTCGTTGATCACCATTTCTAAAATAAATTACAACGAGGTTCACCTGTAGAAAATTCTGTATCTTGTCGCCCACGGACAGCACAGCCCCGATGTTGTAAGGACGGACGGACTCGTCTGTCCGTACGGCGCCCAGGAAGAGCGAGATGAAGAGAAGTGCTGTTCGCATGGCTCGGCTGGCTCGGGATTCGAATTTCAACGGTCGGGGATGACAAGCTTCTGGAAGAAAGACGAGTTCTTACACTCTCAGAAGTAGCTTTTTCATTTTTGACGATTCATGAATCCTCAAGTCTCATTTCGTTAATTTTGAGGATTTTGTTTCGTCAAACTACCACGTGACTTTTAAGCAAACGCGAATCCTCACTTTTACGATCGTGATTTGACGATTCTGTGTCTTGATTTTGAGGAAACTGAATCTCATTGTTGTTCTAACATGCTCAGAAATGACGAAATATTTCTTTAGATTAGACGACATTCAAATCCTCATAAAAATGACGATTCAAATTTCCTCACTTTGAGGAAACGAAAACTCGGAGTATTTGACAGTAAACGGAATCGTCAAAATTAAGGAAAATTCGTCGTTTTTGAGCATTCATTTTTGAGAGTGTAAATTGAAGTCTAATTTACATAATGGTTCCGATAATGTTCACCGCATTTGCGGTGCCGGAAGATAGCAGTGGCAATATTAAGCCAATTGGTCCTTCACATGCAACGTAAGGAGAATCCATACTTGCTCTTTTTAATTCAGTATGGACAGTGTTAACTTAGCATTGCAACTCTGGTTTTCTTTCACATGAAGTACTGTGATTGTTATCTGAACGGGCTTATTGATCTTGTGAACTAATTTTGAAATAAAAAGATGTTGAAAACTATAGCTTAAAAATGTATAAGCATTTTCACCAGGTACTACAATAGTAATATGAATACAAAACAGTTAAATCGAAATATCATCCAGTTGTGAGTGCATTATTATAATTAGTTTGAAAAATTGATAATTTTGTAGTTAACTTATTGGTTTGAAAAATCTCAAAGAAAAATTAATTTGCAAAGTTTTTAAAAAGTATTGCTTCTACACAAAAATTATTTATTCCATAGTATTGTTCCAAGAATACATAAATGTTGTTCGTTATTCTGCTATCTTAAGCAAATGCAGTTGAATATACAGTGACAGTAGAGAATGAAAGACCACCTGAGAAATTTCAGTAAAATTTCTCAAAAGCTAATGTGTAGTGTGCATAGATCATTTCAGTCAAAATGTGCATATATTTACAGATAATATATTGTGAATTTTAAATAGCTAGTCTATTGTGAAAGAATAAGTCGAATTTTTTTAAAGCATTCTGATTCGTAAAATATTAAAACAGTTCCGAAAGTTTCGAAGCATTTCTATCTTAATATACTTTATCGGCTTTAAAATGAAAGATGGCGCTGTTTTTTCATTTTAATAGATACAGTCTAATTAAAAAAAAAAGTTACACTAATAATTTGCATATTTGCAGACTGAATTAGATATCATAGCAATAATAGCTTGTTAAACAGTCATTTTTGAATGACATTTACAAAAAACCTGAAATTTTAAGCTAAAAACTAAACCAAATAATACCAGAATGATGCCAAAACATGTTGTTAATGATATTTTTAATTACAACACAAAAATATTTACTTTGTAATAAAAAAAACTAATGAAAATATATGAAAATGCATCGTTTGATTGTTTTACACGGCTACAGCTTGTTATTCGTGGAAAAAAGCGAAAATAAACTATACAACAACTGAAAGACTATAAAAGTATTCAACTGAAAGACTATAAAAGTATTCAACAACTGCAGTAATTTCAAATAAATTGGGAGATTACAATCGTAGTTTAGAATTTTTTATTGTAAAGAAAATTATGCATGCTACTCCAACACGTAAATTGGATTTGGCTCTTGATCTGCCAGAAAATGTGAGCTTGGCGGATAAAGATTTCAATGTCCCAAAGAGGATAGATTGTCTCTTGGGTGCGGAGGTATTTTTTGACCTGCTTAGCACTGAAAAGGTGGTCATTCCGGGAACTAACTTGATTCTACAAAACACAAAATTTGGATTTGTGGTAAGCGGTAGTATTAGGTATCCCAAAAATCAAAATAACGCCCTTTGTAATTTAGTATGCCAGCATGATGATATTTCGAAACAAATAGAAAAATTTGGGGAAATAGAACATGTGCAGGAAATTGAACGTTTTAAAAGTATAGAAGAAAGTCAATGTAACGAACATTTTTTAAAAACCCATAAAAGGGACGCAA
The DNA here is from genome assembly GCA_023701765.1 of Hylyphantes graminicola. Classification (NCBI taxonomy): domain Eukaryota; kingdom Metazoa; phylum Arthropoda; class Arachnida; order Araneae; family Linyphiidae; genus Hylyphantes; species Hylyphantes graminicola. The sequence goes on along the minus strand of CM043118.1, from coordinate 55,397,929 downwards.
ACGGAAGGTTTATAGTGCAAATGCCGCTCAAAAAGGACCCATGTCTTTTGGGGGAGTCAAGATCAATTGCGTTGGGCCGGTTAAATTCTACCTGGAATCGATTGGACAAAAATCCGCAACTTTTGGCATTATATCAAAATTTCATGAAAGATTATGAATTGTTGGGGCACATGGAAGAGGTTGTTGAAACTAGTGAACCTGAAGTTGCGTGTTATCTTCCCCATCATGCTGTATATCGGCCAGAAAAGCAGTCGACAAAACTGAGAGTCGTGTTTAATGCTAGTCAGGCAACATCGTCGGGGGAATCATTGAATTCGTTGCAAATAAATGGAGGTGTAATTCAAGATGATTTGTTCTCAATAATTTTGAAATTCAGAGCTCATCGGTTTGCCTTTACTGCAGACATAAAAATGATGTATAGAATGATAAACCTCGACGAGTCACAACGCGATCTTCAAAGAATTTTGTGGAAGAATGGCAGAAACGAAGAAGTCAAGACCTACAGGCTTTGTACCGTAACATATGGTACTACAAGCGCACCATACCTGGCGATGAGGTGCCTCCAACAGCTGGGTATAGATGGCAAGAAAGCGTATCCAGTTGCTTCCCAGGTAATCCAAAGCTCGTTCTACATGGACGATGTGTTAACAGGAAGTGACAATTTGGTATCTGTTAAAAACCTACAGAAGGAATTGATCGGGTTGCTGGGGTCTTGCGGAATGCAACTTCATAAATGGTGTGCTAACCATCCTGATCTCATGTCAACGGTGGATCAGGGAGAATCCTACAACTTCGACACTTCGGGTCAGACAAAGGCTTTGGGGTTGATTTGGAACGCCCAGGAAGATTGTTTTGGCTTTTCATTACCGCACCAAGTGCCAAACAAGATAACAAAAAGAACAGTTCTTGCAAGAATCTCCTCCATATTTGATCCATTAGGAATAATTGCTCCAAGTGTGACGACCGCAAAAGTGTTTCTTCAAAATCTTTGGCGTTTACAAATTGGTTGGGATGATGAACTGCCTCCAAGAGAGGCCATGGAATGGCGGCATTTCCAGGAATCTTTAACCGAAGTGAATAACATAAATGTGAGTCGACACATCTACTTGGTCAATTTTAAACAAGTCAGGCTCGTTGGATTCGCCGATGCATCAGAAAAGGCGTACGGGGCGGCCATATATGCCGTCAGTGTAGATGCATCAAGGAGGACAGCATCGAAATTGGTGTGCAGCAAAAGTCGGTTGGCTCCGATGAAAACAGTAACGATACCAAGATTGGAATTGTGCGCGGCGGTATTACTTGCCAAGCTTATGCAGAAAATACAAAGACCTTTGGAAATTTCACCAGATGCGACTAGCTACTACACCGACAGTACCATAGTGTTGGCTTGGATGCAAAGGTCCCCATCTGAGCTGAAGACTTTTGTGGCGACAAGGGTGGCCGCAATTCAACGAATGACTGAGACAACCCAATGGCATCACGTGTCCTCCGAAGACAACCCAGCAGATTTGGTTTCTCGTGGACTGGAGCCTAGCAGACTGGTGCACAACGAGCTGTGGTGGCATGGGCCATCCTTCATCCAGTCAGAGATCGGCAGCACTCCAGTTCGACTCGATCTGCACTCAAGTGATGGTGAGTATCTCGAACAAGAAGCTAAGACTGTCATGTTGGTGAAAGAAGATTCAGACTTTTTAGGGGACATTTTGGGTATTTCAAATTGCTTTGATAAAGTTGTGCGGGTTCTTGGGTTTGTTTTTAGGTTCGTCAATAATTGCAGAGGGAAGAAGCAACAAGGAGTGCTGCATTTCGGGCCTCTTTCTACGCAAGAACTATCCAATGCCAAGATACATATTGTAAGGTTGGTCCAAGATGTGGAATTTAAAGAAGATCTGGTAAATATAAAAAAAGGGAAACCACCTTCGGGAAAAATAAGAAATTTAAATCCGTTTTTGGATGAGTACAATATGTTAAGAGTGGGTGGTCGGTTGTCTAAATGTAATTTAAGTTATGATAAGAAATATCCCCTGATTCTGCCAGCTAAACATAAATTAACCAAAATTATAATTGAAAGTTTTCATAAAAAGTTATTGCATGTTGGTCCTCAAAATTTGTTGTATTGTGTTCGACAGGAATTTTGGCCTTTAAACGGAAGGAATATTTGTAGAATGATTGTATATAAATGTGTAAATTGCTTTAAAGCTAAACCATCAACTTCCCAACAAATAATGGGGGACTTGCCTAAAGATAGGATAACTGTACAACCTGTTTTCTATTGTACTGGTGTTGATTTTTGTGGTCCGTTCTATATTAAATACAGAGAGCAAAGAAATAAATGGTTAATTACAAAGAAAAATGTTAAAATTGGGGATATGGTTCTTATAAAGGAAGACAACCTTCCTGTAAACACCTGGTTAATGGGTAGAATTACTGAGGTATTTCCAGGATCTGATGGCTTGGTCAGAGTCGTCCTGGTCAAAACTAAGAAAGGAAATTTTAAAAGACCAATTTCGAAGATATGTTTATTGCCTTTTGAGTGTTAACAAGATTATTGTATCTTTTTGTTTGTGTAATTGCTAATTATTTTGTTGTATTATGAATATTTTAAATAATTGCTTTTGTCATGACTTTAAATTAACTATTGAAAAAATTTGTTTAATTTCTTCAAGGCCGGCGGAATGTTTAGGCAAGAATATATTCTTATGTAGCTCTAGTGTTTGCTTAGTTCTGCCTGTGCTATTTTCTGTTCTGTGAACAACTCAACTCATGCAGTTTAATTTTGTAAGAATGCTGTGAACCGCCTTCAGTGTGCTTCTGTTCCTTCAACTTACTTGCAGTTTTTTTAGCTTGGTTTTAACTTGCTTTTAACTTAGTATTTTTAAAATGTGTAACTACAAAATATCGTAATTAAAGTGAAATTATTTATACCTCTCTGTGTGTATTCTCCTTGAACCTCCCACAACTACGCAATCTCAACCCACAAACAAAAGTTATTCCCATTCTTTTTCTAGCCACTTTGAATTTGCAACAAATTGTGCATCCTGAACACTAATGTGTACGAATTTAATGTTTATCATCTTGTGTATTCAATCAAAATAATGCAAAATTTATATGCAATGCAGTGCCACTCCAATCGTTACTTTCAATCTTGACTTGATAACTTTAAAAAAAAACACTGCATTTCACAGTAATAATTTCATCTATAATAAATTTAATTTCAAATACGCCACCATCAAAAAATATCTACCCATAAAAAAACACATGCAAAAGAGAAACAGCTACAATCCAATATTAAAATCGCAAAATAATCAGCGACTTTACAGCTGACCCATCTGACAGCTGATCAGCTAAATAGCTCCAACAACAATCCCATAATAACAAAAGCACACTTACTTTCTTCAAGTTCGCCATGGCTTTGCAAACGCGTCAGTGGTTGGTCTACCTATCTCTTCTCTCAAGAAAAAGATTGTTTCTCTTATATTATCTTATCTTTGCTTCTTAGAAGTGCAAGAGTATCTTAGGAGATGATTCGCATCTTCTTCTCTTCGAAGATTTTTCTCCCCTTCATCACTTTGGCATCTTCCGATCGAGGGATGTTAAGAAGAAAGGATTCAGTAGCGTGGCACCATCTAGTGGGGATGGTAGGTGTCATTGTAATGGCGTTCACGGGCACATTGTAGCAATAAATATTAATTTTTTGTTATTTTTCATTAGCGTATTTTGTTAATTTTATTTAACATTGATTCCATCTTTTGTAATTTTAAAAAGTTAGGAAGTATTTACTGGGGTGTTGAATTTTAGAACTGGTTTAGGGGAAGGAGTAGGTAATCGGCGAATGTGGCGACATCTTATAGGGATTATATGAGTTAATTAAAGGAGAATTAAAGAGTTACAAAACTCAAAATTTTTTAAAAAAAGTTTCTAGATTATTTTAATTGGGTTTTGCTTCAGGTCTTGAGTGGAAACAGAAATTCAGAATTTAAAAAAATGTTTCTCGATCCTCTATTGGTGGATTATGAATCAATATAGCGTTGGAAAAGCAACGCACCGATCGAACGAATGAAAGCTGGAAAGGACTATTTCACCTAAAATAAGCAAATTATAATAACTTTATCAAATATTATTGCAAAGTTTTAAGATTGCATCTTATTTACAAAAACAGTTATGAGAAAATTTGCATGTTTTTTTTCTAACCTTTGCAAAGAATGATAATTTCATTTATTATCGGTTTAATTTTTACCTTCATGTGTTCACTTCTCGTAATTTTACTATTTTATTTTTTTATTCATTCTCAGATCTTTTTTTTTTTTCAAATTTAAATATTCAGTCATGCATTCCACCGTGAGGATCCATTTGGTAGACTATGGGTTGCAGCTGCAGAGGCAGTAGCTCAAACAATTTCATACTTTAGTTAAAGCAAACCAAAACTTTTATAAAATTGATTACGGTTGCTTTAGTTAACTGCTTTGTGATGGCGTTGCCTTGGTGATGGAAACAATGTTGACTTTTACACTATGCAGGAACTTTTGCTGGAGGGTAACACAATTGGGAAAAGCTGAATTACTTACTGGTTTGGAACTTTACTGGTTTGTAGCCTTAGCACCAACCAATCAGAGTGCACCTTCTTTCACGTCACTAGTTTCGCAATTTGTATTTTGTTTTGTTATTTCAAAATGGCTGGCGTCGGCAGCGACCACGTTGTCTGCTTTTCGAGATTTTTTTAATATTTTAATGAAGAATTTAGGTAATTAAATTACTGTTTCCTAAAAATGTTAGAGGAAAGAGCAGATTATCAAAATAAGTTTGTTAAAAAATCTAAATTAACCCAGTTTTTGGTGTTTCCTAGTAAGTATTTGGCGAGCGATTGATTTGATGTGTGTTGTACTATTGTCGCTATTTGGTAATGTGCAAATTTCACCGATGGGGGAATAAATTTGTCAAATTTTAACGAAAGGAGCAGGTAAATAAGTTTTTCCGTTGTGCTTTAAACTCTTGAGATCACAGCACGTAGTATCTATCTTCTTCAAACATACTTTTCTCGCAAATATATGCTATAAACTATGCTTTGCTGAGTAATTTTTTTTATACATGGTCAATAGTTACTGAGACATGCCTTAAGTTCTAAAAATAAAAATTGTGCAAAATTGCAAAAAAAAGCTGTGTCACTTATTTGTAGAAACATTTTATTTTAACCAACAGTGTTTTTAATACAAAATGTGTTAAAATGCACTACTAAAGGAACTTTTTGAAAAGTTTTAAGATCGATCTAGTTAAAAGTTATATTTTAAAGATCTCCAATATTGTATGGACGCTTGTTCAACTTATTTTATAGAAATTAATAATTGATGCCAGGAAACAACAGCTGAAAACTAATTTTGGAATCTTTCGCACCTGCTCAATTTCAAAACTAATTATCATGTAAATTGTTACTGGGGATGTTTTAAAAAGTGTCCCCGAATAAAAACTCCAGCTTGCAAGATGTTAAAATGTGATTAATGTGAAGTTTTTATTTTAAAACTTTCTGCCGGTTCTGTTTAGTTTGTCATTTTAAGATGCTTAACAATCCGATGGCATTTGTCTTTCAGTTAGTTTATCAATATACTCATTTTTAGGGTTTACATAGAAGCTTGGAAAAATCCTTGTGTCAAGGGACAAATGGTAAAATTTGGTGCCTTCAAAAACATTTCTAGTTATTTCAAATTACTAAATGGTACTCTAATCCAAGAAGAGGGAAGATTAATGAAAGCAAGTCAACTAATTACAGAGCAATAAGCACTATCAAAAACGTTATATAATTATTGAGATGTCATCAAGCAAATAAGTTGCCTGACTGTTGCCTATAGATTATCATTTGAAATAAAGCTATGATATAAAGGTCGGTCTGTAAAGTTGCCACTTTATACTAATAGAGTTATGAAGTGGAGTGCTTACCGTATTTAGGCTTTTTCTTGCTTGGAAAAATAATGCAAGTCGTCAAGACTAGCGATTATGTAAAAATTGTTCCGGATTTGACACTCCAGCTTCCATGCATCCAGCAAATGTGTTTGGGTTACCATTAATATTGTAGGAAAAGTTAAAGGCAAATTTATTATAGCTGCCCACACCCTCACACAGCTGGGAAAGCCTATGGACCGAGAAGATGCTAAATGTTCTACGTCGTTTATTTTAATTAAATGCTTTTAATTTTGGAAAATATTACTAAAAACAAAAATATATAAGCATTCTAATAAAAGATAGTTACACTTAAAGTTTCCATTGCATATTATTTTTACTTCCAGGGCACCAAGAATATTTCTCGCCCCTGGTTTTTTAAATCGTGAAGTTAGAATTAAAAAATTACAGATTTGCTAATCTTATAAGGATATGTCAAAACTTGTCTAAATGCATTGTCAATAGCACTGACCAGGTTAATTCCTTCGTGTCCCTCTACATTGTTTATTCTATTTTATTGTTAATTTTGTTTTAATCAAATGTCTTATTAATTTTTTTTTCTTAAAAGCTGTATACGATGCACCACATATCCTTCACTAAAGACTTTGGACTGCTTACTGCATTCTTTATCAAATGTTTTTGGGTTAAATATTGCTGGAGCTGCAGAAGATGGTTAGCTTGTCTCACTCCCAAGCTTTAGACCAGGGTTTGAACATGAGTTGGCAGCTGGTGTTCATGGGCTGCTGGCAAGCGACATTTTAATTTTGATAGGCAACCAAATAAAGAAGCTGGCCTCTTCCATTTCTCATTGTAAATTTGTCGCCAAGTTTGCCAAATCAGCAAATTCTTTACAAAAGCACCATAAGTGTTTGTTGCTTAAAATTGGGATTTTAACTTAAAATAACAGAATGTGGGCTTTGATACGTGGGTTACCAATGTTTGACCTAACCACCTAACTTTTTAACTGGATGTATTTTCTCAATATTGTCCACATTATTTACTGGCTTTATTACAAGGAAAACCCGCTCACAATACGTTAAGTTGTTACAGACATTTCGCACTATAGCCTTTTAATAACGAATAATTCCTCATAATGGATTTAAAACTTAGTTTTATGATAGTTTTTTTTAGAAAAGCAGTGAATTTTATTTTCTGATATAATATTATTTATTTTTAGTGCTTCTGTGGCTGGAGTCGCTAAGTCCTCTGATTCGCCTAGCTTCTCTGCCCTGTCTTATGTGTTGCTTGAGTTGTCTTGCAGTTTCCATGTACATTTTAAAAGTTTTTATTCCAATAAAGATTTTTTTTGTCTGCTAATTAATCAGAAATCGACTTTTTTTTAAAAGAGATTTAACCTTCCATGTTGTATTAAGAAAAACATCGGATTTATACTTGGTTTTGAACATAAGATAGTTTATTTTAAGTGGTTTCATAAATTCTGACGATAAAAATTAAAACGATTTAAAAACTAAAAATTAGACAACAAGCTATAAGTTTCCATTTAAATGGAAATTTAAACTTATAAATAAACTAGTTATGTGATACCAATTGACAGTTGAATTGGCAACAAATTATTGATTTGGATTTTAAATGAATGGAGGTATGAGATTAAAAGAAAAAATAAATTATATCCTATATAACAAGTCACCCTTTTATCTCAGGGTGGTGGTCGGAGCCTGAAATATTTAATGAAGAATATTAATGATTGGGTAAAAAAGAATATACATAAGAGAAATTGTATCACCTTTAGCCACATCCTACAGCGAAGCTTTTATTATACATAGAAATATATACTTGATTCACATGATCGTGCAACAATTTAAAAGCGTAAAGTACTAATATTGCAAGAAAATTTTAAAGGGCTCAAAACATTCTGTATTACTTGTATAGAAAGTACAACACAGATTAAATGACTTTCTTAATCCCATAACCCAAAAACTAATGAGATACAAGTTTTTGTTTTATTAAATTTGTATGCATTTAAATAAGTTATTAAGGTACTATTCCTTTATATATTTAATGCCCTGTTCGAATTGCAGTTTGTAAAAAGAGAAAGAGTTACAGGGTTACATTCACTTTACTAACTTCGCTATGAGAATTGTGTTTATCTGCCCTTGAGTGCTTAGAAAATTAATTCAATCGCGTATGCAAGGCGTATTAATGTAACTAGCAAATGAGACTGGTTATACTGCAGTACTAAGGGCAAGCACATTAATTCGTTTTCCCTGTATAAATCAAAATCCTCTCACAAAACAACAAATTTGCCCAGACGTTGGTATTTACTTCTAACAGGCAGTATGAAGTATTGTGCAATTTGATAAGGGAATTAACAGTTATATTAAGTAACTAACATAAAAGTTTATAGTTGTCTTTCTCAGTTCATCGCTATCCTGATTTTAATTTAATGCTAGATCAATGCTTTTTTTTTTTTAGTATCTTCTGTAATCAAAATCCTAACAAATATTAAACAACATATTATTAGAATGTATAGTAGTTAAAATGTCCAGTTTGGGGAGCAAACGTGTTTTAGATAATAGATTAATTGCGAAAAATTAGGATTAAAAAATGGAATTGGGAATATTATTTTGTAAAATGCATAAATTTGATATTAAAATAAAAAGAATTATTACAGCGAAAACCTATCTGTAACTAAATAATTAACACTCGGTTTCAATGCCTATAAAAATAAGAGAAATGAATGGCATCTCGTCATTTTTTTAAGAATGATATCAATTAAAAAAAATGCATAAATAAAATGCCCTTAAATTCAAGTACTATTCGAAATTATTAAATTTTCAAAAAAAAATAAATAATAACGAATCAAAGTGTTGTGGCCGATGTAGCATAAGAGCAAATGTTCAAACAAAGTAGCATTTTATAAATCTGTTATTACTTTCATCTCATAGAATTAATGAAATAAGGAATTTACCTTTTCCAACATAAATAAACTTTTGCATGGACATTAAAAAGCGTCTAGTTTCTTCGCTGCTTGTTTGAAACTTAAATAAGCTGTTAGACTAATATAACGTAGACGTAATATACATTTTCCTTTTTATTGTATTCGAACTGTTTATTTTACCCAAAAAAATCATAGCTTGGAAAAAAAATATGTTACCGATGAGCATTTTAATACCATCGTGTGCTGGGGTGTCCATTAATCACGCGTTGCAATTTTGACGATTGTTTGTTTAAAAATTAAATAAGCTATTAGACAAGGCTCGAAAAACTTAGGAAATTTATTGATACAATACGAAAAAAATGCACTTTTAAAGGCCATTTCACAATTTCAAATAAATCTCTGTTCATATTTAAAATGTATGCCTTCATTATACTTCTCGACATAATTAAGAAATTAAAAAAAATATCTTCAATAAAAAAATATTGAATTCGGTGAAAAAAAAAAAAGACTTAAATTCTAAGGGGGCACTTGAAAAGCTGCGGGGCCCTAGAAAGGGACGGGTCCTGTAGGCGACTGCCTACTTCGCCTAATTGCTAATCCGGCCCTGGCATACGACAATATTATAGAAACGTTTAATATTGTTCTCATCCTTGAAGCGTTTCTGCAGCTGAAATTTTCATAGTTCCCCAACTACCACATGAAATTCGAAATTTTCAACATAGTATGTTATTCGTAATTCAGAAAATTTAACTTAAAAAAATACCAGAGGGGCATAGTTTGTGCTTTGTAAAGAAAAAAAAAGCGCATATTTTTTTTCTCATAGAAAACTTTACGATTGGTAATATATTTTTTCCTTTTTATTCTTTTATTAGAACGTGTTTATTTTTCCCAAAACAATCATAGCTTGGAAAAAAATATGTTACCGATGAGAATTTTAATACCATCGTGCGCTGGGGTGTCCATTAACCACGCGTTGCAATTTTGACGATTTTTGGACCCCCCCCCCCCCGGCTGAGATTTCATTATACATATTTGGCTCGACAACCTCCTCCTCCCATTCCATTGTCAGTAATCTCACGATATTAACTCATAAATATTATCATAGTAAGATTTTGCCAAATTTAAGTTGAAAAACATATATTACTGACAAACTAAAATTTCTCGAAATTTTACGTTGATTTTTTTTTTGTGTCATCACATAATTTATGGACGCTTCCTGGTTTCCATATAAGAATCAAAAATAAAAATATATATTTAACAATATGTCAATATACTTGTGAAATATTTTTATTCATCTAAATAACAACGCCGATATTAATTCATTCAACTCAACTAATTGATATTTTCAAATATTGGCGATGCTTGGCGTAATAAAATATGCCAAAATACAACCCAATAGATAAGTGCGCCAAGGTAGTAGAGATAAAACATTGGCATCATGCCATCACACATCTCATGCAACCTCCAAACGAATTGAAACACATCACGTGACCACATGCTGAAATTCCCAATGATGTTACCCTCACGGTAAAAGTTCCTACAGAACAGAAGCCTCAACAATGTTTGTTTATGTACTTTTCTTTGCTTTGGTGGTAAATTGGATTATAGCAATAAAAGCCCAGTAACATTTAAAAATAACAATCTTTTCTACATATTTTTTTTTACAAAATTAGGTTAAGATGGCTTTCCTAGCTGTCGTAACGGCTGATGGTGGTGTTCCCATTTTCACAAGAACTTCTGGAGAAGTTACATCGGTAGTTACTTCATTAAATAGATATTATAAATTTGACACTTATGGTAATTTATCTAAAAAACCTTTAACACGAACAATGTTGAACGTTTAGTTCTGTAATAAATCCGTGGATCTTCTCTTTGTGATTGTTTCTAGAATGTTAGCGTTTAAGAACTCATTTAAAAAAGAATTGTGTGAATTACCGTCTTGCTAGAGATGTGTGCATGTAGCTAGTTGTTTTAGAGGCCAGCTCCCGTGTGAGCCTTGTTGCTTAAACATGGTTCAAAATCTCGAGGCCCAACTCTTATGTAGATCTAAGTGCCAATCATTCAAAATCTGAGGTCTATTAGCATTTTGTAGTCAAATTAGTAAATGATTTTTCGCCCTTTCAGGATTGGCTTTTTATATTAATTAATTTGTAAGTGAATTTTTGGCGCATTTCCTTTTTACAGGCACAAATAAAGTTTTTGAAACTGTTCAACTACCGGCATATAGAATATTTCGGATGGAAACCTTTAACTATGCATGCTTTGGGCCTTAAACTGTATATACTGCGTTTTTTTCACCAAAAAGTTCCTAAGATTTCAAATCGAGATTTTTTCCCACACAATGAAAAGTATTTTCTTTTTTTACCTTGTAGAAATTGCCTTTTGCCACTGTGGGTGCATTGAACGGAATTCACATGTTCACGAGACTTCGAAATGGGGAATTGAAGAGAGCCATCACCCCTGAAGAAAAAATAGTATGGAGAGAATATCACAAGAGGTGCATTTATCACTTACGCGAGTTTTTTGTTGTTTTGGAATAGTTAAAGAATAAAGTTGTATGCAATTTTGTTGTTGGTCTAGATTCAACTATGATACTTAGTCTTCTAAAATATTTATAACTTTACTGTTATTTTTTTTTTGTCATTATGTTATTTTGGAATAGTTGAAGAATAAAGTTGTTTGCAATTTTGTTGTTGGTCTAGGTTAAACTATAATGGGGAACATTCATGTGATGTCATGTGGTTTGTTATCCTACTGTTCTCGAACCATGTGCTAATGTTATCCTACTGCTCTAACCTGTCTAACCGCTTGTTTTCCACAGCGATTTGGAATTGAAGCTCAGGGGGATATGGACGTGAATCTCCCCCATACTTAAGCCAGTAATCCATTCACGCTGTAGCTGGATTTTGTGACGTAACTGTCACTAGTAGGCATGCGCGCGTGGTCAAAGCTGTACTTCTGAAGCTGGACTTTTGAATCGTTTTCCAAGCGATATCAAAGCTGTAAATTGGTTTCGGGCATGAGCAGTCATAAGAGTCATTTAGTTTTTAATTATCCGTGGTTTTTAACTTAATATTCTTGTTTGTTTATTTTTTATTGAGAGAAATACCCCTAAATCAAGAAACTTCCATCCACGCTAGATACAGCAAATGACGTCACAAAATCCAGCTACAGCGTGAATGGATCCTGGCTTTAGTCTTCTAAAATATTTATAACTTAACTGAGTTTTTCAAACAAAAAAATAATTAAGTAAATTATTATTTAGTTTAGTTTCATGTTGAAGCCAATTCAATTCCTTTTCTGGCCTGAAATGTTGGTAGCTATTTAGAATCCGTCTTTAGAGGGACTGTCAGTCCCATAGAACTGGTGCATTAGTTTTGAAATCCCAACTTTTGCAAACGAGTTGCTTTGCTGTGTTATCCTATTTTTACCAGGTATGGGAAACATCATAACATCAATTTAAAATAAAATTGCATCCGTTTATTTAATTATTAATTGATAAAGTTTTTAAATATTGTCACCATCTGCCACATATTTTTGTCATTTTATATAATTAAATAACTAGATAGTATTTTAAAATTTGTTTCGCTTCAATGTTATGTTGATTCCCATACCTGGAGGAAAGGGTTAACATGGCAAAGCAATACTTCTGTGGAAGTTATTATTCCAAAACTAATGCATTAGCTTAATGGAACTGAAAATCCCTCTTAAGCAGTTAGCTAAGGAGCCATTGGTGTAATAAAAATAGATCTCGTTTCAAATTCATTAGCTGAAACTAATTTAAATATATACCTTTTAAAATTTATTCTTTTATTTTATTTGCAATTCTTCGAGCCTACTTTTCAAAGACACTTGGTGTGGCAGTTTCTACTTTGGGGAACTTCAAAATTTGGGCAAACCTGTGTGATCTTGTGTTGGTTCCTGCCAAAGCAATAGTGGCTAAGCATATACAATATTTTTCAGAAAAAATTTATGTTCTCAAATTGAGATTTATTTCACACCAAGGTCCTATAAAAGAGTGTTTGCTTTGAATTTGTTAAATTTAGGTATTAGTATTTTCCTATTTAAACAGGTTAACAATTGCTTAACTCGTACATCTTTTACCTAACTTCAGGGTTGTCTTGATTTTGATCACAAAGAACGACGCCAGCAGCGACTGTCACATGTCCAACTTGCTTGATAATATATTCGCTTCCATGGCGATGCTGGTTGGTATAGACAGAATCCTCAAGCAAGGAGAACTGATGAAAATGCAGAAGGCTTTAACTGTGAGTTTCTCTTTTCTGTACTTCTTTTAATGCTAATGAACTTATTTTGCAGGGCTTTAATTCGGCTTTTAAATAGAATTTTGTAGAGTTTAAATGTTTATTTTTTAAATACTTTATTTCCCCTTTATTTCCAAAAAGAAAAGGATATCCAAAACTGAGCCATTAATTATACATATATAAACCAATCCTTTTCAGTGCAGTGAATTGATCTATGGTTTTCATTTTAAAGTGTCACTAGAATTATATCCTTACAGTTTCTTTTATTTTTGAAATTTTGATTTATGAACATATCTTTTATTCAGATTAAAATTCTAAATTTACATGATGATATTGTATTGAAGTAAGTGTATGTAAATTGTGTTAGAATCTGAACATGAGGTGTGTTTGTGTGTGTTTAACATTTCCATCCTAATCTATGATTGTTCAAAAATAACAATATCAAAATTGTACTTCTCATACGTTAATAACAAGTCTCTAGCCTCTGATTCTAAATCGAAGCACTCATAAATAGTCTACAAAATATATTTCTTGAAATTTTTGTAACATTTTTATGATAATACCTTTATGAAATAATAGTAACATTTGAGGAATATATATATATATTTAAATAACTTGTCTCTTTAGATAACTCTATTGTTTCTTTAAATAAATTTCAATGGTATATAAATATTAATATATCTCAATGGTGATTTTAGATTTGTTATCCTTTAATTGATTACCTCCTGCTGCAACTAGACAAAGAGAAAGCCAACATTGGGGACCTAACCCGTACAACTGACTGCCTGCTGTCGTCTGATACTCACAGCTTGCAAGTTAGCATTTATTTTTGTTTTTGCAAATTAAGATGCTGACTTTATTATTTTGCATTTAAATTACTCTATCCAAATGATGATTAACATTGTGTCCTCTATGACTCATTTTGATAAAACTGGCTTCATATGTATAGCCCATGACAAATGACAGTGATTGCCCCCTCTAGAAGGGAAGAGTGTAGGCTTTTAAGCCCATTACCCCGCTTGCCAGAAGAGACACACAAAGAAGGACGCCACAAACACATAGACAAAAAAACATTTATTGACAAACAAACATCCTTGCCTTTACCCGGATTCGAACCCGAGCCCAGCAGCTCCAAAGGCTTTCTCACTAACCATTGCGCCGGCTGATCGGCAATCAATTTGTATTACCCCTCACCAAATCATATACTTCCCATTTATGATTTTAGTCAGATAAATAAATCTTTTTTTTTTCTTTATCTAATGTGGCAGCAATATTGGCCAAAAATTAAGTGGGTTGTTTCTTCCCGAGCTACATATGGCTAATTACCACATCAACCAATTGGGCCCAAATAAATCCCACGTTAGTGATCTACCTGAGAGGTGTTTCATTTAAAAATAATATTTGTTGCCCGTGTGAAGAAAAAAGTGTAGGCATTAAGAATAAAATATTTTTTCAAACTTCATTTATTTTGGCCAGTTTAAACATTTCTTCTTTTTGTTTTAGCATAGTCCCACGCCACACTTCAAATCATCTCAGTATGGCATTTAAAAGGAGTGAGGTGCATGTGAATTAATATGTGTTAATCATGATTTTGAAGAACTGTAATGATTTCCGAAATCCACCTCTGAAACGCGCTTTAAAATCTACATACATATCTGTTTAGTGCAGCTCAGTAATATAAAGAGTTAGTTTATTAAATATGCATGGTTATCTTCAGACACCAATTGAGGATTGTAACTGTTTAACCCACATTTTCCAAAGCACAATCTAACATTTCCAGTTCATTGGCGACTTCACCTACTTGAATTTACAAATATAAAAGGTCGTTAGTGAATTGACCAGATTCCATATCTTAGTTATACTTTGGTACTTTGAAGAATGTGAGTTTTGCAGCTGCACCCTTCAATTATTACTTGTAAAATAGTAAAAAAATGTCTAATTCTAATTTCCCCAATAATTTACAGGACTGCCTAAGCCAATTTTTAGATGTAGCCGACAGCTTATACGGGTGTTTACTCATCAAAGGAAAAGTTGCTGCAGCATCGAAAGAGTGGTGGACCTTGACCAATCAGGAGAAAAACCTGATTTGTTGCTATGTGAACTGCTTACCAAAAGTCTTGTCCAGAGAAATTATTATTTTCTTACCTACTTCTTCACCAGAGGTATTTGTTTGATTTAATTATATCTATGATTGAGTCACTAAATTCTTCTACTAACCTATTCCATAAATAACTCAACTGTTATGCCTTGGCCGGGTGAGCTGTGGTAGCTAGACTAACAACTGGGACCATTAGTGTGAGCACTCAATTACTCTAAAATTTAAGAAATATTTTTAAACCACTGATTCTTTCGGAACTGGAGAGCCCAGTGGGTTAGGCACTCGCTTAGCACAAAGGTCCCAGGTTTGGGTCCGAGCATCGCCAAAATAACTGACGACCTATAAACGGCTCGTGCAGCCAAATATGTCCGACGAATAACCCTGTGTAAGCGAGTTCACATTTAATATCCTTCTAAGTCCTAACGCTGCGTACAATGTCGCCCTTAACAATTGAGTTGGGTGCCTATTCAGGTGTCGGCTTGTCACTTGACTATGGTTCTAAAATACGACACCCATTACCAATAGCCTTAGTGTAGCTCTAGTGCGACGATAACTCAAACGTAACCTAACTGATTATTTCACTTCAAAAATGTTCCATTTCACTGTTATGGATGCTACAGTTTACCTATGGCAGTATTTTGAATCTTGATGTTATGGCAACCACCCACATCCACCAAGGTCTTATTCAAGCAAATGCACTGTGAATTGCTGTTGACCTAATATTTGAGCTAAATTGCATAAGGTAAAGAATTTTCTAACTCGCCAAAATGACTTGTTGTGTTGACTCTCTCTCTGTATTAATATGAGTCATTATTGACTGACTCCAATCTATTCCTAAAGTTATTTCACTTTATTATTTTTATAGGTAATTTGTTTTTTATAAGGACCTAAA
Organism: Hylyphantes graminicola; assembly: GCA_023701765.1. Classification (NCBI taxonomy): domain Eukaryota; kingdom Metazoa; phylum Arthropoda; class Arachnida; order Araneae; family Linyphiidae; genus Hylyphantes; species Hylyphantes graminicola. Next base: position 55,381,847 of record CM043118.1, on the reverse strand, counting down.
TTTTAATAAGGTTTTTGTTAATTGAAATTTAAATATGTTACTTAAAATAGTATTATTTGTTAAAATTACATTTTGTTTAATTTATTAAATCTAATTTTTTTCCATGATAAAAAATCTTAATGGTTTTTTTTTTCCTATTAATAGAGCGGATTTTAAAATCTTTATGTATGCATAGGCCTCTAATTAAATTTTGGGAGTATAATATGGTTAAGTTGAAGCAACTACAATCTAGATTTAATTCTAATTTAGATGATTAATATTCCAGAACAATGAGGCTTTGCTAGTTTTCATCTCGGAATACAAATTTCTTCATAAACTTTGTTTTAAACATTACATGTTTGTTACTATGAAACATCCGTATATACTTAACATAAAACTAAAATATAATTTATTCTGATTTAAATGCTTTTACTCTCTGGGGGATACAGAAGGTTACATCATGTAAGTCATTACCTGATGTTAGCAATATTCCTGTATTCCAGCAATACATAATTTTTAAAACTTAAAATTAATTTTTTTGATAATTTATTAAAATGTAAACTATAGAGGAGTCATTAGTAATCCTCTGACAATTAAATGGAATTTTTTTTAAAAAGAAAAGATTATTAAAAAAAATTAAGAAATAAAAGTTTCAGTAGTTGAAATTTAAATATTAATCTTATGCAGAGAAGACAAGTTAACACCTTAGCCAAATTATGTATTCCTTTAGAAGGTTAAATCTGGGTAATATATAAAGTTTTTTAAACTTTTTTTTTTCAATCTGTTTTCATGAAATATAAATCAAATCACTTAATAAAGAAAAGAAAATCTTACAACATTTTTATTTGTGTCTAGCTTTAATGGTAATATTTTTTTACAGGTTTCTCTTCGATTGATAACATTGAATTTGCTGCGAGATATTGAAGTATGTGTTCTGTGTTCGAATGAACCTCCTCTTTCTCTTTTGGAGGATGAAGTAAGTATACAGACTTCATTTTCAAATCGGATTCATACAGGGCCGGTTTCAAAGATTTGCTGCCTGTAGGCTACGATTGATTCGCTGCCCCTATCACAATATTCTCCACTTTTGGCGAAAGGTAGCTGGTTAGCTGCAAAATAGGGAAATATATGCTGCTTAAAATATATACACACAGGGGTCTGTCCAGGAAATTTTTACAGGGTCCCTTTTTTGTGATTTTTTTTTTTTTTTTTTTAGAATTTTGAACATATGCTAATTTTGTGAAATTTTTTTAATATAGGGTAATTTTGTGAAAATTAAGAACAAAAGCTCTCGTTCAACAAGAAACCTTTAAAATACAAAATGAATTTGATTTTCTTATTTTATCATTTTTGTTTTCCCTATAAAAATTTGCATATTTTGAAGGTTTTCTATTAAACAGGACTCCTTAGTAGACAAAACAGTTTTTCAAAATGCCAAATTTCATTTTATTATTGTTTAATTATCTGAATGCAAATTTCCACAATATTAGAGTGCACATTTACTTTAAAAAAAAGTTGGGTAAATAAACTACAAATGAAACATTCAATGTACTTCTCGATTCAGAACAAATGAGGTTCATTCGGGAAAAAAGCCTCTCAACAGAAGCTATACTTGAAGGTATAATAGTTGCCAAAGTTAGTAATTTCAAGCAATTCGGGATATAAATAAAATTTGTTCTTGTGATGTTCTACTTGGATTTTCTTTTGTTTAGGGTGGGAATTTTGTGAAAAATCCGTTTTCACTTAGTTTAATTTTGTGAAGGGTCCCTTTTCCCCATTTAGAATTTTGTGAAGGGTCCCTTTTACCCCTTTTGAATTTTGTGAAGGGTCCTTTTTTGCAGAATTGAATTTTGTGAAGGGTCCGAAAACGGACCCAATTTTCTTCTGGACAGACCCCTGACACATAATTAGAATCATCTATGTACCTTTACACACTAAATCAAAAGTGAAATAGGCGATTTTTTTAAACTGTACTATTTTTCTTTGAGCGACCATGTTTGCTACGAAATATTAGTACTATATATACGTTTACGGTTCACTTATTAATGTAAATTATTTGTTTTGTTTTCGTTCTTAAAAAATGTTCTTATCTTTATAACAATTTTTAATGCTGAATGCCACTTGTTGGTTCTATAATTTGCCACCCAAATTTGCCGCTTTAGGCTACACCCTTCCTAGCCTGTTTAGAAATCGGGCCCTGAATTCATAGAAAATGAGCTGAAGTAGCTACTTTTCATTTCGCCCATTTTACACATAGGGTTTCGGCATTTTTTGCCACATTTATGGTGCCGAGTTATCACTTTAGCAATGTTACATCACTTGTTTTATAATTGATATTTTCTCAAAAAGTGGCACGGTTATAGGCTAAATTTACTCCACTTGAGCGAACATTGGAGGTAAAACTGATATTTCCCCCTTCTTAATCGAAGAACTTGGTGAAAAAACATGCTATGTGACAAAAACGTGAAATAGACAAAATGAGCTATGTATTAAGTTTTTAGTTAGGACTTAAATCTTTTTTAAATGGTACTTGCAAACGGTAAAAAATGTACTTAAATGGAACTTTATGATTTAAAGCGAAATTTTTTATCTTTGGCACGGTTTTTAGCTTGCCTGCTTTTTCTTTCTTCAAAAGAATTTTTAGGATATTGAAAAGTAAATATTGACATGATGGAGTTATCCGTTCGTAACGCCCTTCCAAATTTGGTTTGAAACATCTAAATATCTTGAATTCTGTATTTTTTTAAAAAAACTTGTGATGATTTGTTTTCTAACAGCCATATTTTTATCAGGACATCGGATAAAATCTTTTCTACATCTTTCTGCCAATTCGTAAAATAACTACGCAAAAATTGTCTATCAACAACAGGCTAGAAGCCCGGCAAGGTTGGTCCAAAATATTTATAATTCTTAACCAATTTTCAATACTTATTGAGAATACGATAATATACAATAATAACAATTTCTTAAATTCTTCTACTCTCTTCGAATACACAACATAATCTGGCAAAACATTCCACTCATTGGCAACTCGATTGTAAAGATTTTTTCTTACCTCCTTTCAGAAGTACAAACTTTCAGAAGACATAAAATAACAGGAAAGTAGAATATTATAGTTTTTTTACAGAACAAAATAAAATTATGCTTAGAAACAAAGTGTTTCAAACTTTGAACCCCGTTATACCTTGTCTAGCCAGAATGCGAGCTTCAAAAAGACTTTCTTCCGCCATCACTTGGTTTTCTAGGAAACAGGGGGTGCATCGCGTTTCTAAACCTAATGCATTTGAGGTTCTGTTGTGGGGTTAACAATCAGTACAGTTAAAACCCAAGTAGGATGGGGGGAAAACACGCTCATGCCGTTTTGAAGAAAACCAAGCGAAGGGATGGGGAAAGAAAGTCTTTTCGAAGTTTCCATTCTGACTAGACTAGGTATAACAGTGTTCAAAGTTTTAAACAATTTGTTTCTAAGCATAATTTGGTTTTGTTCTGAAAAAAAAATACAATATTCTACTTTCCTGTTATTTTATGTCTTCTTAAAGTTCATACTTCTTAAAGGAGGTAAGAATACTTTTTTTACAATCGAGTTGCCAATGAGTGGAATGCTTTGCCAGATTTTGTTGCGTCTTCGAAAAGAGTGCAGAAGAATTTAAGAAGAATCTCAAGTATTGGAAACAAGTAAAGAAATAAATATATTTTGGACCAAGCTTGATCGACAATTTTTGTATTTTTATTGTATGGATTGGCAGAAAGATGTAGAAAAAAGAAAAAAGATTTTATCTGATTTCCTAATGAAAATCAGACTGTTAGAAAACAAATCATCAGATGCTTAAAAAAAATTATTTAGATGTTTCGAACCAAATTTTGAAGGGTGTTTCGATCAGATACCTCCAGTGTATCGATAGACAAGGTATAATATGGCACAATAAAAAAATACTTTTCACCCACTTTATGGATCAACTTGAATTATTGGTGAAAATTTTTCTTTAATTTTTTTTTCTTACTTAAAAACCAGATTATATTTATTTTGCACTTATTTTATTATTTATTTTCCTTTGCCTTATTTTTCACAGGCTCCTAAAATATGGAATAGTTGTTTTGATTTACTTAAAGTTGCATCAAGTCTTTATCCCAGAAATTTTCCCACTAACATTGAACTAGATACCAACATATTGTGGTTAGTGAAACTATATTTAATAAATATTCTAATACTATTTCTCCTAATTTTATGAAAAAAATATGGAAATTGTATATAGCAAAAAGTAAAAAATTTCATGACATATTATTTGATTAAACGAAAGGTTTTAATCTATAGCTTCGTTTTATCATCAGTTTTTAGCACTTATATTGATCAAAAGTTTTATGCTTACATTATTATGGGTTATTCAATGACCAGAAAATCTCTAATAATTAAAAAATGATAATTATGTCATGCGGCCGATAGACAACCAGTTATTGTTTTAAAAAATTATTATACTAGCAACTATTTTAACTTCTAGAATTGTTATTCTAATTTTAAAGTTTGACCACTTATGTACATCAAGTCAAATAGTATATTATAGTGTAGAAAAATACAGTACATTAAAAAGGTAAACTTGTCAAACTTACCTGTTTATGGTCATTAAATAAAATTAGATAAATTATGATGACATAGAAATGTATAAGTTAAAATTAGTTTTTATTTTACGACATTACTTAATTTTTTTTGTTTTTGACTAATTTTTTAGTTTGACTATGTTTTAGTTTTGATTAGTTTTTCAGTTATTTTTTTAAATTTTAAATAATTTTTATTTAAATTAATAAATAAACTTCTAAACAACTTTTTCAACAGTTTGCTCCTTATCAACACCGAGACAAACCAATCCTTGTGCAGCTCCCTCTTTTCCTCGACTAGTGTCGCCTCATCCTCTAAAGCTTCATCACCCTCTCCAGAAATAAGCGATCAGCAAGAATCGCTGAGGACTTTGTACAAGCTTGTCGTCGGGACGTACTTCAAGAGCAATGACCAGGACATGGACAAAAAGTTACAGGCAGATAACACTTGTAAGAATATTCAGTATTTTTTATTATCTCACTCTTTTTAATTTCAAGGAATTAAGATTTGAGAATTAGGGTTTTAACATCAATCATCATGGAGAGAACCATCTGCCTGTTGGTTTCTATTTTTTTTGTTCTATTATCTGTTCTGTTTTAAATTATTTTTTTTTATTTCATAGATATGACACCATATCCTTATCTGAAGTACTTCTTTGGTCTTTCTGTCTGCCAATTTGTTTCAATTTTGTTTTAGTTATTCAATTTCTTCAATTCTTTGTTATTTGAATGAGTTAAGAGCCCTACCTTTTATAGTTCTTTTCTTGTATGTTGATCTATCTCTACTATAAGAATTTCTATAAATATTAAAGTAGCGGTTTTACTGTGTGTTGTTAATCAACTTTAAGAACAATAATAATAACTTGAGGATAGAATAATAGTAACTTGAGGTAACAATAATAATAACTTGAGGTTTATGGTAAGTGTGGAGGCTCAGTGGCTTAGTGGTAGTGCTTCGCATTGCCATGCCACAGGTCCAGGGATTGAATCCCGGATTGGGCGAGGTTGACCCATCCTTTCATCCCTTGAGTGGTTGATATAATGGGTACCAAGCATGCTTAGGAACTAAACACAGGGGTATCGGGGTGAGGCTTACCACCTTACTGGAGCATATGCTTAGCACCTCAGAGCCCTAGGACATGAAAGTTGAAATTGATTTTTAAAGCTGTTAAAAAGTATCGGTCATCAATAAAATTGTGATAACTTATTGTATAAATTGAAATTTAATTTTATTTTGAGACTAAGCATAGTTTTTAAAGTTATAATATATTTATTGATTATTGTTTCAGGTCCTTTGTTTGATTATGGGAACCTTGAGAGTAATGAATGCGAGGCCAGTGAATTTTACATTTACCAGGAAGAGAGCAAGTGCTATGTCATCAACGAGAGCCCTTTCCAAATATACATTGTTTTCAAAGTGGACATTCCAAATTATGCTGTCAGGTAAATTTAGGTGGTTCCTGAATTGCTAAAAATTGTGATTGTATAGTTTAGGGATGCACCGAATATTCGGTTACTATTTGGTATTCGGCCACTTTAGCCGAATATTCGGTTTGGCCCAATAGTAATTTAAATTTTTTTAAATTTCTTCATGTTAAGTCGGCCGAATATTTGGTAAAACTTTGGCCAAATTTGGTATTCGATTTATCCCTAGTATAGTTTTTTTTTTCGTATATCCATTGAATATTGGTAGGGAAATTGCAAAATTTTAATTGCAAAAAAAAATTTACTTTTTTCCTTAGTAATTCAAAGTGTAGAATAAAAAATGAAACTAAACACTAAAAAGCTGACAAACATTCTAAAAAATAGTTTTCTACTGCTGAAAAAATCACAAGATCTTCCATGATTCGTCAATTTTAATCCAATGAATGATTCTGCAAGTGTAGGATGATTCATTACGTCATGAAAAGCGCTGGTGTATCTCTACCAGAGGCCAAAGGTAAAGAACATTGAAAATTAAACCTGGTTCGCATTTAAACTTTTTGATTTTCATTCAAAATGAATCCAAAGCAGCGGTCTATTTATTTCGAAACAAAACATAATATTTTTAAATGATATTGACTACAAATGTTTAAAAAAGCGGAAATTGCGTCTCAATAGTGTTTGTAACTATGCACTCTTCTTAATAAGTGTTCCTTAAATATTATTTAATAGTATGTACTACTCCAAATGAATTATAATAATTTTATTACTAGTGTATTACATTATAAAATAAAAATATTTTTCAATTTTAATTTTTAAAAATCATTTACTGATTCAAAGTATTTAAAAAAATTCATGATGGTTAACATTAAATGTTTAGCTACCCCCTTCGAGTTCATGTTAACCGGACTCGACTGTAATAGAACCATATAAAATAACTTTCAATATATTTGGTATAACCATGCTACAATTGAGAACTTAGTGGAAGAACATACTAAGTGACAAAAAAGTGAAAACGAGAAAATCAGCTTTAAAGGTTTTAGTTTGCACTCAGATCTTTTTAAAACGGTACTTGCAAACCTTAAGAACTATACTAATACTAAAGTATATGAAAAAGGGGAACTTGCTATCATTAAAAAAGACAGTAACATGTTCATTGACACAAAAAATCTCAATTTTTTCAAAAATGTCACTTTGCACATTCTTCCACTAAGCTCTTCCATTGACAACTACGTTTTCAAGAAAGTGTTTATTTATTTTTTCCTCTCTTAACTCTAGGTCTGTTTCTCACAAGACATTGAAGCTGCTTACAGAAAAGAAGCTATTTCCACCAGTTTAGGCAACTTGTTGTAAAAAAAACTTCATGTCACCACTCATCATAACAATCACTTTAAGCTCATTGGCTACAGAAATGGAGATGGTCAAGGCCTCATGGGCTTGTAGGTTTAGACAGAGGTTTCTGACTTGTGCTTTCATTGTTGTATGCTTTGTTGAATCACATGTTTGGAACTTCCAGAAGATATTTCCTTGTGCCTCTAAAATGAAAATCTCCTACCAATTTCAGTCACTCGAATGAGTAAAAAACAGTGGAAAGAATTCTATGAAAGAAAGAGACGACTGGAAATTTACTCAGCAACATAAATAGAATGGACTGCTCATGCAATAGTGAAGCAGCTTCCAAAAACTTACCCAACATGAAAATCACCAATAGGAGAAAGGTTGCTACTTATGGAAACTGTTTCCCTAAAAAACTCGCCAACTGGTTGCAATCACATGATGAGGTAAAATCTTACCCCCATCACGTGATCATGAGGGGATATCTCTTTAGGTTTGGCAATGCACAATCCATTCTATTTAATGTCTTTGAATTTACTCAATTGTTTGTTTCTAACAACTAATGCCAAACTCTTACAAACTTATTTCAAAATAAAAAATGTGTATTCACATATACACAACATTGTTGACTCGGGACATCAGAGAGGCTACATTCCTGTATATTTATTTATGCAGACTTCATGATATTTTACTAAATTAATATAATTTCAAACTACATAACTCAAAATTATTTACCTGTTTTTTTTTAAACAAAAATTGACATTGTTCCAAGAGTTATTTTATATATTTGGTAAAGTTCAAATGTTTTGGAACCTTTACTTTAGGCTATTAGTATTTATACTTTTTTGTCAATATATTTAGTGATGTAAGGAACTAAATCTTTGATCAAGCTATATAACTTGACAGCTGTGATATATTTTTAAAAAGTGGTGATATATATGTATTTTTACGCAAGGAATTTACTATGCATTCCAATAATTTTTGTTGTTTAAACATTCATTCTACCATCAAAACCAAAATTAAAAGATTGCTGCAAACAATTGCAATTACTCTTTACATAAATAAAAATCGATTATCCAATTTTGTTAGTTTTAATAAAAATTTACAATTTAATGCTATTTTTGGTAGTAGTATCAGTTTTCAAAGATTTTGTATGTGTACTAGGGTGGTCCTTATTAACATGGCAAAAAATAAATTTTTGATTTTGGAACGGGCCACCCCCTCAATTTGTTTATTCATATGAAAAAATAATTCCTGCAAAATTTCAGCCAAATCAATTAGTAATAACACGTGCCCCACGGGGCTTAAAGTTTTGAAAAACGCAAAATTTTAGGGTGTTTTTTTAATAATTCCATTATAAGTCAATATCTATGCCAAATAAGAAAACATACTCAATACAAATGTTATAGATTATAAAATTTGCTACAACTTTGTAATTTACACTCTTGATCTATGAGTAACAGGTTATGAGTTATGGGGAAAAGAATGAGCGATATTTTACTAGATTTTAAATCCCCCCCCCCCCCCCCCCATGGCCACACTACGCAAACGATATCCTTCAAAATGGTGCGACATAAGCAATTATTTAGATAACTTTTAACCGTTCTGTCTAAAAATCAACTAAAAAAGGGACATATTCAAGTATTTAAATAAAACACATTTAAAATATGCCGTAATTTTAAGACTTTGGGCTGTCTGGGCCGTCGCGTGGGTGGGGCAGAGGGTGCAACATTAAAGTGATTATTTAGATTAACTTTTAACTGGTTATGTCTGACATTTTATTAAAAAGGGGCAGATTCAAGTATTACAAAAAAAAACTTAAAATGTACCACGATTTAAAGACTGTTGGCTGTCAGGGCCGTCACGTGGGTGAGAGAGGGGGGGGGGCGGGCACTTTCGCTAAGGAGTAAGTTGTTTTTAATGTCAAAAGCGATACGCCATGAGTCATACATTTATCCACATATGTTTTCAACCCCTGTATAATGGTTATTGCCTCTAGTTGAAGTAATCACAATTTTCTTACGTATGGTAATGGCAGAAAAGATGTGAAACCAATGTAATTCCTAAAAAGACTTAGTTGCGTTCCAAAAAAGCTAATGCGGTTTTTTTTAATTGATAGAACAAGCAATTTCTAACGAATTCCGGACCTTTGTTAAATGTTTCATATAAAGTTCGTGTATACGTACTGATACGTTCGTACCGAGTTATGCTCGAAAATAAATATTTATTTTTGCTACAATTAAAAACCGAGTAACTGGTGCCAAATTGTTATTTCTTGGAGATTTGTTACTCATATTATTTTTAAATATGGTTAATTAAACCTGAATTCACACGAGTGTTTTCGTTGCAATGGATGAAAATCTAATTTTAGAGGAAAACATGTATTCCTACCTGCAAAATATAGCACTACAAATGAATGGTTACAAAACAGATTCGAATGACAGAGATACCACATTAAGAAAGATTTCAAGGAATTACATCCTTTATAATGTTCAATTCTGAAAATTGTCTGAAAGGAAGTTTTAAGATCCTTAAACTTCGTAAATTTTGCAGCATAAAGAGGTGTGAAGTTAATTGAAGAATTCAACTATCAGTTTACAAAGGATGAATCCAAAAAACAATTTATTTTACAGACCATGCAAGACTGTCTTAAAAATTACAGATCACACTATTAAAAAGCTGTACTAAAGCAATACAATAATGACAATATAGTAAGTTAAAAGTGCATGGAAATCGGGCATGAAAACCCCAGTTTTTATGTTCAGTACCGGAACAATTTACAAATGATTACATTATAAATTAGTTTCTTACTTGTAGAGAAAATTAAAAAACTAGAAAACGTCAATAATACATTATTTTCAATAAGTTTCGAAAAGAAAGGGGGGAATATTTTATACAGGAATATTAATAGTATAGGGAAATTTATAATATTTATTCTCTAAAAATATTCTTTTTCTTTCAATTTATCTGGTTTTCATAAATGAATTTATTACATTTACTTAACTAAATTTCTTTTAAAAATTCACTATTTTAGATTTTCTTTTTAGTTTTAATAAAATATTAAGATTAACCAATTAAAATGTTAAGATAAACCAATGACCCCTTCTCCCATATTGTACATTCAAAACAGCACTGGTTAGCAACATAATTACATTTCTAAGAATGTCATTTGCTTACTAGCTGCACAAATAGTTCAGTAAATAACCTATATTAATTTTTGAAAGTGCCCCCCCCCCCCCCCCCTGCCCCACCCACGCGACGGCCCTGACAGCCAAAGGTCTTGAAATGGCAGTATATTTTAAACATGTTTTTTTTTTAATTAAATACCTGCACATCAGTAACTTTTCAGTTAATTTTTAGACAGAACAGTTAAAAGTTATCTAAATAATTACTTATGTCGCACCATTGTGAAGGATATCGCTTGCGTAGTGTGGCCATGGGGGGATTTACAATCTAGTAAAATGTCGCTTGTTCTTTTCTCCATAACTCATAACCTGTTACTCATAGATCAAAAGTGTAAATTACAAAGTTGTAAGAAATTTTATAATCTACAACATTTGTATTGAGTATGTTTTCTTATTTGGCATAGATATTGATTTATAATGGAATTATTAAAAATACACCCTAAAATTTTGCGTTTTTCAAAACTTTAAGCCCCGTGGGGCACGTGTTATTACTAATTGATTTGGCTAAAATTTTGCAGGAATTATTTTTTCATATGAATAAACAATTTGAGGGGGTGGCCCGTTCAAAAATCGAAAATTTATTTTTAAGGACCACCCTAATGTGTACTTATGTATATATACCTTGTGTGCCTTGGTTACAACTTACAAGTGGCATTTACAACTTGTTTATTGTTGATTTTATTTTTATAAATAAACTTTTAATTTGTATAGTATGGTTGTGTGTTTTGCCTATTTTTTCAACAAAACGAATTGTTAGACTCGTTTAATACTTGTGAATGTTGTACATTGTAATATAGTACTTAAAATAATATACCATTTCAAGAACATAATTGTATTTATTTTAAATTTTTATAACATACTGATATTCATTTTTTTTTAAATCAATCTTGCTTTTCATAATTTTCATGTCTCATATTTGTATTGAATTAAAGCTTGTAAAGAATAATAAATGATTTCTATATCCATCATACAACCTGGAGGTGGGATTGACAAATATTGCAATTTACTCTTGTGAATCATCAGAAACAATGGGTAAAAGTACTGAAACTTATCATAATTGCACCTCACACACTTTTATGGACTTAATAGTTTGCTAAATCAAAAGACACCAATACGTACTTAAATTAGAATTAAGTTAAACTGGAATAGACATGATTCTACTAAAGGCCCTCGCCAGATAAGACGGTGAAAAATGCCCCCATTCCAATCGGGCTAATTTTTTTTCTGAAAATACCTCATAGTATGGACAACTTCTCAGCCAAGTTTCAGCTCAAAAATTTGACGCATTTTTGAGTAAAAAATTAGTTTTTTTTCTTTTTAAATTGATTATTCCCTGAATATATTTGATAAATCCAAAAAACTACTCATGAGTTTTTAGATATCATTGAGTAGTATTCTCAGAAAAATCCGCTCATAAATCTGATCGAGCGATCATTCTTAAAAATGCATTTTTATTTTTCAAAAAAAAATTTCATGCCAAAATCGTTTGGTCACAACTTAGGATTTTGTCTCTACATATTCCTCTATTATAAATCTATAATATATATTTTTTTCAGATTTTTAAAATTATTGGACGATAGTTTAAAAAAAATAAAATATTCTTAAAACCTGACTTTTCGCACTACTTACTCGGCAGATGGCAGTCCTAACAAAGGCGGGGAAATTCAATCTGGGGGAATTTCTTTCGGACTAAAGAATTTAGCATAGATTTAGAAAGTAGCAGATCTGCCTCTAGGGGGAAAGGTGAAGCCATTTGTAAACCATTATCCCATAAGGCAGTTCGCAAGCTCTTGCACATGGCATGCCATACGCCACCAGATGGCACCATGAGATAATGCGACTAATAAAAGATACATATTCAATATTAACTAATTAAAATTTTTTACAAGTTTCGCTAGCATAATTTTATAACTGCATGCGTATTGATAATTTCTGTAAGACATGAGGTATATATTCACAAAAGAAGCAAGTTAAAAATGCAGTTTTTACTGTATGTAACTCTTCGGAAAAACCATTTTTGTGAATCAGTATCCCGTGATGCATTGCGAAAACGACGAAATGTGGATTCATCACGCATCATTGCGTTGTACGGGATTGCGCAATCGGTGGGCATGCTATTTCTAAATCTATGGATTTTAGAGCAAAAAAATCAGACTTTAAGAATTATTTTTTTAAACTATCGTCCAATAATTTTAAAAATCTGAAAAAAATATATATTATAGATTGATAATAGAGGAATATGTAGACAAAATCCTAAGTTGTGACCAAACGATTTTGGCATGAAAATTTTTTTTGAAAAATAAAATTGCATTTTTAAGAATGATCGCTCGATCAGATTTATGAGCGGATTTTTCTGAGAATACTACTCAATGATATCTAAAAACTCATGAGTAGTTTTTTGGATTTATCAAATATATTCAGGGAATAATCAATTTAAAAAGAAAAAAAACTTTAATTTTTTACTCAAAAATGCGTCATATTTTTGAGCTGAAACTTGGCTGAGAACTTGTCCATACTATGAGGTATTTTCAGAAAAAAAATTAGCCCGATTGGAATGGGGGCATTTTTCACCGTCTTATCTGGCGAGGGCCTTTGGATCTAAACAAAATAGGGAAACGGTTTTACTGATACTGAACATCATGATGTATTATTTTTAAGAACTAGGTATTCTCACAAGAATCATCAGCAAAAGTGAGTGGTAAACAAACTAAATGCAAGAATTATGACATAAATAGTACATGTTAAGCTTTAATTTAATCTATTGCTTCAAATAAATGTTTTTTATGAATATCTTAACTATGTACTCATTATATAATATTACTTTATACAATAAAATTTGTAGAATATTAAATTTAATATAAAAATATGGTACTAGAAAATATGAAATACAAATAAAATATATTTTCAAAATTCTCATTAATAGTTTTTTTAACAAATTTAATTACAGCGTTACATAAAAAAAGCTGCTAAAGTAAAATGTGGTATAAATCTTAGTTAACCAAAGTCTTCGAAAGAAAATCTAAGAAATTTTATACAAGCATGAATGTAGCGAGAAACCAAGATAGATTCCTCAAATTATTTTAATATCCAAAAGTTTTAAATTGTTAGTTTCTAAAGGTTAAGCTGTGCATATTGGGAATACACCATTGATGGAGTCTTTGTCAAATATCGGGTAATTTTTCATTATGGATAGTACCAAACAATGTTTAATGTTATTGTTATGTTATTATGGGTAAGCTTTGTTTTGTTCAATTTTTTGATTTAATCATTCATTTTTCCAACTTCTATTTCTTACTAAATATGCTTATATGGAGCTTGTTTTCTAACATCCAATTGGTCTGCTGAACTGTTGGTCTGTTGTCAAACATAGATTGGAGTTGGTCTTCCCTTGTTTAAAAATGCCTGCAGGTTTAAATTATCGTCGTACTAGAGCAACACAAGGGCTATTGGCAACTGGCGTAGTATTTTGGAACCACAGTCAAGTGACGAGCCCACACCTGAATAGGCACCCAACGCAACCATTATGGGCGACATCATACACAGCGCTAGGACTTTGAAGGATATTTAATGTGCAACTCCCTTTCACAGGGAACAGACATTCATCAGACATTTTTGGCTGCAGGGGCAGTTTATAGGTCGTCAGCTATTTTGGCATTGCCCGAATCCGAATCTGGGACCTTTCGCATGCTAGGCGAGTGCCTAACTGACTGGGCTTCCCAGCCCCATGCCTGCTTACATTCATAGTGAATAGCAAATCCATCAGACACCCATTTGTAAAATAATTTGAGTGTGTCCACATTTTTTTTTTATTTTATGAGAAATTTGTTGTGCGGCCCAGCAGTGCTTGAAGATTTACTATAGCGTAACTTTTGGATAATTTCAGGAGGTTAGCACAGATTTTTCTGTTCTAAACATATTTGATCGTACAACAGGAAAATTATGCAACCTATTTTATTTGATGATTGTCTTAGAACTTTATAATCATGGTTTGGATAAGAATGCATCTATATTATTAAAGCCAATCTATATTATTTTCAGCAGTGTAAGAAGCAGATTCATTTGAAAAAATTTTGATGCGCCAGTTAAAAGTTCTCACGATGCAATAATTTATTTAATTTTTTGACGCTTTGTTCGATCAGAGCATTCCTCATATGACTTGTTAGGGCAACCAGCTTGCTTGAAAGTAGGTGATTCTTGGGGATCTTGTGCTCCAGAGTTATCATGTGCAGAAAAAGATGGTTCTACTGTTTCTGTAGAAAGTGTGCTACAATCACTTGATTCAGAATTACTTGACTTTACCAGTTCTACAGAATAAGAACTAGCAAGCCACTTCTTATACCTATTATAAAAAAGTTTTTTCTTACGATTACTATCTTGCCACCTTCTACGAAAATGGGGTACAAAAGTTTGGCTTAAATACCTTTTTATTTCTTCTTCCTGAGCTAAGGTTAGCATTGGGTTAGAAACTTTAAGAGCGTCAATGCATTTTGCAACATCATATCTGCATTTCATAACAATCTCTACTAATTCATTATAAGGGCATTTAAAACTCGCCATTCCCTTTATCAAACGTCAGGCAAATAAAGGTTTGAAATTATTTGGTCACCAAACGATAATTAATAGAATATGGTGAAAATAAAATGCATTCAACTTTATTTGTTTACAATTATACTTTATATAAAAAGAGGTCTAATCATTTGCCGTTTGTTACTACGATGGA
Organism: Hylyphantes graminicola; assembly: GCA_023701765.1. NCBI lineage: Eukaryota > Metazoa > Arthropoda > Arachnida > Araneae > Linyphiidae > Hylyphantes > Hylyphantes graminicola. Next base: position 55,366,616 of record CM043118.1, on the reverse strand, counting down.
GCAAAAACAATTGTCTTGTGGATGTATTTTTTGACGGTTTTTGAACAGTTGGTTCTAGCCTTCCCGTTAGAAAATTAAACACAGCTAATAATGCTTGGTAAGTAAATACCCTGATCAAGTAACAAGGTTGACCATATATGAAACTGGTACTTAATAGAACTTCGAGCGAAATTGTTTGTACGCTTTTGCAACTTTGGACTCCAAATATTCGATGAACATTTCTAAATTTGGAATTTTGTCTGTCACAGCGAGCTGAGCATCGTCGAATAATTCACGCAAACCAGAAAGCACTTAGCTTAACTGTGACGTAATTTTAAACAACGCTCGTAACCAAAATAAACAAAATCTTCGAGTTCGTGTCTATTTAGACATTTTATTCAGCTTTTATCAAAAAACTATAATTATACTTGTTTAACTATGGACAATAATCTGAAAGGTAAATTTACAGTTATTTTAATAACAGTATCTATGCTTAAATAATCAAATTAGACTTGTATGAAGTGGAAATAAGAAATTTATGATGCGAAAAAAAAACCAACCTGATTTGTTTCTTAGATTGCACTTATATCTTGTCGATGAATTTGAATAAGTGTTATCTGATACGTTACCATTCCACATAGTTACATATACGTTATACATAGTTCCACATACGTTACCACATCTCGCAATATACGCTCACTCACAAGCTGAGATTGAAACTTAGACGTTCTTTTTTTTTTTCATATACATCTTTCTAATATATTAATTCGTATTTCCTTCTTGTTCTAAGAGTTGTTTATGCTTCTAGAGTGTAAGGAAAGTTGTGTAGGTACAATTCACCTATGCAGTTATATATAAAATTTTACTTAACAGTCTGGCGTGAAATAGCTAAATTTGGCGTATTTTAAAGTTAAAGAGGAATAAATAATTTTGATTCATTTATGATATAATGGTCCATTGGCGAGCTTGAAACTTTGATGTACGGTAGCTATCAAATTGCATTAAATATGAAGTGGAATGCTTACCACATTTGGGCATTCATTTGGTACTGTTAGCGTATTATAACCAGTCTCGATTTGGCGACTTTCCTTTTGTAGCCAAGTAGCGGAAACATACTTAAATTGGTAAGCATTCCACTTCATCTCGATCAATGTTTACATCAATCTTGTTGCTATAGCAGCCCTGTGTTTACTTTTTCATGAACGCCAAATTTGCCAAAATAGCATTCTGGCCATAATACGCTATCTATTCCATTCATGGCTTGGCAATGTAACACAAATCACTAAATTGAGACAGGACATTATATCGTAGCTATGCCAGAATTTTTGCTAACAACCACTTACATTAGTCCAAAGAGGTGGAAGGAAGGCTATATTTGGTTAACAGCATGACAACCAGTTTTGAGGTTGTCTAAAAAAAAATCTTAGTCGAAGTTTGGCAGGGTTCACTGTATCTAACCTAAACATTTTTTATCTGATAATTAGTAGCAGTGCTGTTCAAAGCATTTTAATAGTAAGTTTTAATTTGACTTAAAATTGGTAAATTTTGAACTAAAGGTAAGACAGTCACTTAATAAAAAAAAAATTCACAATATACAAATATAGATTGTTACAAAAAAAAAATCATAAGCTTGTTAAACCTATGTATTCCAGAAAATTTAACTTCTAAGAATGCACAATGGAACACTTAAGCTATCAAATTTGAAAGGTATAGAATAGTGTTGTTTTGTTGTTTCCAATGCCACTCGGAAACCGAGCCCGTAGTAGAGAACTACCTGATTTTAAGGCAAAATGGGGCGGCTTCCGTTTTTATTGAGCGCCTCAAGGGAGTAAGTCTGACTTTTGCTCATCAGCATGGCACATTCGTTTTACAGGAAGGTCCCTTTCACACATCTGTTCATAACGGAATTTTGATGCAGATCGAAGGACGATAACCCCTTGATTTGGTACCCCCAGAGATATTTATTTGGTATGGAAACATGCAGGACTTAGTGATCACATCATATTTAACTTGCCCCAGCCACAATTAGCAACACGGCGGTCTTTAGCCGACCCAGCAAACATCAGTATTTGCGAGCACAGAACCCACAACCCTTTTGATACAAGCACGACGCTTCACACAACTGAGCTACCTCGTACCAAGAACGGAATAGTAAAGGAAACTATCTGCAAGAGTTATATAATAATTATATAACTCTTGCAGATAAATTAACCTATATATCATTTTCATTACTTTAACTTGTCCTTTAGGTAAATAATATATTTTGCCTATCTATAAGTTAAAAAACATCTTAAAAAACTAAATATTTTCTATAAATGATTTGGTTAAAGTATGCTGCTATTATACTGTGAGTTAAAAAGCATATTGTGTAATTATTGTCAAAGTATATTGCTTTTATGCATTTCATTTAACAAGATATATCTTTTATAGATTTGATGTCTAAGCTTACCAATCAAGCTAATGATCATATTAGACCAGCTTGCAAAAAATGTGGCTATCGTAAGTATATTTGCTTTGTAAGTATGTACTTACAAAATTATTCAAATCTCAGGTTTAGTTGCAACATAACATTTGTTTCAGGGCTCGAAAATTATATTGCCCGACATGCCCGGGGCATGTAAAAATTCCAATCGGGCATGTATTTTTTCGCCTCTCATGCCCGACTGGACATGTAAACATTTCATCAAAAATACCTTTCCATAAGTTTTGCGTTTTAATAAATCTCCAACACATCCATTCGTTGCTTCTTGAAAATCTATAATTTTAATCTGAAGTTAAAATTAGTTACTTCACAATGTTGTCATGGCATCAAATAGAAATTCAGCAATAAAATTCTGGTGGGCGCCGGGAAATTTCACCACTTACAATAATTTTCGAAATTCCTTGTTACTTTGGCAAGGTTTCTTAAGGTATAAGAGTTTGATATATTTTTAATTAACATTGATTAAACCTGGAATTTTCTGTAAATTCTCTGGGAAAATCTGAAAAAGTAAGATAATTTGGTTTTCCAACTTACATAATGTAACAGTTTATTTCGTGAAATAAGTATACTGCTTAAAAAAAATTACGCGTCCAAATACACATTTTAGTTTCAGCTTTTGTTATTTTTGCCAAACTCATGCCTGGGTTCAGCTTTCTTTTCCCGCCTGGGCATGTAAAAGTTTTATTCGGGCATGTATTTCTGAGACTAACATGCCCGACAGGGCATGTAAAAATTTTGAGATTTTTCTAGCCCTGATTTGTTTTATTAAACATATTATTTTATTGTCATTTTGTATCTGGAAGTCAGAAATTGTTTTATTTAAGTAACCCTGGTGGGGTTTTTATAATGGACATGTTTCAAATCTTGAGTGGCAACAGAAAAGCTGAATAAAAATACATTCTTTCTCGAACCTCGATTGGTGAATCAATGTCATGTGGGAACACAGCACCAATCAGAGCAGCTAGCTAAGGAACAGTAGGAAGGAAAGCTGTAAGGATTTACATCAACTGAAACACCCTTTAGCTTGGTATAACACAGTTGAGTTTTAAAATAAAAGTTTTGTTTAAAAGTGAACAAATTTAGTTAAGAGAGAAATCAATGCAAAATAATCATAACTTAACTGAGGCAAAAAAAATTCATAAATTGTTAGTGTATGCTGTAGTATGTGTTACAGTTTCTAGCTGGTATTATCTTTTATGAACAAAATTTTTTGTAAATATGTATTAATTTTGAACTTTAACAGCAAAATAGTACAAATATTTTTATTAAAGACTTTTTTTTTTTAATAATTGTGTTTGTTATCTATAATAATAAAAGAAAGAGTCTGTCTGTGGATCGCAAAAGACCTACTTAGACTGCTCTAAAAAATTCAAAAATTTTAATATAGATTCCTTTTAATACCTACGTGTGCACCTGAGGCTTAGTTTTTTCATATATGATTGTGATTTTTAATTCATATAATTAGTTTTAAAAAAACGTCATCCACATGGGATTTAGGGACCATAACAGGGTTTGAAAATACATGGCCGAAACGGGGGCTTGACGCCATCCTTTATTAGTTTGATTGATTGAGTTTGGTTGAGATATGCGCTCGGCCTAAGGCTGCTTCATCCTCTATTAGTGTTTAAAGTGCGCATGCGCCAACACGAATTTAATTTTGTTTTGATTTTGAGTGTATTTTCACAAGTAAGCATGCCTCTAAAAGGAAGCAATGCAAAGTTAACAGGTTCCCAGTAGGGGAGGACCATACTGCTAGAGTGTTAAATAAAACTTCACCATACTATATTTTGATATTAACTGTTTTGTTATGGTCCTAATCTGCCAATTTTATTTAGCTGGTCATTTCACCTACCAGTGTCGAAACTTCCTAAAAATCAACCCGGACAAGGACATTGTATTGGATATCAGCAGCACCAGTTCAGAATCGGAAGAAGAATTCGTTTCCCCACTTGTTCAGCTTAGAGGTAAAAATCACTTGAAAAAACCCAAGTGGGCAACTAAACTTAAAATTGTCTTTACTGGAAATTAATAAAGTTAACACTTTTTATCAAAACAAAGGTATAATTATTTCATAGAATTATCAATTAATGCATGCCCAAAGGGCAGCTGCCTTAAAAACTTTTTATTTTTAAAAGTATTGCTGAAAAAGGATGATGTAGATATCCTTTGTAGACTTAACATTTTGGTATATGAGTTCCTAGTACTTGACCATTTTTATTGTTTTAATAAATGCTGGATTGTAATTAGTAAAACCTGTAAAAAGCTTTTCATATGACAAAATAGAAAATTCGCATGGGAAAGTATGGTTTGTCCGTGAAAGTAGACAGTAATACCACATAACTGTAGTTTCATTGTAGGCATGACTGCTCTAGTTTAGACGAATTAGCTGCTGGGTGGTTTGTGTGTGTTTTTAAGACAACAGTTGACATAATTGTGGCATTACTAGGTTTGGCTGTACCAAATGTCAATTATGAGTTGTTGAAATAAGCCAATTTGGTTTTAAACTATCAATTCATTTAAAACACTCATACATTCGTCTTAGTCTTTATTTGAGGAATAAAAAAGTTATGAAAAAATTGTAATTAAATTGGGGTTTTACGATTTAATGATTCTTTAATATTAATATTAACATTTGTTTTTGCTGTGAAAATTAGTGACAGACAAACAGACCAACACCGTTATTATAATACTTGCCACAGTTTTATGTTATTATTGTAGTGTGGAAGTTAATAGTTAGAAAAGTTTTAAGAAGGAGACTAATATATTTTTGCACAGCTTATAACTAGATTGATTGAATAAGCATTTATAGAATTAATTTGATCTATTTTAATTTTATAACTGTTGTTTTTAGAGCAAGAAAGGAAACAGCAAGAAGAAAAAAGAAAAAAATCTAAAAAATCCAAATCGAAAAAGTAAGTGGAATATTTCTATGTGATCACCATTTTTAAACTTAGAAAAATAGCTTTTTTTTAAAAAAATATATCCTTTGTTTTTAGAATTAAAAAATAAATGTGTACCTAGATTAAAGGTCATTTTCGTCAAATAATAGTGTTATACAGTCAAGCTTGTTAATTTCTCTTGTATCACAGGATGCTAATTATTGAAAAGAGGTTTTAAAGACTAACCGGTAAAAAGCAAGCAATAAAAAGTTATTGTGATTAATATTTTAAAAAAAATCTTAAGGTAAAATCTTATTCAGGGGTGCAGAATATGTCTAATCTTAGATCGGTGGAAATTTTAGCTATCTAGGGAAATTTTGCTGAAAATATTCCATTGATTTTAAATTCTCCCATTGATTGGAGTTAATCAATATAAAAAATTATTTTAAGTTAAGTTCTAGTTTCGGTCATCATCAGCCAAACCAAACCTAAGTGTAAGGTGCTATTCAAAATACAGCATTTTTTATTCAACTTATATAAGGATTTTTGTTTCATTTAAGGGGGATGGTGAATGGTAGATACTTAAAGTTAATTCAAAAAAAAAATTTACATAAATATCAAATGGGTGCATAAAATAAAAGCAGTTGCAGTTTATACAAAAATTCATATGCGACATATAAACTTTCATATCCAATCCATATGCTACTGATTGTCTTTGTTGCATGTAATGCCTAGTACTTTTTTTTAGTCGGTCCAAAACTCAGAGTGGTTACTAGGGTTAACTATCCATCAAAATTGAACAATAACAGGTAGTCCAAGTGGAATTTTTTCTCAGACATTCGATATTTGTAGTTCTACTGTAAACAAGGGGCTGGGGAGCCCAGTCGGTTAGGCACTCGTCTAGCATGCGAAAGGCCCCAGGTTCCATCATCGGCAAATAACTGCCGACCTTAAACGGCCTGTGCAGCCAAAAATGTCGGACAAATAGTACACCATGTAAAGGAGTGTGCGTTAAATATCCTTCAAAGTCCTAACGACACGTACGATGTCGCCCTTAACGGTTGCTTTGGGTGCCTATTCAGGTAGAATCGTCACTTGACTGTGGTTCTAAAATATGACGTTCTAAAATATAGCTCTAGTGCGACGATAATTCACAACCTAACCTAATCTACTGTAAACAAGTGTGCATTTTTTTACATGAAAAGTCTGATCAAATGCTTACAAACTGATTCTTTGATTTACAGAAGACACAGATCGAGATCCCGAGAAAGATCTTCCTCAGAGAGCGACAGCGAATCAGAATCCGGTCGGAAAAGGCACAAGTCCAAAAAATCCAAAAAGAGGAAGCACAAAGACCACAAAAAGAAATCCAAGAAACATAAGCACAAGAAAGGAGATTCAGATTCCAGTTGATATTTCTTTTACTCTGTCCCAACTTTTCATTTTAATTCAGTCAAATTTTCATCATTGAATTTGTATAGATCATTCCATTTCATTTAATAAAATTATATGTTTGTAACCTTTGGGATATGTTTCATTTAAAACTATGTACACGACAAAATATATGAGCTGTTTTTTTAGTTTAATAAATGTTTTATAGTAAAATCAAAATTCAATAAGAGTTTTTAAAAACTATTCTAGGGGGCTGGGGAGCCCAGTCGGTTAAGCACTCGCTTAGCATGCGGAAGGTCCCAGGTTCGGGTCCGGGCATCGCCAAAATAGCTGCCGACCTATAAACGGCCCGTGCAGCCAAAAATGTCCGACGAATAATACCCCGTGTAAGGGAGTGCACGTTAAATATCCTTCAAAGTCCTAACGCTGCGTAGGATGTCGCCCTTAACGGTTGCGTTGGGTGCCTATTCAGGTGTTGGCTCGTCATCTGACTGTGGTTCTAAAATACGACGCCCGTCGCCAATAGCCCTCGTGTAGCTCCAGTGCGACGATAATTCACACCAAACCAAAAACTATTCTAGTATACTTCATTAATAATCTGGTTCAAACAAACCGGGACTGGGGAGCACAGTTGGTAAGGGGCTTGTCTTTGCATTCGAGAGGTCCCAGGTTTGGGCCCGAGCATCGCCAAAATAACTGCTGAGCAATAATTGATTTGTATAGCCAAAATGTCCAATGAATATTACTTATGAAGAGGTCATATTTGTTGCAACTTTCGCAATGGATCTTACTGTATTTGCAATGCTACTTAGCATGCTTGAAAACTCATATTCTACATCAAATTACGAGGTAAATCTTTCGTCTCAAGTGTAGGGTGACTGGACGTACTACATTTCGCAATACAGTTTAGTGTGTTATTCAACTATCTACTTATAAAAATTTGCAAAAAGTCTAATTTTTCATAGTTTTTTTTTTTTCAAAAACAACTTAAATGAAATGATTTAATGAAAAATTAATGATTTTACAGTCGAAATGACAACCACTGAAACAAGTCAGGTCGTAAGAGAGGATGTTGCTCCCCACACAGTTACTTACAGTATAACTCCAATTATCTTAGGTCCGATTAAAAATTACAACTGGTGTTTTTGCAATTCATGGTTTTGTCATTTGATTTTCCCGACGATATCGCCTGGAAATTGGGTTTGTTCCCCCCAAAGCCCTTGGAAATTCCTTTAATATGTTGTACTTATATTCCAGTTTGCACCCCAGTTTTCTTTTTGTGCTCTTGTTTGCCTTTTTAAAAATGCATAAGGATTTGCGAGTATTTGCAGTTCTGTAATGTAGTGCATCCTTTCACACATTTTTATCTTGCCATGCATATTTTTTTTTTATTATTTTACTTTAAGAATTATAATGTGGTTTGACTAGTGAAGACAAATAACTGTTCAAAACTTTGACTTTATTTTTTGCACAATGTTGTATTTGGTAATTTACTTAAATTTTTTTTTCTTAAACACATGATTTTTTTATTTCAAAATATTTCATTTTTTGAACTTTTTTGTTGTTGTTGTCTTCATCAGTTAAAAACCCTGTAATGAATGTACAGAAGGATAATTCATTTTAATCTATTAAAAAACTTGCTTCATTTTCATAATATGAACTTGTGAACAAAATTCAGGCCTAATGGTTAACCCTCTAATGCATGAATTTTTTTTTCGTCACGAAAAAATATATATGTAGCTTTAATACTCAAACATTATGAGAAAAATACTGAAAATATTTAACTGCATTTAGAATTTACATATCAATTTTTTAAAAAATTTCCATATGATAAAAACCAACTACAAAATTCTAATTTTGATAATAATGACTAGAAAACTACAAGAAATATTTCAAAATGACCCTCTTTAACTATAACTAATTTTTCAAAACAATTTATTTGTATTTAGTACTAATAAATATCTTTATACATTGAATACTGCCAAAAATGTAATTTCACAACAGTTAATAACCTCACTCTTTAATTTTGAATGCACTTTTACTACTGTCTATGAGGATTATTAGTAACTAAAACTTCAAAATGGAATGTAATAGATGAAAAAACACAAATTTGTCAAGAAGGAGCTCTAATTTAATAGAATAAAGTGGATTATGCACTTGTTCTGTTGCCAAATGGCAACAGTATGTATTAGAGAGTTAAGAATAAAATAAGGAAATTTTAAGGAGCCAACCTAAAACTTTATTTACAAAATGCATCTTGTGACAATTTTTGTAACAGGAATTCAAAACATTCAATAAATTACACACACTTTTTGAGGTAGAAATTTATTTTTCTGTACATAACAGATGTGTTTCTGTACATAACAGTGAATGAAAGAAAAACAATGTATTAAAAAATTACTTATTGGTGTTGCCAAATTTATTAAAAAGAAGTCTCATTGTCACCTTGTTCATCTGCGTCACAGAATTCTCTTCAACAAAAGCTTTGGCGAGAGCCGTAGCTTCTTTCTGTTTCTCTTCATCATTGAGGGATTTATACTGTTCCCCGCGCCGTACATGAGTTTCGATGTATTTTTTAATTAGCTCAAACACGTGAGTAGGAACACCTGAAAAATAAATATATTAAATTATAATCCATTCAATGGTTTTCGACAGGGATTGAAGTACAGTAACCCCTCGCTATATCGCGCATTTGGATATATCGCACCTTGTTATCATGTCTCCTAATTTTGTCAATGTAATCAGTATAATATTTATCAAGTCGCTCGTTATATGGGGAGCCCAGTCAGTTAAGCACTCTCTTAGCATGAGGAAGGTCCCAGGTTCGGGCATGGCCATAATAACTGCCGACCTATAAACGGCCCGTGCAGCCAAAAATGTCCGGCGAATAATACCCCGTAAGGAAATGCACGTTAAATATCCTTCAAAGTCCTAACGCTGCGTACAATGTCACCCTTAAGGGTTGCGTTGGGTGCCAATTCATGTGTTGGCTCGTCACCTGACTGTGGTTCTAAAATACGACGCCCGTCGCCAATAGCCCTCGTGTAGCTCTAGTGAGACGATAATTCAAACCAAACCTAAAAATGCTTGTCTCCCATGAAGCACGATATAACAAGGGGTTGCTGTATCCCGTCCCAGTAGCAGAACTTTCTAAATGTGGCTGCTGCATGACTTTTTAAGGAAGAAAATTGGCTGCAAGGAATAAGACGACGAAAGTTTCGGCAATTTGGCCACAGATACCCCCAATCGGTCCGCAGCATTGATGCCGTACTGCACAGTTTCTGCTAACGTGTATCCCGTTACTTGAATGTAACAGTTACTTTTTTCCGGTAACACCGTTAGATTTTTCATAAAGTTAGTGTAACTTTGTTCTTTTAGCGATAATGAATTATTCGTATTAAAGTAACTATAGTTACTTTTCATATTAAGTAATTGTAACGGTAACAAGTACTTTCTTAAGTAAGGTTACTGTACAGTTAATTTTTAAAGGTAACTTTCCGCTCCCCGGTTTTTGATAGGTTAAGGGGGGCAATACACGTAATCACCTGAATTTTGATTGTTTTTCAGACGTTATTAAAAGGGAAGAAATACATGAATCGTTTTAAAATTCAGCATGTTTATACATTAAAATACAAAAACTAGTTTTTTTTAATTGTTTTTTTCAAAATGGCCGCCGTAGTAGCTCATCTCCCAAGGTAAAATTATCAATCAGCTGGAATTCTAGCTACTCCAAAATTGATTTGAAAACAGAAAAAGGGTTGTTTCAGTGAATAAAGGGTTAACCCTTTTTGTCCCAATGATAATTTGGCATTATCATTTTAGATTTTTATTCTGATCGTCTAAAGCCATTTATGATATCAAAAGGAACATCATGCGATTCTTTAAACTTATTACTATTGGAAAATATTTTTTATTAATCCCAATAGATGTCAACCCTATTTTTTTTTTTTTTTTAAAAATCAGAAACATGATGATGCCAAATGGCATCACTGGGACTGAAAGGGTTAAATAGGTAAAATTATAAAATTCGAGACATGAGTTGCCACACTTACTTGGCCCAGCTCCTGGTGGCCTAATAGTAGAACGTACTGCATTTATTGGAGCTGCTACTGTCCTTTTAGAGGAATTATTCTGAAAAGACAAAAGGCAAGTTCACTCACATTTCTATGAAATAGATGCTTCAAATTATATATTTCTTGATTATAAATTTCTCCATTACTTTTATAAAGTTTGTATGCCAACAAAAGTTTTGTCTTTTAAATATCAAAGTGAGAAAAAATTGATTGAAAAAATAGATTTTATGTTATTTGACATTTTGAATGTTGTTAACTTGTAACAAAATTGCCCCCCCCCCCCCCCCCAACACTGCATTGCATTCTTATTTTGAGATATTGAACATTGGAATTCCATAATTCCATTGCGCAATAGTCACATAAATTTGACAGTTTAAAGATGAAAGTAATTTGAAAATTCTTTTAAATTTAGGTTGTACTTAAGTGTTTAAATTAGTTAAATAATATTGTTATTCTTAATATTTTAAATTGCTCTTCAGGAGAAAATGGTGCAAATTTTCTTATAAGTCTTTACTAAAAAAAATGAAATGATGTTAATATTTATACACGTGTTCATTTTAAACATTTCAACAGAGTACTTGGTATGTGTGTCGGTTATCAGTTATCTTTTTGGATAGTTTTAAAAAATTCAGAAATAAGGAATTTTTTTTGGATTATACTGACCTGAATCGACACCACCACGGAATTAGACCTAAAAGCAGGTTTGTTGCAGACAGGGGTAAAAGCCCTTTTAACCCTTACGTCATGGCAAGGTGTTGGTATTCGGTATGGTTTAGCTATTTTCGATTTGGGAGTTTGAGGTTCTTTATAAAATGAATTTTTCTTTAAATTAGTTTTCTTCTGTTGGTGTGGAGGAGGCATATGATCATTTTTGGAGGATTGTTTGGGTTGGTGTTCATTTAAAATACTAGATATGGGGATGAAAGAATTATTCTTTTGAGAAGCTATGTGGTTATTGTAGGTTTCAGAGTTCTGGGCTTTTGATATTACAGGATTTCTTGTTACTTTGGGTTTTGCAGGAGACTTAAATTTAGAAGGAACTATTGATGCAGTATTTTCAACATGGCACGGGTCCATGTCCATATTTAAATTTCTGGCAACCATTTTCAGGGAGAGCTCCGAAACATCACTGTAGGGACTAGCCATAGCGATGTGGTTGGGTGGTGACATCAAGGGAGGTCTGGATGATATATTTTTGTACTGACGCAGGGAGTCGTTGGGAGATGTATCGCTCGAGTCAAACTGGGCAGGTTGGGTGACACGGAAATTTGGAAATGGAAGGGTGGTGTTTTTAGACTGATCCTGGTCAGTAGAATGGAAACTGGAAGCCATAGACGATAGAGAGGTTTGTCTAGGTGAAGTCCTCGGGTAGCCAAAGTTGCTAGGCTTACTCGCAGCAAATAGATTCCGACTAGTCTGTGGTGGTGACTGATGACTGGCAATCTTGTGAAACTGATTCCGACCAGTCTGTGATAATGACTGATGACTAGCAATTTCTTCAAACTGATTCCGACCAGACAGTGATAATGACTGATGGCCGGCATTCCCGTCAAACTGATTGCGACCAGTCCGAGGTGAAGTCAGATGATTGGCAGCAATAGTTTGAGATTGAACGAGATCATTATTTTTAGATTGATGACTGCTAAATGGTTGCTGTTGTTGTGGTGGAGTTTTGTTTGGGACAACCTTTCTGCAGTGGAAGTTTCTGAGCTGGCTCATATCGCCACTGTCTATTCGGCGCAGTTTGCTGGCAGGCCCTTTAGGAGAAGGTGATTCATTGTCAACCTGCAAAAGTGGGAACACATTATTAGTGGACATTTATTACAGATAAATACAATAAATTATTGAATATCATTAACTTAAAGGAATCTAAAGTTGATAACAATTTTTTTTAGATAATTTTATTCCTATTCTGAGTCTGTAGTACCACTAGACTACTTAGGTAGTTACAATATTTGAACCTCCACCCCCTGGCGAGATTTTGTTTTTAACCCCTTCTCCTTAAACTCCAATCCATAAAGTTTTGCAAGTGCATTGTTGAAGATGAATGTATTTCAAAGGCACAATTTACTTTTTTTTATTGATTGAAGACTAGTGTTTGAGATTGAATAGATCATAGTCTGAAGTCACAGTTTTGGTGTGGGTCTACTCTTACCTTAGTTCTATGATTTGGATAGCCACAATAGATTTAAATGTATAAACTTTTGCAACATTTATCATGTTAAAAAACTGTTTGTTAGGTTTGAATTAAAATTTTGCTTCAAATCTTTTTTGCCCCACTAGGATTAACACAGAGCACTTTGGTTCGGAGACCCATAAGTATTAAGCTACTATTGTTACTACTTGTTAGGAGGGTTGCTAAGAAAATTATCTACTGTAATCCCGAAGATAGCATAGATATTAAATAGAATCTTACCATTTCAGATTCGCCACTTGAGAGCCGTTGCTGAAACGGCCTCTTTAAACCATGTCTGGATGATTCCCGATCCATAGATGTTCTACCTTGAGGAGTGTTGGAGGCAGATCTCTCTGAAGAACTGAACGAAGCAGTTCTCGTCAAATCAGGTCTGAATGACTCTTGATTCACAGAAGGAGTGCTGGACGTAGATCTTTCTGAAGAACTGCACAAAGCGTTTCTCTTCAAATCAGGTCTGGATGCTTCCCGATCCACAGATGGAATATTGGACGAAGACCTCTCTGAAGAACTGAACGTAGCAGTTCTCGTCATATCAGGTCTGAATGACTCTTGATGCACAGAAGGAGTGCTGGACGTAGATCTTTCTGAAGAACTGAACAAAGTGTTTCTCGTCAAATCAGGTCTGAATGACTCTCGATCCGCGGATGGAGTGTTGGACGATGATCTCTCTGAAGAACTGAACGAAGTGTTTCTCTTCATGATGGCGTTCGGATCAAGAAACCTGTTCTGAGAAGGAGATGGGCCATTGGAGGGTGTTCCGTGGTGATGGGATGATGTAGATTGTTGAGGTGAGCTTGCTTGGTTTGCAGACTGGGCAGGTGTTTCTGGAATGATAAAATAATGTGTTGCTGTAATACGGGTTTCTCATTAAAAATTCCCAGCAAAATTTAAGGGATCTTTCGAAGCTTTTAACCCTTTAAAGATTGGATAATTTTAAAAGCAAACGGTCAAAAAAGTGGTAATTTTTGTACTGCTAAAAATTACATTAATGTTTTTATGAACTATACATTCAATTTTTATTTTTCATTTGTTATTGGATTGAAACTTTAAAAAGAAGTTTGTGAATATTATTGCCATTTATTTAATGGATTTAATTAGTTTTTATAGTTATTTCTAATAGCGAGTTACTGTTGAAATCCTAACCCTATTAATAACACAGGAGCAAGAAAAACAGGATTAATCTTCACCTGTCATTTTCACAAGAGAAAGAGAAAAAAAAAGGTGTTAAGAGCCACTTAAAATTTAAAAGGGGCTACATATAGACATTATTTCAACTTGCATTTTTCTTCATTTAACTTAAAAATTCATCTGAGTGATACATAGATGCAGTACATTAATGTATGGACTGTCAATTTTTTTGACATTAATATATTACAGTCAAATAATTTATACTTATACTTTACTTTCAATAGTGTTTTTCAAGGCACATGGGAAAATACGTAAAAAATAGCACATAGGCACAAGGGATTTTAGGGAAAATTTAATACCGATTGCAATAAAAGTTTGCTTGGCTTTTCCCAATATATTTCTTAAAATTAGAAAGAAAGAAATTATAAATTTTCACCAAATTAGGAAGAAAGTAGAGAAATTCCTCTCCAGAAATTTAGAAGAAAAAATGGGTTGAAACCAACAAATCCTGAATTTCTGTTAAAATATTTTCTTCCAAAATATTAACCAAATTTCTTTCAGATAACTACAATTAAGTTATTAGATTTAAAAATAAACAAAGAACAGTTATTTTTGCAGTAGAATAAGACTTAAAAAGACATACCTGGTTTCCTACTTAAGTTTGAATCGGCTTCATTATCAAAATTCATACCAAAAATATTAGGCTTACTTTGACAAGTTTCCTCAAATGACTTTTCTTGTAATTTAGAATTTTTCTAAAATAAAACAATAAAATACAGGTTTAGTTTTTTTTTGCAAAAAAGTTATTGAACATTTTACGTAGATTTTTCCATAAAACACGTTCTTTTATACTTAAAAGCTTCTCTTATAAGCTTCCGATTATTAGCGGAATTGGGTAGCACAGGATCCGCGGAAAAGCAAATTCGCGGATAATCCGGAAAAGTAAAGAAAATATCCACAAAATTGCTTCTGGGTTTTATAAAAGTAAAAAAGAGTTATAAGTAATATCATCAGAGAAATCCGCATGAACCACGCAAAGCAGTTCAATTAAAATCACAGACAGTTTATTTCACAGGTGACTCTTAATGACAAATAGCCCTTGATGTGCACTTGGCCGAACACATTTTGGCACACACCAGGTTTCCAATAGTCATTCTTATTTAAGTGCATTTGTTGTTTTTATAATGTATTCGCCATTCTTTAAATGTATTTGGCGTTCTTGAAGTGAATTCATTGCTCTTTTAATGCATTCTTTCAAGTTTTGAAACAGATAAAATTAATTTCTCAGCATTTTTACGTTTCATAAATAAACATTGTAAACATAATGAAATTTTTCAAATTATAACAATAAGCACATAATTGCCAAGTAATATCGAGTCTTATGGAAATGGTTGACAGGATGATCCCAAAGTAACGCTTGATCGATAGTAAAAACTATGTTAGTTGGGATTAGAGGAAAAATTATAAAACATGTTTCACACTTACTCTCGGACTTTCATTCTGGCTTTTTTCCGGGCTTCCTTTCGAACTTGTTTCTGGACTTCCTTCCGTACTTGAATCCGGACTTTTTTTCTGATTTACAGCTAACCAGTTATAATAAATGGAATCGCCTTTGATTACAATGAAGTTCTCATGTTTGGTCCATTCCAAGTCTGGATTTATGCTTGTGATAACACTGCACGCCCTGGACAGGGGTGTAGGAATTGATGGCACAATCAGACAGCTGATTTTGGGGGGCGGGCAAGGAACGTCCTGTTGGAAGAAAAGAATCAAAAGGTTTCAATAAACCGCAAGTTGCATTTACAAGGTTGCTACACTCTTTGGTAAAATAAAATCAACGACTTTTCAAGGATGTATTTCTACTTTTTCAAGGACTGTATATTACAACATGCTACACCAAAATTTCATGATAGTTTTTAAAAATTCATTTAGAAAACAACTAAGAGTAAAGAGCTCTCTAACTTTCAAATGAACTTAAATATATGTAATAAAAAAAATAACCATTTAGTTACAAAAAAATTAGTGGTTTTTAATAAAGCCAAAATTAACATTTAAAAACACTATAAGATAAATTCATCAGCCCAAAAAATTAAGGACTTTTCAAGGTGGATAATATCTTTCAAGCACTTTCAAGACCTTGAAAATCATTGTTTTTTTTTCAAGCACCTTTCAAGGACGGTGGCAACCCTGTTAGTGTCAGTTAGTTCCAGGCTGTCCTAGCTCGTGATGTGCTAGGCATTTATTAAATGTCAGTCCTCGCAGTGACTTTCATCAAAAATATAATAGGAAATATAGGAATTTTTATAGAAAGCATAGCAATTTTATAGGAATATATAAAGAAAATATAGAGATTAAAAGGAATATTTTTAAGACAATGTATTAATTTTTATGCAGTAAATTAAAATATTTGGATAAAATGTATGGCAATGAGCCAATTATTTTAAACAGGATTAAAAATTATACTTAAAATCCCAATATCTAATATTTTTTAGTATTTTTTAACTATTGCCTAAGCTAACAAGCAACATTTGCTTGTTTTGCAAGGAAATTCCTAACCTAATAACAAAATATATTACAAAATAACACAAAAATCAAAATTAGTTCAAAGAAAGCGATATGCAAAATCTGTTATTTATTGGAACTAAAAACACTTTGTTTGCATATAAGCAACAGTATAAAAAAAAATTACCATTTTACAACACTCTGGTGGTTATAATAGTTTGATTTTTTTGGAAATCTTATAACTAACAGAGCCTAAGTAGAAGTTCTTGGTGCTACACTTTCCACACGTAAATAAAGGTACCATAACTGAAAACAGCCAAAAATTTATTTAGTTACAAGTTTTAAATGAAGTTCCTGAAGCTCAAGTAATTCAATTAAAAAGTCATTTTTTATTGTTTTATACTGTGCTCTATGATGAGTGGCCAATAGCCAAAGAAGTGAAGTACTCCATAAAACAAATATGGAATGCTAGAGAATATAGTAATTAATACAAACAAATTTTAAAATCCAGGAAAAGGTTAAACACAAAAATAATGTATAAAAATGAGAAAGATTAAAAATCTTACCTTAAATAATATCTTCATAGCATAAAAAGTTTCAAATTGTGTTGTTGACCTTTTTTCTGGTGGTAAGGATGTAAGCAACGAATTCAAATATTTTTCTATAATAAATGTCATTTCTTGGTTGGTCAAACTTGACAGTAAAGTCAGCTTCCAAGGCATACAGTTTGACTGAAAACATATACACCATTTTATACATATTGAAAAATACTTTTTTATTATATTAACACATTACTTATTGGCAGGGCCAGTTCCAGGAAAACTCAGACTATGGGCACAAACTATTTTGTGGGCCCCTTTACGGAAAATGTTATGTATGATTTCCAGTAATGATGGTGCTATATGACTTACGAATCAAACTTTGCTACAATTTTAATTAGATTCCTTATAAATATCAATCAAAACAATCACATTATGCCGTTTTCTCATTCAAAATCAAGCAAAAAACGAAGTGCAGTATTAGAGTTTTGTATAGTTTACTGGTATTTTTTGGGGATTTACAGCATTTGCCTTAATCGAAACTAAAATTTAGGAACCTCTAAAATTTGGGGGCCCTAGACCTGGGCCTAACAGGCCTTTTGAAAGAACAAGCCTGCTAATAGGTATCACTCTAGGTGCAGAAAATATGGGACAAAATATAACCTTAACGTTTTAAGGATATGTACAGATGCTTTAAACTCAGGATAAAATAGCTATTAAAAATCAACTTCCATATTTTAAAACTATTTAAGTGCATCCAAAAACATAATGCATTTTTATTTAACAAGAAGTTCTTAAAGAACTAAAATAGCCTACTTTCTTGTTACTTAAATACTTACTAAAATTCTGATCTTGAAAAAACTATGTTCGTAACAGTAAGCAGGGTTGGCACGGTATTTACCATACACGGTTTTTACCGGTATTTACCATGGTTTTTACCGCCTTGGTAAAAACATGTTTTTCCCACTCTTGGTAAAAAAACATTTTTTTCCCACCTTCTGAAAATGCATTATATTTATTACCAAATAAAAAAACAACAGATAAATCAATAATTTATGATCTTGTTGATGAATGATGAATTTTACTTTTCTTTTTATTATGGCGTGGATGTGTTTGAAGAACAAATATTCTATACAAATTACTATATATTATTATTTTTTTATTTTATTTATTTTTTTCAAAAATATTCATACCACAAGAGGAAGGGAAAAAAATAAACATAAAGAACAACACCTTACTATTTTTTACATTCTGCATGTGTTCTTTTCTAATTATTTGAATGACTTAGTTTTGATTCCAGAACATAGATACATCCAACTGATTAATAGTTACAGAATGCTAAATCCAAAATGTGTTATGTCCCCCAAACCTTGGCCAAAAATTTAATCTTTTTTAAACAATATTATATAGAATATCATTTTTATTTACTAGGATACATGTAAAATTTTACGCACATGTGTGTCTACATATAATAAGCTCACTAAATTATATACAAATTGTGTAATATTTGTTTTTGAGTATACGAAGAAGTAAATTAGTTTTTCCCGGTAAAAACCTGGTTTTTACCGGTAAATACCAAGTTTTTACCATGTCTTGGTAAAAACTAGTTTTTACCGGTAAAAACCCAACCCTGACAGTAAGTGACATCAATAACCGTTTTTCCACATTAAATTTAAAATAAATTTCACTAAACGCAGCATCTAACTAAACACAGCTTTATTTGCAGTTATAAATAATATTTAATTTTTCGTAGAATAAAAACCAAAAAACTACTCCTCAATAAACATTTACTTGCTAAATTCGGCTAGTTTCATTTATTTTATTTTGAAAATTAAATAATTATAACTTAAATCGTTTGCAAAAATTTATATTTCAAAGAATAAATATGTAATATTCCTCGCTTTTAAATAGAATGAAAACAACTCGTAGGGAAATATATATTTGACGTCATCTGAAATTGACCGATGTCTCAAAAATAAATTTATTTTAATTTATTGTCGAAAAGAATTAAAGTTTATCAAGCAATTGTTGTGATGGCAATGGTGATGTAATTCTAATAAAAATGGCTTCCTATGCTTTTTAAATGAGCATTAAATTGAAGTTTTTTTAAAAATAATTGAAGTACTTCAAATTCGAATTCTTTTCTGAAATTTTCAATTTATTCTAATTTCGATGCGCTGAATTTTTTGACGTATCTCATTTGTCCGTAGCATTTGTAGTTAAATTCAGCGATTTAAATGACTCGAAATTGAATTTCAATGCTAATTCAATGGGAAATTCGTCGTCAAATAGTAGATTTATGTCCGTCCTATCGTACAGACAGACGGACAAAAAGTATGAAAGTTGGGTGTCTGATGTTATACCTTTCTAATAAAAAAAGAATTTTTAAGATCGGATTGATAGAACTAATTTTGGAAGGGGGGTACGGACAGACAGACAGACGGACGGACATCGACCGCATGTCAATACCTACTTTTTCATTTTTTTTAATTCTTCGAATTAAAAAAAAAGAAAAGTAGGCTAAAAATTCTCATCTAGCACATAAAAAATATGTTCACTTTTATTCGACCGACAAAAGTGTCATTTTTGTGTAGTGGATAAAATACTCATAGGAGAATTCTATAAAATTCTATGGTAACGACACAAAATGAAGTGCTATTGGCGACAGGCGTTGTATTTTAGAACCACAGTCAAGTGAGGTATTTCCATCTAAATGTGTACATGTTTGGTAACAAACATATTGGACTCATCAATTTGAACCAGTTCTTTTTACCAATCTAGGATGGGAACCCTAATTTAAATTTCGTGAAAATTACTAGACAGCAAAAATAAGTTATCCAAGAAGCATGCTTGGACTGCATATCTTGGTCAGATGCAGATGATTATCTTTTAGGGGGATTACGCTGACCGGTTGGCGGATATTTGAAGAGATCTTAGGGCAATCCAATCATATTTCATCTTCAAATTTTAATTTTTTTTATCTTTAGCATTAAAATTTATTATTTAATCTTGTTTCTTATTAAAATTTAAGATTAGTTTTATTAATATAGACCGAGAATGAAGGAAACAAGGGTGGAAATTTTGAGGCTTCCGTGTAAAAGTCAAACAATCTTTTTGGGAGGGAAAAAAATTGCCTTTTGGCGATTTTTTTTAAATATTCGTAACCTATGCTCTAATTTCAGGATATTTTTAACCTGTAGACATCCTGATAAAGTGCGGGAGAAAAATGGCAGAAGAAGGAGAAAAATGGTTCATGTCTTCAATTTTTTCAGGAGAGAAAAAAATATCAAGAGACGAGACACAAATTGTAGGAGTTATAAAGGCCCTTAGAAAAAAAATATGAAATGTAAGAGACGTACGAACCCTGCATGATACACACACAGTAATTCTGAGAGTAGTTAAAATTCCGGTATTGACGGGTTGGTTATAGAAAGTTGGCAGGTCTATACTAAAACCGACCTTAAGTTTGCAGCAGAGAAATTTACTGCGCAGAGGAAACTGGGTAAACAACGCAGCTGGCGCCGAAATTTCGCCTACTCTGATTGGCTGCACCTTTGACCCTAATATTTGTGCGCCCTGTTACGTCAAAATCGAAGGAAAAATAATTAAAAATACACTCTAACTGAAGCTAAACTAATAAAAATAATAAATTTACATCTTGAAATAACAAATAAAATTGTTTATTGAATGTGAAACACCTTTTTTTATTCGATTCTCGCACTCGAAAAATTAGAACTATTTACCCTTTTTCTCGTAGAACACTTGTATCCTGCAAACTTGCCGCCCCGGTGGCACACTCGTTAGGATTCTAGCCTTTGGAGCTGCTGGGGTTGGGGTCGAATCCCGGTCAGGCATGAATGTTTGTGACTGTCAATAAATGTTGTTATTTGTCTATGTGTTTGTGTTGTCTCTTTCTTCGTGTGTCTCTTGTGCTTGTGTCATTTCTGAGGCTTAGTACAATGGACTTAAAAGTCGCAATGCTTGGCGATCTTGCTCCCCACCAAGAAAGTCAAAGTCAAAAGTCATCCTGCAAACTTAATGTCGGCTTTACTGTAGGAAACATTAAAAATAAATACTCACACTCACAATCGGATAAAAATGCTTGCCGCATCCCCAGTTGAAAAGCATCCTAGCCTCTGCCATATGGTCGCATTTGGCTAAAGTCACCACCAAACCTCGAAGTACTTCTTTTTGGGGCGCCAAAAAAGGTTCCCAGGGAGTGGCGTGACTATTAAAGATGTACCGGAGCAGCGGATACAAGGTAGCAGTTAAAGATTTGTTCAGGCAAGTCACCAACAGGTTGGAAAAAATCCCCTGGATTGCTGAAATATGATAAAGATACTGAGTAATTTAACTCAACATTAAATAAGAGGACAGCCAGAAATTATCAATGTGATGCTTTTAGGGGGAAGAGGTCTCCTCAAATCTCAGAAATATACTTTAGTATGATGATAGATTAAAAATCTCATTAAAAAATTATAATTTGAAGTACTTCAATTATTTAAAAACTTCAAAATTTAACACTCATTTAAAAATCATAAACAAATTTTCAATGAAATAACCATTGCCACTCATAACAATCACACAAGTTATTAGCATCACATTACTTATTTAAAGTAAATAAAAATTTAAAGGGAAATTTACTTTTGTAATAATTCAGTTTGGAATGATGTCTTAATATATATAACAATACAATTGTTTGATGGTTCCTACTATTAATCCAAAAAAGAAAAACAAATTTTGCACTCAAACGAGTAACATAAAAATTTAAAAAGTGTTAGAAAATAAAAGCCTTATAAAACCCTCTTAAGGGAAATCTGTTAAAAGTTAATAAAAAGCAGTGATTGGAAAGTAACCTAGAAAAAGTAACTAGTTAGTTACTTAATAGAAAAGTAACTACTTACAATATTTATTCACTAAAAGACAAGTAATATAATATCCAAAAAAATTTGCAAATGAATACTGAAATGAATTATTATTTATCCCAGTAGCAGAACTTTCTGAATGTGGCTGCAGGTTTATCTGAAAGTCGCGGAACTCCGGGGATCCAAAGTCGCCACAGCGGCAACTGCATCTAGAAAATTTGATCGCCACAATTTTTTGTTCCCTACAATTAATCAATCCCTACAGCCCCTGCAAGAGAGATCATCGAGGACCCTCATTATGGTAAGGTGCCTATTAAGGGTGCAGTGGCTAGTAAGTAGACCTACGGCCCTGTGCATACCATTCAGTTAAGCCCGAGAAGCTCTTTATGACGAGAGCTGGGGCAAACTGAGTTAAGTTCCCTAGCTTATAAACTGTTACTTAAAGTAACTAATACAGGATGGTTACAAAATCCTAGAAAAAAAAGTTCCCTGATACTTTCCCAAAAATTTCCCTGATTTTACAATTACCTAGAAAACATGCAATACACACAATTCAATGCAGTACAGAAAGTTTAATCCAAACATCTTGGGAATTAAAACTTTTCGGATTATAGGTTAGCATACCTAACCTTTCTACATTTCCGAAAATCTGAATAAGTTTAGAGGCATCATGTGATCAGAGAATGATGTTATAACATGATGAATCGTGAGAGAGATTTTTCCTTCTTCCAAGATTGGTCTTTCAAATCAAATCAACCAGAAATATATTTTTTTTATCAAGAGTCCATTAGTAGTGATCTCAAGAACCTAAACCTGCTTTTTAAGTAATGCAAAATGGGAAAATATCCCTGATATTTTGCAAAATGCAAAATATTCCATGAGAATTCCCTGATATTTCCAGAATTAAAAAGTTCCCTGAGAATTCCCTGATTTCCAGGTTCTGTTACCACCCTGTAATACTTTCTGATAAATGTAACGACGCTACTCGGCATAACCTAAAAAAGTAACTGTCACAAGTAATGCATTACTCCAATCCCTGACAAAAAAGTTTTAGAAGGTTCAACAAAAGTGGGATTATTAATGAATGACAAAGAAAATATTACCTTTGACATTTATTCTTTGTGAAGTTTGAAGCTCATTTAGAATATCCTCTAAAAATATAAGATATGTACTATTTTAAAAATAGCAATAAGCAATAAAAAGAAAAGTAGTATATAGTATAAAAGTAATATAGTATGAATTAACTGCATTCACACATTCATAAATAGTTTTTTGTAAAAGTTCCCAGCACTAAACTACATAATACATCATGCGCCCCTAGTTCCCCTATGCCTTATTTGAGAAAAAGGAAATTAGGTGCACATTTAAATATAAAATGATAATCAATGCCAATTTTTAAAATAACAGAAAAGAAAAATTAAGGAACAGAAAAAAAATTAAATATATCAATACATTTTTGTAAGCCATGGAATGAAGTAAAAAAAAAATTAAATAGCAAACATTTTAGAGTTAATTAAGTAGTTACTTTAAATAAAAAAACATTATAGGGAAAAATCTTAAATTTTTTGGAAAAGCAAGAAGCAGAATAATCTCGTCCCTATATTCCATTAAGCAAATAACACAACATTAACTATATTTACCATGCAGATAAAGTCGCATCAAATAGTGAAAGGAGCTCAGTCCAGATTCTAGTGGGTCTTTGAGATGAAGTGATTGTGCCACCATGGTAAACTGTTCAAATTGCATTACTCTAATGCTGGACTTTTTTACATCACTGAGGGCTTGGGGCAGTTCGTTCAGATAGGATGAGTAATCTGTTTAAAACAAGTATCAGTTAGCAACAAAATTGGTATTTATTAAACAACTGTGAGTTTCTAATTACAATGGAATTTTTAAATTTTCCAACATTTTAGCTTCCACAATACGTTTATAACGTAAACAGTGGAAGGTTTTATAATCGTTCAGTCCGTCTGTCTGTCACCCACTTTCACAGAACGAACCGCAAGTCTCACAAACAAGTGGGATACGTCATTTTGAAGCAAAAAATCAGTTTAGGCTACATTCCAAATTTCATTAAAAATTTAAATTAGAAGTTTATTTAAAATTTAAATAACTAAAAATTTAATCTACATTGAAATAACATGGGAATTCCATTTTTATTCAATATTTACACTGTTGCCATGACATCAAACGTCCGAGAAACTTTATTAAAAATAAGAATAAAATTGAAAAAATATTTTATATATATATAATTCAATTTGGATTGTTTTAATTACACAATAAAGTTATTTTGAAGGTTCATTATATATTAATGAAGAAAGATGCATAAAAAATTCGAAATTTGCATAAAAATATGCAAAGTTTCGCTTTGATTTTAATGCAACAATTTCACAAATTTATTTTTCGAAATGTAAACTTGTGGCTGCAAAAAAGTAGTTATTTATAAAATATATCATTATCCTTCGAACTTCTAAAACAAAATTTAGCATACGATAAAGATTAATTATCAAATTAGCAGAAGAAATATACTTATAAAAAAAAATAACTTATAAAAGTTTGAATTAGAAGGCGAATTTGTTTGAGGTGTTGTTAGCGTGTTTCCTGTTGTGCGTAAATGTTGTGTGGAAGCGGTGTAAGTGACAGATTCTGTAACAAACCAACTTGTTTATTTTGTATATTGATACCTAAACAAAACCTCACTTAAAGTCATCATATAGGGTATTTTGTAAAAATAGCATTAGTTAGCATTTGAGAAGAAAAAGGCTTGCAACTGGTAAAGAGAAGGAAGAACACAACGAAAAAGTTTTGCCTCACCAGAATTTAATTTAAGTACATTCAATTTTAGAGTACCTTCGTAAAATTTAATGTAATTCAAATTTCAATATTAATAACATCACTTATTTACTTGCCTAACATAAAATATTTTCTTAAAGGAATATTAGTTGTTCATAACGAGAAGTACAAACGTGCATGTGTAAAAAAAATATGCACACCTTAAAAAAGTTTAAAATAAAAAAACAGTTACAAATGTTGCCGAATAGAATTTACCTTCTTTTCAATAAACGAAACCTACCATTACAATAAAATATCTGACATGGGCAAGACATATTTCTAAATAGCCTAAGTAAGCTGCAACCCAGAGAAGCAAGTTTTGAATCATTGAAAAGGCGACAATTTGGCAATTTAATCAAAAGCCATTTAATTTGTTATTTAAACTATCAAAATTGCAGTTTCATTTAACTTATGAATTTTAGGTGCATTAAAAAAATTAAAACAAAATAATGTTTCCCTTTCCTTTTTTTGTAAAAAATAAAGCAAACTAAGCAAATATGAACTACACAGTGAAAATGAACATTAGTCTGTAAGCACATGTTCTTAAATTTGGCTGTATAAGCTAATTGATATGCACCCACTTAAGTAGTACTCATTAATCTTTAAGTAGATAGATGCAGATACTTGAATATCTTTAAAAAGTTAGTGAGATGCACATTAGAAATAAATTGCATTTTTAATGTTTAATTAAAAAGATAAGAGTTCTTTAAAAAATCTATTTGCAAAACTGTGAAGCTTAGACTTTGTCCCACATATTGAGAAGACACTATTTTCGTCATCGTAAACTTGAAAGGGAAGTGAAGATTAAAGGACAGAGTGTGTTGGAGATACGAGGAAAATGTAGTAAGCAGAAAACAGCATTTTGTTTATTAATTTATTTTGCAACCCCAAACAATATTAAAATGATTCGGAATGGGAATCTTTCTTCACTTATATTGCTTATAGAGTCAAATATTTTTAGGCCACCATACGAGTAATAAACAATTACAAAAACAAACAAATGATTTTAAAAAATTTAACAATGTACTCTTGCTAATCTGAAGGCTTTTTGATTAACTGGAGTTTTTAAAAACTTTTTTTAAATATTTTATCTTAACAAAACAAGAGCCAATGATGTAAGCTTGAAGTCAATTTTAAAGGATTCAAAGAAAATTACCAGTGGTGATTAGTGTGACAGATTCTGGGGACAGATTTATGGGTTCTCCTAATAATTTTGAGCAATGTATTTAAACAAAATACATCTGTTTATAAACACAAAAACTAATACATATTAAAAATTTTAAAAAATCTTGCTTATCTAATAAGAAAAGTAGTAAGTAATGCTTGAAAGTTTAAATCTTTCAAATACTTCAGATTAGCAAACATGGATTGTAGCTCGTAAAGTTAACTTACTTTTGTACAATTGAAATGCATTCTTCGGAAGGTTCAGATGCAAGCAAATTTCCACTAAATTAAAGAAGACAGAATAGGGCAGGCACAATATTTGGCAAGGATCTGGATCATTGGGCAAATTGACTCGGAAAAAGGACTCCATCACACCTATAATGTCAATGTTATACTTGTGTAGAGTGTGCAGAACCTCGTTGGCGTTAGCCAGGTACTGTAATTTAGTTCTTCTGTCTTTTTTACTTCCGATTTCACAGATATTCATGATAAGGGTCACCCCGATGATACCAAAAAAATATTTGGTTGATTCAGTTGGTTCACCAGCACCTAGAGGAAAAATATAATAGTCAAGTAAGTTTTGAATTATCGTCGCACTAGAGCTGTTGGCAAACAGCAGTCATTATTTAGAACCACAGACACAGGGGTGAAAGGTTGAGTGAACCTTGGCAAATTCGGGATTAAAACACCAGACATGGGACATAGCAATGCAAAGCACTACACCTCAATTGTTATATAAATAACCAAATTATACTTTTACTGCATATCATCAAAGAAATATTAAAAGACTAAAAAATTCTGACTTACAAATTGTTTTTTTATGTGCCACTTACCGAAAATATCCGCAGCGAACTTTTTAAACCTGATTCCAATTTCATCCCATGTTGATTGCAAGGCCTCCAGAAAGGGAGTTGGAAAGCAATTCTTATCACACCAAGCAACAAACAGCAGGGTGAATACATCCCAGCAGTTATTCTCTATGCAGGTCTTCATCAATCCTTGTAGTGGTAGTTGTACCATTTCATAATCATCCAACAAACACAGAAACTCGGTCAGTTGGCTGAATTCCGGCAACATGTAACACTCCTTGCCCCTGACCACTCTCTGTATCACATGCTGCGAAATAAGGTAGCAATAATTATGTTTTGTAGTTATTATCCAAAAATAACTTGAAATACCTCTCTACACCAAAACCGACCTTAAGTTTGCAGTATACAAATGTTTTACGAGAAAAAGGGTAAATAGTTCTCATTTTTTAGTGCGAGAATCGAATACAAAAAGGTATTTCACATTCAATTAACAAATTTATTTGTTATTTCAAGACATAAATTAATTATTTTTATTAGTTTAGCTTCATTTAGTGTTATTTTAATTATTTTTCCTTCGATTTTGATGTAACAGGGCGCATGAATATCAGGGTCGAAGGAGCAGCCAATAGGAGCAAGCGAAATTTCGGCGCCAGCAGCGTTGTTTACGCAGATTCCTCCGCCTATACCAAAACCGACCTTAAGTTTGCAGTATACAAATGTTCTACGAGAAAAAGGGTAAATAGTTCTTATTTTTGAGTGCAAGAATCGAATACTAAAAGGTATTTCACATTCAATAAACAAATTGATTTGTTATTTCAAGATATAAATTTATTATTTTTATTAGTTAAGCTTCAGTTAGAGTGTTATTTTGATTATTTTTTTCCTTCTATTTTGACGTAACAGGGCGCACGAATATCAGGGTCGAAAGAAGCAGCCAATCAGAGTACGCGAAATTGCGGCGCCAGCCGGGTTGTTTACCCAATTTCCTCCGCTCAGTACATTTCTCTGCTGCAAACTTAAGCTCGGTTTTGGTATAGTATATTTCTCTGCTGCAAACTTAAGCTCGGTTTGGGTGTAGTATGGTTTCAAGCTTTTAACTTTTTAATGTTCATTTTTTTATGTCTAGCGATTTGATTAAAGAACTAAGGGGTATATCATTACACAACTTTCAATTGCTACTCAATAATAGTTAAAACACCAGTTTCGGCTGCCTGCTATGCTTATGCAATTTTTTTATACATATAATATGGTCCAGTCCAACCATAGATATAGAAAGTAGCAGATCTCCCCCTACGGGAAAAGTTGAAGCCACTTTTGAACCAGTATCCCATAAGGCAATATGCAAGCTCTCGCCCATGGCATGCCATTAGCCACCAGATGGCATCATGAGATGTATTCGACCATTAAAAATTATATATTTAACATTAACTTATTAATAATTTTTAACAGTTTTGCCAGTGTAAGCTTATAGCTGGATATGTATTGATAATTTCTTGCAGATATGAGGTATATATGTAAGAGAAGCATATTAAAAATGCAATTTTTATTGCATGTAACTCTTTGGCAAAAGCAGTTTTTTAGAACCAGTATACAATGATAACCGCATTATAATTTAAATAATTTCAATTTTTAAAAAATTTTCAAAAAGAAAAAAACCCCAACTACAAAATTCCAATTTTGATAACAATGACTTGAAAACTACTAAATATAATTAAAAACAACATTCTTTAACTATAATTTTTCAAGACAATTTATTTGTATTTCGTACTAATATATTTCAGAAATTGTTATCAGACTGATAGTAAACTCGTGTGTTGTGTGATTAGTACCAAGGCAAAACAGGTTTCTTCCCACCAGTTTAGGTGTGACACGCTACTTTCGTCAGGCAAACCTGGTGCAGACGGACTACTATGCAATCAAGGGGTTCTTCCCCTGTACTCTTTAAATGTAAACAGCGATGCTCTCACAATTTCCTTATTACATTATCGAATCCTTAGTTGTTCGGGTGTTTTAAACACCCGAACAACTAAGGATTCGATAATGTTACTCCTATCAGATATTACGAGGAAGCAAAAATCCTTCCTAGCGAAAGGGTTAAATCAGAACTAAAGCATGCATTATACAAACCTTTAAAAGAGGTTGATGCACCGGTAACCGGCAAATCTTCTTAACATATGTCAGGAAATTCAGAATGATAATTGTAGGCGCTCTTCTGGATATTGCATTGGTGGCATAGGCATCAGCTGCCCGGTTGCGAATAGGGACTGCTTTAGTTTGGAGGTAGTTACATAAATCCAAGGCATATCTGACCAAAGATGGAACTTGGAAGAACTCGTAGATGACCATGGAGCAGAGTTTAATGTCGTTGTCCTGCAACAGAATTGTAAAATGTTCTCAATATATATTAATCGGAACCACTCATTAAAATAGTGAAATAAAAACTAAATGGCTTCAAGACTAATAAAATCACTGAAAAATCAACCTACACTGTTTGCTTGATTGGAATTGCCCACGAAAGACTTTAATTTCTCAACAATTTCCACCAATGGTTCCTCTGAGTCATTGAGGGTAAAACGGACAGAGTCTCTGATTCCAAGGAAAATCTCCTGAAAGATCTTTAGACACGTCGGCCTGTCGCTGATTTTCAAGTACTCTGCCGCAGACTTCACAGCCTTCAGAATATTGTGATTGTCGCAGCTGATTCCTATGTCCTGGATGACGCTGTTTAAGTTTCTTAAGCGCGATGTTGGAACCTGAAACAGGGCAGTTTAATATAAAGTGGTGGCCAAAAGTGTGGACACTTTTTGAAAGTTTCATGTGTTTCAACTGTTACCTGTGTGCTTGCATCTATTAAATTTCGCTTAAATACAAATATTTAAATATTAAGTTGAAATAAATTTATATGTAGAATTTCATTAAAAAAACAGAATTAAAGTATCTGTATTACAAATAAAGTTATGCTCATTTTAGTTGAAGAAACAAGCACAATCAACGGATTCTCTTATGCTGAAATTGCAATACAACGGGGTGGTTAAATGACTTGCAAAACTAAGACAGATCATACTATTGGTTGCATAACTTATTCGTAATACAGATATTGTAATACTGTATTTTTAATTCTACATGAAATTACTTTGATGGTGATTATGTTGCGTCCATGGATATAGATTATATGGGACCAAAGGTGTCATAGACTGCTTCAGAGATCTGCACTCAGTGGTCCTCATAGAGATTAAATTACTTTTAATTTTATGTACAATTGTTTAATTTGATATACAATTAATATATTCTATAATCACACAAAGTGAAAAATATGAAACTTTCAAAAAGTGTCCACACTTTTGGCCACCACTGTTATATCAAAATGAACCATCAAAACAATGTTATGAGAAGTTAGAATAATGATGTTTTGTACAAAAATAAATTGGATTTGATTAGCTGAACAAGTGCTAAACAGAAACAAATATTAAAAAAGTAATATTTTTTTATTTCAGGAGTCTACAAATCTCATCTACCCATTAGAAATATTTAACAATGCAATTTCAATCGTAATAAAATATTTAATCTTCTGGGTGTTAGACACTTTTTTCCGTATGCCATGTCTTTCTAACTGCAAACAACAATTTTGAAATTTTATAACTACTGATTCCTTAATGTTTCCCTTCAACTTTTTCAGTTGGAAAGGATTTTCTTTTTAAAAAAAATTACCCAATTTTGATTTTCGAAAAAAATATATTGGATTTAAGAAAAAAACAACCATAGATTTTTACTCATTTCCAGCGCATTCAGAAGTTTAAATATATATTGCTGTTAATAAAATGCAACATGCATTAAAAAATTAAAGTTTTAAATATTTTAATTCTAAGTTTGACTGAATTAATGATCTGCAGACGTATTATTTTAATAAAACATTAACCTTTTTATGCTATTAATTAACCTTTTTTTTTTGTTAAACTAAATTGCACCTTTATTGCAATTTGTTTTAAAGATAGATAACTAGGTTTTCAACAATATAATTAGTATCTGCAAAAAAATTCCAGCTAAATTTTAAATAGAAAACAATCATACATCCAACGTTGAAAGGCTTGGTGGACGGATGTTCTCGTTTCTCTGTTGAGGTTGTGATGGGCTGCTGTCCTTTCGTCTAAGGAAATAACCATCAAAGTTGCAATTATACTACTTGCATTAAACAATTTGACACTTTAAGGCTGCTCATCACCCCCATACCCGGTCCTCCTTCGATCGGGCTGGCTAATGGTAAGTCTATAGGGAAAAAATGGTTTTTGTTCCAAAAAAAAAAAGCAATGAAATTATAGGAATATTTTGATGCGTTTTTTTTTTAATTCATACGACTCCAATAAAGTTGTGCTCATAAAGGTTATTTTTTAAAAAACGTTATTTACTTTATTTTAATCTTAATTTTTTTCTTTTAAAAAAAGGTAAATAATGTTTTTAAAAAAATAACCTCTATAAGCACAACTTTATTGGAGTTTTATGAATTAAAAAAAAAAAACGGCAACAAAATATTCCTATAATTTCATTGCTATTTTTTGGAACAAAAACCATTTTTTCCCCATAGACTTACCATTAGCCAGACCGATCGAAGGAGGACCGGGTATGGGGGTGATGAGCAGCCTTAATAACACAATTATTTAAGGTAGGCGAATATCCAAAATTCCAGAAAATTCTAAAAATTTTCTATTACTTTAATCTTTTCCAAATTTGGCATAGTGATTTCAAATATAATGAGCAATGCTATTTTGGCACTTTTTTTTATTTGAATATAATTTATTTATTTTAATAGGGTTTTTTTTACTTAAAAAAGAGGTTTACGTTAACAAGTCTACCACATTGAATTTTCCTCCTATAAACATTAATTAAGTGTAAAATTCTCCGTTTTGAACTGATACATACAATGACCCTCTAGAGTTACATACAATTACAAGAAAAGAAGTTATTAAGAAAAATGTGATTAATTTAAATAAAAAAGATTTTTTTCTATTAACTTACACTTGAACATTTTTTTTAAACTACTATATTTGCACCAGATGTTAGAGGCTTATAGCATAGATATATATATTGAAATAGCATCTGTAAAAAATTTCAGGTAAATTAATGTAAAACTTTTTATACTAGAAGTGTTGGCGTAAACACCTTTTTTTAGGTGAAAAACACAAATCAATTATATTTAAATAAAAAAATTGCCTAAAAAGCATTGCTCATTATATTTGAAATAACTATGCCAAATTTGGAAAAGATTTAAGTAGTAAAAATAGTAAAAATTTTAGAATTTTGGGTATTTGCCTACCTTAACATGCAATCAAATATTCATACAAATTTGAGCTTAATGCAAACCATTTGGCAATAAAAATAAACAGGACACATTTGTCCCAACAAATGTTTAAAAATTACTAATGGGGTGAAATGCACTTAAAAACACATTGCAATATGTCCCAGTCATAGGCGCGTTTACATGAGCCATGGAATGACAAAATCCACATTAGGGGAAAAAGAGGTCGAGTAGGATTTCTAACAAAAATGATAGTCTGTAGTCGAATTCATGGTATGAAACATCAAACCCTCCTTCATTGGAGGGTTTGCGAAACCTCCCAATGAAAACCCTGCAATTCCGGTTCTGTCTGGGAGAAAATCCCCGAGAGAAAAATTGCTGAGTTTGCTCTTCAATCCGTGGATTCGATGTCTCATGTAAATGCACCGATAGAAAGAATCTTTTGAATTTGTTGTCTTTTGAAGTTGCTTCCATGCTCAATAAAGTAACAGCTTAAACTATAGCTTTTGTACAAGTTCTTAAAAAAAACGTGTATATTTTAGAGTACAATAAAAGGCAAAACTAAAACTTTTGTATCTTTGTACTTGAAAAGGCAAAGCTATTATATCTTTGCCTTGTTAGATTATTATATAATACATATTGCAAAGAAGCTTCAAAACAGAATTTAATGTCCAAACCTTTTATAAGATGTTTCAGAGTCTGAGGCACTTGAATCGTCGTCATCATCAGAAAAACTCCTCCGTCTCTTCGTTAAATGTTTTGCTTTCGGTGGGTTCCATGCAGCGCCAATTTCTTTTTCAGAGGGATCTCCAAACACCTCATTGTAGTTTTCTTCTTGTTGATTTGTCAAACGCAACTCATTTTCAGGGAGTGGGTGGCTGATTGAATCACTTGTAGGGCACATTTCTATTTCGAAAGGAAAATAGTTTTAAGGAAATGCAATTCATAACATTAGGTTATCTTTGAACTAAGAGGAAGTTAATTTTAGGTTAGGTTTGAATTATCGTCACACTAGAGCTACACGAGGGCTATTGTCGACGTGCGTCGTATTTTAGAACCACAGTCAAGTGACGAGCCGGCACCTGAATAGGCTAGGCAACCAACGCAATTGTTATAAGAGGAAGTTAAACACCTCAGTTCCTTATTTAACTTCCCATGGTAATTTTGTGAGAAGCCTGAGGAAAGATGAAGCCAACATATGCAGCTGATGTAGTTAACAACTAATACAGTTGTATAAAAGCTGAATTAACCCATGGGGATCCCTTTGGTAGACAATGGTCTGCAAAAATCCAGTAATGATGACTCATGGACATTGAACTCAAAAAAAAAAAAAAAAAAAAAAGATACATGCTACCAAAGTAACGATAGACTTGCTGCTTGTAAAATAGTAATACAAAAATTGAAGGTTAATGAAAAAATAATTAAAAAATTATCTGGTGGTATCATGTATCGAAATTATTCTTTAATACAGTAGAATATCTCAAATCCGGAATCGTCCGGACTTAGGCGATTCCGGATTTCGGAAAATTCTGGATTCCAGATAAAATTCAATTATTCTTTAAAAATAATGACAAAAATACAATGTAAACAGAATAAACCAAGGAAATAGGACTAAATATTAGTTTATTTTCGTTTAAAATACATCTCACTTAAGGTTAATTGTTTTAGTAATTTAGGTTTTTGGGCAATTAATTTTTCTCGAATTTTATGCACTGCCATTTCTTCTGATTCCGAAATAAAATCACGCTGTTCTAGTCCTTTAATTGCAGTGTTTAGCACTTCTATCAAGGTGTCCATAGGAATCTTTTCTTCCACTGCCAAGGGGTGGGATAACTTCGCAACCGTCGCACTTGAGTGACAGAAGTCATCAAACCCCTTTCATTCATCCCCAAAGTTAACAAAGCCCGACCTTCTGAAGGTCGCAAGTCGATCCGGAATTTCTTGCATTCCACGACACGTGGCGAACCACGCATGCGCTATAAGGAGTGAAACTTCGTGTTCTTCTAAGAACGCTTTCTCCCCTCTCCACAAGGTTCGGTTTCCAACATGTCCGATTCGTATCGTTACTTGATGGAAATTTTCTTATGGAAAGAAATAAAAAAGTAGAGAACGAAAATAAGATAAGAGATAAAAAAAATTGGGAAATCGGAATATTTTTTTTTAAATTCCCTTTCAAGAAAATCGATTTTTTTTAATTGAGAAAAATGAAAAAAGTCCGGATTTTAGGTATTTCCGGATTTTAGGGTTCCGGATTTCGGATATTCTACTGTAAATTATAGTGAAGGAGTGACACTACAGTCGAACACCGTTAACACGTAATCGAAGGAAGCCTCGAAACATTTTGTGTTAACCAAATTTCATGTAAACCGTCAATTTTTTTTATTGATTATTGACCCAGTGAATAACTTTAAAAAATATCTAAAAATTATTCTAATTTTTTTATGTAATACTCTAATAATACACATGTATGCAGTTTTTTTTAGTAACTTAATTAATAAAGTTTATGTTCATGAATTTAGTACTAACAAAAAAAGTCAAATTCTGAATTTTATGTGTTTTGGTTTGGTGGATTTCGCCTAAACGATTTTGCGTTAACATTTTTTTAGAATTAGATTAAAGCTTTATAGGGTGAGGAAATGATTTCAGTTAATCTTAAATGAAATTTCGTGTGAAGCGAGTTCATGTTTACATAACAAAGTTTGATTAGATTAATTCAATTGGATTTTTTTAATGCGATAGAAGCATGACAGTTACCAAACTACAAAGTTTAGCCTGCAGTCTTCAATCAAGAAGTAACTGATGTTAAAGGCTTCTGCAATGGAAAAGTTTTAAAGCCTACAAATTTACAAAACATTGCCACTTCTCTATTTAAACTGCAGCTAAAACTTTAAGTAGGGTTTTTGCAAGTATATATGGTTAAAGTAAACAATTTTTATTTATTAAATTGCATAATGGGAAAATTGTTTTAGGAAATAATTAAATAAAGTATTATTTGCATAGACTTTTAAGATTTATACAAACCTTGACCAGGGGTTTCACCAGCAGTGACTTCACTGTATAAGCTCTGTTCTTCTGTTGAGTGCATATCTTCAGGTGTTGAGTGTATATCTTCAGGTTCGCTAATATCGTCATACTCAAAATCGAGAAGATCGTAATTATCCTCTACATTTGAAGTTGCTGGCAGGGAATTTAGATTTGGTTGGGGAGGTTCAACTTCTGGGGACACAATTTTATGGTTGTCAACCTCTTCACCCACAATGTTGTCAACAACTTCACTTCCAGGATGCATGGAAGTTTGTCTTTCCGTGTCTTTGTTGAAAAAAGAACTCACTTCGGCGTCACAGTCTAAATCATCTAGAGGCGATATCGAGATATTGCTGTTTTTATCACTTTCGGTGAATCCAGAATCACTGAGGTTGCGAGTGATTTGGCTGTTCGCAAAAATGTCGGCACATTCCTTTTCAATCGCATTGCATTTTACTGCGTCTGTCTGCAAACTCAGAAAATCTTTCACAGTACCACAAGAATTTTGACTTCTGTTCTCTTCAGGATTTGATTTGGATCTTGGGTTCTTAGAATGAAGAATTTGACCACTATTAACTTCAGAAGGGTTTTTTTGTGCATCCTCTTTGTAATTAGATCTTGAATTAGGATTTTGGCTGCTGCTAAGTAGTTTGTCAATCATTTCAGAAGGTTTTTTATGTACGTCCTCTTTGGAATTAGATCTTGATTTAGCTTCAAGGGTTTGACTGCTGCTAAGTAGTTTGTCAATCATTTCAGAAGGTTTTTTATGTACGTCCTCTTTGGAATTAGATCTTGATTTAGCTTCAAGGGTTTGACTGCTCTTAAGTAGCTTGTCTACCATTTCAGAAGGTTTTTGACGTGTGTCCTCTTTGGAATTAGATCTTGGCTTAGGCCTCTTAGCTTTAAGAGTTTGGCTACCATTAAGTAGCTTGTCTTGCACATTAGATGGTTTTTGACATGTGTCCTCTTTGGAATTAGATTTTGATTTAGGACTCTTAACTTCAAGAGTTTGACTACTCTTAAGTAGCTTGTCAAGATCTTCAGAAGGTTTTTTATGTGCTTCCTTTTTGTAATTAGATCTTGATTTAGATTCAAGAGTTTGACTACTATTGAGTATTTCGTCTCCCACTTCAGAAGGTTTTTGACGTGTAACTTCTTTGGAATTAGATCTTGGGTTAGGCATCTTAACTTTAAGAGTTTGGCTACCATTAAGTAGCTTGTTTTGTATATCAGAAGGTTTTTGATGTGTGTCTCCGTTGGAATTAGATTTAGGACTCTCATTTTCAAGAGTTTGACTACTCTGAAATAGCTTGTCAAGATCATCAGAAGGTTTTTTATGTACGTCCACTTTGGAATTAGATCTTGACTTGGGACTCTCAGCTTCTAGAGTTTGACTACTATTGAGTAATTTGTCTCCCACTTCGGAAGGTTTTTGACATGTGCCTTCTTTGGAATTAGATCTTGGCTTAGGCCTCTTAGCTTTAAGAGTTTGGCTACCATTAAGTAGCTTGTCTTGCACATTAGAAAGCTTTTGACGTGTGTCTTCTTTGGAATTAGATTTAGGACCCTCATCTTCAAGAGTTTGACTACTCTTAAGTAGTTTGTCAAAATCTTCAGAAGGTTTTTTATGTATGTCCACTTTGGAATTAAATCTTGATTTAGGACTCTCAGCTTCAAGATTTTGACTACTCTTAAGTAGCTTGTCAAAATCTTCAGAAGGTTTTTTATGTATGTCCACTTTGGAATTAAATCTTGATTCAGGACTCTCAGCTTCAAGAGTTTGACTACTCTTAAGTGGCTTATCAAAATCTTCAGAAGGTTTTTTATGTGCACCTACTTTGGAATTAGATCTTGATTTAGGACTCTCAGCTTCAAGAGTTTGACTACTATTCAGTAGTTCGTCTCCCACTTCAGAAGGTTTTTGACATGCGCCCTCTTTGGAATTAGATCTTGGCTTAGGCCTCTTAGCTTTAAGAGTTTGGCTACCATTAAGTAGCTTGTCTTGCACATCAGAAGGTTTTTGAAGTACGTCTTCTTTGGAATAAGATCTTGATATAGGACTCTTGGCTTTATGAGTCTGGCTTGATAGCTTGTCTACCATTTTAGTTCTTTCAGAACTCAATTTAGGAGTTTTCTGTCCTATTTCACACATTGATTTTTCTGAATCTACAGCTTGGGAAGATATTGTAGGGCTTTGATTCTGTAAAACCGCCTTGGGAATAGTAGAAGGCTTTTCTGTCTGCCCTTCGGAAGTTTGAAAAACAGCTTGGGGTCCAGATAACAAAATTTCAGAAGATTGTAAAACGTCGCATTTATTTTTGTCATCATCAGGCGGATTTATCGAAGTCTGTAAAGGTTTAGTAGGATTTGGCAAAGTAGAAATTTCATTGGAATTTTGGGTTAACACTTTCCACTTTTTCGTTGATTCCGCTTTTCTTTTGGGACTCTTTCTAAGATCTTTCTTGTTTTTGGAACTACTTACATTTGTGGGAGAAATTAAAACAGTACTATCAATTATTTGCTCTTGTGTGCTTAAACCATATTGATTAAGCTCTTCTGTATCAGGGAGATTTTTTTCTACATTTTCAAGTTCATTCACATGGATTTCAGATGGTGGTGATAACATTTCCGAACTGTCCGTACTATTTACATTTCTTTCTAAAACAATTTTCCTCTTACATTTTTTTCTCTTCCCGAACTGGGTTTTCTTTCTTCGAATATCATTCGAGATTTCAGTTTGATCTCTTTCTTGAACATGGGGCAAATCAAATACTTCTGATAGCCCTACCTTCTCCAAAATTTCTTCAGATTTGGACACAACACCAGTATTTTGGAAAGGTGAAAACGACACAGAAGGGCTCAGTTCCGTAACGGGCACAGACTTGTTGAAAAACGAACTCCTCCCGAAATCCTTGTTGCATGAGTCCAACAATTCTGGAGAAATATCGTTAATGATTTCTGTCATCGGCAACTCGCATAATGCCCTCTCAAGATCAGAGTCTTCGGAAGTACCAGCTGTGCTCGAGTCCCTGCGCGAAATAAAAACCCGATCTTTATACTTATTTTTAACTGAAGATGAGGGGACAGCCGTTTCTTGCTTCAAGCAATCTGGGTTTTCTAAGTAATGCTGATATGCCCCTTGTAAAAGCCTAAAATCAATCACTGCCAGAGGGCTGCATGCATCGTCAAAGCTGTGTTTCGATACATCAATGAGCGGTTTGATCTTAAGCTCATTCTTAAGAAAGTTTTTGTCCCGATTTGGATGTTGACTGAGCACGTCTCTCAACAAGTTCAGCAAAGATGGAAGAGACATGTTACTGTCTTGAGGTCCCATTTTTATATCTGGAATGAAAAAGAAAAACTGAAAAATAGTAAGCAGGCCGAATATTTTTTGTTACAAATATTAAATATGTTCTAGAAACATTAATCCTAAAGGATTGATAGTTAATATTTACCTTTATTATTTATAAAACTTCCATTTTAAAAAATATATCATAGGGTGGTTGCAAAATCCTTGAAAATAAGATATCTGATATTTTTACGATTTCCCCGATACTTTCAGAAAAAATTCCCTGATTTTACAATTACCAAGAGAATGTACAATGCACACAATTAAAAGCGATGCAGAAAATTTAATCCAGACATTGCAGGGCTCAAGACTTTCCTGATTATGGGTTAGCCAACCTAACTTTTCCAGATTTCCTGAAATCAGGATAAGTGTAGAAGAACCATGTGATAAGATAATCACATTATAACATGGTTCATGCACTCCTTGAAAGGTTTTGAAGGAAAAACTAATTTTCAAGCCCTTAGAGCCAAATGCTTGTTAAAATGACTGAGTATAGGGGGAAAAGTCTGAAATTGCAAAATCAAATCGTATAAAAAAATTATCCTTGATCTACACGTAATTATCATGATATTTTAAAACCCCATGTTTCTAAAAAGTCAGTAACAACTACAGTAGAAAAAATCCACCCAGACTGCCTGTTACTATTAGTTTTTATTGGATGTCATGCCTAGTAGTTTTTTTTGCAGCAATTAAAAAAATTACAAGGAAATTACAACCAACACAGAGACAAACAGAATAAAGATGTACCGCCGCCTCCCTTGACCAGATCCGCCTGTACTTCTCAGCATTGTACGGCTGCGCAATCTGGGGTGCCCGAATTCATACCACTGGACCGCATGTACTTCTCAGCTATGTACGGCGCGCCATCCAGGGTGTCGATTTCGTTCAGAAGGACTGCTAATTAGTTTAGCAAGAATACGTCGGCGATTTCGTCAATTAAGAGACAGAGACATAACTGAAGACGGTTCGTTTAATTGAACTTGTGAGTGATCATTTTAAAGTTACAGATATTTATAGAAAAAATATTATAATGAAAAGGAAAAGGCCAACATGGCCGCTCAACCACGTACTCCAAACTTGTCTCTCTCTTTCAAGAGTTCGTTACTTTCTGTCCAAGCACCAGGTGCTCACCTCTTTTGTCCGTGTCGCGGGCCAAGTCTGGCGCGCGTATTGCCCGATTTGGCGACCGGATCTTACAAACAGTAACAAATAGGGTAAGTAACAAAGTTTAAATGTCGCATAAAGTTAAATCAAGTTTCTAACACAAGTTGAATAGAAAGAACTTTACCTCTATGGGAAAAAACATAACAAAACATAAACATTGAATACAAAAAGGTATAACTTCCAAACAACATCTTACAATTAGGATTTAGTTGGGTTGATTTGCTACTGTACTGCAAAACTCATTTTCTTCAACCTCTCTTTGCTGCTTAGCAATTTTTATAACATCCACCAATTGGGTTTGTTTCGTTTCAAGATTGACGGGGATTTTTTTTCTCTGCATAATAGGAAGAAGAGAATCGCGTTTACTTTTGTTGCTCCGGTTCAGGCCAATAGAACCAACCAGAATGTTTTCTTTTGATCAAGTGTCCGTTAATAGTGATCACAAGAAAAACCTAAAACCTGCTGTTTAAGTAATCTAAAATAAAAAAATTCCCCGACAGGGTGGATTGATTTAAATCAGCTTGATTTAAATCCTGATTTAAATCAAGATTTAAATCACACGATTTTTAAAAAAAAATCATTGATTTAAATCATTTTTTATTGTCATCAGTAGAAAGTTGTTTTTTTTTTCATCCTATGGATTGGTGCATTCAGCATTCAACTGTAAGAAATAGGTTGGGTGCTGAAAAGGCAGCAAAAACTAGTATTTTTGTATTTAAAGCAGGGTGGAAAAAAATCATGATTTTTTTGAAAAAATCAAAAAAGTCGGATTTATTTGATTTAAATCGGATAATTTTGATTTAAATCAGATTTTTTTGATTTTTTTAATATTTTACATACTAATTTGCATATTCTTGGGAATTTGATTAAGGACTTTTTAATTATCACTTTCAACATTAATATACACATAAAATGAAGAATACTTCAAATTATAGTTTTAAAAAACTATGAATACTGCTAATAAATGGATTATATTTTTAATATTACAATCTGAACTATTTTAATTAACAGTCAGTTTTTAAAAAATCATGATTTTTTTTAATTGAAAAAATCAGATTGATTTGATTTAAATCATTGTTTTGATTTTTTTAATACTAATTGCATACTATCTGGCATATTCTTCGAAATTTGATTACCGACTTTTTTACTTGTCACTTAAAAAATTAATATACGCTTAAAATGAAGAATATTTCAAATTTATTCTTTTAAAAACTATGAATACTAATAAATGGATTATATTTTTAGTTCTACAATCTGAACTATTTAAATTAACATTGAGTATTAAAAACTGCAATAGAAATCGACATACTTTTGATCTAAGTAAAATTAATGTTGACAAATGCTAGACTGAAACCTAAATTTACCTTAAAATAAATACTGATCGTAATTATAACCAAATCTTGATCTTAAATTAAAACTTATGATTCCACATATAGAATACCAAAAATAGGATACCACAAATATATATAGAATAGCACATTTAGAAAAGGACCAAATTACCATGATGACATTTCATTTATTAAGAACTTAATACAAAAATACTAATTTTAATACAACCTAATTTTTTCAAAAAAATATATATATATTTCTCAAAAAGGAATTCTTAACCTATTTCTTAAAAATGATTTAAATCAATGATTTTTTTTTAAAAAATCATGTGATTTAAATCTTGATTTAAATCATGATTCAAATCAAGCTGATTTAAATCAATCCACCCTGATTTAAAGCTCTTATGAAATGCCATCAAAGTAATTTAATTCTTTTTTCTTTTGGCTAAATATATTCTATATGTGGAATCATAAGTTTTAATTTAAGATCAAGATTGGGTTATAATTACGATTAGTATTTATTTTAAGATAAATATAGGTTTTAGTCTAGCATTTTTCAACATTTATTTTACTTGCATCTAAAGTATGGATATTATTAGTAGTTTTTTCAAAACACGTACTGTTAATTTAAATAGTTCGGGTTGTAATATTAAAAATATAATACATTTATTAGTAGTATTCATAGTTTTTTAAAACTATAAATTTGAAATATTCTTCATTTTATGTGTATAATAATTTTTTTCAAGTAATAGTTAAAAAGTCCTTAATCAAATTCCCAAGAATACGCAAGTTAGTATGCAAAATATTAAAATTTTTTTTAATAAATCTGATTTTTATCAAAATAATCCGATTTAAAACAAATAAATACGATTTTTTTTATTTAAAAAAAAAATCATGATTTTTTTCCCACCCTGTTCCCCGATATTTCCAGAATTAAAAAGTTACCTGATTTCCAAGCTTTCCCGGTTCTGTTACTACCCTGTATTAATTCTGTGTTTGCATTTTTACAATGTGGTGAATTGAATTCTTTCTCGGCATATGACCATTATATTACTTTTTATTCTAGTTTTGTGATAGTAAACAAACCTTTATAAGCCATATACAAATTTTTCATTTTCTATAAACTAAATTAAACCAGCACAAGAAAAACATACATGTACCGTACACAACATTATGATAAGTAAATGAAAATGAAAAAGAGGGTCATGTGACCAGTAAAATCCAGAAAGAAAAATGAAGCATTCATTTTATGCTCGATTGTGGGGAACTTTGCTTGCTTAAGCCTACCCTAGAAAACTTGCCGAAACTCGCATGTAAATCCATTGCCAGATTCTTTCGTGACGAGTTCCATGGAATTGGCTGTAAGTGTTATAGTAGCACTTTTCACAAAATAAACCATACTCATGTCAAGGTTCTGGTTTGCTTTTGACAACACAAAAACAAACTTTACACTACACATTGGGCTAAAAGTGTTAATAATCCCCACATTAGAAGCCAGGGGCAGTTTTTATTTCTCTAAAAAAAAAAAAAAAAACAGTATCCAACATGGGGCATAATTGTAGGGCCCATTGAAAGCCTAAAACACTCGTTTCGGGTCCAGGGCAATTTGATTTTCGTAAAAATAAATCCAAAACAAGTTAGTTTTGTTTTGAGAACATTTTGTTCTTTTTTACAAAACAAAACCAAAAAAAATAGTTTCAAGAGAAAATTCGCCTTCAAAAATGAAACATACTTATACAACCAGGGATGGCTCGATATTTACCATGCAAGGTTTTTACCGGTATTTACCATTTTTTTTGCCGCCTTGATAAAAACAGGTTTTTACCGGTATTTACCATGTTTTTTACCGCCTTGATAAAAACAGGTTTTTCTCTTGGTTTACTTCCCAGGTTTACTATTGGTAAAAACATGCTTTTCCCACAACATTACATTTACTACAAAAAAAAAGGAAACAGATAAATCAAAAATTTATGTTCTTTTTGATGATGATGAATTCTATTTTTCTATGCATTGTGGCAATGCATTGATATGTTTGAAGAACAAGTATTTGATACAAATTACAATATATTATTTTTTCAAAAATAATACCACAATAGGAAGGAAAAAAATTAAACATCAAGAACAACTGCCTATATTCTACATTTGCATGTGTTCTTATGTAATTATGTGAGTGACTTAGTTTTGATTTCAGAACATAAATCAAGCCAACTGATTGTTACAGAATTCTAAAATTGGTAAACTGGGTGTTAGTATGTACATTCCATTAGCATTTCTACGAAATGGTAGAAAAACTGAGAACACTAAGCCAACAGATGTAATAACCTTGATTTAGTTTTGATGTTCTTATTCGTAATTTATATTATTCTTTTGTGGTAATAATATTTACAGGTTGTTAAGAGATGTCAATAGAGCGATAGTAATTAATCCAATAATATCACTTAATTATGTTGCTCAAGGAGCAAAATTAAGATATAAAATTACTCTTGGCATACAGGAAAGACTGTCGTGTTCTGGTTTTTCGAATTTAAAATGGGATCTGGTGCAGTAATTCCGACAACCATATTAGTGATTACTAGTATTTCAAAGTTAATTATAGACATGACGATTTCAAAATCATATTCTGTCTACATACCTTTTGACATTTCGATGAATTCAAGGTATTTTAAACATAAATTTTGCTACTCTTAGACACATGGTGGAAGAACATCCAACATCAAAAGTTGGTTGGTAGACATATATTTTCAGGCTTGTGTGCTTGGTCGCAAGGACCTTCTTATAAGCCACCGTCAAGTAGGAAAACACAAGACACACACATACACAAATGACAGTTGCTGCTATCTGTCTCCACCTCCACAATTTAGACATGTCCCTGAAGGGGAGGGAAATTTTCTCCAGATACCTGTACCCGTGGGAAACTGAGCAATGATCGCCCACAAGACTTTCGGACCCAACAGATTTTATGAGCACGTACTCCGCATATACTCGACAAACACAAGCATCCATGCCTCAACGGTATTCGAGCCCGGACCCAGCAGCTCTAAAGGCCAACGTCTTAACCA
Source organism: Hylyphantes graminicola (assembly GCA_023701765.1). Taxonomy (NCBI): domain Eukaryota; kingdom Metazoa; phylum Arthropoda; class Arachnida; order Araneae; family Linyphiidae; genus Hylyphantes; species Hylyphantes graminicola. Next base: position 55,322,561 of record CM043118.1, on the reverse strand, counting down.
CTGCACCGCCGGATTAGCTCCAACATCAAAACAAAGAGCGGACTGTGGAGCGAATTGCGAACTGTTGCCACTTATTGCCACTTTACTTTATTGCGCAACGCAGTTTGGTTTGGAATTGATATATTTTGGGTGACAAATTTCCAGCTTTCACTACTGCATTTCCTTCGAATGTGCTCTTATTCTGCGCGAAATTGATTCACCAATCGGGACTGAGGGGGGGAAAGATTATTAGATTTAAAATTAGAGAGAATTGATTTTCATTTTGCATTTCTATTGCCACATCAAGAAAACTGGCCAGAGGTAGTTACTTGTGAAGATCCTTTGGACACCTGATACTTTTATTTAATAAAAAAATACTTTATTATTCATGAACAGAGAAAAGTTTTCGTTCAACTGAAAGAAAAGTTTATACACGACATTCTTTTCAGTAATGTAAGATTGGGTTAGGTTTTGAACATCGTCGCACTAGAGCTACACGAGGGCTATTGGCGACGGGGTCGTATTTTAGAACCACAGTCAAGTGACGAGCCGACACCTGAATAAGCCCCCAACGCAACCGTTAGGGGCGACGACATCGTACGCAGCGTCAGGACTTTGAATTATATTTAACGTGCACTCCCTTACGCGGGGTATTATTCGTCGGACATTTTTTGGCTGCACGGACCGTTTATAGGTCGTCAATTATTTTGGCGATGCCCGGACCCGAACTTGGGACCTTTCGCATGCTAGGCGAGTGCCTAACCGACTGGGCTCCCCAGCAATGCAAGAAAATATTGTATTTTTCAATACAAATGTAATTCAAGAAGGACCAAACATTAAAACAATGTCGCTGAAAACTTTTTTTTTTTTTAAATTACCACTTTTCTTTTAAACCACTCTACAACTTGAACTAAAAGAACTATGTACTTCATATATGATACAACACGCGATCCTAATACTTGCTGCTTCAGTTGCAAAGTAATGTTCTCATCCATCCTCTTTTTTTTACACCAAGACTTTTATTAGCTTTGCTGTCAATAGTGTTTACCATTTATTTGCCCGGCACGGCATTTTACTTCGACAAAACACTTTTAGTTTAGCGTTTAGTTCCTTGATGATTAAATGCAGTAAAAATTACGAGTTTTGGAGTTTGACCAATTGGTACAAAAGTATAACAAACAAAATAAAAATAAATCCAATAAGCACATTGTGGAAGATTTGCAACCAGCTAAAAAGAAACCAGGTGCAGAAAAAGATGCACAGGACCATGACTGTGGGAAAACCTAAAAGGCACTGCAGAATTGATTATCCAAACTGTTGGACACATGACATGTATATTCAAAAACGCGATGAGTATTAACTATGCTTCAAGTATAAACCTATTTTTTTTAACTAAATTATTTTATTTGAAGAGAATTATATCAATACATACATTATTATACTTTCTACAGTATATGACTTACTTGGCTTCAGTCTCTTTACGATCAAGTGGCACTTGAGGCCACATTCTACACACATTACGTACTTCACTAAAATGTAGTGTATTCTAAAAAAACTAAACTCCTTGGCGCAACAGCCCGTTAGAGAGCCAAGGCCTTCAATGCCCATTTCAGCCAACTTGACCAGGGGCTCTGGGATGCTAGGCATATCCTATTGCTCTTAAATTCATTACAACTAGTCACCCATTTGAGGGGTTGACTGTAATTTTTCATTTCTTTCGGCATGACATCTTTTAGGTTAATTTTACATATATTAATTTTTTTTACTATAGTGAAACATGCAAGAAAAAAATTCTGAAATTTCTAAATGAATTTTAAAACAATCATAGTCCTTAACTTAATGTTTATCAAGCACAATTAAAAGTTGCAATAAAAAAATATTTCTTTACAATAACATTGTACAGTACTTTGTTTTATTTTTCTCTTACTTTCAAATAAAAAACTTATATATAGAGTACATTTAAAATCAGTTCGGATAAGTTGGTGGAAAAAAATACAATGAACATTTGGACATTTTTATTCGAGGGGCATGGCATCCTAATTGAAGGCATCCCCTCCACTTTATTTTTCTCACTTCTATCACCGATTAGTTCCATCAATTTACATCATTGGTTCCATCAGTTTAGATTGTTCCTCCTTAGTTTACAATGGTTCCATTAGTTAACGTTGTTCGTCTTTAGTTTTGATTGTTTCCAACAGTTTACGTTGTCCGTCTTTAGTTTAGACTGGCTCCGATATTTTCCGTCATTAGTTCTTGAGTTTATTCCCCTCAGTTCCTTCTCCTGCGCGTCCTGGATATCCTCCAGGCGTTGGGCTCCTCGTATTTATTGTGCAGCGGCTCCAGCCTCAGCTGCTTCTTGTGCTTGGACAGCTTGGTGGGGTCGGCAAACTTGTAGAAGGCCGGCGCGAACTCCACCATCCACTTGGGGTCGATGGTGGTCACCTCTCGCATGTACTCCTTGGTGGTCTGGACAAGCTCGTGGTACACAACCCTGGAAGGAGAACAAGTGTTAGGCCCATATCACATCACCATAAAAGAAAAGCATTGAAAAGGCAAAGAGAGCAAAGCAGTGAAAAGACAAAAAGAGCAAAGCAAATCACATGAAATATATAAGCAATATAAAATAAATAAAAAATTAAAACAATCACACTGTTCATGCTATTTCATCAGGAGGACAGAGCATGAACAGAGGGAGTTTCTATTTGTAGAAAATCATAAAATCAAAAACCACAACTGTCCTAAACACCCAGCAACAGGAAAAAAATGGGAAAACAGTCAAAGAGTTTGGCAATCCAAGAATCTGTTCATGCTCTGTCGCCCTGATGCGGTAGCCAGAGTTCGGAAAAAACCAGTTTTTTCAGAAAAAAACAAAAAAAAAACCCGGTTTTTTGGTTTAAACCAGGTTTTTTTTGGTTTAAACCAAATGTTGGTTTTTTCCATTCCTTATAAAGATATTATAATTTATACGTTTTATTTTTTATCTTCAGTTCACTACACTAATAGCAAGGAGAGTAGGTATACAAGGTTTTTCTAAAAGGGGAACTTAAACGAGCAAACATACTTTGTTAGAAAGAAATGCAATGTCAAAGAAATTATGAGTTTTACATTATTACACAATTCAGATATGTACATTTTATTAACTTTGAGATAAAAATTTTACACTTTCAACTTTATCATTCGTATTTATTCTAAAACTTAAACAAGAAAGTCAATTTGCCAGCTTTTTCTGTTCCCAGTCTATTTCGCAACTTAGACTGAACTAGGCCAAAAGTAGAAAAAATTCTTTCTAGTCCCTTTTCTGATCCCTTTTCTTGATTCAACAACATGTGCTGCTATTTTTTGTTTGGATATAACTGTTGAGTGGAGTTGAGTTGTTTCCCAATTTAGTCTTGGTTGAGTTGTTTGCATCATAATAATCTTTTTAATTAAATGAATTAAAATTAAATTTAGAATAGAAATTTTGAAAAAACCCAGTTGGTTTTTTCTGGAAAAAACCATTTGGTTTAAACCATGGTTTAAACCATCGAACCCTGGCGGTAGCAAGAACAAATGGGTTGTTTTGATTTTTATTGCTTTATTTTTGTACTGCCCATTTCACATGCAAGTGTTATGTCATGTTCAATGTAGTGAAAATCGTAATTAATAGGGTTTGACCTGCCATTTCCAAAGAAAGAGTGACAATGTCAAGTGAATTTGAAGGGCAGAAAAAATTCCTGCTATGGAATGCCACTTCAGCAGCACCTAAAATTGTCGCTACTTGATGGAAAACTGCAAGTAAAACTAAGTTTGTTTTTCACATTATTAAAACTGTTGTATCTGAAATGGGCTTGAAAATTATCATTGTTAGTGATCGGTAAATTAGTTAAGTAAAAGACTGCTTGAGATTACTGATTCATGAGGTAGTGTCTATCTCTACTTCTGTATCCATTTGGCCTGAAATGCTAGCTCAATACCATGTTCAATGTCTACTTATGTGATGAACACTCTAAATAACTCCCAAAGCAAGAATAGTACTCATTTATAAATCCTGAAGTGAACCCAAGACCAATTACCAAAATCATGATAGAAACCCGGGTACATAACATAGAAGTAAGATATTTGAACCACTACACCACCAATTACTAAGAGTTTGTTCAGTCGACCTTTCAATGAGCCTCATCATTTTGCAAAAAAAAAAAAAAAAAAAACATAAGATTAGTGGACGTAAATGTTGTTGGAATCATCATAGGTGTGCTAGTGGGTTACTTTATTCTCTTAAGAACTTTTATTAAAAATAATGTCGGTTGTAGAAGACTTTTTTTTGGTTTTCTAATGCGTGGATTAATATGGATGGAGTGTATAAAGCAAAGAAACCAGGTTTACCATTCTGGTTGCCTGTTGAAGAGGGCACTTGAAGGGTGAATGTAGACCACCTGTCCATCCACTAATGTGCGGTAACCCTCCTGTGGATCTTTCTTGGAAGCATTGCGGAAGAACCCAGAACAGATGGCCTTTTGGACACGGGCTGTTGTCTTACCACAGGACACCACATCAAGTTTGTGTCTGCAAAAAAAAAAATAATAATAATTATAAGTGTTATAAATCTTGCAAAAGTTTTGAAGGAAAAACTGTTTTGCTATAAAAACTGTAATTTTCTCTTACAGGTTATTTTTCAGTAACTGTAATTTGTAAAACTGTAATTTTCTCTTACATGTTATTGTTCAGTGGTTGGCAACCATCTTTAATGAAAGTGCCAGAATGTTAGTGTTTGAGACATTTTGGTGGCTTTGCCAGTTTCAACATAATTTGGGTTGGGTGAGAGAGCATGTATTTTTCTCATCAAAATGTTATTTGCTGTTTGCTGTTCCAATATTTTAAAATGTATTAATTTTTTAAAAAAATGTAGGTTTCTTCACGTATGTTTTTAACAGATAAAAATCAACCATAAATATTTGGGTTCAATAAAAAATATCTATTAGTCTATTGGTAAAACAAAAGAGAAAACTTTAAGGTAAAAAAATAGCAGTTCACAAATCCTATTATACCAATTATGTTTTATCAAACGTTTTCATTTAAGCACTTACCTGTCCATTATTCCAAGCAACTGCTTACGAACATCTTGAGCTCTTTTCAATGTGCGAGCCTGCAAGAAATTTTCATAGCACCACGCATTGGAGAACTTGTTGTTCTTCCATGAGTTGTAGACCGCCAACAATGTCAAGTGGTCCCCTTCGGCCTGGTTGAACTTGGCTTTCTTTTGGTCAGCCAAGGCTTGCTTGTCCTGGAAAAATAAGATTATTAGATTTGGTTTTGATAGGATTAACAGCACATTAAAGCTATTGGGGATAAAGTTCGTAATTTTGGTTTATGATTAAGAGAAGGCCATTGAGCTAGAAGAAAAGTAGAGTGAGTTGTGTGATTAACTGAACAGGGCAGCAAACGAGCGGTTCAATAACGAAAAGTGGAGGAATACACAGCACTACGTCAGAAACGAACGGAGCAGAAAATATAGAAGGTTGCCTATTTGGCTATCGGGTTCGTCTTTGCTGGTTCTTAGTTAGTGATTCACATTGTTATTTCTTAAAAAAGTTGGAATTTAAAGTTAACGGAGGTTAATTTCTTTTGAACTAAAAATATTAAAATACATTTATAAGGACAAGTCAATATGATAGGTCTCATACAAGTGTAGTTAAAATAGTCCTTTTCTGCCCTCAAAACGGTGCAAGTGGGTTTTCGGATCGCTGATACTTTACTCCAGTTTCCCTACAAGCTCAGTGGAGAAGGTCAATTCTTGAGCTGGCACACAACACAACCAATAGAAACATTTTAAAACTACGCACTGATGAGAAATGCAAAAGTGGCATCCAATGGCAATGGCAAATATCATCACCGATCAACGCTATTGCCTGATGAAGCATTCTTAATTAGCAAACTCTCCTGGCTGTCGAACAATTTTTGTATTAATACTTCACCTATAACTGATGATGAGTAAACCTACTTAATTGAGGACTCTAGGGCCCAATGTATATCCTCTTAAGACCCGAGCAAAATCCTACATGCATATTCTTGTATAATGTAAACATACTTTTCATGCAAAAAATATATGCTAGTATGTTTTCAAATAAATTTATAGAACAATTATGTTAAACAGTAACTTAATGACACGCCTTACACTCTAAAAATACATGTATTTTGAGCTATAAATGCAACATAAAAATAGCTGTATCACCTATTTGTAGTTAACAGTTTATTTTAAAGTAAAATGCCTTTAAAATTAACTACTTAAAGAACTTTTTTAAAAGATTGAAAAAAATATAATTTTTTAAAAAAGAACTCTAATATCGTATTGACTCTCGCGTTCAACTTCATTTTTTTATAGAAATAAATGACTGATACCTGTAATCAAAGGCTGAAAACTAATATTTGGATCTTCTTCTATCGGACCAGGTCAATTTTAGAACTAGTTAACATGTTAATTGTTTGTGGGGAGGCTTTAAAAAATGTCCACAAACAATTAACATGTTAACTAGTTGGGGGGGGGGAAGCCAAGTTGCAAGAAGATATTGAACGATCACACTATCCAACAGACAAGGGATCTAATACTAATTAATTTTTAGCAGATTATGATGCTTAAGTACTCAAACTATTTGATGCAATTTTTTCCACTCTTTAACCACAAAAAATTTAGAGTATGAACAACCATAAAAAGAGTGTTGTGGAAAATGTGAGTACCTTTGGCCTGTAAAATACATTCTGCACTGAGAGCATGGAGACAATAGTTAGGATCTCCTCGCTACAACCCAGGTGCACAGACATGATCAGCATCTTGGACAGACTTGGCTCCATAGGGAACTCTGCCATCTGGAAAAAACAAAAGAGGTCTTAAGTAATTTGAAAATTCTACATGTATTTTACATTCTATGTGTGCATGGAATCTAAATTCTATATTGTAATTCCACCTCTGGTAAAGTGACATGAAGACAACATGGTATATAATATATAGACAACTGGTACAGATTTGATTTCGGACAACATGGTATAGAAAACTGGTAGCATAGATTTGATTTCGGACAATGGTATAGGTTTGGAATTTAATTAAAACTCAGGAAGAAGGTAATTATTTTACAATTCATTTGCTCAATTGTAGAGGTAATAAAGATACATAAATAAGTTTGCAAATTCTTGGTACATGAACTAAATATAGAAAAGTGTTAATATACATTAGAAAGATCTTGCTACAAAAGTCACATTCCCCAAAGTATAGCTATGATAAAGTGTCTGGTTTGCTCATTGACGACTTTTTACAACTGTACATTCATTCAATTGGATGAAGTCGCCAATGAAGGAGTCGTTTTCTATATCATAGTTATACGTTGCAGAGTGAGAGCTATGCCCTTTTTTGTTAAGACAGCGTTGCATTGTCTGTGGTATAGTGATGCTTTTTTTCATAGAGTAAGCATAGCAGATGCACCTTAAGCATGCAAATGCCAATGTTTAAAGTGCAAAAGAAAAAACATTGTTGCATCACATTTATTCTTACATACATTGCCAAATCAGCATCCTACCATTTTGTGCAAAGCAGAAAATTTTAATTTTAAAAGTAATAATGTTGAATATTTTTAATATTAACTAACACATTTTAAGTTTCTTAGATGTATATTTTGTAAAGAGATATGAAGTGTTTAAAATGTATTTTCTTACCCTCCTTCCTAGTCTTGTGAGAAGGCCTTCATCATCTAGAGCACTCAATGAATGGAGTTGTTCCAAAGCCATTATCAGAGACTACAAACAAATTAAGAGATTAAGTCATTATTTTGCAGGAAACAAAATAATAAATACTTATGTATAGCAAAAACTCATTTCAACAAAACTTGCTAAATCTACTTGATACATGTAAATAATGTTGAATAGCAATCAATAAGTTTTATAAAAAATATATTTTAGTAATTTTGTATTTTACCCATTTTGATTTCAACATAATGAATGAAGATGTTCAGAGACAAAATGGCAAAACTAAAGTTATTACCCATTACTCAACATTATTTCTAGGTCCATTTCACATGCAACAGTTCCTAAAACACTAAAAATTTAACATTAACTTTTTTTCTGTAAACTTAGGTTCAATAGCTTTTCCCAATGTATTTTTGAATGCTCATATTGAAAATGTAAATTATTATTAACAAAAATTCTCTAATGGGGCTGCAATATTGGCGGTCAAGACTTTGCAGACTTGGCATATTCACCATAACTGAGAGTCATTTTTATGTGGATCTCGCTACAAATTTTGACGCTCAGATTACAAGGCATCTAGAGTTCTATGCGAATGTTAAAGTATGCCGAGAATTAATTTTGCCGAGAGAATCCGAGCTAAATGGGTACTCAAGGGATCTTTTACATGCCACATAATCATATGACATGCTTGCCCAAGATTTTCTCATCCAGAAAATCCGACGACTCAGCAGGGGCTCAAACCCGCAATTTTGGGCTTCTAAGACTGACACATTAAACCTCTCAGCCACTGAGCTTCTACTATTTGTTAGTTAAACTTAACTTTTCCTGGATCTGAGCTTGTGAAAAACATTTAAACTCTTAACATTCTTACAAATAATACTACTTGGGTTTCACATGCGATTTCTACACTGCTCAAAACAATTAGGGGAGCACTTTGCGTACCTTTGTTACCATTTCAGTCCCAACTTTTATTTTTTATTCTAAAATGTTAAAAATTGTTAAATAGATTCATTATGCATCCAGAATGAAAGGGCAAAAACTGGAAGGGGGATCTTAATTTTTTAAACTACAATTTAAGAGGGAAAAATTGAAATCATAACTTTTGAATAAATTATAACAATATTTTTTCAAAACATTATTTGTTAAAAATAGTTAAATTCGATTTTTAAACATTAAAAAAACGCAAGTATGAAAAATTTATTTCAAAAAATTATTCAGAGTGGATTTTATTGTACCCTATTTTTCATACTTTCATTTCATTAAAACTAACAATATTTAATTCTTCAAAAGACATGATTCTTCCATCTAAATTAGTGAGAAAAAAAATCGCTAGCTGATGATTCCAAACGGAATCATTGGGGGGTGGAAGTTTTTAAACCATGCGCTTTCCTAATTGTTTTGAGCAGTGTACTCAGTGGCGGATTTCCAAATGTGCCGCCTATAGGCTGAACCAAAATTTGCCGCCTGGTAGGTGGGGGGTAAAAAACGATTCAAAAGTTGATCACCAATGGTTGATTTATCTCATTATAACCCGTTGTTCCATGAAAGTTAGTGCCCCTAAATTAAGTTTTAAAAATGCTGTAAGTATGTTTTTCATCATTTAGATGTAATTTTCCTGATCTCTTTAATGCTACATAAAATAGGGCTTGAGGTGAAATATTAACAAATAATACAATGTATTAGAATACTTAAACTACAGTTGCGTTTTTAAAGAATTGCCTCAACATACAAAATTCCGCCGCCTTCGAAAATTTTGTCGCCGTAGGCTTTAGCCTAGCTAGCCTATTAAGAAATCCGTTACTGAGTGTACTTACCTCTGGTGGCGGTGCATCCATGAAATCGAATGACAACAAGTCATTGATGCCCATGGCCTTGAGCTGCAGCACAGTGTGTGCCAAGTTGGTACGCTGGATCTCCGGTACAGGGGTAGTCAACATTTCGTCACGGTACGATCGCTCTGTGTACAGTCGGTATGTCTTGCCTGGTCCTGTTCTACCTGCACGGCCAGCCCTCTGTTTTGCCTGGGCCTGGTCAAAAAGATCTATTTATTCAAATATCAGACATAAATAGAATGGACTGATAATGTAATGTTAAAAATCCCTTGAGGAATGCTCCAAGATAATCCTTGCCGAACCACAAAGATGGCGATAAAGGTTGCTAGGTTTGGAAATTTATCCTTTTCTCTTCTTTTTAGCTAGATCAATTGCACTGTTTAGAATTTTAAATTTAATTCATGTTGACTTGGGAAACTTCCCAAGTAGTAAAAATCGGATGACTTGGCACTATCTGACGTGGGTAACTCTATATTTGCCAACATACAATCTGATCAACAGAATGATCGAAAAATAATGATGCCAGCTTAATGGTATGTAGTATATTGAACGAGTATCATTATTTTTGTATCATACTGTATTTCCCTGATTCTTTATTCACCATTTTCGACTAGCATTACCTTTTGTACAAAGAATGTCACTGCAACCATAAAGAAAATTCAAGAAATACAAAGTATTATTTCTAAAAATATTAATTCTTCAATGGCGTCTGTAATATCGATTTATATTCTTAATATTGAATTCAAGTCCATTTTCCATGGATGGAATAGAGCAACTCACCTGTGATATGGGTGTCACTACTAGAGAATCCATCCCAGTCTTAGAATTGTAAACATTCTGTTTCACAAATCCAGGATCCACCACATAATAAATGCCATCAATGGTCAAGGAGGTTTCAGCAATATTTGTGGCAATCACAACCTGTAAAATGAAAGAAGTCACATGAAAAATGCCAAAGAACGGAATAAACACTGTGATCGCAGATTAAACATCACAAAAGTTTTGGTATAATGTTTAACTAAATTATGCATCTTTTGGTTCAATAGTTGTAATCGATACGATTTCGCTAATTCAAAGTACTTGACTTTCGGATTGAAAAAAAAGAGGGTTAGTTGGTTTTGAATTATTTTCTTCATAAGGCGTGTTTACAAGAGCCATCAAATCCATGGAATACCTAAATCCCCATTAGAGGAAAAAGAGGTCGAAGGTTTGCTATAAACCCCCCAATAAACCTTGCAATTCCGGTTCTGTCTGGGAGAAAATCCCCAATAGGTAAAAATTGCTGAGTTTGCTCTTCAAACCATGGATTGGATGGCTCATGTAAACTCGCCTATAGTAAACCTTACTCTTGTATCATGCAATCAAGTTTGGGAATAAAATGTAAACCAAGACCTTCGACGTACTGAAAGAGCCTTGGGATTAGCAAGCGTCGACATTGTGTACACATGCATGAGAACATAAAAATATGAAAGCGAGTGAATCCGGAGTTCAGAGAATCTTTAAAGAAATGCATGATTGAGAAAATTAAAAATAATATTTTACATGCCACCGAATCTTTCACTGGCAGAATTTTTTCACAATATTTGAAAAATATTGATTTCAGAACATTTAAAAAAAATTCAAGCAATAAATAATTCTTCAAATTCTAAAATGCCATATTTCCCCTGAATACAAAAGACAGAAGATAAAAGATGCTACAACTCCTATCTTAAACCTTCTATCATACAATTCCCAAAGGTGACAACACCATTATAAAAAGACAGTTATTATCCTACACTGAAGTTATGCCAATTACATTAATAACTAACACTAACTTTTGAAAAAAAAAAAAAAGTTTACATGAAAACTAAATTCTTACACCTTGTTTATAAATCAAGTTTTTCTACAGAAACGCAAAAAAACTTTCGCACAGGCACAATAATATCTATAGTTCACAAGCAAAGTAAAAAATTATATCATGTTCTGTCTCTAAAGCAATTATTTGAGCCATTATAATTAAAAGTAATAACACTTCCAGTTCTTTTATTTATATCTTAATAAGAGTAGAAAGTTGTTTATAAATCATGTTTTTCTACAAAACACAAACTTTTGGACAGGCAGAATTATATATTTAGTTCACAAGCAAAGTAAAAAAAATATATCATGCTCTGTCTCTAAAGCAATTATTTGGGCCATAATAATTAAAAGTAATAACACTTCTAGTTCTTATATTTATATCTTAATAAGAGTAGAAAGCTAAAAAAATTCAAACTTAACCCTTTATAAGGCTTTGGGAAGTATACTTCCCAGCAACTTCATAAATTTTGATTAGTGCTGCCATCTCCTGATAACTTCAGAAAACACAAACAAAATTACTAATGCAGGATTCCTATGGACGATACGTTTGAATAGCTCCCATTGGGAGACGGGAAACATACTTCCCACCGAAATAAAATGGTCTAAATAATCAAAATTAATTTTAGGTATTGAGCTAAATGAATTTCTTTTTATAAATCAATATCAATCCCAGAAATACTTCAACGTAACATTACTAGAAAAAAATGGCCTTATAAAGGGTTAAGTATAAAAAAGTAATGTTGTTCTTACCTTTCTGGATCCAGGCGGGGCTGGATCAAAAATCCTGGTCTGCATCTCAGAGGGCAGTGCAGAGTACACGGGCAGAATGATGAGCTCCGGAACTTCAGGCCCCAAGGATTTCATGCGTTCGTACAGGATCTAGCATGCTGTGTCGATCTCTTCTTGACCAGTCAGGAAAAGCAAGATGTCACCTTCAAGAGAAAAGAGCATGCATGGTTTAGAAAAATATATGATACACTTGATTGATCATGAACAAGAGTCATTGTCAATGGAGTTCATAGTTTTAAACCCTAGTCAAGTGACCAGGGCATGATTAATAAAAAGATTTAGGTTTCATTTCAATCATTCATAATTCATTTTGTCGCTTAAGTTCCTAGATGTACTATCCCACTTAGCACAAGGGATCACATTTACTGTACGGTAACCCTTGGCGAACTTTATAAAGTTGACCCAAAAGTCTGTATTCTGGCGATTTTTGACGTCACGCTCTCTATACTGTGCTAATAAATAATGGTCAGATAGGGTTACTGGAAATGTCATTGTTGCAAAGTCAAAGAATTCGAATCATCAGTCGAAGTCAGGCAGGTAAAAATTATTTATCGCCTAATCTGAAAAATTTTTGACAAGGGTTATGGTAAATCTGATAAGTTGTGCAAAGTTAGATAGCACATGTGGGAACTTATGTGACGATTTATTGATGAAAGGCATTATTTTATACATTTGCACAAAAGTTTGTGGTGTCAGGGAGCACACTTGACTTTAGGTAACTTTTCACACCTTCATAAATATTAGCCTCCAGAAAATTTTGGGATTAGGGAGTTTCATAAAGTAACAAATGCCAGATACAGATTTTACAACACTAAGTAAAATTAAATTGACATATTTTAAACTTGGATTTTACACTGGACACACAACCCACTCTCCTTAAACACCTAGTTCGACACTTATCAATGACGGTTCTCTGTTCATTCACTTTAATCATCCAATCTCTGTTCATTCACTTTAATCATTCATCTGTTCTCATTCACTTTAAAATCCTAGTCCTAGCATGGGATTCGGCAATTTTCACTTTTTTGGCACTTCACTTACCCTTGGAGACTAATCATACAACTCAAATATGCATAAAAGCAGCGTTCGCTTTTAAAAATTGTTATTCATGTAAAATAAGTCAACAGGGAAACTTAGATAAAATTTAGTCTTTTATTGACTTAGTTAAGCATCGAGAGAGTATTGAGTTAACACCTGAAGTTGACAATTGATGAGGACAGGATCCCCCCAATAATGGCGAATGATGTCTAGCGCTCCCAGGCTGACCAAACAGAAATTAGGATTTAGTTATAAGAAAGGTTTTAAAAGGTCAACATGTAGGCGATGACTCAGGAAAGTTCTGCGGGAATGATTGCTAGAGGCGACTGTTTGTCATCGACAGGGTGGTTGGGATGTTAAAGAACTAAGTGATATTAAGGATATGTGAAAAGGTAATTTAAGTAATTAAGTTTAAGTGAGGTTAAAAGTATAAGTTTTGGAGGGGTTTAAGTCAGGATATGTCATTCATCATTTAAACAGTGAAACAAACCTTCCGGTTTGAACATAGGAACACACTTATTATGTTACACAATGAAAGATGCCCTGTTATAAACTCTAGTTATTTTACCTGGTGGTTCAGTCAGATGAATTTGCATGACGGTTATAAGAGAAGCATCCAAATAATCGCTCTCAGGTTCTTTGGTGTATAAAATCTCAACAGGATAGGTGCGGCCAGGTATCGTGAAAATGGGCTGAAAAGCAAAATAGATTTAGGGTCAGGAGATGAAAATTTAAAAACTAATATTTTGATATTTAATACAAAAATCAGTAAAGAGACAATAATAAAAAGACAAAGTCAATTCAAAAGCTAATAAACCTCTTTTCCTTATGTACTATGCATTAAGTAAAGTTTATTACCACATTTAAAGCTAAAATATAATTTTAAAAAAAAGACACTTTTTTTCTAAATGTTTTGTTAAGGATTTAAAAGGTTGGGTTGATTATCAACCTCGTAGAGCTACACAAGGACTATTATTTTTAATTTAAAATGCCATGAGTTTTTCATATACTAAAAATAAAATGGGTCATATAACTAAGCTTTTTGTTACAGCTATTCCCATGGATTTGATTAGTGACAACATCACACAAGTCACATATTAATAAATCAATGTTTGGTAAAAAAAATTATTATTATGTATAATTTTTATTTATATCTTTCAGTAATCTTTGTCAACTATCTAAAAACTGTAAAAGTAATAGTGTATAAATTCAATTTTAATCTGATATTTTAATTTTTTCAGAGGTAAAAAAATACTTACAGCTTCATAAAAGTACTGTGAAAACTTTACAGCATCTAAAGTTGCTGAAGTGACAATAAGTTTTAACTCTGGTCTTCGCTTTACTGCCTAAAAGTAGATGAATGAAAATTACTTAAGGCACAAATATCCATAAACTGTAATGAAATAATAGTACACATCGAAATTTTTTGAGAACTTAATTTAAAAATTTCCCATTTCCACTAAAACTAACAAAAAAAATTAGATAATTATGAATTACCGTGATTGTGATCTAGGATCGATTCAAAAATAGTAGAATTTATTGCTGGATTTTGACTTGTTTAAACAATCATTGCTTTGATGTTTCAATACACATTTTAATATTTGGCTTCTAGATAATTCTGTCTCGTACAACAAATTTATTCCGATTTTTAATCGTTGAAACCTATAACATCCTAAAACCTATGTCACCTATATCATATACATTATAAATTCCCATAATTAAATCAGTACCTTAAATATTGCTATAACCGGATTCAACAAATGTTGGGCAAATTTTAATCGCAACAACAATTAAAGATTAACAGTTAATTGATTGGTAAATGTAACCACAACAACTAACAATTAATCAATTGCAATTGAAGAAAATTACGTTAACAATTATTTAATTATTAACAATAGTAATAATTAACAGTTAATTAATTTTCAATTATTTGTTTTGTTAATTTTAATTTAAAATAACAATTAACCATTTTTTTTATTTGTCTTAAGTCCTTACAGCTTAATTTTTCCAACCTTAACTCATTTCACTTTAATGCATAAAGTTAATTGTTAATTTTGATTGTGAGTTACAATTGACATAACGTTAATCGAATTAATTTAATTGCAAGGTGCAACTAAAAGTTTAATTGCAATTAATTTAATTGAAATTAGTTTAATTGCATTTACTTTTTTAATCAATTAACAAGATAATCGACAAATTAATTCTTTAATGCCCAATACCAGATTCAACTATGTTAAGTTTAGCTCCAACTCTTGAAAATGGCTAAAACAATAATTGCAACCATAAAATTGGAAATAGATTAGCAACAACATGCTTACATTTTTCATCAATCCAAAGAGGACATCCGTGTTGATGGTTCTTTCATGGGCCTCATCCAGCATGACAACTGAATAGTTTTTGAGATCTGGATCGAGCAGACATTCAACCAACAGCATACCTTCTGTCATGTACTTAATAACAGTCTCTGAGCTGGTGCAGTCTTCAAATCGAATAGTATATCCAACCTATCAAATACACAGAACTATGAGATAAACAAGCTTACATATTTTGTTCGAAATGTTTATCTGTTAAGATTAAGGAATTAAAAAAAATATTGGACCGTGTGCCATCAAAATATTTTTTCATACATACTACTTCCATATAACCAGCACTATTTATGAAAAGATACTTTTCATGGCACAATATTTTTACATGATGGATAAGACAACAAAAAAACTTTAAAAAATTGAGGAACTTTTTTTTCATTCAGAATTTCAGTTGCCACTCAAGACCTGAAACAGACTCATTATTTCTTGAATATAAAACAGAAACACGATTGCCTTCCGATCATTATATTTGCGTGCTTCAATTAACATTCTGTTTCCACTAGATAATTAATCTCTTAAGGATATGCCACTTTTTCAACAACCTTACCAAATTTGTGAATTTCAGTGGCTAGGACACTGACACCTCTTTAGACTATTTCCATGAAATTTGAAATATTTTAATCTTGCAAATCTTCGTTTTCAGAAAAAATGACAGTTTGCAAGTATAAATGAATAAAGCATGGACTGTCCCCTTCTCAAGCCTGCACCCAAATTCCTCTGCCTACAT
Source organism: Hylyphantes graminicola (assembly GCA_023701765.1). Taxonomy (NCBI): domain Eukaryota; kingdom Metazoa; phylum Arthropoda; class Arachnida; order Araneae; family Linyphiidae; genus Hylyphantes; species Hylyphantes graminicola. The sequence goes on along the minus strand of CM043118.1, from coordinate 55,306,284 downwards.
CTTTGCCACCAACATGGCAGCCACTCTCCTGCATAGAGTTAGGAGAGAGAATAGAGTGGCCCATGTATGTGCACAGTAACACACAAAAGAAGCAAGCTAGAGCAATGCATCTTGGGATTCCTCAGTGCCAGTTGCCATGTGCAGTAGCTGAAAAATCTGCTAAAGCGATGCATCTTGGGATACCTCAGTAGGGGAGAGGAGGGAGGATTGGGACGGTGGGAGGGGTGGGACAGCTGAAATTTCAGCAAAATAAATGACCTAATTTTATTTCCAGTCTCACCACCAGATAGCATATGTATAGCTTCTTGTTGTAACCTATTTCTAGTTTATCCAGATTCAACTTCCAGTTTACATTTGGAAAAAGTTTATTTTCACACCTCCAGAGAAAGGTTTTAATCTTTTTTTAGTTTTATTTCTTTACTCATGTAACTTCTAAAACAAACATAATATAGTGTAACAGTACTCTTAAAGATACAATGTATGCTTATCAGCAGTTTACTGAAGCCAAAAGTCAGCATGGTTTATGTGAGAAGTTATTTTTTAGAAGCATTATGTAGAGGGAGGAATGGGACACACTGAAAGAGGGAGGAATGGGACACGTCCATTCCTCCTCCTTCCAGTCCATTCTTCCTTCCTCGTGTCCATACGACCATTTCCTAAAGAAGAACCTAGGAATCCATTGAATAAAAGTAAAGGAAAAAAAGAACAAACAAGAATATTAACAGATATCCCTAAGAAGGAAATTGAAGAAGCAGAAGCTGCCAGACTAGGGGAAAAAGGTGCCAACTAAAATATATAAGTGCAAGCCTAAAATTTAAAAAAATTCAAAAGAAAATTACCGTTCAAAGATATGAATATTGAATACAGTGATAGCGAAGGGTCATTATTTTCATTACATGACAGTTCAGATGATGACATGGAAATTGACTGGATAAAAGACAATCCTAACATAGGCAAATATGATTTTGTGTTTGTCAAATTCATCACCAAACGGTCAATTGTTTTCTACATTGCAATGGTGGAGAGTATTGACAATGCTGATTGTTACAATGTAAAATTTTTGAGAAGGGATACGAACGGAAATTCTTACTTTCCTCAACGGGATGACTATGTATTGTATAATAGAAAAAACGATATTATCATGAAATTGCTGCCGCCACAATTGATTGGTGGGACCAGTAGAGCGCAGTCTTGCTTTTCTTTTGATGTTAACCTTTCTCATTATGATATTCGATAATTTTTCTTTAATTTTCAAATGCGTCCCATCCCTCCCATACTCGTGTCCCACTCCTCCCACCCAAGAGGGAGGGATGGGACAAAATTCTTGTAATTTGAATTTCTCAACTGTTATAAAAATTTTCAACATTTAAATGGGGTGTATTTTTTAAAAATAGTAGAAAACATGTAAGTTTATTATTTAACCCTTTGAATCTATGAATAAGCAGGGGATAATGAATAAAAAAATATTTATGTGAAAATGTCCCAATCCTCCCTCCTCTCCCCTATGGGTAGTGCTTGAAAAACCTGACAGCCATGCTTCAAACCATTTGAACTGATAGACCCCTCTGCTCCTCCATCCTAACTCTATGCTCTCCTGGGCTGGGTACACCCAAACTAGCTGCGGCCTGTAAACCCAGCTTCGCTCAGGTATTGGGTTATCTGGGTCATCTTGCCTGATCCAGTCTCACCGAGGGTAACAAGGTATATGGAATCAAAATATATGAAGAGTACAGGGGAAATACTTCATTGTATAGAAATCTGTCAGCATCAGGATTCTTTGGCAACAATAGTGAGTCATCGCCTAAACCGGTTGCAAGGAAACCAGTTACTCACTTTGTTTTTCTCTTGCTTCAACCCTGATTGACACCAGAGTTCAGTGGACACAATTCACACGTTTGTACCGCGAAAGAAGAACCGGTTTCTTGTCGCCAATGACTGTTAAGCACACCAGAATAAGGGAATATTTCTATGCAATGAAGTTGTTTTTCCCAGATAATCTTCAATTTTATATAAATACAACATGCACAGACCTCCTGCCCAAGCCTGCACCCAAATTCTTCTGCCACCCTCTTTGCCACTGACATGGCGGCCACTCTTCTGGGCTGGGTGCACCCGATTTTGCCACAAGCTGTAAACCCGGCTTCGCTCAGGTATTGGGTCATCTGGGTCGTCTTGCCTGACCCAGTCTCACCGATGACGATCAGGATCTGGTTGTCGCTCACAGCCTGGAAATGGTTAAGAATCGTAATGTTAGTTTTATAAAGTGTAGAGTGATTAAAAGGGAAATGTGTCTGTAAGGATTAGGTTGGTATTTGCACACTGAAAAGTTAATGGCTTGTGGTAGTTGGTATTAATCAAATTATATTTTGATTACAAGGCTAATTTAGAAAATCTTTCAAATGTTTTTAAATTTTTAGTAGGTGTGAAAATTTTAATAAATTAAAAAAAAATTTTTGTTTATCAACAATATTTTACTTCAATTATGTATGGTAAGCGTGCTATAAAAAAGGGATCTAAACGTTAAAATAACATAATAACCAATTAGCTCATAAGTGGTGTTACAGTAGAGTCCCACTTATCCGAAAGGTACAAGGCTGAAGCACTTTCGGTTAATCAAGATTCAATAGGAATTTTTAGGATAATCGAGAATCCATCACCTCACAACTAGAAAAACTATTAGTTACCCGGGACGAAAACGAACCCGATAATGAAGATGAGCCCGAGTCTAACAAGTGAAGCATTTTGCATACGGAAGAAACAAAAATCTTAAATTAGGCCCTTCAGATACAAAGAAGCATACTTCAGACATTCTTTTGTTTAAAAGTTGGCAGGACAGGGCTGCTTTAAAACGAAAAAAAATTGAGCAGCAAAAAAAAAAAAAAAATCACTGCATATTTTGAAAAATCCAACTTTGAAAAGCACGAATTTATCGGATAACTGGGACTCTACTATACAAGCAATAAGGACTACAACACTTTTATACTTAAAAATCATGTCACTTCAACTGAATTCATTGTAATGGGGTTTTGACTGCAGAAACAAAACCAAGTAGTTTGACTAGGTAAAAACAGCAAAACTATAACAGAACATAAGTGGTATAGTTGCAAAAATCGAATTTTCTACAGTATAATATAAATGGTACGGACCATTAATTGGATTGACTTTGTTCAATTGAATTCCAATCAAAAATCCCCAATGAACAGGCAGACCTTATGCAAAAAATGGTATGATATAACCTGTATCATCTCACCAGTAGAGGGCGCTATGGCGCTAGTTATACAACTTCGCCCACGATTGAATCAGAAATAAATTTGTCTTGAACGTGATGATTTATCTTGAACCTGGATGCGTGATTTTGCTGAGCATCCAACCGACAATAATTATTGATATTTACACTTCAAAACGCAAATCTTTGAGAAAACACAAAAACCTACACTTCGAAACTAAAATCTGAGTTATACTTTAGAAAACATGAGTTTTGCAACTATACTCTTTATAATATTAAACAAAAAGATAATTAGAAGTATTTTGGTAACCCTACTTTGACTAGATCATCTTTCAGCTTGTATATGGGCAGGGACTGCCTCTGTTCCAGGATAGACAGCTGTGTCTTCTTGCCATAAGAAGCTTTAGAACCACCTGTTATGTGCCTCTTCCACTCTGGCAGCTCTTGGGTTGGCAGACCTATGCCTCTCATGTTGGCTGCCAGGGTCCTTCCTTCCACTAATAAAAGACAATTAAAAAATTTGATTAAAAAAGAGTAAATTTGGTCAATTTAAAGTTAGGAAATGATAAGATATTGAATCCAAAGCCAAATGCAATCTTAAGCCAAAATTTAAGTTTGCATGAGTCTAAGAACTCATAAAACTGTGCCGATCTCAATTTTAATAGCCATCCCAGCACAACTACACATAATACTTTTTTATATTCTTGATAAATGATCAGTTTCACTTCAATATTCTAAATGATTTGCAGGGATGGGAATTTTGCTAGTGTGCAGTTAGGAGCAGCAAAAATTTACTTTTCGTACAGAAACTAGAGAAATTGCAACAACACTGAAGACAAATTAAACCTTAAATGATAATTAGCCATGGATACTGAATTTGCCTCACACAGCGCAGAATACCCAACTCTGATGATGTAGCAAAAATAACCTAACACTTTCTTTTAAACATCAACTAATCATGCAAATTAATCTGTGGGAACTTTGGAACAACTATCCTACCATCTGGCAAGGGATCAATCCAGTTCTTGTTGAGCCCGGCTGGAATGGAGTCCATCTCAGCCTCTCTCTGTTGCTGTTTGGTCTCCCTCCTCTCCTTGGCAAGGGCAGACTGCATCATGGCTGCTTGGGCTAAAGAACCGTCAGGATTCTGTGGAGAAGAAAGAAGTTGGAACATTTGAAAAATAAATGGATTTTATTGATATTAATTATTTGGTTTAAATGGATTTAACTTTGCTGAGGCATTATTAAAACAGTGTAAGTTTTTTCAAAATTAAGCTCTTTTACTGAAAAACTGTTGAACTTTTAACTATATATAATTTTTTTACCCTCTGAAGTAATTGACGCATAAAACAGTTACCTAACAGTCAGGTTTTCCAGAAACACAGAAAAAAATTGGAAATTTATTAATTCAACTAAATTTTAAAATTTGAAGTTTGGAAAAATAATTTATAATCATTTGCTAAAGAAGTATAAGTTAAAAAAAATCAAGACATTTAATTTTCAAAGAAAACAAGTTTACACTTTATCCCTCAGATAGTTACAATTAAAATGGTTTATACTAATAGTTCACCATTAACTATGCAAAGCTTAAGTAATCTGGAAATTTTAATCATGTAATTGCTTTTTTCTAAACTATTTAGTAATCAAACCAAGTTTCTTTTGTCTGACTTACTTTCACAATTCTGACAGGACTAAGATTTTGAATGTTGGACCTGAATAGGCTTGGCAACCAACGCAATTGTTATAAGAGGAAGTTAAACACCTCAGTTCCTTATTTAACTTCCCATGGTAATTTTGTGAGAAGCCTGAGGAAAGATGAAGCCAACATATGCAGCTGATGTAGTTAACAACTAATACAGTTGTATAAAAGCTGAATTAACCCATGGGGATCCCTTTGGTAGACAATGGTCTGCAAAAATCCAGTAACGATGACTCATGGACATTGAACTCAAAAAAAAAAATAAAAAAGATACATGCTACCAAAGTAACGATAGACTTGCTGCTTGTAAAATAGTAATACAAAAATTGAAGGTTAATGAAAAAATAATTAAAAAATTATCTGGTGGTATCATGTATCGAAATTATTCTTTAATAAATTATAGTGAAGGAGTGACACTACAGTCGAACACCGTTAACACGTAATCGAAGGAAGCCTCGAAACATTTTGTGTTAACCAAATTTCATGTAAACCGTCAATTTTTTTTATTGATTATTGACCCAGTGAATAACTTTAAAAAATATCTAAAAATTATTCTATTTTTTTTAAGTAATACTCTAATAATACACATGTATGCAGTTTTTTTTAGTAACTTAATTAATAAAGTTTATGTTCATGAATTTAGTACTAACAAAAAAAGTCAAATTCTGAATTTTTTGTGTTTTGTTTTGGTGGGATTTCGTCTAAACGATTTTGCGTTAACATTTTTTTAGAATTAGATTAAAGCTTTATAGGGTGAGGAAATGATTTCAGTTAATCTTAAATGAAATTTCGTGTGAAGCGAGTTCATGTTTACATAACAAAGTTTGATTAGATTAATTCAATTGGATTTTTTTAATGCGATAGAAGCATGACAGTTACCAAACTACAAAGTTTAGCCTGCAGTCTTCAATCAAGAAGTAACTGATGTTAAAGGCTTCTGCAATGGAAAAGTTTTAAAGCCTACAAATTTACAAAACATTGCCACTTCTCTATTTAAACTGCAGCTAAAACTTTAAGTAGGGTTTTTGCAAGTATATATGGTTAAAGTAAGCAATTTTTATTTATTAAATTGCATAATGGGAAAATTGTTTTAGGAAATAATTAAATAAAGTATTATTTGCATAGACTTTTAAGATTTATACAAACCTTGACCAGGGGTTTCACCAGCAGTGACTTCACTGTATAAGCTCTGTTCTTCTGTTGAGTGCATATCTTCAGGTGTTGAGTGTATATCTTCAGGTTCGCTAATATCGTCATACTCAAAATCGAGAAGATCGTAATTATCCTCTACATTTGAAGTTGCTGGCAGGGAATTTAGATTTGGTTGGGGAGGTTCAACTTCTGGGGACACAATTTTATGGTTGTCAACCTCTTCACCCACAATGTTGTCAACAACTTCACTTCCAGGATGCATGGAAGTTTGTCTTTCCGTGTCTTTGTTGAAAAAAGAACTCACTTCGGCGTCACAGTCTATATCATCTAAAGGCGATATCGAGATATTGCTGTTTTTATCACTTTCGGTGAATCCAGAATCACTGAGGTTGCGAGTGATTTGACTGTTCGCAAAAATGTCAGCACATTCCTTTTCAATCGCATTGCATTTTACTGCGTCTGTCTGCAAACTCAGAAAATCTTTCACAGTACCACAAGAAATTTGACTTATGTTCTCTTCAGGATTTGATTTCGATCTTGGGCTCTTAGAATGAAGAATTTGACCACTATTAACTTCAGAAGGGTTTTTTTGTGCATCCTCTTTGTAATTAGATCTTGAATTAGGACTTTGGCTACTGCTAAGTAGTTTGTCAACCATTTCAGAAGGTTTTTCATGTACGTCCTCTTTGGAATTAGATCTTGATTTAGCTTCAAGGGTTCGACTGCTCTTAAGAAGCTTGTCTACTATATCAGAAGGTTTTTGATTTGTGTCCTCTTTGGAATTAGATCTTGGCTTAGGCCTCTTAGCTTTAAGAGTTTGGCTACCATTAAGTAGCTTGTCTTGCACATTAGATGGTTTTTGACGCATGTCCTCTTTGGAATTAGATTTTGATTTAGGACTCTTAACTTCAAGTGTTTGACTACTCTTAAGTAGCTTGTCAAGATCTTCAGAAGGTTTTTTATGCGCTTCCTTTTTGTAATTAGATCTTGATTTAGATTCAAGAGTTTGACTACTATTGAGTATTTCGTCTCCTACTTCAGAAGGTTTTTGACGTGTACCTTCTTTGGAATTAGATCTTGGCTTAGGCATCTTAACTTTAAGAGTTTGGCTACCGTTAAGTAGCTTGTTTTGTATATCAGAAGGTTTTTGATGTGTGTCTTCTTTGGAATTAGATTTAGGACCCTCATCTTCAAGAGTTTGACCACCCTTAAGTAGCTTGTCAAAATCTTCAGAAGGTTTTTTATGTATGTCCACTTTGGTATTAAATCTTGATTTAGGACTCTTAGCTTTAAGAGTTTGGCTACCATTAAGTAGCTTGTTTTGTATATCAGAAGGTTTTTCATGCATGTCTCCGTTAGAATTAGATTTAGGACTCTCATTTTCAAGAGTTTGACTACTCTCAAATAGCTTGTCAAGATCATCAGAAGGTTTTTTATGTACGTCCACTTTGGAATTAGATCTTGACTTAGGACTCTCAGCTTCAAGAGTTTGACTACCATTGAGTATTTCGTCTCCCACTTCAGAAGGTTTTTGACGTGTGCCTTCTTTGGAATTAGATCTTGGCTTAGGCCTCTTAGCTTTAAGAGTTTGGCTACCATTAAGTAGTTTGTCTTGCACATCAGAAGGTTTTTGCAGTATGTCTTCTTTGGAATTAGATTTTGATTTGGGACTCTTGGCTTTATGAATCTGGCTTGATAGCTTGTCTACCATTTTAGTTCTGGCAGAACTCAATTTGGGAGTCTCCTGTCCTATTTCACACATTGTTTTTTCTGAATCTACAGCTTGGGAAGATATTGTAGGGCTTTGATTCTGTAAAACCGCCTTGGGAATAGTAGAAGGCTTTTCTGTCTGCCCTTCGGAAGTTTGAAAAACAGCTTGGGGTCCAGATAACAAAATTTCAGAAGATTGTAAAACTTCGCATTTATTTTTGTCATCATCAGGCTGATTTATCAAAGTCTGTAAAGGTTTAGTAGGATTTGGCATAGTAGAAATTTCATTGGAATTTTGAGTTAACACTTTCCACTTTTTCGTTGATTCCGCTTTTCTTTTGGGACTCTTTCTAAGCTCTATCTTGTTTTTGGAACTACTTACATTTGTGGGAGAAATTAAAACAGTACTATCAATTATTTGCTCTTGTGTGCTTAAACCATATTGATTAAGCTCTTCTGTATGGGAGAGATTTTTTTCTACATTTTCAAGTTCATTCACATGGATTTCAGATGGTGGTGATAACATTTCCGAACTGTCTGTACTATTTATATTTCTTTCTAAAACAATTTTCCTCTTACATTTTTTTCTCTTCCCGAATTGGGTCTTCTTTCTTCGAATATCATTTGAGATTTCAGTTTGATCTCTTTCTTCAACATGGGGCAAATCAAATACTTCTGACAGCCCTACCTTCTCCAAAATTTCTTGAGATTTGGACGCAACACCAGTATTTTGAAAAGGTGAAAACGACACAGAAGGGCTCAGCTCCGTTACGGGCACAGACTTGTTGAAAAAAGAACTCCTCCCGAAATCCTTGTTACATGACTCCAACAGTTCTGGAGAAATATCGTTAATGATTTCTGTCATCGGCAACTCGCATAATGCCCTCTCAAGATCAGAGTCTTCGGAAGTACCAGCTGTGCTCGAGTCCCTGCGCGAAATAAAAACCCGATCTTTATACTTATTTTTAACTGAAGATGAGGGGACAGCCGTTTCTTGCTTCAAGCAATCTGGGTTTTCTAAGTAATGCTGATATGCCCCTTGTAAAAGCCTAAAATCAATCACTGCCAGAGGGCTGCATGCATCGTCAAAGCTGTGTTTCGATACATCAATGAGCGGTTTGATCTTAAGCTCATTCTTAAGAAAGTTTTTGTCCCGATTTGGATGTTGACTGAGCACGTCTCTCAACAAGTTCAGCAAAGATGGAAGAGACATGTTACTGTCTTGAGGTCCCATTTTTATATCTGGAATGAAAAAGAAAAACTGAAAAATAGTAAGCAGGCCGAATATTTTTTGTTACAAATATTAAATATGTTCTAGAAACATTAATCCTAAAGGATTGATAGTTAATATTTACCTTTATTATTTATAAAACTTCCATTTTAAAAAATATATCATAGGGTGGTTGCAAAATCCTTGAAAATAAGATATCTGATATTTTTACGATTTCCCCGATACTTTCAGAAAAAATTCCCTGATTTTACAATTACCAAGAGAATGTACAATGCACACAATTAAAAGCGATGCAGAAAATTTAATCCAGACATTGCAGGGCTCAAGACTTTCCTGATTATGGGTTAGCCAACCTAACTTTTCCAGATTTCCTGAAATCAGGATAAGTGTAGAAGAACCATGTGATAAGATAATCACATTATAACATGGTTCATGCACTCCTTGAAAGGTTTTGAAGGAAAAACTAATTTTCAAGCCCTTAGAGCCAAATGCTTGTTAAAATGACTGAGTATAGGGGGAAAAGTCTGAAATTGCAAAATCAAATCGTATAAAAAAATTATCCTTGATCTACACGTAATTATCATGATATTTTAAAACCCCATGTTTCTAAAAAGTCAGTAACAACTACAGTAGAAAAAATCCACCCAGACTGCCTGTTACTATTAGTTTTTATTGGATGTCATGCCTAGTAGTTTTTTTTGCAGCAATTAAAAAAATTACAAGGAAATTACAACCAACACAGAGACAAACAGAATAAAGATGTACCGCCGCCTCCCTTGACCAGATCCGCCTGTACTTCTCAGCATTGTACGGCTGCGCAATCTGGGGTGCCCGAATTCATACCACTGGACCGCATGTACTTCTCAGCTATGTACGGCGCGCCATCCAGGGTGTCGATTTCGTTCAGAAGGACTGCTAATTAGTTTAGCAAGAATACGTCGGCGATTTCGTCAATTAAGAGACAGAGACATAACTGAAGACGGTTCGTTTAATTGAACTTGTGAGTGATCATTTTAAAGTTACAGATATTTATAGAAAAAATATTATAATGAAAAGGAAAAGGCCAACATGGCCGCTCAACCACGTACTCCAAACTTGTCTCTCTCTTTCAAGAGTTCGTTACTTTCTGTCCAAGCACCAGGTGCTCACCTCTTTTGTCCGTGTCGCGGGCCAAGTCTGGCGCGCGTATTGCCCGATTTGGCGACCGGATCTTACAAACAGTAACAAATAGGGTAAGTAACAAAGTTTAAATGTCGCATAAAGTTAAATCAAGTTTCTAACACAAGTTGAATAGAAAGAACTTTACCTCTATGGGAAAAAACATAACAAAACATAAACATTGAATACAAAAAGGTATAACTTCCAAACAACATCTTACAATTAGGATTTAGTTGGGTTGATTTGCTACTGTACTGCAAAACTCATTTTCTTCAACCTCTCTTTGCTGCTTAGCAATTTTTATAACATCCACCAATTGGGTTTGTTTCGTTTCAAGATTGACGGGGATTTTTTTTCTCTGCATAATAGGAAGAAGAGAATCGCGTTTACTTTTGTTGCTCCGGTTCAGGCCAATAGAACCAACCAGAATGTTTTCTTTTGATCAAGTGTCCGTTAATAGTGATCACAAGAAAAACCTAAAACCTGCTGTTTAAGTAATCTAAAATAAAAAAATTCCCCGACAGGGTGGATTGATTTAAATCAGCTTGATTTAAATCCTGATTTAAATCAAGATTTAAATCACACGATTTTTAAAAAAAAATCATTGATTTAAATCATTTTTTATTGTCATCAGTAGAAAGTTGTTTTTTTTTCATCCTATGGATTGGTGCATTCAGCATTCAACTGTAAGAAATAGGTTGGGTGCTGAAAAGGCAGCAAAAACTAGTATTTTTGTATTTAAAGCAGGGTGGAAAAAAATCATGATTTTTTTGAAAAAATCAAAAAAGTCGGATTTATTTGATTTAAATCGGATAATTTTGATTTAAATCAGATTTTTTTGATTTTTTTAATATTTTACATACTAATTTGCATATTCTTGGGAATTTGATTAAGGACTTTTTAATTATCACTTTCAACATTAATATACACATAAAATGAAGAATACTTCAAATTATAGTTTTAAAAAACTATGAATACTGCTAATAAATGGATTATATTTTTAATATTACAATCTGAACTATTTTAATTAACAGTCAGTTTTTAAAAAATCATGATTTTTTTTAATTGAAAAAATCAGATTGATTTGATTTAAATCATTGTTTTGATTTTTTTAATACTAATTGCATACTATCTGGCATATTCTTCGAAATTTGATTACCGACTTTTTTACTTGTCACTTAAAAAATTAATATACGCTTAAAATGAAGAATATTTCAAATTTATTCTTTTAAAAACTATGAATACTAATAAATGGATTATATTTTTAGTTCTACAATCTGAACTATTTAAATTAACATTGAGTATTAAAAACTGCAATAGAAATCGACATACTTTTGATCTAAGTAAAATTAATGTTGACAAATGCTAGACTGAAACCTAAATTTACCTTAAAATAAATACTGATCGTAATTATAACCAAATCTTGATCTTAAATTAAAACTTATGATTCCACATATAGAATACCAAAAATAGGATACCACAAATATATATAGAATAGCACATTTAGAAAAGGACCAAATTACCATGATGACATTTCATTTATTAAGAACTTAATACAAAAATACTAATTTTAATACAACCTAATTTTTTCAAAAAAATATATATATATTTCTCAAAAAGGAATTCTTAACCTATTTCTTAAAAATGATTTAAATCAATGATTTTTTTTTAAAAAATCATGTGATTTAAATCTTGATTTAAATCATGATTCAAATCAAGCTGATTTAAATCAATCCACCCTGATTTAAAGCTCTTATGAAATGCCATCAAAGTAATTTAATTCTTTTTTCTTTTGGCTAAATATATTCTATATGTGGAATCATAAGTTTTAATTTAAGATCAAGATTGGGTTATAATTACGATTAGTATTTATTTTAAGATAAATATAGGTTTTAGTCTAGCATTTTTCAACATTTATTTTACTTGCATCTAAAGTATGGATATTATTAGTAGTTTTTTCAAAACACGTACTGTTAATTTAAATAGTTCGGGTTGTAATATTAAAAATATAATACATTTATTAGTAGTATTCATAGTTTTTTAAAACTATAAATTTGAAATATTCTTCATTTTATGTGTATAATAATTTTTTTCAAGTAATAGTTAAAAAGTCCTTAATCAAATTCCCAAGAATACGCAAGTTAGTATGCAAAATATTAAAATTTTTTTTAATAAATCTGATTTTTATCAAAATAATCCGATTTAAAACAAATAAATACGATTTTTTTTATTTAAAAAAAAAATCATGATTTTTTTCCCACCCTGTTCCCCGATATTTCCAGAATTAAAAAGTTACCTGATTTCCAAGCTTTCCCGGTTCTGTTACTACCCTGTATTAATTCTGTGTTTGCATTTTTACAATGTGGTGAATTGAATTCTTTCTCGGCATATGACCATTATATTACTTTTTATTCTAGTTTTGTGATAGTAAACAAACCTTTATAAGCCATATACAAATTTTTCATTTTCTATAAACTAAATTAAACCAGCACAAGAAAAACATACATGTACCGTACACAACATTATGATAAGTAAATGAAAATGAAAAAGAGGGTCATGTGACCAGTAAAATCCAGAAAGAAAAATGAAGCATTCATTTTATGCTCGATTGTGGGGAACTTTGCTTGCTTAAGCCTACCCTAGAAAACTTGCCGAAACTCGCATGTAAATCCATTGCCAGATTCTTTCGTGACGAGTTCCATGGAATTGGCTGTAAGTGTTATAGTAGCACTTTTCACAAAATAAACCATACTCATGTCAAGGTTCTGGTTTGCTTTTGACAACACAAAAACAAACTTTACACTACACATTGGGCTAAAAGTGTTAATAATCCCCACATTAGAAGCCAGGGGCAGTTTTTATTTCTCTAAAAAAAAAAAAAAAAACAGTATCCAACATGGGGCATAATTGTAGGGCCCATTGAAAGCCTAAAACACTCGTTTCGGGTCCAGGGCAATTTGATTTTCGTAAAAATAAATCCAAAACAAGTTAGTTTTGTTTTGAGAACATTTTGTTCTTTTTTACAAAACAAAACCAAAAAAAATAGTTTCAAGAGAAAATTCGCCTTCAAAAATGAAACATACTTATACAACCAGGGATGGCTCGATATTTACCATGCAAGGTTTTTACCGGTATTTACCATTTTTTTTGCCGCCTTGATAAAAACAGGTTTTTACCGGTATTTACCATGTTTTTTACCGCCTTGATAAAAACAGGTTTTTCTCTTGGTTTACTTCCCAGGTTTACTATTGGTAAAAACATGCTTTTCCCACAACATTACATTTACTACAAAAAAAAAGGAAACAGATAAATCAAAAATTTATGTTCTTTTTGATGATGATGAATTCTATTTTTCTATGCATTGTGGCAATGCATTGATATGTTTGAAGAACAAGTATTTGATACAAATTACAATATATTATTTTTTCAAAAATAATACCACAATAGGAAGGAAAAAAATTAAACATCAAGAACAACTGCCTATATTCTACATTTGCATGTGTTCTTATGTAATTATGTGAGTGACTTAGTTTTGATTTCAGAACATAAATCAAGCCAACTGATTGTTACAGAATTCTAAAATTGGTAAACTGGGTGTTAGTATGTACATTCCATTAGCATTTCTACGAAATGGTAGAAAAACTGAGAACACTAAGCCAACAGATGTAATAACCTTGATTTAGTTTTGATGTTCTTATTCGTAATTTATATTATTCTTTTGTGGTAATAATATTTACAGGTTGTTAAGAGATGTCAATAGAGCGATAGTAATTAATCCAATAATATCACTTAATTATGTTGCTCAAGGAGCAAAATTAAGATATAAAATTACTCTTGGCATACAGGAAAGACTGTCGTGTTCTGGTTTTTCGAATTTAAAATGGGATCTGGTGCAGTAATTCCGACAACCATATTAGTGATTACTAGTATTTCAAAGTTAATTATAGACATGACGATTTCAAAATCATATTCTGTCTACATACCTTTTGACATTTCGATGAATTCAAGGTATTTTAAACATAAATTTTGCTACTCTTAGACACATGGTGGAAGAACATCCAACATCAAAAGTTGGTTGGTAGACATATATTTTCAGGCTTGTGTGCTTGGTCGCAAGGACCTTCTTATAAGCCACCGTCAAGTAGGAAAACACAAGACACACACATACACAAATGACAGTTGCTGCTATCTGTCTCCACCTCCACAATTTAGACATGTCCCTGAAGGGGAGGGAAATTTTCTCCAGATACCTGTACCCGTGGGAAACTGAGCAATGATCGCCCACAAGACTTTCGGACCCAACAGATTTTATGAGCACGTACTCCGCATATACTCGACAAACACAAGCATCCATGCCTCAACGGTATTCGAGCCCGGACCCAGCAGCTCTAAAGGCCAACGTCTTAACCACTGCACCGCCGGATTAGCTCCAACATCAAAACAAAGAGCGGACTGTGGAGCGAATTGCGAACTGTTGCCACTTATTGCCACTTTACTTTATTGCGCAACGCAGTTTGGTTTGGAATTGATATATTTTGGGTGACAAATTTCCAGCTTTCACTACTGCATTTCCTTCGAATGTGCTCTTATTCTGCGCGAAATTGATTCACCAATCGGGACTGAGGGGGGGAAAGATTATTAGATTTAAAATTAGAGAGAATTGATTTTCATTTTGCATTTCTATTGCCACATCAAGAAAACTGGCCAGAGGTAGTTACTTGTGAAGATCCTTTGGACACCTGATACTTTTATTTAATAAAAAAATACTTTATTATTCATGAACAGAGAAAAGTTTTCGTTCAACTGAAAGAAAAGTTTATACACGACATTCTTTTCAGTAATGTAAGATTGGGTTAGGTTTTGAACATCGTCGCACTAGAGCTACACGAGGGCTATTGGCGACGGGGTCGTATTTTAGAACCACAGTCAAGTGACGAGCCGACACCTGAATAAGCCCCCAACGCAACCGTTAGGGGCGACGACATCGTACGCAGCGTCAGGACTTTGAATTATATTTAACGTGCACTCCCTTACGCGGGGTATTATTCGTCGGACATTTTTGGCTGCACGGACCGTTTATAGGTCGTCAATTATTTTGGCGATGCCCGGACCCGAACTTGGGACCTTTCGCATGCTAGGCGAGTGCCTAACCGACTGGGCTCCCCAGCAATGCAAGAAAATATTGTATTTTTCAATACAAATGTAATTCAAGAAGGACCAAACATTAAAACAATGTCGCTGAAAACTTTTTTTTTTTTAAATTACCACTTTTCTTTTAAACCACTCTACAACTTGAACTAAAAGAACTATGTACTTCATATATGATACAACACGCGATCCTAATACTTGCTGCTTCAGTTGCAAAGTAATGTTCTCATCCATCCTCTTTTTTTTACACCAAGACTTTTATTAGCTTTGCTGTCAATAGTGTTTACCATTTATTTGCCCGGCACGGCATTTTACTTCGACAAAACACTTTTAGTTTAGCGTTTAGTTCCTTGATGATTAAATGCAGTAAAAATTACGAGTTTTGGAGTTTGACCAATTGGTACAAAAGTATAACAAACAAAATAAAAATAAATCCAATAAGCACATTGTGGAAGATTTGCAACCAGCTAAAAAGAAACCAGGTGCAGAAAAAGATGCACAGGACCATGACTGTGGGAAAACCTAAAAGGCACTGCAGAATTGATTATCCAAACTGTTGGACACATGACATGTATATTCAAAAACGCGATGAGTATTAACTATGCTTCAAGTATAAACCTATTTTTTTTAACTAAATTATTTTATTTGAAGAGAATTATATCAATACATACATTATTATACTTTCTACAGTATATGACTTACTTGGCTTCAGTCTCTTTACGATCAAGTGGCACTTGAGGCCACATTCTACACACATTACGTACTTCACTAAAATGTAGTGTATTCTAAAAAAACTAAACTCCTTGGCGCAACAGCCCGTTAGAGAGCCAAGGCCTTCAATGCCCATTTCAGCCAACTTGACCAGGGGCTCTGGGATGCTAGGCATATCCTATTGCTCTTAAATTCATTACAACTAGTCACCCATTTGAGGGGTTGACTGTAATTTTTCATTTCTTTCGGCATGACATCTTTTAGGTTAATTTTACATATATTAATTTTTTTTACTATAGTGAAACATGCAAGAAAAAAATTCTGAAATTTCTAAATGAATTTTAAAACAATCATAGTCCTTAACTTAATGTTTATCAAGCACAATTAAAAGTTGCAATAAAAAAATATTTCTTTACAATAACATTGTACAGTACTTTGTTTTATTTTTCTCTTACTTTCAAATAAAAAACTTATATATAGAGTACATTTAAAATCAGTTCGGATAAGTTGGTGGAAAAAAATACAATGAACATTTGGACATTTTTATTCGAGGGGCATGGCATCCTAATTGAAGGCATCCCCTCCACTTTATTTTTCTCACTTCTATCACCGATTAGTTCCATCAATTTACATCATTGGTTCCATCAGTTTAGATTGTTCCTCCTTAGTTTACAATGGTTCCATTAGTTAACGTTGTTCGTCTTTAGTTTTGATTGTTTCCAACAGTTTACGTTGTCCGTCTTTAGTTTAGACTGGCTCCGATATTTTCCGTCATTAGTTCTTGAGTTTATTCCCCTCAGTTCCTTCTCCTGCGCGTCCTGGATATCCTCCAGGCGTTGGGCTCCTCGTATTTATTGTGCAGCGGCTCCAGCCTCAGCTGCTTCTTGTGCTTGGACAGCTTGGTGGGGTCGGCAAACTTGTAGAAGGCCGGCGCGAACTCCACCATCCACTTGGGGTCGATGGTGGTCACCTCTCGCATGTACTCCTTGGTGGTCTGGACAAGCTCGTGGTACACAACCCTGGAAGGAGAACAAGTGTTAGGCCCATATCACATCACCATAAAAGAAAAGCATTGAAAAGGCAAAGAGAGCAAAGCAGTGAAAAGACAAAAAGAGCAAAGCAAATCACATGAAATATATAAGCAATATAAAATAAATAAAAAATTAAAACAATCACACTGTTCATGCTATTTCATCAGGAGGACAGAGCATGAACAGAGGGAGTTTCTATTTGTAGAAAATCATAAAATCAAAAACCACAACTGTCCTAAACACCCAGCAACAGGAAAAAAATGGGAAAACAGTCAAAGAGTTTGGCAATCCAAGAATCTGTTCATGCTCTGTCGCCCTGATGCGGTAGCCAGAGTTCGGAAAAAACCAGTTTTTTCAGAAAAAAACAAAAAAAAAACCCGGTTTTTTGGTTTAAACCAGGTTTTTTTGGTTTAAACCAAATGTTGGTTTTTTCCATTCCTTATAAAGATATTATAATTTATACGTTTTATTTTTTATCTTCAGTTCACTACACTAATAGCAAGGAGAGTAGGTATACAAGGTTTTTCTAAAAGGGGAACTTAAACGAGCAAACATACTTTGTTAGAAAGAAATGCAATGTCAAAGAAATTATGAGTTTTACATTATTACACAATTCAGATATGTACATTTTATTAACTTTGAGAAAATTTTACACTTTCAACTTAATCATTCTTATTTATTCAAAAACTTAAACAAGAAAGTCAATTTGCCAGCTTTTTCTGTTCCCAGTCTATTTCGCAACTTAGACTGAACTAGGCCAAAAGTAGAAAAAATTCTTTCTAGTCCCTTTTCTGATCCCTTTTCTTGATTCAACAACATGTGCTGCTATTTTTTGTTTGGATATAACTGTTGAGTGGAGTTGAGTTGTTTCCCAATTTAGTCTTGGTTGAGTTGTTTGCATCATAATAATCTTTTTAATTAAATGAATTAAAATTAAATTTAGAATAGAAATTTTGAAAAAACCCAGTTGGTTTTTTCTGGAAAAAACCATTTGGTTTAAACCATGGTTTAAACCATCGAACCCTGGCGGTAGCAAGAACAAATGGGTTGTTTTGATTTTTATTGCTTTATTTTTGTACTGCCCATTTCACATGCAAGTGTTATGTCATGTTCAATGTAGTGAAAATCGTAATTAATAGGGTTTGACCTGCCATTTCCAAAGAAAGAGTGACAATGTCAAGTGAATTTGAAGGGCAGAAAAAATTCCTGCTATGGAATGCCACTTCAGCAGCACCTAAAATTGTCGCTACTTGATGGAAAACTGCAAGTAAAACTAAGTTTGTTTTTCACATTATTAAAACTGTTGTATCTGAAATGGGCTTGAAAATTATCATTGTTAGTGATCGGTAAATTAGTTAAGTAAAAGACTGCTTGAGATTACTGATTCATGAGGTAGTGTCTATCTCTACTTCTGTATCCATTTGGCCTGAAATGCTAGCTCAATACCATGTTCAATGTCTATTTATGTGATGAACACTCTAAATAACTCCCAAAGCAAGATTAGTACTCATTTATAAATCCTGAAGTGAACCCAAGACCAATTACCAAAATCATGATAGAAACCCGGGTACATAACATAGAAGTAAGATATTTGAACCACTACACCACCAATTACTAAGAGTTTGTTCAGTCGACCACTCAATGAGCCTCATCATTTTGCAAAAAAAAAACAAAAAAAACATAAGATTAGTGGACGTAAATGTTGTTGGAATCATCATAGGTGTGCTAGTGGGTTACTTTATTCTCTTAAGAACTTTTATTAAAAATAATGTCGGTTGTAGAAGACTTTTTTTTGGTTTTCTAATGCGTGGATTAATATGGATGGAGTGTATAAAGCAAAGAAACCAGGTTTACCATTCTGGTTGCCTGTTGAAGAGGGCACTTGAAGGGTGAATGTAGACCACCTGTCCATCCACTAATGTGCGGTAACCCTCCTGTGGATCTTTCTTGGAAGCATTGCGGAAGAACCCAGAACAGATGGCCTTTTGGACACGGGCTGTTGTCTTACCACAGGACACCACATCAAGTTTGTGTCTGCAAAAAAAAAAATAATAATAATTATAAGTGTTATAAATCTTGCAAAAGTTTTGAAGGAAAAACTGTTTTGCTATAAAAACTGTAATTTTCTCTTACAGGTTATTTTTCAGTAACTGTAATTTGTAAAACTGTAATTTTCTCTTACATGTTATTGTTCAGTGGTTGGCAACCATCTTTAATGAAAGTGCCAGAATGTTAGTGTTTGAGACATTTTGGTGGCTTTGCCAGTTTCAACATAATTTGGGTTGGGTGAGAGAGCATGTATTTTTCTCATCAAAATGTTATTTGCTGTTTGCTGTTCCAATATTTTAAAATGTATTAATTTTTTAAAAAAATGTAGGTTTCTTCACGTATGTTTTTAACAGATAAAAATCAACCATAAATATTTGGGTTCAATAAAAAATATCTATTAGTCTATTGGTAAAACAAAAGAGAAAACTTTAAGGTAAAAAAATAGCAGTTCACAAATCCTATTATACCAATTATGTTTTATCAAACGTTTTCATTTAAGCACTTACCTGTCCATTATTCCAAGCAACTGCTTACGAACATCTTGAGCTCTTTTCAATGTGCGAGCCTGCAAGAAATTTTCATAGCACCACGCATTGGAGAACTTGTTGTTCTTCCATGAGTTGTAGACCGCCAACAATGTCAAGTGGTCCCCTTCGGCCTGGTTGAACTTGGCTTTCTTTTGGTCAGCCAAGGCTTGCTTGTCCTGGAAAAATAAGATTATTAGATTTGGTTTTGATAGGATTAACAGCACATTAAAGCTATTGGGGATAAAGTTCGTAATTTTGGTTTATGATTAAGAGAAGGCCATTGAGCTAGAAGAAAAGTAGAGTGAGTTGTGTGATTAACTGAACAGGGCAGCAAACGAGCGGTTCAATAACGAAAAGTGGAGGAATACACAGCACTACGTCAGAAACGAACGGAGCAGAAAATATAGAAGGTTGCCTATTTGGCTATCGGGTTCGTCTTTGCTGGTTCTTAGTTAGTGATTCACATTGTTATTTCTTAAAAAAGTTGGAATTTAAAGTTAACGGAGGTTAATTTCTTTTGAACTAAAAATATTAAAATACATTTATAAGGACAAGTCAATATGATAGGTCTCATACAAGTGTAGTTAAAATAGTCCTTTTCTGCCCTCAAAACGGTGCAAGTGGGTTTTCGGATCGCTGATACTTTACTCCAGTTTCCCTACAAGCTCAGTGGAGAAGGTCAATTCTTGAGCTGGCACACAACACAACCAATAGAAACATTTTAAAACTACGCACTGATGAGAAATGCAAAAGTGGCATCCAATGGCAATGGCAAATATCATCACCGATCAACGCTATTGCCTGATGAAGCATTCTTAATTAGCAAACTCTCCTGGCTGTCGAACAATTTTTGTATTAATACTTCACCTATAACTGATGATGAGTAAACCTACTTAATTGAGGACTCTAGGGCCCAATGTATATCCTCTTAAGACCCGAGCAAAATCCTACATGCATATTCTTGTATAATGTAAACATACTTTTCATGCAAAAAATATATGCTAGTATGTTTTCAAATAAATTTATAGAACAATTATGTTAAACAGTAACTTAATGACACGCCTTACACTCTAAAAATACATGTATTTTGAGCTATAAATGCAACATAAAAATAGCTGTATCACCTATTTGTAGTTAACAGTTTATTTTAAAGTAAAATGCCTTTAAAATTAACTACTTAAAGAACTTTTTTAAAAGATTGAAAAAAATATAATTTTTTAAAAAAGAACTCTAATATCGTATTGACTCTCGCGTTCAACTTCATTTTTTTATAGAAATAAATGACTGATACCTGTAATCAAAGGCTGAAAACTAATATTTGGATCTTCTTCTATCGGACCAGGTCAATTTTAGAACTAGTTAACATGTTAATTGTTTGTGGGGAGGCTTTAAAAAATGTCCACAAACAATTAACATGTTAACTAGTTGGGGGGGGGGGAAGCCAAGTTGCAAGAAGATATTGAACGATCACACTATCCAACAGACAAGGGATCTAATACTAATTAATTTTTAGCAGATTATGATGCTTAAGTACTCAAACTATTTGATGCAATTTTTTCCACTCTTTAACCACAAAAAATTTAGAGTATGAACAACCATAAAAAGAGTGTTGTGGAAAATGTGAGTACCTTTGGCCTGTAAAATACATTCTGCACTGAGAGCATGGAGACAATAGTTAGGATCTCCTCGCTACAACCCAGGTGCACAGACATGATCAGCATCTTGGACAGACTTGGCTCCATAGGGAACTCTGCCATCTGGAAAAAACAAAAGAGGTCTTAAGTAATTTGAAAATTCTACATGTATTTTACATTCTATGTGTGCATGGAATCTAAATTCTATATTGTAATTCCACCTCTGGTAAAGTGACATGAAGACAACATGGTATATAATATATAGACAACTGGTACAGATTTGATTTCGGACAACATGGTATAGAAAACTGGTAGCATAGATTTGATTTCGGACAATGGTATAGGTTTGGAATTTAATTAAAACTCAGGAAGAAGGTAATTATTTTACAATTCATTTGCTCAATTGTAGAGGTAATAAAGATACATAAATAAGTTTGCAAATTCTTGGTACATGAACTAAATATAGAAAAGTGTTAATATACATTAGAAAGATCTTGCTACAAAAGTCACATTCCCCAAAGTATAGCTATGATAAAGTGTCTGGTTTGCTCATTGACGACTTTTTACAACTGTACATTCATTCAATTGGATGAAGTCGCCAATGAAGGAGTCGTTTTCTATATCATAGTTATACGTTGCAGAGTGAGAGCTATGCCCTTTTTTGTTAAGACAGCGTTGCATTGTCTGTGGTATAGTGATGCTTTTTTTCATAGAGTAAGCATAGCAGATGCACCTTAAGCATGCAAATGCCAATGTTTAAAGTGCAAAAGAAAAAACATTGTTGCATCACATTTATTCTTACATACATTGCCAAATCAGCATCCTACCATTTTGTGCAAAGCAGAAAATTTTAATTTTAAAAGTAATAATGTTGAATATTTTTAATATTAACTAACACATTTTAAGTTTCTTAGATGTATATTTTGTAAAGAGATATGAAGTGTTTAAAATGTATTTTCTTACCCTCCTTCCTAGTCTTGTGAGAAGGCCTTCATCATCTAGAGCACTCAATGAATGGAGTTGTTCCAAAGCCATTATCAGAGACTACAAACAAATTAAGAGATTAAGTCATTATTTTGCAGGAAACAAAATAATAAATACTTATGTATAGCAAAAACTCATTTCAACAAAACTTGCTAAATCTACTTGATACATGTAAATAATGTTGAATAGCAATCAATAAGTTTTATAAAAAATATATTTTAGTAATTTTGTATTTTACCCATTTTGATTTCAACATAATGAATGAAGATGTTCAGAGACAAAATGGCAAAACTAAAGTTATTACCCATTACTCAACATTATTTCTAGGTCCATTTCACATGCAACAGTTCCTAAAACACTAAAAATTTAACATTAACTTTTTTTCTGTAAACTTAGGTTCAATAGCTTTTCCCAATGTATTTTTGAATGCTCATATTGAAAATGTAAATTATTATTAACAAAAATTCTCTAATGGGGCTGCAATATTGGCGGTCAAGACTTTGCAGACTTGGCATATTCACCATAACTGAGAGTCATTTTTATGTGGATCTCGCTACAAATTTTGACGCTCAGATTACAAGGCATCTAGAGTTCTATGCGAATGTTAAAGTATGCCGAGAATTAATTTTGCCGAGAGAATCCGAGCTAAATGGGTACTCAAGGGATCTTTTACATGCCACATAATCATATGACATGCTTGCCCAAGATTTTCTCATCCAGAAAATCCGACGACTCAGCAGGGGCTCAAACCCGCAATTTTGGGCTTCTAAGACTGACACATTAAACCTCTCAGCCACTGAGCTTCTACTATTTGTTAGTTAAACTTAACTTTTCCTGGATCTGAGCTTGTGAAAAACATTTAAACTCTTAACATTCTTACAAATAATACTACTTGGGTTTCACATGCGATTTCTACACTGCTCAAAACAATTAGGGGAGCACTTTGCGTACCTTTGTTACCATTTCAGTCCCAACTTTTATTTTTTATTCTAAAATGTTAAAAATTGTTAAATAGATTCATTATGCATCCAGAATGAAAGGGCAAAAACTGGAAGGGGGATCTTAATTTTTTAAACTACAATTTAAGAGGGAAAAATTGAAATCATAACTTTTGAATAAATTATAACAATATTTTTTCAAAACATTATTTGTTAAAAATAGTTAAATTCGATTTTTAAACATTAAAAAAACGCAAGTATGAAAAATTTATTTCAAAAAATTATTCAGAGTGGATTTTATTGTACCCTATTTTTCATACTTTCATTTCATTAAAACTAACAATATTTAATTCTTCAAAAGACATGATTCTTCCATCTAAATTAGTGAGAAAAAAAATCGCTAGCTGATGATTCCAAACGGAATCATTGGGGGGTGGAAGTTTTTAAACCATGCGCTTTCCTAATTGTTTTGAGCAGTGTACTCAGTGGCGGATTTCCAAATGTGCCGCCTATAGGCTGAACCAAAATTTGCCGCCTGGTAGGTGGGGGGTAAAAAACGATTCAAAAGTTGATCACCAATGGTTGATTTATCTCATTATAACCCGTTGTTCCATGAAAGTTAGTGCCCCTAAATTAAGTTTTAAAAATGCTGTAAGTATGTTTTTCATCATTTAGATGTAATTTTCCTGATCTCTTTAATGCTACATAAAATAGGGCTTGAGGTGAAATATTAACAAATAATACAATGTATTAGAATACTTAAACTACAGTTGCGTTTTTAAAGAATTGCCTCAACATACAAAATTCCGCCGCCTTCGAAAATTTTGTCGCCGTAGGCTTTAGCCTAGCTAGCCTATTAAGAAATCCGTTACTGAGTGTACTTACCTCTGGTGGCGGTGCATCCATGAAATCGAATGACAACAAGTCATTGATGCCCATGGCCTTGAGCTGCAGCACAGTGTGTGCCAAGTTGGTACGCTGGATCTCCGGTACAGGGGTAGTCAACATTTCGTCACGGTACGATCGCTCTGTGTACAGTCGGTATGTCTTGCCTGGTCCTGTTCTACCTGCACGGCCAGCCCTCTGTTTTGCCTGGGC
The DNA here is from genome assembly GCA_023701765.1 of Hylyphantes graminicola. Lineage (NCBI taxonomy): Eukaryota > Metazoa > Arthropoda > Arachnida > Araneae > Linyphiidae > Hylyphantes > Hylyphantes graminicola. The sequence goes on along the minus strand of CM043118.1, from coordinate 55,281,988 downwards.
CTGGTCAAAAAGATCTATTTATTCAAATATCAGACATAAATAGAATGGACTGATAATGTAATGTTAAAAATCCCTTGAGGAATGCTCCAAGATAATCCTTGCCGAACCACAAAGATGGCGATAAAGGTTGCTAGGTTTGGAAATTTATCCTTTTCTCTTCTTTTTAGCTAGATCAATTGCACTGTTTAGAATTTTAAATTTAATTCATGTTGACTTGGGAAACTTCCCAAGTAGTAAAAATCGGATGACTTGGCACTATCTGACGTGGGTAACTCTATATTTGCCAACATACAATCTGATCAACAGAATGATCGAAAAATAATGATGCCAGCTTAATGGTATGTAGTATATTGAACGAGTATCATTATTTTTGTATCATACTGTATTTCCCTGATTCTTTATTCACCATTTTCGACTAGCATTACCTTTTGTACAAAGAATGTCACTGCAACCATAAAGAAAATTCAAGAAATACAAAGTATTATTTCTAAAAATATTAATTCTTCAATGGCGTCTGTAATATCGATTTATATTCTTAATATTGAATTCAAGTCCATTTTCCATGGATGGAATAGAGCAACTCACCTGTGATATGGGTGTCACTACTAGAGAATCCATCCCAGTCTTAGAATTGTAAACATTCTGTTTCACAAATCCAGGATCCACCACATAATAAATGCCATCAATGGTCAAGGAGGTTTCAGCAATATTTGTGGCAATCACAACCTGTAAAATGAAAGAAGTCACATGAAAAATGCCAAAGAACGGAATAAACACTGTGATCGCAGATTAAACATCACAAAAGTTTTGGTATAATGTTTAACTAAATTATGCATCTTTTGGTTCAATAGTTGTAATCGATACGATTTCGCTAATTCAAAGTACTTGACTTTCGGATTGAAAAAAAAGAGGGTTAGTTGGTTTTGAATTATTTTCTTCATAAGGCGTGTTTACAAGAGCCATCAAATCCATGGAATACCTAAATCCCCATTAGAGGAAAAAGAGGTCGAAGGTTTGCTATAAACCCCCCAATAAACCTTGCAATTCCGGTTCTGTCTGGGAGAAAATCCCCAATAGGTAAAAATTGCTGAGTTTGCTCTTCAAACCATGGATTGGATGGCTCATGTAAACTCGCCTATAGTAAACCTTACTCTTGTATCATGCAATCAAGTTTGGGAATAAAATGTAAACCAAGACCTTCGACGTACTGAAAGAGCCTTGGGATTAGCAAGCGTCGACATTGTGTACACATGCATGAGAACATAAAAATATGAAAGCGAGTGAATCCGGAGTTCAGAGAATCTTTAAAGAAATGCATGATTGAGAAAATTAAAAATAATATTTTACATGCCACCGAATCTTTCACTGGCAGAATTTTTTCACAATATTTGAAAAATATTGATTTCAGAACATTTAAAAAAAATTCAAGCAATAAATAATTCTTCAAATTCTAAAATGCCATATTTCCCCTGAATACAAAAGACAGAAGATAAAAGATGCTACAACTCCTATCTTAAACCTTCTATCATACAATTCCCAAAGGTGACAACACCATTATAAAAAGACAGTTATTATCCTACACTGAAGTTATGCCAATTACATTAATAACTAACACTAACTTTTGAAAAAAAAAAAAAAGTTTACATGAAAACTAAATTCTTACACCTTGTTTATAAATCAAGTTTTTCTACAGAAACGCAAAAAAACTTTCGCACAGGCACAATAATATCTATAGTTCACAAGCAAAGTAAAAAATTATATCATGTTCTGTCTCTAAAGCAATTATTTGAGCCATTATAATTAAAAGTAATAACACTTCCAGTTCTTTTATTTATATCTTAATAAGAGTAGAAAGTTGTTTATAAATCATGTTTTTCTACAAAACACAAACTTTTGGACAGGCAGAATTATATATTTAGTTCACAAGCAAAGTAAAAAAAATATATCATGCTCTGTCTCTAAAGCAATTATTTGGGCCATAATAATTAAAAGTAATAACACTTCTAGTTCTTATATTTATATCTTAATAAGAGTAGAAAGCTAAAAAAATTCAAACTTAACCCTTTATAAGGCTTTGGGAAGTATACTTCCCAGCAACTTCATAAATTTTGATTAGTGCTGCCATCTCCTGATAACTTCAGAAAACACAAACAAAATTACTAATGCAGGATTCCTATGGACGATACGTTTGAATAGCTCCCATTGGGAGACGGGAAACATACTTCCCACCGAAATAAAATGGTCTAAATAATCAAAATTAATTTTAGGTATTGAGCTAAATGAATTTCTTTTTATAAATCAATATCAATCCCAGAAATACTTCAACGTAACATTACTAGAAAAAAATGGCCTTATAAAGGGTTAAGTATAAAAAAGTAATGTTGTTCTTACCTTTCTGGATCCAGGCGGGGCTGGATCAAAAATCCTGGTCTGCATCTCAGAGGGCAGTGCAGAGTACACGGGCAGAATGATGAGCTCCGGAACTTCAGGCCCCAAGGATTTCATGCGTTCGTACAGGATCTCGCATGCTGTGTCGATCTCTTCTTGACCAGTCAGGAAAAGCAAGATGTCACCTTCAAGAGAAAAGAGCATGCATGGTTTAGAAAAATATATGATACACTTGATTGATCATGAACAAGAGTCATTGTCAATGGAGTTCATAGTTTTAAACCCTAGTCAAGTGACCAGGGCATGATTAATAAAAAGATTTAGGTTTCATTTCAATCATTCATAATTCATTTTGTCGCTTAAGTTCCTAGATGTACTATCCCACTTAGCACAAGGGATCACATTTACTGTACGGTAACCCTTGGCGAACTTTATAAAGTTGACCCAAAAGTCTGTATTCTGGCGATTTTTGACGTCACGCTCTCTATACTGTGCTAATAAATAATGGTCAGATAGGGTTACTGGAAATGTCATTGTTGCAAAGTCAAAGAATTCGAATCATCAGTCGAAGTCAGGCAGGTAAAAATTATTTATCGCCTAATCTGAAAAATTTTTGACAAGGGTTATGGTAAATCTGATAAGTTGTGCAAAGTTAGATAGCACATGTGGGAACTTATGTGACGATTTATTGATGAAAGGCATTATTTTATACATTTGCACAAAAGTTTGTGGTGTCAGGGAGCACACTTGACTTTAGGTAACTTTTCACACCTTCATAAATATTAGCCTCCAGAAAATTTTGGGATTAGGGAGTTTCATAAAGTAACAAATGCCAGATACAGATTTTACAACACTAAGTAAAATTAAATTGACATATTTTAAACTTGGATTTTACACTGGACACACAACCCACTCTCCTTAAACACCTAGTTCGACACTTATCAATGACGGTTCTCTGTTCATTCACTTTAATCATCCAATCTCTGTTCATTCACTTTAATCATTCATCTGTTCTCATTCACTTTAAAATCCTAGTCCTAGCATGGGATTCGGCAATTTTCACTTTTTTGGCACTTCACTTACCCTTGGAGACTAATCATACAACTCAAATATGCATAAAAGCAGCGTTCGCTTTTAAAAATTGTTATTCATGTAAAATAAGTCAACAGGGAAACTTAGATAAAATTTAGTCTTTTATTGACTTAGTTAAGCATCGAGAGAGTATTGAGTTAACACCTGAAGTTGACAATTGATGAGGACAGGATCCCCCCAATAATGGCGAATGATGTCTAGCGCTCCCAGGCTGACCAAACAGAAATTAGGATTTAGTTATAAGAAAGGTTTTAAAAGGTCAACATGTAGGCGATGACTCAGGAAAGTTCTGCGGGAATGATTGCTAGAGGCGACTGTTTGTCATCGACAGGGTGGTTGGGATGTTAAAGAACTAAGTGATATTAAGGATATGTGAAAAGGTAATTTAAGTAATTAAGTTTAAGTGAGGTTAAAAGTATAAGTTTTGGAGGGGTTTAAGTCAGGATATGTCATTCATCATTTAAACAGTGAAACAAACCTTCCGGTTTGAACATAGGAACACACTTATTATGTTACACAATGAAAGATGCCCTGTTATAAACTCTAGTTATTTTACCTGGTGGTTCAGTCAGATGAATTTGCATGACGGTTATAAGAGAAGCATCCAAATAATCGCTCTCAGGTTCTTTGGTGTATAAAATCTCAACAGGATAGGTGCGGCCAGGTATCGTGAAAATGGGCTGAAAAGCAAAATAGATTTAGGGTCAGGAGATGAAAATTTAAAAACTAATATTTTGATATTTAATACAAAAATCAGTAAAGAGACAATAATAAAAAGACAAAGTCAATTCAAAAGCTAATAAACCTCTTTTCCTTATGTACTATGCATTAAGTAAAGTTTATTACCACATTTAAAGCTAAAATATAATTTTAAAAAAAAGACACTTTTTTTCTAAATGTTTTGTTAAGGATTTAAAAGGTTGGGTTGATTATCAACCTCGTAGAGCTACACAAGGACTATTATTTTTAATTTAAAATGCCATGAGTTTTTCATATACTAAAAATAAAATGGGTCATATAACTAAGCTTTTTGTTACAGCTATTCCCATGGATTTGATTAGTGACAACATCACACAAGTCACATATTAATAAATCAATGTTTGGTAAAAAAAATTATTATTATGTATAATTTTTATTTATATCTTTCAGTAATCTTTGTCAACTATCTAAAAACTGTAAAAGTAATAGTGTATAAATTCAATTTTAATCTGATATTTTAATTTTTTCAGAGGTAAAAAAATACTTACAGCTTCATAAAAGTACTGTGAAAACTTTACAGCATCTAAAGTTGCTGAAGTGACAATAAGTTTTAACTCTGGTCTTCGCTTTACTGCCTAAAAGTAGATGAATGAAAATTACTTAAGGCACAAATATCCATAAACTGTAATGAAATAATAGTACACATCGAAATTTTTTGAGAACTTAATTTAAAAATTTCCCATTTCCACTAAAACTAACAAAAAAAATTAGATAATTATGAATTACCGTGATTGTGATCTAGGATCGATTCAAAAATAGTAGAATTTATTGCTGGATTTTGACTTGTTTAAACAATCATTGCTTTGATGTTTCAATACACATTTTAATATTTGGCTTCTAGATAATTCTGTCTCGTACAACAAATTTATTCCGATTTTTAATCGTTGAAACCTATAACATCCTAAAACCTATGTCACCTATATCATATACATTATAAATTCCCATAATTAAATCAGTACCTTAAATATTGCTATAACCGGATTCAACAAATGTTGGGCAAATTTTAATCGCAACAACAATTAAAGATTAACAGTTAATTGATTGGTAAATGTAACCACAACAACTAACAATTAATCAATTGCAATTGAAGAAAATTACGTTAACAATTATTTAATTATTAACAATAGTAATAATTAACAGTTAATTAATTTTCAATTATTTGTTTTGTTAATTTTAATTTAAAATAACAATTAACCATTTTTTTTATTTGTCTTAAGTCCTTACAGCTTAATTTTTCCAACCTTAACTCATTTCACTTTAATGCATAAAGTTAATTGTTAATTTTGATTGTGAGTTACAATTGACATAACGTTAATCGAATTAATTTAATTGCAAGGTGCAACTAAAAGTTTAATTGCAATTAATTTAATTGAAATTAGTTTAATTGCATTTACTTTTTTAATCAATTAACAAGATAATCGACAAATTAATTCTTTAATGCCCAATACCAGATTCAACTATGTTAAGTTTAGCTCCAACTCTTGAAAATGGCTAAAACAATAATTGCAACCATAAAATTGGAAATAGATTAGCAACAACATGCTTACATTTTTCATCAATCCAAAGAGGACATCCGTGTTGATGGTTCTTTCATGGGCCTCATCCAGCATGACAACTGAATAGTTTTTGAGATCTGGATCGAGCAGACATTCAACCAACAGCATACCTTCTGTCATGTACTTAATAACAGTCTCTGAGCTGGTGCAGTCTTCAAATCGAATAGTATATCCAACCTATCAAATACACAGAACTATGAGATAAACAAGCTTACATATTTTGTTCGAAATGTTTATCTGTTAAGATTAAGGAATTAAAAAAAATATTGGACCGTGTGCCATCAAAATATTTTTTCATACATACTACTTCCATATAACCAGCACTATTTATGAAAAGATACTTTTCATGGCACAATATTTTTACATGATGGATAAGACAACAAAAAAAACTTTAAAAAATTGAGGAACTTTTTTTTCATTCAGAATTTCAGTTGCCACTCAAGACCTGAAACAGACTCATTATTTCTTGAATATAAAACAGAAACACGATTGCCTTCCGATCATTATATTTGCGTGCTTCAATTAACATTCTGTTTCCACTAGATAATTAATCTCTTAAGGATATGCCACTTTTTCAACAACCTTACCAAATTTGTGAATTTCAGTGGCTAGGACACTGACACCTCTTTAGACTATTTCCATGAAATTTGAAATATTTTAATCTTGCAAATCTTCGTTTTCAGAAAAAATGACAGTTTGCAAGTATAAATGAATAAAGCATGGACTGTCCCCTTCTCAAGCCTGCACCCAAATTCCTCTGCCTACATCTTTGCCACCAACATGGCAGCCACTCTCCTGCATAGAGTTAGGAGAGAGAATAGAGTGGCCCATGTATGTGCACAGTAACACACAAAAGAAGCAAGCTAGAGCAATGCATCTTGGGATTCCTCAGTGCCAGTTGCCATGTGCAGTAGCTGAAAAATCTGCTAAAGCGATGCATCTTGGGATACCTCAGTAGGGGAGAGGAGGGAGGATTGGGACGGTGGGAGGGGTGGGACAGCTGAAATTTCAGCAAAATAAATGACCTAATTTTATTTCCAGTCTCACCACCAGATAGCATATGTATAGCTTCTTGTTGTAACCTATTTCTAGTTTATCCAGATTCAACTTCCAGTTTACATTTGGAAAAAGTTTATTTTCACACCTCCAGAGAAAGGTTTTAATCTTTTTTTAGTTTTATTTCTTTACTCATGTAACTTCTAAAACAAACATAATATAGTGTAACAGTACTCTTAAAGATACAATGTATGCTTATCAGCAGTTTACTGAAGCCAAAAGTCAGCATGGTTTATGTGAGAAGTTATTTTTTAGAAGCATTATGTAGAGGGAGGAATGGGACACACTGAAAGAGGGAGGAATGGGACACGTCCATTCCTCCTCCTTCCAGTCCATTCTTCCTTCCTCGTGTCCATACGACCATTTCCTAAAGAAGAACCTAGGAATCCATTGAATAAAAGTAAAGGAAAAAAAGAACAAACAAGAATATTAACAGATATCCCTAAGAAGGAAATTGAAGAAGCAGAAGCTGCCAGACTAGGGGAAAAAGGTGCCAACTAAAATATATAAGTGCAAGCCTAAAATTTAAAAAAATTCAAAAGAAAATTACCGTTCAAAGATATGAATATTGAATACAGTGATAGCGAAGGGTCATTATTTTCATTACATGACAGTTCAGATGATGACATGGAAATTGACTGGATAAAAGACAATCCTAACATAGGCAAATATGATTTTGTGTTTGTCAAATTCATCACCAAACGGTCAATTGTTTTCTACATTGCAATGGTGGAGAGTATTGACAATGCTGATTGTTACAATGTAAAATTTTTGAGAAGGGATACGAACGGAAATTCTTACTTTCCTCAACGGGATGACTATGTATTGTATAATAGAAAAAACGATATTATCATGAAATTGCTGCCGCCACAATTGATTGGTGGGACCAGTAGAGCGCAGTCTTGCTTTTCTTTTGATGTTAACCTTTCTCATTATGATATTCGATAATTTTTCTTTAATTTTCAAATGCGTCCCATCCCTCCCATACTCGTGTCCCACTCCTCCCACCCAAGAGGGAGGGATGGGACAAAATTCTTGTAATTTGAATTTCTCAACTGTTATAAAAATTTTCAACATTTAAATGGGGTGTATTTTTTAAAAATAGTAGAAAACATGTAAGTTTATTATTTAACCCTTTGAATCTATGAATAAGCAGGGGATAATGAATAAAAAAATATTTATGTGAAAATGTCCCAATCCTCCCTCCTCTCCCCTATGGGTAGTGCTTGAAAAACCTGACAGCCATGCTTCAAACCATTTGAACTGATAGACCCCTCTGCTCCTCCATCCTAACTCTATGCTCTCCTGGGCTGGGTACACCCAAACTAGCTGCGGCCTGTAAACCCAGCTTCGCTCAGGTATTGGGTTATCTGGGTCATCTTGCCTGATCCAGTCTCACCGAGGGTAACAAGGTATATGGAATCAAAATATATGAAGAGTACAGGGGAAATACTTCATTGTATAGAAATCTGTCAGCATCAGGATTCTTTGGCAACAATAGTGAGTCATCGCCTAAACCGGTTGCAAGGAAACCAGTTACTCACTTTGTTTTTCTCTTGCTTCAACCCTGATTGACACCAGAGTTCAGTGGACACAATTCACACGTTTGTACCGCGAAAGAAGAACCGGTTTCTTGTCGCCAATGACTGTTAAGCACACCAGAATAAGGGAATATTTCTATGCAATGAAGTTGTTTTTCCCAGATAATCTTCAATTTTATATAAATACAACATGCACAGACCTCCTGCCCAAGCCTGCACCCAAATTCTTCTGCCACCCTCTTTGCCACTGACATGGCGGCCACTCTTCTGGGCTGGGTGCACCCGATTTTGCCACAAGCTGTAAACCCGGCTTCGCTCAGGTATTGGGTCATCTGGGTCGTCTTGCCTGACCCAGTCTCACCGATGACGATCAGGATCTGGTTGTCGCTCACAGCCTGGAAATGGTTAAGAATCGTAATGTTAGTTTTATAAAGTGTAGAGTGATTAAAAGGGAAATGTGTCTGTAAGGATTAGGTTGGTATTTGCACACTGAAAAGTTAATGGCTTGTGGTAGTTGGTATTAATCAAATTATATTTTGATTACAAGGCTAATTTAGAAAATCTTTCAAATGTTTTTAAATTTTTAGTAGGTGTGAAAATTTTAATAAATTAAAAAAAAATTTTTGTTTATCAACAATATTTTACTTCAATTATGTATGGTAAGCGTGCTATAAAAAAGGGATCTAAACGTTAAAATAACATAATAACCAATTAGCTCATAAGTGGTGTTACAGTAGAGTCCCACTTATCCGAAAGGTACAAGGCTGAAGCACTTTCGGTTAATCAAGATTCAATAGGAATTTTTAGGATAATCGAGAATCCATCACCTCACAACTAGAAAAACTATTAGTTACCCGGGACGAAAACGAACCCGATAATGAAGATGAGCCCGAGTCTAACAAGTGAAGCATTTTGCATACGGAAGAAACAAAAATCTTAAATTAGGCCCTTCAGATACAAAGAAGCATACTTCAGACATTCTTTTGTTTAAAAGTTGGCAGGACAGGGCTGCTTTAAAACGAAAAAAAATTGAGCAGCAAAAAAAAAAAAAAATCACTGCATATTTTGAAAAATCCAACTTTGAAAAGCACGAATTTATCGGATAACTGGGACTCTACTATACAAGCAATAAGGACTACAACACTTTTATACTTAAAAATCATGTCACTTCAACTGAATTCATTGTAATGGGGTTTTGACTGCAGAAACAAAACCAAGTAGTTTGACTAGGTAAAAACAGCAAAACTATAACAGAACATAAGTGGTATAGTTGCAAAAATCGAATTTTCTACAGTATAATATAAATGGTACGGACCATTAATTGGATTGACTTTGTTCAATTGAATTCCAATCAAAAATCCCCAATGAACAGGCAGACCTTATGCAAAAAATGGTATGATATAACCTGTATCATCTCACCAGTAGAGGGCGCTATGGCGCTAGTTATACAACTTCGCCCACGATTGAATCAGAAATAAATTTGTCTTGAACGTGATGATTTATCTTGAACCTGGATGCGTGATTTTGCTGAGCATCCAACCGACAATAATTATTGATATTTACACTTCAAAACGCAAATCTTTGAGAAAACACAAAAACCTACACTTCGAAACTAAAATCTGAGTTATACTTTAGAAAACATGAGTTTTGCAACTATACTCTTTATAATATTAAACAAAAAGATAATTAGAAGTATTTTGGTAACCCTACTTTGACTAGATCATCTTTCAGCTTGTATATGGGCAGGGACTGCCTCTGTTCCAGGATAGACAGCTGTGTCTTCTTGCCATAAGAAGCTTTAGAACCACCTGTTATGTGCCTCTTCCACTCTGGCAGCTCTTGGGTTGGCAGACCTATGCCTCTCATGTTGGCTGCCAGGGTCCTTCCTTCCACTAATAAAAGACAATTAAAAAATTTGATTAAAAAAGAGTAAATTTGGTCAATTTAAAGTTAGGAAATGATAAGATATTGAATCCAAAGCCAAATGCAATCTTAAGCCAAAATTTAAGTTTGCATGAGTCTAAGAACTCATAAAACTGTGCCGATCTCAATTTTAATAGCCATCCCAGCACAACTACACATAATACTTTTTTATATTCTTGATAAATGATCAGTTTCACTTCAATATTCTAAATGATTTGCAGGGATGGGAATTTTGCTAGTGTGCAGTTAGGAGCAGCAAAAATTTACTTTTCGTACAGAAACTAGAGAAATTGCAACAACACTGAAGACAAATTAAACCTTAAATGATAATTAGCCATGGATACTGAATTTGCCTCACACAGCGCAGAATACCCAACTCTGATGATGTAGCAAAAATAACCTAACACTTTCTTTTAAACATCAACTAATCATGCAAATTAATCTGTGGGAACTTTGGAACAACTATCCTACCATCTGGCAAGGGATCAATCCAGTTCTTGTTGAGCCCGGCTGGAATGGAGTCCATCTCAGCCTCTCTCTGTTGCTGTTTGGTCTCCCTCCTCTCCTTGGCAAGGGCAGACTGCATCATGGCTGCTTGGGCTAAAGAACCGTCAGGATTCTGTGGAGAAGAAAGAAGTTGGAACATTTGAAAAATAAATGGATTTTATTGATATTAATTATTTGGTTTAAATGGATTTAACTTTGCTGAGGCATTATTAAAACAGTGTAAGTTTTTTCAAAATTAAGCTCTTTTACTGAAAAACTGTTGAACTTTTAACTATATATAATTTTTTTACCCTCTGAAGTAATTGACGCATAAAACAGTTACCTAACAGTCAGGTTTTCCAGAAACACAGAAAAAAATTGGAAATTTATTAATTCAACTAAATTTTAAAATTTGAAGTTTGGAAAAATAATTTATAATCATTTGCTAAAGAAGTATAAGTTAAAAAAAATCAAGACATTTAATTTTCAAAGAAAACAAGTTTACACTTTATCCCTCAGATAGTTACAATTAAAATGGTTTATACTAATAGTTCACCATTAACTATGCAAAGCTTAAGTAATCTGGAAATTTTAATCATGTAATTGCTTTTTTCTAAACTATTTAGTAATCAAACCAAGTTTCTTTTGTCTGACTTACTTTCACAATTCTGACAGGACTAAGATTTTGAATGTTGGCCCTTCCATGCCCAGACAGAAAGGCAGGTTCATCTTCCACCAACTCAATCTCAATATCCTCATCTGAAAAATACAAGGGTGGTTTATAACAAGAATTTACAGGAGGAATTTCCGAAAAATAGTCAAATTGTTGATGTAGAATAGCAAACAATAACTTCTGATATGTTGCATTATGTCTAGAGATCATATCGTGCACCATAGATTTAGAAAGTAGCAGATCTGCCCCTAGAGAGAAAGGTGAAGCCACTTGTGAACTAGTATAACATAAGGCAGTTCACGAGCCCTAGCACATGCCATATGCCACCAGATGGCACTGTGAGATAATTCAACTAATGAAAATATATATTTAATATTAACTAATTAAAACTTTTTACCAGTTTTGATAGCATAAGTTTATAGCTGGATATGCATTGATAATTTCTGGCAGACATGAGGCATATATTCATAAAAGAAGTATATATTAATATGCAGTTTTTATTGCATGTAGCTCTACGGCAAAAGCATTTTTTGTGAACCAGTGTCCCATGATGCATTGCAAAAATGGTGAAATGTGGATTCATCACACAATCGCACGGTTTGTATTGCTTTGTACAGGATTGCGCAATCGATGGGCATACCTGCTACTTTCTAAATCTATGTCGTGCACAATCAACCATGTGTAATCGATTGAAGAGCTTAGTGGAAGAACGTGATAAGTGACATTTTGGGGAAAAATTGAGATTTTTCTGTCAATGAACATATTGCTAACTTCTTTAACGATATCAAGTTTCTTTGTTTTCATAAGCTTAAAGTTTAGTACATTTTTTAGGGTTTGAAAGTACAGTTTTCAACAGATCTGAGTGAAAACGGAAAACTTTAAAGCTAATTTTCCCTTTTTCATCTTTTTATCGCTTAGCACATTCTTTTAAACTAAGCTTTTCGATTATGATCCGTTTTAGAAGAATAAAGAAGTGCAAAAGAAAAAAAATCTTACTTTATTGTGTAAAAGCTGCTAGAGGCTAGCTTAGTTATTAAAAAAACAATCACATTTTAAAAAAATTATAATAAATCCTTTTGGAAACGAGAAATTTGTAGTTTGGTTTTGTGTGTCAGATCAAAACAAAAAAAATAATTGTAAATCCAAAATGATAAAAAAAAGTGCAACAATTTGAAGTACATTAAGAGATCAATTACAATGAATTTTTTTATGAGAGAAATTTAAACTGTTTTTAACTTTTATAACATCATTTAAATTGTAATTTGTAGACATACCATCATCTTCTTCTTTTGGAAGTATTCCATGAGACTCATCAAATTCTGGAAGTTCGGAGATATCAATGCAGCTGGCAGCAAGCATCTGCAAAAGGCATTGTAAGAACATTTAACTTTAATATTTGAAATAAATTTTATTTCAACACAGCACATATTATATTGGTTACAGATGTTGACCCATCCTTTTATCCCTTGAGTGGGTTGATAAAATGGGCCCCAAGCATGTTGGGAACTTAACACTGGGGGTTCTGTCTGAAGCTGACCACCCTGGACATATGCCTAGAACCCCAGAGCCCTAGGTAAGGAAAGCTGAAATGGGCATGGCAGGCCTTGGCCCAGTAATGGGTTGTTGCGGCGAGGAGTTTAGTTTTTAGTACATATTATATAAGTACAAACAAGGCTATTATTCAACAAAATTGAAAAGAGAGTTTGTTAATCTAAGTCATTTTCTGTGTGTGTCTCTTTTCATTATGTAGTAAGTTTTTTTTGCTACTGGCAGCAACATAAATTATCTTTCTATTCCTCAAAAGGCACTAACTTAAAAAAGCAAGAAGAGTTTAAGTAAAAAAAAATAGGGAAAATGCTGAGATAGTGTTAACTATTATGAGATAATTGTTTTAAAAAACCAATCGAATCGTTTAAAATTTTAATTTTACAAGAAATGTTATTAAAAAAGGGTTTATTGGTTTTGTTTATTCAATGTTTGTGTTTTAAATGATGTACCATACAAGTGCCTTTTGATTTAATCTTTGTTTATAGGTCTATTTAGAATGTAAGCTTGGAAAGTATTTCCTCCCCCATCCACAAGTGCGGTTTTCTTGGAAACAAGGTGATTTATAGCCATTTCGGTTTTTTTCCCCAGCCTACATGGGGAAATACTAACTGTTTTGATTGTAAACCGCAAGCGGGCTAGGACTAGATAAGCGATTTTCCACCCTTTTCCTAGAGAACCCAGTGAAGGGATGGAGGGATGGGGGAAGAGAGTATTTTCGAAGCTTTACATTCTGGCTAGAAATGGTATAGCTTATTTTAATGCCCCACTAGCAACAAGGTCTGTTTATATTTTTTGTTTATTCAATACATTTTTTAATTTAAATCTCATGCAGTGAAAGCTAGTTTACACTTCAGCTAATCTGCCTATCCCTCAGGGGGTTAAAAACTATCTTTTAGTCAGGCTCAAGCACTCTCAATCAATTAAAACAAACCCAAAACAACAAACAGTTCATTATCACCTGTTTGATCTCCCACCTCTCAGGTGAGGATATCTTCTGTACATGCCTGCGCGTGTCCACGTCGGAATCGTCCACTTTCGAGATGAGGGGGAAGCAGGAAGGTCGGTCAGGGTTGCGGAGGGGGTCTTCCATGGAGGCCTTATTCCTGGATGACTCTGCTGATGGGTTGAGATCTTCACCTGTATCTTGGTCTACATCCTGAGTTTGATAGTTACTCATTAACAAGGGTTGGCAAGAACATTTAAAAAGCAAAAATAAGATTTCAGCTCAGTGCTTGGAATTGGATGAACAAATGCATTAGTAATTAAAGCTATTGAGTAAAAATGTAGGAGAAAATGCACCTTTTTTAGGATAAACTTTGAGAAAAATTAATTTTTAAGTGGCAGGATTGTAGGATTTGGTTGCATTTTGCAACAACAACCATGAATTTCACACCCTGTTTCAGCTTGAAATAAACACGTTCTGAGACAAATGCAGACCATGGTAATGAACAATGTATAGGTAGGACAGATTAAAATTCACAAAAAAAAGGAATTTCAAAAACAATGTTTTTATTCGGTAATGGGAGTTTTAATGGTATTTGCAAAGTCGTCATTAATGGTTTAAAGAAATAATTCATTAGGTAGTAGCAAGGTTATTGCTCATTACTTTCAGCAAAGATTAGGGAGCTTTAAATAGGTTTTTAAAAGTTTTATATGGACTAATTTTTTTTTAAATTACAACTTCACTAATGTTAAACAATTTAAGTGAATTTCTCACAGAAGGACATTAAAATAGAACTATCATAATTCATCAAAATAAGCCAAATATTCCATTGTCCTACAAATACCTCATTTCAACAACATACAATTTAACATTCGTAATGGTCAGGACTTGGAAAATGAATTTTTAGGACTATTTGGGAAAAATTAGGATGTGTTAGTGTTTCCAGAGTAAATTTAAGGGCCTCTAACTGCATTTTTCTCATTAAGGGGCTTGCTTGTAAGAGTTTTTCTTTTAAATATACATGGGAAATCTGGAAATAATTCAAAATAAGGTTCTGATCATTCGAAGGACCTCAGAAGGAATAAATAGTTTATTGTTATTAAAATCATGCAGAATGTAACAGAAGCACTTTAAAAAAAAAAGAAACAATTTCAAGTTTAACATTACTCTGAGTATAACATTTTACCAATTGCGTACCTTCATTGATAGACTGGTTTTCTGACCGGTGAAGGACAACACTTTAACTTTAATCCTTTGTCCTTTCTTGACCACATCCCCCACACTTGTTACTCTGCCTTCTCGTCTCAGCTAAAAGACAGGGAAAATGCATGGTTAGTACTCTTGATCAGTTAGCTTCTTAATTAATAAAATAATTATCAGTTTAAAGAGAAAAACTATCTTTTTACCCAAAGCATACCATAAATATTTGAATGATCTACTTGAACTGAATTATTTTTCTCATGCAAAGACACACTAATAAAAGTTTAAAAGAGTTTACTTTGATCGAATTATAAATAGGTATATTTTAGGAGATATTTTAAATTGATCTTATATATTCAAATTGTAATAGAAAACAACCTATTTTACTCAGAACAATATAGTATAGCCTCTGATCACAGAAAAAAAACCTGTTTTATTAAAACCAGAGATCATCCTAGAAATGAAAAAGGGCAGGGTGCTCTCAAATTATAAAAGGGCAATTTTTGACCGAAAAGGGCACCTGCGTTAAAGGGCATGAAATTGGCTACGAACGTAGTGTTCCAATAGTGCTCCAAGGTGCATTGTGTAGGGATAAAGGGCATATAAACAGTTATTTTTTGCAACATAAAGCACAAGCCTATTTAACTCTTAAGTGCTTTTTTTATGGAAAAAATCATAAACGCAAAACTACCTTCTCCATTTTGTAACGATAGTGATACAAGTATACTTTTGTGAAATTCTTAAGTGAGAGCTTGTAAGTGGGAAAAATTTAATAAGACATTGCCAAAAATGAAAAAAAAAGGACCTTAAGCACATCAAATATAAAAGATTTAAACTTTCATAAGAAAGGCAAGTTATCGAAACATCGAGTATAGTTTTTAATACATTTTAAGAAAAATAAAGCAAAAATATTGAAATAATTCTCAAAAACCTGTACCATACAATTGCACTTAATTGGATCAGATGAAATTGGAGGCTGCCCAACTATCCTAGATCAAATTTTCATGTGCATGAACATATGTAAGTTGTTAGACAATTTGTGTGTCTAACATAAATTTTACAACATCTATCTTGACAGTAGCCAAAAAAAATAGTTTTGATTTCATCAAGAACAATTTGTTCATATAAAATATATGCCAATTTCCTAGAATTTTGTTGTATTGTGTGGCAAAGGAAAAAAATCATTTTGGATCCCTTTCTGTAATCCCTTTGCTGTAATCCAGTGGTTCCCAACAGGTGGTCCGCGGACCCCCAGGGGTCCGCGAGCTATGTCAGAGGGGTCCGCCAGATGCTATGCTATTAGAAATTAGAATAAAAAATATATTAAATATATTTCGTATGATAACAGATTTTTTGTTTTGTTTTGGCTGCTTCCTGCATAAGCAGAGTCTAGCGCAAAACTCACACGCAAAATTTTCTTGCAAACTTAACTTGGCTTTACTCAGTTGTGTACTTAGCTGATGTGTTTGAACACTTGAATGTTTTAAACTTCAGTTTACAAGAAAAAAAATGTAGACATGTTCAAAGTTGGTGATAAGTTTAGTGCTATGGTCAAAAGTGTCAGATCTAGGTGTCAATGATAAAAAACAAGTCATTAAATAACTTTTCTACTTTAACACAATTCTTTGGAGTCATCAGAGGAGAGTTTTCCTGACCAGATCAAGATCAATGTAGCCGAGCCACCACTTTTAGAGTATTTTCCTAAAGCTGACCCTGAAGACAGATAGTTTCGAAATCCCTTCAGTTGTGAAGAAATACAAGGGACAAGGCCTCACTGAAGAAGAGAAAGGTCAACTTATGGATCTGTCCAGCTGTGGTACGATGAAAAACATTTTCATTGGTGATAAAATTGCAGACTTCTGGGCATCAGTACGCAAGGACCACAAGAAACCGGGAGATATGGCAATGAAAAAGATCCTTCCATTTGAAACCACATATTGGTGTGAGCAAGCATTTTCTTCCATGTGTTTCATGAAAAACAAACATAGGAATCGGCTCGACGCGATCGGATTCCAGAGTGAAAGTTTCAAGTTTGGAACCTAAATACAGTATTTCAGAAATAATGGGCTCAAAGGACAGATTTAACTCATCTCATTAAGAACGAAAAATTAGAACTAACTGTATACTGATGGAGTTACTCAGTTGTAACTGCAAAAAAAAAACCCGTATAAAATATAAAAAGTCTCTTAATTTGGCTCTCACTTTTTAATTTTAGGATTAGGAATTAATGGGGGTCCTTGTCTCAATAACGGCTCGATAAGGGGTCCGAGAGAAAATTTTGTTGGGAACCCCTGCTGTAATCTATTTTTAGAAAAGTCATTTTTAGAAACTGACCTAGTATATTTGAGAAGAAATATGCAGATTAAACAAATATTAGAAAAACATTTTTTCCAAAATTTTTTTAGAGGTTTTTAAAACATCAGTGAGGAAATTTTATAAACGTTAAATTTTTATAAACGTTTTTTTCCTAGAAAAATTTGTAAATTCAATTATCAAATCATTTTTTTTATAATACTCTTTTAAATACTGTTTTGGAAAATAACATACTTCAAATTAACAGAGCTGTTTACATAAGGTAAAAGTTTTGCAATTCCTGATCTAAAAGAAGTTTTAAACTGTTTTAAATTAATGTAAAATTTTACAAATTCTTATTGAAAATTACATGTATCTATCTATTTGAAGTTCAGTTTCTTATGAGATAAAATTGAATTACACATAACACTGAATACGTAAAATTGCTTTTAAACGAAGCATTTACCAATTCCAAAAGCTAAGTGGAAGAGGTATTTTGAGTGCA
This sequence comes from Hylyphantes graminicola, assembly GCA_023701765.1. Taxonomy (NCBI): domain Eukaryota; kingdom Metazoa; phylum Arthropoda; class Arachnida; order Araneae; family Linyphiidae; genus Hylyphantes; species Hylyphantes graminicola. The sequence goes on along the minus strand of CM043118.1, from coordinate 55,264,026 downwards.
GACATTAAAGCATCGACTGGTGGCGCTCTTTGGCCGATGTGTCGATTATTATTATTTCTTTCCATCGGCCGGTAGCCGATAATTACTATACTTAAATATTATTATAATTACTATAATATTAATTACTATACTTAAATATTAGTTTATATATTTCTAAATTTAGGATTTGTGCGTTAGTTTATTTGTTAATTCGGCAGACGTAAATAGCGGGTCATGGTAGGTAGGTTTGAATTATCGTCGCACTAGAGCTACACGAGGGCTATTGGCGCCGAGCGTCGTATTTTAGAACCACAGTCAAGATAGCGGGTCATGAAACCATAAAGTCGTGGACCGGTCTTTATTATCTTTCCAACTTCAAAGTAACAAATAAAAAATTTTAATTGACATCTGCCCGGAACTAGAAAAAAAAAAAGGATCCTACAATGCGATCACGCCGCGAACTACAATACAATGCATCGAGGCTTAGTTAGCCGATTCGACTTGAACATTATAAAATAACGTGCAGCTGTGGAAATAAAAAAGTACCCACTTGAGGTTATTTCTTCCCTTAGTCATCCTATAGAATCGGACCTTTTTGACATTGTGAACAATTAACGTTCTGAGTTAATTGCATGACACAAAATTTACATAAGGGGCCATCTTCATATTAAAAATGCTACTAACTTTAAAATTTCCAATAGCAACAAAACCAGCTAAAAAAGTAAGTACACAAAAAAAAGTGTGTTTAATTTTTTTAAAACTAATCATTATCAAACAATCAATAAACTTTACACAGAATTTTTCAAATTACACAATTTTTAATTTACAAGTTCTCTTAAAAATATATCTTGGTTTACTAGTACACAAAATAAATACAAAAAAGATGCGTGTCACTTACTTGTGATATGTGTACAAGGCCTTCCCATCTTTTACGAAGACCTTCTAACTGTACAAAGCAGCCAAACTGCATAATGTTTGTCACTTTTCCATTGTAGATCTGAAAATATAGGTAAAAAAATGCTTAAATAGGATAACATTATTATTAAGTAAGAATTAAAAAAAGAACTTTGTAGAATCTATTTTTTAACCCTTTCAGTCCCAATGACAATTTGGCATAATCATTTTTGGATATTTTTAGTGATCGTCTATAGCCATTTATGATATCAAAAAGCACATCATTCCACTCTTCAAACTTTTTTCTATTAGAAAATATTTTTAATTAGTCCCAATAGATGTCAGCCCTATTATTATTTTGTAATTATGATCAGAAACATGATGATGCCAAATGGCATGACTGGGACTGAAAGGGTTAAACTTTAAGAAAACATTTCTCAAAACTATAACTCTTATTTTAACGCTAATTGTTTTATGAAATTATAGCATGTTCCCCAAAAAGTACAATAACAATTTCTTACGACTACAAACTTTTCCATTTCAAAGTTTTTTACTACAAGATAGAAAGTGCATGCATCAAAAAATAATCTGAATACAATTTAACCAAAATACAATTTTCATTCTGATAAAATTGCCAAATTTTCTCAAATAATATTCAAAACTGTTAGACCTTAAACCAAATCAATGTTTTAAACATGTTTTCTGGATGGATTCACAAATAATTTATGGAACTCTTTACACCCACGGAAGGATATCTTCCGCATAGCATATTTTTATTTACCCAACTTAGGTTGGCAAGGAGTGTAGAAGGAAATCAGCATTAAAATAACTAGATAGTACTTACATCTCCTACCACAGGATCCATAGGCAGAGCCGGTGGCTTCTCCTTTTCATATCTACCTTCTTTCGAGTGGCGTTCTTCGTCACCATGCCGACGGTCCCTCTTTTTATAGGGCGAAGGTGACCTTGAGGAGTGTCGTTTCCGACTATCCCTCCTTGGTGAAGGCGACCTTGAAGAATACCCCTTTCGACTGTCCCTCATCGGTGAAGGGGATTTAGAAAAAAGTCTTTTCCAATTTTTCTTCCTTGATGTAGGTGATCGTGAAGCATGGCGTTTATAACCGTCTTTTTTTGGTGAAAGCGACCTTGATGAACGACGTCTACGGATGTCTTTTCTTGGTGAGAGTGACCTTGATGAACGGTGTTTACAACTATCTTTTCTTGGTGAAGGTGACCTTGAAGAACGACGCCGATGGCTCTCCCTCCTTGGTGAAGATGAGGGAGAACGTTTGCTTCTTTTCTTATGACGAGGGGATCGAGATCTGGAGCGATGCTTGTGGGAACGTTCCTCAGAATTATGTCTAAAATAATATTAAATATAAATTAACTCCTGTCACCGATGCAAGGCAGTTGAAAGGGAGATCAATTGAACAAGCATCACATGGTCAATTAAGATAGCATTAAAATTAGAACGATTATAAAAGGTGGCAGACACCCAGAGCAATGACGTTTTTGTGCAATAGAACAATAAAAATAATGGATTAGTGAAATACAAAAGAATAATGTACATGCTCTGAACAAAGCTTTACTAGGATTTGATTAACCTCTTGAACAGACTGAAATGGACAAATAGGTATTGTTTTTTCGACATAAATTTTTAAAAATCCTTTGTTTAAAAAATCAGAATCAGGTTCATTTTTAAAGAGATTACCTTAAAAATATTTCGAAATAAAAAGTAAATTATTAATAAAAATTTATTAATTATCATTTTTTTAAAATAAAGGTTATTGTAAGAAAGACAGATGCACAAAATATAGAAAAAAAACTGAGTCACAGGAGGTTAGATATCATATAATTGCATCAATGTACACTTACTAGTACACATAAATTTTTAATTAGTTTAGGAGTAAATAATGCAAAACTTTCTTACTCGCATTTTTAGCACAATTTAAAAAAGTTACAAGTGCTGGCAGTTTTTATTCAATTCATAGTATAAAGGATTCCAACACTTTTTTGTACTTCAAGGGGATTCGGTTCAGTTACAGTTGGTTGTTATGATTATTTAGTCTAGGTAAAAACAAGTCCCATACACATTGCAATTTAAATGCTTGAATACTAACAAAACACAAAACTACCAATTTACATAATAACTTTTTAAAATACACAAATAAAAGCAAAATTTTGAAAAATACAAAACTTTACCTTTTCTTTGATTTTTTAGACTTTTTATGTTTGGAACTATGTTCTTCTTTCCTAAAACAATTAAAAATAAGACAATTTCATTTAGTTAAAATCATGCATAATTAGACAAATAAAATTTTTTATGAACAGGTGATTTGCAAGACAAAATTCAATTAAGGTAAATTATAAAAAAATGACCTGTTTTTAACATTTGCGATTGAAATATCTGAATAAAAGTCTAATTTAAAATAAAATTTGTTCAACAGAACGTGGAGAATTGGTGGCCTACAAGTAAAATGTCAGTGTATGATGTAAAAAAAATAACTTAAACAAAAAAACTTCAAATAATTTTTTTTAAAGCCAGAAAAGGTCTCTTACTTGATCCCAGGTGCAAGGAGTTCTAACTCAGCTAAAGCATCTTCGGCAACTTTCTCATCTTCAGAATCTACCAGCGCCTTTATCTTCAAAACAAAAATATAAATGTTAAAAATATATATTTTTTAAATTTTGCTATTCAAAAATTTAATATAAAATGCCTGTGTTTGGTGTTTTTTCAGATGTGTGAATTTTGTGTGGAAACAAATTTAAGTAACAGTATTGATTACAAACTTATAATCTGTGTCAAAAGAAGACTGTAAAAAAGAAATATCAGATACTATACACATACCCTAGATGGATCATCATTGGGTATGGCTAATCCCGGATACTTTGCCTTTCTTCTATCATATTCAGAAGCCCCTTCTTCAATTTCTTCGGTCGAGGAAGAGGCTTTGGGTTTCATGTGTTGAATAATTCGAAACAGTGTTGATACAAAAGAATCCTGAAAGAGAAAAAAAAACAAATTTCGAATTAAGTTTCATAACCAATTAACTATAACAAAGCCACGCTGACCCAGATGTAAGTTAATTTTTTATTAAAATAATTAAAAATTGCAGCAAAACCAAAATATTATTTTTTTTTAAAAATATAAATAATTACATATTAACAAGAAAGTAACAATTAATCACCACACAGTACTAAGAGATTTTTTTATTTAAAACTTAGAAAACATATCATAACTTAAGACCCTGTCAGATTGCGGCTAGAACTGTTAAAAGACACTTCTTAAGCTTTGTAGGTACAAAATTTAAATCAACAGTATTTTAACAAATAATGCCACATAATTTATAAAACATTTATAATACAAAACGTGTAAGTAAATATGGAAAAGGGCATACTGTAAACTCGGCTCCATTTTCGTCCAATGCCTTTTTAAAGCTCTCAAAGGAGTTATTCTTTTCAGCTAATGCAATAATAAACTCAGCTGAAAAAGACAAGAATATAAGTTAGTTTTAGCTTATATGTACTACAAATCTTCTTGTTTATAATTAATGATTTTACTCTAATTAGTGATTGAGGTTTTTAAAATATTCATGTAATTTGTGGCAATTACTATCATTGCACCTGCAATTGATGCCATTTCTGAAGAAAAAAGAAGAAATAGTTAATAGGCATTTTGGGGATTCCTTGGCAAAATTGTAATTAGTATTAGACTCCAAGTCAAGCTGCCTAATTTGGGATTTTTTGCACCCATCATTTATGAATTATTTTATTTCAAATTATTCATTTAAAAAATAATGCAGATCAGCTTTACTGTACAGCCTTCCTTGCATTACATTGCAAATAACTTTATTTTATCAGATTTACTATTTTTTAATAAAAACCACAGAGTGAGCAGAATCAGTGGAAGAATATCTAAAAGTGAAAACTAAAGCTTTGCACAGTGCTGAAAGTGGGGGTAGACACATGGTGACGCGTCACCCCACTTTTCAAGAAAATGGCTATCCATCCCCCCCACTTCTTATATCTCTCAAATCTATAATCCATAGAGGGGGGATGGGGCATGGCATTCTAATTGAATGCATCCCCCTACGTATTTTTTTCCCACTTTCACCACTGGTTTTGCAGGTAGAAATTTACTGTACGGTAACCATTGGCGAACTTTCCGAAATCGCGCCGAAATTCCGTATTCTGGCGACTTTTGACGTCATGCTCTCTTCCAACGATGATGTTTTCCGGCAACCCTATCTAACCGTTATGGGTTTCGGTCGAAGTCAGGCAGGTTGCCACAAAAAACTATTTATCGCCAAATCTGAAAATCGCGCCAATGGTTACCGTACAGTAAAGGTGAACCGTTTTGCATCCCACAAATTACGACAAATAACAGAGGAAAAAACTTGTCCAACTTCAAAATGTAAACAAAGATGTTTTTTTTCCTTCACATGAATATTTCCTGAAAATCTTTGAACAGTTGTGAAATAAAAAAAGGCCTTTGTCACAATAACCCAAACTGACCCCATTACATATTTTGCAGATAAAAATCCCTACGTTTAGAACTCGAACATAATTTAAAAGGCTATTAATATCATTGCACAAATTCAGGAACCACATATTTTATCATTATAAATAATATAGACAGCCTAACTTAAAATGAAATTTACAAAAACATAAATATGTACAGACAGAAATCAAATTGTCAAATACATGTATCAACATTTCCCTGCACTACTTTACAAATTGAAAGAATTTATTGTTTAAAATTAGCATGAAATAAAGCTGATCAACGCTTGGTATATTTTAAACACAGCTCTATTAGAAAGATTTTAAAGTACACATGATAGAAAGCTAACATACCTAAGTCTTTATCATTTATTCCTAAATGGTTATCAAGTTCCGTACAAATTTTTGATACCAGGGAAAGGTATTCTAATTTCCTGATTTCATCCATTTTTAGTTTGAATAAGTATTAAAATTGCAGTTCATGAGTTCGTTAGCTCGCAAGTTGCAGCACGCAACCAAAAATCAAAACAAAACACAGAGAGTTCCTCAAACTTAGTATCCTTATTCTGCAAACAATCTTTTTAGCTTTAACTTAATAAAAAATAGCTTTGTAATTGGGCTTCTCCAGGCCTTGAGTGGCAACAAAATGCTAAGTGAAAACATATTCTTTATCGTGCCTCGATTGGTGAATCAATATGCATGAATAAACACGTCATCTGAAACAATCCAATTGTTGAAAAATTTTACGGGTTTCATGTGACGTGCTTCAGCCTTCACTCCTGCACTTCCTTTAATTCTGGTTGGTTCTCTATTTCAACGCAAAATTTATCAAACTCGAATGTAACTTATTTCAAACGAACTTGAACAAGAAGGCAATAGTTCAGCTATTCCGTATGCAGAGGACTACGGAGTTAAGAAAATTCATTTAAAAAAAAAATGGTGTTGTTAGATTGGGACAATTTCTATACTTAAAAGATAGCTTGACGTCAAGTGTGACGTAGAAATCGCATGCGTTACAGAAAATAAAGCATGCCTTTATTCGGATTCATTTTTAACGCACGGTTTAAAAAATTAATAACACAAACCTCAAATGTCTATGTCTATGAGACATGTTGATTCGGTTTGTCTTGCACTTTATTGGTGCCCGAAAGAGAAAAAAACACAAATTTGTAGTTTGAAATTTCAAGATAATTTTATTCAGGATTTGTGTTGCCCCTCAAAACTTGAAACATGATTAATGTACAATTTCCTCAAAGTTCGACTTTATAATTTTTTTCGGTTTGAAGGCAAGACATTGGGACATTCAAGAATCTATTTATATCTTCTATCACCCCATCTCACAAAAAAATATAGATAATTTTACTCGTTTGTTTTTGCCAAGCTATGATGTTTTCTAATATATGAAATTTTGTGTTTTCCTATTTTTTTCTTTTGATTCTTGTAAAACTCTTAAAAACCTAAATTTTATTCACAATTTTGCTTGCTGATTCGTATTGCTAAACTTGCTTTCATAAACGACTTGCGATTTTTTTTTTAAAAAATCAGGGAGCGGAGAAATGCATAGTTGTTTATTCCATTATTATTTTATTGTCAATCGTCTTTTACTTAATATGGACTTTCGTCTTATGGACAACTAAGGAAGGTCTACGTCTGCAGTGCAGTTACCTTCATTCATTCCCCATTCCCACAAACAAAACACGATCCGTATTATTCGAAGTGTCCATATAGCTACATTTCCCTAAAAATGCTTTTGTAATATGATCACCGTTATATAATTGCGATTACTGCTTTAAGGGGTCATAGGAGTCTTAAAAATGTGCAAAGAAGGTACTACAAAGCATAGTTTAATCTTTCATGTCATTTTTTAACTACTCAATATATAAGTATAATTTTTTTAAATGTAATTCTACAAGATTTATTTATTATAAAACAAATTTTAAAATTAATGAAACTTTAGCCAAAACTAAAATAAATGATATTAAACATAAATCTATTTGAACACATTGGGATTAGGCTTGCGCGGCAAATTTTGAGGTACAAATTGAAAAAATGACCAAGAAAATGACTTTATATTGTACAAATAAGTGCAAACAAAGACTTATACCTAAATTCTCAGCTCAATTTTAATTAGAAATTATTTTAAGAACTTTTTTCTAAAAAAAAATTAATAATAAATTTAAAATTTTGATTTGAAATTATTTTTAAATAATTTCTAATTAAAATTGAGATGAGAATTTAGGTTTAAGTCTTTGTTTGTACATATTTGTACATTATAAAGTCATTTTCTTGGTCATTTTTTTTTTAAAATTTTGACCACAAAATTTGCCGCGCAAGCCTAATCCCAATGTGTTCAAATAGCTTTATGTTTAATATCTATTGTTTTAGTTTTGGCTAAATTTTCATAAATTTTAAAATTTGTTTTATATTAAATATATCTTATAGAATTACATATGAAACAATTATATTTATATATTGAGTAGTTAAAAAAATTACATGAAAGATCAAACTATACTTTGTAGAGTAGTACCTTCTTTGCCCATTTTTAAGACTCCTATGACCCCTTAATAAACGTGATGTCAAAGAAGACTCACAATCACTTGTCACTGAACATGCAGGGTGCAGGGCGTACTTGTAGTATTATTAAGGTAGTTAGATGATGATGTGACACAACCAATTCCTTTTTTTTTTTCGTTATCCGATATATTGAAAAAATCAAAGGGCCTTTACAACTTTTCAGATTCGCAAGCAAAGGTTGTGGTTTAACGATTTTTTTTGTTCGAGAAATCACCTGTTAGATGATTAAAAGTAATACAGAAAAAATCTACCGTTTGTCAAAAAAAAAAAAAAAAAACGTTCGCTATTGCATCGCTTCGACAATGTTGTATTTCAAATTGTCGTAATGTAGACACAGCCTTCTAAAAAGAAAAGAAAAAACGAAAACTGAAATGCATTCCAATTTCCGCAGACGACATGAAGCTTCCTCTCTGCGCATGCGTCGTGACTCGTGATTGAATTCAGCATGGTTACTTTTCTTCTTTTGAAAATATACTACAGAAATCAAGAATTTTGATGCGAAGTTCTGTGTTTGTTTTTTTCGACTCATTGTTAAAAAGTGCTTTAAAATGTTAACGATAATTTGTACAAATGTGTGCAATAGATGACTCTAAAAACCCCAAACTATAAATAAAGACTATTATAATATCATTTGACTGCATACTTTTAACCCAAGACGGAATTCCTTTTCGAACCGAGTGCCTGGTAAGTGTCAATTTATGTACTTATTTTGGTGCTTAGAAGCCTTACAAGTGGTCAAGGATATTTTTTACGTTGAGTTTGTGTGTGTGATTAGTAATCTGGAAGCCAGATAAAGTACTCTTTCAAATCCTTTTTTGAACATGACGGTTTTGAATTCCACGGCTAGCCCGGATTGTTTACGTTTTGCAAGCAGCATTTTTGTGGTCTGCTGAGTGCTAATCTGTTTTTATTCCCTTAAATTTAATATTGCATAAAACTTGTAGGCATAGATAAATAACAAATGCATTTTTTTTTATTTGGGCGATCTGTATATAATGCAAGTTTAAATATAATTAGGGGTTGAATTATTGAATGTCTTAACTAAATTAAAAAGCATATCCAAATTGGTTGCAGGAATATTTGTTTGTTTAAAAATATCAGTTACGCTAAAAAGCATTTTTTCACTTTCCTGAAATTTGTTTAAAATGGATTATTTGGCTCACAAATATTTAAAAATCAAATTCCTAACTTGTTCTAAGAAAATTGTTTTTATTAATGGGTATTTGCCAAATATCTTATGTGTATGTTATTATATAGTTTAAAATCTTTTTTTAACACAAGTTTTTATGAGAGTTAATCTGCAATACACGAAGTCCCTTGGCAATTTTTAGCAAATTGTCCAAATTCTCTAGAATTGTTATTGAATTTATCTAGGAAATCTTAATACATGCAGAGAATGTGCTCGTTAAATATGTGGGTCTGAAAGTCCTGTGGTCGGTCATAGCGCAATACATGCCTAAATTAAGGAGGTGGCGCGATATCGGTTTAGAAGTTAAACATCCACCCGCTCATGGGTACTCAAAAGCCTTGTGCCAACGGACGCTACTGCAACCCTCTTACCTTCCAGGCTACGGCCTGGAGGCACACGACAACAACAGAACAGGATTGCAATAATTTCACATTGTTAATGCTGTATATAGAATGTGTGCCTGTCTACTAAAATACTAGACTTTTGAGAGTGGTGTACTTTTTAATTTACTTTTTGAGGGTCTTATGGACCAGCAGACTCTTTTTGTCAATACTTATTCTACCCTATACTGGCACAGTTAGATAAAATGACAAGTTAAAAAAAACTTGCTGCGTACACAAGATTTGGCGTAAAAATTTGCTGCAAAAAACATTAATAATAATAAACTTTTTTTTAACCCGTAGGCTATCATGGATTAATTAAACATAAAAACACAAATTGTATAGAAATTGCACAGAAAAAATGTTAAATTACTAAAAATAGCTGAAAAAATTAGAGTAAATTTGTCTGTCTGCAGTCGAAATAATTCGCCATAGTTTGGCCTCGTCTCGTCTGGAACGACCCATCACTACAGCTACGTCACGGCTCCGCTTCGACTCAATAATGACCGTCAACTTTCCATGGATATTTTTTCATATTTTATGCAGAAGTCATATATATATATTTTAAATATTGAAACAGATGATTTTTTAATAACCTGAAATTTTCTGCAGGAGTAAAATATTTTCCGCGAACGGCGTACGCGCGTTCGTCTTATCCAACCCTGTATACTGGCTACGTACCTGCATAGCTGTATTGATGTTTTAGAATGTAAAATTATCCCCTCCCCCCCAAAAAAAAATAAGTTCCAGTTCAAAGATTTTTTGAAATATTCTTACTGCAATGTGCAATGCGTGACCATCAAAGATCAGCATAAATTTTTTTGGGATAAAAATAATGCAATTCGAGGGTTAAAACTGCCCCTGTCCAAAGTCTTGAAGACAGGAACAATGTCTCCATAACGTTGCATTAGATGCTTTTTACTTTAGATACTTGCCAGAACAGCCTAAAACCCCAGTGTAGGCCTGGTAAGAGTTTGAAATTCTTGGTCACTAGTTGCAAAATGTATCCAAATCCTACAAGTTTGCGGGGGGTTGGGGATCCCAGTCTGTTAGACATTCGCCTAGCATGCGTAAGGTTCCAGGTCCGGCATCAACAAAACTGCCGACCTATAAGCAGCCTGTGCAACCAAAAATGTCCGACGAATAATACCCCGTGTAGAGGGCGTGCACTTTAAATATGCTCCAAAGTCCCAATGCTGCGTACGATGTCGCCCTTAACTGTTGTGTTGGGTGTCCACTCAGGTGTCGGCTCGTCACTTGGCCGTAGTCTAAATTACGACGCCTGTCGCCAATAGCGCTTGTGTAGCTAGTGCGACGATAATTCAAACCTTCCTACCTACAAGTTTGCGACTTCAAAATTAAATTTTGTCGCAGCTGTCACGACTAGTTTTTCAACTTTTTAAAGTGGTTTCCAAGGATCTGGCTGAAAGTAATCCTTTTAAAATTGCAAATTCCAAAGATCTGAAGTATGCAAAAATTCTATATACTGCGATCCTTAAATCGCAAAACTCTGGCGATACATGAAATGTGATACTTGAAAGGTTATTAAATCTAGAAACTCATGTGAATGTTATTTGTGATTTCTAAAATTTAGGAACCACAGCTTTCCTGGAATTGCCAAACTCTGGTGATTCTATAGGTGCACAACTATAGCAATCTAAAGTTTGCACGTAAAAGTTACATGAAGCTTGCAACCCCCCCCCCCTTTATTAATAAAATATGTTTCTCAAAATAGAGGAAAATCTCATTATTTGAAATTTATTATGCAAGAAAAATTACTGTTTTCATTTATATTACAAATGTTTTATAAAATATTTTTAATATTTCTAAAACACATTTTATAAAACCGTCTTTTGCTTTCTGGAAAACAAACATTAAATCATAATAACCTCAACCGTGAATGTTGGCTTATCTTAGATTTTTTCCTCCCATTTCAAGCTAAAAGCAAAGGAAAATTAATAATGAATATTATATATTGTTCAATACACATATTTAAAAAAAAATAATTCTAAGATAAAATGTAGGAAGGCATTTTCTGAAAAGGGGCGAGCACATTTTTAAAGAGTGTATTGAGATATTAGCTTGGGTCAAATTTACCCTATAACGGTACTTTAAAATCTGTTGAAATGGCAATCTTAATTAGCAAAAATGTATGCCATCTTGTACAGTCTCTATAGAATTGGCAAAGATGGCGGATGAAACGATCTTGGAAGAACTTGAATGGTTGATCCTTGCAGAATGTGCTTCAAATCACTTTGGTATTTGGACATAACTGCATAACAGGGTTCAATAAAAAATATCCTTATCTAATTGCCATGTTTTGTATTGTAAATGAGCGGCACTTATTTTTAAAAATAGGGTCTTACAGCCTAGTAGGTGAAGCATTAACCTTAAGGTCCTAGGGTTGAACTTCATATTTGTCACTCAGGGTTCCAACAGCCCTTGAAAGTCCTTAAGAAAACCTAGATTTTTATTTTCAATTTCAAGGACCCTCTTATACTCCTTGATTTTTACCAAAAATTGTTAAAAAGTCTTTGATATCATTTTTTCGATTTTAAGTAGGGGAGACCGGGGCACAATGGACCTAGGGGCACAATGGACCACCCCCTATTATTTATTTTGTATATTTTCCAAATTAGTTCATATTATAAGTAATAGATGACATAACAGTCTTGATCTAGTTATTATGAAAAACCATGTTGTTAGCTCACACATTTGCCATTTTTTATTCTTGATGTGTATTAACCAGGTGAAAGTAAAAAAGCTCTCTCCTAGAAATTATCTCCTCATCATTAAAGTAACATTAGTGGACAAAGTGGCTTATCATAGTTGAAAGGCAAGATATTTGTCTTTCTATATAATCTATAAATTAATTTCTGAAATCAAAATAAAGCATATTTTAATTTTGTTTTTTGTTCAACTACAATATGGGGCACTATGGATCACAAAATCTGGGGTACAGTGGACCATGGTCCATTGTACCCCATGCAACTTTGGAAATACTTTTAGTTTCAAAATAAAATAAAATAAATATTGATGCAAGTCCTTCCTAATTATTAAAAGTTAAATGTGCTATAATAGTAAAGTAATTAATATATATTCTAATATTTACTTCTGAATGTAATAGATTTTCCCCTCGTCTACTGATAGTGCTTGTTTGTTTTTTTTAAACAAGAAGTAACAAATTATTAGTCAACTGATGTTTTAATTTATATATTATGACTTCAAACAATAAGTGTTTTGAATGAGAAAAGTTTTTTTTAAATTGAATGTGATACTAGAGTGTTAAATTATTTAAAACAAAAGTACAAGTATAATATCATAAATTTTTAAATAAATACTTGATTACTGTTGATTTTTTTACTAACAAAAATATTTTAGTTATAAATAATTAAGTAACAAACAAATTTTCTCAGAATTGGTAAAATGCACAAAATTGAAATTTTGTTAACACTTTTGGTGTTGTTTTGTATAGTAATAAAAAAGTGATTTTACTTTCAAGTGATCTTATAATTTTGAAGATAAAATGTAATACTTTTACTAATTTTTTTTCTGATATGCCACATAACAGAATTAGAAAGACTAGTGAAGGAACAGTGCCAAAAGAAGTTATGGAACAGGCTGTAAAACATGTTATTGATGATAGTCGTTCTATCTGTTTAGTTAGCAAAGAGAAAGGAATTTCAAGAACAATCCTTTTGAGCTACATAAGAAAGAACGAAAATTCGCATACACCTGCTAGATTTGAGCCTAACTGATCCTTGCACATAAAGAAGATAAGCAAAAAATTTCAAAGGGGAAGGGCAAACAGTAATATCTGATAGTTCTCTCACTAAAATAAGTTTAATGCACTTGGATACTTAAAATTCAAATAAAATCCTTATTTTATCTGTATGTCAATCTTCAAAAAGTGAAGATAATTTTTTTTCAGCAAAAAATACCATGGTCCATTGTACCCCGTGATGTGGTCCATTGTACCCCGAACCTGGGGTACAATGGACCACTTTCTCACTTGTAATAAAAAAGTTAATTCAGAAAAAAGTAATTGAAATTATATTTTTTTGGTAATGTATTTTTAAGCCAGGATATATATGTAATATATATACAGTTTTCTAAACAAGTGGGATGAATATTTTTGTACTTATAGCGCAAAAAATGAAAAAGTGGTCCATTGTGCCCCGGTCTCCCCTACTCCTTAATTTTGACAAACAATCTTTGAAATGTCCTTGATTTTCTTCGTTCCTGACATTCAAATTTCGAGAAGACGTTTCATAAAATAGTGCCAAGTTGGCACTAAATAGCACGCATAGCACTTCGGCATTCTACAAAACTATGCTTAACTAACCAACCTATTGTATTTAGAGGGTTGTGGTTAAATAGTATTTTTTGTATTCACATGAGATAACCAAATTTGGTATTTAATTTTGTTAGAAAAAAAAATTGGCAAATCGGTCGATCTTTAATCATAAAATAATCGTTGCATTATGATTAAGGGTCTTTAAAAAAATTGGAGTCATTGAAAAGTCCTTAAAAGCTTCTTGAAATACGAGTGTTAACCCGGTCACTGCTTCCTATAAAAGTCTTATTGGACAAGAGGCAAATAGAGTAAAAAGAAGTTTAAGACATAAGGGGGGTGGGGGAGTAAACATTTTAATACACTTTGCTTTGTTAAGTCTATGAAACAATTCTTGTTTTATTCTTGCATTGATTTTCAGTTTATGAACAAAAGTTTTTATTTTATTGCAAAAAGTCTGTTACTAAAAATCAAAAAGTGAAACCTTTAATTTGAAAAAAATTTATAAATTCAAAGGCCAAGGGAAAATTGTCACACCTTTTTATGAGAAAAGGGAAAACTTGGGGCAATGTATATTAAACTGCCTTTTAATGTTTAGTGCTTAGTTTTAACTTTCAAATACCTGATATGAAATATAAGGTAATAAAAGTAATTGCGATGGGGTCTAATGTCGGAAATGGAGATTTTGTGTGTTTTCTACCCGTTTTGGAGGGTGCTGATTCAGAACAAGCGGGTTTCGAATATTGGTCCATTTATCTGAAACCACTCTGTATCTCTTTTAGTTAGAGCTGTTGTTAAACTTAAAACTTACTACATGAGTTTGCTGAACTTGTCGGACGTCATATAACAAGATTTTCGAAAAAAATTGTGCATGCACAAGGGAGAGGGGATAGCTGCTGTAGTAGTTTTTCTGTTTAAAAGACATTGAAACTACTTTATAATGTATAAAATTACCTTTAAATTTATCGATTTACAGTGTGGTAATTGAAAGTCGTGCAGCATTACTTACCACTAGTTTAACACTGTTTCTTTTTTGCAGGTGAATCATGGCTCCATCCCAAACCATCGAGACAGTCACTGTAGTGAGGCCTTTAAAAGTAAGTGCCATTCACCTATTCATATAGGTCTGTCCAATAAATATTTCTGGGTTCAATTAGCCTACAGGTTTATCAACTACATGCAATCATAAGAAACTGAATGTGTTTTAATTACTAATAGTAATTAACCAAGTGGTTTAACCACAGTTTAAACCACCGAACTCTGATTACTATTTAGTTAAAAAAGTGCACAATATGTAGATTACTATTCAATAAATAATTTATGAAACTGTAATTATAATTTTAGAAAAAATAGCAGATAAGCTTATAACTCATGTCTGGGATAAACAGTCCGATAAGTTCTCACAAAGGGTAATATGTACTGAACATTATATCGTCAGTTAAGTTCCCACTTGTGCTATCTGACTTTGCAAAACGCTAGAAATTTACTAAAGAGTACCCCTTGGCGAACTATCCGAAATTGCGCCAAAAGTCGGCCAAAATCCCATCCGAAATGATAGGATAGGTTTGAAATGTCGTCGCTTTAGAGCTACACGATGGAGAGCCGAAAGTATTGTTAGTCCATTTAAGGGGTCATAGGAGTCTTAAAAATGTGCAAAGAAGGTACTACAAAGTATAGTTTGATCTTTCATGTAATTTTTTAACTACTCAATATATAAGTATAATTTTTTTGTATGTAATTCTATAAGATTTATTTAATATAAAACAACTTTTAAAATTTATGAAACTTTAGCCAAAACTAAAATAAATGATATTAAACATAAAGCTATTTTAGCACACTGGGATTAGGCTTGCGCGGCAAATTTTGAGGTCAAAATTGAAAAAATGACCAAGAAAATGACTTTATACTGCACAAATATGTACAAACTAGGACTTATACCTAAATTCTCAGCTCAATTTTAATTAGAAATTATTTTAAGAACTTTTTTTCTAAAATAATTTATAAAAATTTTTAAATTTTAATTTTGATTTTTTAAAAAAATAATTTCTAATTAAAATTGAGATGAGAATTTAGGTATAAGTCTTTGTTTGTACATATTTGTGCAATATAAAGTCATTTTCTTGGTCATTTTTTCAATTTTGACCTCAAAATTTGCCGCGCAAGACTAATCCCAATGTGTTAAAACAGCTTTATGTTTAATATCATTTATTTTAGTTTTGGTTAAAGTTTCATAAATTTTAAAATTAGTTTTATATTAAATAAATCGCGTAGAATTACATATCAAAAAATTATACTTATATATTGAGTAGTTAAAAAATTACATGAAAGATCAAATTATGCTTTGTAGTACCTTCTTTGCACATTTTTAAGACTCCTATGACCCTTAAAGAATTCAAATCAGTCGAAGTCAGACGGTTGCTACACAAAATTATTTATCGCCGAATCCGAAAAAATCGCGCCAAGGGTTACCTTACAGTGAATACGATCCTTTCACAACAGTTAGATAACACAAGTGGGAACTTAAGCGACGATATAATGAAAGTAGTTTTTGTAAATTATTGGTAAATGAATTTTTGTTGTTGGGTGCTTAGGTGCTTGTGGATTTAGAATCAGGGTCAATCATAATTGAATCTTTTATCATAGTCTTCCGTCGAAAAAGGTACTTCTTTATCAAGCAAATGGAAGTCCTGAAAAAAAAAAACTAATGCAATTAAGTGCTGTTTCTAAATAATAAAAACAAAAATATTATGGGAGCTATTTTCTTTTCTTTCGTAAGACGCCATTTTAAAATGTTTTACATTATGTTACAATTGATTTCTTCTTGACTGCAACATTTGACGTTTTGATAGGTGATCTGTCTTTTGAATAACCATAAAACTTGTATTTATTTGTTCCAATCAATTTTAATGATAACTATTTTCATTTGTTTTAACGAATTATCAATTTAACGGCTAAACTTCATATTTTCTTAATTTGTTAATTCGAAATAAAGAAAAAAGAACGCCTTATTTTTAGACGTAAATGCCTTTAATTCAATTAAAAATCAATACTATAAACTCGATGGCTACTTTTCTAAAACATGTGATCTATCGATTTTATGCATTTTTGTTAATCGTATTGATTAGATATATTGATCATAATCTTCAAATTGTCATTGGGAAACATTAAAATGATCGAATTGTCATTCAGCTTGACTAATCTAATCTGAGCAAAGTGAGAAACCTGATACGATAGTGTTTAATATTGATCATTCAAAATAATTATTACCCCCGATGTTTTTTTTTAAAGTATGGGCACATTTGTCAGTTAAGGGGTCTAAGGAGTCTTTAAAATGTGCAAAGAAGATACTACAAGGCAAAGTTTGATCTTTCCTGTCATTTTTTAACTACTCAATGTATAAGTATAATTTTTTTATATGTAATTCTACAAGATTTATTTATTATAAAACAAGTTTTAAAATTTATGAAACTTTAGCCAAAACTAAAATAAATGATATTAAACATGAAGCTATTTGAACACAGTGTGATTAGTTTTGCGCGGCAAATTGTGAGGTCAATATTGAAAAAATGACCAAGAAAATGATTTTATATTGTACAAATATGTACAAACAAAGACTTATACCAAAATTCTCAGCTCAATTTTCATTAGAAATTATTTTAAGGACTTTTTTCTAAAAAAATGAATAAAATTTTAAAAATTTTGATTTTAAATTATTTTTAAAATAATTTCTAATGAAAATTGAGCTGAGAATTTAGGTATAAGTCTTTGTTTGTACATATTTGTACAATATAAAATAATTTTCTTGGTCATTTTTTCAATTTTGACCTCACAATTTGCCGCGCAAAACTAATCACACTGTGTTCAAATAGCTTCATGTTTAATATCATTTATTTTAGTTTTGGCTAAAGTTTCATAAATTTTAAAACTTGTTTTATAATAAATTAATCTTGTAGAATTACATATAAAAAAATTATAATTATACATTGAGTAGTTCAAAAATGACATGAAAGATCAAACTATGTTTTGTAGTACCTTCTTTGCACATTTTTAAGACTCCTGTGACCCCTTAATTGTAAGAAAAGGGACTATGGAACGTTTTAAAAATTTCCAGAAGAAATTGGCCTGATTCAATATTTTTTGCTTCCAAAGTTCCTCTTTCGCTTTCTTTACGCTTTGGTTCTCCATAAAGAACCCTCTGTTATTTAAAAAAAATAAAAAAAGATTACAAATTAATTATATAAAATATTTTGTGCCAAAATGAAGTGTCGTGAGTTTTTTTATTTGTGTAGTTTTTCAAAGCATCTTTTGCAGAATAGGCTAATCCTTAAAAAAAAAAAAAAAAAAACTTTCAATTAAAACGTTTTTAGGACAGTTAAAGGCAACTAAAAAATGCCCTCTTGGTTCCAATCTGGTAAAACAACTAGCAAAGTTAGGGATTTAAACAATATCGTGACATATCCCAAATCTTTTATCTCATCCAAATTGCTCATTGGGACCAGTGGCGTAGCTAGGTAACCAAGGGCCCTGGGGCAAATTAAAAAAATGGGCCCCACTGCTATGTAAGCTGGTTAGGTTTTATTAAATAAAAATATGAAATATACGAATACTCTAAAAATGCTAAGCTACTTGAGCTCTTTTTGTGAACTGCAGGGCAGGTAATAAAAATATTAAACGGTAACAACATAAATTACAATTGATACTTAGTGTAGGCTTGGCTACTAAAACGAAATAGAGAAGATTCAAGGGTTTATTATACAAAGGTGGGGCCTAACTGTCTAAATAACAATTATATTTACAATTTTTTCTTAGCTTTATTTTTCCCAAAAGTGACTTGATCAATGACTTCGTTTAAATCCAGGCTTGATGTGGTTTTGTGTTCAATTGCACTTAGCAATAAATGTCGGAGTCGAGTTTGGCCCATATTATTTCTTAAGTATTTTTTTGTTTTTTTTAATTCGATAAATTACCGTTCAGCTGCTTCAGAAGTGACAGGAGTTGTCAAGAATAATTACATTGCTGTAAATACTTCCGTAAGGTCGCATTCTAGCACTCCATATTTGCTCATTATTTCCTTATACATAATTGGTAAACAGTCCATGCTTAAGTTAGTTGAGGTAAAACTAGGTGAAGGGTAGGTAAAACTAGGCAATAAATTGAAGTGAAGAACTAGGGCCTATTATATCTGATTTTTTTTTTTTTTGGAATTCGTCACACTTTTGTAATAAAGTTGCTTCATCAACATGTAATAAAAATGTTGGTGTTAGAAAATCGAAAAAATTACCGAATGCCCTCATACCAATAAAATTTAGATATAACTGTGTCTAGTACATTATTGAAAATCTCAATTTTAGATATTTTTTCCCGGTTTGGAAATCGGTGATCAGCAGCTAACTCTTCAAAATGGTTTTTTAAAAACTTTTCTTTGACTTTTTTCTTGAAAATGAATATAATACCATATTTTTTGCAGTTTCACTGGCTATGCACTTGAATAATTCGAAATCATTTCTATAAATTTGCAACTTTGCTTTCTTCTCTGCTAAAACGTTACTCGCCTAGCCCAAATTGATGACGCATTTTTATTAAGTTTTGGATGCATAATTGATGTCGTTCAATACACAGTGCATGAATTCGCAAATGATCGCTATCAATAGAAATATCTTGGCAGATGTACTACGAATTTCGATCCGGGATCCTGTTAGTTGTTGTGAAATGGAATTTTGGCTAAAAGATTTCACAAAAATTTTAATTAAAAAAAAACTTTTGAAATTTAAATTCGAACTCAACAAATAATGCCAAATCGAGGGCCCCCTGGGCTTGAGGGCCCCGGGGCACTGCCCCGCCTAGCCCCTATGTAGCTACGCCACTGATTGGGACAAACTACTTCTAGACTGCCCATCCTTCTGCATTAACATTGTGTGTGGCCTACCTGGCAGCTTGCCTATTCGAAGCGTTTTTTTATGCTCGCATTGAGAGATTTTTATTTTAGTCTCTTTACAGTGTCCCAGAAGACTGTTGCTCGTCACGTACAAAAGAAACTGTAACGTTTTTAATGATGCTTTTCCCTCCTTTTGTTGGGAGCTGTTGCCATCATTGTGTTTTAGCCTGCAGTGGTGTAGAGGCGGATAATCATGATGTGGGGAACAAGTTTATGTATTTTTCGGTTTGGGGACATAATTATGTAGTTTTATGAAAGAAATTTTAGTTTGTTTTAATGTCCGTTTAGCACACAATTCTTTTGGTAACTTTTGCCGTACTTGAACGGGCTATTATCACATTTTGGCAATTAGCTTGTTTCGCGTGACGTAGATCATATCTGGATTTCATTGGTGGTTTGGGTTGGCTCAAGACGGTGAAAGATGTCCCATTTTAAATCAGTTTTAGTTTTTACACTTGACTTGAAAAGATATTCTCCCTTCTGTTTTATAAACAATAATCAATCTCTATGTAGCATGTTATGTTAAGTGGCAAATTTATTACCGGCATCAGGATTCGAAGTTAATGGTCGCTAGTCTCAATCTTTTAATTTTGCGATGTCAATATAAATTTCGTGGCTGTTATGTTTTACAAAATCGTCAATAAAAATTTCATTTAACCTGGTTTTCCAACGATCTCACCAAAATTAATCAACTCGAAATCACAAATTTTAACGATCCTAAGTTTATCAAACCAGTTTTGTGATCAT
Organism: Hylyphantes graminicola; assembly: GCA_023701765.1. Classification (NCBI taxonomy): domain Eukaryota; kingdom Metazoa; phylum Arthropoda; class Arachnida; order Araneae; family Linyphiidae; genus Hylyphantes; species Hylyphantes graminicola. Next base: position 55,243,534 of record CM043118.1, on the reverse strand, counting down.
AAAATTGCAAAAATTTAGTAGTTTTAAAATTGCACAAAGCCGGTGATTTATAAATTTTGGTGAACTTCGAAAAACTAAAATATATACATTATATATATATATATATATATATATATATATATATATATATATATATATATATATATATATATATATATATATATATATATACGATAGTAATATGCAGAAAGTCCGAACATAGTAAATTGTGATTTCTTAAATTTGGAACCTTTGAAACTCCGTGAATTTTAAGCACGTAATCCCATGATTTTAAAATCTCACAGTTGGGCATGGGCACTGTTAGATTCCAAAGTTTGTGGAGATTTTTTTAAAATTACATTTATTCTTTTCAATAATCAAACAAATGTTCTTAGATAATGTGCATTTACTCTTAAATTTCTTTATCCAATTTTGAATACTGGTTGCCATTATTAAATTGCAATACCAATTTACCACTACTTGAGCGTATTTCTTCGACAAATCCGTTAAAATGATAATTTTTTCACGTTGCTTGGGAAAGTTTTATTTAACTCGCACCTGGTATGATGATCAAATTTTTGAGCATTTGTTTGACAGATATTGTGATTTCATAAACAATGCATTAGGTCTTTGTGGCTGACGATATTTTTTAATTCAGGTTAAACCTCAGAAGCAACTGTAGAGTAGAGAGGAAAAACAACTCCATTGTATAGGAATCTGTCTGCATCAGGATTCTTTGGCAACATTAGCGAGTCATCGCATATACTGGTGTAAGGGAACCGGTTACACACTTTTTTCTCTCTCGTGGCAACCCTGTTTCACGCTAGAGATCAGTGGACACGAGTCGCACGTCTGTACCGCGAAAGAAGAACCAAGAGAAAAACTATTTCCTGTCGCCAATGTCCGCCAAGCACACCAGAATACGGGAAGATTCCTGTGCAATGAAGTTGTTTTCCCCCTGTACTCTTCAACTTTCTTAGTAGAGAATTCTGTACATCAATTTTATTTTATGTAACTTCCCATCCCCATAGAAAATAAATTTCCCCGATAGAGCTTTTAATTAAGGTGCAGCTCTTTTAAAACCCCCGTTAACTATCTAAACTGAACGAAGCAGTCTAGTGTGTTGTAAAAGCATTCCAGAAATGAATGAATCGACGTTTGGGATTTTTAAAGGGGAGTAAGGAACTTATGCAAACACAATCGTTTTCAGAAAAGTACAAGCGGGGAAGAAATCCCACCTGAATGGAAGTGGGAAAATTGCCAGTTGGTGACGTTTGAGTTCTTTTTAAAGAATGGTTTTCAAATACTTTTTACGTGCATCACAGTTATGAACCGCTGAACTGAACTGAAACTCTGGAAGGAGCATCGAAACGCTCGCCAACAGGGTCGGTGAAGGCCGGCAACCCTGTAAGAGCAACCCAACTTTTGCCGCCAATCCTATACTTTACCTGTTAAAATAGGCATTTTAAACCAACTTTTTCAATAGTTTTTTGAAACATAAAATTGATATGTTATTACTTTAGGAAGTTATTTATATAATGAAGTTTCGGAAACATGTACTTTAAAAAAAAAATAGAATTGCAGGAACAATCTTTATAACTTAAATTCCTTGGAGTACTGTTCTTGGCGAACGATTGGCGACATCCAATGCAAACTGTCAAGTGTCAATTGTGATCGGCGAATTCATACCAAATGTGGCACATATTCTCCCTAAAGCTGTCACCAAGTGACCAAAAATTGGCTTCACCAGCTAATCATGGATGCTCCTTCCTACAGAGTTTCTGTTCAGTGTTATGGCCATAGAGTTAAGAATAAGATGGAGATGCTGCCGAGCAAAAACCAACACCAAAACCCGTTTGCCAAATGAAACCATCGATCGCTTTGTAGTAAGCCCTAGCAAAAGATCTGGGCGAAGTATTTGGCGCCATTCTACAGTTATACGTAGACTTTCTACATCGACTTGGGAATTTTTAACTCTAATAAAATTTATAATTTCAACGCACAGTTTTCTTACATGTGAAGAACATTTCACACCGCATCTTGTATAAATTCAGATCTCGTGCAACAGCCTACAACTGCGCAAATAGTCATGTTTTGATTTTTCATTAATTCTTTTTAAGGGATTAAAATGCTAAGTACCCCGTAGATAATATACTAGCTAACCATCCTAAGACCGCGGTGTTTTTCTTTTATTCAGACATAAGTTGAGGGTAAAATGTATTATAATTCGGTATATTACTTTCAGTTAAATAATTTATCTTATATTTCACTTTGCAATTAATATATTTTGTGTTTACTTGAATGCGTGTTTTTTTTTTTTTTTTTTTTTTTTGAAGTTTTCGTATGGTATGTGTTGAAGAAGATACGAACTCGACTAACAAAAATTCTGCATATTTTCGGAACAAACTGTTCTTTTTCCCTGGGAGAACAGATGACCTTAAAACTATATATTTTAAACTCCATAGAAATCGCCTCTTCAGCACTTCTTTCGCAGTAGGGTGGGAAAATGAAAGGGGTCGTGGGATTGGAATGCCAAACGACTTTTCGCTTTCGAAGCTATTTCTACTTCATTTCGTTTCATCCCACATCTTTACCTGGTGGGGGTGGGTAGATGTTGGAACACCCGCTTACTTGAAGCTCTTTGGGCGAATGAAAAAGTTTCTGAGTCCCATTTTGTTGAGAGGTAGAGTTACTTAATATCGACTTGAAGTACAGAAAAGTGACGACAAGTCGTTGTTTTGTCGAGTTGGCGACTTACATCAAGTGAGGCAATTAGTTTAATATAAGCCGATGGCGATCCACTGTGTGAGAACTAATGCCTTTTGTGAACGCGGCTTGCTAAGAGTGCCAAATGATCCCAACCGTATGTAATTTAATATAAATAGAGCCTGTTTTTGTGACTATATTGTGAGTTTGTTTGTCCAGGATTCGTCATATAAAAAAACTAGCAGTGTGGTCCCGCCTTACTGGGAACCAGTTAACTTCGCATTGCTTCCTCTTACAGGCATGCTTACTTGTGAAAATACACTCAAAATCAAAACAAAATTAAATTCGTGTTGGCGCATGCACACTTAAAAAAGCAAACACTAATAGAGGATGAAGCAGCCTTAGGGCGAGCGCATATCTCAACCAAACTCAATCAATCAAACTAATAGAGGATGGCGTCAAGTCCCCGTTTCGGCCCGGTCCATGAATTTAAAGCCCTGTTATGGTCCCTCAATTCCACGTGGATGACGTTTTTTTAAAACTAATTATAGTAATTAAAAATCACAATCATATATGAAAAAACTAAGCCTCAGGTGCACACGTAGGTATTAAAAGGAACCTATATTAAAAATTTCGAATTTTTTAGAGCAGTCTAAGTAGGTCTTTTGCAATCCACAGACATACACACAGACAGACACACAGACAGACTCTTTCTTTTATTATTATAGATAAGACGGGTTCATTTTTTTTCGTTATTTAAATAAGTACAGGACTAAGTTTATAATCTAAATATCTTTATTTTTTTAAATATTATCTCGCTTCAAATTCTATTAATACATCATTAAAAGAATTCCACACACACTTTCATTTAATAAATGTTTGAATTTTATTGCTTTTGACAGAATTTAAAACCTGTTGATTAAGAAATCATGACAAGCAAGTCTTTACAAATTTTCTTCAGTGAAGAAAGGGAGAAACCATAATCGAATCACCTATACAAACACAGACATCCCACACATAACAAACTTGCTACATCTTACGAAAAATAAATCAACTCAAACAAATCCCATAAACTTAAAAAAAAATCTTCTATCCCAAATCTAACCTTTTAACGCGATAACTCAAATAATCACATGTTCTTTCAGCCGCTACGACGCATGCATAAACGGCAAAAAAAATAAAAAAAATAAAATCGTGCCCTAATGTCAGGTAATGAGATTTTCCCTCCCCCTCACGCGGGGGTGGGGGACAGACGGACGGAGATGACGTGAGTTCTGACAAATGACGTGATGCGTCGTTTGCACATCCCCCTCCTGTAAAGACCACTTCTCCACAAAGCACGCTCGTAAAAAGCTTTTTCATTGCAATGCCTGCTCTCAGCCTGTAAGGTTCTCTTCAGTGCTGAGCTTCTGATTCCGCCCCTGTAGAACGTGTTTTTCTGCTAGGTATGTCTTCGCGCAGTGAAGTGGACTTTTGTAGAAGTGGCGACTGATTGTGATGATGGAATAGTTTGAAATAATAGCGATTGAAATGTGGTCTTTAGTTATTTGGCTTAGATTAAGTTCATGTAAAACCCTTTTTACTGATAGACCTGTCTTAGGGCAGTAAAGGAAACTTATGTGCTTACTGTGTTGAGTTGTGTTGTGATGTGATGCGATAATAACTTTATTTGGTGTGGCGGATAGTATCTTTTGTTCTAGAAGATTTCGTAGTGAAAATTGGATTTATTGTTATTTGAATTTGAGGTATACTGAGTGTAGTGATCTGTGATTTGAATTTTTCCCTTTATTCAATCTATCGCATGGTCTGTGTGATTTATTCTTGTGCTTGTTCTCTGTATGGGATTTATGAAATTTACTAGTGACAAAATCCAGACTAGCTTAACTTTTCTTCTTCTGTAAACGTGTATATATTACAGGTTGCACTGCATGATAAATTTAGTTTTGGTATTTTAAACTTGAGCTAAAGTAGTAAGTGACAGTTGAACTACCTTGAAGGTTTGACAATTAATCAAGTTTCCAGTAAAGTGTACTTTCAAGTATCACATTGGAATAAGTAGACCTGAGACCACGATTCTTCAGCCCATCAGTTAGCAACTACTAAAATTAACCAAACAGATTACTTTAATCCTTTCACGGAAGATCTGATTCAGGCTTTATTGTTGATGCACCTCTAACCCCAAACTAATTTCATAAAAACTCTTAATTGAATAAGTTCATTTTTTCATCGCCAATCCAATTAAAAAGAAAGACTCATTCAAGCTTTTTTTTCTGGCCAATCCATACAATTACTCTTGTGTTATTATTATCATCCCCTTATGAATAGGCGACGAGTTTCATAATTCATGCCTACTTGGCGATTCCTTGCTTTTAGTGCCGCTTCGATTCTTATAAATGGTTTGGGTGTGGCCGCGACACCACTTTTAATAGAGTTGTTCCCTCTCGGGGGCTGACTGTTGTGCTTTTTTGGGCCTCCGGTCTCTGTCACGATATAGAGCTCTGTGTACCAGAATGCCTAATACCGTCTACTAGGCCTGTTGCGGTGTTGTATGCAAATTATGATCTCCAATACCTAAACAAGATATTTAACTGTCAATTTAAGTTTGGAAAACATATTTAGAAACTATTCAATTGTGTTTCATCATAAATTATGGTACTTGGACAAATATAATGAATGGCGCATCTTTACATAAAGTTATCCGAAGAAAACAAGCTTGTATATTTGTTGAAAGTAAATCTGCTACATTTTTCGGAGATTGTAGTTTGCAAAATTGGCATTTTGGCAAGCAAAATGAACTTATAAACTTGAATGAATGAAAATGAGTATATGGTATAGTGTGTATCTTTATACGAAAGTTTACAAGAACATGTGAAAAATATGTGAAGGTGCTGTGCAGTCACTTTTTCTTTTTGTGGCAAAGTCAATCGCTTAAAATACTTGTCGAAAAAGTTGGTGTTTCTACAAATCTGTCTGATTCAAAATTCGATATGAGTGTTTCAAGTCCATATCATATTGGATGTACAACATTTTTCTAATCCCTGTCGCTGTTTGGATATTAAGATTCTTTAACAAAAAAAAAAAAAACACTTAACACCATAACTACATTTGAATGTGTCTCACTATTAAGAAATCTTATCGATTTACTAGAGTTTACCAATTGAATTACTATTATTCATTGGAACAGCTAACTTGTGCACTTGCTGTGTTGTGTTGCGATGTGCTGCGAAAATAACTTAATTCGGTGTATCGAATAATATTTTTGGTCAAGAAGATTTCGTGGTGAAAATCGGAATTTATTGTTGGCATTCATTGGCGGCATGCTTAAGTGATTTCTTGATAACTATTCAATTCGTCTTCTGTCCTTTGAAGTTTTTGACATCCAGTATGAAGCATTCACTTAGTTATGCAACTTTATCATACTAAAATTCGGATACTGCCCAAGGCAAAGGAATGTGGTACATTGTCAATTAACCAAATCTAGTTGAACACCAACTTCAGTGTGTCATGATTCACCATCAACAACCAGTGGTTGTAAGCAACGGCCCCCAAGGGCGCCACGATCCCCGTCTTCGGAACGCGCCCCCAGATCCCTACGTGTACCAGGAATACGACGAGGCAATGGGTGAGGACGAATACGAGTATCACGATTGTTGTTGCCTCACTGGACTGCTTCGAGCAATGGCTGTGCAATTGATAAAGGTAATTTGGTATATGCTTGTGTATTATATCGCCGACTACACTCTTAATACGAACGAGCGATTTTAACTCAGTCTGAGTTAATTTTCACTCCTCCAGTCTAGAAAATGCCCTTCTCCTAGAGGAGTGGATTCTTTGTGTGCTAAACCTCTGACAGGATCACTCCAAACGAGTGATTTTAACTCAGTCTTAGTTAATATTCACTCCTTTCCAGTCTCGAAAATGCACTTCTCCTACTGGAGTGGATTTCACTCTTTTGTTTTAAGAGTGTACTTCCGCCAAACCCAATATTATCGCCAAACACGATATACAAGTATAATTTACATAAAACGCCTGTATAAAACTAAATAAAAACAAAAACAATAATTTATTATACAAGTTTAGTTCATTTTTTTTTCAAGGAAAATCTAGCGCCATGAGGCTTTGAACGCCAAAAGCTTTTTCGAGCATTGGCAGGTCGGGATAATACACAAGGACCAGTAATTTTTAAAATAAAGTTTTAGATTTTAATTTTCGTTTGTTTAGTTTTAAACTAAGCACTTATAAGTTTTATATTTCCGATCCCGACTTCTTCAGTTTACTTTCTTCAACTGCTGGTTTCCTTGTTAACTTACTGCGTGTCAAAATTATGGAGAACTGTCCCCTTGTCTTTCAATTTGGGACATAGGATCAATCAAAATAACCATTTGTTTCGAAACCAGGCAGGTTTAGTCTTCGATGCCTTTTAGTTTGTTGATTGTTTGACAAAATAATATAACATTTTTATAACTTTCGCGATCAGTGTGTCTACGCCATAAAGAACTTTATATCGTATGTAATAAATCTTTATTTGCCCTTTGAGTTGGCCACAAAAATAATAGCTTCCTGCTATTAACGACCGCTTTAGGAACTCATAAGAGGAAAGCATACTAAAAATCTTCATAAAATGCTTACTGTTATTGTACTGGACACTTTAAAAGCAACAGCATGTAGGTACAATTTTTAAAAGCACAAAACACACTGTAAATTTGCAGAGGTTTTGCTATGTTTTTAATGTAGAAAGTGAATTTTTATTGCATGCTTACCTTACATTGTATATTTGAGTACGAGCATACACTGTTAAAAACTGTAGTGCAATATTGCACTGGAATCCTTTAACTTTTCTAGCTGCCACCGCTATTTTAATTTTAGCATGGATTTCAACACTTTTTTGGCGTAAAAGAGTTATGGCTTTACCATAAAATTGGTAAATTCAAGCTCCAAGCTAAATGCTCCTAGTACACGCTCTAAGCTGTCACGCTGGTAGCGAGAAAGTTTCAGGATTCGGGGAGAAATCTTGCACCATAATTTTTAACTGTATAAAACCCCAAATAGAAAATTTTAAATTTATTTGCAAATCAGGTTTAGCCGTCACCACACTTGATCAGTCGCCGTATAGTCTATTTAAACGTGTTTAAACAATTTCATTTGTTTCTTTTAAATAGACCGATCGCTGATGAATATAGTAACTTTTTGTAGCTCTGGTTTCGACAAACTCGCAACTGAGAGATTGAACTGTCCAAATGAGTCCGTTAAGCTTCTACATATTCAGTCAACGGATAACATTTACTGAAATACGCTTCCATTAAAAATCCACATATCTGATGTTTTGTTACTTACTTTTCACAAATAATACTACAATGTCACTTCCTGTGAAATACGTGACCACTCACCAACCATGCGGTCTACCTCTGCTCGCTTAATATTTACCGATCGTGCCTAACAACCCAACAATATAAAAAAGGCCTCTTTTCAAAATTCATTTAACACTCAACAGACAAAAAAGAATCAAATAAAGTCTGTTCCGCTCTTGCGAGATAAAAAACGAAAATCGTGTTTAATTCTCCATCAAAATCGTCTTTTTCCATCATTGAGGGGGCGGAGTAGCGTGGTGGAAAATGGAAAGGGGGCCGAGGGAAAAAATCATTCAAAAATCGCTTTTCAGTCGAATGCGTTCTTCTTCAACCGCAAATTACCTACCTTCAAACGATCAGGGGGCGGGCGGGATATCTCTGAACGAAAAGGGGGTCGCCAAGGCAGCCAAAATTGACGATTGGCTTACAGGCTTGTTTATTATGGATTATTCAAACCTCGTTAACAAATGTACGTAGGAATCGTTCGGTTAAATACGCCTGTCTTGTTATACAAATCAGTGCCATGCCGCGCCTTCTCAGCTTATTAAGCCAGGTAATCTTCCCCTGACGTCACGTTAGCCTTCCTGTTCGGAGTGTCGGTTGTTCCGAAGAAGGAAAGTGTTTGGAACCCAAATAGTATAGTTGGCCGTGAAAGAGCATGTTTTTTACTCTTCGGAACAGCCGACACTCCGAACAGGACGGATAGCGTGACGGGAACTTCTCTGGACTTATAATATAAGTTAAGTAGGCCGTGGGCCAACGTGTACCAAGTCGCTATTCTATCTCGTTAGTAGAGTTTAATATATTAGGTAAAAAACTTATAAGAAGTGTTTTTCAGTTAGTGTGGGATTCAAAATTTTATGAGATATGAACGAGCTTTGTTTCTTTTCCCATTCTATATAATCTCTGAATTCAATTAGTGACGTCGCTAAAGTAGTTAAACTGGGAATCTTCAATATGAAAGCACTGTCAAAGATTTGTCATTACTGGTGACAAAGACAAAAAGTCACATTATAGTATCTGTTTTTTAATCATTGTTTTTCAATTTTTAAACGTGTCGACATTTGCCGATTAAACTTTTGCATTAGCTATCAATACCCCCAACTCACCAGTTGATATTTCCCGGTCAAATTCGCTCACGATGTTATAATACTATTTTGTATTGTCAAACCGGGCAAAATCAAATACATCAGAAAAGCAATACGTTGACAGATATCAGAATTTCTAAATATAATGAATAGATAAATAAATTTACTGAAATCAATACTCGCCCACTCATCGATATCTCGCCGCCTATTGCAGCCCTCCTGTATCCAAACACCTGTCCGAAGAAGAGCTTTGCTTATCGATCTTATCATCTTATGCCCCTGGAACAGCCCTGCTTTCCATAGATAAAAATGCCCCAGCCATTTCCATGTTACGGTCCGCCCCTGTTGGCTCTGAATTTGAAGGCTCACCTTTAGGGGTGTTTTTAGTTAAAATGAATGGGTTTTAATTCATGAGTTATGTGCCAAAAAAAAATGTTTTTTTAGAGAGCTCACCTTGTTAAAGGTGTCTGGATTTGTTTTTGATTAAAGATGGAGTTTTTAGATGGAAGTGTGGCTAATATCATTATTTTCAGTTTTAAAATGTGTTTTGGTGGAGTATGTAAATTTGAAATGCAAGATCTTGGTGATCACATTTTTCTTGCGTTTAGTTACTAAAAAAAATATTTATAGTTTGTGATTACGAATACGCATACAGATAAAGCTCTGGTTAATTTATTATTTGCATTTTTAACGAAACTTAACTTTTTGAAATGGTATGGACATATTTCGACCCCTCTTAAAGTAGCGAATACTAGCTCCGACTGATTTTTTGTTGCATCGGAAAGGGTTTAAAAACAGGAGTGATGAAATTTTGTTAGCATCACAATTTGAAAGCATAAATAACTATCAGAAATTAGTAAAATGATTATGTGTAGTATCTTCAGTCCTTATAAATTTGCCTTGGTTTTCTGACTCTGTCTAAACGAACTCGGTAAAGAGGTCTTCCTTGTTAAATAACGACGTCTATATTATGCCTTTTGATGAATTTTTTGCGTCAATTTTTTTTTAAAAACTCTCAGTCCCAGTGGTGCCATTTGGCATCATGTTACTGATCATAATTTAAAAAAATAATACGGCTGACATCTACATCTATTGGGATTAATAAAAAATATTTTTTAATAGAAATTTTTTTGAAGAATCGAATCATGTTTTTGGATATCATAAATGGCTAGAGACGATCAGAACAAAATTTCTTCAAAAATGATAATGCCAAATTGTCATTGGGACTGAAAGGGTTAATTGTATTTATGAATTACTTCGTTTGGTTTTCAAAGTGATAGATAATTTTAATGTTGTTGTATGTTCATATTAAATTTTTTGCTTCTGTTTGCGAGGAAGATATGTTAGTTTTTTCACTTTTTTAATAACAAATAAATTTGACCAACAATAACAAAAAAACCCATTGACTTTCTAAGAAAATAATACAAATGAAAGTAGCTAATTTGGACATTTAAAAAAGTATAGTATAGAACTAAATGCTGGGTTTCGGCTCTTTTTAGATGCATGAATTTTGGGTGTAAGACCTGGTTCTAAATGACAATTTCTGTTACTAACTTGTCTATTGTTATAGATACATTTGTTCCATACAACTAAAGGATATAGTAGTTCAATAGAGTTATCTTTTTTTTAAACAAAGAGTTTTAGATAAAACTACATACTTAAAACAAAAGAGTGAAATACACTCCTGTAGGAGAAGTGCATTTTCGACACTGGAAAGGAGTAAAAATTGACTCGGACTGAGTTAAAATTAACTCAGACGGAGTTAAGATCACTCGTTTGGAGTGATCCCGTCTTAGGTTTAACTAAACAAAAGAGTGAAATCCACTCCCATAGGGGAAGTGCATTTTCGACATTGGAATGAGTGAAAAATAACTCAGACTGAGTTAAAATCGCTCGTTTGTTTTAAGAGTGTACAATTTTAATGGTTTAAACATTTTAACTTTTGAAAAATTGACTGCATTCGCCCTTGACAGCAAACCTCACACCATCTAGGAAATGTTCCTAGTCAATCACTGGCACTTCACATAAAAAAATCAATAAAATACCCTATTATCTTCAAAACCTATTCTTGAGATGGATAAAAAATTCGTGAAAGCTCGATCTTTTCAAAGAATAACTCCACCTCCATCGGGATAGGCTGTCATAAATAACCTTTCCTTGTTGACTTTGACTTTATCGCTTGATAGATTATTTTCTCTTTGATAAATAGCAGGTGCCGATATATCTAAAGTATAGTCCTTTTTCATCAAATACAGAGATTCAACGGAAAACATCGTAGTTTTTTTTTATCAATTTCGTTTTTAAATTTTATAATTGAAAATTGTTCTTTCAGCGATTCATAACTTTCCTTTTTATCTTTCATTTTCTATGTAAGGAATAATTTTAAATTTTTTTAAAAACATTTAGCGTAAAAAAAAATTCTGAAACTAAAATTTTTCTCCAAGCGTTGAAACTTTATTTAGACAGGCAATCGCCTGTCTATCATTATCTCGCCTGCCTAAGTATCATCTTTTTTTTTTTTTAGCTTTTAAATTTTCTGAAATCACCTTAATTCGATTCTTGAATTTCATTTCCCTATGTGACTATTTTTTTTTTATATTGATGGCTATTAAAATGCTTTTAAAGAAGAGCGTATATTCCGAATTTCGCTAAAAGGGTCCTACTTAAATATTTTACTGTTCTGTTTCTTTCCATTGCACTCAAATCGCAACAGTGTTCCAAGTTCATATTTTAAAACTAATATTTAGATTTAAAATTCAAATTTAAACTAAGTGACGGGTTGATACTATTTGAGCTTGCTGCTATTAAGTATGCTAGAGAAAAGAAATCAAATGTTAACTTAGTTAAACCTACCTCTTTTTGCCAGAAAACTGTTTAAAAAATAAATATTCTTTCCTCTTAATATTATTTATATGTAAAAAAAAATCTAGATAATGAACCAACTGATGCATTTGCCAAAAAGTTTCAAACACTGCATCAAGAACAGTTCGAAACTACAAAAATTTGTTCAACCCTATGCAAAGGGCAGTGAACCTTTAGGCACTTCAATAAATATTTCCTACCAACATAAAATATTAAAAAAAAAAACTTACACGTCCGACTTCCAATTTTTATGCTTGTGCTTGTACTATGATGACATGACCCCTGGAAAGTTCCATTAGATGCTCTTCAATAATTCCTATATTATGTGAGATTAAATTCCTGCAAAACTTTCGGCCATATTGGAAAAAGTGGGCCTATATACTTTTCCTACCACGGTCCGAATTCGTATCATCCTAAGCTCCATGAAGCTCGTAAACCGTCTCGAATCATAATTTAACGCCCGCAAGAACCGCCATTACAAGCCCAGTGACGCCCCTCTGGCGAAATTGCACCGGGGCTGTTTCGATAAACTTCGCTTTTTTTTTTAGGTGGAAGTTTTCGTGGAATTTAGTTTAAAGACCGAGTAGAGAGTTATATTCTGATAGACATCGTTTAATAATTTGAAAGTGTAAAGTAGAGACCGTGTAATATTTCTAAATAAGCTAAGTAATCTGCAGTCTCTAGCGGCAAATTTTAAAGGGCGGTAATTTATACAAAAGTTGCAATTTAATTTATTACTTTAAATTAAAATTGTAGTTTTACCTGAAGTACACGAACTTTACGTTTAACAAAAATGAAAAAAAAAAAAAAAATTAACTATCATTTCCTAGTATAAAACAGTTAAAGCAAATATAAACTTCAGAAGGGACGTCAAAAATGAACTTTATCCTATTTGTGGCATACTCTTACATAGGGCCCTATGGATTGTATTAACCCTTTAATTATCTTAATTTTAATATGGGTGAATCAATATTTTCAATCAATTTCAATATCATTTAAAATAACATTGCTCTCGTTAGCGACTTTTTAACTCTAGCAAAATTTTATTATATCGATATGGTTTGAATAATTCACTAATTCTCTAACGGACGGTTTTTTTTTTTTTTTGGCCTTGTAACTCGTCATAGACATAGTAGTAGCCAATAATAAAATAATGCACTACAGTACCCAGTAACTCGTGTTAAACGCGATGACCAATTGATCAAGTTCTATGTATTTGTTGTCCCTTCCTAAATATTACTCAATCGGTTTTAAAACTATAAAATAATGTAATCGCCTACGTATTTTGAATTTTCTAAATAAATTAAAAGAATCTCCATTTAATAAATTTGCACTGCTTTGTATTTTAAAGAGCCTAATTTCTGGTGGGCCTTGACAATTGCGTGTCCTAAGCTCCTTGTAGTTCCTCCTATACATTATGATTCACCTTTTCGTCAATAAACACTCATTAATGCGTTTTTTTAAAACTGATATTTTTTATAAAGGGCGAAGGATTTCAGTTCTCTAGAGAAAATCACGCTGGCTTCCATCTGTCTTTTGTCTTGTATTTTTGGAGCAAAAATAAACACCCTAAACTCGTTGCAGGGGGATCACAAAGTAATTCTTTTGAAAAATGGGGCAGAAGTTTATTATTTTAGGGGTAGTTTCTTTAGGGAAGTTATTTTACCGACCCTATACTAAAAAAGGCGTCAGGGTAGTAGAAAAGTAGTCAGTCGGGGACGCGTGCTGGAAATAAGTGAACAAAAAATGCGGGAAGCTAAAGTTAGTGCATTTTTTTTAAATATTAATATAATATTATGAATACTGTTCCATGTTAATTAATAAGTAGCATTTAGGACGGTGGTGCGGTGAGATAGGGCGTCAGGTCTCAGAGTGAATCTTCCTGTACTTTTCGTATACACTCTTAAAACAAGATTGAAATCCACTCATATAGGATAATTTCATTTTCGACACTGTGACATTAGTGCATTTTCGACTGGAAAGGAGTGAAAATTGACTATGACTGAGTTAAATTCACTCGTTTGTTTTAAGAGTGTAGCTATTGTATTAAAAGATCGCATTAAGTAAAAAAATATATTCAAATACCGCTATGTATAATATGACATTGGTCACGTTTTGTCTGAATCCAAATTCCATAAGTTGGTCTTGTCTCCAAGTGTTGGCCACGGTTAAAAATTGCGAGGCCGTCAATGGCCTTCGTGTAGCTGTAGTGCGACGTTACTTCAACGCAGACGACATAGGTGGTCTGTAACTAGAACGAAGGTCCAAATTGGTCAAACCGACCTGACGTCTTTAATTAAATTCAGATTCGTTTATTAAGATTTTTAAAATAACTACTTTTTTAATGATAATCAAAGGTTAATTTCCTTCATTGTTTCTTACATCTCATGCTTTTTATGTAATTAAGACTCAAATATATATTTATTTTAATTTGTGTCATTTTATGTTCTGATCGCTAATATGTATGAATAGCCTGAGGATTTACGTTTTTTTTTTTTTGTTTGATAAAAAAAGTATTTTGAGCAAAAGCATTGCCGTGATTTTGTAAGTGACCTTTGTTTGTCAGCGTTTCCAGGAAATTGGGACACTTTGGAATTTAAACTATTTCAATGTCTTTTTCATGCTTTGCATTAATAAATAAACTAGAATTTATTTTATTTTTTTTATTATCACACATCACGTTTTGATGTCCATTTCAAGATATATTTTTTTTGTTATTTAATTTAAAATTTATACTAGGTTCTTAATTTTTTTTTGTCTCCTTATGATTGGCAATATACGTAGTATATATATTTACTTTCCAAAATAAGTAAGATCGAGAATTTTCTCCATAAAAATTAACCATAGTTTGTTTTAGATTGATTTTGGCTGGTCGGCCCGTGCAGCTACTTTAGCGATGCCCGGACCCGAACCTGGGACCTTTCGCATGCTAGGCGAGTGCCTAACCGACCGGGCTCCCCAGCCCCTGTTTTTTAAAGAATCAATTTCTTTATTCGGTATTCAATTTGATATAAAAATCACCAGCCAGGGCCGTCTTAAACTGGGCTGGGGCCCCTGGGCACAATAATTTGAGGCCCTTTTGCAAGGGCGTACCCACCATAGGGCAGAGGGGGGCAGCTGCCCCTCCCTAGAAAGGGTGAAGTGGGCCCATGGACCTGATTGTCCAATGGGGGCCCCTGTATACATTATATGGATGCATTTTTTAAAAATTTGATTCAATCCAATTGTTCTTAATGAGGCCAAGGGGGCCCACTTTCCTTCTCTAGAGGCCCCTGTATATAATATATATTAGGGGCTTATATAACAGTATA
The DNA here is from genome assembly GCA_023701765.1 of Hylyphantes graminicola. NCBI lineage: Eukaryota > Metazoa > Arthropoda > Arachnida > Araneae > Linyphiidae > Hylyphantes > Hylyphantes graminicola. The sequence continues at coordinate 55,228,240 of CM043118.1, read as the reverse complement.
TAATCTTAAATAACAGGGGCCTGCAAATATTCTTCAAATTGAGGCCCATATGTTACCGATTGGTCCTCAGCTGGCCTCTGAGGGTCCAGTAGACCCAATATCTTACGCATAAACAAATTTAAATATTTTTTTCAAATCGGGGCCTATTTGTTACCAATTGGACACACTTGTCCCTGAAGCCCCCGATTAATGTATATTATGTACAAAAGGGGCTTACTATTTATTATCCAATACCCTTCTTAATAAAAATGGTAAAGCAATAGATGATAGCACATATTTTTTTTATTTGGCAGGTCCCTTTGATAAGTTAGGTAAATTAACATGGGCTAGATAGAACCATCCAACCTCTCTTAAGTATTAGTAATAAGTTAGTAGTTAATTAGTATGAGTTAGCGATGGGGGGGGGGGGGGAGGCATCAAAATAATATTTCCTGTAGAAGGGGCCCATCCAAAATCAAGAAAATAGGGGCCCCTAGTGTAACCTGCCCCTCCCTACATCAGATCCTGGGTACGCCCTTGCCCTTTTGGAAAGTAAAAAAAGTGAATTACAATAAAAAAATTTTACTGAGTATGACCATTTATTTTAGGTAATCAATTATTACCATTATGAAAAGCATTAATAGCATTGGCGCTTGCAGAAAATCTAGTTTCTGAAGGAGACTTCAGGACTCTATTTGCACCTAAATGCTCTGTCAAAACTTTCCATCGTTTTGTCGGAGCTGAGAAAAATTTTTACAATTCAACCATAAACAATGTTGACATTTATGTTGGTTCTTGTTTCGACAGTACAGCTTGACTTTGGAATCCGAGTGATTGCGTGAGTGATCGCTAAATGGCGTACTTAGTAAATTAGGTAGGATACGTTTGGAAATATTATTAATTAATCAAGGAATAGGGGCAGTCATCGATATAATGGCGTAGTATATGCCTTGTAAATACCTTCTGATAAGATAACAGATTTGTGAAAAAAGTGTAATGTGCCCGACAAATATGTTTTGAGAATAAATGTGCGAGAGAAATTGTCGGTCCTTCGGGGCCCCCTGAGAATGGGGGCCCTGGGCACGGGCCCCGTGTGCCCTTATGGTAAAGACGGCATTGTCACCAGCACGGAAACCTATGTTTCATTCTAAATAGGCAACAGTTTCCAACATGCAACTTCATGAAAACTTCTTCAAAGCAGTCTAATAAATATTCCAGCTTGTACAAGTACATCAAAACAACCTTATTTAATACCATCCAATCAAACAGTAAGTATACCACCACACAATGAATGGACAACAGCCCTTTTGAACCTTACGTCGATGACCCTGCGGCTTCCGTTATCGGACACCGACACTTATTGTTCTATCAAAGGACAGACATTTCAAGTGGTCGTTTTTAGAATATCTATATGGAAAACGGGTTTATGTCCTCAGGGAAGTTTTCCCTCAACGCATCTTCTTACATTAAAATATTTACAGAAAAGAGTTCGGTGGAAAATTCTCTTGTGGACGTTATCCATTTGGCGACTTATTTTGTTATATGTATCGAATCGAGTGGGCGGATTTGGTTCCTTTGTTATGGTGGTTATGGCTTTGTTTCGATAAGGTTACGTTGTCAGGGCAAGAATTGTTGTAAGTTCCAAATTTGGATTCTTGCATGGTGGTCTTATTCATGTTTCAGTTTATGTTCCTTAAAGCCTTGAGGGGTGTATAGAAATTTGATCTTGACATTGAATAGATTGTTTCTGAGGATGTCATATTTTTGTATAAGTTATTACACCAGTTATGTTTTCAATAGCTTTTTTTATTAGAACCTTTGCGGGAGAGGGAAACTTATGCTCAGGGTTACAGCTTGTGTGATCAGTGATCACTGATCATTGAAAAAAATGATAACATTTATTTTTAAAATTCAATTATTTTTTTTATGTGTTCTCATTTCACCTTTCATTTATTTTTAAATTATTAAAACATCTATAAAAATAAAATTCAAAGTTCTGACTGACTCACTGACTGACAAACTACTTGAGGTACAGCTACCAAATTTTAGGAAAATATTCTTATTATATTGCAGGCGTCATTTTTAAGAAGCTATTTTTCGAAGAATCGATGATTTAAGAAGCGATATTCATTACATTTTGGGCATTTTTGGGTGATGAAAGGCAAATAGAAACTGGCGATTATATCATAGCTATTCTGACAATTTTAATAGGGCCAATGTGGGAAAGCCCTCTAACTCTTGGAAGGACTTGAGTACAATTGGACTTTTAAAAAAATTAATGCTGATATTAGAATTTAAGGAAATTATAATATACTGATGGTGTGCTGACCAGTGGAGAGGGGATCAGTTGGTATAAAATAAAAGTTTACATAAAAAAAGCAATCCCCGTTTTGTAAGATTTCACCCATGCAACGCTGGGTTTATAAAGGTAGTATCTATATAATATATTTTATTAAGACAAATTAGATTTTATTTTGTAATATATCTGTATATAAACAAACATTTTGTGAAGTTCAGTTAACTTTGTGTGTTTGAAAATTTTCCTATGAGTTAGCATTTAGCAAAAAATAAAAAACGAAGTTTTTTTTTTTTACCATGGCTTAAGACAGTGGCCTGAAATAGAACTCGTGTTACATTAAAAACCTAAGTTACATTGAGTATGTGTTGTGGAGTTTTTTGAAAAAATAAACAATGAGCATTTGACATAGAAAAAATATTTATAATGTATCTTTTTGGATTCAAAAAGCTTTTAATTGTAAATTTCCAAATCAAGTACTTGCTGCCAAATAAGTGTTTTTTTAGTGACTAGTATGTAGTTTTATTTAATTTTAATTAGATAAATAGTTTTAATAGCTTTGTTAATACTTTTAAATTGTTCAATAATTACTAATTTTATTTCTAATTGTTAATTATTAAAACCCTTCACTAACTATACATTGCTTATTATTGGATATGAATCAATCACTATCAAACTACTTCTAACCTCTTCCTACTCTTTCAGGTTATCGCCTTCATCTGCGGCCTAATCGTGATCCTCCTCATGATTTTGTGCCTAGCTTCATCCAACTGGCTGACAGCTGAGAAGTTTCGACAGGGGCTGTGGGAGCATTGTGTGGACTATGGTGCTGTGCAGCCCTTACCTTTTGATCTGCAAGTCAAGCCTGGGTGCTACCCTGCAAGGAGTGCTCGTAAGTTTATATTTTCCCCTGGCCTGTGAAGCCCATCAGGCAATGGATGTTTTACAGCCTTGAGCTTGATGTTTTATTTCTAGAAAGCAGGGCTGGATTAAAAGATTTGCCGCTTGTAGGCTACAATCGTTTTGCCGCCAGATATAGTTTCCTTGACTATATTTGTTTCTTTCTACATATTAGATTCGTCTATGTACACTCTAAATCAAATGAGAAAAAATAGGTGAATTTTTTTAAAAACTTTTAATATTTGTCTTTTAACTTCCAAATCAGGGAGAGAAAGTGCAATGGCTCTTGCAGCTACCATGTTTACTACTAAATATTAGTACTATATATGCGTTTACGATTTACACATTAATGTAAATTATTTGTTTTCTTTTTTAAGAATGTTAGTATCTTTAATAATTTCTTATGCTGAACGCCGCTTTAATTGTTTGCAAAATTTGTTGCCCCCACAAATTTGACTTTCATTTTTTCAAGAGACTTTCTGACAAATTGGTCAGCAACCAACTAAAGCTAATTTTAAATACTCCAATTTAGATTTTTAACAATCTTTTCCCCCCTATAGCTTATATCCAGGGCGCTGCAGCACTTTGTGTGATCACTCTTCTGCTAGATATCCTGGCCACAGTACTCACAGGGTTTGGGCTATGCAGCAAAGAGCCAGACAAGAAATACACCTTGTACAGATTTGCCCTCTATGTGATGGTGGGGGCATGTAAGTATACATTTCCTTGGTTTATGTGATTTAAATTATAAGTTTGTATTAAGAAATAAATAAAAAATTTGGATGTCTCCATCGAAAAGATTTCTTTCATTACTGCCAATTTAGTTATAAAATTTTTGCTCAGATGTTAGAATTGCAAACTGTAGATGTATATTGCAAGTGTAGTAAAAAACGAGGAAAACTGTAAGGTTATTTATATTATATAATTTCTAAAACTTTGTAATACGTCGGTGAAATCAGTTTGAACATTTGATTCATTTCTTCTGGAACAAGTTTATTTAAGGAAGGTTAATTTCTTAGGCCTGGATGCTTTGTGGTAGCTCTTGTTCATACTACCATGTCCAGCCCATAGCTTCAGGATTTGAGTCCTGGATGGTTGTATAAAATAAGTCAAGCAAGTTTTGGAAATAAACTTTGGGGCTTTTATGTCAGACTAACCAACTAGTTAGAACTTTTTGTTGCAATGCAACTTTTTGCTCCTGGTTTCTGACTACAATGAAAAAGTCTTACCTCAATTTTTAACTTGATTTTTGTCATAAGTATAGTGAAGCTTTTTTACACAATTTTTATTGAATACAATTTTCAGATTAAGTGTTTAAGGTCAATATTTAAATAAAAATTTCAATATTTTCGACTTGACAGAAGGTGTCAATTGTGTTTCTATATTTAGATAAGAAATTAGTATAATGTTTTAAAACTTGAATATTTCTTTGGCCAACCTGATAAGAATATTAAATATTTTATCAGTTTTCATATAAGCGAGGATTAAAAAAAATAATCAAGTGAGGATTACAAAATAAATAATTTCTGTAATAAGGTATTTTCATTCAATTATATTTAGATACTATAAATTAGGACTTTCCAAAACATAGAATAAACTTAAATAATTCTCTGTCAAATCTTATATCATTAACAAAAAATGTCTCCTTCCAGTGCTATCTGTCCTGATCGCCCTGGTCATCTACCCAGCCTGTTTCGCCAGCGAAATCGAGCGAAGCAACCGGTCGGTATGGGAGTTCGGCTGGGCGTATGGCGTGGCATGGGGGAGCGCCATCTTTCTGTTTGGCGCCATACTCCTCCTTCTATGCGACAAAGAAACTGAAGAGATATATTACAAAGAGCGCACCATAACGCATGAAAATGGAGATGCGAGAGCATAAATAAGTTTACCTTTTGTCTTATAAAAAAAAAGAGTGTCCTGTACATAGGTTCGGATGTGTGGGGTTGCCAATGACTCAACCCGCGAGGAAGAGATAAGAGTCGTTTTTATTTAGCAATGTTCACAGGCAAGGATGATACCACAGTGAGGTTATGTGGGAAAAGAGCAGGGACGGATTGAAGTATAGGATAGTGTTCATTTGCCATCTAACTTTATATTTTGTTTTTCATTGATACATTTGTTTAATGGGCATAGAATATGGGCCACAAAAGCATAGAATTCAATTTTTTGGAATAAAGTCCATTTAGCTTATATAAAAAATTTATTTTAGCAGTTTACATAATAAATTAAACTTTACTTTTTGAACATATTGAGAAAATGTCCTTTCCACTTTACCTTTTAAGAAGTATTTTTGAAAAAGAGCTGTAAACTAGAAAAACTACTTTTACCCACTAATTCGCCTTGGTTCTAAAACTGATAGTTTATAAAGGCTTCATCTGGCTATTAGGGTTTTTGTGATGTTGTTTTGATTGCAAACTGAACTCTTGCATCGAGAAATGGTTCGACAATTACCAACACATTCCGTCGAATGAATCTTGAACCCTAATAAATGGAAGTGTTAAACCTTCCTTTTTGAAGTAAATGATCCAAAAAGGCGTATCTCTCTGTGGAATTCATTTGTCTGTGAAAATGGCTCTATAGTTGCACTCCTTGGTCAAATTTGTTAGCTGTTATGAATTGGTGTGTGAAACCCTAGGCACAAGCATGCTAAAAAGCAAAAGGGAATTGAACCTGCTTGCATTTTTGCTGGGTATGAGTAGAGTGTACACAGGCTTATTCATATATTAAATATCTTTTTATCTTGACTACCACAAGCATATACTTTAAGTCTTTTAACCATTGATCTTAATGATTGGTAACATGACCAAGAATTGATTGGGGTTCTACGATGCCCGTCGCCAATAGCCCTCGTGTAGCTCTAGTGCGACGATAATTTAAACTAAACATGACCAAAAACGTTTAAAGTTCATCATGTGATGCTGTTCGTGGTACCCGCAGGAGGGAAATTTTTATTTGACACACTAGCGTAAAGTTAAGTGAAATATTTTACAAGTTTTAAGTTTTGACAATCATTGAAGAACACAAAAAAATTGGTGCACATATCTAAATGTATATTGAAATGTCAATTTGGTGTGTAAGCCCGTGTACTGATGTTGAAGAAAGCTATGATGTGATTTGTAGAATATATTTAAACAATGTCTTAACGGAAAGGCAAACTGAGTTAAATTTTGAAAATTTTATAAATTGATATTCCCCCAGAAAAAAGATTTTTTTACCAGAATCTGGTATAATAGTTATTAATTTTATCGAGTCTTATTGTAAAGTAATTTACATAATAAGTTTCTGTGTAATGTTAATTTGCGTTGAATTTGTTTAATTATTAATGAATTAAAGATAAGTTTGTAGCTTATTTTAAATTTTACTATATAATTTGCTTAATATGTCTCTTACCTTTTCCAATCTATTTATTTAAGTATCTTAAATTGAAAATGATCTCCAATAAAATTATACAAACCATATCAGTGCATTGCAGATTACTTCTTGTTTCTATCAAATAGTAATACTTTTGTGCTGGAAAGTTTACCCTTTCATCTATTGAACTTTATTGCAACTTTAATGTTTTGTTTTTGTTGTGGAAATAGATTTTTTCATATAATAAATTTGTTTTTTTTAAACAAGTAAGGTTCTTTTTTTGGAGAAATCGTCATAAAATCATTTCCAAACAAAAATATTACAGAAATTCATTATTTATAAAATTGAACTTTTGCTCATTTCTAGAAGTTTACTGCATAAATAACGGAAAAAATGCAGGTCTATCGCCCAGAAACCCCAAAAATTGAAATACTCATTTGAAATTAAAACTGTGCTTTGGCAGAATATAGTTGAATTTCAAGCCATTATTTCAATCTTTACAGAATATAATTTTGTGATCTCTTTATTGAAAATAACTATTGATATTAATACTGAATATGGGTAAAAAGTTATTCTTTTATTAATTATCAGTATCTATATGAACAATATCTAACACATTTTCTATTTTATTAAAAAAATATATTGGCAACCCCACCTCTCATGAACATAACTGTTCCGTCATCCATCCAGGGCAACTTATCGCCCACTCTTGCTGTTGGAAAATATAAATGTGTTTGAACCTCTTTTTTCCAAACCCAATAATTCATCGAAAATGCTCGCTACCTTTTAACAACCAAACCATCCTTGAAAATGAACATATATGGTGCATAAGTCTTTTTAACACTTGGCCCTCTATTTCTCTCTCTTGGAAGTACAGACAGACGAACAAAAGTTCTGCCATAGGAAATGGAAAGGATTTAAACTGGGCTGTTTTTGGATGTGTTAAAAGTATTTTGATTGTTTTGTTGTATGCATTGATTGCTGGTTTAATGGTATTCCTTTAAAAAATATCTTTTTAAAACATTAATTTTAAAATTTTGTTAGTGTTATTGATTGATGAATCACTATGACACTTTAACACATATAAGAAGATGCTTTCTGATAGAAAGTAAACTTTTAAAAGTTTTTTTTAAAAATGAATGAGTTTTAATGGAAATTTAAATACATTAAATTTTAATTCTAATACTGCTTCTAAGTCGAATACTTTGAGTTGCTAATGCAAAACATTTGAATTAAAAAAAAATGTGATGCTATGTATGCAAACTATTATTTATTATGCAACCTTTGCCTAAAAAGTTATTTAAATAGTTCTGTGAACAAGTTGTTTAAGTTGAAAAATGTTTAATCGTCCATTAAATGTTTTCGTTGACTTAACCTTTATGGGATGAATAAAATTTTGTATCTAGAAAATTAACCATTTGAGATTATTTTTTGAGATTCACATTTCATGTATTGTATCAAATTTTGTTTCATGTCTCAAAATTGCATTGTTTCTTGGCATATTAAGTTTGGTTTTGAATGAAATGTTTGTTAATTTTAAGTTTTTATCCTTTTATTTTGCATTATATGTGTTATTTCACTCAAATGTTATTTCACGTTGTTGAAAATTGTTGGTTTATGATTGCATAAATTAAACTACAGAGTTCTGTTTCGTTTTATGAATTTGATTGAAATTATTTATTGGGTTATGTATTGTAATGTGATTTATATAATATCGATAAGTGTATTTTAAAATACTTCCCACTACAATTTTGTTTTAAGAACATTTAAGGCATTAACGTAACTTCTAATGTGATATAATCTATGCAGCTGTTTTAGAAAAACTAATTATTTATTGAACAATTCTGAAATGTAAATTTTCTTCATTTTACTGCCTACTTTAGCTATAATATTTTAGTATCCATATTTGTTTGTTTCAAAAGGTAGTTACTTACCCATATTAATGGATCCACAATAAATGTGTTTAGTTAAAAATAGATCTAAGGGCAATTCCACAGTATCAAAAATTTAAATATTTATAGATTGTTTTAAGTAATTTTTGGAAGATTTAACCATGTTTGAAGTGTTATAAATTTCGTAAATGGAATTTCTTCTCTATAAGAATGTCTCAAAAATTTTTAACTATAAAAAAAGATTTACTCGGTGTGTCGCAGCTAAAGCATTTTTTCCGAAATACTTGATGTAGTTTATGACACTTCAGGCATAGTAAGTCTTAAAAAAAATCAATCAATCCTAAGTCATTTTAATTTCAGCAATTTTTAGTTTAAAATTGGATGCTTTGACTCCACATTTTTTTATGTCGAACACCATGACATTGTCCCTTTGGTAAAATAATTTATGAAATCTTAACTTTTGAAAACTTTTAACTTGGAGAACTTGTATCGGAAATTATGAGGTTTTGGTGTGTCGTATTATGAGCCGGCGTGTTGAGAATATGAGCTGTCTTATCCTTAGCCACAATTCTGGTGCCTTGTAATGTGTATTAAGTACTCACGTTTTTGTATTTTTAAGCCATTGTTTACTCTGCATTTTGTACACGGTGATGAACGGTTTCATCTTTCCTTAAACTTAACCTGAACTGATGAATTTGTATTAGTTGGTCGCAGGACCTCCACTTGAAAACTATTTAAATGTGCTTTTATTTATATCAAAAATTACTGTTTGACTAATGCAGTTGAACTAGATTGCAGCTTTTTTTTTAGGACCATGGCTAAGCGAGTGGTGTTATGTAAGATTTCAAAACTGAAAGTCTGTTATTGTTTTTTTAAAGGAACTTTTTAGCTGTTTTAAAATTTTTAAAAAAAATAGACATTGAACACAAATTCTTTTTATTGAAAATTTATATTACTTTATAAGTCACAGGAGTAAGAAGTAAACATAAAAAAAGCCAAAATTGGTGATGTTTGCTTGTGTAAAAGTGCCACATTTCAATAAATACTTTCTCGGGATAGACCCACCTCTTTTATGCCACGATAAATTTACATCATTTCGAAGCTCTTAATCCATAGACCCTATTTTTACGACACTATTATCTGGTTTGATAGTGGAGGTTCTGTATATTAGACTTGTAATGTACAATTTTTTTTAATTAGTTAAAATTTGCTGACTTTTAAAACTTAGGCGCATAATTATCAATGATATATTAGCAAATCTTTCATGTTGTCCTGTACATGTTTATCAAGATCAACGAAAAAGTACTCCCTCGCTATGACAACTGTACTTAAGCCTTCACCCATTAGTGTTGTACATTGTTGATAATGATTTATATGTGTAGGTTATAGGTAAACTTCTGGCTTTGGCAGTTTGTAAACAAAATTGTGATTGACGGTAGCATGCAAATCTATGCAAAGAGTTAATACCATTCACTGTGACATGTTTTGCCTTCAAAAATATACTTAAATATGTTCATAAAACATAATTTTATTAGTAAACTATTAAATAATGGTTTTATTAAAAAAATATTGGAGGTTTCCAAAGGTTTTTCTTTTGCAACTGATTGGGTTCTTCCCGAAAAACAAATACTTATCAGGGAGTCTACCGGTCAAGAAAAAGTGATGAAATCAAAAAACGGTAAAAAAAGTCAGAAAATTGGAGCAAAGGTCATGAAAATTTAAAAAAATTTCAAAAAAGAAAATTTTCTCCAGATTTTATATTGTTAGTATTTTCTAGTCCTTAATTTTTCTGGGAAAGTCTGTTAAAATTTGTTTCCCTAATAAGTGTATGATGCAACAGCGGCTTGAATTTGCTCTGTATTGCATCAAGTATTATATTATGGTTTGTCTTTGTAATTGTTTCTTTAACAGATTCATCATTTAAACAATTGTAAAAGTTTCTGAAAAAGGTAAAGAAATGTTCTAAAGAAGGTCAAGAAATTAGATTTGATAAATCTGGTAGACACCCTGCTTGGTGAAATTTTTCCTTGCTGCATGGTCAATTTTTGACTGGTAGTACCATGTTTAAGCAGTATCCCTATCTCACAGTTGAAGACTTCAATGGGTACTAGGGCTTCAAAACTTTGGAAATCTCCAATGTAACATCTGTGCTAGAGTGGCTCTTTAAGACTGGCTAGCATAAATATAAACCCAATGCCAAGAAAAGTTTTTTCAGTCTTAAAAGGATAATAAACATGTTTCTAGTTAAAACTATAGATGAAGCAATAAATTGTCCTTATGATATGCTAATTGATTTAAAAATGTCTAAGAATAATGACGTCAAAATTGTTAAATTTATATTGTCCCATTGGTTTTTTCTTTCAAGCAGCGTGAAACTGAAATTCGCCTACTAAATTGAAAAACTCATTTAAATAATTTTATTTTAAACTTGTTGAACTGTTTCTAGTTTACTTTGTAATCACCAATGAAATCTGAATATGTTATGCTCAAAGAAATGAACAAAATAGTAAATTTAACTTGAAGTGAAAAGAGGTAAAATATAAGGTTTTTTTTCTTATAGTCAGCCAATTAGACCTATCATTTAAAAAAAATTCATATGTAAAATAAGTTATATTGAGTGTAAGATGGCAAATAATTGTAATTAGGCTGTTAAGACTATGCTCTGCGGCAAATTCAATTAAAATGCCACCATGATAATTGGTAGTGTGTTGTAATTAAACATCAAAATCAAAGTACAGTAGACTCCCACTTAACCGGCCTCTGCTTAACCGGATCTCCGCTTTAACCGGGCTGAAAATTTCCACCCTTAAAATGTTAAAAATAGCTGAAATTACAAGTTTTTGGTTATTTCAATCGGTTTTCAGTGTCGCACAGGTTTCAAACGCGTGGTTTGTTCGGGAGAATGGGGGGGGGGGGGCACTTTTTGGCATTGGAAGGCTGTGGGGATCGACTGTCAAATTTCCAAACTTCGACAAAAAAAAGATCAGATTTTTTTAAAGGTATGTAATCAAATATGCAAAATACTAATAATAATATATAAAATAACCTGAAAAATAACATCTTATCTCAATTGTACATGTATTTCATGAGGCAAATATCATCAATAAACAGAAGTGCAATCAAATAAACATCTAAATTTCAATTTATTTAGTTTCTCCGGTTTAACCGGATTTTCGTTTAACCGGCTTACCATCAGTCCCGTTTAAGCCGGTTAAGAGGGAGTCTACTGTATATATTATAAAAAGTTAAATTAAATTTGCACTGTTCAGTCCTTTTATATGGCAGTGCTAGTTGTTCTGTTTTACCTAATTTGGTTAAGGACTGACACCGTGTCAATTCCAATGGGTATGTTTCATGTTGTGGGTGGCAACAGTTTCAGTGGTATAGTTTTCATTCTCGGTCCTTCTAGAATTGCATTTGTTTTTAACGATACACTATTTTATCACCTTACTGATACAAATGTTACGTATTAAGTTTGCTTTTAGCAGGACTAAAGCTCTTCTCTATTTGAGAATCGTGTGAAATTGTCATCCCAAAATTTCGCTTCATTTCTCATCATAAGACAGATTATCTTCTAACCAAAGTTTTCCAACTCTATAAGGGGCTGGGGAGCCCAGTCGGTTAGGCACTCGCCTAGCATGCAAAAGGTCCCAGGTTCAGGTCCGGGCATTGACAAAATAATTGCCTATCTATAAACAGCCCATGCTGCCAAAAAATGTCCGAATAATACCCCGTGTAAGGGAGCCTATTCAGGTGTCGGCTCGTCACTTGACTGTGGTTCTAAAATACAACGCCTGGTCAATAGCTCTTGTGTAGCTCTAGTGTGACAATAATTCAAACCTAACCCTAACCAACTGTATGAAGTTTTGGTAAAGCTTTGCAAACTTAATTAAACTCAACTTAAAACTGAGAAAGTTTAATAAATATCAGTAGTGAAAACAAGTTGTATATAAAGAACTCTAAAATAGAACATAACCAATGAAATTGCAGGAGAGCCAAAAATGAAAACAGGAAACGTCACATCAGGTGAAACAACCCCATTGTAAAATAAACTCATTACAACCCCTTTTCCTTGAACAACTTTTTCCAATGGGGAACATTCATGTGATGTCTTGCGGTTTGTTATCCTACACCTCTCGAAACATGTGCTTATGTTATCCTATACAGCTTTCGAACCACATGCTAGTGTTTTCCTACTGCTCTAACCTGTCTAACCGCTTTTTTTACCACAGCGATTTGGAATTAAAGCTCAGGTTTATATGGCCGTGAATGTCCCCCATTCATGTTGCTGCAGGGCATAGAAGCGATTGTAGAAACTATTCACAGCAACCATGGTGTTCCTTTCTAAGTGAGCGATAACAATTTAAAAGAAATCCCTCCAGTTTTCGCATAGTGTGTACGTACCCTATATTTTCCAAGAGATTTGTGTTGTAAATACTAGTTGAACTGTCCTCAGAGAAATTATATATCATAGAAAAAGTGTGTGTTGTGTAAATAAGATTGTTTGCTTGTCCCTATATATGAAAAAAAAGTTGCTTGAGGTTTAGCTAAGGGTTCCTAACTTTTTGAATTGGAGAATTTTTTTAATGTTTTATGCATTGGAGGATAGCATAAAAAATTATATTTTTATTTAAAGTGGTTATGGATATATATTTGTGGAGGGTCAAAAATCCACTCAAAAGTCATATAATGAGATTTGGTTCAAAAGTCAATTTAATGCATGATATTATTAGTTAAATTGACTTCTTTCAATTGAAAAAATTCTTCTTCAGTATATATCTTTTAGCTTATGTACAAAAAAAAAATTCTTTTTACTATTTTTACATATGAACTTTCCTTTGTACTTTCTCACTATCTCTCTGTATATGCAATCAAATGTACTTAAAAATCAATTTAATAAACTATTCATGTTGTACTTTAGTAAAAAAAGAGCAAAAGTGATCAATATGGAATGTATATTTTTCTCCTATTGAATAATGTTCATTTTAAGTAAAATTGATGTTACTTGTACATACTTTGGTTATTCTTATCTGAATATTTGTGTATAATTTTAATTCAAATCTCTCTATTTCTGTACATTGATTGAAAAAGAGATAATATCCTCTGTTGTAATACATGATCATTTTTTTAAACAATTTTTACAGATCGTTGACAATGTAAATCAATGAAATGAAAAATTAACTCTATGATCCTGCAAAGTTAGGAACCTTACTTCTAAGTATCCCCTTGCTTTTACTTAATCGTGCTATTATTTATTTTGAGATTTATTTGACGCTCCTAGTGCAAAAGGAATGTTTTTGCAGCTGTAACGAATTTTGAAACGGGTTAGAAGTTGCTATAGTGTGATGTATAGTATGTGTTTTAAAGGAAATTTATATTATTTTAAAGAGAAGATATATATCCGAATGTTATTACAAACGGCAAGACTCAGAAAAGGTTTTAATATTCTTTCGGTGGTCAACAGAGAAGTAATTTCTGTAAGATTCATTTTATAATTATAGGGTCCTTTTTAAGTATAGTTTTCAGCACATGATATATTAGATAATTTTTAATTTTAAATTATTTTATGCAACTGGACTGCTTTTAGAATAAAAAAAAATCTTTTAGATAAAGAAGGATTAGTGTATAATTTTGATACAGCTATGATATATTGGCCAGTGTGTTCATTGGCACATTTAGACAGCCTGGTAATTCTACATATGGTTACTATACCAATCGAATTGTATGAAACATGAAGTATTTTACCACATTTGGGTATTTTCGATGCTTGACAACATTACTCCAATTTGAGACTGGCCATTATATTATAGCCGTTCTATAATTTTTTACTTGAAGGTTTTTTTATTAGGATTACTTATCACAAAAACTACTCTTTGTTAAAATTTAGCTTAACTTTTCAACTTAGACACTGTCACGCTAGTATTAAGAATGTTTTCCCTTTTTTCTGTTCATTGCTTAACATTTAAAAGTTATTCTGCAATGTGACCACCTGAAACAAGACAACTTTTAAAAATATTCCTCCTACTGAAAGTTCAAATCTTTATAATAAAAAGTTCTTTATAAAACTCAATGTTGCATGCGAAATCATTAAGATTGGGACTTTGAAACTGCTCAACAGTTTTGAAATGCAAATCATTATGATCAAATCACTTTTCAGTTATTACGAGCTAAAATCATCGGACATTTCTTGCGATTTCCTCTTTAACGATTTTCAATTAACAAACCAGCAGGTCCTGTAGTCTCTTGCCTATTTCCCAAAATAATCAAAATCAATTTATCAATCAATTTTGTTGTTTTTTTTCGAGTGCTTTTCTCTATCATGTTGCTCTAGAACAAGGCACTTGCGTCATAGACTTGAACAAGAGAGTGTGGTAGTGGTGCTGCCTTCTACCATGCCGCATGAGGAAGCAATAAACTCTTCAGCGTTGTGGTTGAAGGTGGCTCATACCACTGCATCACTTCAGGGACTTTCAGGGTTACCACAGTCCTTGAAAAGTGTTTAAAAAAGCCATTGATTTTTCCAGGTCTTGAAAGTGCTTGAAATACAGTATCAATCTTGAAAAGTCTTTAATTTTTTGGGCTTAAAAATTCTTAATTCAAGTTCACATTTTGGGTAATTATTTTTAAGGTATAATTTTAAAGGTCTTTTTCACTTGAATTTTTTAAGGTTCTTGATCTCTCTCTCAAAATAAAGAGGATTTTATTTTTAATATTGACAAATGCGAGTTTATTTTAAGCATTTAGTTAGCAAAACTAATGAATTTTTAAAAACTATCTTGAAATTTAGGTGTTGCCTGTTCGAATATACAGTCCTTGAAAAAGGAGAAATATATCCTTGAAAAGTCCTTAAATAAGTCCTTTATTTTTTTTGTTACCAAAAAAATGTGGCAACCCTGAATTTTAGGCATTGAAAATGATTCAAGCCCTAGCCCCCATAATACTCTTCATGCTACAGACAAATCAATGAACTTTTCATTGATGGGTAAAATAAACTGTTGAGTGGTTAAACCAATTTTGCATGTCTTTTACAAACTTAATAATATAATAACAAAAAACATTGATAATAAGTGGCTTTTCTCAGCTCAAATGTCCCACACTCAAAGTGTTACAAATGCGAGGAACAATATTCTGAATGTGAACCCCTCTCGCTTTTAACCAGGCAATAAGTGTTTCGATTTCTATACATGATTATTTTGCATTTTTCTTGTAACTCTCTCCTTTCTATACATTCTTTGTGAATAAAAATTATTCTGTATAGAAAAGATGTGTGTGTTTATTTGATGGCTCTTGTTTTCTTGAAAAGGCTTATTTTCGTTGTGATATCCAACTCAGAGTTTTATTTAGACAATTTCGCATTTTTTGTTAAAATTTGAGAAATAAAGGTGTGCTCGAATATGTATACAGTCAAACCCCCGTTAACCCAAACTCGCTTAACACAAAATTTTGCTTAGGATGAACTGAAAATAGTCCCCAGTCTATAAATCTGAAATTCAGAATTTGACTTTTTTCTTAGTAATTCGAAAAACAAATTACGTAAACAAAACTCTACAAAAAGACAAACGAACACTAAAAGAAAAAAAAAATTGTCTTCTACTTCTGAGAAACTCACTATCTCCCATGATTCTTCAATTTTTGTCAGTTTAAATTCAATTCCAAATGAACTTTGTTAATTGAATTACTAATTGTGCATGTATTATTAGTGTATTACATTAAAAATTATAATCATTTTTAGATGTTATTTTTTAAAAAAATTATTTCACTGGGTTCAATGTAAAGGAAATTCCTGACGGTAAATACAAAATGTTTCGATGTCCCCTTTGAGTTCATGTTAACGAAGTTCGACTGTATAGATAATTTAACATATTAAAAAATATACAATTCAGTTACAAGTATGTACTCGTTATAATTAAAACGAGAAAATCTATTTAATATTTAAATTTAAGGAAAATAATTTTTTTAGGGGGGTGGGTGTTGGATCTCAATGGTTAGAACCATTGACAGGTTTTTTGAGATTATCCCCAATAAAAAGCATAACTCTTGAACAGTTAAAGACAGTGATCGAAGTGTGGGATGACATGACTTCCCCCCTATTCAAGAAAGTGGACGTGCGTCTCTCTACTTTTGGGTGATGAGCCGACACTCGAGTAGGCACCCGAAGCAATTTTAAAGGGAGATGATGTTTGTATATGTACTTTTATTATTAATTAAAAAGTTATGCAAGATTTCTATGTGCGTTCTAAAGCTCCCTTCAAATTCATTCCTAAATACACTTATGCAACACTCAGATTAAAATAGAACGAGAAGTTGTACAATAAATAATAGGAAGTTAGCCCAAATGATACCTTCTTATGGTCATGTTAGTTGGAATTATCAAAAGCTACCTACATGAAAGCTATTGGAACCACAGTTAAGTGACGAGCTGACATCTCAGTAGGCATTAAGCACAACTTTTAATTGAGATATAGGGGCTTTGGAACATATTTTAAGATGCACTACCTCTACACGACACAGGTATTATTTGTCGGACTTTTTGGCTGCCCAGGCCGTTTATAGGTTGGCAGTAATTTTGCATAACCATTTTTGTAGTAATAAGCTACACATTAACAAAAAAAGTTTCGATTTTCCTTTTTATCACAACTGAAAATACATGAAAACAATTATAATCCCTTTAAGACAAATGTAACTTAATTATTCAATAACTTGATTTTCCACTCATTATATATTTAGTAATTCCTTCAATTCGTAAAGTATGTAAAGTACAAAAATACTTAATCACCTACAATCCCCCTCTTAAAAATATCTTGATAATAACTCACAAATCCTGTTTTTTTTTTTTTTTTTTGAAACGCAAGATTACATGCTAACTCTCACCTGCAAGGCAAGCAATTAAAGCAAGCCTAGTAAAATCTTCAGGCCTTGCAAAAAAATTTTACTTTGTCCCTAGGGAAAAAAGGGACTTTTTTCTTCAAAAAAGGGACTTTTAGGGATCAACAATTTTAAGGATATTTTAAAACAAAGATACAAGTATAATTTTTCCCATTATAGATATTATGCAACAGTAATGTTATATTAATTTAAAAATTTTAATCTCATAACTTCTAAATGTAAAATATTTCCTAATTAAGTAAAATCAAATATTCATCCTTCACATAAAATAATAATTAAGTAAAACAACACTAAGTTTGCTGAATAGAACTAAAAACTATTTTGATCAAAATATGGGCAAAAAAAAAAAAAAACAGAGGTTATCTTACTTTTATTGCTTGCTAAATCTGAATGTTAAGGTTCTAGGGATTTTATTTAGAAAAAAAAATTGTGACAAGGTGTCCAGCAAAATTGCTAGTAAAAATTCAAGCATATTTCAAGGCATATTTTCAATTTTTTCAAGGGCTCTCGCATAACCAATTATAATAGTACATTTTCAAATTTGTACTTGAAAATTATTGGTTAATTAACAAAAGTTACTATGCAATAATTTAATTAAATCAACCTATATTTTATACTTTAATGGGCTTACCATCAAAATTATTAGCATTTAAAAAAAAAACCCAAAGCAGGGTGGGTTTTTTGTAGGCTAAAAGTAAGCTAATATTTAAAGTCACAATCTTCAATTTGACACAATACCACATAACACAAGATTATGTGATACTTTTAAGAATGTTAATTTTTTTAATATTTCATTTATTATAATTCTAACTTTAAGTTAATATTTGACATCTGTTAGCTTAATGAATTATTTCCTTAAGTTTTAACATGAAAAGACAGAAATGAACATTTTGATAGATGGAAAACCTTCTAAAACTGGTGAATCATGAGCCTTTCAAAATAGGTAAATTGAAATTTTTTGAAAAATAATGATTAAAAAAAATCTCAAAGATCCGCGGTAAATCCCGAGTTTCAGGGGAGTCTGGAAAATTTCATATTCTCGGAAGTCGTTGAATTGCGATGCTTTCGAAATCAGTAAATCTCCTAAAAGTTTTCAAGTCATGAACTTTGAAAATCGGCGTTTCGCTAACCATTTTAGAACAAAAAAAAATCTCTAAAAACCCTGAATATCGGTTATTAAAAATTGCAATCAACGACTTCTTGAAATTCCATAAATTAAGAACTTAAAATACTCAAAACTAAAAAATCAGTGAACTAGCGAATTTTCGGAAATTAGCTAACACAGTACAGAACCGCACTCAGAATCCCCCCCAGACACTTTTAAATTTCGGCGATATTCCTATTTTAAAAAAATTGAACCTGTCTAAAATCAAAAACCCCAAACCCCAGTATAGTCCGAAGTAAAAGAAAGCCGAAAAAAGCTTGAAAATATGAACAAAAAATCAATCTGTTCTTGCGATAACAAGGTCAACACCGAAAACTTGATCAAAGAAAAATATTCTGGTTGGACCGATTTGCCTGAACCGGAGCTACAAAAGTAACGAAGCGCTATTCCGATAACGCATCAGCGGCAAATAAACTGTCAATCATTAAGTGGAAATGTGACTGTATCAGTGAATTTCGTGAAAATTACTAAAGCAAAATAAGTAAATCAGGTTAGGTTTTGAATATCGTCGCACTAGAGCTACACAAGGGCTATTGGCGACAAGCGTAATATTTTAGAACCAACCAAACTAAACACGGAAATCGACAATCTTTGGAAATTAGCAAAAAAATTGCGCACCTTAAAACCTACGTAACAAAAAACTTAAATTCTGGCGGAATTCAAAATCTTAAAAAAAAAAAGGACAAATCGGGCAACTTTAAAGGAATCGGAAATTTCACAGAAAAGTCGAGAACTCTTGAAAATCAGCAAGTCTCAATTTAAAAATGGGGGATTTTTTAATCAGCCGATTACTTAACCTTGCAACGGTGCAAAAAGTTCATATAAAACTAAAAAATTCGAAAATTGCAGTAAGTGGCGAAATTTCCCAGCACATATAAATTTTTTTTCAACAATTCCAACCATTAATCTCGATTTTCCGGGAGCTAAAAAAAATTCAAGTACAATTTTCAACTTTCAAGATTTTCCCGACGGCTAGACACCCTTGTGTGATCAGTCTTTTTTTATCAATTTTGTGCTAATTTGCTTGCCAAGGTTTAGCGATAAAGTTATAAATGCGTCGACAAATGAGGTAACTTTTTGTAGTGAGCAGGGCTGCGCCATTTTGCCGGAGACAAATATTTTTCGTTCTTCCCGAGATTCGTTGGCACGCTCACTCGTCACAAATGTAAACAATTAGTAAAAATAGGGAAAAAAGGGACATTTTTACTTCAAAAACGGACTTTAAGGGACTTTTTTTGGAAAAAGGACTTTTAGGGAAAAAAGGGACCATTTGCGAGGCCTGAATCTTAGGTTTGCATACAACAGAAATATATAATTTTTTTTTTTTGAAATGTTTTACACTAAACAAATAAACTACACACATTTAATTTACAAGTTCATTTTATTGCAAAATTGAAAACACAAACTTGCTGTAAAATACTGCAGCATGTCATAAAATATGTATTATATTCGTAACATATTTATAAAGCAATTCTTTTTAAACATGAAAAGTTTTAAAGATTGTATAGATGAATAGTAATACACACAATACATTACAAAGCCCAAACAGAGTTATACATTTATATAAAAGATCAATAAACTTTGGAATGTTCCGATTTAAAGGAATGGTTTACGACTAGAACTACTTTACACATGCACTCTCACATCAAGTAAAATTATTTTACACAGCACATTTTTACAGAAGATAAGAATTCTAATACAATAGTTTTTCTTTTTAAAGAGAAAGCAACTTTTATAATAATTATTCTTCTAGTTTGAGTGGCAACTGATATCAAATCTGATATTAGTGTCAATAAAGTAGAATATTTTTTTTTAATGTGGAATAAAGCAATCAATTTGAAGAATTATATTTGAAGATCTATATAATTTTTAAAATTTCGATTTACATTAAGATTATCATATTTTTGTAGATTTAATTACAAAGTAGAAAAAAAATATTTTTAATAAGTATTAAATAGATTTAGCTATACAAATAACTATGAATGTTCCTTTTATTCCACAATATTAGTTCTAAGATTTTTTTGACAAGTTATCTAAGCATAGTAGACTTGCCAACTTAACACAATATATTAATTTATTAATTTTTTTAAAACATCAATTGTGTATTTGTGCAACAATAACTTAAAAATATTTTCCACCGAAAACGACTAGAGCTTTTTCATTCATACTCAAAACACAAAGCATTAACATTTCTTTGGAAAAAGTATTAACAAGCTTTATATTATAGATGGACAAAGCGCCTTTGAATATTACTCTTAGATATTCATAATAAAATATATAATTCAAAACTGTAAGGTCAATGCCTAATTAAAATGGAGCATTTCCCTTATATATACATATCTGCTTTTTATATATCATTTAATCAAAGAGTATAAAAATTATGAAGATTTGGCGACAATTAACTGGAAAATTGGATAATCTGGAAAAGTAAATTTCCCGAGCATTCTGGATAAACGGGAGTTTACTATAGTAATAATAAAGAAATTTTGTAAAATTAATGTTGAAAAATGGAGGTAAAAGCTAAAGTTTTTGGGGTTTACTCCAAATTGGACTTAACACAGTTTTTGAACTAAGATCCGATAACACTGGTTTGGATCCAAAGGAACTTCAAAACTTTTGCACCAGAAAACTTTAATATGCAGAAATCTACATTACATATTGCATGTAGTCATTTAATATTTAATCTAAATGTTCCTTTGCATATCTGAGATCAAATACTAATTCTTAAAATTACATTAGTAAAAAAAACAATGTTATGTGTGACATTTAATCTAGTAATTTTATTCTAGGTTACAATAAACAAAAGGAAAACTCACCAAACTAGCAATTATAAAAATAGCCTAATACCACGGTCACACTACCCCGAGTGCTAACTTGGATGATAACCAAGTCAGTGTTCAAGGCAATGTAACTGAAAAAAAAAACTAAGCTGGCGCTCAAGGCCACGAACCCATCTAGTTTCGATTTTTTTTCGGCGACTTCAAAGAAAGGGTTACCATAAGGTAAAGAGCAGCCATCTTGGCTGTTTTTTCTCTTTTTATTTTTAAGTTATCTTATTTATTGAAAAATACGAATAAAATCGAACGAGATATAGGATCATTTGCCAACATTACCGAAAAAAACTTAGTAAAAAACCTTGGCAAAACCAAGGTCAAACTCAAATCGCTGCTCAAGTTAGCACTCAAGGAAATGTAACCCCTTTATTAGAAATTTAATCTTTAGCCTTTAATCACCAAATTTTCTATACTCTTTGAATTCAACATTTAGTATAAATGCACCTTAGAGAGAATGACTAGTATTTTTTTTTATAAAGTTAACAAACCATGCACAATGAAAGAGTTCGAGATTATTTATAAAAGGCATGCAACTATACCTGAATATATATTTCTTTATTCACACTTAAATGAAAATATCTTCAAGCAATTCAGCTATGATAGTATAAACATTCAAGGACTTTGATAGGGTTTGGTTGGTAATGTATTAATATATAGGGAATTCTTTAGAAAGGTGAGCAAGTGTTGCAGCTTATTTTGCTAACAATTTCTGAAAACTCCATTTAAGGAATAAATTTGAAAATCGTTGTCACAAATTATTTAAATATTTCAAAACCTCATCTTATTTAAATCATTGTAATTAAATTAACTGATTCCTTTAATACAGTTGTATGTTCAAAGTTGTTAAATTTTTACTGTATGATCTGTACTTCATTAGTGAAAACAAATACTGTAACAAAGCACTGGATCTATTTTTGCTACAACACAATACATTTAAATGCTTATAACTAATTTTTGATAAATATAACAGATAAGTATTGAACAATAATAAAAGACTTAAATATTGTAAAACACTTTATTAGAATATCATTTCTGGGGGAAACTTTAGTTTTTAATTATAAAAAAAAAACTTGCAAGCATAAAAAAACTAGATCTTTAAACATTTATTTTTAATCAATCCCCCATGCTCCTTTTGTTAATATAAAAAAATGAGACATTTTGTGGAAAGGAACAAAGCCTAGAAAGTTACCTCAGCTTACACCTTAAACTAATAAATATAATTTTGTATTTTCAAAACTAATTTAAATACAATATAATTTTATTTTGTAAAATTTGGGCACCTTTACAACAACAAATTGGAAGGAAATCAAACATTAAAAAAATTCCTTTAACAATGCTCACAAGTGTACTTCCAAAACGTACACTTTTAAACAACACAGTTCATTCACGTATTTTGAATTATCTCTACTTAGTAGAAAATAAGATAACTAATGCTCTAACATAGGTCAATAGTGTCTTTTTTTTCAAAGGCGCAGACAAAAAGAAAACATGAAACAAAATTTTAACAATGGACATGTTTCAGGTCTTGAGTAGCAACAGAAATGTTGAACGAGAATAAATTTTTTTCTCAAGCCTCGATTGCTGAATTATTGTCAATTGGTGACAACACACCAATCAAAGGAAATACAGGAATGAAAGCTGGAATGTATTATGTTACCTGAAATAAGGCTATTGACTTAAAAAACAACAACAATTACTTTTATAAAATTAAGATTTTCATGCCAAATGAAAACTTCTTCTAACTAAATTTTCTCCAAGACAAAATTAAATAAGCAAGAAACACACACTTAACTTAAGCTCAGACTTAATCTCATCATTGAAGATGTCAAAAATCAGTCACAGATTTTTTAACAGATAATACTTAAGATTAACAAGCACAGACAGTACATTTTTTTTTTTACAAAGGAGCAGATATAAAACATTTAGCAAAATGCAACAATTAATTTCCATTCAAGTTGGAGAAAACAATTCCAGAATCTTATTTAAAATAAATTAATTCCTGCTTAGATTCCCCCTTATTTATAATAAATTTTAATGACCCAAAGTAAATAAGCATAATTAATTAAAATAAAAAAACACAGGTTATTCACCTTCATACGTAAACTCATTGTTACAAACCTCAAAAATCAACCTCTTAAGGGGGAATGGGCGCGCTGTACCGGGGGTCTCCAAACTCAAGTGCCTCAATGTTAATCCAATGGGAAAAAACTATTTTCTTTGCCACATTTCTCCGGCTGTATTGAATATTTTTGCTAGCGGATTTTTTTTATGTGATAAATGTAGCCGACTTACAGGTCCTGACAATCCCACATTTGGAAATTAGTACGAATATATTTTTTAACATTCAATAAATTGTTTTACACAAAATATTCGAAGCGATTTCAAAAAGTGGGATTATAGAGACCTGTAAGCTATCTACATTTATCATTTAAAAAAAAAGTTTGTAAAAATATTCAATACAGCCGGAGAAATGTGACAAAGAAAATTATTTTTTCCCATTGGATTAACATTGAGGCACTAGAGTTTGGAGACCCCGTTCAAACGCGCCCATTCCCCCTTAATCTTTCTCAATCTCAAAGCTCACTAAAAACTGACCTTCCCCCGCGACTTGAAAAACCCGAGCTCGTTTGCATTGTGCAGAGCTGCCGCCAGGCCCGCATAGCACTCGATGACAATCGGCTGATACAGAATCTGGCAACTGGACGATTCGGCGCCTACTGGGGTGCCGCCTGGTGGGAAAAGGACGACGAGAAGCGTCTTGTAGAAGTCTTCGATGTTGTAGTTGGTTTTTTCGTCTGTGTCCATCTTGAAGAGGGGGTGGGAGGTGTAGGTGACCCATGGGATATCCCTGGCCCACGGGTTCCAGCGTTTCGATGCTGGGATTTGGTCTAAGGTGCTCCAGGAACACTGGATGCCTAGTTGGTTGCGGGCTCTGGAAATGGGAGAGAATGTTAGTTGAATAGGTTTTGTTGTTAAATGTAGTATTTATTTAATTTTCTTTAGTTTAGCTATTGCTTTTCTGTTGGTTAGGATTTTGAATGAGCAAATAATTTAAGGACAAGTGAAATTAAGTGAATTTTTAAACAGTAGAGTTCGGAGTTTTCAATGTATCTGCATTTCTATGAAATAATATAGTATCTAGTATCTAAAATACGTAACTGTTCTGAAAAAAAAAAGGCATCTTTTTTTAGGTTGTAAACATGAGGCAGCCAAAGTGAAAGTTTTACTAGAAATTAAATGTGGGATAATAAAAACTAAGAAACTTTAAAAGTAGTCGTGCAATGGGAATGTTATTAACATTCCCATTGCACGGTTTGTTGAAATATTAATGTTTGTGTTGTAACGTAGTGTTTTTTTAAAAATCTAATATATGCAGTAATAAATCGATCTTAAAATTTTTACCATTTTAGTAGTATAAAAGAAAAGACATTTTCAATTCAATCCATTTTTTCTGCATGCAGTGCAATGTCCAAATATGTTATAATTGGACCCTAGTTAATTTAAACGAAGAGTAATCTTAGGATAACCGTGTAAAGAAATACCATGCAATAGTTACAAACAAATTAACTTAAGTATCCTAACAAAAATCGAATAGAAACACAAAATCTATGAAAAAAATTAAATGTGCTGTTTTAAGAATACAACAACGTGTGGAAAGTAATAATCACAGTCAAAAATAATATGGGTGAACACAGCAACTTAACCATGCTGATATTTTTTTAAAAAATGAAACTAATAAAACAAATAGTACAGTAAAGGAGAATAAAAAAAAGCGATAGCAAGCAAGAGAAACAGACACAGAGAAAAGCACAGAGAAGAAGAAAACCTACACAGCAGATCTTGGTTTGTTGTCGACAACCGCGAGAGTCATGTTTGGTGCAGGTTGGCGAAAGTTTCTTCCCTGCCTCAATTTGGGCAAAACTCTCTGCTTAAAGAAATCCATGGCCCCATTGATCTTGCTGGAGGATCATTGCGAGGACCAGAAAAAATGAGTTAAAAAACACACACAAAAGCATACAGGACAAAGTACATTAAGAAGAAAGAAAGGTTTGGGTTAAAGAGAATGTAAAGAAAGTTAATAAGTTTGTTGTATGAAAGGTAATAGAAAGGGTGGAATTGTCATTGTGTTGCACAATTATTGTGTTAAGTTTTATATATTTTGCTCATTTTGTAGATTTGGATAAGTAGAATATGAATATTCCAGAAGTATTTTTTCCCCTTCACGTTTTCAAGAATTTATCTTGAAAACTAATTTTGCTCAATAAGTTTGAAAAATAAAAAGTCAACAAAATACAATATGGCAGAAGACAGAGAAAAATGGCACTTAAGACATTTTGGTATCAAATTCTACAAAATAAACCAAAAAGACAAAATGTTGCAAAATAGCACTTAAAGCTATATTTTGTCACTATTAAAATATCACAACAATTTTAACATTGTTAACAAATGTGTTACATAAAAGGTCAGTCAAAAACAACAAGATAAATAAACACTAAATTAAAAATAGCTTTTCTGCACATTTCAAAAGGAACTAAAAACACTTTGAAATTCCATTAAAAATAATAACTATTTATACTAAAATTTTTTTTAATGTTTTTTTATATTAAAATTCTTATTAATACAATGGATGTATGAATATTGAAAGGAAAAAAAGAGCTACCAGAGTTTAAAACTAGTAGCCAAACTAAAATGTGTCACACAGCAAATAATTATATTATTACAGAATTATAATAAGGACTTAGAAAACACCTGGTACATGTTTTAAACATATAAATAAAATATAATAGTAATAAAGGTTACACCACATCTCTATAATAAAAAGGGAATTTTTTTTATTACCTAGAAAAATATGGAAATCATAAAAATTATTTTTAAAATGTAAACCCCCAAGGGGAATGGGCGCGCTGGACTGTGGGTCTCCAAACTCAAGTGTATCAGTGGTAATCCTATGGAAAAAAACTATTTTTTCTGCCACATTTCTCCGGCTGCATTGAATATGTTTACAAACTTTTTTTTAAAAAATATTAAATGTAGATAACTTGTCTCTATCTTCCCACTTTTTGAAATTGCTTAGAATATTTTGTGTAAAATTATTAATTGAAAATTTTAAAAAATATTCGAACCAATTTCAAAAAGTGGGAAGGTTGGGATCGGTAAGTAAGCTACATTTATCACATAAAAAAAATCAATATATACATCACAAATCAATATTCAATACAGCCGGAGAAATGTGGCAGAGAAAATATTTTTTTCTTTCCATAGGATTAACACTGATGCACTTTGCGTTGGAGACCGTGAGTTAAAATTTCAATCAAACTACTTTATCAAAAATTTAAATCTAATTTTTACTAATATTATAAGAAATAAAAAAATCTTACGGCATCAAGGACTTTTCAGGGTATTTCAACTCGCCAATGACTATCTTCTGAAAATCCTTGAGGGCATAGCGCTGGTACTCCAGAAGTCGCAAAGTGATGAAGTCAAACTTCAGAGAAATCAGGCTGTTCTTGGTAAGAAACAGTAGACGCTCTTTCTCTGTGTCCCAGTGGTCAATTCTGAAGAGGAAATGAAGTTATTGTTTTTAATTTGAATTACTTAATCTAAAATATAAGTGAATGTAAGTATTGCGATGGGGGTCAGAAATAACAAATGGAGATTTTGTGCTTTCAACTTGTTTTGGTGAGTGCCAATTGTGGCGGTTACCACACATGCAACCTCAATATTCCATCAATAACTAAGTGGCCCTGATTTACCGCCCATGTTCCCACCGCTATTCCAGATTACAATGTTAATGGTAGTATATAAGCCGAGATAACTCATCTCCGCCTTGAGGATCCTTTTGGCAGACAATCGAGGCCGCTACACCAATATATTAAAAAAAAGTGGTTTCCATCTGTTTGAAACCACTCTACAACTCGAAATAAAAGAGCTACGGACTTCAAATTTGGTACACAGGTTTCTGGTACTTGGTGGACGTCATAATAAGGTTTTCAAGAAAATAAGCAGAAGCGCAAAGGGTAGCTGTCATAGAACTTTTTAGGTTTTAAATTTATTGAAATTACCTTATATGGCATATAATTTTCTTTAAACCTATTGATTTATTGGGTGGTAAATTGAAAGTAGTACATGCTCCTAATTTAATTTTAAGTACGTAATCTCTGAATATCAACAGCTTGTCCTTCAGTGATACTGATATGAGCGGCATGAGGTAACTATAAAGCATTGTAGGTTAGCATATATACATTAGTATAATCCCAGACAATCAGCAAGGATTTTGAATTGCAATAGAATCTTAAATAAGTTTATGTATTTTATTTACAGATTTATCTTTAAGTTAACTCCATAAAGCCTAGGAGAGTTTTAA
Organism: Hylyphantes graminicola; assembly: GCA_023701765.1. NCBI lineage: Eukaryota > Metazoa > Arthropoda > Arachnida > Araneae > Linyphiidae > Hylyphantes > Hylyphantes graminicola. Next base: position 55,200,573 of record CM043118.1, on the reverse strand, counting down.
TATAAAAAGTATTCTTTCGTTGAAGTCATTTTTCAAGTGTGTAACAGCGAGGAGTGTAATAAAATACCTACTCTGTAAGCAACCAAATTCCTCTTAAATCCCCATCGATATTCTCTAGAATCACAGGTCTGCATTGCTCGGCTGCTTTTTGCAGTGCACCTTCCTAAGTAGAAAATATTAAATTTATTATGTTCGAGGATAAAAAAGTTTTGAAGATTGCAACTGGGAATTAGGGTCAATTGTATTCAGTAATTGAAGAGCTTAGTGGAAGAACGTGCTAAGTGACATTTCCGAAAAATTTAGACTTCTCTGTCAATGAACATATTACTAACTTCTTTAACGATAAAAAGGTTCCTCGTTTTCATAAGCTTAAAGTTTAAAACATTCCTTACGGTTTCGAAGACCGTCTTCAACATATCCGAGTGCAAACCGTAGACTTTAAAGCTCATTTTCTTGTTTTCACCTTTTTGTCACTTAGCACGTTCTTCCACTAAGCTCTTCAATTGTTCACTACACAGATGAAAAAAGTTCAATATCTAAAAGATGTGTAAACTTTTTTTAATGCCATTAATCATTATAAACTATAAATATGTTCAATTACAATATTTTAAAATTTAAACTTACTTAAATCTTAAAGTTGAAATAAAAACTGACGAATAAAAGTAACAACAAATTTCATTTGAGCTAGTAGTTCACTTGCTTTTAATCGTCTATTCTTGATACAGCAGGCACCAGCTCAGGTGTTAACCTCTTCACTTGACTGCAGTTTAAACTTATACAAAGTACATGGCAGTGTTAAAGTTCTGCACAGAATCGACAGCCCAAATCATTAGAAGAGGTCCAGTGGCTAAGTGATATCATTTGCAAAATCATTCTGACATTGAGAAAGGTGTATTCAAACTTTCATCCCTGTAGTTGGTTGATATTCAGGGCGCATAGCAAAAGTTCATAATAAAAATTAAGCACCTTAAAGCACTTTTTAAGCACCCATTTCACCAAAAAATAAGCACTTTTGACGCAGCCAATGAAGAAAAAAATCAAATAAAAAATTCAGTTATCTCATATGAAAACAAAAAAAGTAAGATTTAACCGCAATGATCATGCAATTTTATTTTTAATTTACAATTTGTGTGTTTTTTGTTCAGTAATTAGTAGGACTCCAATTATCTTTTGGTAATTTGGACCAACCACAATCAGTTATTGGAATTTCGGATATTTGGCAGCGCTGATCGGAAAAGTTATATTTTAATCAATTAGTCAATGTATGTTTGGGCTGTGAGATAATGAAGTTTTAGTTTCGATCATCATCAACCCAACCAAATCTTACAGAATCAAGTTAGCTCAGGAACTAAACAAGGAGCTTTAGTGTAAGTTTGACTAACTGATGTGAACATCCACTTAGTCAATTGCCCTTGGTCTGAAACATGCACATCATGTTTACAATTTATTGTATTTTAAAGCATCCCTGTATCAGTAGATTTAATCCGAAATGCGACTCACTCTAACAGCAAAAAATTCCTGGACGTTGCTTGAGTGAAGTGCTCGGATAGAGGACGATCTTCGTTTGTCTCCAGAGGTACCTTCAGCACCATTGGAGGCATTTGGATCTTCTAAAAAGAATAAATGTAGAAATTAAAAAAAACAAACAGCTGCAATATTGTTATGGTTACATGCAGTTTACGATCGATATCATAGGAAGATCAGAACAGGCTGTTAAATATGCCTTGAATCCCCTGCTATAAATATGGGCCTTTCCATTAACTAAGACAAGACAAAATTCAGGAAGTTTTCAAACTCAACTGGTAAACCATTGTGACCCTCAAATCATGCAGATCATCCGAAGTAACTGACTATACCCGGTCTAGCGTGAATGTAAGCTTAAAAAGCATTTTTCTTCCCCCACCCCACAAGTGGGTTTCTTCGAAACGATGCGAGCGTATTTTTTCACCACCCTACTTAAGTTTGAACTGTCAACCTCACAGCAGGACCTCAAACGGGTTAGGATTAGGGAAATGACGCACCTCCCGTTTACTAGAAAACCAAGGGAAAGGGGAAGAAAGTCTTTTTGAGGCTTACGGTGTAAATAGATCAAATATAAGATGGCTCGGCTATATCTGGAGAGTCCCTGAAAATAGCCCCGTAAAAAATGCAGTTAACATGTTGAATTGACCAAAATTGTTTGAAACTTCTTTAAAACATCCATTTATTATCATCCATAATATAATGCAAATGAAGAAATACTTTATTTTCTCAATTAATAATAATGCTTTTAGTATAAGAATAGAAGAATAATATTTTTTTTTTCTCAATTAAGTAATAATAATAAGAATAATAAGTTTAGACTGGTACAATATCTTAAAACTAATTTGAACTTAGGTCGAGTGTGCAAAAAAGAAATTAAAGTCTTTTTTTAAATCAAATTCTATGTCAATAAACACTCCCCTTTTTGAAAGTTCTGTTTTTTAAAAAAAGTAAGCTCTTGAGTCTTGAGTAAACATACGGTACAGAGACTACAGTGAATAACAACATATGTGTATGTTTTCCGTACACAAACTAAACGCATTGACTCAAGGACATAAATATCTAATTAATTTTTTGGCAATAATTAATAAAGTACTGGTAAATATTTTAAAGTATGATTATGACTCACCGCAAGAACTAGCAGTTACCAACTCGGGCGGCGAAGTTTCCTGGGGCGAAAGTGACAGTGTTGCGCCCTTAAATTCAGCTTCATTACAATCTTCAAGTCGATCGAAGTCACTACTGGGCGAACTTTCAGTTATGTTCTTGTTTTGGTCGCTGTTTAATCCAATTTCTTTATAATCGTTTGAATTCGCCATAGTCCACCTACAGAAAAATCGGTTCCGAAACCTTTTTATCTCTTTTATTTTGACAACAAGAAACGAAGTGTTGCCATTCTACAAGTTTATATAAAACTTTAAAATAGTGTTTGGTTTGTTTGATCAACACAAGATCGTATTTGGGCTAGAAGTGATAATAAGACGTTTAATTAAAAACAAAAAATTCTGTAAAAAGTTCTTATAAAACAAAAACATGCAGATATAAGGCATCTAAGAGAAATATTTTTACATAAAATTCTGAAGCGGAAGTTATTTATTAAAAAATATAGAAAAAATCAAAACAAAACAAAAACAATGAAAATATTTTAACAGCTCATCTCATCAGTTGTAAGGGGTGTGGAAAGCCCTGTGGTCAAAGCCTCGATCTTCGGATCGAAAGGATCTGCGATCGAGGCCTAATCGCTGAAGACCCACCGAGTACTTGCGGAGTACGTGCTAGTTAAATCTGTTAGGTCCGAAAGTCCTGTGGGCGCTCATTGCGCATTTTCCTGCGGGTACAGGTCCCTGGAGACTATTTCCCTCATTATTCAGGGGCGTCTAAATTGTGGAGGTGGCGCGTGACAGATGGCAGCGGCAGCATCTGTCACGTATCTGTGTGCGTGTGAATGTGTGTTGTGTCTGTCTTACTTGACGAAGATTTATAAGCTGTTCTCTGACCAAGCACACAAGCCTGAAAATATATGTATACCAACCAACTAAATTGTAATAGGTGACTGACTGAATGCGGTACTTACTATTTTCTGATTATTTTTGTTTTAAAACTAAATAATACAGAAAGTACATGACTTAGCCTTAAACTTAAACATTATTCATCAATAATTATACTTGAGATTAGTTCACGATCACTTTCTGTTTCATCTGGAAATGTAGTAGTACACATTCCAACTTTTATAAATGCTGATTTTTTAAAGGTTCTTAATGTATTCAGAAGATATCAATAAAAAATGTTAAAAGAGCTTCGGCCTTCAATTCCGAGCTTAAATTAGAATCACATTTACATAAAAAGTAAGTGTCTGCTTGTTCTTTTCCCAAAAAGTTAAAAATATCCCGTCTGTTAATATTTTCTGTTATTTGAAAATTAAGATTTAAATCGTCTACCATACTGTTGCTTATTTTTTCTCTTCTCTTAACAGCTCATATTTTTTTTTAATAAGGAAGTTTTAGAACATTGTAAATTAACTTGTTAGATTATTTTTTGGTACCTTTTCTTATTCATGTTTTCCTTTTTATAATTATTTAATACTTTTAATGATTGTCAGAATATAGTATACAAGTTTATTTGATTTTGATATGCTTATAATTTTAAAATAAAGTAACGAAAATTGTCATTTAGTTAAATTGTTGCTAGTTGCATTTAGCCATTTAAATTGGATTCAATATACATTAAAAACAGTTTGCATTTTGTTATTAATTAAACTCTGACTATAAAGTAATATCTGTAGTATACCCTGTTTCTACTTTGATTCGTCTTCTGCGTTTTAAGCATCAGACTTTCTGAGGTGAAACTCGATCATAGAGATGCTAAACCCGTGCACCATGCAATAATAACAAAGCCGAAACTGGTTTCTTCGCACCAGTTTAGCGATGACTTGCTTTCTTCGCCAGGCAGATCTGATGCGGACAGATTCCCATGCAATGAAGTGGTTCTTCCCCCTGTACTCTTTAATTAAATATGGATAAGGGATAAAAACATAAATATCATGTATTTGGGGTGATTAAAAATATTGTCAGTCTGTGTCTTGTCAAGTTTAACTGCATTTGCCCTTATTTTCTGCATTACAGGTGACAAACAAACCCACCATGTCTCCTGCACAACGCCACCAACAACCCAACTCGACAGATGCATCGCACCAGAACAACAGCAACCACGCACAGGTCCCCCCTGCAAGAAACCACTTTTCCAAACTATCCACGTACGTTCACGCCCTTCGACCCTGGTCGTTTTCGGCATCTTTAGTCCCCGTGGCTCTTGGCGCCGTCCTGGCCTACAAAACAACGGAGAACTTCGATTTGGCGATATTCGCCTTCACATGCCTGACAGCCGTATCGGTGCATGCCGTGGGTAACGTTGTAAACACCTATTACGATTACATGAAGGGGATCGATACGCGTCGTAGCGGCGATGACCGTACTTTGGTGGACAAGATTCTGACGCCGAATGACATCGTGCATCTCGGGGTTGTACTGTACCTTCTGGGTTGCGTCGGGTTTATTGGTACCGTCTGGGCTTCCGATGCGAAGATGGAGCATCTGGCATTGGTGTATTTCGGGGGCCTGTCCAGCTCTGTCCTCTATTCCGGCGGGATAGGGCTGAAGTACATCGCGATGGGCGACATTCTGATTATTGTCACCTTCGGCCCCATCAGTGTTCTATTCTCGTTCATGGCCCAGACGGGGTACGTGGATTTCTGCACGTTGTTCTATGCCATACCTCTGGCGTTGAACACCGAGGCGATCCTCCACAGCAACAACACGCGGGACATGGAGAACGACGAACGCGTTGGAGTGGTGACCCTTGCCATACTGCTAGGGTATGCAGGCTCGCACGTACTGTACGTATTGCTGCTTTTCCTGCCGTACGCCTTATTCACTGTGTTGGGTTTCCAGTTCAGCTTCTGCTTTTTCTGGCCTTTGGTGACGCTGCCAGCGGCGCTCAAGCTGGAGAAAATGTTTAGGGACCGAACGTTGCAGCAGGTTCCCAAGAAGACGGCCAAGCTGAACATGTGTTTCGGGCTGTTCTACATCATTGCCTGTCTCATGGCACATAAAGACAATTTCCCGTACCTAGGCACGAATTGAGAATCTTTCGGTCAGAATTGTCAATTGACGCGTTCTGGACACTTATCACAGAACATACGGACAGAGAAATAAATTTCCAAAATTAGACATTCATCGATACTAATAACAAATTATATATGAGCCTCTTCTATTGGTGGTTTGTGCCTGGACAAGTTACAGATTGATTGCGGTACCATCAGTCAATATTATTTATATCACAGCATGCTTGTTGGAAAGAACTGTGTAGACATCCATGTTTGAAGAATTTTTCTGGATTCTTCTTATTATGTCAGCAGGTACTGATTGTGTTTCAGGATGGATGACCCACATTATCAGTTGGTAGCTTCACATATTGTGACTTTCTTAAAAGTAGAAACATGATTAAATGTCAGCGCATATTTAATTGTGTTATAAGGTTTAATTGTGTGATTATATGTCAGCACATTTCGACAGATACCTGTATCATGTTGTCCAGTCCATGCTTCAGTGTGATCAAGGCATGATTTCCATTCAGACAATGCACATGTCTGTACTTAAGTTAAGGGATCACCATTACTGTACTGTAACTATTGGCGCGATTTTTCAGATATGGCGATAAATGTTTTTTGTGTCAACCTGTCTGACTTTGTAACGATGAATTTTTCCGGCAACCCTATACGACCGTTATTTTGCTCATTTCTTTGGGTTTCTGTTATGGAAAGTCGCCAGAATACGGACTTTTGGTGCGATTTTGGAAAGTTTGCCATTGGTTACCGTACAGTAAATTTCTACCAAGTTAAGCTTGCGCTGATGTCTGTTGCTATGCAAGTAGTACTTAATGGTTTATTTCCAAAACTTGATACCTTTTTGGATATAAATATATTATTTTTTTCAGAAGAAAAAATAGTCTCAAAGTAAAAAATGCTTATGATAAACATGCCATTTAAGAGTTTGAACATGTACTGAAATTGATATCCTATTTTGATCTTCTCACAGAGGGGGTATACAAGGGTAAATATTAACACAGAAAGAGTGATATGAATGAAATATTAAATGAAAATTAAACATGCATTCATGTAATGGACTGTGTTACTTGATTATATGTTGTCATTTTATAGCATTTTTATAGTCTCCTGAGTCCGGTCCACTGTTAGATCTGTTGGCTCTAATTTCCCACCATTAAGTGGTATCAATATTTCTGATCTAATGTTTTCAGTAGTTTGCTCTTTTTTTAATGTGTTTAATGTACATTTATGTTAAATTCAGTCAAACCTTGTTATAAAAAATGAATATGATTAAGTAACTCAAACTAAATTACTTTCCCTGTAAAAACTGACTTGCAATTATGCTTAACCCTCTAATGCATGAATTTTTATTTTCATCCCAAATATATATATATGTATCTTCAATGCTCATACATTATGGGAAAAATACTGAAAAAATTTTAACTGCATTAGGTTTTAAATAATTTCAATTTTAAAAAAAATTTCCATGTGACAAAAACCAACTAAAATCTTCCAATTTTGATAATAATGACTAGAAAACTACTAAATATATTTTAAAATAACCCTTTTTAACTATATATATTTTTTCAAAACAATTTATTTGTATTTAGTACTAAAATTATTATACTTTGACTTACGCCAGAAAACGTAATTTCACAACAGTTAATAACCTCCCTCTTTAATTTTGAATATACTTTTACTACTGTCATTTATGAGTTTTATTATTAACTAAAACTTCAGAATGGAATGTAATAGATGAAAAAAACACAAATTTGTCAAGATTGAGGTCTACTTTAATAGAATAAAGTGGATTATGTAACTTGTTACCAAACGGTAACAGTATGCATTAGAGGGTTAAAAGAAAAATATTTTGTTGGTCCCCTATTCCATATTAACAGGATTTGTGAATGTAGTACTTGACATGATACTTATTTGATTTACTTTAAGTATGTTAACATTAAAAAAGCATTGGATATGAATGAAATTGTTGTACAAGTTACAACCTGTTCTATTTTTTTTGGTTTTATTATATAAACGATTAAGATGAAATAAATTAATATATTACAAAAATTGTAAAAAAAATCTCTATTGATATAAAACAAGAAGCATCATTTTTTTTGCAATCTTGTGTAAAATTCCATGGGAATAGTAGCAGCCATCTTTGTACACATCACTTATATGCATATCTATATAGACTAAACTCTAATTTCAATACAGGGTGATTCAAGTTCTAACTTAATCTTTAGGACTAAAAAAATGGCAAGATGTAATACTGGCTGCTTTGAATATCTGGTAGTTGTAATTAAGTCTCTGTCTTTCTAGTGTTATTAAAAAAAATATGGATTGCATCACAAATAATTTGAAAATACGATCCTCAATCGATAAAACCACACATTTTGAGGAAGTAATCCAATTCATCATTCTAAAGATTAAAAAACGCTGCTCATATAGTAGGTAAACACTGTTTTGAGATTAAACAGTTTTGGCACTATTTGAAATAAGGATAAGAAAATTTTGCAAATCATGATTCATAATTTCGTTCCGTTTCTTTAATTTATTTTTGTTAGTTTTGTTCTGGTTTCATAGATTTTTTTTATAGTTTGTTTTTTTAAAAGAGGTATAGGAAATGAGACTTAAGTATTATTATTATTTTTTTTAATTTCTTGGCCATCACTTTTTTTAATTCTAAAGAGAGAGTTAGCCACTTAAATGTAGAGCTTTAATTATGAACACTGCATTTTTTAAAAATGTATTTTATTTATTGGCATTTCACTGGAAACATGTACATATATTATGTCCAATGGTTGTGTAGACATAGGTAAAGTCCTTTTAAACTACTTTACCGTTTCTATATGCAAGTACAAGAATTTGAATAGAAAATTATATCTTTAATTTGTTCTGAATGCAAGATTTTCAGAAATATAAAGTATCTGTGCACGTCTTATTATAAAAGTCTGGGTCTGTTCATTATCAAAAATTTTTGTGAAGGGTCCGTGTTCCAATCATGGAACTTTGTGAAGGTAATATTGAACAATGTTGCCTTTTCTTTTTAAAGTGAATACAAGGTAATAGTTATTTACTTTTTGTCAGCGACAATTCAATACTTTTTCTGAGCGACAAATGAAAAAATTTGGCGACTTTTCAAAGAGTAATAACTTATTATTTCCGGTAGTACACTAAACCAAAAAGGACATAAAAACTACTTACATAAAGCAATTCAACTCGTTGTAGGTTACTGATATAAAATGCAAGCAGTAGCTACATTTATAAATCGTGGGATTTTTGGGACTGCACCAAAAGCTTGAAAAATCTCCGAACCATGAAGTAGGATTTAACTCGTTTTTTAAACAATGAGTTGTAATCAAGTCCCAAATTGTTAATACTTTGTTGTATTTCGATACATCCAAACTTTTAGGTGTTCCCAAAAGCTTCGGACTGCACAATGTTATGTGTGTGCAATACTGGTTGTCCAGTTCTGTATCATATCAGTCATCGAGAGAATTTGTTTTTCTGTGGCTTGAAATAGTTGTTTGACTTGTGAGCATTAACTGTTAGTCTTATTTATAATTTATGTGACTGGATTTTGAGTCATTGTATTGTACCTTGTGTGACACTGCAATTGTTAATTTATTGAATATTTTATGCCTTTTCTTAAAGAGTAATTATACTCAAAGTAATGAATTTCAATTTTGAATTGAATAATGAATTGATGTTGTAATGCATGATTTTTTTTTTCAACCCGAAAAAATATATTTGTATTTTTAATACTTATACATTATGGGAAAAATACTGAAAAAAATTAAATGCATTGGAATTTAAATAATAATTTCAATTTTTAAAATTTTTGCCATATGGCAAAAACCAGCTACTAAATTCGAATTTTGATAAGAATGATTAGAAACTACTAAATATGTTTTAAAATAACCCTCCTGAACTATAATTATTTTTTTAAAACAATTAATTTGAATTTAGTACTAATATTGTTATACTTCGAATACTACCAAAGACGTAAGTTCACAACAGTTAATAAATTCACTCTTTAATTTTGAATACACTTTTATTGCTGTCATCTATGAGGGTTAGTAATTAAAACTTCAAAATGGAATGTAATAAATAAAAAAAAAAACATTTGTCGAGAGTACTTTAATAGAATAAAGTGGATTATGTTCTTGTTGCTATATGGCAACAGTATGCATTAGAGGATTGATGGTAGTTATATTTACATATCTATGCAAGACAAAAAAAAATTATATTCATATAAAATGGTCATGACAATTCCATTTCATTATTATTTAACAATATAATTTTTATATTTAATGTCAAAAAAAGGTTACTATATTATTATTATTATTACATATATCTGAAAAATATGTGGGACTGTTGATTTAGGATAGTGCACATTCCTTTTATCAATATATCAGTTTGAAGATTTGTAGCGATTGATTTCAAATTTTAATTCCTTCAGTAACTACACACCTTGCCAACCTAAGTTGAGTATTGGGTAAATAGAAGTATGCTATGGAGAAGATCCTTCTGCAGATGTAAAGAGTTCCATAAATTATTTGTAAATCCACCCAGAAAACATGTTTAAAACATTAATTTCATTTATGGTCCAACATATTTGAATATTATTTGAGAAAATTTGGCGATTTTATCAGAACGAAAAGTTTATTTTGGTTAAATTGTATTAAGATCTTCTTTGTAAATATTACCTTACAAGAGTTTCCAACTAACGGACCAACCACGCTTTTCCCTCTGTTTTTATCCAAGTTGGGATGGCAAGGAGTAATAATTTAGATTTTTTTGTATGGAATAACTTCATCTACGTTTGCGATATATCTGTGACACACTACTACAGGACACTTCCATTTTTGAGCCCAATTGTCTAGTAGGGAGTATGCAATGTAATGGAATTTTTTGTGTTCTGTAGACTTTCTTGATTTATTTTTATATTCTGTAATATTCACACATGTAAAAAAAAACCTTGCAATTTAAGAGTGAAATGTTTTTGGAAATAAATTTTTTGTTAAGTATGCTGTTTGTTTTTTATCTAAAAAAAATCTATATACAGTAGAACTACTATTATCCGAAGTAACGGGGGACATTCATGGCCATATCCTATCCACCTGTGCTTCAATTTCAAATCGCTGTGGTAATAAAGCGGTTAGACAAGTTAGAGCAGTAGGTAAACATTAGTACGTGTTTCGAGAGGTGTAGGATAACAAACAGCGTGACATCACATGAATGTTCCCTATTGGGACTTAACACCATGTTTGGATAATCAGGAAATGGGATAATTGGAGTTAATCGGAAAAAAACAGTTTATTCAATTAACCGAATGCATGATTGGGATGAGTCCTAGTTCCGGGCATTCTCAATCCAACCAAGATATAGTGAAGTTTAAGTTTGAATTATCCTTGCACTAGAGCTACACAAGGGCTATTGGGGACGTGTTTTAGAACCACAGTCAAGTGACGAGCCGACTCCTGAAGCCAAGGTATAATAAAGGTACTTGATTTGGCAGTTTGAGTTATAGCTTTTTGTAATAGTATTTCAAGTCAACTTATGGTAGAATTCTGGTTTTACAAAAGTTTATATGCAACTTATAACTCGTCCTATTTGTTACTGTGCGTCTGTTAGATATCATGCCTAGTAATCTTTTTGGTCGGTCTAAAAATATTTACGAGGAATGACATCCAACTCGCAGAGAGATAGCCAGGTGTAATTTTTTCTTCCGAAATTCAGATAATCAGCAACGATTCGTATAATTGGAGTTGTACTGTACTATTTTTGAGTTGTCATTAGATTTAATGGTTAAATGATAAGAATATTATGAATTTTTTAAAAAAAAATTAAAGTATAAGGAGTCTACAGCAGTAACGAAAACTTGAATAAGGAAAAATAAAGATAACCCATAATAGTTAACCTGATAAGTGAGTAAGTACTTTTTAAGACCATTAAAAATAAACATTAACTTAAAATATCTTTCAATGCCATTTATTTTGAATTTGATGACTCTTAAAACTAATTTTAATAACCCCAAATGAAGTCGTACAAGTAGATTTTTTTCAAATTAAAACGGCAATACAAATTCATATAAAAAGATTTATTTTTTTACAGAAAATATTAAAACACAGCTTTACAACAGAAAAATCAGATCTATAGCAGCATCCTGATTGGTATAATAAGGCAATAGATATATATCCACATGAGGAACAAAGCATACAAAAGTATTGTATAACAAAACATTGAAAAAATTGCTCTGCTAACTCCCCAAAAGTATACCTTCCCTTTAAAGCTCAAAATCTGTTGGTGTTAACTAAGTGAAGTTAACATTAAGGGTTAAAAATTAAAAAAAAAGTTTAATTTAAAAATTTACTAATTATATTATATACAGCTATATAATGCAGTTGCAATATATAAAACTATATATTGCAACATTTATAGTTTTTCATATTTTATAGAAAAAAGTTAATGTTAAACACCATACATTTATTCAAGTTGAAGTAAAAACTTACAATAATGGCAGTAGGAGTTTTAACATTATCCTAAGTTGAAACAGATTTTTTTAAAAAAAAATAATAATAACATTTAATTTTCAAAACTTACAAGTTTTAACAACTATTTTATTTTGAAAGTAATATTTGTTACTGTTAATTTATAGTAAGCTGAAATAAAAATTACGTAATTTTCAAAAATTTCAAATATTCGCAACTTAACTTGGTTCATTTTGATATAAATAATGTCCTGAGCTGAAATATCATATATAGGCACATACAATATTTTCCCAAGCAGATTGAACTAAATTTGAGTACTAAACACGTAATTATAAATATAACTACCAGCCTTAATAAATGCAAGTATGCAAAAGTACAAAGTAAAAATTGAATGTATCTTGCAACAAAGCTCTGAAATATATATACAAATTAAAAGTCGTATTCATAGAAAGTAAATTTTCATGCATTGATTATCTGCATACATCAATTTTTCATTTTTGAAAAGTATATTTAAAGCAAAATATAAAAAAAAATGATCTTAACCCTACTAGAGCAAAAGTTGCCCATGTGACATGGTAGTCCTCAATGGCCTGTATAGGATACAGAAAGAAAAAAGTACAGTTGGGAGCTTGTTAATGAAAACTCAATGTGAAATTTCACTAAAAAAAATAAATGAATTTTTCCATGGATATTACACTTTTAACTGGTTCTCCAAGTGAAATAACTTTTATATGAAATCAGTGTCAGCATTAACTGAAATTTTTATAATTGTTCTTCATAACGGCTTTCTTCGGACTCGACGATGAGTTATATTTAAACAGGGTGGTAACAAAATCCTTGAAAATTGTTCCCTGATACTTTCATAAAAAAATTCCCTGATTTTACAATTAATTTATAGTGTAGTTTGAATTATTATCATACAAGAGCTGTAGAGGGCTAGTGGCAAGGGTCGTTGTAATACAGAACCATAGTCAAGTGACAAGCCGACACCTGAGTAGGCACCCACACAACTGTAACGGGCGACATTGTATGCAGCCTTAGGACGTTGGAGCATATTAGGTGTTTGATAATAATTGACAGTTTTTTTTCCCTCTGCCTGATACGAAGAGTCGAATTCCCTTTGTAGCTCCAGTTCAGGTCAATCAGACTAACCAGAATATTTTCTTTCGATCAAGAAGTGTCCACTAGTATAGTGATCCGATATTTGAAAGTAGTATCTGATAGTATAGTATCCGATATATGAAAAATTCCCCGATATTTAAACAACTAAAAACTTTCCCTGATTTCCAGGTTCTGTTACCACCCTGTTATGACGTAACATTTAAATGACATAATTTATTCCCACTTTCATTTGGACTTCACATTAACGAGGCTTCACTGTAAGTATTTTATCAATTATTTTAAGCCCCTAAAGTACAAATATAATTATAGGCAAAAATTGCATTTGGTTTATTCATATCAATAATAATTCTAGATATATATTCTGTAAAAGTCAAACATTATACTCTGATTATGAAATACGGTAAATTCTCTCAAGCATATGAATTATGCAATAAATTCATCAAAAATACAGTTAAATACATATTCAATCCCAAGAAGTTCCTTTAAACAGCGTCCTGAAAAATATTAAGGTTTCAATTTCAGTTATTAAGTCTCACTTATTATCGACTCAGTCAATTTTAGTTATTTATCTTTGACGACAGCAAAACTAAATTATAATAAATAAGTTATAATCAGCATATTAACAACATATACTTTAGTTTGCTAATTTTCATTTAGCAAACTTTGTCATTTACTGTAGGAACTTCACGAAATATAAAAATTGTTAAGCATAATTTACATATTATCGACGTATATAAATGGGCAGGTGGGCCCATAAGAAACGATTGAATTATTTTTTAAGAACTGATAAATACATTTTGCTTATTACATGTAGATAACAAGTTCCAAAATGTTTGAATACAGCAAGAGTATTTATATGTTTTTCAGTCATTTATAAACATTGAATATTTATTAAGTTCATAAATGATTGCATTGGAATATACCTGCTAAAAAACTATAATATTTCATAAATTTGTTTCTTAAAATATAAGGCATTAATGTAGCCACATCTCACATATTGAAAATACATTAGCTGCATTTAAAAAAACTTTTAGTTTGTTAAAATTGCATGCCCTTTGAAGCACTAAAAACAATTTTAATCATTAAGTACAATAGCATCATTTACGTTTAAGAGGAAGTTGATGCAATTTTCTGGCTTATAGTTAAAAACAATGAGCTGTGTGATGTTTTCAAACTTCCTGATTAAAAGTCTTCTATAATGCAAAACGATTTGCTCAAATGTCTGTTTCTAAATTCAGTTGAATAAATGTTATATCAAATCAATAAGCACTATCTCTAAACTATTGCTCATAGGTCTTAAATTTGACAGGAAACACTTGTTTTACTGAAATCAAAGATTGAAAAACTTTAATTGATCGTCTGTATATCAAGCATCAATATCAAAACTAAGAAAAGTTTCTGTAGAAATTCATCCAACTTCAAACATCCACTTCTTTGAAAACATAAATTAGCACACACTTTTTAAAAACTTGAAGAAAAAAAACCTACTGCTTGCACTCCTAAAAAAAGTGGTATTTAAAATGATGTTAATTATTTCGATTCAAGATTATGTAGCATATATATACACGTTGCGATGACACAACTTCTGTTTCACATGAAGTCAAAAAGTCACACAAATTTAGGAAATAAAAAAAAAGTTTGTAAAACATGGCGTATAAATATTTTTTTCAATGACAATATTTCTTTCATTTAACTATAAATATCAGTCTTTCAAGTCCAATATTTTTCTACAAAACTAAAAACCAGTATGACAAAACATATACCACCATTTTGACAGTCAATATCAGCAGCCATGTTTCATTAAAAGTCTATAAAACAGGGTACATAGTAAATGACAACAAAACTCAGATGACCTATTTCAAAGTCAACAAAGCGATAAACGTGTACACAAGCTAAAGAATCAAAACTTAGCAGACACTTTTTACCTACAAAGCAAGAAAAAGTTTCAACGACCAAAATTCTGCAGCCACATTTCACAACAACTTTATAACTACAAAACCTCAAAGTTGATCGTAAGTTGCATTGTTGGCGGAACTGATATGACAACTGCCACATAAACTTCCATACAAACAAATATTAATACAGTGGTGGCCAAAAGTGTGGACACTTTTTGAAAGTTTAATGTGTTTCAACTGTTACCTGTGTTCTTGCAGCTATTAAATTTCGCTTAAATACAAACATTTAAATATTAAGTTGAAGGTAATTTAATGTAGAATTTCATTAAAAAAAACAGAATTAAAGTATCTGTATTACAAATAAAGTTATGCTCATTTTAGTTGAACAAGCAAGCACGATCAATGGATTCTCTTATGCTGAAATTGCAATACAAGTTGGTGGTTCAATGACTTGCAAAACTAAGACAGATCATACTATTAGTTGCATAACTTATTCGTAATTCAGATATTGTAATACTGTATTTATTTTTAATTCTTCATGAAATTACTTTGATGATGATGATGTTGTGTCCATGGATATAGATTATATGGGACCAAAGGTCTCATAGACTGCTTAAGCGATCTGCACACAGTGGTCCTCATAAAGATTAAATTACTTTTAATTTGATATACAACTGTTTAATTTCATATACAATTAATATATTCTGTAATCACACAAAGTTGAAAAATATGAAACTTTCAAAAAGTGTCCACACTTTTGGCCAAAACTGTAGATATTAAAATCACCAAAAGTTTATCAATAGTTTATTTTCTTTTTAAAACCAATACCAGCATCACCGAGTGAAACTATACCTCAGTCGTGTCTTCGCTGACATTATGCGTCGCCAGTAGGTAGTTGGCTGCTTGGCGCACGTCCCAGGCGCACTTGGCGAGGGTTTGGCGCAGGTTTTCTCTGGCTGGCGCCAAGTGGTGCGAGCTGAGTAGGAGCTGGAGCCGCATGAGCTTGATGGCTTTGTGCGTGTCCCAATCGACGTCGTTTAGGGAGGAGAGGCACTCTTCTGGGCTCACCACTTGCTAGGAAATAATTTGATATCTTAAGAAATTGAGTAAACTCAAATGAAAATAAAACATTTTACAACTAGGATAGCCTGACCAGTGAGTGAACAGGCCCCAGTGAATGAACATTTGGAGAAAAAAATTACGAAATAAATATTGAAAATCATTCCACTAGATGGATTGGCAACACTGACTTCCTCCCATATACTAGGAAGCTATCTGACATATGGTGGGTTGTCCTGGTCATTATGTCCTGGTGTTTATTCACAGGCGAACGCAGCACCTTAAACATTCATTCACTGGTTAGTCTACCCTAATAATGCAATTATATATATGAAATTTTGGAGTAGTTAAGTCTTATTTAACAGTTAGATATTGGGAAATGAAAGATTGGTCTTCTTAAGTCGTCGAGATAGTGTGTCCGAATTATCCACAAAAATGGTGAGGAATGTCCAGCTCTCCTCCACCGACCAATCAGAGTTAAGCTTATTGGTGGGAAAAGGTTTAAGTTCAAGATGACTCAACAAAGTTTCTGTGGGAACCATTGATCTAGGCGACTGTTTCTCGTCGAAAGGGTGTGGTTGCGATGTTAAAGTACTAATATTAAGGATATGCGAAAAAGGTAATTTAAGTAATTAAGTTTAATTGGGGTTAAAAACATAAGATTTTGAGAGGTTAAGTTACAATATGTAATGTCATATATATTTACCTTTTAACTTTTTTTATGGTGAAATATTGCTTTCCATTTGTATCATTATTGTGCAATTCTTTTCTTCTAAGCTTTGGTATAGATATTGTCCATTTCTGTTACCACACACTTCGGAATCAGTGATTTTATTTTTCCATTTCGTTTAACAGTTTACTTTGAACCACCGATTATAGAACAGTAATTTAGAAGTGTCAAAGTGTGTTTCATAGTTGAGCAACTCATTTTGTTTCACTATTTGTGTCAACTTTACGGGTTAATTTCTCAATTGGATCTAAATCTAGACCAATGCCTACTAGTCCATCAACTTGGAATTTTGGGGTGTTTAAAGTTATTGTATAAAAAAAGGAAATCCAAATTATGCAAGGAAAAATGAAATTGAATAAAAAATGGGCATCAAGTTGATTTTCTCTATTACTGATACAGCATATGCAAACTTTTTCAGTGAAACTTTGTGTCATAGAATTATGTTGAAACTTCCCAAATAGATAACTTAATATTTTTTTATTTTATTATCAGTTGGGTAAACTAATAATTACTAATTTTAATATCACAAAACAAAGTATTGTAGTTCACCAAGGCATAATTATTTGACACCTCAAACAAATCAGTAGTTTTATTTACTAGTTTCAGCACTGTAAAAATAGCATTTCAACCTAAGTTTTATAAAGTATTCCCCTTCCTTCCTTCCTCAATGGCACGACAGCCCCGGGTGGACCTGGCCTTCTCAATCAATTTAATCCAGGCCTGCCCCTGCCTGGCAGTGGTCTTTCAGTTTGAGGCTTTTTATACTAATAAGTCTCTTTCCACACAGTAGGCCCATCTCAGCTTTGGTCGACCTCTGGGCTTTGATCCGATGGGCTGAGCCAAAAAGATTATGTTTGTCGAGCACTCTCTGTTCAATCAAATGATGTAACCAAGCAAATTTAATTCTTTGGATTTTTACATTCTTGACAACATCAAGCTCCCTAAAAGCCCAATAGAGTTCCGAGTTTGAAGGTCTGTACCAAGAACCATTAACTTGGTTGCCTCCAAAAATGGATCTTAGTATCCGACGATCGAAGATTCCCAAGGAATTCTCATCTTTCTGTGTTATTGTCCAAGTTTCAGAGGCATATGTAAGGATAGGTCTGATTAAGCATTTATTAATTAGCAGTTTAGTATCTCTTTTTAATTAGTTAAAGTATTTTATTGATTAAAAAGTAATTTTGCACACAAGAATCAGGTTGGTGAATGGTTATTTGTAAGAACTTCAGTGTAAAAGCAACTTAAAGATATAGAATTTATTATGCAGTTGCATGACATAACTGGTTTGTAGTTATAATCTTGTTTAACTTACTTCTTTAGCTAAAACTTTTTTCATTATTCTAACTTCATCGGAATCGATGCCCCGTGATCTACCTTGGGTTCTACAAGAAAGAAAACAAAAATGAAAGAATTAAAAGACCCTTGATTCCTTTTTGTGTAAAAAGTCGAATAGTCTAGCAATATATAGAATTTATAATTTAACCTCTTACGACCTGGCGTCCCTATTAGGGGCATTTTTTAAAACCTCCCCACAAACAATTAACACGTTAATTAGTTCCGAAATTGATCTGATCCGACAGAAGATCAAAATATCAGTTTTCAGTCTTTGATTACAGGCATCAATAATTTATTTCTATAAAAAAAATAAGTTGAACGAGGATTAATACAATATTAGAGTTCTTAAAAAAATCATTAATTTTTTTTCAAACTTTTCAAAAAGTTACTTTTAGTAGTTTATTTTCAAGGCATTTTGAAATAAAAACAATGATAAAACAATCTGTTAACTACAAATAAGTGATACGGACTTTTTTGTTGCATTTATAGCACAAAAAAATGTGTATTTTTAGAGTTTAAAGCGTGTCCCTAAGTAACTATTGAACATAATTTTTAAAAAAATTTCTTCGAAAACAGACTTTTTTAGCGTATGTTTGTATGAAAGGTATGTTTAGATTAAAAATATACGTGTAGGATTTTGCTCGGGTCTTAAGAGGTTAACAAGAATATACTATCCTCATATTTAGTTTTGGAATGTGTAACTCTTTTATCTGGAAAATCCTGATATCTATCCAAGTTGCTTTGGATATCTTTTAGAAAAAGTATTATTGCTCACTTTAGTAAGAGTTATTAAATGAACCGAAAAATAGTAGTTAAAATTCAAGAGTCGTTTTTATTAAACAAGAGCCATAAAGATTCAAAAATGGCATTTGTACTTAAGGCGCTTTAAGAAAAAACATTGTCACAATGCACAAATAATTTAAATTAGGCCTGAGTATGTTCCCATAAAATAAACATAAGAATAGGAATATTAAGTTAGCAGTAATTCAAGACAGTGCGAAGTTATAAAGGTTTAAGATCTGATATTTAATGGAATTCAATCTTAAGACTATATATAATATTTTATCATCTACAAATGATGGAAGTAGGCCTAAGGAGGTCTAAGAGACCCCCTCATCCAGTATTCTCATTGAACCTGAAGTAGGGGAGAGTGGTAATGAATCGGCCATGGGGACCAATGGGCTAACACTAACAAAATATGAAAAAGTATTGGCATAAAATTATTTTAGATGCCACCAATAGATAGATCTACTTGTTTTACCAAACTCATCAAATTTTCCATTGTTTGTGAGAAGCCATTTTCTCACTAGAGTAGGTGGTCAAGAATCTAATTGAAAAGTAAAATATTCCCTTTTCAGTAAAATAAATACTAACTAAAAAGTATGCATTATTTCATTGCCGTTATGTGTAATAGCAAGTCCTTGCATATCTGTTAACAAATTTTAGGATGTTTATAGATGTTATTTGAATTTAATTTCCTGAAGTACCTTCTTGCATCTGGCTTGTCTAAAGCAAACTCCAGCAGGTCTTCGCAGCTGACATGGTCTCCTCCTTTATACATGAGGTGGTCATCTTTCTTGTCCAGAGTGTCCAGCTCAGCTTGGACCTCACTTTCAAAGGAGTCTTCAAGACTGACAAGAAAAAAAAGACGCTTGCATTATTAATTTTATACAGAAGGTTACATCATTACTAGTTCTGAAAGAAATAAAGTAGCATACTTTCCTGTTATTTTAATAAATACAGATTTCTTATAGGATTTTGATGAAAAGTATAAACGATAGGTAAGTTTTGAAAATCGGACAGAAGTTGAGTGGGGCAACAGAGAAATATTTGACAGGGTGGCTACAGAATCTGTGAAAACAAATTCCCTGACTTTTCCAGGCTGAATGTAAAAAATTTCCCTGATTAGCGGCAATGAACTATATTAGCATGCTAGTTTCCTTCCGGTATTTGTAAAACCACTTTCTAGTATATTTAACATTAAAAAAAGATTTTTTTTAAAAAATTAATTTATTTAATGAATATACAATGAGCTTTTTAAAACAAATCTATAAAAAAAAGCAAGCGTTAAAGCCCATATAATAATTTTTTTGGTTATGATAAGACTTTGAGCAGCAACTCAACCACTTAGGTGAAAGCGTTTTCCGGATTAAACTTTTTTTTATCCTTTCTTTTGCCGGTTAAAATGGTAGTTTTGGAATTTTTTTTTGACTTTTCCATGATTCCCTGATTTCCCTGATCCTGTAGCCACTCTGTTTGAGTTACTTCCCTTTTTATATTTGTTAATTCTTTTAATTAATAAAAAAGAAAAGTAGTTAACCAAAAAAATAGTTAACCAGGAAAAGAATCATGATAATGAAACTAAGTTATAAGTAGCACTGCAGTGCTTTGTAAACAGGATCTCATTTTTTAGCATTAAAAATTATGCATGTTTAAATATAACAATAATTATGCATTATTCAACATCAGGGTTGCCACACTTTTTGATAAAAATTAAGGGGAGCGGACACCCCCATTCCCTTTCCTACCTCGAGCGGGCAGGCTAATGCTAAGTCTATGGGGAAAAAATGGTTTTAGTTCCAAAAAAAAGCAAAGAAATTATAGGAATATTTTGATGCGTTTTTTTTTTTTAATTCATAAAACTCCAATAAAGGTGTGCTTTTAGATGTTATTTTTTTAAAAACGCTATTTACTTTTTTTTAAATCTAAATTTTTTTCGATTAAAAAAAAGTAAATAACGTTTTTAAGAAAATAACTTCTAAAAGCACACCTTTATTGGAGTTTTTTTATGAATTAAAAAAAAACTGCATCAAAATATTCCTATAATTTCTTTGCTTTTTTTTGGAACAAAAACCATTTTTCCCCCATAGACTTAGCATTAGCCAGCCCGATCGAGGTAGGAAAGGGAATGGGGGTGTCCGCTCCCCTTAAGGACTTTTCAAGGATATATTTCTTCATTTTCAAGGACTGTATTATTCGAACATGCAACACGTTAGTTTTTAAAAATTCATTTGGAAAAATAATAAGAGCTCTATGAACTTAAATATGTGATATAAAATGACCATTTAGTTATTTAAAAAACCATCTAAAATCATGTGCTCTATCTTCTTAGATCTTACATAAACAATAAATCAAAAAGTAAAATAGGAACCGATTCGCATTGAAAAAGTGTTTTTAATGAAGCCAAAAATTAACATTTGCAACAGCCTTATAAGACGACGTTTGAAGACATCTGTTTATATTTGAAGACACAATACAATTAAAAAATTAAGGACTTTTAAAGGTTGATAATGTTTTTCAAGCACTTTCAAGACCTTGAAAATATTTTTGGTTTTACAGAGTGACAGCATTCCAAATGCTGCCAAATTCAAACAGTACCATAGAAGTCAATCAGTAATCTTTTTGAATATGTTATTTATATATAAAAAAAAGAAACGTTTCCTGAAATAACATATAATTTAACTATTCAAAAGAACGACAACACTGAAATAAAATACCGGAAATAATAATAAATACACAGAAATTTTTTTTTCACTCACGTATAACTCCTAGCCGGTTTAGGTGGCGGCACAGATGAATTAGTAGACAAAGAGGTGCAACATGTCAGACTAGAACTGTTTGAGGATGCGATCGACTCAGCCATTGCTACTGGTGGCGCCCCCTCACTGGCGCGACGTTCTGGGGCGTCCAAGGAAGAGGTGACATCCAGCAGATCTCTTGGAACATCAGGACATGAGGCCTGGGTAAAAATAGAATGGAAGGTTTAAAAATTTATATATAAATCAAATAATGATTGGATAAATAGTGGTATCACCGTAGATGTGAAATTCCACATCTACGGTGATGTCACAGCTACGCCAAACACCTTCTGTACTCTGCAAACAAACCATGCAGCGGCATCCAAAGTAAAAGGGGGAATGGGCGCCCTGGAGAATTCTGTGGAGAATTTTCTTTTTTCCCCTGCCACATATGACAGGCTTGTAGTTTTGAATTGAGTGACAGACAGAAAATAGTACTAATAACATCCAATTTAAATTAAAAGAATTTTTTAGAAAGAACAATGGACAATTCCCACATTTTTTTATTATTTTTTTATTCGACGTAAATAGGTGAGACAAAATAAGGGCCGAAAAAATTTTTGCTCTGCGATGCGTAGTTATTTTTTTATTTGATTTTAAAGTTAGGGTTTTTAAAAGCGCGCGAAAAACAGTACGTTCCGCGAGGAATCGACTGTGACGTACATGTACACCACACATGACCGAATCTCCTCAGTTGCGTATAGCGTTAGGCGGGATATTTCACAAATCGTTTTGCAAAACTTTATATTTTCGTTTTCTTTAATGCATAAAGTTTGTATTTATTATTTAATAATGGCATATTGCTACTGCTTAGTTCCCTTGTGTCGAATACGACTACAGAAAAGAGAAAAGATATATTTTAACTTGCCAACGAATCGGTACAGCGAAAACGATGGTTTTCAGCCATGCGACGTGATCCAAAAATAGGAACCAGTTTTTAATAGGATTTTGGACTGACTTAACTATTCTTTAAAAATATAAATTTACATGTAAAACATGGTAAAGAAAAAATGCAGAGCCACGAACGCACAAAATTAAATTAGTTATTAGGTTTTTTTTTTTTAAAGTATATCTACGGATAACATGTCAAATGCAGCAACTTAGGATATCTAAAAACATTGTTAATAATGTTTACTTACAGACTTCTACGTTAATAGTATTAATATTTTTGAAAAGTTCAATATTTTTTTTCCAATTTTTCCTTTATTCCGATGGTTAAAACTAAAAGTTGTGCAAACAAAATATGTCACGCTTTTTACACGTTCAGACGAAACTAAGCAATTTTCTGAAAATTCAGGACGGCGACTTTTTGCTTTCTACAGTAGTACCTTTATTCATATTATTTTAATGTATGACTTGAATTAAAAGAGTAATACTAAAATCCGACGAATAAATTATGATATTTTATCAGACAAGGAAAATTGTGTTTTGTAAAAACGGTAATTTAGTTATGAATGACCTGTGTTTAATTAGAACATTTTAACAGCACAAAATACTATTAAAACTTTATCAATAATAACACAATTCTATAGGTAAAACAAGAAAGAAATAACCCTTCAGAAAAACAATAAAAAAAAACCGAGTAAACTATCCAGGACACATTTAAAACAATGAGCTTCTTGTGTGAAATAAAAAAAACTTAGAAAAAACATTTGTACCGCGAAAAGGGATTTGAACCCGGGACCAAATGAATACGAATCGCTTACGCTACCACTAGGCTACGATGCCAGTGATATATAATGCTTAAATTGCTATAAAAGTTTAAGGGAGTTACTTTCAAATTTGAAAAGACAGTAAAGTTTAAAAAGAAATTCAAAATTTTGACTTAAAAAAATGAAAACAACTTGTAAATATATGTTTTTATTGCTTTAAAATGATTATTTAGGGTAAACACTATACATAAAAGCACTATAATTTACAATTTTATGTTATTATTACTAAAATGTTTGCGGTACCGTATCCCTTTAAAATATATCTCTTAAATTATTTTTTTAAAATCAACTTATGATTAAATAAATATTAAAAGAAAATAAACAAGAATAGAAAATTAAGGCAAAAGAAAGTTATAAAGCAAAAATGAACCTTAAAAAAGCATGGGAGAATCGAAAAATCGCAATGACTGAAGTAGCTAACGAACCCTACGTGGTGTACATGTACGTCACAATCGCTTAGCCAATAGCAGAACGTTTCAAACAAGAACTAAAAATTGACGATTTTTAACATTGAATATTTAATAACACAATTTTTTTTGTACATTTTAAACTAGATATTTGAAATCAGCGTTGTTTATTTTATCGAAAAAATGTATTTTTAGTAGTTTTTAAAAAATATGGGAATTGTCCATTATAAATATTCTTTTTTGCACTAATAATCTAAACTATTTTTGTAATACTATAAAAGTAAAATATTGTTCTTGTCCAGATTTAAATAACCAGTTAAAATTGCAAACAGTACCCTTTTTCTTTAAAGGAAAAATATGCTTATTATAACCAGTCTCCCTTTAACACTTTACCAACCGGCCATTGATTATTCGAATTTTTCTCCCCAGCGCTTATCGACAGGTCGCTCGATCTTTCTGTTAGATTTGGTTAGGTTAGGCCGTGTTCATTCACGACTGATCTGCCTCAAGTTGCCCAGTACTGTGGAACGCTAGTCTAGACCAGAAGTGTTCAGTGGATTAGATCGGTCAGGTTGAGTCAGGACCGTGTCTGTTTAGTTTAGTTTTGAATTATTGTCACACTAGAGCTACATGAGGGCTATTGGGAAATCGAGCAGTGAAAGAGCATAGTATGTTCAAACCGCTACCGGTCTGTAAAGTGTTAAGAGAGATAGTTAAAAAAAAAAACTAAATAGCAAACAAGTGACTACTAACCTGTTTTGTAAGTGCAGTGTCTCTTAATGATCCGGGTAGAATGAGTGGATGCTTTCGCTGATGGTGCTTCAGAACGGGTAATGGTTTTGTCCTGTCCCTTGGTGGCAATGGAAGCTGTTGCAGCAGAAAAAATGAAGTTAAAAATATTGAGTTATATTTATTCATTGCATGTTGAAAATTAGATGCAGTATGGGAAAACTCTGTCAACCCCATCATCAGAACCCCCCCAACTATCATATAAACAGGAAACTTTGTAGGAAACTTTACAATCTTGTAACAATGGTGACTGTTAAATAAGGAAGCTTGTGTAACCTATTAATCAGGAAACACTACAGCAATCTTTAATTAAGAAAACTCCTGCCATCGCAACGGGATACTCCAATAAGAATGTTACATTTGGTTCTTATAATTGTACAACTTCAATATAGAGAGTCTGGAAATGGATTTTTTTCAAAAAAAAAAAAAAAAAAAAAAAATCACAGGGAAAGAAGGCAGAAAACTTTAACATAACAGCCAACAAAACTGTGTAGAAAAAACCAGATAATGTTTAATTATGATTTTATTATGATATTATATTTGGCACTTAATATATTGTTTCTCCATTAGAAGACAAATTTAGGCAAATTTTAGTTTATGTTTCTTTCAAAGCATTTTTTTTATTATTTTGAGAACATAGTCATTTATGTAATTTGAGAAAAAAAGTCAACCATTCAGAATATTTCAAGATCTTTTTCACTACCATTTTTTTTTAAATAAAAGGCATTCAAGAGCTGTATTACAAAAAACAATGTCTGAAAACTAAAAATTAAAAAAAGCTTACAGGATTTGGTGAATCGTTTGAAGACTCAGTAGTATTGGTGCTGGAAGTGTCACTTTGGTCTTCGGAAGTCCGAGTCTCTGAGGAGGTGCTTTCATGAAGGAAGTCTTTGGAGTACCTACACATGTTAAAAAAAAATAAGATTTGAAAATATTGTATTTGTTAAAAGTAAATTAGTTAAACATGCTTTTATTTATTGCAAATTTAAGGCTTTTATGCTTAGTAACAGCATTATAACAAGTCAAATATTATATTATTTACAATTTTTTTTCTAACTCAGCAGCTTTTTTGGTTTGATATTGATACAGACTCAGCAAATTTCAGAACTGAAAGGAGCCTTTTTTTTGTGTGCCACTATCAAGGCGGCTTTTGCTACCAATTTTGACCCTTAGATTCCACTAAATCTGAGATCTCTGTGGATGCTAAAGTACACCAAGATTTAATTTTGCCTCCAACCCACCTAAGAGAACAACCTAAAAGAAATGAGTACCAAGCTAAATGAAAACTCAAGGAATCTTTTACACGCCACATAATCATAGACAAGCGATTTTCCCATCTTGAAAATTTGCTGGCTCAGCCTTGGAGCGAAACACAGTGTTGTAACAGACATTATGCTATTGTCAACGAAAGCCATCTAGCGAACTAATATGCTTGACGAACAGTTGGTTTTAGATCAGTCTTAGCTAAGATCTTTGATGGGTTAGACCAGTGTTGTTAACCTTTTGTCTATTAAATTTGTAAACTGATGATTTTGTGTTTGAATTGCTGTGTGTAAATTTAAAATCATTAAATTATGTTACACAATTTGCTTGCATGATCTATCTTTTAAAGAACGGTTACAGTGTGACTTTAGAACCCACGATCTTAGGCTTATGAGGCAGGCACCCTAATACCTCACCACCAATGAGCCGAGACGAGTTCACAATGTAAAAGTAACAATAAATCAAAGTCCTTATAACTAAGAAAAATACAGTAAACTCCTGACTATCTACTAGCCATGATCCTCCCTTTTCTTTCCCCTGCAAAAATAAAAATTTAACAAAATGCGGAGAAATGAAATGTATCTGCTTCTGAAAACTTGGAAGAATGAATTGCAAGTACAAGGAATACATTATAAAAACAATGAATGCACTTAAAATAAGAATGACTATGGGAAACCTGGTATGTGCCAAAATGTGTTTGGCCAGAAGCACATGTGCTTTTTGTCAACTTGTAAAATAAATTGTCCGCAATTTTCATTAAACTGTTTCTTGTGATTCGTGCAGATTTCCTCTTATAATACTACTATTACATCTCTACTTTACTTTTATAAAACCCAGAATCAATTTTGAGGATATTTTCTTTACTTTTGTGAATTATCCGCGAATTCGCTTATCTGCGGATGCCGTGCCACCCAGTTACACGGATATTCGGGAGTTTAAAGTAATTCCAAATTGAAGAACCTAGTGGAAGAACAGGCCCATTCCATAGTGACGTGTGTGACATTTGGAGTCACTTTACAATGTTTTGCAATAAAAATACACTCTCCTATAATTGATGGGGGAAAGCTTGTTAATATGGTTTTGTCATGCATAAGTGACAGGACATTTTAGTGCAAAAAGCATTCAGTTTTAGTTTTTGCTTTAAATAGGAAACGACTTTAAAGTCATGTGACATGTGTGACCATTTTGTAAGGAAAATTTTCAGGTTGATCTGCAAATTATACTTTTTTTTTGTGATTTATATTGATCTATAATATTTATTTTAATTTAAATGGGTAATAGATACTTCAAATAATTCCTATCAATCACTGTTTTATTATTTAAAGTCATGCATATTTAATTAAAAAATAAAAATGCTTGTGACGTGTGTGACTTCAAATTGTGACGTGTGTGACACGTCAAAATAGTTGAAATTATTTATTATGAAACTTGGGTAATAGGAAGAACTTACAAATTAATTGAGTAAAATAGGTAAAAAAAGGTTTAACAGCATATTTTTAAATAAGAATATTGTAATTTATAGTTCCTCAAAGTAAAATTGTCCACGTGAAGTAGCTGGAATTGGAGGATCAAGTTTTCCAATTATGTTACCAAATGTATAGTGGGCAATGTCAGTGTTTCTTGGCCATTTATAGTACTTTCCAGATGTAATCATACAGGAGACTTCCATTCAGGTTTGTTATGATTTTACCCAACCCGAATAAACTTTTAAAAAAATTGAAAAAACCCAAGTGGGCAATTGAACTTATTGCCTTTACTGGAAATTTATGAAGTTAAAACTTTTTATATGAAATAATTTTTTCTTTGTTTGTATAATTTTCATTAATATTTTATTATTAATAATAATATACTTCTACTTTTCTGTACCTTTAATTTTTAGTCCTAAAGTTAGACTTAGTCCAAAACAATGCATTTTAAAAAATTTAAATGTACATTTATATAACAATTTAACACACTTTTATTAGTTTTTAATCATTCTAATTTAAATTACAACATTCTTGATTATCTCTTTAACGTTCGCTATACGTTCTGCTAGTTTTAAATTGTAATATATAATTCAAACTTCCCTAAATAAACCACAACACCCTGAAAGCATCCAAAATACTGAAAAAAACACCCTAAAACCCTGAAAAAAACTTAAAAACCTTTAAAAAAACCTAAAACAATGAAAAAAAATCCAAAAACCCATGTGGGTTTGGTTTTTCATGAAAAACCCGTTTTTTTTACATCCCTGAACTATTTCTGTAAGCCTTTTACATTAAAAGTCACACACATCACAATTGTCACACACGTCACAATGTGACGTGTGTGACATTTTAAAATTTAATTTTAAAGTGTAGAATATGTAACAAAATTAAAGTCCTGATAGATTCAGTCATCTTGATGCACACTAATTTATAAACTAAGTTTTTTAGTTGATACTTACACGCATTAATATTTTATATAAACTTTTTGAAGTGAATGTGACGTGTGTGACAATCAAAAAATGTTTTTCTTTTCCCACTGGTAAACATATTAAAAAAAACTTTTTTTAATTATAAACCATGTGTAAATCTTTGAAACATTCCATAATATTATTTTTTAACTCCAGTTTTAATCATTTTAAGATATTTATCATCGTAGTAAAGAAAAAATGGTGACTGTTCAAATCATATTAGAAACCGTGAAACAAAAAGTGTGATAAAATAGTAAATTTAAGAGCATTAATTAATTTTTTTGATTTAAATCATTAGCAAATCTGAAATATTAAACTTTTTTTACATTAAAATGAGCCATTATTTTTATCATTTTGTTAGTTTGAAATTTTACTCTCTTGGTATAGCAAATCATGGAATGGGCCAACAAGCAAAGGCCAAAAAGATGAAAGTGAGAAAATCGGCTTTTAAGTTTTTAGTTTCCATTTAGATATGCTAAAAACGGCCCTCACAAATGGTAAAAAATGTACTTGTGATAAAGGAGAAATTTTTAATCTTGAAGTTAATAACCTATAGATTCACACAAAAATCTCAATTTTTTTTCAAAAATAACACTTAGTTGTTTTTCCACTAAGCTCTTCAGTTCCGACTGAAAGGAAATCATAATTTACCTTGAAGTCAGGCCAGGTCTTGGCGCCGTTCTTGGCGCTTGTGGTGGAGCAGGAGGTGATCCGAGTGATGATCTGGTCCCACTGACATTAAAACTTGCCGCATTAGCCGCCAAGCGAGCTACAGTCGAAGTTTGAGGAGTGACGGCTCGTGTGCCTGTTGAAGCAAGGCAAGTTAGATCAACATGCTTTGATAATAAAATCGGTGATCTTTTGAGCCTAATAGTAACTTAATTGAGCCTAATAATAACTTAATAGTCCTAATTAAATGAAATTATTGCATGATTGAGGAGTGACAGCTCATGTGTCTGTATAAACAAGACAAGTAAGATCAACATGTTTTGAAAAGAAATAATAGGTGATCTTTTGAGCCTAATAGTAACTTAATTGAATTTAATAATAATTTAATAGTCCTGATTAAATTAAATTATTGCAATTAATGAACTTAAATGCCTACATAACCTTAAAGCATTGCTTCCTATTAGAGTTTAAAAAAATACCAACATTAATAGTTCAAATTTGACAAATCCTAAAAATTGTAAATAGTGGCTTTTTTCATATTTTATTTATTTATAGTTAAATGAATTGTTTAAATAAAATGGTTATTTTAGTATTGAATGCAATCAAAGTCAAAAATCTAAATAAAAACAATATTTAAGAGACTTATTAAAAAAATATTGGAACAAATTCATTTTGCTATAATATATAAAAGAATATAACGTATAAAAGTATTACAATATATAATTTTTTTTAAATACACATTTTACAGGTCTTTAATTATATTTATCACAATTTTTTCTACATGTTAGGTTGAATTTAAGTGAAAGCATTATTTACATACACGTGTTTACATGTTTTGATATGATGATATACAAGTTTTGCACAACAGTAAGCCAAATAAAACCAAGACCATTCTTAAGCCGATTCCAAACATCCATTGACAATGCCCAACACAGAATTTCAAACCACAGACTTCGTTTGAAGTGTTAAAAACCAAAGTAAACATGTAAGTACCGTTTGGGATGCCATGTTTGTTCCCTCTCACTTTCGGACGAACTGGCACCCCACTTCGAAGCATCCTCAGTGGGTTGCTGTCTACGGCATCATTTTCTGTATCCGAGGAATCTTGCCTTGTTCTTGAATGCATGATCTAGTTGAGAAAAGATATCGTGGAGTTAGTTTTAAGGTCAAAATCATTTTATTAAGTTGATGTACTAATTTACTAATAATTTGAATTTCATTTTAGATGGGGTAAGACTGAATTATTGATGGACAAGAGCAAAATGGGGACTATTGTTGATGGCAGTAGAAATTTAAAACAACAGATAAGTGACGAGCCGACACCTGAATAGGCAATCAACACAACTTGTAAGGGCAGCACCATACATGACAACCAAACTTGAGCGTATCTAACCTGCAAACCTTCTAGACAGTCACGCTTTTTAGCTGCACAGAACATTTATAGGTGGGCAGTTATTTTGGAAATGCCCGTGCCTGAACCTGGAACCTTAGGCATTCAAGCCAAGTCCCTTTATTGAATGGTTTTTCTCCTAATGGGGCTACAACATTGGCGGTCAAGCCTTTACAGACTCAGCATATTCTCCAGAACTGAGAGCCATTTTTTGTGGCACCATCTAGGCGACTCTTGCTACCAATTTTGACTTGATTGACCAATTTTGACTTTTGATTGCAATCAATCTGAGCTCTCTGTGGATGATAAGTATGCTGAGATGTAATTTTGCCAGACAAATGGGTCCTCCAGGGATCTTTTACATGCCACACAATCATATGACATGTGTGCCAAGATTTCCCCATCCAGAAAATCCGACGACTCGGCCGGGGCTCGAACCCGTGATCTTAGGCTTACGAGGTGGACACATTTAACCTCACAGCCACTGAGCCGCCGAATGGTTTTCGTTGTTATAGAATTTCATTTGCTTAATGTATATGCATAACCAGCTAAAACAATTCAAAAACATACCTCCACAGCTGGCTTAGGTGCAACAGCAGGCGGCAGCGATGTACTTCTCTCCACCCCTTTCTGCACTAGCGAATCATACGCCTCTTTCGCTTCTTCGCTGATTACTTCATGTATGTCGGGTATGGCTTCAGCTTCTTCAGAAAAATTTCTTCTCTCGGCTCTCGGACTGGTCTTGAATTTGAACGAGAACTTGCGTTTGAAGGGGGAGGAAGGGGTTCTAGGGCTTTCGTTGTCGGTTCTAAAGAGAGGGAAGAATATTTATGAGTTTAGGGATGACAGTGCCAGAAAGCTTTAAAAATAGTTGCTGTAATAGCATCAGATGTTAAAAAATAGTAGCCCAAATAGTATCCTCATTTACCTAACTTAATAACCAACTTTTAATTGCTAGAAAACATAAATAATAAAATACATATTTTAAATATTTATTTCAATTGAATATAATCTGCAATTTCATAAAATTTTCCAAAAGGTGATATATAATAGTTCAATAAATTTCGATGCAAAAAATTCGTGCAGAACACCCAATATGTAGTTAACAAGCAAGCTTGGTCCCGATTTATTCGACCAACTTAAGGGATGAACGGATGTGTCAACCTCAACCAATCTAGGACTCAATCCCAGGACCTGTGGCATAGCAATGTGAAGCACTACCACTAAGACACTGGGTTAGCAATAATATTTTTACTTAAAACGTCTTCTCTATACTAATAATTATTATCAAAATACCGATCCTTGAAGCTGCTTCAGTGACACCTGCACATGTTGACATTGCAGGCAAAGAAAATGCTGATAGATTAGCCAAGGAAGCCAGTAATCTCAACTTTAATAATTATAAAGTTTATCTCCAAGATGCAAATGCAATTGCTAAACCTAAATTAAGAGAAAATTCTATTCAAACAAAGCACCTCCTTTGTAAATACAGATAGATCCACCACAAAAACCACTGCCAGACTAAGAACCAATGACCACACAAGCATGAAAATAGACAAAGAGGGCAGAAAGGTGTTTAGAAACTGTGACAACTGCCCAGATACACACTTACACCAAACCACGTTTTTGAATGCCCTGCAATGAGTGCCCATTTGAGAGACATTGGAGTTCTGCCATCATTAATAGATCTTTATGACACTTATATCCAAAAAATTGCAGACACTGTTATCGAAACACATGGCTTCATTTAACTTATCATTCACATTTCGGCAATGTCATACACACAAAAAAAATAATCCTGAAGAATTTTTATGTATCGAAATGCCAAACAGCCCTCAAAAATAAACATAGAGAGAGATAAACTAACCTATCGAATATATCATCCTTCTTCGGTGCTGGTTCACAGTCCATCAGGCTCTTGCTAGCAAGTTCTTTGACGATAGCAATGGCCGAATCCAGAGTCTGTTCATCTGCGGCAGAAATCGGCTTCACCAGTGCATGTTTTTTCTTGGAGTTGTCCCTTCCCAGCTTGTTGTGGGACATTTGGTCTTTGTGGGATATGTCGTTGCGGATGTTGTTGTGATCGTTGATGTGTTGTTGTTGTTGTTCCTCGAAGTTGAGATCTGGGGTTGGGGAGCCGAGGGCTTTGAACACTTCGTCCATGAGCGAGGGACCAAGATCCAGGGACTGGGGAAAGCATTAACATTAACACAAATCATAATAACATTAACACAGCATTAGCACATAAAGCATTAACATTAACACAGCATTAGCACAAAAAGCATTAACATTAACACAGCATTAGCACAGAAAGCATTAAGATTAACACAGCATTAGCACACAAAGCATTAACATTAACACAACATTAGCACAGAAAGCATTAACATTAACACAGCATTAGCACAAAAAGCATTAACATTAACACAACATAAGCACAGAAGGCATTAACATTAACACATATAATTTCATAAAGCATTAACATTAACGAAAATCAATTCATATCAGTTCCATTTTTATACGCTAAAGTAATTTCTACTTTTTTTATGGCACAAGTTGAATTAGAGAACAAAAAAAAAACATGCATGTTTTAAATCAGTTGCCTTATAAGGAGATTATACATGAAATTAACTTGTACAATACCATTAATGCAAAAAAAAAAAAAAGCTATTCTTTCAAAAGCCATCCTTACAAGAATCTGAAAATTTGTTCAAGCTTACCCCGAACCTTGAACTCTCAATGAAACGTCCAAAGTCCTCTTCATCACTGATTTCATGATATTCATGATCTTGCAGGTTCACAAGTTTCTCGCAGTCTCTGCTGGATCGATCAGAAGGACCATCTGTTGTGCAGTTCATAATTGTAGGGGAGTCACTGTGTTCATTGATTACTTCAGACCAGTTATCTAAAAGAAAAAGGTTGACCATTTAAAACCCTAGCATCCAGACAGTGAACCAAGTTGCAACAACACTGATTTTTTCCTTTACATAATAAAAAGTACATTTTAAGCTTTTTTTTTAATTCAGGTGTTTAGTACTTAATTTAAGGTTCTTTTCAGCTGCTGAAAACATAACTTAAATAGCTAGCTGTAATAGCAAAACACAAAAGAGCCCCTACATTTTATGATAATAACATGGCACCTTATGTTACCACATGGTATTGGTTGAAATAGCGTTGCTCTATAGCTACAGGAAGGCTATTGAAAACACAAGAGTAATAAAAAATTGCAGTCAAGTGAAGAGTTGACACCCTAGAAGGCACCCAAAGCAACATTAAGAAACAACATTGCACACAGGGTCAGGTCTCTGGAGAACTTTTAATGTGACCCTCTCAGCATGGGAAGTTAGAATTTTTGGCTGCAGACTGCCAATAGGTCGCAAGCTATTTCGGCAACGTCCCAGCCTGAACCAGGGACCTTTCATATGCAAGGCAAGTGCCTTACCCACTGGGCTTCCCAGCCTTTCACAGGGTTCATACTCTATGATAGGGAATTCAGGAATTAACAAGGAGTTTTTCAGGAGAGCACAATGTAAATTCAGAAGGTAACAAGGAATAAAATTGAATATGTTTGTTCATTATTGTATTAGTCAAGTGACTTCACTGCACTTCAAATGAAGAAATTAGAAGGAATATATCTTCTGAAGAGATGTGTGGTGAATTCTGGAACATTAACTGTTATCACAATGTCTCAACTCCATTTTTCTACTGTGCATGAGCAGTAGTCTTATTCCGAATAAAATAAAGTAGTCAATTTTTTCAGGACAGGGGAAAAAATATCGTGAGATGAGACACAAATTTCTGGAATTATAAGGGCTCTTAGAAGAACAAATTTAAATTCAGGAATTTGACGAACCCTGCTTTCAGTGTAGGGAGAAAAGACCAGACTCAACTTACCTGACGAAGACCCGCTTCTACCATCAGAAGTGCTGAACTTTTTCAGCAAGGGAATCTTGTCTGAGGAATCTGAGGAGAGGGTGGTGAGAGTAGGGCTCACGTTCTCCTTGTCATCCTGTGGTTTGTCTACAAGAAATGAAAATTTAGCCACAAAAAGATATATTTGTCCTGTTGACCAATAAATAAGCAATGAACACAAAAGAGTGCAGTAGTGTGGATGATATTGTCTTTCTTTTCCTATACCCAAAGTCCAGCTGAGCTAGACAGGGCCCATGAGTCCAAAAACCTCAAGAAAGCTTGGATCAGAATTATTCTTAATGACCCATTTTGTTCCATTTGAAGGTAGTAACTTGTTTTTAATCAATCAAAAATAACTTGTTTAATTTACATTGCTAAAAAATTTATAAAATAACATTACTATAAAAATTGACCAATCATTAGCAGTATTATGGATAAGTTTGCTTACATGGTGTCACAATCTGCCTGGGAAGCTGATGATACTTCTCACCCAAAAATGAGATGTCACCAAAAAATGCACCATCTAATCCAACATGACCAGTGTGCTTGAAGTCCCCCTGGGGTCGCGATATCATGTCCCGATTCAATCTGAAATAAGAACACTAACTTTAACAAACAAAAATTAAATAATAAAATTGATTCAGACACAGCAAAGAAGCCTAATTTCAGAACCACCAGAGATTTTTTTCCTTTTAAAATTGCAGTAGATTGCTGATTTTACAATTGACACAGATTGACGATTTAACAAGTTTTACAGAGTTTTCGTAATTCAGAACCACCAGATGTTCATTATGTCAAGATTCATCAAAATGTTACAGATTGAAATTTTGAAAATCCCTGATTCATTTTTTTTATGTACACAACTTATAGAAATTGTTTATTCATGCCTAAAAATCTGCCAAATTCTTTAAATCTCACAACCACTTCTCAAAAATCTTTTGGATTTTTGGCACTCAGTAAAAGGATTTTTTTTTCAAATGTTTGAAGGTGCATTTATTTTTCCTTGTGCAGAAGAAAAAAAAAATATGCATAATAACTTAGTAAATGACTACACAAACTACATTACACTTCCAAAATTAGCACAATTGTGGTACGTACTATTTCTAAAATTATGGTTTTCTACACGACACAATGCACTTGGCTATATCTTGTCTATCTAGAATGCGAGCCTCGAAAGCATTTCCCCCCCCCATCCCCGCATGTGGTTTTCTTCGAAACGGCGTGAGCGTATTTCCCCCACATTACTTGGGTTTTAACTCCTCGGATTGTTAACCTCACAACAGAGCCTCAAACGCGTTAGGTTTAGAAAAACGATGCTCTTCCTAGAAAACTAAGCAAAGGGATGGAGGAAGAAAGTCTTTTTGAGGCTTGTATAGTAAATATACAGACTGTATCTGTTTACAAACAAGGGTTGTTATGACTTTAAGTGAAAGTTACTACAGGGTGGCTACAAAATTCTAGAAAACAAGTTCCCTGATATTTCCATGATTTCCCGGATACTTTCGCAAAAAATTCCCTGATTTTACAATTATTTAGAAAACATGCAATGTACAAAATTCAATGCAGTATAGAAAATTTATTCAGACATCATGGGAATTAAGACTTTTCCGATTATGGGTTAGCCTACCTAACTTTTCTACATTTCCGTAAATCTGAGTTCAGAGGAATCATGTTATAACATGATTCGTGAGAGAGATTGATCTTTCCTCCAAGATTGGTCTTTCATGCAAATCGGATCAACCAGAATATATATATATTTTGTTTGTCAAGGGTCTATTAGTAGTGATCACAAGAACCCAAACCTGCTGTTTAAGTAATCCAAAATGGAAAAAATTCCCTGAAAATTTTACAAAATTTGAAAAATTCCATGAGAATTCTCTGATTTTCAGGTTTTCCAGGTTCTGTTACCACCCTGTACTTTTTAAAAGTTCCGTAATCACATACCTCCTTCTGCTAGCATATATTCCCCCTTTGGCATCGGCACGTGAAAAACTTGGGCGAGATGTTGGAAAGTTTGTGACATATGCTACAGTGTGGGCAGGATTGAAGAGGCCAGTTTTGCCGTTGCTGAGGACGCCTTTCCAAAAGTTGGATGCATCTTGAACAGGCCTGAGAAGTACGAAAATAGCAGTTAAAATTTTTAAAATATAAACAATGTTCGGCAGATATGATTGCTTAGGGCTATTATTTCATTTCTACAGTTGTTTTTTGTACAAAAAATCATGTAACACAGGGGCTAACACAAATTCAAATTTGGCAAAAAACTTGGTCTTTTAGCAATAAATTTGAAAAGCATTTTGGATTAAAAATGGTAGAATCGACCAATAATCACACAAAAATGTGTATTTTTAGAGAAAGATTTTTTTTTAAATAGTTTTTTTTATCGATTTTTATTTTAGATCTAGATCAGGGTGGTGCATAACATATTTTATCTTTGTTCCCATTTGACGTACTTTCCCAATTGTAATCAAGACATTATATATGCACGAAAAAGTGTGTTAGAATACATGTTAAACGCAATAAAAAAAAGCAAGTTATACATTTTAAGTAGTTTTAAAGAAATTTCAAAATATCAGAAAAAAGCAGGTACGGAAAAGTAAAAAACCTGCCCATTTAACACACATTTTACAATTTTTACTATTTTTAGTGATATTAATAAGATTAGTACAAATTAAATTTGATACCTTCTGTCTAGAACAGTGATAACTTCTCCAGTTTTGTAGTGAAGCCAATCCTTCTTCGATTGGGCCACTTCTATGGAATCTTGTATGGCTTGCACCTGCTCTGGTTTATACTACAAAAATAATCAGACAATTTAAAAATTGTCATATTTTTTTGAAAAATTGCACTCAATTGGTTTGGGTAAGTCTAATGAACACATATAATATAATTAGGTTGATAATCTTGATTATTTTTGTAACATTGTAATATTGTAATATTTTTTTTTGTAAACTATTTTAATTTCAAACAGATTGTTTGACTGAAATCATGGATTTTAGGAAATATTTGTTTTAGAAGTCGATGATAAACATAAAAGAATTGTAAAAAAAATAGTGCAAATACTTATTTTACAACTGATTCAGAAAAAAATCTAATCCATTTACAACAATATAATTTTTAATAATAGCTGTATTAAAAGCAATAAATTGATTTGGTGAACAAAAAACTTTCCACCAACAGATAATTAGAATTTCAAAATATTAACTAACCTCAGGCAACATTTCAAATATGTCAGAAAAGTTTGGCCTTTTATTTGCATCATGTTGCCAGCACTTCAACATTAAAGTGTAATATTCTTTAGGGCAACATTCTGGCTGTTCCAAGCGCTGGAAATTGGGTTCATCTATGGCTTCTAAAATCTTTTGGAAGAAAATAATATTTAAAGATACAGATTTAAACTAAATATTCAGTTCAGAGGTATTTTAATTCTGAAAAATAAGGCAAATACATTTCGGCCTTAAAAACACCTTTTAATTCAGAAGCACAAGTATTTGAAAAACTTAATAAATAAGGGAAACTAAAATTGGGTTCAGTAAAAGTAGAGTGAGAACATATTTAACAAAATTCGAATTCAAAACCGCTAGCCACATTTACATATAAATGCATTTTAATTCATTTTTAAATCGGAATTGAACAGTATTCATTTAACATTTTTTAAAGCTCAAGTAACTAGTTAAATGTTGGAGTTTTAGACACATGTACAAAGTTGTAGAATAGCAAAGATTGATTTATTATGCAGAATTGAAATTATTAATATAGGTTAAGATTGCATTAGAGCATTTTACAGCAATATAAGAAACCAATCTGCTTTAAGACTAGGTCTTGCCATTAGAGGAGCCAACAGCTGTTTCTCGTAAGATCAGAAAGGTTGATTGCAAGGCGTCATCCAAAGCAAAGTTTGTTTTGTAGAATGTGCAGAGGGATACAAGTGGGGGGAGGGGGGGTCAGTTCATAGTTTTACAAAATTAAATTGCAAATATTTTTTGTTAGTTTATTGAAAATTAGAAAAAAAATATGTGAACCAATTTCAACAAGTGGGATTTTAGAAACCTGTAGATCAGCTATATTTATCATACGAAAAAAAAAAACATTTGTGAAAAAATTCAATACAGCCGGTGAATGTGGTAAAAGAAAAAATATAATTTTAAAAGAAAAAAATATTTTTCTATTGGATTAACACAGAGGCACTTAGGTTTGGAGACCCTCGATCAATCACGCTCATTCACCTTTAACATTTTCAGTACCAATGATAATTTGCCATAATCACTATAGAAATATTTTTCTGCTCGTCTATAGCCATTCATTTTATCAAAAAAGCACATCATTCGATTCTTCAAACTTTTTCTAAAAATATTTTTTATTAATCCCAATAGATGTTAGCCCTATTATTTATTTTTAAAATTATGATCAGAAACATGATGATGCCAAATGGCACCACTAGAACTGAAAGGGATAATAAAGAACAAATATTTATTACTTTCTCCTGCTTCCTACCGAATCCCGAAATGAGAACTTTTCCCTTACCTGCTGACCGGTGAATGCGGGCCAGGGCTGGAACCCGTAACTGAACATCTCCCACAAGGTGACCCCATAGGCCCACACATCACTGGCTGACGTGAAACGCAGGTAGTTGATGCACTCAGGGGCACACCTGGGGGAAAAAAGGTATTAGGTAATTTGATGCAAACTTTCTTAAAATCAAAATGATTATAGCAAAACCCGTAAAAACGCAGACTTGCCAAGTGTGGCTTTAGTGTGAGGCCAGTTAAACCAATCAGCCAAATCTTTGGATTAAACATGTTAATAATCAGTCTCTGGATTCCAGGAACCGATTTTAATGTTTACCCTTTTTCGAAAATCCAGCAATTGGTATGTATTCACGGACATTCATAAAGAAGTTACAAATTAGGTATTATCGGGTTAAATCCAGAAAGCTGACAAGTTTGATAAACTTTTCCATGGGTTGAACAATAAAACTTTTCATTATATTAAAGTTTTTTTTCGATGTATTGATGTTTATTTTATTATATACAGGACCACGTTTAAGGGTATGAGGAAAGAGCTTCCACACAGTGCCTCACATTTATTAAAAAGAGTGGACATATAACTTATTTGCAAACTGAAATCAGTACTATATTAAAAAAAATTCAGTTTTATAAAAAAAAAGAAATCGAAGCATGATTCATGGAAATTAGTTCTAAGAAGAAAATTCATAGTTTGTTGACAAAGCAATTTTATGTCAAGTAGTTCAAGCAACATGTGATATTTTCTTAAAGAAAATTTGCAGTTATGAATATGAAGTCAAAGGACAAAACAGTAAATGCTGTCACAACTTACATCAACAAATCCAGCCAAATTAATTTTATAAGCAAAAATATTAATTGGACCTTCTTTTAAATTAATTTTCTATACTCTGAACACAGTTCCACTAAAAACAATTAAGAAGTATGTCACCAGATATAGTTATAGCTAAACTAAAATAATAAGGAAACATAATGAATCATATGGAAAAGTTATTAGATAAAACATAGAATTTCTCACTTCTATGACTAAAAGTAGTTTTTTTTTAAAATAGAGAATACTTTTTAGAAACAATTTAGCTACATTTATTTAACCTACCAGGCAATAGGAAGTTTGAGGTTAACATTAAAATTTGTTTGGTAGTAATCTTTTCCAACTCCAAGAGCTCTTGATAGTCCGAAATCACTAATTTTCACCTGGAACAAAAATTATTTTAAGTATAACTATAATAACTGTTTTAGTAATTTTTTAGCACAAACTGCACTACATTCAAAAGAGTCAACTTTACTTTTTGGAGAAATAAGGCATAAAGTGAAAAAAAAATATTGTAACAGTTTTAGTTCAAACTTTACTGAGTTTTGCTATTAAATTTATCATTATATTTATAGCAGTCTCTGTAAACAAATGTCGAACTAGAATTTGCTGAGTAAAAGAATACTGATATTAATTCATAACAAATTAATAAATTTATGCATTCAGAATGGAGAATTCTTCAGAATTAGGTATGATAAACAATGGTTAAGAAATACAAATAGGCCATTGAAAAATATTTTTAATGTTATTAATTGAAGCGGTTTGTACTTAAAAATTCAGGGCAAATTTCGTCAAAAATAAACAAAGAATAATAAATAGCAAAACACTAAAAACTTACTTTATTTTTGGCAAACACAAGTATATTTCTTGCTGCAAGGTCCCTGTGAATCAGCTTCTTGCTTTCAAGGTATTGCATCCCATCGCAAATCTGCAGTGCAAAATCACACAGAGAAATAACGGGAAAACTTGGACGGAGGGCAGGTTCTTTAAGGCACTCTAGTAGAGATCGCAGAGGAGCTAGTTCTGTAACCTACATGAAAATAATTTTTTTTTAAATAGAAAAATTTACTATTTAAAAAGTATAGAGTTTTTATAAAATTGTTGTAAAATTTATATATTATTTATATTTTCTCAACTTTTTTGGACTTTGTAGGACTAACAGAAAAGTGGAATGTTTTGACAGGACATTCAGTCCACAGGACAGCAAAACAAAAGGCAAGGTTATCCCGCCAAAAACGGAATGTCTGGTTACATTAGGAAAATCTATAAACCAAAATTCAAATATGAATGTTACCAAATCAATGTTAAAGACATATTTTTGGCACTAGAGCTTATGGCAATGGGACTTGTAATTTTGAGCCACAGTCAAGTGACGAGCCGATACCTCCACAACTTTTAAGGGTGACATCTTACATAGTGTTAGGAGCATATTTAATGTGCACAGTCAGTTTATAGGTCTGCAGTTGTTTTGGAAATGCCTGGACAAATCTGTGACCTTCCGTATGCAATAGCATATTAAACCTATTCACCACACTTTGTTATTAAAAAATTTGACGTAAAGTATTTAATTTAAAATTTAATAATATAATAAATAAGATTAAATTGGTTATCTTATTCTTTTAAAGCTCTGTTAATTCTTGTAAAGTTCAAAAATATGCAGATATCATTTGTTTATTGTTTTTTATAGTTTCTTTTTGCTAAAAATGAATTGAACAACTATTGTTTTTCTTTGTATTGTATTCAATATTCAAAAACTATTATTCTGCTTTAGTGATGTTTTCTGATTTATACAATTGCGGTTTATACTTTCCTATATTTTTAAGAGCTTATAATAAACTAACTTTTTTTTTGTATTTTGTCTTTGCTTACTTAACTTATCAACAACTGCGTCACTCTGCGCCAAACTCTATATTAGGGTTATCAGTTTAGACAACTAAAGATCTTACAATCTAAGCTCTTTAATTACAAATAACGGAATACATAATTTACCAGCATGAGCGAATTCGTCTCCAGGACCACCCCATAAAGACGCACTACATTTTCATGGTCTATAGTGTGCATAATGGCTGCTTCCTTGAGAAACTCCATATGGTTCTTCTGCATTCGGTCTTCATTAAGGCACTTGATGGCAACTTGGATCTGAGAAGAAAATATACAGGGATGAGGTATTATTAATAGAATAAAAGGTAGAATTATAATGAAAAGCAAAAATTGATTTCATAGGATATGTTTCATCCTTCACTTAAAATATATAATACCAAAGAAAGCAAGCGAAAATGAACTTTTTGAGTGCAATTAGTTGACACGTTTTTCAGTTTAAAAATAACATTGTTTTTAATTAATGAATAAACATGTTTAAAATACCAAATAATGGAATAACTGTATAAATGTGTTACAAGAATTAAATTAACACATAAAAATTGTTTACATAAAATGAATTAATTGCAATAACATCCTGTCAATCAAACAAATTTTGTAAGAGATGCTAAATGAAATCATTAAAAAAATCTTTTCGAAAATCGTATATACAACACAAATAACTAACAAATAAAATTCAAAAAGCTGGTGCTGCCATCTGTGGTCAGAATTTAAAATACAACAAAACCCACATACACTCTTAATAAGGCAATATTTATCAAGTTTAAGTTGCATAATAAAGTTCACTTTTAATAAGCATGTAATAGAAATCTTGTTTCTATGTACACACTTCAAACTGTATCCTTACCCTCTCCCCTTCTTCATTAGTCCATACGCCTTGTTGAACAACCCCGAATTCCCCCACCCCAAGCTCTTTGTTGATAACAATGCTGTCTTTGGGTATGATGTGTTTGGAAGGAACTCGGATGCTGTTCCTGTCCAAGGGATTCTCACTGAACAGGACCGAAGACCGGTTGGGATCGTCTTTTGTTTTTGGCAGAATCATCTAGAAAAATGAAAGACGTTTTTTTTAGTTGGCTGTCATAATGTGTGATGTATTGATGCACTGGTTCAATTTTAAGATTCATTGGTTAATTGTAAACTGAAACATATTGATATAACACGTCAATTCAACTTGCTTATACAAAATTTGCAAAGTTCTGTACATTTAAGATGACTTATCAGCTGTCACTATTGCTTAGCAATTGAATTATTTTATGAATTAAAGTAAAATACTATGAGACAGTGCTTCAAGAGTAAGGCAAGTTTACCAAAACAACACAATCATTGAAAGACTAGACATTAAACCATATTTGACAATATTCCATATTAAAAGAAATGAATGAAACAAAAATAAACTAATGTTCGCAATTTGGAAGGTTATTAGAAGTATCTGGGTTTCAAGTCTGATACTTAGAATGTCAGAGATAAATGCAGATTTACATTTTCTAGAAGCAATTATTATATCCAATTGAACTTAGAGTAACATCGAAAAACTATTGTCTATTTGAAGAAATAACAGCCCAGGACAAACATGTAAACATTTGTCCTTTGTATTGGAACATAAAAAAGTCATTTTTTTTACTTTGGTATATCACATAAATACATATATAAATATATTTATAACACACTATGTCCTGTTAAGTTAATAGGTAAAACAAGTATATCTTCACTAATTATCTTTGTTTTACTTTCTTAGTAAATCAGATGTAAATATAAAATTGTATGACTGTCTATTGTAGCTCCAGCGTCATATGAATAATGAAATAGAACTCATCTAAAGTTTTTCAAATGAAATGACATTAACAACTTACCTTCTTGAATTTACGGAGATAAGTTTGTGGGCAATGTTTCTGAAAGTATTTTCGGAGTCTTCGAGTCTCTGGCCTTGTCATGCCCATTTGAAGCAAATCCTCCTCTTCTACGTATTTGAGCTGTGCTACCGATGTAACCTATATTAAGACACAGTAACATTAGAAATGTGGTAAACTTTACGTGTTGGACAACGTCTACTAATCTTTTTATGTCTTCAGTTCGATGATAAAATGCGGATCAAGCTA
Source organism: Hylyphantes graminicola (assembly GCA_023701765.1). NCBI lineage: Eukaryota > Metazoa > Arthropoda > Arachnida > Araneae > Linyphiidae > Hylyphantes > Hylyphantes graminicola. The sequence goes on along the minus strand of CM043118.1, from coordinate 55,156,850 downwards.
GCTTTGAAAGTATATTGTTTTTTTTGTGTGTCAGTCGGACCAAACATATTTGAAAGTTCCCCAATCTATTTATTAAAATACCCAAAAATACTATTCAGGTACTTCTTATTCAGGTGCCCTAAAAACCCATTCTAAAACTTATTTTAGCATTGTATCTGAATCGGATATTTGAATTTTGGATTGGACACTGGACACAGTTCACTTAGCCTTTTTGTCTTTTCATTGGGAAGATAATGACAAACAAGAATCAAGCTAGCTTAAGAATTAAACTATGATAGTTTCTCTTCAGTCAAGAACACTAGCTGCAATACAGCCCCATCGCCCTCAGTTTTATAAGCTGAAATAAGCATTTCAAGCTTTTACGGCCAATGGACTTACCAACATCTAACGATAGATTTGAATAAATACTGTGTGCAATTACCTTCAGGCTGGACTTGAGGGGGTTGAAGTAGTGCGCCAATTCAGCCTCCAGGAGGAAATCGTACAGGGTGGGACCTCCCCCTTTTCCCACCACTGAGGCCATGGCTGGCCTGCCTCTCTGCAAAAAGAAAAACACATGGAATTAGAATCAGAATATTCACATTCAGATGACTACTTATCTATAATAATAAAAGAAAGAGCCTGTCTGTATGTCTGTGGATCGCAAAAGACCTACTTGCACCTGAGGCACCTTGACCTGACCTGTGTGCACCTGAGGCTTAGCTTTTTCATATTTGATTGTGATTTTTAATTAAGATAATTAGTTTTAAAAAAAAAACGCCATCCACGTGGGATTGCGGGACCATAACAGGGCTAGAAAATACATGGACCGGGCCAAAACGGGGGCTTGACGCCATCCTCTATTAGTTTGATGGATTGAGTTTGGTTGAGATATGCGCTCGCCCTAAGGCTGCTTCATCCTCTATTAGTGTTTGCCTTTTTAAGTGCGCATGCGCCAACACGAATCTAATTTTGTTTCGATTTTGAGTGTATTTTTACAAGTAAGCATGCCTCTAAAAGGAAGCAATGCGAAGTTAACGGGTACCCAGTAAGGCGGGACCATACTGCTAGTGACCAATAAGGGTTAGGTTGAATTATTATAGCACTTGAGCTACACAAGGGATATTGGCAACTGACGTCGCAATTTAGAACTACAGCTAAGTGATGAGCCTACACCAAAGTAGGCACCCAATTTAACTCCTACGACCAATATTGAACACAGTGTTGGGACTTATTGCTGCTATAAGTAAGAACTAATGAAAAAATTCTCTTAATGAAACCTACCCGAATAATAGGCAAAATAACTGTTCACTTGTTCAAGATAAAGTTTAATTTTCAATTAAATGAGTTATACAATAAATGCACGCCAATTTAAAAATGTTATTTTGAGATAAATATGCCTTAAGTTTTGACACCTCAAGTGTGATGTTGAGATGAAGCATTTTTGTTGAATTTTAATAGATAAATAATGCAAATTTCATTCTTAAAATTTACAGGCATATTTTTGAGATGTTATTTTAACTATTTATGAAATTTTAAAAAATTCGATTTTTACATGTATCACCCCTTTAAGTAACATTCATTTTTTACAAAAAAAAAAAAAAAAGTAAAAAGTAAGAATAAACAAGACTCAAGATGACATTATAATTAATCTATTTTTTTGAAAAAGTAAAGGATCTTTACAAAAGGTAATCACAAAGAATTCAGAATTATATAAAGAATTTTATATTGCTAACTTTTGTGTAGTTATTTGGTTTGCTACTGTAGTATGCTGGTACCATGACTGCTATTTTTACAGACAACAAATAGAGTTATAAATACATTATTGATAACAACTCTTTATGAATTCACCATGTCGTTTCCATCTCTTAAAAATATATTAAATTTTCATTGCATAATCTTAAAACCGATTTTTTTAAATTTATTCTTAATTTTTTTTTTATCATCCGTTCCTGAGATCATTTACCGAATGAACGAATTCCTAGTATATAAAAAAATAACTAGAACTGGTGTTACGCAAAAATATAATTATCAGATCTAATTACAGGCATGAGTTTGGCAAAATAAAAAAAGGCTGAAACTGAAATGCGTAATTGTATGCGTAAAAAACATTTTAAGCAGTATACTTAATTCGCGAAATAAGCTGTTACATTATGCATGTATGTTTATATTTATGTTTTAAAGCTTCAGGCATGATGCTGATCGAAGTATTCATGGCATCAAATGTCAAAATCAGATTTGCTCTTGGGAATTGAAGCTAATTAAAATTATTACATTTCTTTAAAAAAAATCCAGCTAATACAAAACTGAAAACATATTAGCCCAGCACTCTATTTTAAAAAACTTCAAGCAATCTGAAATATCAGCTATACTGGACAAGTTTTTTAAAAAAATGGGTGAAAGTTAGGAAAATACCAAATTTTGAAAACTTTTTTTTCTAAGGGGAAGGGGATAAATCGCAGACTTGGCAACCAACCTCAAAATTTCTGCAATAATTTTATTAAGTTTCTTGTTACAACATCTTAACATTTTTCTTTCCTTCGGCATCTAGTAAATATTTGAATACCTAGCTCTAAAAACTATTTTTATGTTAAGCCCATAAAATTCTAGCTACCTATACGTCATAACTTAAAAAAAAACTAAAAAATTTCTAAAATCAGAAACCCCAATACATACGAAATTCGAAAAACAAAGGTTCAAACGAAAATAAAAAGTATTTTAACATTCAAGCTGTTCTTGTGATCACTACTCACGGACACCATAAATCGGGCACTTGATCAAAAAACATTCTGGTTGCCAGACTTCGGCCTGAACTGGAGCTACACAAGTAACTCTTCCGATCACGCAATGCCAGAGAACTGTCAATCATTCTGATGCAATGTGACGTCATCGGTAGATTTCGTTAAAATTACTAGGCTGTAAAATAAGTAAATCAGGAAGCATTATTGGACTCCTAAAGGGAGATTGCACTGGATGGCCGAGATTTGAAGTCATCTTAGTGTATTCTAATCTTAATTCATCTTCCTATTTTAATTATTTTTTTTTATCTTCGTTATTAAAATCTGTTATTTGAACTTGTTGTTGAATGAAATTTAAGTTTAGTTTCACCGAGTTAGGGTGCAAAAAATTATACAATCGTTTTTTAAAAAATGCATCACAGTTGTAGCGAATATCCTTTCATCAGGCGCAGGAAACTGACAACCGATTTTAACGGTGATTAGGTTTATAAATTTGTTAATAACATAAACGAATTAGGATTTCAATTGATCAAGATGACCATCTAGCCAATTTTAGAGGCTTTGACACACTTTTAAAAAAAAATAGAGAAGTTAGGAAATTTGAGTAAAAAAAATGCTCATCAACCCGTTGTTTCATCAATTTTGTGAATAGGGAGGGTCGTTTTCCACGATCGTAATTTTGTGAAAAATGCGACGGGGCACATTTTTCACTCTAATTTTGTGAAGGGGCCGCTATACGGCCACAAATTAGCTCTGGATGGACCCCAGCTTTGTGAAAGGTTTTTTTCGTGTGTGAGGGATTAGAACAAGCAAAAAACGGAATTTTTAGGCAAAATTAGAAAAAGCTGAACTTTTTCTAAAAAACGGATTTCTTATTTTCCTAAAAAATTAAAAAGCGGAATTCCGCTTAAAAGCGGAAAAAACTCATCCCTGTAATTACCATCGAAGTCCTAGCTAGAATTGCCCTTTCATAAAAAAGCTCAATGAACATAATTCCCAAAATAGGCACGCATAATAATTAAAAACACACTGACACAACCATAACTGTTCATCCACACATACATGTTTCAAAAACGGTATTTTCATTCTTTTGAATGGCGGTTCCGATTCAATATTCAAACATAATTGCAACAAAGTAAAGGTTTACGCCTTACGGTATGACGAACTTTAGTGACCATACGTTCTGTGATGATTATTATGAGAGGCCACTCGAACATATACTATTTATAGACGCGTGAAAAAAAAATAAAACCACGAACCAACAACCATGGTTTGTTGAGTCTTTCTAGAGCGTAAAAATTGTTCGGAAGGACGGCGAAAGCATATTCGCTGAAAAGAAGCAACAGTCCATTAAAATTCTTTTCTGTAGTCGGAGATAAGCGAGAACATGCAAAGAATTAATTTGTAACTTTTTGGCGAGTTCTGAAATTAAAATTAGAAAAGAAAAATGGCGGAAATCTTGCTTGTTTTTCAAAGTGTTACATAAGTTACTTAGAATCAGGGCTTGCTAGGGCTTGTTGAAGGAAATTTCAGACTATAGGCACAACCAATTTTGGGGGTCCCTTTAGGGAAAAATTTGTGTATGATTTCCAGTAATGATGGTGCTATGACCTAAGTGTCAAATTTTTGCAACAATTTTATAGGATTCCCGTTAAAAACATAGATAAAAACAATCCAGTAGGTCAATTTTTCAGTTCAAACTGAGCATGAAACAAAGTGGAGTATCAGAATATTTTTTAGTTTACTAATATTCTGAGGATATACAGCATTTAGCATAATGGAAACTGAAATTTAGGGGCCCCTAAAATTTTGGGGCCTTGTGCACCTGCCTTATGGAAGAACAGGCCATGTGGATAATAAAGAGCTTTTCACACGATCACCGTTTATATAAATAATATTTTAAACCTTTTAATTTTGAAGGGATTAGCAAAACTGTTAAAACGCAATTTTAGGATAGTGTGAATTTCGGTATACGAATTCGAATAATTATAATTAATTCAAATTCTACTGTATTTAAATACCCGAAGGATAGAAAAGTGGAATGGAAATAAGTAAAATAAAATATCACGGGGACCAAAATAAGACCAAGACATTCAACACTTTGGAGTCTATAACCGAATACTAAAGAATAAATTTCCAGCATTGTTTGCCTTTTAAGCCGGCTACTCACGATCGCGCCACGCCACTCCGTTTGGAACGAAGTAATTCGATATTGGAATGACGGAACGAAGAGTCGAAAGTGGGGGTCATTCACGATCACTCCACTCCACTCCATTCCATTCCTATATTTTTGATAATATTTATTGCGAGGCCTATTTTTCGTCCAAGAATCCACACAAAAAAACTATAACACTAACTGTAATCTTTTAAAAACACACTGATTAAAAATTAATAAAATGACAAATATGTTTCCAAAAATTATTAGTGGGCTGGGGAGCCCAGTCGGTTAGGCACTCGCCTAGCATGCGAAAGGTCCCAGATTCGGGTCCGGGCATCTCCAAAATAACTGCCGACCTATGAACGGCCCGTGCAGCCAAAAATGTCCGACGAATAATACCCCGTGTAAGGGAGTGCACGTTAAATAACCCTCAAAGTCCTAACGCTGCGTACACTCTCAAAAATGAATGCTCAAATACGACGAAATTTTCCTTAATCTTGACGATTCCGTTACTGGCAAATGCTCCGAGTTTTCGTTTCCTCAAAGTGAGGAAATTCGAATCGTCATTTTTATGAGGATTTGAATGTCGTCTAATCTAAAGAAATATTTCGTCTTTTTTTTTAGCATGTGAGTACAACAATGAGATTCAGTTTCCTCAAAATCAAGACACAGAATCGTCAAATCACGATCGTAAAAGTGAGGATTCGCGTTTACTCAAAGGTCAAGTGATAGTTTGACGAAACAATCCTCAAAATTAACGAAATGAGGCTTGAGGATTCATGAATCGTCAAAAATGAAAGTGTTATTTCTGAGAGTGTACGATGCCGCCCTTAATGGTTGCGTTGGGTGCCTATTCAGGTGTCGGCTCGTCACTTTACTGTGGTTCTAAAATACGACGCCCGTCGTCAATAGCTCTTGTGTAGCTCTAGTGCGATGATAATTCAAACTAACCAACCAACCAAAAATTATTTATTTTCAACACTTTGCATCAAGTTTGAAATTTCATTTCTGAACTATCATCAATTTTTTAGAATAATGTGAACATTTAAAAGCCAAGAAATTTTTAAATAAAATTAAAATATGAGCGTTCTCCCTCATTTTGTCGAAAATATTTTTTGTTTCAGTAATGGAGTTGTTTCACGTAGGATCTGGCAATAGCTCCGCGGCCTAGTTTTCCTTTCTCTCGAATTACTCTTGTTTTGGTAGGGTGCTTGGTAGAGATAATCTGGCTTTGTGTGCTGACCATGCACACTAACCTAAATAAAGGTCTACCAACCAACTTATACAAAACAAAATTCGAGAGAAAGGAAAACAAGACCGTGGAACTATTGCCAGATCCTCCGCGAAACCACTCCATTTTTAAAAAACATATTTTTTATGCATCTTTATTGTTGTTTATTAACTGTACAGAGTGTGTCGCATTTAAACTAATCTTACTGAACAACTGAACTTCATAATAAAATGAACTGGCTTTTTGTGGAGCTAACAAGTAGGCAGCATTTTTTTATCGCTAGATAGGCTATTGATCTACATAGCAGCAGATCTTCATACCCTGAACAATTTAGTTAAACAAAATTTCAAACGAAATTTAATTAACCGCAGAGCAAAAAGTAAGTGTAGTGACCTGTTCGACTGTCAAACACCAACTGAGACTGGGAAATTCGCCTTTTCCCTACTTTTCCCCACTTCCATCACGCCATTTGGCCGTCGCGTTTCCCCATTCACGAGCAGTTGGAGTGATGGCGTTTTGACGCGGCGCGATGGATTTTGGACTGGTTGGATTTCCATCACGCCCCGTCGCTCCACTCCAAACCCGACGAGTTTTGCCACTCACGTCGTTCCATTGGAGTGCTACCACGCCATTTGGCTTGTTGGAACGATCGTCAGTGGCCAGATTTAGAATGGAGATGTTTAACACTTTTTATACCTGCCTATTTAGATTCAGTAACTAAAGAGAACTTAAAAAAAAAAAAAATGCTCCACAAGAACTGGTCTTTATCGGCTGTGAAAATGGAAATAAGAGGGTTCAAGGGTGGAAAATGTAATTTTTTTGCCCCGTTCTTTTCTTCCATGTTCTAAAATATATTTATAGCGCGACAAGACGTGAGTCAGGTCAACAGTAACTCACGATAAATGCCAGACACCTTTTTTCTTCTCCTTTCCTCCTCCATTTTATTCGACTTGGGATGAATCACCAAAAACATTCTAAGTTCTTCTCAAGCAACAACACCCGCGCCTAAAGATCAAACGATTTTTGCCGAAGTATGATAACAACAACAAAAATAAATATGATGTGTAGACAAAACAAAAATGTAGTAGCATGTGTTAAAATATTTTTGTCACTCTTGACGCCCTATAGTAAAATCTACTTCCAATTAAAAAAAAGTTTATTCGTAAAAATGGCGTCAATTATGAGATGAATATAAGTTTAATAGCCACGCTGCAAAGCTCGGAAATTTAATGAAATATAGGGGCACAATAATTTTTTTTAAATGAAATATTATAAAATAAACTCAGAAATAAATATCGAAAGATCTTTATATGTACTGGAAAATGATAAATTGTAAATCAAAGGTGATATGGCGTATAAGAAAGTGCATATATGATTTGACAATAGAAAATTCGATTTTCATTTATCGGCAACTTTTTCTCATAACTTACCTCATTCTAGTACATTTTAACAAATTTAATAAAAACTTATACCTTAGCTAAATATTTCTAATTAAAATTTATAATAATTACCAACCAAATACAGAAGTTTTTGGCGAATTATATGTCTTAATGTAAAGTAAAAAAACAATGGGTGGCAATGCAAAAAAAAAGGCAGAATATATAATGCTTTTCTTTTTTACTGTTTATCTGTTAGCTTAAGGTTTTGAATTAAAAAGTTACTAATGATTGTGTTTTAAACCTACACTTGCTGCATAAAATAATCTTAAAAAAAAATCCACCAACAACTGCTAAGCTTTAAATCAGCGTCAGTTTTAAAATTAAAAACTGCAGTGATTAGTTTAAAAGTATGTAAATGATCGGTTGATTCTTTAAAATTTTTTTTTGGTTCAGGTCTGTTTTTATTTAAAAAAATGAAGGCATGATAATAGAAAAAAAAAATACTGGAATAAACCATTTTGTGTAAAAAGCAAACAAAACTAACTACGTCAGGGCTTCTACTGTCAATGCGGTCCTAGCAGGGCCTGACTTACAAATTTAGGGGCCTAGGGCACGAGCAAATTTGGGGGCCCCAAAACATACATCGATAAAATATTTGCGTGTATTTCTCCATCTTACAGTGTATACAAAAAATAGCCGAAGTTATTAGCTTGGAAAGCATGGTAAATCCCCCAAAATAACTATTTTTGTGAATTGATTAATTAAGAGTTTAAAAAACACAATTTCTTAGTAAACTTTTGCCCATGAATTAAATTTTTTTGTTTACATCGGATAAAAAAATTTAGGGCAGTTGTATTGAGCATAAATGTTCATGAAGAATATTAATAGGTGGCCCCCTGTTCATGAGAGTATTTGGAGGCCCCCTAAAAGTGGTGGGTGGGGGGCTGGGTATGTGCCCCGTTTGCCCTGCCGGAAATCAGGCCCTGGGTCCTGGTCAAGTCAGGGTGGAGTTATGAAAAATGTTATGACAACAAATCCTTCGAATTCCAAATAGAAGATTACTTTTGGAATTTTTCTTAAAGTTTGGCAGAGATCCAACGTCAATCCTCGTCTGTGATCATATTTAAAATCTAGATATCGGGTTGCCTAATCTGCACAAACAAATTCCAGAGAATTAATAGCGCTTCTTTTTATTTCTCGCGTACTTCTTCCAGCGTATAAAGGAAGTGGACCGCCATATTTATTAAAAGTTATAAATTCTAGGATTACACAAGGATGATAAAAAATCATAACAGTCAACATTTCATCGCGTACTCTTTTGAAAGTGGAGCACAAGTGTCTTGTGATTAAAGAACAAAATAGTTATTTAAGAGTGCGGATATCACATTGGCAAAAGTGCATGAGGTCTCGAATGTATTAGAATCTTTCATTAAATTCAGGGCCTGTTCCCCCATAAAGCCCGAGCCACCAAAATTTAGGGGCCCCTAAATTTCAGGTTCTATTATTCTAAATGCTGTAAATCCAAAAAATATCAGTTAACTAAAAAAATTCTGATACTCCACTTTGTTTTTCGCTCAATTTTGGCTAAGAAATTGTCCTAACGCAATTGTTTTGGTCGATGTTTTTTAGGAAACCTATAAAATTGTAGCAAAAATTTTATACATTGGTCTATAGCATCATCATTACTGGAAATCGTAATTTTTCGTAAAGGGGCCCCCAAAATAGATTGTGCCTATAGTCTGAGATTTCCTAGAGCAGGCCCTGATTAAATTACAAGCAAAACAACAATTTTGAACTTTTTTTCATCTATTAAAAGCCATAGGTAACACATTTAAATTATTTCACAGAATCAGTAAATGAGAAGTAAACGTTGCCAGTTAAAAAAAATCTATGAAAAATGTTTATTATTATAATGACTCAATATAGAACAAAAGAATCACGGTAATATTCCAAACAAAAAGGAATCGTTCCACCTAACTCGATTCAGAGTTTCAAAAAAATAAATCGAACTTAGAAACAATAGTCATTGTAAAAGGTGAAACAATAACAGGCTAAAAACAGTTCCTAACTACCTTTATTAAAAAAAAGTGTCCGCAATCGTGCAAAGCGAAACCAATTCGTTGAACAACTAAAACCTTAGATGAAACCAAAACCGAAAGGAACAAGTGTAAAAAAAATCGAATCTTTATTTTACACGCATGAGTTCTTTTACTTTTCTTCAGGTTTGATGTTCTAATTCAGTTTTGAGAAGAAGAAAACTTTCACTATATCTCAGAAATGAATAGCGTGCATGACGATTATTATTAATCCTTTCTTTGGAAACAAAAGTGTTCCATTCCCGAAAATGGCGTGCGTCATTTAATGAAGTCGCGGGGGCAGATGTTGACACTTCCCAACGGTCAAGACTTCTTCGGAAGAAAAATGGCGAACAGGCGGCCATGTGTGTGTTGTGTAATTACCGAAATAATCTTCTTACGCATATCCGAGGCTTCAATAACGAGCCGACACCGACCAGATTCGAATTTATGATATTGCGGTCGAAACTGCTAAACCTCGAATTGAAAGGCAAACGACAACAGAGAAGCATGGCAACTAACTTCGATTTTTTAATTCATAAATTTTCGTCCAAACTTAATAAATTGTTAGAGTTTAAACTAATGAGCTTGTTTCAAAACTTTTCCAAAGAAAACAAAACAACCAATAAAATCGCATCATGAGAGCGTGACATCATAAGAATATTCCCATTGTGCGTAAAATCTTCGGATGTTTAATTCAAAAAATTGATGTTTGATTGAAAGAAAACTTTGAATTGCTTTAAATAAAGTAATTTTGTAAATGCTTCGGCGAATATCGAAATTTACAGGTTGAAAGTCAGTATTTGATCCAATCTCTCTTCATATGAAAATAATAAGTAAAAAAATCACATGCAGAATAAAGATTTCCTCAATTAAATTGAATTTCTAATAATAAAACTACATTGGTAATTTAAAAGCATCATTACGTTTGGCGAGTCATCACATGAAACAATCATTCAATCAACGAGAAAATCTACAGCCAATTTGGCATAATTGGCGATAAGCATCATCGCGTGTGGTATTTTTTTTTCCTCTACTGGTTTTAATTACAGGGAATCTTATCATGAGGGTCACAGTGATTAATGGAAAAGGAAATAGCACGCAGTGGACATTTACACTTACTCCAGATAGATACTTTGACCGATCAAAGACTAAAAAATGGCGCCAAATGGGACGTACCCTAAACGAGTAAAAGTAGATAATCATAATTCTATAAGTTTTCTGGGAAAGTAACAAGTATGCAGATGGTGAATAAGCAATTAAAAAATGTCGAATTTCACATCATACAAAATAAAAATATGCATATAATTCGAAACATACTAATAGCACCGCCATTACGCACCAAAGATGATTATTAGGTCATTCGGATTCCTTTTGGTCGAGCTACACGTTTTGAATTTCTTTACAATAGAACACTTATGAGTTATTTGTATTCAATCTTTTTGCGGTTTTCCCTCACGAAATGACTGGTTCAAAGACGGAGCCGGCTTTATTATTTCGAAATAATTTGCAAAAGAAATTCAAATCAGGATAGCATTTGAATTAAAACTGGGTGAACTTGTGTGTTCATTATTATAATTTTTTAAAAAAAATTTTAATAATAGAAAATTCTCCTGGAACGAAAGTTAGTCGAGTATTTTAATTGAAACAAAAAAACTCACAGCTCACAGCTTAAATTGTTGATTATTACTTTCTATATTTCGATTTAGATGGAGTTCTATTAGATTTGGTTGAATTAACTTCGCATTAGAGAGCATGAGAGTTAATTTGGAATGCAAGACCGCCATCATTGAAACACACTTCTACAATCATCGGAAAATGGTATGTTTACCGCTTTGCAATCCCTTCTTAATTAACACATGGACATAGACGTATGAATTTTTTGTAAATAACAGTTTATTCTGTCTTCAAAATAATGATCTCAATGAGCACAGGTCTTGAGTGGCCACAGAAATGCTGAATGAAAATAGTTTTTTCTTCTCCAGCTCAATAGTTGATCAATGTCAAGTGGAAACAGAACATCAGTCGGAAAACTGATTAAAAAAATACAGGAAGGAATGGAGGCGAAAAAAAACCTACGTCACCTGAAACAAGCCAATTCGTAATTCATACAGTTTTCCTCCACGAATGCGACTCGGCGCCAGTCATCGCGTACTTCGAAGTCACACTTTGGGCTTTTGGAGAGGGATTATTTCGAGCTTGTTGAACACTTCACTCAACCAACAAGGGGCACTTGAGGCCGCGGGACTTGGTGACAACTGCGGCGAAAGGGCGAAAATGGAACGTTGAGAAAAGAGTAGACAAGGGTGATATTTTATTAAAAACAACGATAAGATGTTTTGGAAGAACTAGAAAATAATTCTGTTTATTTGATGCTCACAGGAACTCCTGTAGTAGTAATGACAAACTATAAAGACAGATAGCTCAAGTCATATCTTTTAGATATGTTTTTGTTGTTGAAAATGGAACAGATACAGGGTGTTTCAAAATTGACCGGAATAGGAATTGATGCAATTCCGAAATATTGAGCCGGCCCCTCTGAAAAATAGTAAAAAGCCAATTGATTTCGCGTTTTGGTCGTGGTTGCATACTTGAACTAGGGCAGCACGAGAATGTGTTGACGAAGGGATGCATTTGTTTTGAGTTTGGTTTGGTTGAATCGACATATTGCCTAGTAATTTTACAATTTGCAGATTCTGTTACATCACAGTTTCTAAAACTACTAAAAATGATTAGTAACTACGAAAATGGAATTTTTGTGTTTGGATTTCGATTTAAATAATTTGGTGTGTTTCAAATTCGAGCTGGATGTTTGAAAATTGGAAGGAGCTAAACGTTTTGCGATAGAAATGTACGGTTTGTTGAAATGTGCATGCGTTGGGACCAAATAGTTCTATAGTAGGGTAGAGACTGAACCTACCAGCCGCACCATCTACCAACACGGAGGCAATTTAGGGTGTCATGTGGGGATCGATGGCCGAGTGGTTTGGATCGCAGGCCATAACGCTAGCAGTCCGCACGCTGTAATGGGTGCGGGTTCAATTCTCGCCTTTGCCCTGGGTGTACTTCCTTTCGCTGTCAGTAAAAAATCCTTCTGTGGCTGTCTTACTTGACGAAATCTTATAAGCGGGTCTCTGATCATGCACACACACCGGAATATACAGGGTGGTTATAAAATAACGCTCGCTATTCGGAGTGGTCTGTAGCTTGAATGAATAGTCCAAATGCTTCAAAATTTGAGACACTTGCTAATCAAGAAGGGGGGAAAAAGAATGGAATCATAAAAAGATAGAATCTTAAAAAATAATCACAAAAAATAATAATCATAAAAAACAAACTCGTCTCTTGACCAGGGTTCTAAGTTACGAGGCGTCGTCAATTATGGCCAATTACGGCCAACACAGCTAATTACGCCTCGTAATTTAGAACCCTGGTCAAGAGACGAGTTTCTTTTTTTCCGATAAAGAATGAAACAATAAAACGAAACTCGTCTCTTTACTAAGGTACTAAATTACGCGGCGTAGCCAATTATGACTAATTACGGCCAACACATCCAATTACGCCTCGTAATTTAGAACCCTGGTCAAGAGACGAGTTTGTTTTTTGTGATTCCATTCTTTCCCCCCTTCTTGATTAATAAGTGTCTCAAAGTCTTCTGCATTTGGATTATTCATTAAAGCTACAGACCAATCCGAATAGCGAGCGTCAGGGACGTGCCAACTACTTGAAGAGTGGGGGGGCGAGTCAGTTTCTGGGGGGGGGGGGGGGGGGGGGGGTCCGAAATTTTTTTGGCAGGGGGGGGGGGAGAGATTTGTAAAAATTTCTACTTTTTAATAAATCATTTTTAGTAATTGAAGATTTTAATTAATATAAATTATGATTTAAATAATAAATTTTAGCAACTGTTTCCAAATACTTGTTTGAAACTATATTGATTTTAAGACGTCTTTAATGTTTGAATAATTTGTATAAAATATTAAAAACCCTAAAGAGAGTAAAATATCATGTTTTGAAATGCTATGTTCAAAAATTTAAAAAGTTTGAAAGAAGATCTGGAATTTAAAAGTTTGTAAAACGTACGTTTAAACTCAAATATAGTTTAGATATGCTATTCTGGTTTTTGACTTAAAACAACGATTTTTTGTCTAACTTAATTATATGGAACTGGTGCGCGTTATATATTTGTGGTCAGAGTCGCTGTCTGTCCGTCAATGGCTGCGTTTGGTTAGCTCAGGTGTCGACCACGTTACTTGACTACGGTTTTGTATTCCGAAGTGTGAACGTGGTTTTGCTGTAATAATCTCCTTTCAGACAGCCAGAAAAGTTCAAAAAATTAATAATAATCGATGCAGGTGAAAGCTAACTAGATAGGGACTTACGTTTTAAACCTAATTTTAAACAGCTGTAAAAGTAAATAACAGAGAGATACCATATACAGAGAATTTTAGGAATTTTCTTTCGATAAGTAGTTTTGAAAAAATTCTCTATAAAAAGTAACAATTGGGGGTCGAAAATCCAAAATGGATATTTCGTGTTTTTTATATTTCCTGGAGGGTGCTGATTCTAAGAAAGTGTTTTTTTCACATTGTTCTGTATGTATGTTTGTATGAACCACTATACCTCTTGAACTACATGCTTCAAAATTGGTTCACGAGTACCTAGTATCTATCAGACATGCACAAAATGCGAAAAGAATGGAAATTTCAGAAACAGAAAAATATTGATTAAAAAATTTTGTAGTCACGGGAAGAGATTTTGAAAACTTCCCTTTCATTTTTGCCCATTTTATTTGATTTTCAATTACTATTCGGACACAATTTTTTGTTCACTTGGCGACATTAGTGTAGCCGCTCAGTTCAATGTCAAAAAATGCTCTGAATTAATCTCGATAAAAATTATAAAAAGTAAATTGAAAAAAAAATCAAAATACTATAAACTTCATACACATAATATAAAATATTTTCTTACCTCATTTTCAATTAACAACGCAGTTCCAATTTTGGGAGTATCATTACAAAAGTCATGAAAACCGAACTATATATAAAAATATTTGGAAACAGAAACTTATATGGAGCTGTCTGCTCTTTGAAACACTGGGTTCACTTGATATCGTGTGTAACATGTGTTGGGGGCTTGTAGCCCCCTATAGTAGTACTGAAACCTCTTCAAACAAACATGAGCAAAGAGAAAGGCATGACATGTCAACGTCCAATTACATCCCGTCTGCTGACCGCGTGTAGTCAGTACTATTTATTGCCTAAAAAATTCTACCATGACTCTACAATCTAGATGGCTGTCTAGACGCCCTTTGTAGTTGTCCTTTCCTCTAAAGGCAGTAAAACCATTACACGATCGCAAAAGGCAGTAAAACCATTACACGATCGCAATCTACAGCTTACAAAGAGGGAAGCGTAGGCAGTGGTTTCAGTTTCTTTTACCCTAGTCTGAAAACAGATAAAAGGGGTGCAGGACCACCTCGCAGAGAGCGCCTGGAGCGAGAAAAAGAGCTATGTACACTGCAATGCTGTTTTGAAGAAGCACAAACCTTTTTTTTTTTTGGGGGGGGGGAGGGTGTTACAGGCCGTTGTCTAAGGTCAAATGCTGTTTTGTGCTACTTTAATTACGAAATTTACAAAAAATAAGTATTAAAAAAAACCAAATGGTGTATGTTTTATATAGCATAACAAAGAAATATTAGCAATAAAACTTTTAGCCTTAATACACTTCTTAGAAAAATATTGAACTAGACTTCTATTTTGTAGTGAAAAAAAATACTTATATTCATATATAACATAATGTAAAAATTTTATATCTTCACAAATTATTAGAGTCATTAGAATGTAAGATATTTGAGACATTAGTTGATGCATTTAAAGAAAATTTATGACGTTTTATTAATGGGAATGTTTTTTTATAACGTATGTTTTTATATTGAATTAATTTATAATTTTGAAAGTCTGCAAAATAACAATTACTTAACTATACCTTACCAAAACCTAAATTGCAATAGAATATCAAATAATATATAGATAATAGCAATCGTCGCTATACTAAGGTGCTTGATTTTTTAAGTGTATGTTAACTCAAAATAATCGATGCGTGAAAGGCTAAGGCAGATTCATGATTTTCTAGCATAAACAGAAATAATTTGTTGTTAATAGTCCCTCTAAATGTTTTAGAGACAATGGAATGAAAAGCGCTTTTCACTATCACAATATAGATAGCTCGCCCCCTCACATTATATATCGAGGGGGCATTCCCTGCGTTTTCCCGTTTTTGAAATTAAAATATATAAAGTGATTTAGTTTATTGAGACACTCTAAATGTTCGTGAGACAAATGGGATGTAAAGCGCTTCACTATCACAATATATATAGCTCGCCCCCTCACATTATATGTCAAGGGGGCAAACCCTGCGTTTTCTCGTTTTTGAAATTAAAATATATAAAGTGAATTAATTTAGTAAGACACTCTAAATGTTCCAGAGACAAAGGACTGTAAAACGCTTTTCACTATCACAATATATATAGCTCGCCCCCTCACATTCTCAGACATTTAGGGGCAGCTTGACACTTTATCTGAGCTCTGAGCCGTTTGTATTCAATTGAGTGAGACAGAGGCGATTGTACATATTTTCCCGAGTTATTGCTTGGTGCATACAGTTTTTATTCATTATATTCTAAAATATGTATGCATATTTTGCATTTCTTTTCAACTGAAAGAAAAATATACTTAGTTTTCCTTGGCATAGTATTTGAAAGTAAAATACATAAATTTATAATATGATCCATAAAATTTTTCTGGGGGGGCGAAATACATAGTTCGCCCCCTCACCTCTAAAGCTGAGGGGGCGAAGAACCCCCCTGCCCCCCCTGTTGGCACGTCCCTGGCGAGCGTTATTTTATAATCACCCTGTATATGTGCATACCTACCCAGCATAAATAAGCAAAATACAATAATTGTTAAGTATAGACTGATGGTCAACATCAAGTTTTTTTTAACAATAATGCAACAACCTATCCCAGAATGAACAGCCTCCTAAAAAAATATTTTTGAAAACTAGTTGAACCTGTCATTTTTATCAGATGTAAATTCAACCAAACCAAACTAAAAGTTCTACATTCTTGTGTAGCACAAGTGCAAGATTTCATGCACGACCAAAGGGCGGCCAATTAGTTAGCCGTTTTTCATTGGCGGGGGCCGGGTAAATATTGAGGAATTGCGCCCTATACAATTCCGGTCAATTTTGGAACACCCTGTAGAAAGGGTATGCTATCTCCACCACGTCAATACCTATACCCAATTTCAATTCTTTCGAATGGACAACTAAAATAGCCGCGCCTACAGTGACGTTAGTTACATCAATCGTTGTATTGAGCCCCACAAACTAGCCGTCCGGCAGCTAAATTAGTCCAAACTAGAACGGTCACGCCTGCAGTGACGTCACTGTTACGTTTAAAGTATTGTCTTTTTTTCTAACAAACAAACCGTTCTACCAATAACTGTTCCGTTCCAATCGTCCATTAAGGTTGAAAGTAGAAAAATAATGTCTTCTAAATAAATTGTAGTAATTTGCTAAAAAAAAGAGAAAATTAAGTTTTAGTTAGAATTATCCTTGCACTAGAGCTACAAGAGGGCTATTGGCGACTGGCGTCGTATTTTAGAACCACAGTCAAGTGTGGCGACACCGAGTAGGCACCCACACCCAACGCAACCGTTAAGGGCGGCATCGTACGCAGCGATTTGACTTTGGAGGATATTTAACGTGCACTCCCTCTACACAGATTATTATTCGTCGGGCAGAGAAAATTGAGAAATAAAAGCGACTGATTAAAAAAGAAAAAAAAGTCTAACAGAAGAGATAGTTTGAAATTTGAAGAAAAAAAATAATTTTTTTTTGAATTTTTTTAATATCATGCGACGTACGGGTATACTCTCTCCACTAATAAGACCCCAACAGCCCTACCCTTTTTAACAAGAGCATCCCGTGGCCGTTTCCTAATTTGGATGTTTACGACCGGCTCATTTACTTCGCACCGAGACGCCCGATCCCAGACAGCAATCAAACGGAGGGGTTCATTTGACTCATAAAAACGGATTTGAAACGAAGATTTATTCAATTGTTTTCATTTAGGCGCCGGGATTAACCTTGAGTTGATGGGAGGAGTCTCACAACCCCCTAATCAAATATAGGCCTTTGTTTGCTGTGTGTTTGTGGTAGTCATCCCTTCCTCCAACTTCTCCTGGCGACCTATGGGCTGGGGAACCCAGTCGGTTAGGCATTCGCCTAGCATGCGAAATGTCCCAGGTTCGGGTCCTGGCATCGCCAAATAACCGCCGACCTGTAAACGGCTCGTGCAGCCAAAAATGTCTGACGAATAATACCCCGTGTAAGGGTGTGCACGTTAAATATCCTTCAAAGTCCCGACGCTGAGTACGATGTCGCCCTTAACGGTTGCGTTGGGAGCCTATTCAGGTGTCGGCTCGTCACTTGACTGAGGTTCTAAAATAAGACGCCCGTCGACAATAGCCCTCGTGTAGCTCTAGAGCGACGATAATTCAAAACCTAACTTATTCTGGCGATCTATAGTCGAACTTAAAAAAGTAGGAGCTAATGCAAATTACCTGGAGCATTTTTTCAATTATGAAATTTATTTTTTTTTTTGAAAAAATTCTCCACCATTCTTGGAGTCGACAGTGCTCAGATGTACGATTTTAAGATAGCCGGACTTGCTTGTTCATAGAGTTACCGAGTTTCGCCATTTTAGGATAAAATCAGAGTTCCAAAATTTGAGAAATCACAATTTACTACGGCCGAAGTTTTTGGATATTACGGTCGTCTGAGTTTTTTTTTAAATAAAAAGTTTATATTTGACCATCAATATACAATATGGGAATTTTGCAATGTAGCCCCAATTTGGAGATTTTATGATTTATGAAGTTCGTCGAAGATTCACAGTTTGTAGATAGGTGTAGTACTATTATAGGTTATAGGACTGCCGAATTTTTGCAATTATATGATCACAGCAATGGTTTGAAAAATTTAGAACCGGTTAAGATTCCTGACTTTAAGATAATTATTTTTAGCGAGATTCTGGGAAACAACGACATAAACAAGTTAGTATTATAATGGCCGAGCGTTTCAGTACAACTTTCCGATATAGAAGCACAGCCTTCATGGTATCAAACGCGCGTCTTGTTGTGACAAGTGCGAAAGCTACCGGACAACGCCGTCATTCATTTCCAAACCACCAAAACAAAACTTCAGAAGCTGTAAAAATAGAAAAATCGAAATTATTAGAACTGTTTCGTAACGGACGAATGCTTCACGCTAGTTCGATGTTCCAAATTCCTTTTCGGACAATGTTCGTTTCATTCCCATTTAACAGGGACGCGTTTAAGAACAATTGATATCTCTCCACACTAAGAGAACGTTAGGAGAATAAACGAGATTTAGAAATTTTTATCTCAAAATTATTTCCCTTTTTCAATCAAAACACCGTTTAAAAACTAAGAAAAGGAAGATTTGATGAATCGGATAGTTTAACATCAAATCAACCGTGAATCTTTCGCTTTGTGGTAGGAAAAGTGGACATAAGTTGAATATTATCATAAACTGAATCAACGCAGCACATATAACGTGCAGTGGACTACCAGCTAATCTGTAAAATAAATATCGAGAAAAAAGATTTTTTTTGGGGTCATGATTTTTGTTCAAATGATGGTATCAACGTATGAGCCAGCAAAAAAGTATAAGTGTCGTGTTGTCAGATCCGAGACAAATTCAAGACGGTGGCAAGAGACACATACTTCTGTATTTTTGGTTGTTTATGCCACATTATTCAAAGATCAATAAATTAAATTGTTACCTGATTCGATTTGAGTGAGAGTAATGAATATCGGTTAACAACTGTCTAATAGCCATACTGTAACCACTTCATCAAACACACGAAAACTTAATATAAATGAAAATAAAACTGGCAGGAATATTTATTTTTGTGATATAGGTCAATTTGGAAAGACGTCATACACTGTAAAAAAAAACTGTAAATTTACGGTCATTTGCCCTTCAATTTTTACGGGCATTGGCCGTATTTGATGGAATACGGTCTGACCCACTAAAAAAACGGCTATATCCCTTAAACTGTTAGAAAATAAGGGCGACCCCCGTATTTTTACAGTTTCAGCCCATCTCTTAGCAAAATTACTGCACCACGCCGTAAATTTACATCGGCCAAGGGAAAATCCCTTCATTTTCGGAATGACGTCACACCTAAACTGCAACCGTGATGTTTTTCAACCCGGTAAAAACAAACCAAAACACTGGAAGACGGGCTGTAGGGAGCCTAGTGGTTAAAGGGTCTCAGCTTGAGATCAGAAGGTTGAGAGTTCGAGACCCGGTCGCCACTGAAGACCTACCGAGTATATGCGGAGTACGTGCTCGTAAAATCTGTTGGGTCCGAAAGTCCTGTGGTCGGTCATTGCGCAGTTCACCATGGGTACAGGTTCCTGGAGAAAATTTCCCTCCCCTTCAGGGACATGTCTAAATTGTGGAGGTGGCGACAGATGGCAACATCTGTCATATGTGTATGTGTGTGTCTTGTGTTGTCCTACTTGACGATGGCTTATAAGCGGGTCCTTGCGACCAAGCACACAAGCCTGAAAATATATGTCAAACCAACCAACCAACCACTGGAAGACGAAGCAGCATGGCTCTAGTGGGAATCTAATTAAAAGTAAGTAAAATGTTATTGTTTCTTTAGTTGAATGTATTATCATTTCAAATCAAGACAATTATGTAACAAATTGCCACTTTTTGCTTTGTATATTTAGCAGTCGGAAATAATTACCAAACTAGCCACTATCCAAACCAAAATGAAAGCATTATAGAATTTTTACATATTCGAATCACCTAGAATTTAATGCATACTTCGTTCTAAGTTTTTAATATCTTTAAATGATTTTTATTTCAGTATTATGATTAGTGTTCTAAAATTCAACGGTCGCTAAAAGAACATCGATAATCTAATTTATTTCTGACTTATTGGAATGTAGATTTTAGTAGTTGTTGGAGAAGGCTTATTGCAAATATTTGCGTAAACAACTGGTTTCATAACAACTGCATTATATGCTATTCATTGAATGCAAAAAAAATTGTCAATTCAATGTTAAAACTGGAGATTCAGACGATATTAAAA
Source organism: Hylyphantes graminicola (assembly GCA_023701765.1). Classification (NCBI taxonomy): domain Eukaryota; kingdom Metazoa; phylum Arthropoda; class Arachnida; order Araneae; family Linyphiidae; genus Hylyphantes; species Hylyphantes graminicola. The sequence goes on along the minus strand of CM043118.1, from coordinate 55,136,093 downwards.
AAATATTGTTTTGACAAAATTCAATGTCGTTCTTAATTGCGAATGTCTGCAGGGCGAAGAAAGTTATTTTAAGAATAAAGTTTTATTTGGGCAGATCGGATTTCAATACATGAGGTAACTTTAATGCTTGAATTATTTACTTTTCATTGAAATTTTTTGAAAAAATTATTATTTCAGCAATAGAAAAGAAAAATTCTTATTGTAAAATGAATCATGATAGTCCCATTACCAAGATACTATACTAAAATATATACCTATACTAAAATATATTTTAATTATATACTTAACAAAGAGCCGGAGTGCTGTTAGAATTTTTTTAATGCAAAGCAGGTTAATGACCCTTTATTAATTGGAAGCACAAACAAATTAAATTTCCCTTTAATTTAGATTATTTTTAATTGCAACAGACAAACACAATTCCTGGCAATGGCAAGTCGAAGCTGATTTTGCGGTTTACTTAACATTTATTTTAAATTACCTCTAATTATAAATCTTCATCAAATTTATTGTCATCCTAATATCCTTATATTAACAGTTGTGATTATTAGTGGAGCTATTTTTAAAAAAATGTCAACAAGCATAAAACAGTTGTTTTTAAGAAATTTATATATTTAAAACTGTTTTTGTTGTTTCTTAGTCACCTGCTAAAGGAAAGCCTTCACCAAGAGACCTGGAAGTTAAAAGTTTGCCCCTGCTCATCTATAAGATGCCTCGCTAAGTAATTCAATTAATATAACTATATTAATGAACTAGTTCATTTGAGTAGTACATAACTAAATTAACCCTCTAATGCTTACTGTTACCGTTTGGTAACAAGTTACAAAATCCACAGTATTCTATTAAAGTAGACCTCCCTCTCGATAAATTTGTGTTTTTTCATCTATTACATTCCATTTTGAAGTTTTAGTAATAATCCTCATAGGTGACAGTAGTAAAAGTGTATTCAGAATTAAAGAGTGACGTTATTAACTGTTGTGAAATTACGTTTTTGGCAGTATTCAAAGTATAATAATATTAATACTAAATACAAATAAATTGTTTTGAAAAATTAATTATAGTTAAAGAGGGTTATTTTGAACTATATTTAGTAGTTTTCTAGTCATTATTATCAAAATTTGAATTTTGTAGTTGGTTTTTATCAGATGGAAATTTTTTTTAAATTTGAAATTATTTGAATTCTAATGCAGTTAAATTTTTTTTAGTATTTTTCCCATAATGTATGATTATTAAAGGTACATATATATTTTGGGGGGGGGCAAAAAAAATTCATGCATTAGAGGGTTAAACTCCTCCGTGCAACAGCCCGTTAGTGAGCCAAGGCCTGCAGTGTCCATTTCAGCTTACGTGACCAAGGGCTTTGGGGTGCTAGGCATATGTTTGGGAAGGTGGTCAACCTCATGTGGAGCCCCCAGTGGTGTTTAGTTAACAAGCATGCTTGGTCCTCGCTTTATCGACCCACTTGAGGGATGAAAGAATGAGTCGACCTTGCCCAATCCAGGTCTTGAACCCAGTACTAGTGGTATGGTAATCTAAAGCACTACCTCTGGGCCACTATTACTGTACTGTAGAAATATTATAAAAATTCTTTTTCTTGCAGGTTTAAATTGGTTAACTGCATAAGCCGCTTCAATTTTTTTCCAGTTTTTTAAATTGCTCAAATGTTTTTTTTAATACCCTATTTAGACATAATTTTCCCTTTTCTGTAAACAGTTGTCGTCAATATCATTAAAAATGTTTTGTTTATACAAAAATATACTAATGCTTTCGATTCCTTTTGAATGAAAATCAATAAGTTAAAAAGAGAACCAATTATAATTTCATATTTTCTTTACCTTTGACTTCTGTGGAGAAGCACCTACTCTATTCTCGATGTATTGGATCATCCGACATATGCTGATGAATCTTGGAAGATCTTGTGATTTTACAGAAATAGAAAAAAATTTGTTTTTGGAATGTTCGTTGCCATTTTTATAATATTTTGTTCCATTTGCGATTCGAAACTAAGGGGGAAAAAGGCAAGTTCTGAATTTTTTCCTTCGGGTTATGTAGGATTTCGACCAAGCAATTTAAGAGATTTTTTAAACATTAAAGCTTTTTGGTCTAGGAAAATGCTTTCAGTTCATGTTAGCGAAATTTCGTGTTAAGCGAGTTTGTGTTACCGAGGTTCGACTGTATTACGAAAAATAATTTATGCCTTAGTTTTGTTTTTAAACTTTTAAGTGTAAAAGTGAAAATGTTAATCAATAATCAAAATGTTCTTGGCTTTCCTTTAAGTTTGCTGTTTTTTAACATATGGCAATACAGTTTTTACTGTTACAGGGACTTCTTGGGGATCTATCTCTATCGACTTGGACTGGCTGCTGATGAGACTTGCCCGCTCTGCGGCTTTGTTAGGTTGGATGCTGACCCTGCAATGCACTGTCACAACATCCCACTCATGATGCCCAGGCGGGGCATCTACCAACTTATGGCTGTAATGCTACCTGGGAGGCACAGCATCAAATGGCCTTGTATTAAGTAAAGTAAGTTTTTATAATAGTCAGGCATGAAAGTTTTCCGCCTTTCGGCGGAATTCCGCCTTTTTAAATCTCATTTTGGGTGATCCTGAGATCGATGCAAAGCCGTTAAGAAATTGTGACCCATATATATGGGGGGTCTGGTCCTAAGATCAAACTAATTGGTTGACTGATCCATCTTGAACTATAAAAATTCCGAAATCTGCTGCAATTTCTCCGCATATACGCGAGCAAAAATTACTAGGCATAGATGTTTGGTTCACTAATCCTTGAACTATAAAAATAAGACTCTACTTCAAGTTTACCTCAAATTAGGCACAAATTACGAGGCGTTGATGTTTGATTGACAGGTCCGTTTGAACTAAAACTATAAAAATATAGCGAGTCACCAGTCGCAGTGAGATTTCGCTGCGAACCAGTAAATGTTACGATTCATTGAAGTTTGGTTCAAAGATCCGCCTTGAACCAATATAACAATAACTAGACACATGCAATTAGGCTAAGAATCGGAAAATATTTCAAATGTGATCATCGTAACATGTCTCTAAAATGTTTAAAAAAAAACAATTGTTTACTTTTCTTTGCACGGTAATTAGGTGAAACTAAACTTAAATTTCAATAAACAATAAGTTTATAAAACAGATTCTTATAATGAATATAAAAATTTTCATCAAGATGTGAAGATGAATTAAGATTAGATTTTAATAAGTTTTCTTTGATTATCGGCTAGCAAACAATAGTTTCCTCCGTTCTCGTTCTGTATGAATGAAAATTAAACTTCAATGAAGGATATGTTTAAATTATAAATTTTAATAATAAAGATAAAAAATTTAATTAAAATTTGAAGATGAATTAAGATTAGATTACACTAAGATATCTTCAAACGTCGGCCACCGGCATCTCCCATTAGAAGAGGATTAACTTAACTAACAAAAAATATGCAGTCCAATAATGATTCCTGATTTACCTACTTTGCGGCCTAGTAATTTTAACGAAATCTACCGATGACGTAACATTGCATCAGAATGATTGACAGTTCTCTGGCTCTGTGATCGGAAGAGTGTCTTGTTAATTTTGTAGCTCCAGTTTAGGACAAGTCGAGCAACCAGAATATTTTCTTCTGATCGAGTGTCTGACTCACAGGTGTTCGTGAGTCATGATCACAAGAACAGCTGGAATTAAAAAATACTTTTTGTTTACGTTTGAACCTTTTTCTTTCTACTTCGGTCTATACTGAGGTTTCTCATTTTAGACAATTTTTAGTTTTAAAAAAATTGGAGCGTCCGCTTATAAACGCTTTATATATTTAGGTTGTTAGTGAATTTCAAGTCCTTGAGTTTTTTTTAGTAATAGTGAAGTATTTTAATTTTTTTTCTTATTTTGTTTAAACCATGTTATTAAGGATATGTATTAAAAGACCAAAAGTTAGGGATTTCAATCCCAAAGAGGCAGTCAAGGATATTTTGAAATACCAAGCATACATTTAGTAGCATAGTACTATATAATATTTAAATTTGTTATGTACTGATTAATAAAAAAAATTATCAATGTATTGTCAGGCTATATTGGCTAAAAAAAATTAATCAACTGCTACACAAAGATTGATTTGTGCTGCAGTTATTGCTGCGCATTCCTCCCCGCTTAAATCAAACCCTGCTTGCAATGTGATGGGATGATCAAAGCTCCTTAAATGGTACTTGTGTGTTATGATTTTATATTTATCTAGTATAAGAGTAATTCATTGGTTATCAGATTTTTTAAAAATTAAATATGATTTAATATGGCATCGATATACAGATTTAAAGTAAAGCTAAGTTACATTAGTTAAGCATTATTTTTTGTGTGTAATTAAAACTAATATAACTAAATTTTTGCCGTCATTTCGTCATACGTCGTTATGCCGATAGTGCAAAAAAAAAAAAAAAAAAAAAAAAAAAAAAAAATTGAATTCAGAGTTCAGCCTTTTTGATTAGTTTGCACTTTCATGCCTGAATAGTTGTTGATGTAATTGTACATAATGTTTTAGGATTTTTGAATTTTTTTCTTTTGCACTCTTTTGTTGTTTTGAAAAAGATTTACTGCGTGTATGTTGTACATTTTTCTTATGCGATAAATACATAAATATTTTTTGCATATACATTTTTTTATTTGTTTCATCTGAATGAATTAATTTAAAACTTATTATCTCATCATTTACGACATTCTCTTTTATCAAATTTTAAAATAGATTATATGAGATTGACTGTAGGTCTTATAGAATAATAAAAAGCTCAGTGCAAAAATTGAAAAAAGCTTAATGATTTGTTTAGTTATTGTTTATAATTTATATATAATAAATCATGAACAAAATCTAATTACCATGGATAATTTAATTTATAAATAGTAGTTTTAGTAAATTTGATGTTGTACAGCCATTTATAATAGAATTTGCTTTATCAAATAACTAATATTCAATTGATAATAATTAAAATATATAAATTAACTCTTACATGAAAATTTTGCGAGCTGGGTGACTCGTAAATATTTATAATTAACAATACCATTTGTTAAAAAAAAAGTAAAAAAATTCTACATTATAAATGAGAATAATCTTATTTCCAGCATTTTAAATATGGAACAAAGAACCAAATTATAATTTTGTCCTTTATTTTGATAGTTAGAAGGTTTAATAAACTCTACATAGTCACTGTAAAATTAATGCATACCCAAATTTGTGAATTTGCATTCACATTTTCAAAAATTCAACCTGTATAAGTGTAAGAATTTTTTTTGTTGTGATATTTTTATATTGGATATTTATGTTTATTTTTCATTTGTTAATTTATAGAGCTTTCTGTGGAAATAACCATGAAAAAGGTTCTAAAGCACCAAATAGCAAGAAAAGTCCAGTTTGTTTGTTGCAAAAGGATTTTAATTTGAAAAACTATTGAATTTTATCACATGGACAGATTTATGTAATGGTGATTTTGGTATGTAAATTTGTAGAAACCTGATGCTAACTAAATTTATTTATTTTTGCTTTTCCTACAAAAATTATTTTCTAAAGCTTATTATATATTGTGTCATTACACAAATCTACATGTATTGATTTACTATTTTAAATTCTCATTCTCATCATTCCATTTGACATTCTGTTGTTTTACACAAAAGCATTGAATTTCCATAAATAAGAGGCTATTTTGTTAAATTCACTTGAGTTTATAATTAAAAAAAACAAAATTTTAATAATTGAAAAACAAAACATGTTTCTATCTTTGTGAATGCTACTAAAATTAATAAATAATTTACAGGGTATGCTTTTAGTTCAGTTAGTAAGAATTTTAGTTCTATAATTTCATCAATTTTTATTTATTACATTTATGGTTCAAATATTTGTTTAACTGATTAAAATAATATTTTATAAATGTGTGTGAATTTTTTTTCGTTCTATAAATTTATTTCCATGCTATTCCCTCTTGTGGGTGCAAGATGTTTTGTTTTTTTTTCATTTAAGTTATTTTATACTTTAATGTGTGAAGAGTCCAGGGAAAGAATACCTTGATTGATTAGGAATCTTCTTGTAATTGGGTCTGCTTGGCGGCATGAAATCTCTGTGGCAGCATGTTTCTCTTTTGGTACAAACATGGGACTTGTGTCTCGCGTGTATTTGGTTGCTTGGAGAAAAGAACCAAATAAGAAACAGGTTTCCTTACACCAGGTTAGGCAATGATTTGTTATTGCTGCCAAAGAGGCCTGGCGTAGACAGATTCCTATGCTTTGAAGGGTTTTTCCCTTGTGTTCTTCCTGTGAATTTATTTACTATGTTTTTAAGTTAATATGCTATTATTGAAAATTGTTTTACTTGTAATTTTAATGGATAAAATTAAATGTTTGTTGAAATTGCTTTTTTGTGTTTCTATTTTGTTATGTTACAAACACAATGCCAATTAATTTACCAACACCATCAGAAAACGGTTAAAAATATCACAAACTATCAATTTAGGGTTCGACCGTAATCAGGTAAAGCGTATCCTTACAGGGCGTAGTTATACGCTTGATACCGTTATTAAGCTTTTCAATTTACGGTCCATAGTCGTTTAATTACGCTTAAATAGTAATTAGGCAGACTGTAATGTTACGTTCAAGGACCGTAATTTTACAATTGATACTGTATTTCTTTGCCTCGTTAAATTACGGTCTGTAGGAAATTATGGGCGTGAGTGTATTTTAACGGTGCATGGTTGGAAACTTTGTTGCCGTCCCAAGCCCGTAATTTTACTGTGATTTTTTTAACAGTGTAGTACATATAACAATATTCTTATTCTTCTAATACTAGATTATATGTGTATTAAGAAGGGCAGAGTGAGTTCTAATTTATAAGGTATGCATATTATGTTCATTTTTAATTGTCTTTCAGGGCTTATTATTAGTATAATTGCATTAAGACGTCAGATATACAAATTATTAATAGTTTGTTCGAAAAAATCATGAAAAAATATACACTCTCAGAAATAATACGCTCACTTTTCACGATTCATTAATCCTCAAGCCTCATTTCGTTAATTTTGAGTATTATTTCGTCAAACTATCAAGTAAACGCGAATCCTCAATTTAATGATCGTGATTTGACGATTCTTTATCTTGATTTTGAGGAAACTGAATCTCATTGTTCTATTCACATGCTCAAAAATGACGAAATATTTCGTTAGATTAGACGAAATTCGAATCATCATAAGAATGACGAATCAAATTTCCTCACTTTGAGGAAAGGAAAACTCGGAGCACTTGCCAGTAAAGGCATCGTCCAAATTAAGGAAAATTTCGTCGTTTTTGAGTATTCGTTTCTGAGAGTGTAACGAATGAAAATATAAAGATGGTTATGACGGCCAGGCCAAGAACTTAAATTGGTGAACGCATAGAAGGTCGTTTTATTGGTCTAGCCATAGAGCAACTAAATTACCAAACTACGACCTGCCAGGACTCTCCCGTACATATTACTACAAGTCGATATCGAGTGACTCTAGAAACATCTCAATACGTCAGAGCAGAGGCACCCCTTCATTGTGTTAATCATCGCAGCATTAATTCACTGTATCAAATCACGATCTTGGTGAATGGGCAAGGCTAATCAGCAGTTAAGGATCTCAACAGGAAGGTCAACAGAGATAAAAGTGATAAGGAACATAGTATGCTATACAAATGTATACGAAGTTCATCGTAGTAGTGTGACGAGTAAACATGCTTTTTCAAACTTGGTTTAAAAAAAATTAAGAGTTTGTATCCGGTACAAACACAGGGCCGGATTTACACTCTTAAAACAAACGAGCGATTTTAACTCAGTCTGAGTTAATTTTCACTCACTCCAGTGTCGAAAATGCACTTCCCCTATAGAAGTGGATCTCACTCCTTTGTTAAGTTGAACCTCCGACAGGATCACTCCAAACGAGTGATTTTAACTCAGTCTGAGATAATATTCAGTCCTTTCCAGTGTCGAAAATGCACTTCTCCAACTGGAGTGGAATTCACTCTTTTGTTTTAAGAGTGTACTATAGAACTCTTTGGATTCGATTTGAGTGAGAGTTAAGAAAATCGGCTAACTTTCTAATCGCCATACTGTTGCCACTTCGTCAAACACACGAAAAACTTAATATAAATGAAAATAAAAACTTGCAGGAATATCTTTTTGTGATATAGATCAATTTGGAAAGACGTCACACTGTTAAAAAAAACCTGAAATTTCAGGAGAGAAAATTACTGATTTTAACGGAACTTTCCGGTAACTACTGAAAACGGGTTTGTTTCTTCTGAAAACGGTTTTTCTTCTTCTAAAAACGGGAAATGTCCGTAAACCGAACCGAAAATGTCCGTAAAGAGCGGAAACGGAATTTACCCGTTTTTAGACGCGAAGTGTTACAAACAATGACGGCTTATTGAAGTTTAGGCCTAAACATAAAAATCCATAGCACGTATACAAGCAACTCGAATTTTAAATTTTGCCTTTCAGAACATAAATTGCATGTTTTTAATAGCAAAACTGATTGTCTTTATTAGAATATGTAAGTATTGTAAAGATAGAACAAAATTATAACTATTGTTTACTATTGCAGCTGCTTTTTAGTCCAATTTACACTACGTTCTTGAATTGAGCTTTAGCGCAGTCAAAGAATGCTTTGTTTTCGCAAACTTCTATCAAACAGTTTGATAAAAATCGTATAATAAAAATGCAAGCAATATGTAAAGCAAACAGTTCTTGCTGAAAATACGATTAGAACACATTAAATAATTAAAAATAGTTTTTTAAAGCAACTTTAAATATTTGTAAATCGTTTGGAAAAACTTTTGAAGATTGCATGGTACTGCTCAACTCCTCTTTTATGCAAAAAGAATAATTCTTTTTTTCGTTTTCTCTCGATGATTTCGACAGAATCAGCATGTGATAGAATATGGATTATAAGGCATATTAAAAATTGTAAAAAGTTGTGAGATAATGTTTCGAGCCAACTTAAAGAGGATGATTTTAAAACATACATTTTGTTACGACTTTTTACCGGCAGCTGAAATCGGATTTAGAATTTGTTGTACAGAACTATTATGACTACAGATGATGTCTAACTGAAGAAAAGAAAATAAACATGTTCGAAGTTATACTGCAGTGAAAAGCCGGGTGTCAAGCATCTGCTCATTACTTTCGTTTTCTACAAAAGGAAACCGTGGCTTTCGCTGTATTATTTCGAGGTCTTATCACTTAAATATGCTAGAATTTCAAACTTAATGCCACGCAAAGTGTATTTTAAAAATATGTGTGCTGGAAATAGTGAAACTACATTTTTTGTTGGAATTATTTGGATTATTATGTTAAAATTATTAAGGTAAGTGTCCCATCGTCGCATTGCTTGATTCGATATTCTCACTTTCGATGTTTTTCACAGACGTAATGTTCAATCTTTTTCATATACAAGCTCAAAGTGTTTTTAAAATATGTGTGTTGGAAATTGTGAAACTACATTTTTTGTTGGAAATGTTTGGATTATTTTGTTTAAAAATTTAATCAAGGTAAGTGTAAATGTAATACTTTTTTCTGTTGAAATAAAAATGTTTTCTGTAAATTGCTTTGGTTTCTTATTCAACCGATACATATATATTATTATAAAATTATTTAGTTATTACTTGCTAAAAAAGAAAAACAGTATGAAAAACTTTAATCTCTACTTCTTTATGGTTAAAAGTATTATTTTTACAATGCATAATTTGTGTCTTAAATTCTGGTTATTAATCAAGAACGTTTTACATTGAAAGATAAATTTAATTTTTTGTATTATGATGCATTACATTTTTGAAACTTGCTGTTTTTCTTTCAAAGTAATTTTAATATGTAAAGTCAATGTGCTAAATCACTATAATTTAATATCTAACAGTTTGTTGCCTTTTAAAATAGTTTAATTATATATTATAGTTGAAAAAAATATGTAATTTTGACAATTATATTATACTGCAGATAATGGACTGGTTTTAAATTTATTTTTATATTCTACGGTGGATACGAGGGGAAATACAGGATGGCCCAAAAGTAGTTTAACAGTTAATGTTGTACCATTGGTAAGAACTTTGGCTTATTTAGAACAGGTATTTGACATAGTCGTGCTTAGTTTTAGTTACGACTTTATTTTAGCCAACCAACAAAACTAAGCACGACTATGTCAAATACCTGTTCTAAATAAGCCGAAGTTCTTACCAATAGTACAACATTAACTGTTAGGCTACTTTTGGGCCACCCTGTACAAAATGGAAAATTTTAATAACGGAGAAATAAGAAACGGGACTTCTGTAAATATACGGGAAAATTCAAAATGGAAAATTTTAATAACGGAGAAATAAGAAACGGGACTTCTGTAAATATACGGGAAAATTCAAAATGGAAAATTTTAATAACGGAGAAATAAGAAACGGAACTTCGTAACGGGAAAATACTTAACGGAACGGGAAAAGCCCGGCAACTCAGCTGCCGGGCTTTTTCCTTCAAATTCAGTAATTTTTTTTAACAGTGCATAGTACATATATCACAATATTCTTATTCTTCTATACTTCATTATATGTGTAATAAGAAGGCGGCAGAGTGAGTTCTAATTTGGTTGGTGAACACATTCTGTTCATTTTTAATTGTCTCAGGGCTTATTATTAGTGTAATTTTAATGAAAAAATACGTCAGAAATACAAATTATTAATAGTTTGTTCGAAAAAATATCACGAATGAAAAGATAAAGATGGTTATGATGGCCAGGAACTTAAATTGGTGAATGCATAGCAGGTCGTTTCATAGGCCAAGCCCTAGGTAGAGCAACTAAATTGCCTTGGGCGGTAAAATGACGCATTCGTCAATTTACCAAACTACGACCTGCCAGGACTCTCCCGTACGTATTACTACAAGTCAATAACGAGTGACTCTAGAAACAGCTCAATACGTCATAGCAGCAGAGGCACCCCTTCATTGTGTTAATCATCGCAGCATTAATCCACTGTATCAAATCACGATCTTAGTGAATGGGCAAGGCTAATCAGCAGTTAACGATCTCAACAGGAAGGTCAACAGTGATAAGGAACATAGTATGCTATACAAATGCATACGAAGTTCATCGTAGTAGTGTGACGAGTAAACCATGCTGTTTCAAATTTTGTTTAAAATTAAGAGTTTGTTTGCAAAAGGTACTGTAATACTGATAGCCAGGTAAAAACACAGGCTCGGATTTAGCACCTTTGTTTCGGACAGCGTTGGACCAATTTTAATTGCAAGAACAATTTAAGATTAAAAATTAATTAATTGGTAAATGTAACCACGACAACTAACAGTTCATCAATTGTAATAGTGGAAAAATACAATTATTTAAATGTTAAATGCAGTTGTAACAATTAATTTTATTTTTCAATTGTTTTGTTACATTTAATTAAAAATAACAATTATAAAAACACTGCTGTATAATACAAAGCCGGTATAATGAATAAATATATAATATACGTTCGTGGTAGTAGAATAGTTATTGAGAAATTAATTAATGCCCAATACTGGTTTTGGAGGAAGCTTCAAAGAATCAAGAACTAAGGTTTTGGGTTTAATTAACGTCGCACTAGAACAGTGTTCGAAATCCGATAAAGAAATTTAGGAGGGGAGCAATCTCTCCTAACTTAAAAAACTAGGCGCAAATGCATCGAATGTTTTTTTTTAAATAATTAATAAAAAAATACTTAAGTCTACAGTGTCCAACAGGACGATTTTAAGATTGTCCGAGTTCTAAAATATAAGAAATCACAATTTACAACAGCCGGAGTTTCTGGATATTACGGGCTTCTGAGTTATTGAATGGCCGGAGTATCAAAACTTGAGAATCGCGACATTTTTGGGATCTTACATTTAGCCATTTGGAGCCATTCCATAACTTGGGAGATTTTACAGAGTTCGCCAACGTTTCGCAATTTATAAATCGCCGGAGACTTCAGCGATTTTAGGAATGCTGAATTTGTGCGATTATATGATCAAATCAATAGTTTGATAAATTTAGGAAAGGTGAAGATTTGTGATTTCAGGATTAATTTTTGCGAGATTGTTGAAAACTAAAAAACTAGCATTGGCGATTTGGAAAAACTTTGTCATCCTTTAGTATGCAAAGTTGACTTGTTCAAGTTAAAACTCAACTAATGAGGTACTCAATCTTCAAGGGACTTAAGTATCTACATCATTAAGTGAATCTAATAAAATCTTAAAACAGATAGTATGTCTCATTAGAATAGTTAAAGTAATTATAAATTTGATTATGATATTATCAAAGTACATAAAAATACTTTATATTCCTACAAAGTAAGAAAATGACAGTTTAACTCAGCAACTAAAAAAAATCAAATTTAGTATGTACCTATCCTAAAGATGTTTCCATAAACTTCGGGGGAACTGAATATAATGATTATGTTTTGGATTTTTTTTTGTAAAAAAGGTCTTATTAAAATTAAGACAACTTGGGCTACTAATGCTCTTATCAACTTAAAATTTTGAAAAAAAAAGAGCAAAATTTAACCTTAATTAACCAAACTGGACCTTACAGATTAAAGCTCCTCTCTTTCCAAACGACTGTATCCAACCAAATAATTTTTTTTTGTTCAACCAACATTATTTTGCAGCATTCAAAGCATTATGCTACAGACAGTGATGTACAATTTTTTAGTTTTTGTACATTAATAATGCAACAAAAGAAATCCAAGTTGTATTTTATTTGACAAACACCACTTAATAAGTAATAGATTTTTGAGGCTTTAAATCATATCATTACAGACTTTGGCTTTTGCATTATTGCAGGAGCAATAAGTTGTAAAAACTGACACAACTGAGTTTACAGCAGAGCATACATGGAGGAATGGGACATGTGAACCTTCGTCAAGTGGCCGGGGCAGTCTTGTTGGTAAGGTCTTGGACTGGCGTCCCTAAGGTTGCGAGTGCGAGACCCCACTGAATTCCAAAAACCCTCGTGTACTCTAATGGTGACTGGTGCACGTTAAATCTGTCGTGGTCACAAAGTCCTTCAAGTTCCCATACCAAATCAATACCTCTGGGGGTGACAAGTCAATTCTGGGGATTCTCTAGCTCAGGGGTCCCCAACCTTTTTGGATATGCGTACCACTTGACCTTTTAAGAAATTTTGGCTTACCACCAGATTTAAATATTTTAATAAAGGTATAATATTTACTGTCCTAAAAGTTTTCAAAGGCTTTTTGAAATAAATTCCCCAGAAAACTTCATATCTAATGGTTAGAAATTTGTTTATTTATAACATGCTTAAAAATAATTAAGGAGAAATAATTTTTTTTCTTTAAATGGTATTAATTTATAGTTATTTTTATTTTCATTACCTATGGGTCTAAAAACATACAGATAAAAAAAATAGTACAAACTAAAATTAGTACAATAAAAAATTAATCATCATTCAAAATATACTTTTATAGTCTTTAGTGCGAAACTTGTTGTTATTTGCCTGTGATTAAAATATCAACATAAGGAGTAATGGAACTTATCATCACAAATAGCGGAGCTTGCCGGGTTTCACAGGGTACAAGGTTTTACATTCAAGCCAAAAGTTAAAGATTTCTCTCTTTAAAATAATGTTAATGTTTAAAATGAGTAATATATTTGCTTGCTCACTGCACTGCACATATGCCTACATAAGCTATTAACAGCATGATATTGCTCACATTACTCATGCGTACCACCAAAATTTTTCCTGCGTACCGTTAGGAACCTCTGCTCTAGTCGGTCTCTCTCTAAAAATTAGATGGATCCAATTATGTGTGTGTGTTGTGTCTGTCTTACTTGAAGGTTTATAAGCAGGTCTCTGAACTAGCCCACATTTAACCTAAATATATATGTCTACCAACCAACGAAAGCATTTTCAGTCGTCAGCGATTAGCCTGAGGTGTCACAGGAGCATACACAACCAGTTACTGGGGAAATACCAGGGATTGAAGCAACATATTACATGTAACAGTTAAATTTTTAGGTAAATGACGAGTAACACCATTATATTTTTTTATAAAGTTACTGTAACAGCAGTTGGCGGTAAGGAAGTAACAAAAAATTTCGTTACTTTTCGGTTACTTCTTCGTATACTTGTCACAGATATATATTCGACAGTTAGGCTTAAATTTTATTATTTAAAATTTAACAATGTTGAATTTTTTTTCTTTAAATAAATAGGAACTATCACAGAAAAAGTTAATCTTGATTTTTTTTAAAAAAATGGAAAAATAGTTTAATTATTATTTTATTTTTTAACTTAATGTCTTTGAGAAAGAGTACCAATGTTAACCAAGATTTAAATGGCCCGTTCCTCGACCTATACCCTGCTTAACATATCAAGAGCCAAAAGACAATTGCAATCTTAAAAATGATACAATAAACAAGTTTTTTTCCACATAAATGCAAGTGATTGAAGGCCAAGAGCGTTTACTGCGCCAAAATGGTTCACTTTACATGAATCTTAACCGAATTTCACTTTAAATCCCCTTAGCTATACTCGCTACTTAACTATACTTGACTACCGCGAATACTTCAAATATTTATAAGATAATAAACTTTAAATACTAATATATAATTAATGCAGTTTAAAATGCTCACTTGAAGAAACAACAACTACAAACAATGTATACAAACATGAATTATAAATTTTTTTTTCCAAGTATTCATCATTGATTTCCCAAAATAACATATACATGAAAAAGAAAAAACACAAGACATTTTAAGCTCACGATAAGAGGAAGTTATTTTTATTTTATTTATTGTGCCAAAACAACAGGAATAAACCGAAATTGAAGAGAAAATAAGCGGACGAAAAATTAAAATAAGTTTAAATAAAGACAAAGTATACAATAATCAATGTTAAGTAACTAGGTAGTTCAGGAAAATGCTTTCCGGTCATCATAAGCTGAATTTTATGTTTCATGAATTTACCTTAACAGGGTTTGACCGTAGGATAATGTTGTAAACTGTTTCATATAAGGAAGATAGATTCAACCGATTATATAATTGTATTTAAACCAGTAAATAAATGCTGAGTGAAAAAAAATTGAATCTAGAACTAGAGTCTTCAATGTAATATATAGTATTTAGTTTATATTATATTTATTAAAATTTTAAAATGGGGTTTATACAAATATTTTGTTAAACATTTTGTAAAAAAACTGATTCTGGAACTAGAGTCTTCAATGTAATATTAATAAGTTTATTTATAACATTATTAAAATGGAGTTTATACAAATATTTCCAGACACTTTTGAGCAATAATAAACATTTCAAAGGAAGCTACGAAAATCTTAAAAATTATAAGTCTAAAAAGGGTTCACTTATTTATTAAAAAAAATTCATTTAAATTAAAAAAAAAAACATTACAAAAGTCGCAACACATGAAAGTTTCAAAACTAATTTTTTTTATAAATAAAATAAAAAATGCCATTTGCGAAGTGGAATTTTTGTTTTAAATGGCCAGAATTTTATAACTTTATAAACAGCGTTTCGAGTCTTGCCGATTAAATACCACAATCGCTTTTGAAAGGAAAGTTAAACGTTTTACTTACGAAATAATGACGAATATAACTCCTAAGACAGCAAAATTCACAGTAAATCCACGGTAATAATTTATTTTCTTATCAAGGGTTCAATAACTGAGAATAATCCACACCCACATCAACTGTAAACATTACACATTTGCTTTTGCTCCAGAAAAAGTATTGTAAACTAAACTTCATGTCACTCACCGAGTTTGCTTTCTCAGAAGTTTATTTCGATTCGCAAATCGATTATTAAAGAAATATAACGATATGAGCGTTGATATTTTAACGTCAAAGTTCTGCCGCACAATGGGCTACTATCAAGTGACGTATTGTTCCTTACTTTCACTCCAACATTTTCTATTATTGATTCTTTTTTCCCCAAGTAAAAAGGATTACAAATCCATGATAAAGAAAGAATTTATTTTCATTCAGAATTTCTGCTACCACTCAAGACCTAGAAAATGCCCATTTATAAAAGTCCATTTATAAAAATTTCCTTCCATCTTCTCAAAAGAAGCATAGTTCCTTCCAAATATTTACTTTTTTTTTAAAATTAGGATTATAAAATTTTTTTTAAGTACCTACCCACTAAAGTGTTGATTGTTTATCATTAGAAACAGTCTGCTGGCTGTGTTAAATACTTAAGAGAACAAAGAGAAGCCATAAATAAATAGCAGACTGCCACGACTGCCATCTGTTGCTGCAATTTAGAGTAAAGAGTATATGCATATAAAAATATTCTTTTTTTAGTTGATGTGAGCAAAGTTTGTGAAATTTATCATTGTTACATACTCCTAAACAGGATCCTTATTTTTATGCATATAAAATAAGTCGAAGGTTTAGAGCTTTATTTGCAAAGCACTACAAAATCAAAAAAACTGCCAGGGCATAAAATTCAAAGCATTATAACCACGTTAAAAACCATACAGTTATTCGTTTAGTTGCGCTATAAAAAGATTTTCTAACACAAATTTGCTACCACCAAAAAAAAGCCCTTTGGCAAATGTTAATATTGGAATAAAATTAGTAAAGATATAAAAATTTTAACTCAGATATTTATCTGAAATTAAGTGCGAAAAACTTATCATCACATAAGAAATATCTTGAAGACTCTCTAATACTTGAAGAAATTGCATAAACCTTTCTTTCATCAAAAATTTGCTAAATAAATAAGTTTTATGTTTATTAACATATTGACAAATTTCACTCTACATCTTAGCAACAGATGGCAGCACTAATTCTTGTAGAAACAATTTTTGCGCAAGTCGTAACTGTAGCTTCAACTGAGAGAACCAACTGAGAGAGATTGAACATCCCAAACGTACTATTTTTTTTGTTTAACTTTAAATTATATATTTTTAATTTAAATAATAAAAAAGCCACTTATATATTTTTTGCTCACAAACTTGGAAGGTTTTTTAAAAAAATGTCTTATATATCTTTTTGTCTTTATAAATAGAAAGAAGCACTGTAAAGGTGTATTTCGTTAAAACATATAAAATAAAAGAATATTTCTATAATATTTTCGAGTTAGAATCATTTTTTCGAAAAACAGGAACAGTGTGATAGTGTGGTTACTCCAAAAATAAAGTGTCTGCGAAAGCAAGATGCAATTTAAATTTACGACGCATATACTAGTTACAAAAACACTAGTGTACGAAACTAAAATAAATAGAGATACAAGTAGGATCCCTACATTGAAGTTACTTAAAAAAGTAGATTTTTTAATAGGATATTCAAATTGTTATTTCATAGTGCAAGTTCCATTTCAAACAAGTCTCTCCATACTTTTTTTAAATGTAAGAAATTTTATGATTATATATATGTTAACATACCACAGAAATTATGCTGCAATTGCATTTATTACTACAGGCTGTTTGTCAAGAAAATGTTTCGATTTCTTAAGCTTAGCGAAGTATTACATTATTTAATCATCAGTTTATTGAAATTCGAAGGCCTGTTGTGTCCACCTTAACACTTTACCTACGGGCGTCGACTGACCCGTAGACTAAAAATCTTCTAGACCAGCAACTTAATCTAATGCCTAGCTCTTCTAACGTGTCGAAAGCAACTAAAACACTATTAAAGGTTGATTTGTTGATTGGCATAATTGTACTTTCAATTGTAGGGCTACTGTTTCTTCGGAATGTTCTCTGTTAAAAAAAAGTTACCCACTAGTGATTATTTCAACCGTTAGTCATCCTTTTACATCGGACCTTTTTGACTATGTGAACAAATAACATTTTGAGTTAATTGCATGACACAAAATTTGCATAAGGGTCCGTCTTAATATTAAAAATGTTACGAACTTTAAAATTTTCAATAGCAACACCCAATTTTAATTACTTAGAAATGTGAAAACCCCTCGAAAACCCCTAAATCTAAGTTTTTGTTACATTTGGATGAATATTTGACGAGTTATTCAATCGAATCACTTGTGGATCTTTGGGGGACCATGTCTAAAATGACAAGCGTAGTCAGTCTGTAGGTTTATTAATGGAGAAAAAGAAGCACAAGGTCAAATATCTTGAGGATGGGCCTACGAGGGATATAAAAGTCAATGAGTAGCTGTATATATTCAAAAATAAAGTCGAAAATAAATTGTAGTAAAAAATAGATCCCTATCGTCACTTGATAAGGGTTCCAAATTACGAGATGTCATTGGCTCTGTTAAATCTCCTAAAGGTGACTGCAAATAGGCAGCCAGAAACCATTACATTAGTTCCCTTAGACACAAAGGGGGCGCGCAAGTTTCTATGTCAATTTCAATGTAGAAATTCTCCAATGAGAGTTTAAAACTTAGAGTGTTCTTAGTCTATGGGTCAGTCGACGCCCGTAGGTAAAGTGTATATGGGTTTTTGGAACGATGTGCAAAGTACGTGGCAACCGGACATTTGACCACCACGGATTTAACATGCACCAGCCTACATCTTCACGACATATTTTTACTAGGGTTTTACTCAAAATTCTTCGCTCCAGAGGTACACATACGCGAATTTTTGTAGAATTCACCTTAAAACTTCCTTTTAAAATATTTCCTAATACTAACCGCTGTACAGGGTGTCAGTAAAAGAATGCCCGAGTTTCAAATTGTAATAATATCAACTGTAATCGTTCGACAGTTTGTGATTGAAGGTGACGAATAAAGAATAACTCCAACAGTTTTAGATAAGCGATACCCCACGATTTACTAATCTTAAAAGGTAGAAATGCACAGGCTGTTGCGTCCATTACTTCTGACTTGCTACACACAGTACGGGAAGAATTGCATTTTCGTTTGGATGTGTGCCGTATCACAAAAGTCACTCACATTGATCACTTGTAGGAATTTTCCTTCAATTCCATGCATGATTTGTTATATTTAGAATAAAATAAACTCCTGTAATATGCCATTAAAACTCGGACATTCTTTTACGGACGCCTGTATTATAAAGTAGAATGTCAACGTTTCCAAAAATACCGATACCGAAGCAGATGATTTAATAATTCTATAAAAAATGATTTAGCAAGAGGTTCAAACGGATGCAAAAAGTTTTTTTCTAGAGATAAATGTATAAGACATTTTGCATTAAAACAAATGCTGGAGTAGACTATCAATGACAATAAACTGTCAAAGCTTGTTTGTTTTTAAATAACACACAAAAAAATTGCATGTTTTCCGCTCGAAACAACAAATTTTTTATAATTTAACTTTCCGATCACCTAATAATAAACACTGCAAATAAATACCTGTTCTTCGCAAGGACTAAAAAAATCGATCCAAGTATATGTACTATTTAATCTGTTATAGGATAATAAGCTTACGTTATCGTTCCGTTTATAAAGTAATTTTATTCCGTTATTAAACCATAAAATCCCGTTTTATTTCCTTAAAATTCAAAATTGAAAAATATACTTTTAAATGAATGCATTAATGTCATCGCAATTTCCATCATAAAAGACATAAAACTTTGTAGCTCATTTGGCGCGTTTTTGGTAATAATTTGGAGAGAGCTACAAAATATACTTTTAAATATAGAATTGCTTGAACATAAATTTATATAAAGAAGTGTGTGTGGATATGTTTTTTTTTTGGGGGGGGGGGGAGTGAAGGGACTAAAGCTATCTAAAATAATAATAAAATATCTTTATATTGTTCGAAGCATTATTTTTCGCTAACCTTTTGCTTCCGAAATCTCTCTAAATCCTTTTACCTCCCCTTGGGTTGGGGATTTACTTTGGCACTAAAAATCGCAGTAATCCCGCCCCTTAATTGGCAATTCCGGTGGAATGTAACAACTCCTAACGTGTTGTTAGAAGTAAATTGCAATGACTATACTGAATTGTGATTGGGTGTTCCTGTTGTTGTCTTTGCAATCCCATTTTTTAAAAAATTAATTTGAATATTCATTTTGAATTTCAATAAATAATTTTACACAAAATATCGACCCCATTAAAAAAAATGGGATTATTGAGCTTTGTAAAGTCAGTTGCATCTATCCTATGAAACTCAGTTTGTAAAAATATTAATATAGCGAGAGATCTGTGGCTTTTGAATGAATTTTCAGCATTACACATGATTTTTTTTAAAGAAAATTATATTAATTTGTTTTATAAATTTTAACATATAAATTGATGGGGAAGTCTTAATCTTCAACTATAAAAACACAATTACTAATATTAATTTAATTAAATTATTATTATTTATTTAAATTGAATTTTCTATAAAAATTAAGAACTTCACATGCAGTAAAAACAAGTTTACACTCCAACCATTCTGCTTATTCCTAATATACTTATACACACCTATACTATATACTTATACACTTATACCTTCTGGGCCGGATTTAAGAGTTTGCCGCCCGAAGGCTACGATTAATTTGCCACCCCTTTCACAATATTCCTTCCTTCGGGGAAAGGTAGCTAGTTCTGCAAAATAGGTTGGTATGTACTGTTTAAAATAGATACACATGAATCATCTATGTATCTTAACACACTAAATCTAAAGCGAAATAGGCGAATTTTTTAAACTTTTCTAATCTACTATTTTTTGTTTTAACTTCGAAATCCAGGAGAAGGGGGTGGAATTGCCCCCGCAGCGTAAAATTATTTGTTTTCTTTCTTAAAAATATTCGTAACTTTTTAATATTTTTTTTAATGCTGAATGCCGCTTTAACTGGTCTTAAAATTTGCCGCTCCAAAAAATTCGCCGCTCTAGAGCCTACTTAGCCTATTTAGAAATCCGGCCCTGATACACCCGCAAATTTGCTTTGGCTGTTAGTATCTTGTAGCATGTGTAACGAGGTGCGATGTTATTTTCTTTCATCGTGTACTATCATGTTTTTCCGGCATCGGTCTTTTGGGGGGGGGGGGGGATTAAGGGGAATCAGGAAAAGAGGTTTTTAAGGGCAAAGCATTACATGAAGAAGTCAGAAGAGAAAAAAAAAAAGATATTTTTCTCATTCAGGTATGGTACGACTAAACTCAGTAGATCGACAGGGTCGTGGTGGGACAAGGCCATCAGGCTATACCACCTAGATTAGAAGGCCCGGCGGAGAACTAAATGCTTAACGTCATATTAGTGGACCGATTCTGTGGTTTTGACCAATGATCATTCGCGACGAGATCTTGTATTTGAATAAATTTTTAAGGTAAGATGAATCAAGATGCGACGTCATCTTAAGATACGACGTTATTGGTCAACAAATCGAAATTGGTCCACTAGTGTGACGTTGGGATGCTTAGTTCTTCGGCCTTCTAATCTAGGTGGTAATGCACCATGCCGATTTCAGCACTCCAGCACTGTAGTATTTTAATAGGTCCATCCGTTTTAATATCTTTTCCCCTTGACGCGTAATTTGATTTTCGCATCAAGTTTATTAATTTTCACTCATTTTCAAAGTAACTAATTCTTATGACACAAAATCTCCGCAGACACTTAATTGTATAGAATGATAATGATAACATTCGTAGAACACTTGTGTCAAACACAGAAATAATGAGCAAATACAATGATTAAAAAAAAAAAAAAAATTTATAATTGAAGCTCTACATGTAAGAAAAAAAAGTTAAGTTCGTTAAAGAACACCTCACTTTGCTTTTATTTTTAATAGTTTAGTATATATATAAAAGGACAAATATACAGGGTGGGGCAAACAAAACCGGCCCCGATCTAGAGATGGGAATACGTTGAAATGCTTGGCGAGAAAAACTCTTGAAGCCGCCTGAAACCTGTTTTTGCATTGGTTGGATCGGATTCGCTTCACATTAGAGCTACTCATAGACTAGTGGCGAGTTCAGATCTTAGTTCGCATTGTATGAAGACGTCCCATAATGCAAATTTTGTGTCTTGCAATCAATTTAGATTGTTCTGTATTACCAAAAACAAAAAGGTCCGATTCTCTAGGATAAGTAACAACAGAAACAGTCAAATAATCACTAAATCTTGATCAGCTCTACTAACCTTGTTTATATTACATTTCAACTAGCTTCTAAAAGCGTAGTAGCGTAGTTGCTGGCAAATAAGTCGCCAAGCGTTTGTTTGGGCTTAATATTGAAGCGATCAATAGCTTCAGTAAGCAAACCTGTTTTTGTATTGGTTTTAGACTTGGCAACATTTCTGTCTTATTCTTATCTTCACCTCGGGGCCGGTTTTGTTTGCCTCACCCTGTAGATAAATATCCCCCTGTGGATTTGGCCGATTCTTACATGATTCTTCAATGATTCAATAAGGGTAGGGTAGGGTATTTTACATATATATTCCGACTTGTGTGCTTGCTCAGTGAGCCGCTTATAAGTCTTCGTCAAGTAAGACAGACACAGAAAGATTTTTTACTGTCACAAAGAGAGGAAATACACCCAGGGCGAAGGCGGGAATCGAACCCGCGCCCGTTACAGCACGCAGACTGCTGGCCTGCGATGCTTACCACTCGGCCATCCGGGCCCCAATGATTCAATAAGTTTTGTCAGACACAAATAAGTGTTTTCATTTTTCTTTAAACTTTTACTACACCTCACAACAGTTTAAGTATGCAGTATACAAATGGGGGGTTCTACGGGAAAAAGGTGTAAATAGTTGTAACTTCCGAGAGCGCGAATCGAATAAAAAAAGGTTTTTTATATTCAATAAATCACTTTATTCGTTATTTCATGGCATATTTTATTTTTATTTGTTTTTGCTTCAGTTAGAGTGTAATTTTAATTATTTTTTCCTTCGATTTTGACGCAACAGGGTGAACGAGTATCAGGGTGGACGTATCGCCTTTGGAGCGATCAATCAGAGTGGCAGAATTCCGTTTGTTTACGCGCGATTCCTCTGCGTATAACATTTTAATTCTGCAAACTTAAGGTGGGTTTTATGGTATAGTTCCAGACTATTTTAATTTTAAACAAAAGAATACTCATCAAACAAAAATGACAAACGGAAATTAGAACCACTTCTTTTCATCTGCCATTGTGTCAGATTCCTTCGAAATTTCGAAAAGTCCTCAGGTGCGAAAAATAAACCGTTAAATAAGTCATTAGCGAGCAGAATTTCACTCTGACACTTTGGCAACACCAAACGAGCTTACGTCGAGACGAGATGAGTTGTCTGCCTCCTTCTTTTTTCGTAATGACGTCACCGGCTGTCACGCCAACTGTTGCCATCCGGCGGAACAAAGGTCGGACATTTTGTGACGAGATTTCCCAGACAAGGCAGCGTGTGAAACTCTTTAGGAGAGACATTTGCTGCTAAGTACCTCTTCAAAGATAAAACGGTTTTCGGGTGTTTTTTTTTCCTACTAGGGGTTGTTTCGGTACTTAAAAAGTTTAAATAAATGTTTCCGAGTCAAAGTGGAATTAGTCGAAGTAGTATTTAGGAGGGTTGTGTGTGTGTAAGGGTCAATACTAGAAAATAGGGTATAGGTAATTGGTATACATATATTTTCAGGCTTGTGTGCTTGGTCAGAGACCCGCTTATAAATTGATTGATAAAAATATAAATTGAACCCCTGATTGGGATTCGAACCCGGTTCAGAGGCTCCAAAGGCTAACACCCTAACCACTGCGCCGCCGGATCGGCTAGAAAATTGGTTAATTTGAGTTCCGACTTATTCTTCAATATAAATTAAAAAAAAAATAGTCTATGAAACTAATATTCTTATTTACTAACGACATTTTTTGCTTTAAATCTTAAATAAATTGTTCTTTCTTGCGTTTATTTTACTTATTGGGATATGTTCTGAAGTTTACAAAGATCAGGTAGGTAATTTGCCTCAACTGCTATGTATATTTCGCAAAGATATCGTATTGGTTTTATATTGTCATATCAAACATTCAGAGTTAAAAATACTATATAAAGTCTTTTATCAAAATTATGTCTCATTTTTATAAAGAAATTTAACCGAAATATGCAATAAGACGCAAAAAAAAAGAACACAAGTCTACGTTAAATCAGGAACATTAGCTTCTGAAACGAGTTCCTGGCTGAAAACATCATTTCCAGAAGCGTACTGCGTCATTGAATCATCAACAAATGCATCGATACATCGAATGCATGAAAATATGGTTCAAATTTACTAGGCCTGTCGTCAGTAGTATTCTCGTATGTCCAAAATTTAAGGACTGTGGGGAGCCCTGTGGTCAGAGTCCCGATCTCCGGATCGAAAGGTCCCGCAATCGAGTCCTGGTCACTGAAGACCCACCGAATATATGTGGAGTACATGCTCGTTAAATCGGTTGGGTCCGAAAGTCATGTGGGCGGTCATCGCGCAGTTTCCCACGGGTACAGGTCCCTGGATACTATTTCCATCCTCTTCAGGGACATGTGTAAGTTGTGGATGTGGCGCGCGATAGATGGCAGCATCTGTCACGAGTGTGTGCGTGTGAGTGTGTTGTGTCCGTCTTACTTGACGAAGGTTTATAAGCGGGGTCTCTGACCAAGCACACAAGCCTGAAAATATATGTATACCAACCAACTACCAACCAACCAAAATTTAACATTAATTTGAACCAATTTTACTAATAATTTTTCCTAAAAAGGAATTAATTTTCAAAAAATATAATTTTTGGACTTATATCATTTTAACTCTGAGGGACACAAAAAAGTCTTCGATAACAATAAAGTACTAAATCCGTTTTATAGGTTTTTTCTTTATAGGGGTGTCATATTATAATATTAAAATTTCTTTTGGCTCTTTTTTGTATCTTCTCTTTGTAATAGTATGGCTTTAGACACTTACAATGTTAGTCAAGGAGACAGTATAGACGCCTTAATTAATATCGCATTACGTTTTATTATTGAAATTCACTCTAATTTAATTTGTGATGGATAAAAATGGATTGATTTGGGTCTTAGGTTTGTTTCGTAATCAACGTTTCATATAAAATTCGCGTTTATAAGGTGTAGATTAATCAATATTGAAAATGCGAAGTCAATTGGATATTTACACTCCATGGGTAAATGTATCGTATTTACAGTTTATTTAACGATATTAGCTAAAGTAGTAATTACGGTACATTTTGGCACCGAAAGTATTTTTTTTTTAATTATTACATTAACCACTACAGATATATGCAACTACAGCAATGACATGAGCGAATAAGTTGATTAAACCGTTGATACTATTTTGTTATTTAACCCTCCAATGCATGTATTTTTATTTTCATCCCAAAAAATATATATGTATTATTAATACTCATACATTGTATGAAAAATACCGAAAAAAATTTAACTGCATTAGAATTTAAATAATTTAAATTTTTAATTTTTTTACATAAGACAAAAACCCAACTAAAAAATTCCAATGTGGATATTAATGACTAGAAAACTACTAAATATATTTCGAAATAACCCTTTTTAACTGTAATCTGGTTGCACGGTAGTGCAACCGCCAAGTTCAGGGCACTACCCAACCTTTTCTAGAAGGGTTTCGGCGTGTTTTCGTACCCTCCGTTCTTTGGTTCTATGCATCACAGAAATAAGTTTAGACATTTTTATTGGTCAATAAGAGCTTGATGAAGAGTATTAAAAAAATCAGCGTTCAATCTCTTTTTTATCTCCGAGAAAACTGAATTGGAAAATGACCACTTTTGGGGCTCACTCACTCACTCACTCACTCACCGATCATCAAAATGTTCTATGACACCCACTTGTTCTAGAATCCCGAAAATTGGAATACTGGTAGATTTTGTCATGCAACCAACATAAAAAATCCAAAAATCGAATATTTAGCACGGGTTTGTTCTTAAATGGCTTGGCGACTTTTTTCAAAAGCAGTTACAATCCTCTGACATACGCCGATATGCCAGCGGCGATTAATTGAATCGCCAACAATTCAAATAGCTATTTACCTTCAGATGATACGATAAAGGTTTTTCAAGTGTGGAATTTAGCACACAATATTACTAATAGAAAGTTTCAATCATCATTTTGATTAAGTTTAAGGGTTTTCAAGTGCAACACCTGAGCTGGCAACCAGTTCCATGTTTTATAATGAGTTATGGTTGTTTGGTTGTAGGATGAGTTACATTGCTAAAGGTCTATATATAAGCATGAGCAATGGCTGGCTGGATCCAATGATTTACCATAAGCAAATGATTTTTTTGTTTTGTTTTAGTTGGAATAACATAGCACTAGAGCGACACAAGGGTAATCAATTCTTCCCTATTGTATGAAATTTTTAAAAAAAAGATACCAGAGTTCAAACACACAAATCAAGAAATTATATTGATAACAATTGGAACTTATATTACGCTTTGACAATTTGTATAAAAGCAACTATTCGGGTTTCAAACTGTTATTGGGGTCAACAACAATTGCTTTCGCCACGGGTCATACAAGTCATTTTGATCGCAAAATGACCTTTAGGCCGTATACAGCGCGTCTCAAAAGTTTATGGACAACTTTTTTTTTGATTTAGGAACAACTAAACGAGTAAAAATACGATATAAATTATGCATGCATCTAGTGTAGTAATACAAATAATAAAACACTCAAACAAGTTAAAGCAGCTATAAATTTAATGCAATAAAATGATAAAGAAAAATAGCTGTCCCAAAAGTATATGGAAAAAAAAGGTTTTAAAAAGTGTTCATTATTAACGAAGTACCCATGATTTTAATTAGTGATAATTTATCTATAATAATAAAAGAAAGAGTCTGTGTATGTTTGTGGATAGCAAAAGAACTACTTAGACTGCTCTAAAAGATTTGAAATTTTTTAATATAGATTCCGTTTAATACCTATGTGTGCACCTGAGGCTTAGTTTTTTCATATATAATTGTGTTTTTTAATTATTATAATTAGTTTCAAAAAACGTCATCCACGTGGGAGTGCGGGACCATAACAGGGCTTGAAAATACATGGACCGGGCCGAAACAGGGGCTTGACGCCATCCTCTATTAGTGTTTGCTTTTTAAGTGCGCATGCGCCAACACGAATTTTATTTTTGTTTTGATTTTGAGTGTATTTTAATAAGTAGGCAGACCATAACAGGGCTTCAAAACACAACGACCGGACGGTAACTGGGGCTTGACACCATTCTTTGTTATAATTTGCCCTTTTCTTGCGCATGCGCCAACACGAATTGAATTTAGTTTAGATATTGAGTGTATGGGGAACATTCATGTGATGTCACGCGGTTGAAGCTCAGGTGGACATGGCCGTGAATGTCCCCCATTTTCACAAGTAAGCATGCCTCTAAAAGGAAGCAATGCCAAGTTAACGGGTTCCCAGTAAGGCGGGACCATACTGCTAGTTTAAAATCGGTACAAAATGTACAGCTGTGGAAATAAAAAAGTACCCACTTGAAGTTATTTCATCCGTTAGTCACCCTATAGAATCGGACCATTTTGAGATTGTGTACAATTAACATTCTGAGTTAATTGCACGATACAAAATTTGCATAAGGGGCCGTCTTCATATTAAAAATATTACGATCTTTGAAATTTCCAATAGCAACACCCAATTTTAATAACTTAGAAATGTTAAGCACTCTTGAAAACCCTTAAATCTAAGTTTTTGTTACATTTGGATGAATATTTGACGAGTTACTCAATCGAATCACTTGTGGACCCTTTGGGGTCCATCTCTGAAATGACAAGCAAGCATGCATGCAAAGCTGTCTTTATTAATCAAGTACACACGTAATCTTATACACAGTCCCCTAAAGGGTAATCATCAAGTATTTTGTGATTTACTCAGCAAATTATGAATAAACATTTTTAAAAATTGGGATTTCGCTTAAACTTCTTGTCTTAAATTTATTTCTTTAAAAATATTAAGGGGTTTCCATTCATATTTTTTTAAAAAATCAATATAATAATTATTTAAAAATATAAAAATTGTTTTAAATACCCCAATATTGAATGCATTTTGTTTGGGTTATTATAATTTCTTTTCAGTAAAAAATTCGTTTCATTATCTTAATTATTTATAGATCGGGATAGTTTTTTATGTGCAACTCATTTAACATTATGGGACCTAAACTTTGCACGTCTCTAACTCCTCTAATAATGCTTAAAAACTAACAAAATTTGGCATTTCGTATTAACATAGGTCAGAGATTTGAAATATGGATTCAAAAAAAGGGTGTTGCTATTGGAAATTTTAAAGTTAGTAACATTTTTAATATGAAGATGATCCCTTATGCAAATTTTGTGTCATGCAATTAACTCGGAATGTTAATTGTTCACAATGTCAAAAAGGTCCGATTGTTTGGGATGAATAACGGAGGAAATAACCTCAAGTGGGTACTTTTTTTATTTCCACAGCTGTACTTGGTGTCAACAAGCAGTACAGAACGAGCAGTAAAATGAAGCAGTACAAGATTTAAAAAAAATGTATATACATTCGTCAAATAGTTTTTATTTTATATATCATGTTTACTTAAACACGTTGATTGTCCCCTAAAAAAGTTATTACTATTTATAAAACAATCGAAAGTGTCATACTTAAAAATAACATGTTTTTTTTATTTTTTATTTAAGAACTTATTTAAATTATTTTATTTAGTATACATACAAAAAGAAGTGAAATCCAAACAAAAACCTCTCAGTAAAAGAAGGCCAAGTTCTTAAAAAAAAATTGGTTTGGCCTTAAAAAGAAGTGAAATCCTGAAAAAGGTACCAAGTTCATAAAAAGTTACTGATGTGGTATTGAACACCAAAACATTTTAGTCTTTGAGCCTTCTTATGTTTACCACATTCAAGCAAACTCGCATTTGCGTTTGTGTAACTTGGCCATTATGCATTTTTGAATAAAATAAACAAGCCATTAAAGGTATTAAGATGCATGATTATTCATTACTGTACAACTCGATTCCAACGGTCCCACGATATTGCGACCGCCACTAAAAGTAGTGAGGTGTGGAGAATTCGAAGTAATCTGGAATTGAGAAAGCTATACAAGGAAAGGCATACTGTGGATATAATAAAAATAAAAAGGCCCCAATGACTCGGACATCTTGAGCGAATGGGTGATGAGAGAGCAACAAGGAAAATATTTAAAGGAAAGCCAAAGGCAAGGAGGAGAGCCGGACGTCCTAGGAAGAGATGGCTGGACGAGGCGGAAGAAGTTCTGAGAAGGATTAAAGTTAAAAATTGGAGGGTCAAAGCCAACGACAGGAAAAAGTGGCGATGTTGTCCTTCATGGACTGTAGTGCCGAGGAGTAAGTAAGTATAAGTACTAAAAGTAGTAACTATTTTATCACAAGTTCAATATAATGGTAGTTTGGAAATTCGTTTACGACATTTAAAAAAAAACCGTATTAAATACTGATACAGATATGAAGTTATATCAATGTTCAAATATTAATTGACAATTTTTTCGAGGAAAAAAAAGAGAAGGCTAAGATTACTATGACCACTAGGCAGAAAACAAAGCTTATAAAAACAAAAAAAAATCCTTTGGGCCTCTTTTTTATGTGGCTTGAAACACTTAAAACACTTTACCTTCAGGAATACTTTCATCTCAATGTTCAATAATTTATTGGTTACACCCATCCCCAGTGCAAAAGGTTCAACATCCCATAGTGCAAAAGGTTCAACAAAATTTTCACAATGCGTAATGGCCAAGTTACACAAACACAAGTGCGAGTTTGCTTGAATGTGGTAAACATAAGAAGGCTCAAAGACTAAAATGTTTTGGTGTTCAATACCACATCAGTAACTTTTTATGAACTTGGTACCTTTTTCAGGATTTCACTTCTTTTTAAGGCCAAACCAATTTTTTTTAAAAGAACTTGGCCTTCTTTTACTGAGAGGTTTTTGTTTGGATTAATTTTTCTAAACAATTAATTTGTATTTAGTACTAATATTATTATATTTTGAATAATGCTAAAAGCGCAATTTCACAACAAATAATAACCTCACGCTTTAATTTTGAATACACTTTTACAACTGTCATGAAGATTATTAGTAACTAAAACTTCAGAATGGAATGTTATAGATGAAAAAAACACAAATTTATTGAGAGGGAGCTCTAATTAGAATAAAGTGGATTATGTTACTTGCTGCCAAATGGCAACAGTATGCATTAGAGGGTTAAACGTGTGAAAGCTCCAATTGACATAACTGTTCCACGGTAATCATGTAATCCCGTAAGTACGGCAAGTATCAAACCGTCAGTTTTGAAGCGAGTCCTTAACCCTTTCAGTCCCAGTGATGCCATTTGGCATCATCACTTTCAATATTTTTTTCTAAATGTTTATGCCCCGTTATGACATCCAAACACACATTATTCGATTCTTCACGCTCTGTTCTATTAGACAATATTTTACATTAATCTCAATAGAAATCAGAACTACTATTTTTTTTATTCAGAAAATAGCTAACAAGCGTTTCACCTGATTTTTGAAAAGTCCACTTCAGTTCCTCATATTTAAAACACAATTTAAACTATTTTAGTTAAATTAACTATTAAATTTTTTTTGATAATATGGTCAGATACCTTAAAATATATAACTCGAAGGGTTTTTAGGTAATATTTATTTTTTTATTTTGTTGTTTTCCACAGTTAGAAAATTTTGGCATTATTTCAAAAACTATATAAAAAATTTTAATGAATTTTTTTTCTTATGGAAATCTTATATTTGACCTAAAATAAGCTTATTTTGTGAATATCAGATGTTTCTGTAGTGTAGTAAATTTTTGGGACTGAAAGGGTTAAAAACGTAATATACTTTTGAGTTTATTCGTTGGAAAAGCAATTCTTCGGGTTGTTTTCACGGCGTAAAAACGACGTGTAAGGAAGAATTGGTTTCACAGGATGCATTCTCACTGTTTTTCCGAATTACATTCTATAAAATTTTGAATATATTGAACAAACAATTTGAATTAATTTTTTTATGGTATAAATCAGTTTAGAATGAAGCACTAATATAGGCCACAATTAGATGCTTTAATTTCGCATTATTGTTTTTGAAAGAAGGACAAGACAATCAATTTCCCTTTTATTTTATAAAGCAGACCTAGTTTTGCATTTATATTTAAGCATTAATAAGGATATGCTAATACTTATCATTCATTTTAGACATTTTTCATGGTATTTTTTAATGTTATCTAACTATATATTCGTTTAGTTACGTTTCGGTGGTGATATTTCTAATGTTGTAAGTTAATATGATATGTTTTACTTTTTTTTTAATGTGTGAACAATGTTATGTATTTATTCTGCGAAACATAAATTAATTTAGCAACCAAAAATGATTAATTATTTAGTTTGAAGAATAATAATTTGTTTAACCTTGATGAATAATTGTTTGTTTAAGTTTGACGTTTAAAAGTGCAATATAGAATTAAATGCTGTATTTGACGCTTTGTTTTAGACGCATGGGATTTTTTTTGTAGCTGCACTTATATAAGTGACAGTTCTGAATACAAACCTATTTCGTTCGCTACCACCTATGAAAAAAAGCATATTTCTTTCCTATTATTCTTATTTTTAAAATTTCTCTTAAAAGTACAAACGTCTATTCATTCTCTATTCGAATTAATTCTTGTGATATATTCTTTGCCCAAAGAAAACTTAAACTCACTGTCAAATTCTTCAACTGAGTTTCGCCTTCACCTCCTTAAAAATATTTTCTCAAAAATAAAGTAAAATAAACAAGCTTAATCTAACGTAACAAGTCTTCAGAAAACAAATCCTTATACAATCTAAAATTCTCTCAGCTTTTCCACCCAAAGGGCATTTTATTCCAAAATCAAGGAAGGATAAAAATATGGCGTGATAAATGGCAGATGACGTTTAAAGTGTCAGCGTTGGCCACTAGGTGGCGATATTTACTGTTATCTGCTAAAAAGCCATCGGCTGCTCCTATGCAAAAGTTACTAAATTTAAAAAGCATCTTCTTTGCATTATTTTATAAATGAAAAGAATGCCTAAGTTTTCTTAGAACTGAGTTAATATTTCTCATGGGAGAATGGCAACACTTGATAGGCGGTCGTTGCCTTTGTATAACGTTCGTTAACTCTGACGTATCGTTTCTTAACTCTCTTTTTTTAGAAAGTATATGTAAGATATTGAGTTAGGTGTGTCTGGCCCCATGATTGGATTTAAGAGCTGGAAAACGGGTCACCATACTCAAGTGCCCCAGTGTTAATCCAATGGGAATAAAACTATTTTCTCTGCCACATTTCTCCGGCTGTATTGATTTTTTTACCAACGGTTTTTTTTTAACAATAAATGTAGATAACTTACAGGTGTCTATAATCCCACTTTTTAAAATTGCTTCTAATACTTTTTGTAAAACTATTTATTGGAAGTTTAAAATAAATATTCGAACCAAATTCAAAAAGTGGGATTGTCGGGACCTGCAAAAATATTCAGTTCAGCCGGAGAAGTGTGGCAGAGAAAATATTTTAATTCCCATTGGATTTACACTTATGCACTTTGCTTTGAAGACTCGTGGTCCAGCACGCCCATTCTCCCTTAAAAATATTGAGCCAATAGTCTAAGGCTCATTTGCAAACCCCCAACAAGTTAATATTCGCCATTTAATACAAGGGCGGGAAGGACAGAGAGAAGGAATGAGATCTCCATCAGGCAATACCCTACTTTTAACTTCAAATGATTCCAATTAAAAAAAAGAGGTCAGAAAATACAGAACATCAATTTATTTTCAATGTAACAAAAAACAGAAACTTTATCAGTAATATTAATAATGAATGGAAATTAAACTATGGTAAAACATTTCTTCTTGAAAAAAGAAAAATATTCATCTAACTTGCACATTTATAATCATTAAAGTCAACTACCTTTAATACAAATTTAATTTTAAGCTATAATTAAATAATTAACCTATAATTTTAATATAACCTATATTTAGTTTAACATATAAAAAAATCCAACAGAGAGTACAGAACGTCAATTTATTTTCAGTGTAACAAAATATTTACTTTACCTGTAATATTATTAATAAATGAAAATGAAAACTAGATGGTAAATATTCCTTCTTAAAGAAACCTTTATATGCTTTATTTAGCATTAATATTTTTTTATTAATATATATTTGTCTTTATATTGTGCATGAATATTCATTTGAGTCAAAAATCTTCAATATAAAAATTAATTTTAACTTATAACGGCAATAAAATTATCAACAACTGTGTAAATAACGAATGAAATTGTATCGAAGCATCATTATTAAATTAGAAAGCATAATTAACAATGCCCCCCTCTTTCTCCACAAGCCGATTTAATCAAGGTATCGACGAAGCGGAAGTGACGTGCAAATCTTCATTTCCGGTTTCTTTAATTATGGACCGGTTGCTATGACGACAAGGATTTATGGAGGATGCTCTGTCTTGGAGGAGTAGGCAGTTACCCATAGGATTTGTGTTGTATGGGTCAGAGATTAAAAGGGCTGAGGATTTATTTGTTTCGGGACAGAAAAAGATGTTCGAAAGGAACTAAAATGGCCGATTTTATTCTTGGTTTAGTGATCACAGAAATTCTTAGAGTGTGGACAGATAGACGGACAAAAAATATAAAAGATAAGTGCCTAATGAAATACCCTTCTAACAGTATATATTTAACATAGAGACGGTTAGATAGGAATTCATTAAAGTGACAGACAAAGGCCTAACGGTTTCAAAAGCGTTGAATATATATAGACTAATTTTTTTTAAAAATTTAGTTTTGTTTTTAATTATCGTCGCATTAGAGCTACACGAGGGCTATTGTCGACGGGCGTCGTATTTTAGAGCTCCAGTCAAAGTGAAGGAAAACAATTATCAAAGATAGAAAGATATGACATCAGAGACATAACAAAAAATTATTTTTAAAGTTGGACTGTTAGAAGGAATTCTGAAACGCGGGGACAGATGAATGTCAGTATTCACGATGTCAATACCTACTTTCCGATTTTTTGAGAAATCTTTCAATTTTTTTTCAAATCTGAAATGAAATTATTATGTTTTTAAGTTTTTCTTTTTTTTTGGGGGGGGGGGGGGGGGGGGGGGGGGGGGGTACTGATTCCGGAAAAGAGGTATCTGAACATTTGAACATCGACCCGTCTGCCTGTGCCAGTCCGTCTGAAACCACTCTAACGCTCGAAGTGTAAGAGCTACGGACTTCAAATGTAGTACACGAGTTCTTATTACCTGTCGGAAGTCAAAATTTGGTTTTTGAGACAGTAAACTCTTAAAACATACAAGCGATTTTAACTCAGTCTGAGTTAATTTTCACTCCTTTCGGTGTCGAAAATGCACTTTCCCTACAGGAGTGGATTTCACCCGTTTGTTTTGTTAAACCTCCAGCAATCGTAACCACAAACGAGCGATTTAAAATCGATTAGGAGCGATTTAGGACGATTACGAGCAATTTAGGAGTTTATTTTTCACTCCTTTCCAGTGTCGAAAATGCACCTCCAATAGGAGTGGATTTCACTCTTTTGTTTAAGAGTGTAACGTATGGGGTATTGTTTAGCTGCCTTAGAGCTTTTCTGGTTTACAGTTATTGAATTACCTTTACATGGTATATAATTACCTTTAAAAGTACTGATTCAATGTGTAATTGAATGTGTTAATTGTGGAATTAGTTATTTGAATGTTAGAAGTTTTGTGTGTGCACTTATGGCTTCGGATTAAAAAGAGATGGAATTGTTTTCAATAGTAAGATAGTATCTTTATCAGGCGTTTACATGCACTAGATTTAACCCTTTCTGTCCCAGTGATGCCATTTGGCATCATAATTTTTCCGATCATAATTAAAAAAAAAATAATAGGGATGACATCTATTGGGATTAATAAAAATACTTTCTAAAAATAGTTTGAAGAATCGAATTATGTGTTTTTTAATAACATAAATGGTTGTAGACGATCAGAATTTTTTTTTCTAAAATTATAATGCCAAATTGTCATTGGGACTGAAAGGATTAATGACAAACAATTACGGAAAAAAGTTCAATCTAAAATACTTGTTTAATCATTTTTCTAAATTTTCAGACTTTCATTTTTTTTTGAGGAATTTCGTTTACTTCTTTGCTATCATCTCTTTTGATGCGAACTACGAACTATCGCGGTGCTAACAAGCGATTGCATTGAGAATCAGAACCAACTCCATTCAGCGGTTGTCAAACGACTGTCAAGTGACTTTAGGTCCTGTCTTCAAATATTTTTTTCGTCTAAGATATATTTCTGAGGCTTAGCGGATAAGAAATGAAAAATAGGAAGCAACGGTTAAAAGCAATAGGTTTTTATTTTTAAATCGGAATGGAATCGGGAGTTTTGTAGGAGTTCTAAGGGGACATTTTTAAAGGTTTGAATTTAGGTTTCTAGTAATAAAAAACGAAGATTGTATTGGTTGTGATAATTTTTTTTGTTTGCTTAGAATTAGGTGGCCGAAATTTTCAGCAAAAAAATAGTGACCATATCAGCTAAGTTGTCGACTTCATTTGTTGACCTTCGGTTTAAATGACAAGGCTTAGTTGACTGCTCTAAAACTCCTCCGCTAGGCTAAAAGACAGCCAAAAACAATCCCTTCTTACCTAATCTAACAACCAAATCGGCAATCTTGGCCAAATGGTTAAGGATCAGTCACTTAATATCAACTAGTAATAACACGCACATAAGACTCATGGTAAGTTGTCAAAAACTTACTTTTAACGACCGAGGCAATTAAAGCCAATAAAGAGCCCTCTAGTCGAAAAATAACCTCGACGCAGTCATGATAAATTTGAACATTGTGAAACCGTTTCCTCATAGGTTGCCATACCGCCAAAGTTGTCATGACTCTGCTTACACTCCTTGCCAACCTAACTTGGGTAAAAACAAAGAGTAAAAAATCAGAAGGAAAACCTCGGTTGGTCCGTTAGTTGGAAACTCTTGTAAAGGTAATATTAACATACAAAATGATCTGAATACAACTTAACCAAAATACATTTATCATTCTGATAAAAAATTGCCAAATTTTCTCAAATAATATTCAAATCTGTTAGGCCTTTGACGAATTTAATGTTTTAAACATGTTTTCTGGATCTATTCACAAATGATTTATGGAACTCTTTACACCCGCGGTTGGATCATCACCATAGCATATTTCTATTCGCCTAACTTAGGTTAAGGTAGGCTAGTACCCAAAATTCTAAATTTTTTACTATTACTTTAATCTTTTCCAAATTTGGCAGAGTGATTTCAAATATAATGAACAATGCCTTTAAGGCAATTTTTTTTTATTTAAATATAATTGATTTATTTTAAACGGTGTTTTTCAAC
Organism: Hylyphantes graminicola; assembly: GCA_023701765.1. Classification (NCBI taxonomy): domain Eukaryota; kingdom Metazoa; phylum Arthropoda; class Arachnida; order Araneae; family Linyphiidae; genus Hylyphantes; species Hylyphantes graminicola. The sequence goes on along the minus strand of CM043118.1, from coordinate 55,099,839 downwards.
TAAAAAAAGGGGTTTACTTCTTGCATAAAAAGTTTTACATTAATTTACCTGACATTTTTTACAGATGCTATTTCAATATATATCTGTGCCATGAACCTCTAACATCTGGTGTAAATATACAAGTTTTCTTTTAAAAATGTCCAAGTGTAAGTTAATCGAAAAAAATCTTTTTTTGTGTGGTTAATTTATAACATTTTTCTTAATAACATCTTTTCTTGTAATTTGTATGTAACTCTAGAGGGTCATTGCATGTATCAGTTCAAAACGAAGAATTTAACACATAATTAATGTTTATAAAATGAAAATTTAATGTGGCAGACATGTTAGCGGAAACCTCTTTTTTTAGTAGAAAAACACCGTTTAAAATAAATAAGTTATATTTAAATAAAAAAAAATCCTAAATAGTTTTATTCATTATATTTGAAATCACTATGCCAAATTTGGAAAAGATTAAAGTAATAGTAAAAATTTTAGAATTTTGGGTATTCGCCTACCTTAATGGCAAGGAGTGTAGAGTAGTACAGCTAATATCAAGCGGCCCTAATTAAAGCCGGTCGCCATTCATCGGCAGAGCATCTCCGGTTGATATGGTGACGTTAAGCTCCTCCCATTATACACTAAATCATTCATTCACGTTGTTTGGTTAAGAACAAATGTTTTGGATAGATAGGGGAACTATAGGGTCATTTAATCCTAGATGCAGTCGAATTCAATTCTGACACGTAATGAACTATTACTTTCAATTGGGTTGTTTTACGTCGTAAAGGCGGTGGCGCAATCGTTAGGACTCTTGACTTTGGAGCTGCTGGGGTCGGGTTCGAATCCCGGTCAGGCATGGATGTTTGTGACCGTCAATAAATGTTGTTATTTGTATATGTGTTTGTGTTGTCCTTTCTTTGCTTGCCTCTTGTGCTTGTAAAAACTCTAAACACTTTCTGTGTCTGTCCCACTTGACGAAAGCTTATAAGCGGTTCTCTGAACAAGCACACAAGCTGGAATATATATCATATGTCAAAAATGGCAAAGCAAGCTGGTTTTCATTTTTTTTTTGTCAGAAACTACTTGTGCTTTGGCATTCGAAAATGAGTTTTCTAAGTATATTTACTTATAATATTTGTGAAAGGCCAACTTCTTGCTGTGCTGTTGGTTGTTCAAATGATTTGTTAAAGAAAGCTTGCATTGAAACAAATATTTAATTTAATCTACTAAGGTCATTTTGAGAGTTAAAATGAAATAACTAATGAGAACCAAACAGGCAACATCCTATCAAAAGATATTTGTTGACAAAAAATAAAATCGACTTTATTTCGGGATTCCCAGAGTACACTGGGACAAACGCGCTCCTTAAATCTGTGTAGTGAAAAGTCCCATCGGCATTAGCGTACGTTGTCACTTGAAGTCCATGTTAGGTGCCAGGTTAGGTGTCGAACCTCAAAACTTTACCGCGGTTCTAAAGTACGAGGCGTAATTGTCTGTGGTAAAGCCTTTAAAGAAGGCTAGAAAAGCCGGAAAAGACTTAATTTCCACATTTAAAAGATACTTTGTAACATTTAACCCATTAAAATGGAAAGCATTTCTAAGAAAATTCCACTACCACCCGTGTTTGCTTAAAGCCAAAAAAAAAAAAAAAAAAAAAAAAAAAAAAAAAAAAAAAAAAAAAAAACACACAAAAGCCCGTCTCCATTTTGGCTAGAAAACAAAATGGCGTATGGGATCCCGCACAGCTGGTTGAGGTAAATAAATAAGGGAGGAAAGAAGGAACAAAGATATTAAAGAAATATCATCGTTTTCTTTTTTAAAAATTCCTAAAACAAAGCCTAATCTAAGGCTAAGGTCAAATGCAAAACTATTTCTTTAAAAATTATACTTACAGTAAAACTCACATTAAGTTTGCAGCATGTAAATGTTCTACGGAAAAAGGGGTAAATAGTTCTCATTTCCGAGTGCGAGAATCGAATAAAAAAGGTATTTCACACTCAATAAACCACTTTATTCGTTATTTCAAGGCATATTTGTGTTAGTTTTATTAGTTTTTTTTCAGGTAGAGTGTAATATTAATATTTTTTCTTTCAATTTTGACGTAACAAGGCGCACGAATTTCAGAGTATCTCAAAGGGGCAGCCAATCAGAGCAGGCGAAATTTCGTCACCTGCTCTGATCGGATTTTATTTACTCACGACGTTTCCTCCGCGGGTGCGCGCGCATCTGCATACTTTAACAGTGGTTGACTGTAGATAAATTGTTAGGAAGTCTTTTATTACTAATACTAAATCCAGAAAATTAAGTAGCGGTTAAGTTTTGCTTAAAAATAGACTGACGACCAGATTTGTTTGAGTGATTAGTTTTCCAACTGTGAAATAATCAATATTTTTTTAGATCATATTTAATTTACTATGAAACAAAATTATACTGCAAAAGGGAAAAACTATGAAATAAAATTACATTGCAAAATGTCATACAGTATGCCTGTTCACTGCATGTATTAAACTATATATAACTGCAAATATTAAAACCGCCATAATAATAACTAAAGTTACTAGATATTGAATCTACTGACTCAGAATCGCGACAACCTTGGATACAAGGCAACCCGCGTTCCAATAGGTCATTGTTCTAGGGAACTCACGTCGCATCAGTATTGTCCTAGAGGGCACTAAATTGTTTTTGATGAAACGTAATTAGGAAATTGTAACAAATTAATGTCTATTATACTCACAAACCTTTTACTGAAACTAAATAATTTAAGCATAAGGAAGTCAAATATTTAAAAATTTCCAAGTAGTAAAAAATACCAAAGCTAAATGGCCACCAATAAATATATTTAGTTTTGTTACACTGAATTTTTACTGCCATTTTTTCATGAAAAATATTATACTCTCTATTGTAAGCAGTTGCCAGTGAAGAGTTACGTTAAAATTGCTAAAAAACGTATTAAAGAAATTATAAATTAATATGAAAAAATAATGTGCAAATCGTACTTTTATTGTTACATTATTTCTATTCCAGTCAGCTTAAGGGGTCATAGGAGTCTTAAAAATGTGCAAAGAAGGTACTACAGAGCATAGTTTGATTTTTCATGTAATTTTTTAACTACTCAATATAAAAGTATAATTTTTTATATGTAATTCTACAAGATTTATTTAATATAAAACAAGTTTTAAAATTTATGAAACTTTAGCCAAAACTAAAATAAATGATATTAAACATAAAGCTATTTGAACACATTGGGATTAGGCTTGCGCGGCAAATTTTGGGGCCAAAATTGAAAAAAAAATGACCAAGAAAATGACTTTATATTGTACAAATATGTACAAACAAAGACTTACACCTAAATTCTCAGCTCAATTTTAATTAGAAATTATTTTAAGAACTTTTTTCTAAAAAAATGAATAAATTTTTTAAAATTTCTTAAAAAATCATTTCTAATTAAAATTGAGCCGAGAATTTAGGTATAAGTCTTTGTTTGTACATATTTGTACAATATAAAGTCATTTTCTTGGTCATTTTATCAATTTTGACCTCAAAATTTTGCCGCGCAAGCCTAATCCCGATGTGTTCAATATGTTTAATATCATTTATTTTAGTTTTGGCTAAAGTTTCATAAATTTTAAAATTTGTTTTATAATAAATAAATCTTGTAGAATTACATGTAAAAAAATTGTGCTTATATATTGAGTAGTTAAAAAATTACATGCAAGATCAAACTATGCTTTGTAGTTCCTTCTTTGCACATTTTTACTCCTATGACCCCTTAAAACAACGAAAAAAAATACCAAAAAGTTTTTATTATTGGCATGTCTTTCTACAAGTAAAACAAAATCTGACAAATCTGTTCCCTTAAAATAATTTAAATAACACTTGGAAAGGGAAATGGGACCTCAAAATGCTCTTCTGTTTGTTCTTAGACAAAGAACCGAAAAAATTCCCTTTAACTTAAGGGGTCTAAGGAGTCTTAAAAATGTGCAAAGAAGGAACTACAAAGCATAGTTTGATCTTTCATGTAATTTTTTAACTACTCAATATACAAGTATAATTTTTTTATATGTAATTCTACAAGATTTATTTAATATGAAACAAATTTTAAAATTTATGAAACTTTAGCCAAAACTAAAATAAATGATATTAAACATAAAGCTATTTGAACACATTGTGATTAGGCTTGCGCGGCAAATTGTGAGGTCAAAATTGAAGACATGACCAAGAAAATGACTTTATATTGTACAAATATGTACAAACAAAGACTTATACCTAAATTCTCAGCTCAATTTTAATTAGAAATTATTTTAAGAACTTTTTTCTAAAAAAATTTATAAAATTTTTTGAATTTTGATTTTAAAAATTTTTTAAAAATTATTTCTAATTAAAATTGAGCTGAGAATTTAGGTATAAGTTCTAGTTTGTACATATTTGTACAACATAAAGTCATTTTCTTGGTCATGTCTTCAATTTTGACCTCACAATTCGCCGCGCAAGCCTAATCACAATGTGTTCAAATGGCTTTATGTTTAATATCATTTATTTTAGTTTTGGCTAAAGTTTCATAAATTTTAAAATTTGTTTCATATTAAATAAATCTTGTAGAATTGCATATAAAAAAATTATACTTGTATATTAAGTAGTTAAAAAATTACATGAAAGATCAAACTATGCTTTGTAGTTCCTTCTTTGCACATTTTTAAGACTCCTTAGACCCCTTAATATTCCAATTCAACTAAGTAAGTAAATGTGGTACCAGGTATCGAAGAATAACATTTTTACAGAAAATAACGCCGAAAAGGTTTTAAAACTGTGTTTCAGTGTTTAAACAAATAGTAGTTTAGGCCAAACTAGAATGTGTTACTAAGTACGTTGGAAACGTTATGACACTTTATTTAATTGTCGGTTTTGAAGTAGTTAAGATTAAGTTAGACATTCTTAATGTCTAGACAGAAAATAAAATCTTCCAAGAAAACCTACTTCGTCTAGTTGGAAGATATATACGAGGCGTGTTTTTTAAGTAAGTACCGTTTTGCCACACAGAGGGCGCGGCGCTGCGATCGGCGTTCTGCGCATGCGCACTGTGTACCTACATCTCTTGTCTACTCACTAACGATATTGCAATCCGATTTGTCATTGTTTTACGTTTTCTGCTGAGTGTTTAAAATGTCTCCGATAACCGTGAGTCCCGCCGACTGTGAAGTACGGTCTGTTATAAGATTTCTTAGTGCTAAAGGGCTTAAAATCAATCGATATTCATCGTGAGATCTGTGCAGTTTACGGACAAGACATTATGAGTGATGGAATGGTAAGAAAGTGAGTGAGATCATTTAAAAAGAAGGCCGCACGAATGTTCATGATGAACAACGGAGTGGGCGTCCTTCTGTCGTTAATGAAATTTTGGTGCAGCAAGTGGACAATAAGGTGAGAGAAAACAGACGCTTTTCCATCCCATCACTCATAATGTCTTGTCCGTAAACTGCACAGATCTCACGATGAATATCGATTGATTTTAGGCCTTTAGCACTAAGAAATCTTATAACAGACCGTACTTCACAGTCGGCGGGACTCACGGTTATCGGAGACATTTTAAACACTCAGCAGAAAACGTAAAACAATGACAAATCGGATTGCAATATCGTCAGTGAGTAGACAAGAGATGTAGGTACACAGTGCGCATGTGCAGAACGCCGATCGCAGCGCCGCGCCCTCTGTGTGGCAAAACGGTACTTACTTAAAAAACACGCCTCGTATTTTCAGGCTTGTGTTCTTGGTCAGAAACCCGCTTATAAACCTCACTTCGTCTAAAGAAGAAACATTTTGAATTTGCAACAATATATTTTTTATTTTTCAGTGGCGGCCATTCCTTAACGGTGAATTGTTACAATTCATATTTGTGGCTAAATAGTTTTAAAATCATTTCTTGATTTTTCTAAATTAATAATTAAAAAGTTAAAATTTTAATAAAAATTAATAAAAAAAGCATCTGGAATACATATCTCGTAGTTATAGGTATAACATTTTGGTTTCATTAAGGAATCCTCTTTTTTTGTAGCTCAAGTGCCTACATTATTTCAACCAAACCACTTTTTAAGTTTACGTTTTGTGTGTACTTTTGTTTTCTAAAAACTTTAAGATAAACTAAAATATCAGTGTTTAAAAAAACTCATGGAAATAAAACACTGGAAAACATATCTTGAAGTTATAAGTATAAAATTTCGATTTCATTTTAGGAATCCTCCTGTTTTTGTAGCTCAAGTGCTACATTATTTCAACAAAACTCTTTTTTTTTGCGTTAACGTTTTGTGTGTGGTTTGCATTTGTTTTCTATTAACGCTAGAGGAACTTAAATATCAGTGTTTTAGAAAAACCCTGGTAAAAACCCCTAGAAATTTCAACCAAACCACATTTTGCGTTAACGTTTTGTGTGGGATTTGCATTTGTTTTCTGTTAACGTTAAGAGAAACTTAAATTTCAGTTTAGAAAATTCCTAAAAAAACATGGAAAACATATAGAAATAAATATTTCACATATAGAAAAATATAGAAAACATATTTTCAACCAAACCACTTTTTACGTTAACGTTTTGTGTGGGGTTTGCATTTGTTTTCTGTTAACGTAAAGAGAAACTTAAATTTCCGCTTAGAAAATCCCTAGAAAAAAAAAACACTAGAAAACATATAGAAATATATATTTCACATATAGAAATATATATTTCACATATAGAAATACATATTTTACATATAGAAATATATATTTCACATATAGAAATACATATTTCACATATAGAAATATATATTTCACATATAGAAATACATATTTCACATATAGAAATATATATTTCCCATCTATAATAATAAAAATGAAGTTTTGTATGTATGTGTGTGTGTGTGTATGTCTCTCCGAAACTCACAAACTAGACATTTGTTTGACTCGTAACTTGGCACAAATGCGTAGTTCCTACTTGAGTTACAAAATAAGAACTTTCAGAGCTCAAAGCGTTCTATTTTTAGAGAAAATTCGAATTTTCTGGGAAAACTACACCACTTTGGCTCAAATCCGACGTTTTCTTTACTTTTCTGATGCCATCTGAAGAAACAATTAAATAAAACTTTCAACGAAAATAAATAAAATTGAAAATGTTTATTTTATTGTGTTGCCATTCAGAAACTAAATTCATTGAATTAATTTCATAAAACATATCAACACAAACATTCAGAAACTAAATTCATAAAACATATCAATTATTTGAAAATAATTGATATGTTTCAAGTGACGTATTTCCGACAAGTCTTGATTCCTGGATTTCTTATGGGGTTAGTTGATGATTTCGTCAATCATGGTTCTGTTGATTACAAATATGCATGTTCAGGCAATAAATGTGTAGTTTACCTATAAGTTCTACAGCTGCCGTTAGGTCTTTATTTTCTCGCCAAATACGTTGCCCATCCAGCCAAATTATAATAAAAACTCGCCAAATGGGCAAATGGTTTGTTAAGCTATTACTGAACAATGATGGTTAATAAAGGTCATCGCACGAGCTGCATATTAGGGTTTTATGTCTTTATTGTTTCGCCAAATACGTTGCCAATCTCGCCAATTCATTGATTAAAACTCGCCAAATGAGCAAAATGTTTGTTAAGCTATTACTGAACTATGATGGTTAATAAAGCCATCGCACTAGAGCTGCATATAAGGGTATTATGTCTTTATTGTTTCGCCAAATATGTTGCCAATCTCGCCAAATTATTTATTAAAACTCGCCAAATGGGCAAAATGTTTTTTTTAAATAATTTATAAGCTGGTTGGATATGCTAAGGTCGTTGTGTTAGAGCTGTATAATGTGTGTGTTTGTAGCTATATCTATTTTCTCGCCAAATTATTTACCAAAACGAGCCAAAAGAGTTAAAAGGTTTTATGTATTTATGAGGGAATTGTGATGACATTTATGAGTACATTTTACAGCGTATTTTTGATTTTAGAATATTAGGGCAATGAATTTAGATTTTTTACTTGATAACGAGTGGGAAGAGAATAACTTAAGTTTATGATTTTATAACAGGTTATATGGTACACATACTTGGATCGATTTGATATTTATTTAATCCGTGCGAAGTACGGGTATAAATTTGCTAGTATAGAAATATATATTTCACATATAGAAATATATATTTCACATATAGAAACATAGAGAAAACATATTTTCATCCAAGCCACTTTTTACGTTAACGTTTTGTGTGGGGTTTGCAATTGTTTTCTGTTAACGTTAATAGAAACTTAAATATCAGTGTTTTAGAAAACTTTAAAGTAGATGCATTTGAGAATCGAATGTTAATTTTACATTTTAATTTAATTTAGAAAGTTTACAAAAAGAAAACTTGTGTTTAGGTACCAAAAGAAATATCTTAATTTTGATATTTGAGATTCTTAAAAAGAAATTTTTGTTTTTAATCTCTAAAATATTTTTCTTGGAAAAAGGATTTAAACTGTCGGAGGTCACATTTGAGACAAAATGTATCCAATTAAGATTCAAAAAGAAAACTTTTATTTTAATAACCAATGAAGCAAATTTTTCAATTCTATTTTTAAACACAAAAAATATCTACAAATTATCATTTGTTAATGATTTCTCAAAACCTTATTAGCTGAAAGGAAATAAATAAAGATTTGTAAGCTCTTCTTTTTATATTATCATTAGATAAAATATGCGGATTTAGTTCATAATGAATTTTCGGAACTTTAAAAAACATATTTTATGCACAATTAGTGATTGTCTTTTGAAAATCAATTTCTTATGCTCATTTGGCAAGGATTTAAAAGCTAAAGGAATTTTAAATTAATTGAACAGTAATTATTCTTATATTAGTATTAAAAAATAGTATTTTGAGATATTATTAATTATTTATTAGTCTATATTGTTTAGGCTATTCACTAACTAGTTTGTCCCCTTTAGATTTATATGAACTGTTTTTGTCGATTCACTGTTACAATTAGTGGAACATGTGTTTAATTAGGAGATATGCATCATTCAAGGCCCTACTATATTAGGTATAGTAGTCCTTCAGACTGTAAAGGGCGTGTGACAGAATATGGTTAAGGGGGAATGGGCGCGCTGGATCGCGGGTCTCCAAAGCAAAGTGCATCTGTGTTAATCCAATGGAGAAAAAATATTTTCTCTGCCACATTTCTTCGGCTGTATAGAACAATTTTTACAAACGGATTTTTTATGCGATAAACGTAGCTGACTTACAGGTCCCGATAATCTCACTTTTTGAAATTGGTTCGATTTTTTTTAAAATTTTGAATAAATAATTTTACAAAAAATATTCAAAGCATTTGAAAAAAGTGGGAATATAGAGTCCTGTAAGTTATCTACATTTATTATTATTTAATAAAAAAACGTTTGTAAAAATACTCAATACAGCCTCAGAAATGTGTCAGAGAAAATAGTTTTTTACCCATTGGATTAACACTGAGGCCCTTGAGTTTGGAGACCCGTGATCCAGCGTACCCATTCCCCCAAAACTCCTGCGAGAAGAGAGGTGTGGTGCTCGATAAATTTGTCATGCGACAATGAACGTCTCATACGATGTTGTACAGCTATAAATAAAAAAGTTCCGACAAGTGATTATTTCGGCCGTTAGTCATCCTATAGAATCGAACCTTTTTGACTTCTTAAGCAAATAACATTATTAAAATTGGGTATTGCTATTGGAAATTTTAAAGTTCGTAAAAATTTTAATGTGAAGACGGCCCCTTATGCAAATTTTGTGCCATGCAATCAACTTAGAAGGTTATTTGTTCACAAAGTCAAAAAGGTTCGATTTTATAGGATGACTATCGGCCGAAATTATCACTAGTGGGTACTTTTTTGTTTCCACAGCTGTACACATCATAGAAATAGCATTATCGGATCCTTAGTTCTTGATGCCTTTAGGCATCATCCGTACCAAAAGTGTGACGCCAACCAAACCTTCTATATTTCTGTCAATCTTATTTTACACAATAACCCAATGACAAGCAAAATAAATTTGATTTTTCACATACAAAATCCATCCCATGTCCCTCAAAATTCAGTTTTGCAGTTTAAATTCAGCAGATTAAGTTACAAAGAAAGAAACGTCTCAAAAACCCATTCACTCATGACAAGAAAATATTTAATAAAAAAGCTTAAAGAATTCCCAAAGGTAAAAATGCATAGTAAGCGATTTATGTCTCATATCCTTTGTCAATGCACAAGCAGGATTACGATTCGAAATGTATCGAATCTTATTGATATCGATTCATATCGTTTCTTCTTTTGTAAAACTATTTTTAGAATGAAATTATGTTTCTAAAATTGAATATGGTTTTATCGTTTGGGTAAAATTGTTCTGGGTATTATGGTAAGAAGCTTAGGATTTATTTTGAGAAAAAGTTCGTATAAGACAATTGGATTCTTTGTTTTTATCGTTTTATAGAATGTTTATGAGTTCATTTATGTAAATTACAAATGTGTACTTGACTTGAAAAAGGTTTGTGATTTGTTCTTTATAACTCGGTAAAAACCAAAACGAGTCACTGTAAAGAATTTCCGTATATCCTTCTTTTAACTCTAAAACGTAAAGTGGAAAAATCGTGGTGAGAAACTATCCAATGGATTTGATCATTTTTAAAATTAGTGCTTCATTTACCAGTAGTGATTTCTTAAATTAGTGCTTCATTTACCAGTAGTGATTTTTGAAATTAGTGCTTCATTTAACAGTAGTGATTTTTGAAATTAGTGCTTCATTTACCAGTAGTGATTTTTGAAATTAGTGCTTCATTTACCAGTAGTGATTTTTTTTACTGGACTTCAAAATTGGTTGGTTTTTAGGAGACTCAGATAATTCTAGCTTTCATTGTTGTGAACTGGCACCCAGTGCTACCAGTGATATTTTAGTTAGTGCATTGCGACTTCGAATCATAAAAAAATTAATATACAATAGTCAATTTACGTAAATTTTTTTTTGTCCTGCACTAAGTGTTTAATGGGCCTGCGAAGGTAACTGACTTGCTTCCTCAACCTACCGAATCACACAAGCCGAAAAACTTTCTAAGAATAAAGTTGGAACCCCCAGTTCGTTCTAAATCATAAATCGTATCTCAAACTTTTTACAAGAGATGTCTCCATTTGTTGTTTTTCTTCTTTTATGACAAGAGAGAACATCTGTTGTTCGTGTTGTTCGAAATCTATTTTTCGAATGGCGGGTAAAAAAAAAACTTGGTTTTTTGTAGAACAAGCAAGAACGGCAGCTAAAACGGATCAAACACGAAAAATGGGATGTTTTGTTCTAACTTTTGGGACCTTTTTTTGTTTTTCTTCTTGCTCAGTTCCTTATCGTTATATTTCCCTGCTCTACTTTCATTTTTTGTAAAAGGGAGATCTCAGTTTTATATACTCCTAATTCATAGTTTGAATTTTTATTCGTGGAATACGATTTATCTCAAAGTATTGCTTCGATATTTAGGCATTTTTTTTTTGGCCAAGTAGGAATTAAGTTAGTACTTCTCCATGCCACGCCACAGGTCGGGGGATCGAATACCGGATTGGGCTACATTGACCCATCCTTTCATCCTTGAATGACGATAAATGGACAAGCATGCTTGGGAACTAAACACTTGAGGTTCGGCGTGAGGCTGACCACCTTACCGGGACATATGCCTAGCACCCCAAACACTAGGTCACGAAAGCAGAAATGTGCCCCGCAGGCCTTGGCCAGATAATGGGCTGTTGCGCCGAGGAGTTTAGTTTTAGGAATTAAGTATTATAGCAACAAAACACATACGAATAGTAAATATCTTTTGGTTATAATGAATGCTTCAGTTTATTGACCGTCGAAAACTTTGAAAATTCTTTGCAAAACAGTGATTAAATTATTTTCCTTTCACATTCGGGTACTTTTCCATTTTGCTGACTCAAATCTCGCCAAATGGAATCTATGGTGACAGATTTTTCTAGAGATCAAACACAGTTAAAGGCCAACAGTAAATACAGTCAAAGGGTTAAAGGATCACAGTATATACAGTCAAAGGACCTCAGTATTGCACTTAAAGGACCTCAGTAGATGCAGTTAAAGGACCTCAGTACATGCAGTTAAAGGACCACAGTATACACAGTTAAGGGGGGGGGGTTACCATTTCAAATATTCCGTTTGGAGGTGGCTGTACAATTTGGCGACTTCATCGCTTGCGTCCCCGAAATGGAAAAGCGCTTACATTTGTCTAGTTTTTGTTATGATTTTCATACCTGATGGTAAAAAAAACAAAATTCAAAGCAATGCTGTGACAGTTATTGTAATTTTAAAAACAATACAAAAACCTATGGGGCGGACGATTCATCTTAGTTGTGTCCATAAGAGGGAATGGGCTAGCTGAGGTCTCCAAACTCTGAGGGCGAGCGACTGAGGGTGAGCGAGGGTCTCCAAACTCACGTGCCTTAATGTTAATCCAACGGGCAAAAACTATTTTCTCTGCCACATTTCTTCGGCCGTATTGAATATTTTTGAAAGCAATATTTTTTAAATAATAAATGTCGATAACTTACAGGTCTCTGTAATCCCAGTTTTTAAAATTGCTACGAATACTTTTTGTAAAATTATTTATTCAACATTTAAAAAAATCGAACTAATTTCAAAAAGTGGGATTGTCGGGACCTGTTAGTCAGCTACATTTATCACATAAAAAGATCAGTTTGTAAAAATATTCAATACAGCCGGAGAAATGTTGCAGAGAAGATTTTTTTCTCCACTGAATTAACACTGATGCACTTTGCTTCGGAGACCCGTGATAGAGCGTGCTCATTCCCCTTTAAAATATGGTCAAATCTAAGAGTTCTACGAAAACTATGTATTTGTCGAGGATTTAAGTGAAGTTGAAAAACTCGCACTCTCCATAGTATAACTAGAGATAGGGTCCGTTTATAATTAACTTCGTCCAATTGAATTTACGATTACAAAAAGTCGCCAATGTGAACGCGGCAGTATCTTAATTACACTATAGAAAGTGAGTCTGCAGATACCGTCTTCACAAGAATAAAGATTTTATTAACAATTGATCTACCATTTTATATCATTCAGTTGTTTTATGTGCTAAGTCACAAATTTGCGACTTATACATAAGGTTTTTCTTAAAATTCAAAGTACAATAGATTTTTATCTGCGCAACAGTAACTATTAATGGATACCGTTATTGAGCACCGATAATATATAAGGTATAAAATTTTTACTCCTTTATAATTAGCAAAAATGTATTTGTTTAAATATCATAATCTATTTAAAGAAGAATACCTAAAAATATGTTTTAATATAAATAAAAAAAAACACCAATTCCACCTTCATACCCATTTCAACCGCTTTTTAAAATTTATAACATCGTTATTTACAAAAAGACAACAACTAACGAATATTTTATAATACACACAAAAAAAAGCGAAATATCTTTTTCTCGAAAAATATATTTATTTACACAAAAAAAAAAATATAGCGTAGAATTTTTAAAGCAAGGATTTGGTCTTAAACCCTTTGGATTGTGCTTCATAAAAAATCCCTTTTTCTCCTGTGGGTAACATTGACGGCCCACGGCTTGATACCGTAAATTCTCCAAGAAGGCAGTTTGATAGTACCCCGAAGGGCCGTCAGGGAGCGCTGCTTGTTTATTGGAGCCATTTTGGAAAGGTGTCTCTTTTGATATTCTATTATCTCTTTTAGAGGAGAAAAGTAAAGTAGTTTTTTTTTTTAAATTTTTTTTTTTTTTGTTATATGAGAGAATTAAATTTTTTTTGCAAAAGTTTTATTTTTAAAGTTTTGACACAGCATTTTTAAAGTTAGTGCATTCATTTAGCCATACAATAGGAAAAATATGCATTTTATGGTATTAAACTTTTTAGGAGATAATAAATAATCTCCATTTTTAACTTTTACAAAAAGGTACATTGTATGAAAGTACATTGGTGACCAATTGCTAAGGACGATACGGTTTTTTCAATGTAACTTTGTACAACAGCTTTCCAAACTAACAAATTTAATACCGTAAGATCCCCAATATGTAAGGACATGAGAATGTAAGCAACACTTACTAAAAGAGAAATCAGAGGGATTCCATGCATCCCCGTAGTGGAGATAAATTTTGGACTTTTACTTACTATAATTTCATGAGTGTGCCATGAATATCGATAATCCAGTAAAACATTAAACCTACGACACAGCTGCGGCCTAAGAAAGAACATGCAAAAACGGATCATCGATGACGGAAAAAAAAATCATTAAACATGATATATTGCGGATACGAGATATATACGGTCCAGAATCCCATATTGGTGAATATTCATTATAAATAGTTAACAGGACGACACTTGTACGACATAGACGTTTCTCACATTTAATAATCAGTTGTCAATGGACCCGGCTTTTAAGGTTAAAACTATGTCGTAGATTTGATGTTTTACTGGATTATCGTTAGTCATGGTGCACTCGTAAATTGTCGTAAGTGAAAATCCAAAATTCATCTTCACCTCGGAGATGACTGGAATGGAGTTCAAATGGAAGGATAAAACGCTTTTTTTATCCCTCTGATTTCTCTTTTAGTAACTGTTGCTTACATTACTCATGTCCTTGCGTATTGGGGATATTATGGTATTTAATTTGTTGATTTGGAAAGCTGTTGTACAAAGTTATATTGAAAAAACCGTATCGTCCTTAGCAATTGTCCACCAGTGTATAACTATTTAACTATCTCTTAAATAAAAAAGCATTTTTTTTCCAGTTTTTTCTCCCTATTGCTAATTCCCCACTCCTCCTTCTAAACATCGTACGATATATCCTTTTAAAAAATTCACAATAAATTGTTAACGATTCAAGTAAATTGAATAAATTTTTTTGTCTAAAAATTGTATTATAAAATGTCTTTCTTTATTTAAACTAAAACATTTGTTCTTACCCTCTTTCAACCAGAGAATCCAATGTGTTGTTGAATGCTGGTTTGACGTAATATTAGTGTGGCATTAATTCAACCTAAACCAACCTTTTTTCCAGAAGAAACGTTAACACAGCTACTTAGGCCTCTTAATTTTGAGCCGTGTTCAAGTGACGAGGTCGACACACAAAGCGTTAACAAAATAATAATTTTTAATCCTTCAACACCTATCGAATAATATATGTCATCAAAAACTTACGCAACAACTACTGACGATGGTCAAACTTATCAACCCCCCTCCCCCTACGTCATCCCTCCCCCCTTTGACGCAGACGACACTGATCGAGCGAACCGCCTCCTCAGAACTCCCCTCGTATCCAAGGGAAGAGCACATCTATCGTCTGCGGTCTCTCAACTCCATCCCATTCGAAATCGTTTGCACGTGGTTGTCGTCTGTCAGAAGAAAAGGAGCGCGTCGTTCGAAGTGAAGTGAATTGATAATTTTCCTCAGTTGTATTCCAGTTGAAGTTGTATTTTTTGCATTGTTTATATATCGATAAGGATTGATTGTTGTCTTTACGAGAGTAAGGTTTAAGAGTTGTTTTGATTGGTGTTTAATTTTTTTTATCGACGTTCTATAACTTAACGTCTTACGGTATTCTTTTAGAATAAACGTTTATTCATAAATTAAGTATTAACGTATTTGTGTAAGATATAATAAGTGTTTATGTCTGAGTAAGGTATAATATTTGTTTATTTTTTGGCGTTTCTATTACCTAAAGTGGTAATATACAATATTTGAAAAATTGACTGTTTGGTTATCATGTAGAGACATATTTATTTGAAAGAGACATTTTTGCAGATATTTGAAACTTTTATTGTTGTGCTGTAATGAAGTGAAATAATTGAACTTATATTTGAAGAAACTTTTGCTTTTCGTGCCACAATGGTGCAAAATAGTTTAGTTTCTACCGGTTAAATAGTGTCAACATTATACAATCATTTGGAATTGTTGAATAGTAAATTTATCTATCCAAGTTTAGTGTGGTTTCAGAGCTATTTATTTTGTCCGGGAGTAAGTGAAAAACATCAACTTCTAAGAAAAAAAAGTTGATTTACCTTCAGCTCAAAGTATACTGATTTCATTTTTAACTACTATGTAAGAAAACTCTTACTATTAAAAGACCAAGAAAAAAAAACTATAAGACTTTAGTTATATAACATAAGTTTACAAAACATTTATAAACATTTTAGCTGTCAATATAGTTGGAACAAATCGGAGCCAAAGAAGAATAAGCTATGCAGGAAATAAGTGTGAACACTCAACTTCAGAAAAACTTTACTTGAGTTAAGCAAGTTTTTAAGAATCTCGTTGACAATAACGTTAAAATATTTTGAAGAATAATACGTCTCATTACAAGCACGCATATAAATTATTCATCACTATATAAAGTTATTTATTTCTTAGTCACTGACAAGATTGGATGGTTTAAGATCGATTTTCTGAGACCTTTCTATCGTATTTACGAATTAATAAGTTTTACAGTACTAGAGAACAAAACTTCAAAAGTCAAAAATTTTCAAAGTCAAACGAAATATAAAAAAAAAAATTCAATCAAATCTAGTTATCTTGTGTTTCTCACATCATCATCCAAGTCATACAAACTATCATAATTTTCGAACTGTCAACAAATTGAACAAACCATAGTATTTATCAAATCATCATCAACGTCATCCAAGTTATCGTGTTCTTCGAAACATTACTCAAGTCACAAACCATCGTATTGTTTTCAATCTTATAATCAAGACGTTGAAGTCATCAAGTAAGTCGTTTTTACTCATCATACAACACGATATTACAACAAAGTTGACCAAATAAGACATTCTCGTTTATTGAGTTAAACCATCCTATTGTTTTCAATCTTCTAATCAAGGCGTTGAAGTCATCAAGTAAGTCGTTCAACTCATCGTACAACAAAGTTGATCACAAATAAGACATTCCCGTTCGTTGAGTCAAACCATCGTATTGTTTTCAATCTTCTGATCAAGACGTTGAAGTCATCAAGTAAGTCGTTCAACTCATCGTACAACAAAGTTGATCACAAATAAGACATTCCCTATTGTTGAGAAAAACATTCCACTGTTAATCCTTAACAACAGAACAACCAAGAACATAAACTTTCTTGACCATCGTCTCCAACGATGTCTTCCTGGACTATCTTGCTCTTCGCTTTGGGTCTGATGTTCCAGTCTCAGTGTTCCGGGGTCGAACCCGGTGTGGACCCGGAACCCAGGATGATCCCGCAGAGTTTCCCGGGTCGCTGTCGTCGGACTCCGGCGGGAATCTCGATCCCGAAAGTCCCGGGAGACAACGGGTTCTACATCAAGATCTCCGGGAACCCGGAGAAGTACCAGCCGGGAGAGCTGTACACGGGTGAGTCGTTTTGAGAAATAATTATTTGAATGTTTAATAATTATTGAATGGGTACCAAGCATGCTTGGGAACTAAACACTGGGGGTTCCACGCGAGGCTGACCACCTTACCGGGACATATGCGTATAGCACCCCAGAGCCCTAGGTCACGAAGGCTGAAATGGGCACGGCAGGCCTTGGACCAGTAATGGGCTGTTGTGCCGGGGAGTTTAGTTTTTTAATTATTTGAATGTTTAGATTACTAATTGATTTTGAAAAAGCAACTTCTAACGTATTTGAAATCAAATACAGTCGAACCCCGCTACGCACACTCCTAAAACGAACGAGCGATTTAAACTCAGTCTGAGCAATTGTCACTCCTACACTCTTAAAACAAAAGAGTGAAATCCTGCTCCAGTTGGAGAAGTGCATTTTCAACACTGGAAAGGAGTGAATATTAACTCAGACTGAGTTAAAATCACTCGTTTGGAGTGATCCTGTCGGAGGCTTAACACACAAAGAATCCACTCCAATAGGAGAAGTGCATTTTCCAGACTGGAGGAGTGAAAACTTATCAGACTGAGTTAAAATCGCTCGTTCGTTTTAAGAGTGCAACTTCTACGTATTTGAAGTCAAATACAGTGGAACCCCGCTCCGCACACTCTTAAAACGAACGAGCGATTTCAACTCAGTCCGAGCAATTTTCACTCCTACATCTAGAAAATGCACTTCTAAAGGAGTGGATCCTTTGTGTGTTAAACCTCCGACAGGATCACCTCAAACGAGTGATTTTAACTCAGTCTGGGTTAATATTCACTCCTTTCCAGTGTCGAAAATGCACTTCTCCTACCGGCATTTCACTCGTTTGTTTTACGAGTGCATTTTGAATAGGAGACCGTCTTAAAAATGGCGGCTTCTGTAAAGAGAAAAGCGTAAAAGTGCCAATTTCATTTCTACAATACGGATGTGTTTCGTGGAAATTTAAATATTATTTACTATTCAACGTTCATTCTTTTTGAACATATATTTTGGAAATTTTTCAATAATTCATTAATATTTTTTAAAATTTATTAAATTAATTTGATTATTTCTTCAATTAATTCAAGATATGTAGAACCATTATTTATTATTGTAAAATATTTATATCGTATAAAACTTTATTCCAGAAAAATTGGATATAGTGAACCAATTGTTGCTTCCGTAGAGGGTTCACTATAGATTGGTTCGACTGTACTTATGAATGGGCGACATGTGTGATACGTTCAACAATTTCTGACCATAATGAAACAAATTATTTTAATATCACAGAACAAAATATTTTTACAAAATATACTGTTATTTTCTTTAAAGAGTTTTGTACGTAAATATATATGTTGTTTAATTTTTTTTTCTATTTTAAATGCGTAAAGAGTGTTAAACTGGCACCGAACAAGCCGTTCAGCTGTTTGTTAAATCTCTGTGCCGAAACAGCTCGATTGGGAAAGCACGGGACAGTAGATCTACACTCTTAAAACAAACGAGTGAATTTAACTCAGTCTGAGTTAATTTTCACTCTTTACAGTGTCGAAAATGCACTTATCCTATTGGAGTGGACTTCACTCTTTTGTAAAGTTAAAACTCCGACAGGATCAGTCCAAACGAGTGATTTTAACTCAGTCTGAGTTAATTTTCACTCCTTTCCAGTGTCGAAAATGCACTTCTCCTATATGAGTGGATTTCACTCTTTTGTTTTAAGAGTGTAAAGTTCGTGGTTCGACCCGGGTTTGGCAAATGATCATTCCTTGGTAATGAAATTATTAATTGTATTTTAGTGGGTGATATTGTGAGGGGCCTCTCGGATGAGACTGGCTTCCCACGTACTGATGTCAAAACTCGTATCTGAATTTAATACTACTTTAAAAAACAATTGATATGCATTTGAAATCCAATAATATTTTTTGCATGTGCTTGAGATGTAATAACTTTTATGGTTCAATGAACTGCGTTGGTTGCTACATTAAAATTGGATTTCTCTAGGAGGGTAGACTAACCAGCAAATGGACGCTTAATTAAGCACAATTTGTTTTAATAAAATTCATACATTTTAAGAATATATATCTCTTGGTTTCTGACAATGTGAACACATCTGTCATTACATGTAAGTTCTACAAAAAAAAGGTGACTTTATATTGCATTGCTTTGGGTCTTGTGGGGGGTCCAAATAAAAGGGGGTACAAAAGCCAAGTGAATGAACAGTTCTTTTACCAGTGCATGAACACAAAAATGTCCAGTCAATAAACATGTTGGATTTTAATTAATGACCAGTTACAACCAATCAGATGTCGGATAGCTTCCTACGAAATGGTAGGAAGTCAGTGTTGCCAATCCATCCAGTAGAATGATTTTTAATCCTAATTTTTTAAATGTATTTACCAATTGTTCATTCACTGGGGCCTGTTCACTCACTGGTCAGTCTACCCCACTTTCTTAGTATTGTCTCGTATGCTATTTCATTGGAAATGTAAAAAGAAATTACTTTTTATATTCAATAACCTAACAATTGTGTTGTATGTGTAATACATACAACCCACTTTTAATTTCTGATTAACGTCGCATGTAACTTCTGGGTATATTTGATCTTTAACTTACATTGGATTGAAGCATTTATTTAGTTGATAAGGAAAGTAGTAACATTTCCAACGTTACTTCAAACTACTAAGCTCTATACTATTATTTCTTAAACTTGTGTTATTACCAATACCGGCTGGATACCGTTCATAAAAATCCTTATTAAAGTTTAAAAATGCTTCGATAATACTCTGTTTGTCTCTTAGTATACTACCGTGTTCACCTATTACTTACAATGTAACATTTATTTAATTTACATTTAGTCTAATTGGGATAACGACTAAAACATTGGCAAAAACCAATTTTGTGAAAAATAAAAAAATGAATTAAATCAGAAAATTAAAATTAACTATTATTTGTACATTAAATAGAACGAATATAGAAAGCACAGAAATTGCAACAAGAAGATTAGAAACAAGCAAAATAGTACAATATTTAATCGTATCTTTAATCGATTGTTGAAATTCTCAAAAAGTCTAACAAAATGTAAGTAACAAAAGTAGTCAAACAAAAGTCTAACCTTCTAACAAAAAAAAAAACCCCGGACCGACATTTCCCGCACGCCAATACCTATATCCCCCCAATTTTGATTAATAAAATTATTCTTAAATTGGGACTCAGTTAGGTTGCTAGTATGCAATCCAAATTTTTAACTGCAGTACCATTGTCGTTAAACCATGTCGTTTCTAAATATGTATTGTTTAGCCAATCCCATTAAAATGTTAATTGTTTTTGAGGCAAACAGGAACTACTAAATTCATCATAAGTAACTTTTATATGTTTCAAAGTAAACTTATAGAGTTTGATGTAACGTATTTATTTTTAATCAACATCAACTGTAAAGATAGTATAACTCTGACTTATGAATTGGTGTTCGGGACTTTTTTTTAAATAGAAATATTCCCATTGCTTTTTTCTTTATTCAAACTTAAAAAATATACTTCTGGGGGGAAAAAAACCCTAAAATATTTCAGTTCACAGCGAAATAGAAATATCTTCAACTTGAAGAAATAAAAAAGAACACATACAAAAAAGAAACTGATAACACCGACGCAAACGATTTTAAAAAACATCCATCAACAAATATCGTTTGCGAGGAGCAACAAACTCGACACAAGAATTTTATTCTTCGACCTCCCTTTTTTTTCCCCCTCCCCATCGTCGCGAACGATTCCGACTTGAAAAAGGAACAGCACAACTTACCTCGAATCCGCAGAAGAAAGTGCTTCTATTGTCGTCTGCTCCTTCCTCCTCTTCTGCATCACTTTTCCTGAAATCGTCTGCACGTGTATGGTTATCGTTTGGTGGAAAAAGAAACTCGATTTGTGGCTGGGATTTTCGAACGTTTGGTGGAATTTTAGATATGACTTTTTATGCAAACGATTTGTGAATGCGTTTACGATTGGATTGCGAGATTCTATTTGTTGGAATAATCATACTCTTTTGTTTGTGATAGGACTTGCGTAGCGCGTTTTTTAAAAATAGATGTTCAATAATGTAAACTTGTTTAGGAAAACGTAAAAGGCATACGTTTGAAAAAACTGCACAAAAGTAATAAGTGCACATATTTCATAAATTTCAAGAAATTTCACGGAAACTTTCTGGATATTAAGACATAAATATAAACCTTTATAGCGGTAGCAGAAAAAGTTAGAAAAGTCACCTATTTGAAATCATATTTAGTTTTTAAGTTATTTATCAATCAAATCAGATATTACTGTTCCAAGATTTACAAATAGGATAATTGCATCTTAAAAAAATTAGACTTATCAAGTTATCCAGTATAGTTTTTATATTATATGTAATAAACAGCACAGAGGCTGAATTAATAAGATTTTTAAACATCTGCGAAATTGCCACCTTTACTTTGGTTTAGAAGTCGTGCTTGATTAATTTTTGGTTTAGTATTTACTTTAAGCTTTTGTAATTCACGGCCAAAAGCTAAAATTAAATTAAATTTAATAAACCAAACATCACCTTTGAAAAAACATTTCGCAAGAATCTCAAATTTGAATATTAGCTATCATAGTGAATAATAGTATTTAAATATAGATAGACATTAGTGTAAACAAAACTCTTGTGTATAAGTCCAACAACTGTAGCTTAGGGACATCTATTTTCGTTAATGGACAAAACCTAATCAATAACTTTGAAAAAATAAAAAAAAGTTAGCTTCAAGAAAACATTCCAAAATAGCTCCAGAACATCACCAACTGACAAGATACAGTTGAAGGAAACTATCAATAGCTCTAAAATCCCGCCTTCTGTTTTAAAGATTAACAATGAAATCTTTGCCAATATTCTTCGTGGTTTTGACACAGTTGTTGCAATTCTCGTGCCTTGGGGCTGAAACAGGGGCTGAGCCCCGAATGATACCTCAAAATCTCCCGGGGCGGTGTCGTAGAGCACCTCCCGGGCTGAATTCTCCGAAATTTCCTGGAGACAACGGATTCTATATCAAGATTTCGGGAAATCCGGACAGGTACCTTCCTGGTCAGCTGTATACAGGTGAGCTGAAAAAACGTAATTGTATTTGTCTATTAAAATGTGCATCTGTTAACTTTTCCATGGAAACCATTAAAAAGTTTTGTAAGTACAATTCGTGCCAACCTAACTTGGGTAAAAACAAATAGTAAAAAAGCAGAGGGAAAAGCGCGGTTGGTCCGTTAATTGGAAACTCTTGTAAGGTAATATTCACATACAAAATGATCTTAATACAATTGAACCAAATACCCTTTTCATTCTGATAAAATTGCGAAATGTTCTAAAATAATATTCAAATCTGTTAGACCTTAAATGAAAATAATATTTTAAGCATGTTTTCTGGATGTATTCACAAATAATTTATGGAACTCTTTACATCCGCAGAAGGATCTTCTCTATAGCATATTTCTATTTACCCAACTTAGATTGGCAAGGAGTGTACATACTAATTTCATGCAAAACTACCCTATTGTTGTGTATACTGTCCGCTGTAATAGAGAAGACTAGATTTACAAGGACTAAGGTTAGAGAAATAAAGAAAGCTCGTATCATCTGACGAAAAGTATTAAGGTAGGCGAATACCCAAAATTCCCCAAAATTCTAAAAAAAAAGAGGTTTACGCTAACAAGTCTACCACATTGAATTTTCATCCTATAAACATTAATTATGTGTTAAATTCTTCGTTTTGAACTGATGCATGCAATGACCCTCTAGAGTTGCATACAAATTACAAGAAAAAAAGTTATTAAGAAAAATGTTATAAATTAACCGTAAAAAAAAAGGATTTTATTCGATTAACTTACACTTGGACATTTTTTTAAAAAAAACTTGTATACTTACACCAGATGTTAGAAGTTCATGGCACAGATATATATTGAAATAGCATCTGTGAAAAATTTCAGGTAAATTAATGTAAAACTTTTTATGCTAGAAGTGTTTTCTTAAACCCCTTTTTTTAGTTGAAAAACACCGTTTAAAATAAATCAATTATATTTAAATAAAAAAAAAATGTTCAAAAAGCATTGTTCATAATATTTGAAATCACTGTGCCAAATTTGGAAAAGATTAAAGTAATAGTAAACATTTTAGAATTTTGGGTATTCGCCTACCTTAAGTAGATTCTTAATTTTGAACTAATAAGCTGATTTAACTATGAATTACATGAATTTTTTTTGGTTCATAATACTTTTGATTGTTTTTTATGTGGATTAACGTTATCCTCGAATGCATACAGTTGCCATATGGCAACAAGTAACACAATCCAGTTCATTCTATTAAAGTAGAGCTCCCTCTCGACGAATCTGTGTTTTTCCATCTATTACACTCCATTTTGAAGTTTTTTTATTTGCCAATAACCCTCATAGAGGACAGTTGTAAATCGTATTTAAAATTAAAGAGTGAAGTTATTAACTGTTGTGAAATTACTCTTTTGGCAGTATTCAAAGTACAATAATAATATTAGAGAGAGTAGTAAATACAAATAAATTGTTTTGAAAAAAAATATAGTTCAAGAGGGTATTTTAAAATATATTTAAGAGTTTTTTCTAATCATTCTTGTCAAAATTGGTATTTTGTAGTTGGTTTTTGTCATATGGCAAAACTTTTAAAAATTTTAATTGTATAAACTCCAATGCAGTTAATTTTTTTTCAATATTTTTCCCATAATGCATGAGTATTGAAGATACAAATATTTTTTTTCGGGAAAAAAAATCCATGCATTACAGGGTTAAAAACGTTTAAAACAATGGTGTAACAAACCTAGTGAAAATATCTGGAAAAGTGAGATATAATATGTATCAACAAAACTAAAGGTAAAATTAAATTATCAATTTATTAAAATTTCTCAATTGCATTAGCTAGTTACATTTTAAATAAAAGTATTAGAAATTCTATACGAAGAAAAGCAAAACAAACATAAAACAAACAACCCAAACTCACAAAAGTAAAATTGCATGCTCTCACCCGAGGATATTTCAGCACAGCAAATGATTTAAAGTAACTTTATAAAATAGTTAATTTTGATTGAAATTTAAACATTGTGTTGCAATTGTTTCTTCGTTGATTAATTTAACTCTCTACACTTATAAAAAGAAATTAATTCACTACTTGAAATCCGTCGTTTTATATTAAATTGAATTGATGTATTAAGCTTCAAAATGTTTTAAATATATTATTGCATACTTTTACATTATTTTTGCTACACAGACAGATCAATGTTCGAAAAGCCCACCTCTATCCGATTTCTGATCCCCTCGCAATGCCTTCATTACTTTATTTTAATATTAGGTAAATGCAGTGTTGGACATTAATCAATTAATTTGTCAATTACTTTGTTAATTGACCAAAAAGTAATTGCGATTAATTTAATTACAATTAATATTATCGCAATTGAACTCTTAATTGCCTCTTGAAATTATATTAATTTGATTAACGGAAGGGTTTTTAATTGTAACTCACAATTAAAATAATTGCAAACAACTGTTTTAGTTTTATGAAACTAACATTTAACTTTATCTATAAAAACGAAATGAGTAAAGATTTAGGAAAATTAAACTGTAAGTCCTTAGACATGAGGGCGAATAAAAAGTGGTTAATTATTATTTTTAATTAAAATGAACAAAACAATTGAAAAGTAATTAGTTGTTAATTTTACCACTGCAGTTAAAAATTAAGTAATTGTTAATTGTTACTGCTACAGTTAACAGTTAAATAATTGTTAATTGTTACTCTACTACAGTTAACAATTAAATAATTGTTAATTGCTACTACTACAGTTAACAATTAAATAATTGTTAATTGTAATTTTCCTCAATTACAATTGATGAATTGTTTGTTGCTGCGTAATCGTTAATCTTTAATTGTTCTCGAAATTAAAATTTGCCCAACACATATGCAAATGAAAGTAATAATCGAAATTTCTGAAACAAATAATAACTTATGTGAAATAAATGCATTTCGATTTTTTTTAGCAATACAAAATATTAACTTTTTTATTTTCATCATACAAACCGAAACCAAAATCACGCACTCGATGAATTAGAGACGTCTTTAATGCGCGCATGTTGCGCCCTTGTGTTTTGCCAGCAGAATCGTTTCAAGGATGCGCTTCCTTATTAGCGAGTGCGTGGAAGTCGCCGATGCAATGAATCAGTGCATTCAAATTCGGAACCTTCTATCTTGCACTCGTACATGATTGTAGTTGTAAGGCGCGTTTACATGAGTCATCGAATCCATGGATTGAAGAGCAAACTCAGCAATTTTTCGATCTTGGGGATTTTCTCCCAGACAGAACCGGAATGGTTTCATTGGTGAGATCTTATCAAATATTTAGTAATTTTCATGGCAAAGCAAAAACAGCGAACAATTGCGAGAAAATTAAATTGAGTTAAATTCACGTGCAAAAATACTTCTTGACTTAGATATATCCACAGAGATCATATTTAAAGTATTAGAGTGGAAGATCATGTGACCTCCAATGCTAACGACTTGACGAGCATGGAGGCCGCCATATTGTCCAATTTGGAAGGTTATGGGATTAGTGTTGCCAACATTTTAAAGATAAAGTGCTGCGAAAAAATAAAATTTCATTCTAAGTTTTAAAAAAAAATACCTTAAAAATACTAGCTGCATTTTGGAATATTTTTAGTGGCTTTAAAAGAACATGAAACGCTTTTCTAGTATTTTTATAATATTCATTTTGTAATTTTAGAATTAATTTTTTTTTCGTAGCATTCTTTGTTTTTAATGTGATGGCAACACTGGAAACTTGCCGGCTGCCACATTAAGAAGAAGAATGAATACTCGGAAAAATAAAAATAATAATTCTAAAAAATTATAAAATAAATATTATAAAAATACTGGAAAAGCGTTTCAATTCCTTTTAAAGTCACTAAAAATATTCCAAAATGCAGCCAGTATTTTTATGGTATTTTTTTTTAATTTTAGAATTAAATTTTATTTTTTTCGCAGCACTTTTATCTTTAAAATGTTGGCAACACTGATCCCATAACCTTCCAAATTGGACAATATGGCGGCCTCCATGCTCGTCAAGTCGCTAGCATTGGAGGTCACATGATCTTCCACTATAATACTATAACTATGATCTCTGATATGTGGATATGGCAAATTCTAAGACGATAAGTTTTCGTGGCCATCCGAATATAACTGAGGAAAGAGTTTAAAATCGGTAACCCCATGTAAACCTCGCGGAAATAGGTAAGAAAATAAACACGTGACGCAGAAGGAAAACGTTTATGGAGATCACTTTTTAGGTGGTTAATGAAACAGTTGTAAAAGATTTCACTGAAAAATATAAATTTACAAAAACTGATACATAGGTTATGGGTATCTGTTGGTTCCAATAAATCCCTTCTTGAGACTTTGTTCCCATAGACTGAATTAGAATAAATATTCTTTTATTAACTTTACACCTTTCTTTTTCAGAGTTTTATTCTTCAACTTTATTACCGTGATTCTAAACCACCCTTGTATGGAATCGTAAACACGAGTTTTAACTAGTTTTCAACAAAAATAACACATTGTGTTTTTAAAAAATAATTCAAAGCACGTACAGTTAACGTACGAATTTTGACGTGAAGTCAAGAAAGCAGCCTTACACTTTATTAGTCACATTTCGTGTCCCATTTTTATTAGAGGATTGCATATGTATAATTTTTTCCCGCCCAAAAAAATAATCCTTCTCAGAATTTTTTTATATGGATATTTTTTTTAACTCTCATATAATTAGAAATGGTTTTGCGAGCAATTTTGAAAAAATTATCGTTTAACATGAGCTGAGTGTCACGTCTATTGCATGAAATTTGGTGCTTTGTGTTGTACAGCGGTTTTGAGTGGTAGTTTTACCCTCCCAGCCAACATAACTTGGGTAAAAACAAATAGTAAAAAAGAAGAGGGAAAAGCGCGATTGGTAAGCGAGTTAGAAACTTGTAAGGTGATATTTACATACAAAATTATCAGAATACAATTTAACCAAAATACTTTTTTAATCCTGATAAAATTTCCAGATTTCAGTTACGACAATTTTACGTGTGCGACATGAATACCGATAGTCCAATAAAACGTCTAATCTACGACATAGTTTTAACCTTAAAAACATCGTGCAAAGCCGAGTCCATTCACAATCTGATCATTAAATGTGAGAAACGTCTATGTCAATTCTATGTCGTACAAGTGTCGTCTTCGTTAACCATTTAATGAATATTCACCGATATGGGCTTCTGGAGCCTATATATCACGTATCCGCAATATATCATGTTTAATGATTTTCCTCCGTCGTCGATGATCCGTTTTTGCATGGTCTTTTTTTTTGGCCGCAGCTGTGTCGTAGTTTTAATGTTTTACTGGGTTATCGATATTCATGGCACACTCGTGAAATTATCGAAAGTGAAAGTCGAAAATTCATCTCGACTACGGAGATGCATGGACATGGAATTCCATTTCTCTTTCAATAAAGCTTCTTTTTATCCCTTTGATTTCTCTTTTAGTAAGTGTTGCTTACATTACTCATGTCCTTAAGTATTGGGGATCTTACGGTATTAAATTTGTTGATTTTGTACTAAGTTATATTGAAAAAACCGTCTCGTCCTTAGCATTTGCCCACTAGTGTAGAACAATCACTTTGGGCCAATTTTTGAGTCTAAGTCGAGAAAAACAAAACAAAATGGAGTATCGAACTTAAAAAAAATTACTGATATTTTAGGGATTTACAGCACTAAGCATAACAGAAACTAAAAGCCTCCTACGTTTGGGGCCTTAGGCCCGTGCCTTATGGAAGATCAGTCTCTGCTCTGATGCGAAGTGGAGAAACACCAAGCTAACGAAAAGCCTCGATCTGTGCAAGCGACCTTTACTACCGCCTTTTCGTATTCAAATCGGAAGTGGTTATTTTGTAACACGAGAACTTGCGGGTCTTCTGTCTTATCTTTGCCTCTACCTCCGCTAAAGATACCCCGGGATCCCATTATACTGAAGGTCAGGTGATCGCATCGTCTTTACGATGGGTTTATGAGGCAATTTAACCCACCTTAGGCAAGCTCATTTCAGGAGGAGAACTTACGCATATGAAAGTACTTAATTATAACAATTGTGGTGAACAATATTTTGTTGCTAAAGGCATTGTTTCAATGTATATACTTTCGGTTGATTCCTCGAAAATGCGCCATGGACATCATTTTTTAAATTTCAACTTTTTTATTTTAAACAAAATCTGTTCGGCAAAAATTCTTGACACTTTATTTTCCCTTTTTATACCTCAAAATAAACAGTTCGTAAAATATTCGAAAATTAAATTCAAAATTTGAGTGAAATATAGAACATCAAACTTTGTCATGTCCGTCACGCTAATAAATATTTTATAATATTTTACTATTTATAAATTTCTTAATTTTGTTCTTTCTGGTTGACACATCAAAATCATTGATTCCAAAAAAATTCTAGACTTGAAATGCATACCAGTTAATAATATAAGGTCACTCAAAATCTGTGTCTCAATTTTGTCATGTCCGTAACTGCATGTTTTAACCCAATTATTTTAAGTATTTTCTCTTGAATGAAAATTTCACTGTTTTTTATAATCAAGACCTTTATTTGGCATCAACCCTTGACAATTTTTTAACAGTCAATTAATATTTAGTACTTTTAAGAGCCAAGAAAGTTGTCTTATGTCATGTCTGTCACGAATGGAATTAGCCTTTCTTAAATTATTTTTTTAAAGAGTTGTTTTAAAGTTGAGTTGGGGGAAAGTAACAGTACAGGTTCCGGCCTCGTCACTTCACCGCGGTTCCTTCTGAATTACGAGGCTCGTTGCCAACAGACGTGCAGCTCTGATACAACATTAATTTTAAAAAAATGATTATGTTTGAAATTACTTAACATTAAGTATACACATAGCAAAATATTTTTTTATCAACTAGCTTAACGACATAAATTGATCTTTTTATAGTAACAGGATATGGTTGGATATGTTTAAATTAAGTTTAGCCAATTCTCAAAAGATCTAAACATTAGTTAATGCTATAGAAACTAAGCCTATAGATTCTAAAGTATTAGTTTTGAAATCCTACCATCTGTAAATGTATTTTTTATGTTATTTTTTCCAGCGGGTATGATAATTGCCATAATTAATAACATCAAACTGAAACGAATTGAAAATAAATTATAATGAGATCATTAAATTATTAATTGCTTAAGTTTAGAAATAGTGTCGCCATCTGTAGCTTATTTTGGGGTCTTTTAAAACTTCAAAAATTAAAAACTTATAGTTACCAGAATTATATTTTCTTCAAATTTGTTTTATTTTGTCGTTATGACAGTTGGAAAGCTTAGCGGATGAATATGCTATTGGTGCGCTGGATAGCGGGTCTCCAAAGCAAAGTGAATCAGTGTTAATCCATTGTAGAAAAAAATACTTTCTCTGCCACATTTCTACGGTTTTATTGAATATTTTTACAAATGGATATTTTGTGTGATAAATGTAGCTTACGTACAAGTCCCGGCAATCCCACTTTTTGAAATTGGTTAATTTTTTTTTTAAATTTTGAATAAATAATTTTGCAAAAAGTATTTGTAGCAATTTTGAAAAAGTGGGATTGTAGGGACCTGTAAGTTATCTACATTTATTATTAAAAAAAATTATTAATTTGATTACAATGAATCTGAGCTCTCTGTGGATGTTAAAGTATGCCGAGATTTAACTGGCGCCGAGAGAGCCCAAGCTAAATGGGCCCTCAAAGGATCTTTTACATGCCACATAATCATATGACATGCCGTGCCCAAGATTTTCCTATCCAGAAAACCGACGACTCAGCCGGGGCTCAAACCCGCGATCATTGGATTACGAGGCGTTTAGCCTCTCAACCACTGAGCAATTAAAGGTAATTATAAACCTTTTAAGGAAATTTCAATTAATAACTTTAAATCCCTGATTTGCAAGGTAACTCTTGCACCAAATTTGAAGTCTTTAGTTTGAGTTTAACAGTGGTTTCAGAAGGATAGACCAACGTTCAAAAACCCCTTTTTTTTAGAATCAGCACCCTCGAAAACGTGCAAAAAACATATCAATTTTGGATTTTCAACCACATCGCAACACTTTTATTACTTTAATTTTTATATTAAGTATTTAAAAGTAAAAATTTAAACGTGAATGATCCTTTTACATGAAAACCCGCTTAGTTGGAACACAACTTTCTGTAATTTTTCTTTTCCATGATTTATACTAAACCTTCTAGGTTTCTTCTTTTAAGAAGTGAAAAAAAAGTTTTAAAATGTTTTATAAAAAATTTTGTTTATTCTTTTCTCTTTTGTATTATTTCACAAAATAATTACTATTTTTATAATTCTTTTAGCATTCCATAAATGAAAGTCAATTTTTTTCTTACGGTACTATATTAATATGAATTATTTTAGCGGTCCCTGTAAGTTTGCGTTAATAAGTTTTAACTAGTAGAATTAAACGTTAAGTTAAAGATTTTAGTTAAATACGTCTAAGGAACTTAATTATTTTTCGGGTGTGAATCGAGCGATTGTGGAGAAAACTGTTTTTCGTACAACTTCTTCGAATAATCACTGTTAATAAAAAGTAAACGTAAATTAAATCTTTTTTGTATATTAATGCAATATATATTTGCTAGGCGAAGTATTGTATAATATCGATACAATAAAATACTTTTGCAAGAAAACAAATACCACAGTTTACTGAAGTTAGCTGTCTAGGGAGAGTGAAAAGTGATCGACAGTTTTATAACTCCTGATTTCCTTCCTTAAAAATACTTTGTTGCCTTAAAGTATAGAGACCTTTTAAAAGTATTCTTTTATTTTTCGTATTCAGTGGAGCTTTCAAAAGATAATGCCATGGCAAACTCGCTAATGCATATAGCAGAGAAAAAAAAAAACTCCAGCTCGCACCTAACGAAACAAAAAACGTCAAAACAACTGTTGCCAGATAACGCATGCCCCAAACGATTTCGGGGGACATCCATCAACGAAAATCGTTTTCTAGATAGAAGGAGTGACGAAACATCTGCTGACGGTCGCCAAAAGTTATCCTTTCACTTCGCTTGAATTCTTCGAGGCAGACGACAGAACTTTTCCAGAGACCGTGGATAGAAGACTTCCTCTGAGAATATTCAGATTAGCTGGCAGGTTTGTGTATTGTTGTAGGCAAATAAGAGTTGTTGTTGACATTGGTTACTTCGAATGTATCGAATGAGAGATAAATAATGTCAAGATGTGATTGGTTCAAGAACTTGACGTAATTTGTTATTTTGGATAAGAATTTGATGTGATTTGCTGTTAGTGTTGTGGACAAGAATTTGGATTGTTCTCAAGTGATGTATAAAGGTTTAGGAAGTGTCTTTAGAAACTTCTGCAACATAGTTTGACAATTTCTCAATTTCAGACTTTAATTTTAATTCCAATCGCCCTATCAGTTCTACCGAGGGGAAACATTTAGATTTTTGTTAGTAAAATAAGTTGAACAAGGCCAAAAACATGTGAAGCTTTTCAAGGTAACTGAACCAAGCTTAAAACTTACCGTAACATTTGGAATCAAAGTTGACATCAGGTTGACGAAAAAGAACTTTTTGAGAAGTTAACAACACCTTTTATTAAGTCTTTAGTTAATTCAAAAAGTTCATCTATAGGCCTTAAAAAGTACTTTAAAAAGTTGCTTTTAAAGAAAATTGTACTCGTTGTACCTTTGACAGTGCATCACTGTGATAGCAGTTGAACAAATAAAGAACATAAACTGTTGAATACTTGAAAGAACAGCAACTTTTGACTAACTAAAAGTACATAAACTGCTGAATCTTTATAAGTACATCAAGAATCCACAGAAGGACATCACGGATTTCTTGAATCTTTGAAAGTACAACGACAATTCAACAACTGATATTACAACCAGCATAAGTGAAACACTATAGAACCATGTCATACCGCACCTTGATTTTCGTTATTGCACTGGGCGGCCTCATGTTTAAGCCCTTATGCCTTGGGGCTGATCCACTGACAGCAGCCGAACCACGAATGATCCCTCAAAGTTTTCCAGGGCGTTGTCGCCGAGCCCCGGCAGGTATCACCACCCCTAAACAACCTGGAGACAACAGATTCAAGATTAAGATTTCTGGTAATCCGGATAACTATCACGCGGGCGAGAATTACACAGGTGAGTTGATTGTTGAATCGGTTCATGGTTAAACTGTTAAAAACTTTATGTGAAAGGTTACGAAGGGCACATTTGTGTGAATGGTTTTCTGTCGTGGGTAGGTAAACTGCAGTATCTAGATTAACCTTCTTTTGCATGAATTTTATTTTCATCTCCAAAAAATACATGTATCTTTAATACTCATATATTATTGGAAAAATACTGAATTTTTTTTAACTGCATTAGGATTGAAATAATTTCAAAATTTTTCTATATGACAAAAACCAAATACAAATTTCCAATTTGGATAATAATGACTAGAAAACTACTAAATATATATTTCAAAATAACCCTTTTTAACTATAATTAATTCTTCAAAACAATTTATTTTTATTTAGTACTAATATTATTATACGTTGAATACTGCCAAAAGCGTAATTTCACAACAGTTAATAACCTCACTCTTTAATTTTGAATACATTTTTACTACTGTCATATATGAGGATTATAAGTAACTAAAACTTCAAAATTGAATGTAATAGATAAAAAACCTTACATTTGTCGAGAGGGAGCTCTACTTTAATAGAATAAAGTGGATTATGTTACTTGTTGCCAAACGGCAACAGTATGCATTAGAGGGCTAAAGACTTTTGATCATTGTTGTAAAGCTCTATAACTTTAATACTCAAGAAAGTATACTGAATGACTGATTATTTTAGGGAAAAAATGGTTTATTTCATTATGGCGGTTACTGCAGTTTACCTGCAAACGACAGTTTTAAGTGATTGTCGTGCTTTTTATGTTCATTTAATGCACCGTTAAGTTTGGTACAAAATTGTCCCGGAATTCTAGAGCTTTCTAGCTGACACCACTATTTGGAGCGTGGATTTACCAATTTTGTGGCAAAACCATAATTTTAATGTACCACAAAAGTCAAACCCAACTCTTCAAAAAGTGATAGCAGCTAGAAAGTTCCAGGATTCCGGTGTAATTTTGTTCCAAAATTGTGTGTTTCACTTTATTTACATCTTTGATATAGTTAATTTTGAAAGTATTTCTGAGATGAATAATATATGAACTCCGTTTTGGATTATTTAAATTTTTTTGTTTCCTTATAACAGAAGCAAATTTTGTTTCAACAATTTAAAGCAAAGTTACTTACTCTTAGACTAAGGCATCAAAAATATGATTGACGCGTTTCAATTTTTTTTTGTAAAAGTCGATATAAATAGCCATTATATTATTTTTTAAAATTATTAGTGAATTATATTTAGCAAACATTTATATGACATAACGTGGTACTGACTGTGGTCAGTAAGAAAAGCGAAGACACAATTTAATGAATTTAATTAATTTTTCAACTCAAATAATTACGCAGTTGAAAGAAATTACGCACGTTTAATCTTCAATGAAACTGTTCTCTGGAATTAAATAGAACCATTATAATTACGCTTATTGAGTTATAATGAGTTCTTAATTTGAAGCATTTTTTGTAAAATATTTAAGATATTTTGAAACAATGTATAATTCATGTCAATATAAATATTCTAATGTTTCATTAGCTTGAAAAAGTGTTTGCTTCAAATACTTTTCGTATAAAATAAATTTTTAGTATATAGTATAAAATGATGTTTAACATTATGTGTAGTGTTACTAGAATTTTTAAAATATAATCATAGACCCTTGACGATAATTATTTCTTATACTGCATAATCAATTATGTAGTTTGGTGATACAAGTTAAAAAAGTTTTATAAAAATTGTAGTGTGGTAAATAAAAAAAATTCTTTTCTAATGTTTTAATGATTCATTAACTTGGAAAAGAGTGTTTACGTATAATACTTTCGTATTAGTAGTTTATTAAATAATTCTTAACGCGTTATATAATAGGTAGGGTTACTAGAATTAAAAAAAAAATCTTATTCCGGACACTTGACAACTGTTTTTTTTATGCTGGTTAATCAATTATGCTGTTTTCTGAAAGAAGCAAAAAAAGTTTCCTTTGAAAAAGTGTTATAATAAATACTAAAAAACTTCTATACCTCTTCATAACTGCCTTGTTTTGAGTTGCGTGCTGAGGAACTAACATGTTCTCCCATTATCAAACCGTTTCTATGACATTGTTTAAAAACGAATGGTTCGATGTTATATATGGTGGAATATTGGGTTCAGAAATATTAAAATTTTTCTGATGCTTTTTATGGGCTTGAGTAGCTTTCTTTATTTTAAGTCATTCATACTATGTTTATACTTTGGTATTTAACCGCTAATACTCGGTTTATTGTTCATAATTTAGCCAATTATTTAGCTGTACTGAAGAAACGTACGCATAGTATTTTCCTACCTTAACCAGAATTAAATTTACTTTTGAATATTTTCAGTTTTAAAGTTTATTTTAGGATTTTTTAAGAATGTTATATAACTGTAAACGTGCAAAAAATTTTCAAAATTATGTTTTATTTATTTAAGTTAATTGGTGATCAGGTATGTAAAAATCATACAAAGTATATATGAACATAAAAACTATTTTGAAATACTTTTGACTAAATTAAAAAATACAAAGAAAAACGATTAGATAATTCAGTACTAGAAACTTGTTTTTACAGAGTCTTCGTTTGAAAGTGAAAAAATGTCTAGGGTTATTTTTTAATACAACATTTACGGCCAACATGGATTTCAAATACGAAAGGTCAATTTGTAACCTTTAGAAAAATTTACGTTAAAAAAATAATCCCGCGAGCGTTAAAAAACTTAACTATTATTAAAAGCCTTAATTAACTTTAATTGTCCCAAAGCAGTTTGAATCTGCAATAAAGTATTAAAAAATTAATCACTGCCTTAAATACTTGTATTTTCCCCCCTTATCGATTTATTTTCTCAAAACTCCTGTTCATTTTAATGATGAATAATGATATAAATTCCTGTTGTTATTCATGATATAACTAATCTTACTATTATACTTACGCTTCTTTGTGCTTTTACTTTTAACCCTTTCAGTCCTAGTGATGCCATTTGGCATCATCATGTTTCTGATTATAATTAAAAAAAAACTAATGGGGCTGACATCTAATGGGATTAATGAAAGATATTTTCGAACAGAAAAAGTTTGAAGAATCGAATGATGTGCTTTTTGATATCATAAATAGCTATAGACGATTAGAAAAAATGTCTAAAATGATAATGATAATGCCAAATTGTCATTGGGACTGAAAGGGCTAATCACACTAATTAGGAAACATACTTTATTGTACAAGTAATGCTCCCGATAAGCCTTATCATATAATAAATGGAGAATATATATGCTATTGAATTACTTTAAAATGTGTTTCTTTTATTACTTTTCTGCAAAATATTTTACTACCAATATAGAAATCGTTATTTTTATTAGTTAAGTGAAAAAGTAATGCGTTTACGAAACCTTATTTTTAAGCCTTCTCTTTACATCTTTTTAAACTTTAAACTATAGAAAATAGCTATATCTTATAAAGCTGGCTTAAATCATACAGGGTGTCCCAAAACGGACTACCTGTTTTTAAAAGTTAATAAAAAAGAAATGGATAGAGATATTAACACAATTCTTGCAGAAAACGAATGAGTCGTGTCTGGAATTTGATATGGAACACTTTATTATGTTAGTTTATGTTTATTACTTAATTAGGTTATTACACTTTATTATGTTCAATTTGGCCAACAGATGGCGCTTCAATACCATGTGTTGGCTGTATGAAAAAACTAGGCAAGCGTATACACCGAAAAGGAAGACACATGGTCATAAAATTTCTGACCACGTGTCCTTCTTTTCGGTGTATATGCTTGCTTAGTTCTTTCATACCACCAATCACGGTATTGTGTTAATATCTCTATCCATTTCTTCTTTATTAAGTTTTAAAAACAGGTAGTCCATTTTATGACACCCTGTATAAAGACACGTTTAAATAAAGTCTTTGTGATGTTACAAAAGCTGTCTAAGTAACATTCTAAAAAATTAATCACTTTATCAAACATCGTTTGACGGTTGAACTATGACGTTATTTTAACGTCTGGTCGTTTCATAACTTTTGGTAAACAACATCGCCAGATTGATGGATACGATTCCAAGTAATAACAATAAATATTCCAAATCTTTTATCCTCGGTGCCTTATCAGAATACAAATTATATTCATCATCCTTCTCTACAAAGCAATAAAATGGCGGATGACAGACACACAAAAGCTTTTTAGAAAGTTTGGTTCCGACAAAGAAAATAAATAAAAAAGTTCTAGAACGTTTCAAGGCGCGAAAGTGTTGAAAGCAATATTCGACGCTAAATCCAATTTGTCGGCTTGGCGCGTCCTTTTAAAAAAATGGAAGGATTTTTATCGAATGCGTTCCACGATTTTGTAGAATCCGGATTTTTATTCGTAGAAGGTAAATGGCGAAGGATTTGTAAAAGATAGTGTTTGGAATCGATATTTTTAAAAAAGAAATTCGAGGTATGAACTGAATACTTAAAATTTTGAATTCAAGTTTGTATAAAACGATCATTGATTGAATTTTATCTGTTATCCTAAAATGAAATCTACCTAAGTAGAAAACATAAAGCTGTTACGAAAAATATCGAATGTCACCTACGTTACCCGTAAATGAACATGAAGAACGCGTGAAGGCACGAATTTTTGGATATATATCATAAAAAATCATTTTTACTAGCTATCACAAACAATATTCAGCGAAATGAAGGGTTTTTTTTTGTTAGGGATAAGTTAATGAGCTTTGCAAACATAAAATTGTATGCTTTCTTCATACTTTTTTTGTTAAATATAATAGTTATTTTTAATTTACGTTTATACTCCCAAGTTCTAGTTAGTATTTATTTTTAGCTGATTAAGCATTTAATGCGGAATAAATAGTAATAAAATAAACACCGATCAGCTCGAAAGAAACAAATTTCAATAATTAAGTAGTATTATAGTCACAAACGTTTTATAAACTTAGTTTGTCCATTTTTGACAGCAAAAAAATCCACCCCCCCCCCCAAAATAAAAAAAAAATTGCGACACAAAAAAAGTTTGACGCGTTCTCCAAACGATTTCAGGAGACAATCCGTCAACAAGGGAAAATGGCTCAAGACGATAACCCCAAAAAGTCATGAAGATAATGCAATATTTCTTCTCTTTTAGTCTCGCAACAGAACTTAACGCGAGGCCGGTTAAGCAGCACCTAGAAAGTTCTTGGTCTTATGTATCAGTCGAATATTCAGGAACTTTAATACCGAGGTATTTTTATCGATAGTTATTTTTTTGTGTTTAGTTGGTTTGAATTTAAAGTCAGTTTGAATCCAGTTTTCTGTGGACTTTGGATGCAACAAGTGAAGTTCGATTGATGTCTGAAAAATTAATTTCTTCTTGACAGTTAGTAAAACTGATTATAAACATCGTTAAAGACGAATTTATAACAACTTTGTTGTGCAATTTGAATAACGGCAGCAATTCTTATTTTTTTGTGCAGAAGAGTTCGTGTGTCAATTTCATTCGACTGTTTAACAAACTTACTGAAACATCGGTGTATGAAAAATATATTGTATATAATTAGAGCAGAGGCATTTGAAACGAAAGTTCAATTGAAAGTGGTCAAACTAACGGACAATACTTGGACGACAACAATTCAGTCAAACTCAATGAGTCAAGAATAACTTTAAACAACCTTATAACAACAATCAACGAGTCAAACTCAAACAAAAGCCATGTATTTTACGACAATTTTCGTGGTTTTGCTGGCTTTGTCATTTAAGTCCTGGTGCCTCGAAGCAGATTCCATGGAACCGAGGATGATTCCAACAAATATGCGGGGGCGGTGTCGTAGAGCCCCACTAGGGGTCAATACCCCAAAAGTACCTGGAGACAACGGATTCTATATCAAAATATCCGGAAATCCGGGTCGTTACCATGCTGGGGAAGAATATGAGGGTGAGTGATACTTTCAATTCTAAATCAAGAATTTAAATGTTTGACGTTTTCTGTTTATGCTCTAATATTACTGATTATGAAAAGGTTCAAAGAAAACAACGTTAACTATTGGTTCAAGAATGATTGTTGGCTCAAGAATTGTTGCTGTTTTCTCCTTGAATGTACTCTTTTTTTTATCATTCTCCCAGTTAGTATTCTTTGAATAAAATTAATGGCTATAAATGCACTAGAAACCAATATTATTGATTATAATGCTTTGATGTAAAATTTTACATTGTCGCAAATTTTGCACTGCACATATTTACTTGTTAACTTTTATATAGTTTTAATTTTGAAACATAGGCTTAAAAAGTTCTTATTTTACGTATATTTTTTTCACAGACCAATTTTTAAAAATCTGTGTGATAATTTTTTCTAGGCATTTAAATTAAAAGTAATAATAAAACACTAAAATAGCAATGTTTATTTGTATCGCGTCTGGGTCCTATATAAGAGAAATTTTTTAATTTAAAAGTTAATTTAAATCATAAAAAAAAGTTGTGATTAAATTCACTTTATCGTATATTTTTTCTATTTCGAAGTTGTGATAACTTCAAAATGTTTTAATCACAAAGCATTACTGCAGCATTACAAATCCCAAAAAAATTAAACAAATTGTTAATTTTATCACAAATATCTTCATTAATATAGTTTCTACCGTAGCTGTAGTCACTGTTCTATGACATAAAAACGGGAGATAATTATATATAAAAGCTTAAATAACCTATTCTACCATCAGGATCTTAAAAAGTTTTTTTAAAGACATATAAAATAACTTTAAAGTAAAATCTTTAGTTAAAAATTTTATTTTAGTTAGCAATGTATCATGTTGTAATGTAACAGTTTATTTTAGTTAGCAATTTTGTTAAAAGTGTAAACGGCAAAAAATTTATATTCGTTGTACCCGACGCCAGGTCTAAAGGAGTTACTTTCTTCTTACCTTCCTATTTATATCCTGTCTTGCAATAATAAGTAATTAAAGAGTAATTTATGTGTTTCATATATGGTGGGAAGTCGTACTTCATGAGTTTTCGTTACGTATAAGTGAAAAAACAATTATAAATTTTTTCCCCCTAGGTGATAAAATGTCTATTTGTTAATCAGTACTTAAACTGTCATTTTGATTTTTTAAAAATGTTTTGAATAGTTATTCGCATTAACCCTCTAATGCATACTGTTGCCGTTTGGCAACAAGTAACATAATCCACTTTATTCTATTAAAGTAGAGCTCCCTCTCGACAAATTTGTGGTTTTTTCATCCATTACGTTCCATTTTGAAGTTTTAGTTACTAATAATACTCAAAGACGACAGTAGTAAACGTGTATTCAAAATTAAAGAGTGATGTTATTAACTGTTGTAAAATTACGTTTTTGGCAGCATTCAAAGTATAATAATATTAGTACTAAATACTAATAAAATGTTTTGAAAATAAATTATAGTTAAAGAGGGTTATTCTGAAATATATTTAGTAGTTTTCTGGTCATATTATTATCAAAATTGGAATTTTGTAGATGGTTCTTATCATATGGAAATTTAAAAAAAAAATTTAATTTATATAAATTAAGATGCAGTTATATTTTTCTCAGTATTTTCCATAATGTATGAGTATTAAAGATACATTTATCTATTTTACATATATAATTTTTTGGGATGAAAAAAAATCATGCACTAGAGAGTTAATTGTTCTAAAAATACTTGTATATTTGTGTAAATCTGGTTGTTGGAATTTTGTTGGAATCTTTTGGGGACAATAATAGTTTTTATTTAAAAAACAAACTAAATTGTGCTTATAGTGTTAGCTATGTCTTAAAATTGTACTGCGAAATCCTTTAAAGAGATTATAATATTTAATTATATGTTTGCAAATTATCCTTGAATTTTTGAAAATAAATAATTGTAATATTATTATTATTATTTGAATCTGCTTGTTATGATATACAATACATTAAAAATCACTACACTCCTTGCAACCTAAGTTGGGCAAATAGAAATATGCTATGGCGAAGATCCTTCTGCGCATGTAAAGAGTTCCATAAATTATTTATGAATCCATATAGAAAACATGTTTAAAACATTAATTTCGTTCAAGGTCTAACAGATTTGAATATTATTTGAGAAAACTTGGCAGTTTTATCAGAATGAAAAGTGTATTTTGGTTAAATTGTATTCAGATCATTTTGTATGTAAATATTACCTTACAAGAGTTTCCAACTAACGGACTAACAACGCTTTTCCCTCTTCCTTTTTACTCTTTGTTTTTACTAAAGTTATGGTGGCACGGAGGGTACTTTTATCATTCATGAAAAAATAATTTTTTTCTACAACCAACCGAAACCTCTTAATATTCACTCTCTTTACTAAATCAATGCCCACTTAAAACAACACATCCCCGACAAATTAATTCATTCTCCAAAACCACCCATTTCCAAACGACAAAAAAAAAAAAATCTTAGAAAATATTCAAAAAGGGAAAGAAAATCTAAACACTGAAGGAATAACACGTCCCCGATACGTCGATATTTCGGACCCGTTACCATTATCGAATATCTATAGATGCAGCAGCAGTTGAACAACTCAACTTATGCTTCTCGAGCACTTATTAAATACCTAGGTGTGAAGCAGCCGTGGATTTAAGAGGAAAATGGCGATGCCGCCGGGCAAAAAACAATACAAAGAAGGGTTTGCCTAGTGAGGCCATTTATCTCTTTGTAGTAAGCCCAAAAAAACGCTCTCGGCGAAGTATTTTGCGGTATTCTTCAGTTGTGTTTGTATAGTCTTATTACATCAACTAGGCGATTTCTGATTACTGAACTGAACTGAAACTCTGGAGGGAGCATCGAAACGCTCGCCAATAGGGTCGGTGATGCCCGGCAACCCTGCAAGAGCAACCCAACTTTTGCCTGTTAAAATAGGCATTTTCAACCAACTTGTTCAACAATTTTTATACTGAAAGTTGATATGTTATTGTTTTAGGAAGTTCTTTACATAGTGAAGTTTTGGAAACATGTACTTAAAAAAAAATAGAATTGCAGGAACAATCTTTAAAACTTAAATTCCTTGGAGTACTATTCTTTGGCGAGCGATTAGCGACATCCAATGCAAACTGTCAAGTCAAGTGTTAATTGTGATTGGCGAATTCATGCCAAATATGGCACATATTCTCCTTGAAGCAGTCGCCAAGTGACCCAAAAATAGGCTTCACTAGCTTATCAAGGAATGCTCCTTCCAGAGTTTCAGTTCAGTTCAGTGTTTCTGACTCTACACTAAAAACTTTAAATTATACCTCATTTCTCTTACCTGGGAAGTTAATTGCTGCCATCTCGTGTAAATTCAGATCTCGTGCTACTATCTCCGTCCGTCTGTCTGTCCGTATCTTCAAAAGTGGGTTCTAACTGTCGGATCTTAAGAAGTCTTTTTTTTTCTTAGAAAGGTATGACCTCAAATATCCTACTTTCATACCTTTTGATCGTCTGTACGCACGTCCGGACGGACATCTGTCCACTGTTTGTCAGCGAATTTCCCATTGAATTGGCATTTGAATTAAAATGGTTTCAAGTATTTAAAATTAGGGCGTTTGGAGAATTCTTTCTTACGTGTATAAATCTTCTGCTGAAATCTACTACTTGACTAGGTGACAGTTTCTTACCAAACCTATTTGCCTTCTGGATAAAAATATTAGTAAGTATTCAAGTAACAAGAAAGTAGGATATTTTAGTTTTTTTAGAACTTCTTGTTAACGAATAAAATTATGTTTTGTTTTTTTTTAGCAAACTAAGGTTGAGTAGGTGGTTTGCTGGGGGGACTGGCGACTTTCTGACGGCTTCACTTTTGTCTCGCCAAATCATCTCCATCCATTTCTATACTCGTTGGAAGCAGCTGTTTCTTGATATTAAAGGGCGGTTGATGATTGTTCTGTTAGGCACTTATTGGGCAAATTAAAAGAATTAATGCCCTTTTGGACGGTGGGATAGATTAATTAATTGGGTTAAGAGTTTCTCCCGGAGCTTTTTCAGCGATTTTGGTAATAGCTGTATTGCCGTTTAAAGGGTTGATGTGGTAGGGGTTGTTTAATTAAATTAATTTATTGCGTGGTTGAAATTGTTGTCGTGAGAGGATAATGGGTATGTTTCGGGTCTTGAGTGGGCTATAAAAATGCTGAGTAAAAACAAATTCTGTCTTGCTTCGATTGGTGAATCAATTCCACGTCGGGACAGAGCACCAATCGTGTCACCGATCGAATGAATTAAGAAATGAAAGCTGGAAGGAATTACGTCACCTGAAAAAGTCAATAATAATATTTACTATGAAGTTTCTGTAAAAACAGATTGTGAAATTTTGTGCTCAAGTTAAGCAAAATAGCTTTCATGCTAGTCTAGCTTTCTAATATAAGATATTTTTTTTGGCTATAGCGAATTTAAGGAAATATTTTTATTGTCAGCCTTGATTTAGGAACAAGTAATGTAGAGGTATATTTAATGATGAAAAAAAAAGTTATTGCATTTGAAATTAACGTTATCCCTCTCCAATATTTTGTGGTTTTATCATTGTCTTGAAATACTATTATTTCATTTGTCCCTCTAGTTTCTCTATTCCTCCTCCTTAATTGTCCCTATAATCCCACTTTTCGAAATGGGTTCGAATATTTTGCTGTTAAATTATGCATTGAAAATTTAAAAAAAATAAACA
Organism: Hylyphantes graminicola; assembly: GCA_023701765.1. NCBI lineage: Eukaryota > Metazoa > Arthropoda > Arachnida > Araneae > Linyphiidae > Hylyphantes > Hylyphantes graminicola. Next base: position 55,056,599 of record CM043118.1, on the reverse strand, counting down.
ATTTTTTTTAAAAATTATATTGTAGGGATGTTTCAGTCGGCTAGATTTATCATACAAATTTTTTTTATGATAATAGGTATAAATATTCAATACCACCTGAGTAATTTGGCTAGGAAAATTATCTTCATTATATTGGACACTGAATGTTTTGGATAAACGGCTACCGCCCCTCCTCGATCCCCTTTAAGGAAAGCTAAGCACGAAAGCTAATCTTCAATCTCTTAAGGTAGGCGAATACCCAAAATTTCCAAAAATTCTAAAATTTTTACTATTGCTTTAATCATTTCCAAATTTGGCTTGGTGATTTCAAATATAATGAATAATACTATTTAGGCTTTTGTTTTTATTTAAATATAATTTATTTATTTAAAATGGTGTTTTTCTACTAAAAAAAGAGGTTTACGCCAACAAGCCTACCACATTGAATTTTCATCCTATGAACATTTATTATGTGTTAGATTCTTCGTTTTGAACTTATACATGCAATGACCCTCTAGAGTTACATACAAATTACAAGAAAAAAAGTTATTAAGAAAAATGTTTGAAATTAACCACAAAAAAAGGATTTTTTTCGATTAACTGGACATTTTTTTAAAAAAAACTTGTATACTTTCACCAGATATTAGAGGTTCATGGCACAGATATATATTGAAATAGCATCTGTGAAAAATTTCAGGTAAATTAATGTAAAACTTTTTATGCTAGAAGTGTTGGCGCAAACCCCTTTTTTTAGTTGAAAAACACCGTTTAAAATAAATCAATTATATTTAAATAAAAAAAATTGCCCAAAAAGCATTGCTCATTATATTTGAAATTACCATGCCAAATTTGGAAAAGATTAAAGTAATAGTAAAAATTTTAGAATGTTGGGTATTCGCCTACCTTAAGACCCGAGCAAAATTCTACACGTATATTCTTAATCTAAACATACTTTTCATACAAATATATGCTAAAAAAGTATGTTTTGGAAATAATTAAAAAAAAATTATGTTATTTAATAATAGTTACTTAGGGGCACTTATTAAACTCTAGAAATAAATTTTTTTGGTGCTTTTACTGCAACAAAAAAGGCCGTATCACTTATTTGTAATTAAAAGATTATTTTAACATTGTTTTTAATGCAAAATGCCTTTAGCATTAATTACTAAAATAACCTTTCGAAAAGTTTGAAAAAATATTAAAATAATATTTTTGATAACTCTAATATCGTATTGACCCTCGTTCAACTTAATTTTTTATAGAAATACTTTCATTTTTTATAGATACCTGTAATCAAAGGCTGAAAACTGATATTTGGATCTTCTTTTATCGGACCAGATAGATTTCGGAACTAATTTACGTGTTAAATGTTTGTGGGGAGGTTTTAAAAAAATTTTCCGCTAAATGGGGCGCCAGTTCGCAAGAGGTTCAATTATTAAATTTTAACTGAACCTTATATGGTGTCTGACGTAAGTACCTGTCTCGTCGATGTCGCATACAGCTCTGACGCCAGACATTTCAACCAAGGAGCCAGCTGTCCTGAAAATAATTAAACAGCTTAGTGGAAGAACTTTCTCCGACATTTTTGAAAAAAAAAAAAGATTTTTGTGTTGATGAACAATGAACATTATTCCATCCTTTACATTTTAACAAGTTTCACCTTTTTTCATAAACTTAAAGTTAAGTAGGGTAAGGTGGGGTAAGTGGGCCACCTTTTTGGCATAATTCGACTTTAAACCCTCATACCACTGGATGTAATCGGCCTAACAACTTACTTTTTTTGCGGTCCATTCTCTCATATGTTATTATTGTACCCATGACAACCTTAACACAAATTGGCAAAAAATAAATTTAAAAAATTTGTTTTTCTTTTTGGTCATCCGAGTGGCCCACTTGCCCCGCAAGGTGGGGTAAGTGGGCCACCCCTTAATATATTTTTACACATAACTGGTAGAGATATGGTGGGGCAAGTGGAATAATCTACATGATTTTTTGAGTGTTAGAAAAAAAAAGTAATGATGTATCTTTAATAGTTCCCCCATAGCAACTTTTTCTGGCATGCAAGCTTACTACAAGAAAAAATACGTTAATTTTCATCTTGTCAATTTTGCATGTAGTGTAAAAAAAATGTTAGGGCTACAGATTTTAACCTGGCCTATGTCAATGATTAGGACTATGAATAGTGAATATGACTAGCCCTATGAATCAGTGAATATGACTTTTTTTTAAGTATATTAAGGAGTTGGGGCAAGTGGGCCATCCCTGGCCCACTTACCCCGCCATTGTGGTGGCCCACTTACCCCAAACGCGGGGCAACTGGGCCACCCCAATTTTCTTTTAACGTTATCAACATCACAAGTACATGACACTACAAAAAGATACTATGTTTTATACACTTTCTAAATATATAACATTTTGTTTTGTATCATGAACCGTTTGGAAATGAATAAGAAAATAGTATGATGGCGTGAATTACGAAATAATGCAATTTAAAAAAAATCACAAAAAGGATTATACCTTGTTACATACTTAAATGAAAATGATGCCATAATGTTTCCTGCATCTATTGGGGTAAATACGTAAAAATATTGTAACATATTTTTTTTACATCCATAATTCGGGAAATGCCAAGGGGGGTGGCCCACTTGCCCCAATGGCCCACTTACCCCACCTTACCCTACATATTTTACCTTTTGTATGTACCGTTTTTAACGGTACAAGTGGTACATTTTCACCTTTTTTTTATCACTTAAAACGTTCTTCCACTAGGCTCTTCCTTTGACCAACATATACAGGATATCTAACGATAATATCATATAAACATCCACAAGTGAGGTCAGATAAGACAGCTCTTGAGACACGGTTCTCACAATCAAATCGTCCTTGCCATCATTTTGGACCTTTTTGGCGACAGACGAGTTCAAGAGCATGTTTCTTCACTTCTGTGTTTGGCAACAGTTTGGTCTGGAAACCTATTCACACACTTTTCTCGGTTTTTCGGTTGATGCATGCAATCTTTACACGTGCATACCGCAATAGATAAGATGTAAAGATCTTAAAGTTTCTGCATTATGACGGTTCCGTTCAAGGTCGACCTTAAGGATGTGTCACCACCCTACTAAAAATGATCCATAGAGATCAATACAAAAACCTATTGACATAAGTGCAGCTTTATTGATGTCTACTTATTTCTACGGATGTCACTATTGCTATCAGTAGAAGCTATTGATATCAGTAACCTACTGATGATATTTCTTATTGATATCAATAGAGCTCTACCGACACCAGTAAAGAAAATATCAGTAAGCTACTGATCTCAAATGACATCAATAGGCCTGCACTGATATCTTTATAGATCAGTAGAGATTTGTATGGATACTAATAGAGATCAATAGAGATTTATATAGATATCAATAGAGATTTCTATTGGTACCAGTAGGCCATTTTCACATACAAATTTTCTATTGATCTCTACTGACCATTTTTAGTAGGGCAAGTGCCTTCTTTGGACCAAAATAGTGATGAATCCAAAATAGAGACAATATAAAACAAATGACTGGGTACACTCTTAAAAAAACTGAGCGATTTCAACTCAGTCTGAGTTAATTTTCACTCCTACAGTCTAGAAAATGCACTTCTCCTCGAGGAGTGGATCCTTTGTGTGTTAAACCTCCGACAGGATCACTCCAAACGAGTGATTTTAACACCGTCTGAGTTAATATTCGCTCCTTTCCAGGGACGAAAATGCACTTCTTCTACTGGAGTGGATTTCACTCTTTTGTTTTAAGAGTGTAAGGAATTTTGTAATTCATTGTTGAAATCGAAATTACTTGAATATTCTCTCTCAGAATTTCCCAAAAAGATAAAATTTCCATACGATCTAGGATCGCCGGAACATCATTACACGATTCTCAGAGGTTTACCAGCTTACGGGATATCAAGAGTTTTTAGGTATTTCGATCGTCAGATATTAGGATCACCCGAATTTTTGGTTATTACACTCTTAAAACGAACGAGTGATTTTAATTCAGTCTGAGTTAATTTCACTCCTCCAGTCTAGAAAATGCACTTACCCGGAAGGAGCGGATTCTTTGTGTGTTAAGCCTCCGACAGGATCAATCCAAACGAGTGATTTTAACTCAGTCTGAGTTAATATTCAATCCTTTCCAGTGTCGAGAATGCACTTCTCCAACTGGAGTGGATTTCACTCTTTTGTTTTAAGAGTGAGTATCGTCGGAGTTTCCGGATACAATACAGAACCTTTAATCCAGACATCTCGGGACTTGAGCCTTTCTGAATTAGGGAATTTTCCGGATTATGGGTTAAACTACCCAATATTTCCAGAATTCTGAAAATTGGAATGAGGATTTTGCGTTTTCAGAAGTTTCTGATTCTGAAAAAAGTGTTTCAAAATTCCATTTTCAGTCATTCGGTCCGTCTGAGCTGTCCGTCTACAGCTCGAACTGAAAGAACTACGGAAGTTCCTACACTCTTAAAACAAACGAGCGATTTTAACTCAGTCTGAGTAATTTTCACTCTTCCAGTCTGGAAGATGCACTTCTCCTAGAGGAGTGGATTCTTTGTGTGTTAAGCCTCCGACAGGATCAATCCAAACGAGTGATTTTAACTCAGTCTGAGTTAATATTCAATCCTTTCCAGTGTCGAGAATGCACTTCTCCAACTGGAGTGGATTTCACTCTTTTGTTTTAAGAGTGAGTATCGTCGGAGTTTCCGGATACAATACAGAACCTTTAATCCAGACATCTCGGGACTTGAGCCTTTCTGAATTAGGGAATTTTCCGGATTATGGGTTAAACTACCCAATATTTCCAGAATTCTGAAAATTGGAATGAGGATTTTGCGTTTTCAGAAGTTTCTGATTCTGAAAAAAGTGTTTCAAAATTCCATTTTCAGTCATTCGGTCCGTCTGAGCTGTCCGTCTACAGCTCGAACTGAAAGAACTACGGAAGTTCCTACACTCTTAAAACAAACGAGCGATTTTAACTCAGTCTGAGTAATTTTCACTCTTCCAGTCTGGAAGATGCACTTCTCCTAGAGGAGTGGATCCTTTGTGTGTTAAACCTCCGACAGGATCCCTCCAAACGAGTGATTTTAACTTAGTCTGATTTAATATTCACTCCTTTCCAGTGTCGAAAATGCACTTCTCCGGAGCGGATTTCACTTCATTTTGTTTTAAGAGTGTAATACCTGTCATCTGTACATAATAATAAGGTTCTTGAAAAAAAATCGCTCATATGTAAAGGTTAGTTGTCTTATACATTTTAGGTTTGAAATTTAAAAGAACTTCAAACTACACGAACAACGAACACGAGTAAATATTAAACGTCAGCGGGACCATTAAGTTTTCAAAAAATTCTTACGTGCTGTACGGACAATCACAACTATACTTTTAAAAAGTTGATGCTAGGTGTCACCAAAAAATATGAAAAATTGGAACCACATGACTTTACTAATACATTAAATAGTACATCTTTGGGTCCCAGCATTGAGACGTTCAGTTTGACAGTGTTTGATTTTTAGCAATGACTTACAAAGTGAAGACACAGCTAGAACCAAGAAATATTCTCCACCAACTAATTAGTTCTTTATGATAGTTAGTATAGAGAAATCTTTAGGCGCACGATACTATTAACCTTGCCTCATTTGAAGATATTACTTTTGTATTTGATAAAAAATTTAATTGCTTGTTAACAACTGTCTACCAACATTAAAAATAATAGTTTTGTGGTAGAGAAGTTATAAGCGCAACAAAACTCGATTCAAAATTATCTTAGTTTTACAGTAACTATATATTTAAAACAATTTACCGGTTTCACTTCCTTTCCTCTTTTTACCGAGAACACAAATCAAAAACAAATCAGCCTACACGTCTAAAAAAAAAGAGAATGTTTTCGAAGCAATTTCTCGTTTAGCCCTGGTATAGTTCTAACTTCCCCCTAGTAAGTTCCTTTTAGACTTCTCTAACCTGTAATTGAAAGCTGAAAGATAGGACGAAAGTACATCCAACAAAGAAAAGAGCTTTTCGTTGAGGTTAGAATAAAATGATGATGCTTGGCTCAGAAAAAAATGAAGTCATTTGAAAGTTTAAACTTAATAGGATAGAACCAAACTAATCCCTATCTCGTTGAGATTTTAATACGAAATCGCTCACTTTAATTCGTAAGAATATGTAATGTAGTAGGCACTCTTTTAACCGGAATCAGCTTATTCAGTCGTTTTTTTTTATCTCTTAAAATTGAAAAATTAGCTAAAAATGACTTTTTTCGTTATCAATTTTCCATCTATATGCTGCTGGTATATAAAAATGGCGAAAAACTATGTTGCAAGTTTCCGATTTTATAAGCTGCAAAAAAGGATTTTTTAGTGTAATTACTTGTAAGGCTTCAATATTGATTTAAATGTCGCCTTACTTAAATTATGTATTTATTAAAAAGGCCAATATCATCAATGTGTAAATGATAAATGTGCAATAAAATGTACATCCAAACCTTTGTTTCATATCTCCGGTTTCACTGAATTCTTGCCTAACCAACCAGCTTGCTGTCGGGTGCCATTTAAGCTGGTTAAGAGAGGTGTCTTAATTAAAAAAAAAACAATTTGTGAAGCTATCAATTGTAGTACAAGATATGATATATACTTTTCACTTATTCAGAGCTTTTTTCGTTTAAAACTAGTTTTCTTCCATTTTATTATAGGGACAGATGATATATCATAATATCATAGGTAAAACTTTTGTATGAAAATAGCTGAGCACATTACGAAACCGAGAAAGGGCTTCATTTGCGAAACTGATTTTCGCATGAGTTTTTGAACAAGAAGCATCGAATTTTATTCTTACCTTCCCACACATTGAAACAAAGGTAAAGTTGAACCCTATACAAGAGCTTTTTAACTCCCCACGATATATTCTTGTTTCGGCTGTTGTTTACGCTGGATTGGACTAGTTTTTCCTCTTTTTATTTAGTACCCGTGGAAGGTGAATTTAACTTGGGATAATTTTTTTACTTACTAAAACCGTTTGCGTTTGTTGAAATTAAACTTCATGTCCTAGGTAAAGCGATGTTTTTGATGCTTTGGGTTTTGTTACCAAAAAAATTAAAGAATGGACCATTGCTATAGGAGGTTGTAATTTTAATCATTTGAGATATCTATTTTTAATTTTAGTAAAGTGAAAATTCCTCAATGTAGGAACTCAAATACCAAAAAATGTTTAAAAAGCGCTGTCTTACTACACTATTAAAAATTTAGCGTTTGGTTTCACCAAAAATATGCTTCTAAGGGTTTGCAACGTTTGTGTGGGGAAATTTTTCGAAACTTTTTCGGTAGGTATTACATTGAACGATTTCTAAATAGTTTGTTTCCAAAATCTGAAACGTTGAATCAAATACCGAAAATATGATGAAATATTTTGCCACACGGACGTTGCATCTACTAGGAACCATTTTTTGGTGAAACCAAGCTTAAAAACGTTTTATTATGTACGTTATATTTGGTCAACAATTCTTAAAATGCACTGCTTAAAGTTGTCATTCAATCATTACTGGGCTTCTAATCTATCCTCATTATCATTTGAAAGGACCTTCTTGAGAAAATACTTCCAACTGCTTTTCCGTACAAAAAAAAGTTTAAGGAAAGAAATGATATATATTGCTTTTTGTAAGGCATGGATTTCAATTGTTTTTATTATTTTTGTGCACATTCAATTGTTTAAATGTATATTAATTTTGTTGCGAATGAAATAGTAGTTAACCACTGAATTAACATAATTTAACTAAAAGGGGTCTGGGACAAGAAAAAAAATGAAAAATTCCAAATATGTTTTCTTAACTTACAGCTAGGCTTACTCATTTTTTATACCATCAAATGTTCACCAGTATAAAATGTATTTTAGCATATTTTATTTACATAATAAATCACTTACGTGAGGGTGCAAATGCTAAAATAGAAAAACAATCGTAACAACTTAGAACAAATTATATTTCTATCTTCGTAACAACGGATTTCGACAATTTCCTCAATAATGCAATTAAATTAGAAATTCGCAAGTAAAACTTCGTCAAACCAAAACTTCGATTTCTAAATGATGTTCAAAAGACCTGTCTCCCTAGGTATTAGCAACTACAAATGTTCAACAATGCTTCAAATGCACCACGGAAAACTGTCATTCAATCGTTCTAACCTCATTACCATGTAAAAGGCCCCCCTTGAGAAAAATGCTTCCGTCTGCCTTTCCGCACAAATAAAATGAAAAGTTTCGCTTTAAAGAAAAGTTATTTACGTTCTTTGAGAGAAATAGTTTTCAAGCGCTTATATTGTATTTGTGTACATTCAGTATTGATAGCGTCGTAGTTTTGTAATTGCATTAGTAAAATATCAATTTTGCTTTGGGGAAACTGCAAAGATAACTTGAGCAACAGTAATAACACAGTTAATTTAAGTTGTTTATTAAATTGCCGTTTTCGCTCGTATTGTTTGTTATAAAATTTTTTAATTCGATGTTATGAAATATTTCCGATGTTACAAGTACTTTTTGCAATTTTTTGTTATACGTAAAAATTCATTAACAAAATTACGTAACAATATTTCAGGAGATTTATTATTTTTCTGCTTTATTACAAGGGATGCAAATTCTTGCAAATGGTTTCTTTTTAAAGTTGTATTTGATACATTGTTTTTTTAGTTTGTATAAAAATGTTTCATTCTTTTACTTGATCTTAAGTTTGAAATAAACGATAACCTGCTACAATGTTTTCCCCATTTCTATACAATGTTTAAAAGAAATAAAAACCTTCAATATTAACTTATTATTAAGTTTAAACAACCGACGAATAAGATGATTTAATTCTTTTACTAGATCTCAATGTTTAAATAAAGAAAACTTGTAACAATGTTTCCCCCTCTTTACAATGTTTAAAAGAACTGAAGAATTTTTTTTCTTTAACATTCTTATATTATTAAATTTAAACAACAGATGAATATGATATATTCATTCTCTTACTAAAAGTTTTATACAAAGTTCGCCTCTTTTACTAATTCTCACATTGTTGTCAACCGACTGGTTTTACAACTGCATCGAAAAGTCTGGAAAAGAATTTAATTATATTCAATGGGAATCGCTTCCTCGGATAACTTTGTCTCTAAATGTTTCATTTTATACAAAAAGGGTCAAGTACGTAGAATGGCTCCCTTACAAGCTTTTATTTCACTAAAGTATTCAGAGGGAAAAGCGTAGAGAGAAATTCTACAATGGACCAAATTTTACATAATTATTCTTCGAACTGCAAATATATTCAGCAAATGATAAAGAATATTAATTTATTTTTAATAAAGAAAATCAATGAAAATGTAAGTTTGGACTTATGGCTATGGACGTTTAAATTGATACTGGATACATTGTTTGACGATTTTTTTCTAAGGTGCATGAATCTTGTGCAGAAGCGGTTCTAGGCGACAGTTTCTGTTGCAAACCTACTTGCTTTTCCGATAAAAACTTCAGTAAGTATTTAAATAACAGTAATGTAGACTATTCGAATTATTTTACAAGAAATTTAAATATGATTACATTTATAATAATAACATACTTTAATTCATACTTTAACATCCACAGAGAGCTCAGATTCAATGTAATCTGGGTGTCAAAATTGGTACCGAAAGTCGCCTAGATGGTGAAACAAAAAATGGTTCTCGGTTCTGGGGAATGTGCCGAGTCAAGGGCTTGACCGCAAATAATGATCCCATTCGAAAAATAATAATAACAAATATGTTTAATACTCTTAAATTCATGCTATGCCTTAGGGTTATGTTCATTCATTCCTTCTGTAAAATCATCTAACCACTCTTAATCCCTAAAACCCTAATTTAAAGGTTTATAGATAACCAATCAAATGGTCAAACACTACCAACATAATTGCCTTCCAAACCAATAACCGACGAACTAACAAATAACTTATGAACATCCAATTGTCAAATATTTACATTTAAACGTTCAATTGAACCCTAAACCGCGTTCTAAACCCAATTCAAATCGAACATATTGAAGATTCGAATACGTTCCGTGTACGTACATGCCCCTATATCTAACTTGTACATGTTTGCTTACTAGATCTATCGCAGTTATTGGCGCAGATATCGGGTTATTAAAGTGTCCCCCAGTTTCTGGTTAGTACAGAGACAACGGTCTAGTCTGGAATTCGGTCTGAGAGAATTTAGGCTGGAGTTATGGAAGTCTTTGGTTAATGTAAGCGGATGTTAAATAAAGAGTAATTTGTTTTACCCAAAGAGTTCTATAGTAGGGTAGAGGAACGACTCGTACTGAGCTGCCATTGTGGCAGCTATGGCTCACTACGGAGCCCAAATAGAGGGGCCGTTAAGCCTAATAAGTGATAGTTAATTTTTAATTTTGATACTGAGAAAGGAAGTACACCCAGGGCAAATTCGAAAATCGAACCCGTACCCGTTACAACGCGCTGACTGTTAGGGTTATGGCCTGCGATCCAAACCACTCGGCCATCGGAGACAATATAGAGGGGCATTTGGGACCCGTGTTGGTCCATGATGCGGTTGGTAGGTTCAGTCTCTACCCTACTATAGAACTCTTTGGCTTTACACGCTTCGTAAAAATGTGGTCGGACTAAACTAATATTTTGTAGGAGAGAATTTATGTATTTTTAAATTTAACTCAAACCACCTTTCGACAGGCAGGCAGCGAGCGCAAGGTTTTTTTTAACCATTAACTAACCAAACCGATTCTAACCAACATAATAAAATGATAAAACTTAATTTAAGTGGTTCGAATAAAAATGGCTATAACCAGAACTTTAAAAGAATTAAAATAGCCTACTTTACTGTTATTTAAATACTTACTAAAATTTTTATGGGAGAAACAAGTAGGGTTTATAATAGTGTTCTCTTAAAACAAAAAAGTGAAATCCACTCCAGTAGGAGAAGTGCATTTTCGACACTGTAAAGGAGTGAATATTATCTCAGACTGAGTTAAAATCACTCGTTTGGAGTGATCCTGTCGGAGGTTTAACACACAAAGGATCCACTCCAAAAGGAGAAGTGCATTTTCCAGACTGGAGGAGTGAAAATCAATCAGACCGAGTTAAAATCTCTCGTTCGTTTTAAGAGTGTAACTGTCGCCTAAAACAGGGATTCATGCGACATTTTTGAAATCATAATGTCTGACAAATTATTTCTTTAAAATGTATATATTTTTCACCAGATATGAAAATTATAATAACAGTAAATCGCATTTGAAGGAAAAGCAGCAGTTTATTTAATAATTAATTTGTTATGACGGTTAATTAGTTGCAAACTACGGAATTCCGGGAGAAATCTTTTTTCTGTTTTGTTTTTAAATATGTTTGGTACACTTTTTATATCTGGTGTTAAAATGCATCTTAACATAAACACGTTTGTGCTAAGTTTAAAAAAACAAAACAATTATTGCACATTAATTATTGTTTGATGTTTCTAATTGCTGTATTATAAGTTGTCTAAGTTGTATAGAGTTATAAAGGACTATAAACAAGTGTTTGTAATGAAAATTAATATTTTTATATAATTTATGAAACCAAACAACCTTATTTTCCCCAAAACGTTTTAAGCAATCCCCTGAAACTATCGATACAATTGACTTCTTTATAAACTGCATAAATTTATTAATCATGTTTATGACTATAAATAAACATTTTCTTTTCTTCATTTTTCTAATTTATAAAGCAACTTAAAAAATGTGCTTGAAAAATAAATATGCAGCTGTATAGATTCTTCGGCCGTCGGTATATACTCGATTTCGGTACGTTTTTACCTTTAAAAAATTTACTTTTTTGGTACTTTTCGATTTCGGCGAAGCAAGTGGTAAAGTCCTCAAAATGCACAGAATAATTCCTACGGTAATGTTTAAGTGTGCAATGTGTTTTGTCGCAAAAAATTGTTTTGTCGTTTAAGATTACGTTTGGCGAGAGTTGCAAATGGAATCACACAAAATGGAAAATAACCTTTTTTTAAAAATAAATATGCAATATGATGTTTCCGGTGTCGTTTGATGAAAGATGTATGTCTACATTATTTGGACTTTGAAAAAGTTAACATAAAATTAAAAAAAGTTAACATAAAATTCATGGATAACAACAAATGCTAAAAAATAGGCTGTTTAAAAATTTTGAACTTTAAATTTTTTTAGTTATAAATATGAAATAGAAAAACGTCAATAAAGCGCATTATCCTAGGGGGTCTTAAAGATAGAATAAGTCAGTCAATTCTTCACAATTAAAACAATAACGCAAAGCACTAGCTTTGATAAATGAACGCTTTTCAAGTCTTCCCCCAATGTAAACTGTAAATGGCCCGGTGTAGATAGCGGGTCTATCTTTTCATTTGCGTAAACACAGCCGGGCAGCAGTTATTGCGGATTTGTGGTATCCGGGTCATTTATTAAAGGGTGCGATTGAAAAGGAAGATACTCAGAGAACCATAATTTTAGTTGGGTAAATTAAACTTTCTGCAGCTATGGTGTGTGAAGGTAGTGTATATGGAAGTTAAATAAAATGGATATTATGGCGGTAGAAAAATAATGAAAAAGTAAGTTTGTCAAGAAGCCATGATACATTGCAAAGCTCCTCTTAAGCGCCACCTTTCACGCACCAAAACGTACACTCTTAAAACAAGAGTGAGATCCACTCCTATAGGGGAAGTGCATTTTCAATACTGGAAAAGCGTGAATATTAACTCAGACTGAGTTAAAATCACTCGTTTGGAGTGATCCTGTCGGATGGTTAACACACAAAGGATCCACTCCTGTAGGGGAAGTGCTTTTTCGACACTTGAAAGGAGTGAATATTAACTCAGACTGAGTTAAAATATCTCGTTTGTTTTAAGAGTGTAATTTTTGGCGGCAAAGCACAAAATACATAGTTTAATGACCACAATAACATAGCTATAAGTTGCCAATGGAAGTATGCCACTGGGAGGCGGTTTTTGGTGAAATAATAACTTTCTCGAAAGGAAAAGGTTATTCTTTTTGTTAATGCCTATTCTTTTGTCGACACTTTAAATTAAAATATTTTAACTTTGGTCATGTTTAAGTCATTTAAATCAACATTTATCCAAGTTTTACACGCAACATTTATCCTCTTGCACGTTATCGTAAAATCGAGTTTAGTGGTCAACAATGAAAATTTAGGAAACAAATGGCTATATGGCTTTTTGGAAATTTCTTATTACTATTAAAACTTACTTACATTACAAATAATAATTGTGATTAAAAGTCCTACACAACTACGTGACAGTCCTTATCAAAATACTTGTTTATATTATACAAATGAAATGTGTCCCAACCTTTTAATAAGCTAAAAAAAAATCTATTCTTAAACCCATTAACTGCCATCGGGTAGCCAACAATATCAGATTTTTCCCGACTTCTTTCTTATCGGCTTTCTCAAGTGTCGATTATAAAAAAATATCGCTTTTTCGATAAGAAACGTTAAAAATAACAATAACTGTTTTTCTTTCAAGGTTTTTATTATTTTTTTTGTCCGTATTCATTGCTAATTCATCTGTTGCTTGCTACGCGACGTAAAAGTCACTTGTTGGTAAATTTTGTTACTTTTTCCTTAATAGTTACGTGGTTTTTAAAGCAAGCTTTTTTTAAATGGAAATTAAATTACAACTGTTTTAGAAAATAATTGCCCTAAGTAGATGAACAATTGAACACCCGACTATGAAAAAGTTTACCCCTTTGTGTTGTTTTCGTACAAGAAATGTTATCTAGTAGAAAAACAAGTTTTACAGAATTCCTGATTGTTTCTACCTACACTCCTTGCCAACCTAAGTTCGGTAAATAGTATTATGCTAATGAGAGGATCCTGCCGTGGATGTAAAGAGTTTCATAAACTATTTGTGAATCCATCCAGAAAACATGTTTAAAACAGTAATTTCGTTTAAGGTCTAACAACAGATTTGAATATTATTTGAGAAAATTTGGCAATTTTATCAGAACGAAAAGTGTATTTTGGTTAAATTGTATTGAGATCATTTTGTATGTAAATAATACTTAAAAAGAGTTTCCAACTAACGGACCTACCACGCTTTTCCCTCTTTCTTTTCACTCTTTGTCTTTACTCAAGTTAGGTTGGCATGGAGTGTACCTAATATAAGTACGTTTCTTTCGTCAGCCTTTATTTTAAGCAAAAGCTTTTAGTGGAACGAAAGCTTACCGAAAGAAAATAAATGATAATTTTTTTTCTTTATTTCATTAATACAGTTTATTTAAATAAAAACAATAACACAATTATTTAGCAAAATAAAAATAAAAATGTTCCATGAATTGAAATAAAAAAGATTCCTTGTAATACGATTATTTCTTAAAAGATTCAAAGCCACATTGTTATTTTCTCAAATAATCCTTAAAATATTTCAACGAAATGTTATTTGATCTTTTGAAGTTTTCTGTAAATATTCTAAATTCTTTTTGCTAAATTGGAGCTTTACGTCACAAACAAAAATATTTTCTCTTGTTAAAGGTTAAAAAGATTTTATTCTTTAAAAAAAAAAGCTTGCATTAGTTCAAATTTAAACCTTTAATGTATAGACTAATAAGGCTAAGGTTTCTTGTTCTAAAAAACAATAAGTGTGAATTTAAAAGGGGAAAAACTTGTTTATTTGCGAAGCTTGGTTAAAAAGAAAGCAAATCCAAGAATACAAATATAAACATTCTTTACTTGGAATTGTCCTTCTCACTCTTTTCTTGTTATTCAAAGAATTGAAAGAATATAAGAACACGAATTTCAAAATGGCGTGTTGAATAGGAAAAAAATATGACCTCTATTGAAAGCGAATTCAAAACATTTATTCTTTTGAACTGTAATAGGATTCATACTCCGTTTTCACACGTTTTTAAATAAAATATATTTACTAGAACTCATTATATCTTATAATAGTGTTTAGTTCCCACTTTTTGGGATAAAAAGTTATTTCTTTGAATTCAAAAGCCAGCCTCATTGAGATGAAAATTTGAGACATATTCGGTGGAAATATGACCATCTTAAACCCCACGAGGCTAAAATTTTGTTGTATTATAACATGAATACAAAAGCCGAGAAAAATCTTTGGTTCACTTATTCTTTTTAAAAGACATACATTTATTGCAAGAATTTTAAAATAGTTTGTAAATTGATGTAGATTTGAAGTGTTTACAACTTTTTCCTTTTGCACTTTAGAAAAACCTGATTTTTACGACAATATTAAAAAAATGTTTTTCAGGTTGTTTTATAAGTTTTTGTAGAATACTATGTTGAAATCGTGAACTATTTGAAACGTTTTACAATTTATTATTCAGCCAATTGGCAACATAATTGAAATTTTTCCCCTTGAGTGGTTGTAAATTGAAGTTGGTTCGATTTTTTAAAACTTGATTTTTATATTTTCAGCCTCACAGTAATTGGATATTTAACTGTTTGGCAGTCCACATAAATAAATGAAAGGAATCCAAATCTATAACGTCCCTTAGTACTTCTTTTGCTGTGTCATCAACCAAAAAAATAAAAAAAAAGACTCTTAGCAGGAAGTTCCCCCTTAATAAGAAGGGGGCGTCATGTTACAGCAAATTACTTATCCCTAAGGAGGCCAGAGTAATACGGAGATTTTGCCTGGTTGATAAATCCATGCAGTTAACGAAATGTGAAGTGATGCCTTTAATGGCTTCTGTAATAGGCCCAAACCGATATTTGGTTCACTATCTGGCGTAGTATATTTGCGGGAAATCTATAGTGGTTACAATATAGTTAAGAGATAAAAATTTACTCCTTACATATAAAATAAAATATGGATCTTTGTATTAATTTGTTACTACAGTCTCCAACTGCACTAATTAGCATTTTATAAATTTTAATTACCATTTTTTGAAGTCTAAATAAGCTGTTGGGAACTGAAGTGCACGGTGTGTTTTAATTTCTTTGGGGGTAGCATCTTAATCCCGATATATTATGATCTTCTAATGCAGACAGAATGTCAACTTTGTTGAAATGTTCAGAGATATCCTGGTTTACACATTACGGATTGCTTCTAGGGAATTGAGGGTACGTAGGCGCAAGCGATATATTCGCCAAAACTGTGTATTCATCGCCAAGTGGAATCGTACCAATGGTAACCTTTAACTGCGTATACTGTGGTCTTTTTAAATGTGTATATTGTGGTCCTTTAACTGCCTATTTTGTACTTTGTGGCCTGAAATTCAGTTTGTCGCCAGAGATTCAATTTGGCGACATTTCTTTCAAATAAAATTACTTCGGTTGTTTGATAAAAACGTTCGCCAACTCGCGAAATTTCTGTACGTATTGGCACACATCTATATTAATTGATTCAGGCTTATCGCATCTGTTTGGCGATATCTTTCATCCAGCTTCACTTTCTTCCGCGGCCAATCCCCTCCATTTATTCTAGTCTCCATACATATACTCTCGGCATCCCATTTCCATTGAAATCACTACAACTGACGATTAATCTCGACACCCCCTATCTCGTCACGTGACCGTGTCGGAATGCTTCTGCTGCCAACGGATGGTACGAAATAAAAAAAATATATATAATATTGGTAGTCACACACATTTCGTATATTTGGTGCGAAAAAAATGTAAGAGACGCATTCAGGGTATTCAGGCATAATTTAAAAAATACAGTATTAAATTGTACAATTGTCTCCACATGACTATTAGAGGAAGCATAGTCTTGAGTAAATAACTCTACAACCTCAAACTTGTATTTTTTTTTAACTTTCGAATTGTCTCCAGTGACTGTGTTAAATTAATAAACACAACTTTAATTTTTTAAAATTCAAATGAATTATGCAATAAACGTGTTTTTTTGGTGGATTTGTCCCGAAAGCATGACACTACCTTGAATACGTAAAAAAAAAATCAGTACATAATAATTTACAATCGAATAATTTAATATTCAATACATTGATACGTTTTCTAGAATAAAATGAATAGAAAAATATATTTAAAAAATAAGACTTTCGTGTTTTTTACTAGTGCGCAAATTTATCTAAGATTAAATCATATTTAAACCTAATTTTGACTCCGACTTTATAAGTCGAATTCTTCAATATTGATTTAACTCTCCCCACACTTTTAAAAATTTTCACCATAATAATGGTTCCTAGTAGCTGCAACGGCTGTGTGGAGAAATGTTTCACCAAATTTTCGGTATTGGGTTGAACCGTTTCTCAGGGTTTTGTTTTCAAAACTTGAAAAATGGTTCGACTGAATACCGGAAATATGGTGAAACATTTCACCACACAGCCCTTGCAACCACTATGAACCATTATTAAGATGAAAGCAAGCAATTTTTAACAGTGCAACATGAGATTTCCCATCTCAATTTCTATTTTTAAAATTTGACGTTTCCAGGTTGGTTTGGATACTTTTGGTCTTATAATGACATTTTAATACTATTTTCGGAAAAGGAAACGTATAGTATTTTCGTTACCATTCGGTAAAACTTAAAATTCATTTTGTAATAACTAATACTAATTTTCTAACTAATAAAATCTTCTTTCATAACAAGTATTTGTTTTGGACAAAAAGTTCCGTGACAACTTTGTCAGCCCAACAAGATGATACATTGGTCGGGGCTTGGCGTCTCTAGATGGTTTGTTACAGTGTGCATTCCAGAAGTCTAATTTGTTTTTTTCTTGGATAAATTTTTATTACTTGTCCTTTATCATTCTGTGAGGTGTAGGAATGTTTTAGGAAAAGTAACAATGTTACTTTTGTTTGAATACTTTTTCTGACTTGAATTTAGTTATGTTTTTTCTAATATCTGGAGTTTTGCGTTTGTTATTAGCGACAATGTTTCTGAAAAGCGACAGGTTGAAATAATAATTTTGAAGGGGAAAGTCAAATGCAGTTAAATGTTACATCTGTATTTTCTGCCTTACATTTTTAGTTAAACTTCTATATTTAAATTTAGCTTTAGAATGGTATAATGATCAACGTAAAATTAGCTAACAAGTTTGACCATTCTCGACATTTTGCTGGGTGGCAATCTGATAGTTACTGTAAAAAACACTTACTGTAAAAAAAAGCGGTTAATATTACAGGAAAAACCCCATATAGTTTCAGAAAAGACTTTTAAAAACTTTTTAAAAAGATTTTTTCGCTAAAAATATGCTGTTTAAATTACATTAATTTTCACCGCAAAAAAGATCTAGACTATAACCGAATAACCATTTTAATTGTTTGTTGAAAATCTCTGTGACGAAATAGCTCAGTTGTTATAGCAGAGAACTGAAGCTCTATTGGTCCGTGGTTCGAATTCAATTTCTCATTAATCGTTAGTATTGGGTTCAGTATCCTCGCCTGTCACTTGGGTGACCGAAGAGGTAGAATTTTGCTTTTTTTCTTCTACAATGTGCCAGTTAAAAACATCTTTTGGGTTAAAATTACAAATTGTATGCATACAATACATATTTTCTCTGTAAATACGTTTTTTTAATGACAGTGTTTTCTGTAAAAGAAACGGATGTTTTTTTAAAAAAAATCTTTTTACGTCTCAGTTTTGATAGCACCATTTAAGGAAATCACAGCACAACACATCTTGATGAAATAGTTACATAACCATTGATAAAATAATTATCTATAATAACTAAAGGTTAATATTGATCAAAATCAAGAGAGCAGTTTAAACGAATGCATCGCTTGCACAGAGAATCCGAAATGAGTATCAATTGAAAATCAATATTGTTGTATGCAACAATGAAATTTAATATAAGGCAATTTTTAACAATTTTAATAGTAAGCGTGTAAAAATTATTTTGATTATTATAAAATAACGGAAGTTATGCTTAAATTAGTTTCATTTTCTTTTTATATCAATGTTTTGCATTATTGTATTAACCTACGGTTTCAAGTATTTGAATCAGATGTTCATATCTTTTGAGCATCAATTTGAAAAATAAATTTGAACAAATCTAGTAATTAATGCTTGCGGTGTTGACACACATTTCGAATGGAAAGTTAATATACTTTAATATTTGTTTATAATACTTTGAATACTATTTTGTCACCGTCATGGAAATTCTCAAAGAAATTGGTATATTTTGTATTATATGAATTACGCGGAATTTTCTAAAGATATGTTTTGGATTTTACAGTTTATAATTGCTGGTAAAAAGTACTAAGAAATTATTTCAATAAAATTGAGTGCTAGGACTAAAAAATTTAAATTTTGACATTACGTTTTTGTAATAATATCGAGCTCAGTTAGTTACTTCTTTGTACCCTGTGTTGGGCAAATTGTGATTGCAAGAACAATTAATTGGTAAATATAACCACAACAACTAACAATTAATCAATTATTACGTTGGAAAATTACAATTAACAATTATTTAATTGTTAAGTGTGGTAGAAAAAATAATTATTTTTCAATAATTTTGTTAATTTTAATTGAAAATAACAACTAACCACTTTTTTATTCGTCTTGAGTCTACGACTTGCAGCTTAATTTTCCTAAATCTTTGCACATTTCGTTTTAATACATAAAGTTAATTGTTTGTTTTAATTGTTTCCTTAAAACAATTAAAATATTTAATTGCAATTATTTTAATTATGAGTTACAATTGACATACGCTAATCGAATTAATTTAATTGCGATTAGCCATTAAAAGTTCAATTGCGATTAATGTAATTACAATTACTTTTTTAGTCAATGATCAAGATAATACAAATTAATTGATTTATGCCCAACACTACTTGTAGCTTTTGAAAAGCTATGGTAAGATGCAAGAGTATTGTTCTTTAACATCTTTGTGTTTGAATTCCAAAAGTAGTGTGGACTACTGAATTGTATTTTAGCAGGTTGAGATAAATAATTTTGGTTATAACAGAACAAATGGAATGTTTTCCCATTCCATATTATTGATTGAATTCTATGCCTGGTCTTGACGGTTCAAACGTCGACAATCAGTTAACAGAAAGTCATTCAAAACTTATACCATGTTTCATCAAAAGCATTTGATGTTTTAAGATTACACATTGTCTTACCTACCGGTTGCTATAATTATAAAGAAATCTAAAAGATAATTTTCAAATTTATGTAACGAACATTGGACTGATGCCACCCCGGTGGCACAATCGTTAGGATTCTAACCTATGGAGCTGCCTACTCGGGTTCGAATCCAGGTCAGGCGTAGATGTTTGTGACAGTCAATAAATGTTGTTAGTTGTCTATGTGTTTGTGTTGTCCTTTCATTGTGTGTCTCTTGTGCTTGTAAAAACTCTTTCTGTGTCTGTCCCACTTGACGAAAGCTTATAAGCGGTTCTCTGAACAAGCACACAAGCTGGAATATTTATATACCATACCATTGCACTGATAAAAGTAATAAATAACAATTAATTCAAATCGAATCAATATTTTTAGTCAATATTAACCCTTTCGCTGCGAAGGGTTTTTGCTTCCTCGTAATATTTGATAGGAGTAACATTATCGAATCCATAGTTTTTGGGGTGTTCCAGTAAGGAAAGGGTTAAAAGCTGTGGTGATAATCGCTTTTGGACACTCGTGACTCCCTCTACAGAAAAAGTATTCTGTATGGAATTACACTCTTAAAACAAAAGAGTGAAATTCACTCCTGTTGGAGAAGTGCATTTTCGACACTGGAAAGGAGTGAATATTAACTCAGACTGAGTTGAAATCACTCGTTTGGAGTGATCCTGTCCCAGGTTTAACATACAAAGGATCCACTCCTACAGGAGAAGTGCATTTTCGACACTGGGGAAGAGAAAATTAACTCAGACTGAGTTAAAATCGCTTGTTTGTTTTAAGAGTGTACCTCATAACATAGGTTCATGGATTTTGATTTTGAAACATTATACGCTATAAAAAAAATTGGAACCAAAGTCATGCATTTATTTTGTGAGTATCAGCTGATACCTAGATTATTTTATAAACAAGCTATGTTTCCTATCTAAGTTTTTTTATGAGTATTAAAAAAATTTCGTATATACATTAGCATAACAAAAATCACTTAGCAAAATTAATATTTTGTAACATTTTGACCTGAACTATAATGTTGAGGTAACAAATTGGCCCAACTTCAATAGAAGTTTGAATTTTATAAAACTATAGCATGAATTTGATAACTCTTGCTAAGTAAAATACTTGAAAACTTTCAAATCTTATCATCGGTGGCTAGGATAATAATAATAACTAAGGGATGATACATGAACACTAAGCTTCTCAATTATTATTTTGAATAATTGGACCACCCGGGAGCGTTCTAAAAAGAGCAACGATGAGTTCGATTTTCGTCTCATGCGAATTAATTTGCTTCCACGAAGGTAAGAATGTTAGATAGGTATTCTTGGCGCGTAGAAAAGTGTGAATCTTTGTGATATTCACTGAAATTATATAGAAACGATAGCAAGAAAATTATTAATTGCTTAGACTATGGTCTTCATTTGAATTATATTTTATTTATTTAGATACACTTAAAGCAGAAAGTAAATTTTTGCGTTTCAAATTTTCTGGTCAAAAGTCGTTAATAGGCTAGAGGAATGGTCAGGGACACTCTTACAGAGCTAGTACATTAATTTGCAAATGTCTTGTAAGCATGTTTTACTAGGTATGAGAATCATCATATCATAAAAAAACTGAAAAGAAAACGTCATCCGATTATTTAATTATAAATATATGAAGTTCCAATGACCATCCTAATACCTTATGGGAAAGGGGAGCCCAGACGGTTAGACACTCGCCTAGCATGCGAGAGGTCCCATTGACCCCATTTGGAAAATAATTTAAAAAAGCTTAAAATATTGATGAGTTGTTAAATGTAATTTAATACTTATACCTTGAAAATGGGGACTGGGGAGCCTTGTCGGTTAGGCACTCGCCTAGCATGCGAAAGGTCCCTGGTACGGGTCCGGGCATCGCCTAAATAACTGCCGACCTATAAACGGCCCGTGCAGCCAAAAATGTCCGACGAATAATACCCCGTGTAAGGGAGTGCACGTTAAATATCCTTCAAAGTCCTAACGCTGCGCACGATGTCGCCCTTAACGGTTATAATTTTTTTAATTAGGAAAATAATTTAAAAAGTTTAAAATATTGACGATTTGAAAAATGTAATTCAATACTGATACTTTGAAAATAACCATATGCTACTACAAATTTCAATGTATGCACTCTATCCCGAATTCCTGCAAAGATTCACCAAATAGTTAGCCAAGCGTCTATTTGGTGATTGCTTGGGCCTATTATGGTAGCAATAAAGGGCTTCATTTCTAAATCTACATTTGCTATGGTCTTTAATGCGGGCAGTATATTCGTACCTTCATGATTCGCTCCATTTAGTTCGGAAGTAATACAAATGGGTTTGTCTCAGGGTTCGTAATTGGGAACATAAGTTATTTTGAATCGTTAATTTTGAAAGAGGACATTAGTTTCCACTGTTGTTTTGTTGCTTATTCAGGGTCTTAATTTTTTTTCAATAAGTTCGATACTTTGGTTATTATAACAACAATTAGTGCAAACTATCGGAAATATTTTTTTATGGTTGGTTAATTATTATTTGTTCTTATTTTTGTTGTTGTTTTCATTAAGGTTTCTTGGGTTATATTATGAAGGCAATGATTCCGTATTGAGATTATTTTTAATTGAAGTTTCTTTCAGCTTTTTGTAAAATGAATCCCTCAAAATGACGAAGTTGGATGAAAATTATTTGTAGTCTTAGAATTTGTTTGCAGCAAACAAAAAAAAGTAATAAAATACTAGGGTAAGGGAGCAAGAACCAATATCTTTTGGAGATAGCGTCCTTTGTGACATGGTCAGCCAATCTCGTGTTATACTTATCTAAATGGGAAACTTAGAAGCAGGATAGACGAAAAAAAATATCAGTTGGGGTATTGGTCATATTCCATTGTTACGTCAGTAAAGAGTATTATACTGTTTATTGATTTTTAACAAAAATAATAATTTTCATCTAAGCCATGAAAATGTTAGATGACTTTATCTGTGTTAAAATTTACTTTTTATAATTGCGTGAAAAAAATCCGACTTTTTCATTATAATTTCAAGATCAGGCGCGTGCGAAAAGTTGGACTTTTTGAAACAGTGGAAAAAAAGTACTTTTTTTCACCCAAAAGCAGTGAAAAAAAGACTTTTTTTTCACTCTTTTCATAAGATGCCATGTTTCAAGTTAAAATTTCTATTTCATAATATTAATAAAATCCAGATATTTATAGATCTGCTTTTATTTAAAGATATAATGAGCGTGAAATATTTTTGGACCAATGATATTTTTTTTCACATAATTATAAAAAATAGTGTATGAAACACGTGCAAAAAGTAAACTTTTTAAAACACGTGTCATTATTTCACTTGCTCGTGAAATAAAATCCACTAGTTTTAAAAAGTATTACTTTTCACACTTGTTGCATAAATAACTATTTTGATCGTTAATTCTAACAAAAATGAAGCAACAAATTAAAAATTTATGTGTTGTTTAGCTTCTGTTTTCATGTTCTATCATTTACAGATTACGGTTATGTAGCATAATATTTAAGATTTTTGGCCATTAATACTTGATACATTGTATACGATACATCAGATACTAATTACTATTTACTACGAATGTTCTATTTACATGCCACATAATTTTGACCATTGGTAAACAATTTACAGGGTTAAAAAAAACAATCGTTAATGAGATTGCATGTGTAACAGCTTTATTTTTGTATTTTTAATAATGGGAACTGTTTTATTATAGAAAATTAAAATAGATGGAATAAATGAGAATAAACAATATGAAAACTTTTCTTTAACAACAACCGATAATGGATGGTTTGTCGATAATTTAATATTTAGATAAAAAGTCTCAAAACCCAATTAATCAAAACTAAAACTACCAATCTTTACTATCTTTTAAATGTTTTAAATCTCCAATAATTCACAATTATACAGAACTTCAAAGGGCAAACTTTCATTAAAAAATTATATTTTAAATTAATTTACTTCATTCAGTTTTTCGATTTCAATAACTTCTTCAGTTCTTTACGAAGAAACCCCTTACGTTCTCATGAAGAAACCCCAACCATTTAAAAAAAAATGGAGCCGATTATTAAAAAATTCTTCAGATTATACCATATCAATATGCTGCGTATGAATTTAATTTTGTTTTGTGTTTATCGACTTTATAGTATTCTACTGTTTTGATTTTTAATGCCTGTTCTCTCATTATTCATGGCAGTACTCTAGAGAGTGACATTGAGTGATATTCAGAAGCGTTTATTAAAAAAGAAAATTTAATGAAGGGTTCGAAATTAATTGAGATGGATGATGAGAACTATTTATTAATTTTGCGTCGTCCCCTTTTGAAAATCTTTAACTCGATTGATCTTAGATTTTTGGCATAGTAAGAAAACTGTTAAATATCGGGGGTCTTATTTTATTGCAGTTTTCATTTCTGAGTTAGGGTAGACTAACCAGTGGATGAACGTTTGAGACGTCACGTTTGCCAGTGAATGAACACCAGGATATAATGGCCAGGTCAACCAACCATTGTCAGATAGCTTCCTACTTCATGGGAGGAAGTCAGTGTTGCCAATCCATTTCGTGGAATTATTTTCAATACTTATTTTTTTTTAAAATTATATTCACCAAATGTTCATTCACTGGGCTGTCTAACCTATTCACTATATTTTTGGGCTAATAAGTATATAAATTACCACTCAACGTTTGTTTGTCAAGAAAAGAAAGTTATTTGTGTTTCATCAATATTAATGTTTCTTGAAGAGATTTCGAGGTTGTTTCTTCTTCTTCATAAGCTCGACTGCCTTTTGCAGGCCAAGGCTGAATCGCTGATCTTCTTCCAGTTGGCCAATAGCCCTCGTGTAGCTCTAGAGCGACGATAATTCTAACATAACCTAACCTCCAGTTGGCCCTATTAGTGCCAGTTGGCCCTATTAGTGCCAGTTGGCCCTATTAGTGCCAGTTGGCCCTATTAGTGCCAGTTGGCCCTATTAGTGCTAGTTGGCCCTATTAGTGCCCAAGTGCTCTCCATCGGTTGACTCCTATTAGATTGAGGTCCCTTTCAACATTAATTAACCATTATGTGGGGGGTCGTCCTTTACGTCTAGAACCTTTAATTTTGGAAAAGTCCCTTTTTTGGTACGGAAATGTTCGGAACATCTGTAAATCTCCCAGCCACCTAATTCGGGATGCTTCTATAGTTCTCACAATGTCGGTCCCTCTAAATTTGCCAAATTTTCTGTAAATTTCATAATTGTAAAGAATTCTCCATTTATTGTTCTCCTGAATACGCCCGAATATTTTTCCTAATAATTTCCTTTGCATAGTAGAAAGCTGTTAAATATCGGGGTTTTGATTTTATTGCAGTTTTCATTTCTGAGTTATTAACTGTATTTTGGGGCTAATCAGTATATAAAATACCACTTAACGTTGATTTGTCGAAAAAGATAGTTATTTGTGTTTCATCAATGTTTCTAGAGATTTCTAGGTTGCTTAGTTTATTTAGGGGGAACGGGCGCGCTGGAACGCAGGTCTTCAAATCAAAGTGCATCATTGTTAATCCAACAACGAAAAAACTATTTTCTCTGCCACATTTCTCCGGCTGTATTTAATTTTTTACCAACGGATTTTTTATGTGATAAATGTAGCTGACTTACAGGTCTCGACAATGACACTTTTTGAAATCGGTTCGAATTAATTTTTTTGAATTTTGAATAAATAATTTTACAAAAATATTCGAAGCAATTTTAAAAAAGTAGGATTATAGAGGCCTGTAAGTTATCTACTTTTATTATTAAAAAAAACATCTTGCAAAAATATTCCATACAGCCGGAGAAATGTGGCAAAGAAAATAGTTTCCCCCCCATTGGATTAACATTGAGGCAGTTGAGTTTGGAGACCTCCGGTCCAGCGTGCCCATTCCCCCTTGAGAATGTATGGCTTTGGTTGGATTTCGTTTGGAATATTATTGGTTTTAGTAGAGTCAAATAATTCCATAGTCTAATGAAGGATTATTTAGTTATCGTGTTTGAAAACTAGATGATGTTTAACCAAATATTTTCGTCAGTTAATTGAGCTCTAAAATCTTGCAAAAATACATTTTTATGAAAAAAGACAATGATTGCAAAAAAGTGAACAAAAAATAACGTGCAATTTTTTTTGTGAAACTGGAAACAAATGATAATTTTAACAACAGCTATCGGAAAAAAGTTCTTTACCAAATATAAATGAAAAATTCGTAACCATTGCCAGATTCACTTACAAATGTTTGAATGTTTATCAGAACATACCTGATAAAGATCTTGGATTTTTTCGTTCGATTAGTTTCGAAATAGTATCTCCATAAATAAAGTCAAGCAGTAAAAAAAATAAGCATTAGATTTTTTTTTAGATAATTTGTTGCCGAAAATATTTGTCACAGATTATTGCGGAAACCATTGGAACGAAAACAACTTAGAACGAAATAATTATTATTGTTGTTTTCGTTTGCTATTTATTTTTTTGTGCTGTTTTCGAAATTCCAGGTTCCAAGAATAATGGTGGCTTTGAAATTTTCGTTTTGTAATAAAAATGTCGGCGAAATGGAATGAAAAAAATTAGTTTTTGCCGCTAATGGTGAAACTTTAACAACTGTGCTATTCATTCTTTAACTAGGATTTTATTTTTTGTACAACAGTTATTCTTTTTTTCTAAAATTGTGGTACATTACGAATGGATATTCCAGCAATTGGTTCCGAAAAAAAAAATCCTTGCTTGGAATAAAATGCTATTTGTTTCATGAGTTAAAGTGTTCTCTTCCATTATATTGAGCCATAAAAATGTTAGATGACTTTATCTGTGTTAAGGTTTTTTTTTTTATCGTTGATTCTGACAAAAATGACGCAACAAACAAATTAAAAATGTATGTGTTGTTTGGCTTCTGTTCTCAAGTTCCACCATTTACAGATTACGGTTATGTAGCATAATATTTCTGATTTTTGGGCTATTAAAACTTCAGACATTTTATACGATACATCAGATATCCATTATTTTATTTTTGTTTTTATAAATAAAAAATACATTAAAAAATACTCGATATACTACTTTTAAATGAGTATTTTTGTGGTTTAGTATTTTAATGGAAGTTTGATAATTGATTTCTTTGAGTTTATAGCTGTTTCATTACTCCTGTAGTAACCTCTGTGTACTCCTGTATAAAAATTGTAAATAAGCAATACTCTTGTTTTTAGATGAAAGCAGGAATATGCTTTAAGCTACTTAAAAAAAATCCGATTGTGGCACGAGGGCTGGGGAGCTCAGTGATTTTGCAAGCGAAAGGTCCCAGGTTCGGGTCCGGGCATCGCCAAAACAACTGCCGACCCATAAACGGCCCGAGCAGCCGTAAAAAGTCCGACGAATAATACCCCGTGTAATGGAGTGCACGTTAAATATCCTTCAAAGCCCTAACGCTGCGAACGATGTCATCTTTAACGGTTGCGTTGGGTGCATATTCAGTTGTCAGGTTTAGGTTGGATATATTACAGTCACTTGCAATATATCGTCTGTTCATTTATCACAAGTATTGCCACATGATAATGCGCAATGAATGACGATGACGTAATTACAATGATCGGTGAGTTAATACCTGAGCTGGTAATTTGGGCAACACTTGAGCTTTTTAATTCAAAATGAGCGTATGGCACAGTTTAAACAACAATAAAAATGTCTGGCAATAATAGATTTATGTTGCGAAAAGTTCAATAAAAATAATAATAAAAAAATAAAACTTCCTAAAATGATTTGAAAAATCAATATTTTACTTGTATAAGTAGGATGTGCACTGATGAACGCAACCACTACCGCCAGCCAGACAGCCCGTATTACGTCCGGGAGAGTGAGAGAGATAGCATATCTTAAAACTGGCCGACCTGAAATTCTCTCTCAAAAACGTTGCTAGCTCTTAGATTACAAGTTCGTATACTACACCGGTAATTCAGACGTTTCTTAAAATCTTCAACTCTCTTCGAATACACAACATATTCTGGCAAAGCTCATTGACGACTCTATTGTAAAAATGTTTCCTTACCTCCTTTCTAAAGTATGATTCATTCAATTTCTGACCATGTCCTCTGGTCCGGCTATTTGAGGTAAAACCTAAGCCCTCCATGTCACCCTGTTTTATGAACTTGAAAATCTGAATTGAATCACCCCTTGTGCTCCTATTTTCCAGGGAATACCTGTTTAAAGATCTTAATCTATTATCATAATCGATACCTGATAGACCCTTAATCATTTTTGTTGCCCTATGCTGTACTCTTTCAATCAAATAGAGTCCTAGATTCACAGCGGATTTCTTAAGGTTTTATTCTGGGAATTTGTTAGTTTAAAATCGTAAATTTGGCGGACTATTTTTTTTTTTAACATTGAAACATTTTTTGAAAATGACCTATACCGACCGGCGATCGTTTCCGATCTTTCAAACCGAGCATATGAAGTGTGAAATAGAGTCTGAAATTTCCCGATCTAAATCCAGATTTAAAAATTTTTCCTTCTCTTACTA
Organism: Hylyphantes graminicola; assembly: GCA_023701765.1. NCBI lineage: Eukaryota > Metazoa > Arthropoda > Arachnida > Araneae > Linyphiidae > Hylyphantes > Hylyphantes graminicola. Next base: position 55,028,029 of record CM043118.1, on the reverse strand, counting down.
GAGTACATGAAGATGAATTGCAAATCATTTTCCGGATCCGCCAAGAAGATGAAATATTTGGACTTTTATTATTTTGATTTCATTTTTTTTTGAAGATTTAAATCGAAACGTAAAATCGATAGGATTTAAGGATATCGAGAGTAATGTATAATAATATAAAGCGAAGTAGTTAAAGCAAATGTGAATAATTCAAGTGCCTAACACGTACTATTCACTTATTTGTGAAAATTTCTGATCGAAAGAATAAATGCTAGCCTTCTTTCTTTAATTTTAATTTTTTTAATTCGAAATAATTAAGAAAAAATAGAAAATAGGTTTTAACATGAGGCGGGAACCCTTTCCAAAATAGCTTCTACCATCCGATAAAAATTCTCTTTTTTTTTTGTTTGAAATGTAAGACAACTCATTCCTTTTGTCTGTACGTCCAAAAGGTCATCTGTTGACCTGTCTTTCGACGAACTATCCACCCAATTAGAAAATTAATAAAATTTTTAGTAATTTAAACGGCTGGTGAACAATACCACGAGAAACTTTACTAAAAAACTTTTGTCATATAAATCAGCTGAAAAATGGCGTCATCTCTTTTTATACCCTTTTCTTCCATGAATATATCTTGACCCAAACTTACAATGGGATAGTTTCAACATCAATATCCCAACCGTCTTTAAATTTGCGTACAACGACAACTTCGTTCAAGATGTATTTTTCTAGCTTGACCGATGACAATATTGATATATTGTCATCGGTCAAGCTAGAAAAATACATCTTGAACGAAGTTGTCGTTGTACGCAAATTGAAAGACGGTTGGGATATTGATGTTGAAACTATCCCATTGTAAGTTTTAGTTGGCCCTTAAGTTATCCAGCGTAATTTAAATTTGAGTAACTGGAGAACAACAATTTATCTTGAATTAATTTACTTAGAATTTATTATTTTATCCAAATGTGTTTTGAAATACTAAATACAATTTATAATTTTCAAGATGTAATTATGAACATCCCTTTTTTTTTTGAAGCGCAAACTAACATAAAACTTAATTCGTATTTTGTAAAATTAGCATAGCTGCAGATATATTTGTAACAAAATAGCCCAAGTAAACTAAAACGTCAAAACAACTGCCATTTACTTTCCTACTCTTCTATATAAATTAACCCCCTTCTTATACAATGTATTTATGATTAAAGTTGTATTTTTAAATGATTCAAAAATGAAAACTTCTTGATTATAACGATCTGAAATTTAATGTAAACACTACTGTAGTAATGTGGGTTGAGTTTGTTAACTGTAATTTATGCATGTTACTTTGTTTAAACAATAATAACTTGACTTTAAAATGCATTTTGTTTTCATAATTTATTTAATTAAATTATATAACTCGTTGCGAGATGTTGTAAACGTCAAAAAATATTTGGTTGCTAAACTATTTCTTAAATGAAAGATCAAAGTTAAATTTTTTGAAGAAAATATAGGATGTTTTTTTTGGATTCTCATAATAAAATTATTTAAAAAACTTAACAAACTAGAAACATAATTTGACTTCACAATATCGAGAATTAATGGAATTACACAAACCTTCAGGAATTTTAATCTATTAAATTATGAAATTATTTGTTTTAAAACTTAAAAATTAACGAAAAATATTCTATGTGCAAATTTTAATACATTCACTACCAGATTACAATAAATAAAAAATCAGCAGCTTTTTTAAATTAGGACATAAGACATTTTCACAAAGGTCTACGTTTTTAAAAAAAAAATAAAACTTGAGGAAAACTGTCAGCGTAAATTTAACTAATGAACTTAAAATTTATTTTAGTGTATTAATGATGGCGAGTACTTAAAGTTTTTAATCCCACCGATGGAAATAAATATGATGTTAAAAAATCTTGGATTCAAAATCATTTCTTAATATCATGATACTCCACAATAGTTAGTAGAATCTACCCAAATTGTATTTGATACATTCACTGACAGTAATCAGATCAATGCACAGTAATCATTCGTTGACAGTAATCAGATTACAGAATTCAAAGTACAAAACTACGAAAAGGCTTTCGAAACTTCTGATCAAAGAAGATTCGATTATAAATCGAATCTTCTCTTAAATAGATGTAAACAAATTACGAAATTCGAATGAGGCAGTGAAATTTTCGCATGGAGTTTTAAACGTGACGGTCAGCAGTTAAGGAAATGACGTCACATCTAATTACCGTCTGCGGCGAAAGGGTGATGCCATTTCGCCGAAAGGAATTTTCGAGAATTCTCGAAATTAAGTTGACAAAACTGTTTCAGATTTAACTTTGAAAACAACGGATGTATTTTTTAATGTTTTCATTTAAGATTTTCTTGCGATTGGTCAGTGCTCCGATCCATGTCACTGTTCCAATTTGTATTCACATATTCAGGATCGAGGAAGAAATTGTTTTCTTTAACATCTCCGTTGCACTCAAGACCTGAGACATGGCCATTGAGAACATTGTTCACAGTCGAAATCTGAGTAGGTACCCAACTTAGGCTGATTCACAATTTAAAATGCATAAAATGCTAAATAGCAAATTAGCATTTCATGTATTTTTATGATTTATAAATTTCGAATTTCACGTATGGTGAATTTTGGTGATTCGCTATTTTTATGATGAGTGGCAATGTACGGGTACGTTGTATCAGGACTAAGGACCATGACTGGCTTACTGTGCACCATATTTCTTTATTAAGATAATTTTGTTTGATTTCTTAAACTCATAATATTTTTAGGCGATGTGCGAACACTTGATTTGTTTCGAAGACTTAAAACTTGTAGTATATTTCTTTACCGACAGATTTTTCATGTCCCAGTCTCGCTCAAATAATTTCACAAAAAAAAAAAAAATAGCGAATCATTCCTTTTGTGTATAACTCTTCGATTGTCCTAATTTCTCTTGCAATAAGTAGTTAGGACAACAGTGAGTTCCACTTATTTCCGTAATTACAATTATTGTTTTGACATACATTGAAATACATATGGTGAACTAATCTTTAGGTCCTTTTTGTTCCACATTAACAAGTTCACGACGGAGCAAATATCTACGTTTATCCGGGTGAGGTGGGACTGTCTTGTATCCTTACGCTTCGTGGGGCGGGAACAACATTTTGCGAGTTCGAAGACACTTAATGCGATAAAATTTTAAATATTGATTTGTAAGCTTTATTATACTCAATATTTTTGTATATAATGTTGAGAAAAAATATAATAAACTTATCGTTGAACGACATTTTTTTTTTCTGAAAGTTAGTGACTCATCTGTGATACACGCTGCCTTTAGGGATAGTTAAGCCTGACTCACTAGTGGGTCACACCGCCCACGAAACAGTCGAGTGTGACCCACCGTTGGGTCATACCTAAGTGAACGTGTTAAAGAGGTGTGTGCATGAATTGTACAATTGAAGAGTACACGGGAAGAACCGATTGATTTCTTTAGAGGCTTTCCATAATTGCCTCTGCTTAGCGAACATTGGCGACCGGAAACCGGTTTTCCTTCTGGTTCTTCACTTGAGGTACAAACGTGTGACTCGTTCCTGGTAACTGGCTTCTTTACACCAGTTTAGGCGATTTCTCGCTATCATCCCCAAAGAGGCTATTAAGGTAGGCGAATACCCCAAATTTCCCCAAATTCTAAAATTTTTACTATTGCTTTAATCTTTTCCAAATTTGGCATAGTGATTTCAAATATAATGAATAACACTATTATGTGTTAAATTCTTCGTTTTGAACTGATACATGCAATGACCCTCTAGAGTTACATACAAATTACAGGAAAAAAGTTATTAAGAAAAATTTTATAAATTAACCACACACACAAAAAAAGGATTTTTTTCGATTAACTTACACTTGGACATTTTTTTAAAAAAAACTTGTATACTTACACCAGATGTTAGAGGTTCATGGCACAGATATATATTGATATAGCATCTGTGAAATATTTCAGGTAAATTAATGTAAAACTTTTTATGCTAGAAATGTTGGCGTAAACCCTTTTTTTTTAGTTGAAAAACGCCGGTTAAAATAAATCAATTATATTTAAATAAAAAAAATTGCCCAAAAAACATTGTTCATTATATTTGAAATTACTATGCCAAATTTGGAAAAGATTAAAGTAATAGTAAAAATTTTGGAATTTTTTGTATTCGCCTACCTTAAGGAAAGCCTTGTACGAAATCAATCGGTTCTTCCCGTGTACTCTTCAATTGTGACAGTGATGTTAGTTACCACTTCATCAAACTGTAACGCAGAGAATTGGCTTTAAATGAGCTGAGTTCAAAATGGAATTAATCACTTCAAGCGTTTTGAGTTGAGTGAAGTGGAAATTTGAAGGATTCGATTTATATTCTAATTTTCTTTGAAGTAATTCGATTTTATTTTCCGACTGTCATTGAGTTAAACAAGTTTAACTTTTAAGCAGAGATACATAAAAATCTAAATTAGGATTTTTTTTAATGACGAAAAAACTCATTAAGTTTTTTTAGGATTTGGTAATTTTTAAAGATGAATCTATTAATATTTTTGGGAAGTATAGGACAGAAATTATCAGTGTTACTGGCGTTTTCATTGAAGTATTTTTTGAGTCTTAGTAAGTTGAGTGTAATGGATTAGAATTTGCTAATGAAAATTTTAGATAGTTTTTTTTTATGATTCACAAAAATGTTCTTCAACCAATTTACAGTTAACATTCTGATATGTTCATTCAATTCTCCTTAGCAAAAAACTGTGATCTTAATTAACAAAATAAAAGCACCTTATATTAATTACTAGCTTTATAAAACCGGCGTTGTACGGGTGTACCCTTAATAACGGTTATTATTTTTATGTAAACATTTATTTCATACCAAAACAATTCATGTTACCATGTGCTAAATCGTCGTACTTTAATTCTCTCCAAAAGTACTATTCTCTACTAAGTCATGGGCAATAAAGGGATAAGCATATTCGGCTGCAATGGTGCAAGATTCAACCTGAATGGTATGATTCACTATTGAGGTTACTGTTATCTTTTTCTCAATTGGTCAAACAATTTCAGAAACAAAATCCATAAATTACTTAAATTACAGAACGGGGCCGCCCCAAAAGTACAGCGCGCCTTTACAATTTACCTATATCCCTAAGGACATTAGGATATATACCACCTCTACCCCTAAGGATACAAATAAATCAATAAGATTTTCAACAAACAAAAATAAGTTATTTCGTTAATAATTGCACACGGTTGCGCAGGGTTAAAATTCATTAGTACTAAACTCTTCTCCCTAACTACCAATATAACTAACTACTCATCGGGGCAAGACACTGCAACTCGTAACCCTGCCGTCCAACGACCTGAACAAAATATGCCGTGCATCTAGTGGTAAAAGGATATAGTTGAGTGTGTCTGTCATAAATCGTTGTTGGCGAGAAAAGGGACTATTTTTGGGGAGTTATCACTGCATTTGGCTTCTATCTAACTATCATGCTGAACAACGAACATAAGTATCATTTTTCGATGTATTTTTCAGTTATCGATGTGAACGTTTAATATTACTGTAATGGCATAAATAATCAATCTGTTATATAAATGTACCAAAATTGTTACTTTCATACTTTCAGTGTCTGATGAAAAAAACAAGGAGGGGATTGCTTAGCGGGTGGGTTGGCAAGGCGTCATGCTATAGAGGATACCTTCGCAATAAAAACCATCATTTAAACGGATTATGCTGTTTAAAATATCTCGACAATTAAAAACTCTCTCTCTCTAATGGGGCTGCAACAGTGGTATCATATGACGTGCATAATCATATGACACGTGCCTAATCATATGACAATCATGTGCCTAAGATTTTCCCATCCAGAAAATCTGACTATTAAGTCGGCTCTATCCTGCGATCTTGGGTTAACGACGCGGACACGTTTAACCTCTCAGCCACTGTGCTGTTACCAATTAATAAAACCAAGTACATAAGAGATTTATCCGCGTTTAATCGGACGTGGTATTAAGGCCTGACGCCTGAAGTTGCGTATTATGGTGATGCGTTTACTTACAATAGTTAACTTACCTTGGTACACCATAGTTGCGTACTATGGCGTTCCAATATTACGTTACATACCAACTCGTCACTAAACCACAGTTTAAAATGTCGATTCCCGTCTAAAATAACTCTCGTGTTATTTTGTTACTTTTTATTCTTGTACGAAGCTTATTTAACAAAACTTAACCCTAAAATCAGGGGGCTGGGGAGCCCAGTCGGTTAAGCACTCGCTTAGCATGCGGAAGGTCCCAGGTTCGGGTCCAGGCATCGCCAAAAATAGCTGCCGACCTATAAACGGCCCGTGCAGCCAAAAATGTCCGACGAATAATACCCCGTGTAGAGGAGTGCACGTTAAATATCCTTCAAAGTCCTAACGCTGCGTACGATGTCGCCCTTAACGGTTGCGTTGGGTGCCTATTCAGGTGTTGGCTCGTCACCTGACTGTGGTTCTAAAATACGACGCCCGTCGCCAATAGCCCGCGTGTAGCTCTAGTGCGACGATAATTCAAACCTAACCTAACCCTAAAATCACGCTTTCATTTCACCAAGCTCACATGTGACTTGGGCATACACGTTCACTCCTATTTAGGTTTGCTAGCCTCCCCTTATCAGCTGTCTGTGCCCAAGAGAGAACATATTGCAGTTTTACTGCGGCCGCAAACAATTTCGCTTGCCCCATTTACCCGCGCCAATAGAACTCTTGGCCGAACAATGTTAAGCCCTCGAACTGTGTTCTTCTATCATCACATAAAACTTCTCAGGCATGGTGTGTAAGGGACAGCGAAGATTTGTAGCTCTTTTGGTGTTACGAACCAATCTATATCATTACGTAGTTTTCTGCTTGATTTGTGTGCGTTAGTTCATATTGTGTTATCGTTGCTGTAAAATTATTGTTTCTTGGACTGTAATTGAATGTTTACTGGTAGAGAATGCTTGAGTGAAGAAAAAAATAATTATAAACCTCAGTTTTGTCTTACTTGTAAGGGTGAAAATTCTTTTTTAAAAAGTATATCTTCATTTTTTTTAAAGTAATGCAGGTAGAAATTAAGAATTTTATCTAAAACCTATTTTAGGTTCTAGATGTCTCTAGATTATCTCTTGCCACCTATTCAATCCTTAGCAAATCAGGAGAGCTGGGGAGCCCAGTTGGTTAGGCACTCGCTTAGCATGCGAAAGGCCCCAGGTTCGGGCATGGCCAAAAATAACTGCCGACCTATAAACGGCCCGTGCAGCCAAAAATGTCTTACGAATAATACCTCGTGTAGATGAAGTGCACGGTAAATATCCTTCAAATTCCTAACGATGCGTACGATGTTGCTCTTAACGGTTGCGTTGGGTGGTGTCGGCTCGTCACTTAACTGTGGTTCTAAAATACGACGCCCGTTGCCAATAACCCTCGTGTAGCTCTAATGCGACGATAATTCCAACCTAACCTAACCTTAGCAAATCCTTCACGCATATTTATTAGATAAACAAATATTTTTTAAACAAACATGTATTTGAAAGCACATTTTGCAAGTAGTATTTAGAAAAAAATTAACGAATTATAAAATAAATGAATATTTGTGCTTAAGGGTTATTTAATGTTTTGTTTTTAAAAGCAGTTTATTTTTTTGTAATAAGTTTTTTATTTAATAAATGTCTCCTCTGGCGATCGTCAGTTGGGTTGGAGCAACACACTTGCGTTCGTATGCACCAACACAATTTCTTTATTTACACAACCCGACATTGTAATATTGCAATTTTTACAGAATACTTGTACTCTACTTATGCTGTTGGAACACAAGCTTTTTCTGAGCGTTAATTTAATACTCATTTTTGTTTATGGAACTTTCAAGCGCTTATTCAGTAATAAAAGATTTATTGTTTGCAGTATTTTTTACTAGCTTCGAACGCAAGTTCCGACATCTTAGCGCGACAATGTTGCAACAGAGAACGTGCGACATTCTCATCAAAATTGCTATCGGTCCATTTTCCACCATCGAACACGCTAAGTACTTCCAGTATACTGATAAGAATAAGCACATTCTAGAAGATAATACCTAGAAAAAAAATCCGCCATTTTTTTCTATATGAACACAGAAACGTTATACCTGTTCCGATTCCCCAGAAAAGTTCTACGAACAAAAGAAGGAACAAAAATGGCACTCGTCAGGGAACTGGAGACAGTTCTATTTTTGCTTTCGCTCGTTATCAGCTATGGAACAGTTTTCTGCTGGAGAATGGAACTAATGGTGGAAAGAATGATCGGAAACAGAAAAAAGAATCGATCTTTCGACACGACTGGATTGTTTCATTAGTGGGCGAATGATTCTTTTCACGTTGGGAATCGATTTAGAGAAAGAGTCGAAAATCGGGAACAATTATGAGGTGATAAAAGTTATGCGCTTCGATAAGCTTATATTAAATATCAGTATTTAGTTTTTTTGGGAAAACTTAACAGTGTTTAAATTTTTTAATTCCTCATATAACGCTGATACAAAATGGCAATATTGTGTGGCAAGTTTTTTATTTTCTAGACTTTAACAAAAATAAGTCGTAGATTTTAATTTTTTTATTACTTATAATGCCTGAATACTTTAACTAAAATAGCTCATTACTCTATTGATGAATTAATTTATAATGAAATATCATCAATTCAAAAGCGTGCAATTTGATGTATGCTGAAACCTAGTTTACTTTACTTTTCCGGTTTAACCGTTTTTCACTCAACCGTTTGCCCTCTGTCCTGTTTAAGGGGGCCGGGGAGGCATGTCAAAAATATCGATTTTGGTAATTTAATAAAAAGTTATAGCTTGAACTTTTATCTTTAAGAAAATATCTTACTTTTAACGATCCGAAAAGAATTCGAAATACAGTTGGAGTTTTCGTAAACACCGCAATCCGAAAATCGTATGTTAAGTGAAAGTTATTATTTTCTTTACTTGCCTTTTTCTCCATAAGTGTTTTTAGTGGTTTGTCGTACATTCGAATTGTACCTTGCGATTCAAAAATTTGTGTATTGCTTTGAAATTGTGGAAAATTGTTATTGATAATCTTTCAAACATAAATGGATGGATTGCATGGTGCATGGATTTGGTGCATGGTGCATGGATTTTGAAATCTGATATCATTTTTTAATATTTTACTCAGTTTTATTTTTAGCATATCACGAAAAAAAAATCAAAAATTTCCAAGCAACATAAATTTTTAAATTTTAATTAATTAACCAATAGGGGGGACAAATAAAAAATCCATGCACAGTTTTGTTAACATATATTTAAATATCTTATACAAAAAAATTAGACATTTTAGAAAAAAATTGAATAGCAAGGAGCATTTTTAAAAAAAGTTTAAAAAGTTTAGTATTTTTTTAATAAGAAAACTATTGCACATTTTTCTTTTATTATTTTGTATTTTCATTAAATTTTATGTCCGTGAGCTATAAAAAAATTTCATCCATTTTGGTCTGTAACTAAAAAAAAATTAATTTGCCTCCCCGGTCCCCTTAAGCGGGTCAAGACGGTGTATACTGTATTAAATTTAATTTTTCATGGCATTTCTAGAAAGAACTTGAATTACTCTATTATATGTCTATGATACCATGCGGAGTAGAGTTAGGTTAGGTTTGAACTATCGTCGCAATAAGCTACACGGGGGCTATTGGCGACGGGCGTCGTATTTTAGAACCACAGTCAAGTGACGAGCCGCACCTGAATAGGCACCCAACGCAACCGTTAAAGGCGACATCGTACGCAGCTTTAAGACTTTGAAGGATATTTAACGTGCACTCCCTTAAACGAGTATTATTCGTCGGACATTTTTGGCTGCACGGGTCATTTATAGGTCGGCAGTAATATCAGCGATGCCCGGACTCGAACCTGGGATCTTTTGCATGCTAGGCGAGTACCTAACCGACTGGGCTCCCCAGCTCCCATGCGGAGTATAGAGTTACCACTTATGTCTTGTATAATAATTTAAAATTAAAACTATCTTCCTCTTTCGATTACAACAATATCGTTAGATATGATTTCAAAAACATTACACTATTATTTTTGCATGACAGTATTTCCAAAAAAAAATCTAATGAGCTTAGACATTAGTGAAGATATGATCAACAGATGGATATCAAACAGTGATCCATCCCCCAGAAGTGTCACTATCTTCTGGAAGCGAAAGACCTCGCCAAAACTTCCTAAAATAATCTTTTCCCGCTTATATATCGCACATGAACTTGATTTTGATGGGATCAGGTCAGGTTGTTTGGCCCCCTTCCCAATTCTTCGAGACGTTGTTTTGGAAATAGTGTAACTGTTTTCTATTGTTTTGGAGAAAATGAGGTTTCGAAATGAAAGTTTGGTATTTTTATACTTCCAGGCGCAAATGCAGAAAAACGGAAAAGTTGGCAACAAACGGAATTTCTGGCTACAAAATACAGTATACACAATTAAGTTTTTGGCAACAGAAATTTAGTACTTTTTCATTTCGCGTGCTCAAATTATGCAAAAAACAAAATCTTTGGCTACAAACGGAATTATCTAGTGAAAAAACACATTATAAAAAGTTAACGGAACATTTCCAATGGCAACCTCTAAGTGGAGGTTGTACACTTTTGGCGACTTTATAGCTTGCATCCACGAAGTGTAAAAGTTCTTAGTAAAGTTTAAATTGTGTATAATTTCATCATTATTTTTCTTCGGAATTGTATTATCAACAACTGTAACGATATGAATAAAATGTAATGTGGGACATTAACGTAAGTAAAATTAATTCAAAATTATTCATCTTGTATTTGAAAAAACAGTTTTTTTATTAAACAACATTGTTACAATTTTTTCAAAACAGGGCAGCTACATGTGTCTAACGGCAGGCGTGTTTGGGACTGAGCCAGAAAAATAAAGCATTTGAATGAAGCAACGTAACAACTCAGCATAACTTCGTGAACATACGCGTAATGCGTGGAATAATGGCAATTAATTCGTTCTTTTTTATACTTTACAATTCTTTTTCTTCTAGAATATTTTCCCCCTTAAGTTCCAGATAACAGACAGAGCAGCTAGTAATATTTTTTTTTATCTTAGTAGTTGGCAACGCTAATAGACAACGTTTGTTTTAAGATTGCTGACTGCGTGGAATATTAGGCTTAATTTAGATTTTATTATCGTTTGTTCCACAAGTGACATTAACTTATCGGCTGATTGTATAATCTTTTGAATGGCAGTCGTAATTCACGAATAACCCTCTATTCGAATAGCATTACTTAAGTTCGCCTAGTAATTTCTATTTTTATGCATGGAACCAAATAGAATTCATTAGTAACATTAAAAAAAATTTGCGTAAGCCAACTATTATTACCATTAAAAAAATAAAGTAAAAGTATCTAAAACGTTTTCGTCAATTATATGATTTCTTTGTTGTATTATAATGTTCTTTACTATAAGTAAACACCGGGTTCAAAGATTTAAGTTTGTAAAATGTGTTGGGTAGCATATTTTGTACGAATTTAAGTTTTAAAAAATCATTTTACATAATTGTCAAAAAAATTTAAAGCTTTGAAAATTGCGGTTATTATCATTGTTGTTAGAAAAGAGTTGCATATGTAATTGTCTTTTGAATATCAAAATGTTACAAATCATTGTAAATTAAAAAAAAATGGTTGTAAACAAGCAAAAAAGGGTTACAGGTAACTCTCAGAACCTCCCTTGGGGTCATGTTAAAAATACCCTTGCGAATGGTTAGAATGTAGAAAAACTATGGAATTTGATTTGGTAGCATCTATCAAAGCATTCCATTTAAAATACTTAATTTGCCTCATAATCATCAATTTTAATAATTATTGATAGTTTTGATCATTCCACAACGATTTTTAATAATTAATTTAGAAATATGCCCTCGGTAACCTCATACCTGACCTCGCCTCTTCTAAGGGTATTGTTTAGTCATTACGATTAGTAAATTTTAATTAAAACCAAAAATTCAAATAAAACTATGTGAATTGTTATCTCCCACATCAAATAATTTAAATATCAATAGTACTAACTAGTATTATAGTTAAAATATTTTCTGACTGACAAAACATAGGAAGTTTACTAGAACTAATGGATTTTAACAGAGGCAGAATATCAACAATTCAAACGGATAAGTTTCCTCCCGCTTTTTTCTCTCTTATCTTCACTTCTTTTCCGACAATCTGTTTTCAAACGACAAAAGTAAATCTATCATTCGTTTCGCTTGGCTTCAATCGTAAGAGATATTCATAAATCATTGTTTTACTTTTCCGGTTAAAGTGGGTTTTATTTTTCATGTGTGTATTATCTTTAGAATTAACTTTTTTTAAAAAAAAAGTACTTTAGTACAAATGCTTTTGTTTTATCCGGTAGCGGGATTAAATTATGAAAATATATTTCATAATTATAATTTTTTTGGACGAGATATTTTTACTTATCTGTTCGAAAGCGATAGAATTATTTGGATAAGCAAATAAAACTTTTAGAGTTGTATTGTTTTGACGGTTTATTTAAAGTTTTAGTTGTTATATTGGAATTTTCATTTGATAAGAAAATATTTCGCATATCTCAACAGTAATATTTATTGTTGACATTTTACATTTGAAAGCTTATTATGAGTTTAAAAATAAAGTAACCAGCCATTATTCTGACGTCGCAAGATTTAGTTTATAGAAATTCCATTTATCTTGACAGCATTGCTACACATCTTCAACAACATAGCGAAAACTACTAAGCGTAATGTTTTTCCAAATCGAAACACTCGCAAATCTCTAAATTGAAACTACTAAAAAATGTACCCTGAGCAAATCTCCGAAATCATTAAATAATAATTCCTGCCAACAATTCCGTTAAAACAAGCTAAAAATATGAACACATTTCTTCTATCCTAAACAACATCAAAATTCATACAAGAGTGTAATCATCATTACGCTCTCCAGCCATCATAAATGCATCATGCCACCAGGGATGGTATGATAAACTAGTAACTGAAAGTTTTTGTTTGGGTTTATTTTTTTTTATAGAAAACACGCTTTTAACCCTTTCAGTCTCAGTGATGCCATTTGGCATCATCATTTTTCTGATCAGATTTTAAAAAAATTAATAGGAAATCTATTGGGATTAATAAAAATATTTTTCAATAGAAAAAGTTTGAAGAATCGAATGATGTGCTTTTTGATATGATATGGACGATCAGAAGAAAATTTCTAAAATGATGATGTCAAATTTGCAATGGGACTGAAAAAGTTAAATGAACAGAGCTATGTCGATGTTATTGTTGGTAAAAAAACATTTGTTGTTAAAGTAATACTTTCTATGGTTCTTCCGAGACTTCTTTTACTTTTAAGACTTTATTACGGGGGTGAACAGTATTTCTCTAGTTTGAAGGTTGCGTTAGGTGTCAGTTGACCGGGGTTCAAAATAACGAAACTCGCGGTGTGGCCGTGTTAAAGTTCCACTTGTTGACTAGAAATAAGCAGCCGAAAAGTCCAGATCAGAATATAAAAAATTCTCTCATTCTAACCCGGAGGTAAACGATTTATTTCTATTTTATCTACTGTGCTTTGACGAATACCACGGCCTACTCAACTACTAAGGCCAAAGAAGCTCTCCCAAACACGCTCGGGTATTTAAAGTTTGACATCATAGCTCCGAGTAACATTGCTCCGAAGATGAAGACAACCGATCTCGAAACCTGTTCGCAACCACTCGTTCACGGCTGACCATATTTTCAGGATTCTGAATGCTTCCGAACTAGTTTCTCCATCTTCGGTGACGTCGATATTTCCGTCCATGCTCATGTTTGAAACTGCTTCTCTGGCTTTGTCATTGAAGTTGGCCGTGCGAATACAATCTGTTGGAAAAATCATTCACTAGTTCAAGAATGAAAGTTAAAAAGGAAATGCGTCACTTGAAACAAGCCGATTATCTAATTGTCAGTTACAATTTCGTTTCACCAAAAGAGCGATGATTCAAAATGCAAAGAAATATTTGTTATTTTCTTAGAAATGCGTAACGTAAATTTTACATTTGAGTTTCTACATTCAATTCGGAAATAAAAGTGGTGGATCCGGACCAGAACGACCGTAAACTTTTATTTTTATTCTTACATATAGGTATGAAATTTTAAGTCCTTACCCATAAAATTTTTATGACGGAATAATATTTAATAGAGAACTAGCCGTGCATGTCATTTTCTTGATAAATAGGGACAGTTGAAATGTGGAATAAATTATTTACATCACATTTTAAAATTACCATTCCTTGAATTATTTTTTTTATCTGCTATTTACATTTACCTTAAAATATTCGGTACCATAGATCGGGTTTCTTTCTTGAGAATTTTGACTAAAAAGCATCGTAGAAAAAAATTGATACGGAGAAATCGTAATATTTTAAAAATCGTACAGAAGTGAAAATAAATTTTCATGACCTAACTAAAATGTATACTTTCACTTGCGTTCTTTCAAATTGTATCTATAAATAAACCCACGCTTTATTAACTCGAAATTCATAAGTTAATTTTTTTCTGTAACATATTCGTATAAACAAAAAACTCAAAATTGATAATTGTATTTATTTTCTAATCAAATTTAAAGTTTTTTACCCTCGGAATTCGTATAATTTTTTTTTTCGGAGAATACCAGCTCACTTATTTGCTGCTGGATTTTTGTTTGTTACAGTACACAAATAGAGATATTTAAATAGCCATAAAATTAATGCTATAAAGAATAAATATTAAAAAATGTTTTTCCAACGATATTTGCATCCTTATTTCCTCTTGCAGGTTTTATCTCATTTTCTAAGTACAATCAATCAGTCATTTAATATAACAATGTTTTTCTATAAAAGAAAATCCTCGAAGTTTTATATTACCTTAAAAATTTAAATCAATGCCTTTTCTATAATTGAATAATAACTTTATTCAAACTGATAAAGTAAAAATATTTAACAAAATTCTTTAAAAACAGTTTTTATCAACTATGTGCTATTTTTTTTCTATTTTAATAACAATAAGTATTTTGAATTTTGGAGGTGTATGATTACAGATATGCAATGAGACTTTCATAAAAGTTCTCATATGATTTTCTGTAGTTTTTATTCAATTAAAATATTTTGAATGCATTGAAACCTGTTAATTTTAACCAAATTGAATTTTTTGTTACGATATTATTTACTATTTAAAATCAATTGATTACTAACTATTCAATCTGAAAAACTAGTAATCAGACAGAATGTTCAAATTGAAAGTGGTTTATAATAAAAGGTCTAAGTCAAATATTTTTTTAATAACTTATACAAAAAAGTAAATTTAACCATTAAGCATTTGATTTTCAAGAATTTTTAAGTAAAATTGTTCCTTAGCTACACTCCTTGCCAATCTAAGTGGGGTAAATAGAAATATGCTATGGAAAAGATTCTTCTGCGCATGTAAAGAGTTCCATAAATTATTTGTGAATCCATCCAGAAAACATGATTAAAACAATAATTTCATTTAATTTCTAACAGATTTGAATATTACTTGAGAAAATTTGGCAATTTTATCAGAATGAAGTGCATTTTGGTAAATTGTATTAAAATAATTTTGTATGTATGTAAATATTACTTTTGAAGAGTTTCCAACTAACGGACCAATTCGCGCTTTTCCCTTGAATATTTAAAATTTGTTTTTACCCTAGTTAGGTTGGCACGGAGTGTAGTTTATGGTAATCTGTACAAGTTGTTTTTCCTTGATATTAGTATTCAAGAAGAAAGCTAACCAACAGGGGGGAAACACCTTTATGGCATAAGCTGGTTAATTAAGGTAGGAGAATACCCAAAATTCCCCCAAATTCTAAAATTTTTACTACTACTTTAATCTTTTCCAAATTTAGTATAGTGATTTCAAATATAATTAATAATACTATTAGGCATTTTTTTAAAATTTAAATATAATTGATTTGTTTTAAACTGTGTTTTTCTACTAAAAAAAGAGGTTTACGCTAACAAGTCTACCACATTGAATTTTCATCCTATAAACATTAATTTTGTGTTAAATTCTTCGTTTTGAACTGATGCATGCAATGACCCTCTAGAGTTACATACAAATTACAAGAAAATAAGTTATTAAGAAAAATGTCATAAATTAACCAAAAAAAAAAAGATTTTTTTCGATTAACTTACACTTGGACATTTTTAAAAAAAAAAACTTATATATTTACACCAGATGTTAGAGGTTCATGGCACAGATATATATTGAAATAGCATCTGCAAAAATTTTCAGGTAAATTAATGTAAAACTTTTTATACTGGAACTGTTGGCGCAAGCCCCTTTTTTTAGGTGAAAAACACCGTTTAAAATAAATCAATTATATTTAAATAAAAAAAATGCCCAAAAAGCATTGTTCATTATTTTTGAAATCACTATGCCAAATTTGGAAAAGATTAAAGTAATAGTAAACATTTTAGAATTTTGGGTATTCGCCTACCTTAAGCATATTGTAAGCAGTAAATTTGTCTTTAATTTTACGACTGTTATCTTTTCTGATGGTTTTGAATAAAATCCATCCGTATTACACTTTTTTAAAACTAAAACATCCGATTTTACCAAAAAAAGCAGTTCGCTGTTGAAAAACATTTTTTTTTTAAATTTTAAAAGTTAATTAAGCATATCGGAAGCAGTATATTTGTCTTTCCTTTTACGTTTGTTATCTTACCGATGGTTTTGTATAAAATGTATCCGTCTTAAACTTTTTAAAAACTAAAACATCCTATTTTACAAAAAAAAAAAGCATTTCTCTGTTGAAAAACATTTTTTTTTTTAAAATTCTGTAAATGAAGCTTCAGATTTTTTTTAAAAAATCTAAATAAATTAGTATAAAATGTTTTGTTTTCTTTACAAGAAATTATATTCTGATTTGGGTGACAAGAAAGTTTGTTCGGCTATTATTATACAATAAATTCTGTAAGACTATTGTAGTTATATGTTGAAGGGAAAGCTTGAGTCTTTATTGAAATAAAAAAATTTCAAACATTTCACAGGTGATATTGATTTTTTGAACGATTTATGTTGAATATGTGATCAAAAGTAGGCCCAACCAATTCATAAAAATTGGTCAATTGTGATAATGTGACTACTACTGCATTTATTTGGCTTTAAAGTAAATGAAGACACGCAAAAAAATAAACTCTTACAAAATTACCATACTAAAGTTTCGGGTTTTCCCCCTTAGGATATAATTACAACAGTTTTCAAAGATTTATTGTATAATATTAACGGTAGAAATTTTTTGGTCACGAGAACCAGAATATAATCTGGTAGTAGAGTTAACAACGTAGTAGAGTTAACAAAACATTTTATACTAATTTATTTCAATCAACGAAATCTGATGCATTATTAGTAGAATTATAAAAAAAATGTTTTTAAGGACAAACTGCTTAAATTTTTTTAATTATCAAACCTGTTAACAAAATATTGCGAGGAATTATTGCTTTTAAACACAAAAAATATAAACCTGGATTAGGAAAGCAATTTACCATCAAAATAACGAAAAAGTAAATCTGCCCCATTTTACGCTTTTTTTTTCAAATAAAATAATAGATTTTAATTGTTTTGCTAATTATGTAAGATTCCTGAAGCTTTCGGGAGAATTTATTTAAAAAATGAATCTTTTAATTACTAAGAAGATAAACAGAAAAATGTTTTGCTTGTATTTTTTTCTGTTAATAATATTTGATGTAATTATTAATGCGTTTGTACTTTAGTTTTAAAAGGGCTAATGTGTCGTAAATTAAAACACTGGATTTCAGTCTTTTTCTAACTTTTTTTTTAAATTGTGAATTCAGTTTTAAAGATTTTCTTTGGTTACTACTTACATTTTTAAATTCATTTTAATGAATTTCCTTTTTTGGGTTACCACCGTTGCTTGAACATTATTACTTGTAAAATAAGATTAGAATTTTCTATATTTTTAAGTTATTCAAAAAGAAATATTATTCATTTTTTTCGTACAATAAATTAATTTTAGTTTGATCTCCATATTTCTCGCTGCAAACGTAAAAAAAAACATAATTCGAGCGAGTATTTAATTACTCTTTATTATTAATTAAGGAATTTATTCAGAGTGTTCCAAATAATATTTCATTTTAAAATTGTATAGTCGTTGAGGCAATTTAAAAAGAGGTATTATAGAGACTTAAAAGTTATCTACATTTATTATTAAAAAAACATTTGTAAAAAATATTCCACAGAGCCGGAGAAATGTTTCAGAGAATAGTTTTTCCCCATTGGATTAACATTGAGGCATCTGAGTTTGGAGACCCCCGGTTCAGCGCGCCCATTCCTCCTTAACTTCCATTCCCCCTTAACTGATTTATTAAGTGGTAAGTTAAAAGTCGTTTAGTGTTACACAATCATTGTTTATACAAGTGTAGTGTAATGTAGTGCAATCGTTTCCGGCTGCCTATTTCTAGTCTCTTTATACACACAAGTAAATGATTGTTAAATGCCATGCTAAATGCTATCAAAGGCTGAAGAGATTTTAGATTATATTTCATCGATAGATTACCTAGTTATAAAAAATAAATCCTATAATAACAAGAGAGCAAAACATATATTTTAAATTGACGGGCAGGTCTCAGACGGTTATAATTGTTTATTCAATATCAATCTATTGTTTGTTAAACACTAATGTTTCATTTTATGTCAAAAAATATTAAATAAATTTCTTCCGGTGATTTAATGTATTGAAGTTCAAATGTATTATTCAAAGTCTAAACACAAAACATCAATCCGGCAACTTATTCCATTTTAATTACATAAATGCGAATTTTCTTATATAGGATCAATAAAACGACTTCTATATAATTCGGTTTTCATCCCTAAATAGCTCTTTACCTGAAGAGGAAAAAAAATATCCCTTTTATGAATTTATCGACTTAATTCATTCGATTAAAAAAAAAAGATAGTGCCTTAAAGATGTTTTGAAAAGAAATGACGGTGTATATTGACTTCCTAATGCGTTCGGAGGTAAATTGGAAAATTAATCATCGTGTCGGAGAAGAGCGTAAATTGCATCGGACACACTTAGTAGGGAGGTAGAGGGATTGCGTTTAATTTAAGGACGAGATGAACGACTTTTTTTTTTGTTCCTTTCGAGTTACGTATGGGTTGAGGTTGACTCATCCTTTCATCCCTTAGGAGCTGGGGAGCCCAGTCGGTTAGGCACACGCCTAGCATGCGAAAGGTACCAGGTTCGGGCTCGGGCATTGCCAAAAATAACTGCCGATATTATAAACGGCCCGTGCAGCCAAAAATGTCCGACGAATAATACCCCGTGTAAAGGAGTGCATGTTAAATATCATTGAAAGCCCTAACGCTGCGTACGATGTCGCCTTAACGGTTGCGTTGGGTGCCTATTCAGGTGTCAGCTCTTCCCTTGACTGTGGTTCTAAAATACGACTCCCGTAGCCAACAGCCCTTGCGTAGCTCTAGTTCGACGATGATTCAAACCTAACCTTTCATCCCTTAAGTGGGTCGATAAATGAGGGCCAAGCATGCTTGGGAACTAAAAACTGGGGGTGAGGTTGACTACCTAAACGGGACATATGCCTATCCCCACAGAGCCCTTGGTCAAGTAAGATGAAATGGGCACGGCAAGACTTGGCCTACTAATGGGGTGTTGCACCGACTAGTTTTTATTTAAAGTCATATGACAACACAGTTAAATATTTTCTGTTTTTTTTTTCACCATAATATGTTTTTCCTAGTAGCTGTTACTGGTGTGTGGTGAAGACTTCACCACATTTTTGGTATTCGGTTAACCGTTTTTAACTGGCTTTGGAAACAAACCTGCAAAATGTTTTCTCAAAATACCGAAAACATGGTGAAACATTTCTTCACTCAGCCGTTGCAGCTAAACCCACACGATTTAATTCATGCTTGTGGTGTAATCGTACTAATTATAGGAATCACTATTATAGTAAAACCTATCTTCAAATTCGTAACAGTTAAACTTTGCAAATTGGCAATCCTCTTTTGTCAATCTGACTTAACGACCTTCCCTAGTGATTGGAAAAAGTTGTGGCTGATTAAACACAAGGGGATAAAGGATGGGCAACTGGAATTAGTCTTTATATACGATGATTAGATAAAATATACATAATGTGAAACAATTTAAAATTAAAAATATATTTAAGAGGATTTTAAAGTACTTTAACATGGCCAACTAGTCTTAGATGAAGTAATAAAACAAGCCAGTGTCCCGTTAAAACACTAAACATGGAACACTAAACTCCAAACGGAGATTTCTGATCCTATCAGATCCCATATCAACCGTTATAAAGTGATTGCTTATTAATATAATTAACTATTTCTGACACAAGCGAAAGTAATAAAATTAATTATTCGCGGGACGGATAACATTAAAGTGACGAGACTAATTACAGTATGTAGATAATTACTGGGTTTAAGTGTCGGGGAGAACAGATAAGGTGGAACGTGATCACAAGCAGTTTTCGTGCTAGATTAACCTTAATCCTATTCAAAATTTAGTATGTTAAGAGCTTACGTATGCCGTTTCTAAGTCAGGATATCTTTAAGACGATTAAATATCTTGGTAGTGCATTCCTTTTTTCCTTTTAAGGATTTTGTGTTTTATTTACTGTTAGTTGAGCTTAATTCTGCTCTTAAGTCGTAAATTGGGAGGATTTGTAATAACTTTTAATATTTGTTGAATAAATATTTTAAGCTTTGAATAATTAGTTTAACTTTTGTTGGATATATTTTACTGTCGAAACTTTAAAATCTTTATTAAATAACTACTTTTTAATATTTAAAATTTATCTTGAAACTTTTCTATTTAAATATTCTATCAAAAACATTAAAAAAACATGTTTATATTCAATTATTGAAAATGAAATAATAGCTTCAAGCGGTGACGCAAAGAATACTTTACACAGAATAGGAACTTAAAAACTTAGCCTAAAGTAAAGCATGTACCTCTTAATTTAATTATTTATAGATTTTTTTAAATGTAACCCTATAAGTGCATTTCGTTGTGTAATTAAAATTAAATAAAAATCTATGAATTCAAAAATAAAACTAAAAACTGTAATAGTATAAATCAAGTATATCATTCGCAATACTAAGTATAAATCAAGTATATCATTTGCAGCTCTTTGAGCTTTTAGGAAGCTGAGTTAGAATTTCCAATTCGCGCTCTAAAAGCTCTAAAATCGAATTAGTCCGAAGTTTGGTCGTTGCCATTCGGGCGTACACTACAACTTGACGATACATTTGAAGAGTATCTTTGATGGCTAAAAGTGCCATATCGTCTCTGAAGAATGGGTAATTTGGTAAACTAATTTATTTGAGGTTTCTTTTAGAAGAGATTGTCTAATCCTATAAAATTCAAGTCAATATCTCTTCTAAACTTGTATGTGTGTATAAGTATAATAACTTGTAACTAGAGTTAGTTATTGAACGTTTATTTACATCAGTATACTTTTTTAAGCAGTACCAGAGACATTTAAATGTCTATTTGAATGTTTGTGGCTGATATTAAGAATTTAAATTTGTGTTTCTTGTGGTTTGACAAGATTTCTGAAGAGCACAAATCTTTCCTAATGAAGTTGAAAAATTTGCTGTGTTACCGTTAATTTCGTTGTGCTACTAATTTTTTTCTGAAATATGAAAACATTATTAAAACATATTTCAAGATATTTATAAGATACACATTTGATGCTAAATTTGAAAATTGATGCATCTTAGAACAGCTTTTAGTTTGATAAGTTTACAGTTTTAAGAGAAAAAATAATAGTAAGATAGATCTGTTTTTCATTGAAATGAAAATATGTTTGGAATGCCAAAATATTAATATGTTCAACTCTTTTTACAAATGGGATCTTAACATTTTCAATAAAAAAATTTCTAAGCAAAATACCTTAATAATTTAGAATAAAGTTATGACATTTTATTGTTGAAGGTGGTAGCTTAAATACTTACCCTCCGTGATAAATTTATATTATAATTTTTACAACATTTTTAATTGAAACAAAAAGCAGTTTTGCTTCACAAAATACTTTCGCGAAAAAATGAATTTATTATAAATGGGTTTTATAATCATTGAAATAAAGAAAAATTAATGGATATTTTAGTTTTTAAACAATTATCTGATTTTAAGCCATGTTTTTCACATTTTTTTTAAATAGTTAACCATTCATTAAAGCCAACTATTAAAAGTAGGCAAAGCACTAAAAAGGAAATTTTAAAAGCGATAAAACAAATGACCCAAACAAAGGAACGTTTAAAATTCAACTATTAATCATTAATATCATTTTATCATGTTTGCTATTCGCCAAAGTGCATAACAATTTTGCTGCCCACACAAACTAAGAGATATTAATTCACCACGTGCAAAGTTATTTAGTAAACAATAAACGCCTTAATTAATTTGTGCCGTAGGATTAATTGTTTTTTCGTTTTCCACACAATTTTCGTTACATGGAGTTTTCCAAAAGTTATATTTGAAATCGGTGTAACTGATAATTTAAAGTTATATTTTGTAATTAGCCCTAGATTGAACTAGTTAATTAATTTTTTTAATGTTTTAGTTCAAGTAAGGAAAGCAGATTTATTTACAATAATTGTTACTTAAAATAACTTTCGATAGATTTTACATTTGGCAAGTTCTGAACATTATTCGCCAAAAAGCATTATGCTTTTGTTAACATTTATGGTACTAAACTGTAATTTTAAATTATATATTTTTACATATGCATAAAATAATTTTCCAACTTTTTTATTCGTGTGAAACTTAAAACTTATTAAATTAAAATAATTTTATTCCAGTCTTACATTGTGGTTTAAATTTGCAGGTAAATGTTGCGGTTTCATCCGAATGATTTGATACGCTTTATTTATCACCGTTTTTGGCTATTTAATATCCCTCTCTAAGTTTTCAAATCAATTACTGAATATACATTATTTACAGTGTGATATTTTTTAGTTTGTTTAAAAAAGGCGTAAAGACCTCTGTGGTATCTTTATTCCATTAACTTTTATACGCCGTATACCAAGTGGATCTTCGTCTGCTTACTAATAGCGCCAGAGAACTCCTTGACTACGTCTAGTTCGGAGTTTCTTCCAAAGAAGAAAACAAATATCTAAACCTGCTCGGAGCTTTTTTTTTTGTTTTCTATACGTTTTGGAGGATTCTTAAGGTAGGCGTATACCCAAAATTCTAAAATTTTTACTATTACTTTAATATTTTCCAAATTTGGCATAGTGATTTCAAATACAATGAACAATGCTATTTAGGCATTTTTTTTATTTAAATATAATTTATTTATTTTAAACGGTGCTTTTCTACTATAAAAAGAGGTTTGCGCTAACAAGTCTACCACATTGAATTTTCATCCTACAAACATTAATTATGTGTTAAAATCTTCGTTTTGAACTGATGCATGCAATGACCCTCTAGAGTTACATGCAAATTACAAGGAAAGAAGTTATTAAGAAAAATGTTATAAATTAACCACACACAAAAATATTTTTTTCGTTTAACTTGCACTTGAACATTAAAAAAACACACACGCTAATATATTTACACCAATGTTAGAGGTTAATTTCACAGATATATATTGAAAAAGCATCTGCAAAAAATTTCAGGTAAATTAATGTAAAACTTTTTATGCTAGAAGTGTTAGCTTAACCCCCTTTTTTTTTAGTTGAAAAACACCGTTTAAAATAAATCAATTATATTTAAATAAAAAAAATTGCCCAAGGAGCATTCTTCATTATATTTGAAAAGTATTAAAGTAATAGTAAACATTTTAGAATTTTAAGTACTCGCCTTGACTTATGACTTGTGACTTTCTTGGTGGGGGGGCAAGTTCGCCGAACACTGCGACCTTAGGTCTATTGTATTCATCCCCAGAAATGGCACAATCACAAGAGACACACAATGAAAGAGACGACACAAGCACTTAGACAAATAAACAATATTTATTGACGGACACAAGCATCCATGCCATGACCGGGACTTGAACCCGAGCCCACCAGCTCTAAGAGCTAACACGTTAACCATTGCGCCAGCGGGCCGGCTGGGTACTCGCCTACCTTAAACTAGAGATTTTCGAATATTAGTTCATTCGTCTTTCGTTCTGTCTATCTGAAATCACTAAACAGCTCAAACTAAAAGAACTAAGGGCTTTAAATTTTGTACTCGAGTTTAAGTACATGTCGGAATTCATAATTAAGTTGTTGAGAAAACATCACATTAGCAAAGATAGGGCCACATTTTTTTTTTTGAGGGGAGTGGGGGGGGGGTTAAAGTTATTGAAATTTTCTTTATAGGGAGTAATTACCCTTAAATATATTGATTTATTGAGTAGTAATTGTTAGCCGCACAGTGTTACAGACCCTCAGTTTAAATTTTGTTTTTTTTTTAAACAAAAAACCGCCAATTGCGATGTACATTTTTTTCAAACTTGCACAGCCATTTGTGGAATTTCTCCCTACCATGTTTAAAGACCGATAAGGGCGTTTAGAAAATAACACTCAGTTTGATACATTCTTCACTAGGCCCTGTTTAATTAAGGAATTTATCCTCGAGAAAAGTGTTTTGGTAAACACTTTTTCGGGAGGTGTCGAAACCTTTTTGTGAGAAAAAATAATATATAGACACTTTTTAACGCTCTTCACAAATAAATTTGTTTGTTTAATTTTAATTAATAGTTCTGGGTTGATTTCGTTTTAAAATAGATGCTTAGTTTAGGTAAAAATCGATTTTGAGTGTTCACTGCTGTCGTTTAATATTGACAGAAATTAGTAGGAGGAATATTAATTAGAAAATTCTTTTTTCATATGTTGAATTAAAGTTTAAAATGGGGATTATACAGGAATTCCTAAGCATTTTATTAAAAAAAATGAATAAGCACGTGAAGAAAGTGTATTTGTATATTTTCGTCACTTAATGAAATAATGCATGACGATTAACCTAGCTCTCGTGTAGGTCTAGGTAGATGTAACTTCAATTTAACCCAACCAAGTAACTAAAAATATAAGAAAGTACAGTTAGTTTTTAAGCACCTACTTAATATTCATACAGAATATTGAATATAATATTAACAATAGAAACAGATTAAAATTTATTTCCCCCTATATTTTTAGTATAAGTTTAAAGTATTTATTTTAAAATTTTCATTTGACAATATTCCTTCTTCAAGTAATTAGGAAATATTTGTTTCTATCCCTTTCCGACCGAGCTATCACGATCGTACGGGTATAAAAGAGAATGATTAAGTTCTTCAAAAATATCGAAGCAGCTGACTTGTACTATTCGTTATTTCCATAAAAAAGGGCTGTGTTTTTAAAGATTTGATGGCATTGATGCTGTTTAACGCATTTTTTTCGATAAAACTTAAAATTTAGTCTTATAATTTTTAATCAGCGCCTTCTGACCGCCGGTCTTAAAGGGTTAAACTCTAAAATATTTGTTATTAACTGTGTTTTGTAATCGAATTTTATTGTAACTCAAAATATCTTGTCTTTTTTATATCTTACAAAGAAACTCCAACAGTCAGGTTCTTAATTTGAATTTAATCATTTTTCCCTTCATTCCCTGCAGCTATTGGTTCTTCAATCAAAATTAGCAATCCCTTTCTTAAAACACACATCTCCCTTATAAAAATGCAGTATCACCCCATCCGAACTGGGTCAACATTATCACTTTCTGGTAGTCGAAGGTAAACTATTCCGTTCTGGGCAAACATTCGAGAAGAAAGTTTGGAACGTCCCTCTCTGTCAACTCCGGCGGAAAATGAATTTTATCCTGCGAACCATCTCCAGCTAAGTTGAGTTGCAAGTCGACTTGGGGGGTTTAAAGGGAGAACCGAAATAAGCATAATGGGGTCGGTCAGGATTTTGTAGAACCAATTCAATTACCTAATATGAAATTACAATATGAATGAAAATACAATACGAATGTTTATATATACGAATTACAATATAAATGAAATTTCAATACGAATATATTTATACGCATATGAATGTATATATAAGAATTACAATCTGAATGAAATTACTATATGATTTGAAATTACTATATGATATGAAATTTCTATATGATATGAAATTACAAAATGATATGAAATTACAAAATGATATGAAATTATAAAATGATATGAAATTACAATTACTTAATATGAAATGTAAGGTTATGAAAGTATTGCGAAGGTTTGATATTTTTGCAGTGATATTTTTTATGGTGATGGCAGTGATATTTTTATAGTGATTTATGGCAGTGATATTTTTTTATATAACTAGGGGGAAAAGCCCCCTGCTCGCCAACCCCCGAGAATTTGGGCAGTCGTCACTAAGACATTCCCCTAAATACTGAATTCTATAATGTCTCTTCGCCTATCAGAAGCAGCACTCCTGGCTTCACGTCGGCGGTTACTAATAATAACAACTCGATTATTGGCGTAGCTTCTGCGATTTCTTTCACGTTGGCGACTTCTTTGGAGATTCGCTACGACCTCGCAGATTCTGTAGAGCGGATTTTTTTTTTATTCTCCATCATTAGAAATATCCATTAAGCAGCCGGTGGTCGGTCACGATTTTTAGTTTTAAATTTCGTTGCCGAACAGCGAAAATGCACAAATATGCTAAGCATTTTACTTCATATTTCATACAACTCGATAAGTATAGTAAACCTTCATTACATTTTCAATTTCACTAAAAGTCTGCAATCACTAAGCATTCATTGCATTATAGCTGAACCATTATTTACTCAAAATACGAATTTTAATTAAGCACAGAAAATCCTTCGTTTCATTGCTCTTGGAATGTAAGAAATGGAATTACGTCTCAAAACTCAAAACATTAAAACAGTTCGGGTGCCCTGTTGCCGTTCAAGTAAACAGAAATTATTCATCATCAGTTAAAAACGATTTGATTGGTCGATACGAGACGTGAAACTCTTAAGCTTACTTTCAGTGCTTCTGACGTTTCTGATTGGCTGAAGCCCGTAAGTCACGGACTTTCAAGTGTCCGACAATTAAAATTTTATATTATGTAGAGAAACCTAAGAAACATACATAATTAGTTAATGGTTTTAATCGTGTGTTTATCCAAACACACTTTTAAAAAATACGGCATTAAACTTTCACACACAATATCGTGCAGCTGAACGATAGTTTGTATTAATCCGTGTTTAACCCTTTCAGTCCCAGTGATGCCATTTGGCATCACTTTCTAAATTTTTTTCAAAAATGTTTATGTACCGTATGACATCCAAACACACATCATTCGATTCTTCATAATTTGCTCTATTCTACAATATTTTTCATTAATATCAATAGAGGTCAGAACTACTATTTTTTTTATTTAGAAAATAGCTAACAAGCGTTTCACCTGATTTTTGAGAAGTTCACTTCAGTTCCACATATTTAAAACCCAATTTAAACTATTTCGGTTAAAATAATTACTAATTTTTTTTAATAATGTGCTCAGATACCTTAAAATATAAAACTCGAAGTCTTTTTAGGTAATATATATATTTTTTATTTTGTTGTTTTCCACAGTTTAACAATTTTGGCATTATTTAAAAAATCATATAAAAAATTAAAATGACTTTTTTTTCTTATGGTACTCGTATATTTGACCTAAAATAAGCTTATTTTGTGAATATCAGATGTTTCTGTAGCGTAGTAAATTTTTGGGACTGAAAGGGTTAAATTAGTTTCGCCGTAGTAGAATTCACATTTGAGTCTCCCGCGAGCGACTATTTTCAGCTTCAAAGAGTTCAGAACCCGAAAAGTGTGGAATTTAATACAGCAACTGAGATGATTTCGATATTGCACAGTGTCGCATGTTCTGGGTAGCGAACCGTCCACAGTTTCGAGACCTTGAGGGGGGACGGGGGGACTGAGTTTTGAAAGTTCGAATTTCATGCACAGGCAGAGGTGAGGTGTGTTAAATAGTATTTTTAGTTCTGTATTTCAGATTCAGGTGTTTCAATTGCAATAAAAACTGATGATTTCGGGAACATTTGTTTCTCTACCTTTTCAGCATTTTCCTTTGGAACTAAAATAATTTGCATTTATGGTTCAAATTAATTTTTTTTGAAAAATTGATGGTTCTGAAATTGCTCTTGAAATGTTTAGTAATTTTTATTCTATAAAACCCCGATAAACCTTTTTTTTGTTTCTTTATAATAAACTGTACGCATTCTATTGTTTCATTCTTAATCAAATCATTACTGCCAATTTAAAATAGGGTTAATTAGGAAAAATTATACAGGCTTGAAAATTAATAAGTTTATTACATAAGGGTGATATAAGCATAGGAAGTACTTTTAATTTGTATTTAAATTAGAGTTGTTAGCTGTGATTTAATTTATGTTCATTAAACCTGGTTATAAAGAAGGATTCAATTTAGATCACATAACGCTTTTCTAAAATTAAACAAAAATTCGAAAAATTCAAAATTTTTTGAAATCACACCTTCAGTAATAATTAGTGAAATTTGGTTTTCACTGCATAATTTGTACAATTTGAAGAAAAATAAATGCATGTATTTTTATTTCCTTAGCTTTCATGTAGTTAAAAAGTACATAATAAAATAACTTTATTTTACCAAGAGTAATTATAACCATTTACCAGCACATGTTGTATATACTAAGACATTAAGCAAAATTTCAAAAAGAATGTTTGTAAGCTATCTTGTAGCTGGTCAATAAAAAAAATAGAAACAGTCCTGATTGATATCAATTTAGTTGTTTATCGTCAATATTTACGTTGGTTTTCTTTTGAAACATTCGATAACTATTTGATGTTAACTTTTTAGTTTAAGGTATCCGTACACGTTAAAATGTCATTTTCGAAATAAAAAAATATAATTGTTTTACTTGTTTATGTTATTACCTAGATTTTCTTGTCTCTGGAAAATAAAAAGGGTCATCACTTTAACTGTGTTGTAATTAGAACGAACGTAGTGGTTAATTTAGTAAAGATCAGTAGCACTAGAGAATCAACCAGATGTGTGAAACTTTAAATTTTTAAATTCGTTTTTCTCGCATTTCAATTTTTCGATAAATAGCTTCAGTTAGAAATAGATAGCTCAAAAAGTTATTAAGAAATTTTAAAAATAGTTTTTTCTTCTAATTTAATAAATTGTTGTTAATGGAATTTGGGATTATCCTTAAAAACCACGGAAGAAATATTTTTTTATAATTTTGTTTTAGTATATTAATCATTTAGATACACCGTAAAAAAAATTTGAAAACTAGTCTGTCCTTTTTCGACTGCTAATAAAAATTTTATTTTTAAATAAAATCTTGTGTCTAGGGACCATACCTAAATTCAAAACTTAACAGTTTAACTTTATTTGTTTTATTTTCTTAATAGGTCAAACAGTTAATTTCTAGTTTAGTTGAAGTTTTTGACAAAAAAAAACCCTGTTAAAAACATGCATAAAAGTACCATATTTAAAAAAATTTAGTATGTATGCCAAATTTTACTTGCTATATATAGTTATTTCTTTCACACACACACACACAAAGATACTACCAAAGTTGTTTTGTAGTTCATATTTTTAAAAAAGTGCTCCGATCGAGTACGGATACCTTAAATGATTAATTAAATTTTTTGTTAAACCCAAAATGCTTATATTTTTCTTCTTTTATGCAGTAACTCTGCAAGGATTCAGCTCTCAGTTTGCTGTTCAGAAGTTCATCGGTTTCATGCTGATGGTGGAACCCAAAGAAATCAGAAACGACATATCTGCTAGGCCGGACGTAGGGTCATTCAAGGTAACATGAATCCATTCTTGACTGTGGTTCTAAAATACGACTCCCGTCGCCAATAGCCCTCGTGCAGCTCTAGTGCGACGATATTTCAAACCTAACCTAACCTAAACCCCTTCAACACTGACGTGGATTTTGAATTCAAATATGCGTGGTGTTGCAATTAATAATTATATTAGAAGTGTAATGACTAGGTTGCGTACCAAAAGAAAATTTCTGGGAAACTTTGGAAAAAACGTTCCAAAGGGTTGGAACTAATTTAAAATCAAGATGGTATGGTAGTCAGAAAATAAAATGAGAGAATAGCAGGGTTTTAGTTTGACTTGTTCAAAGCATTTTATGGTATCCTAGTTAGCAGATTCGGGCCACAAGTTTGGAAAACAATTTTGTAAGGACTAGGTTACGAACCAAAAGAAAATCTCGTGGAAACTTCAGAAAATATTTAATTTAGTTAAAAATTGCACGTACACAACACTATATTGCAACAATTATAATTAACATTATTAAATTTAAGTAAAATTAAAATAATAAATGGGAAGGACAAAAGTTAAATGCTTACAGTCGAAAGCCAGGCTCTCTCTCTGGTAACGCATCCACCAATTGGACAAAACGTTGATGCCCAAATGGTGGCGCCCTCTTCATAGTGCCCTAGGAGCTCGTTACATATGTACTTTTAGTTTGGCTTTCTGTAACTCTGCTAAATACTTTGTGCCGGGTTTCACTACAATAACAGTTCCTAGTAGAAGCAACGGCAGTGTGGTGAAAAGTTTGAAAAAGATTTTGGTATTCGGTTGAACCATTTTTCAGGTTTTGGAAGCAAAAACTGAGGTATATGGTTCAACCTATTACCACGAACAGGGTCAAACATTCCACTAAACAGCCGTTGCAGCTACTAGGACCCAAATTTTGGGTGAAACTAAGCGCACCATTTTTAAAAGTGAATGATCCTCAAATTCAATTTAATGAAGTTTTTTTTAGTGAAGCTTACGCATTTCAAATTATGCTAGGAAAAGGCTTTATAGAGATTTATGGATATACAATACGTGAGTATACAATGTGCAAAAACAAAAATTGGAGAAACACGGATTGAATGGCGAGGAAAACTTAGGCACTTGCTAACACAAATGTCATGATACATTTCTGTCCCTTTTGATCCCATGACCACCCACTTCATAATTTTTAGGTTGGCCTTATGGCTATCCCTTTAACCCCATCAACGTTTCGCCCCGGGATGATTTAGATGTTCATTAGGGACGTTTGGAATCGATTCTGCAAACAGTTATTTTGATATCCGATAAATATATTAATCCTTTATAAGGCTGTGGGAAGTATACTTCCCAGCAACTTCATCAATTTTGATTAGTGCTGCTATCTCCTGATAACTCCAGAAAACACAAGCAAAACTACTAATGCAGGATTCCTATGGACGATACGTTTAAATAGCTCCTACGTGTGAATAGCTCCCAGCGGGCGATGGGAAACATATTTCTCCCCGAAATAAAATGGTTTTAATAATCAAAAATATTTTTAGGTAATGGGCTAAATGAATTTCTTTTTATAAATCAATCTCAATCCCAGAAATACTTTAACGTAACATTTTTAGGAAAAAAATTGCCTTATAAAGGGTTAAATGGCTATACGATGCCTGGAAGCATGTCGTTTCTAAAGCAGGTGCAGAATTACATTTTGGAAGAATAACATTCGTTCGATATATAATTTTGCGCCGTCATCACTATTTCTGTGCTATTGCTCGGTCGCAATAAAATTTTTTAAATGCTTCAACGCACTTTAATAGCAGGGAAAACCAAAATTTTTTTATTTTTAGAGTTAGCACACGATTTTCAAAGCGTAATATTCATTTAAATAGGGCCCGTCCTTGGCCGAGTGGTTATGGGCATCCGCCTCAGGATTCAGCCTTCTCAGGAGTGCTGGGGTTCGAATCCCACCTACTGCCGTCATCCTATAAATCGGATATTTGTACTGGGAAAGAGTAGACAATCCAACTCTTTGACGGATGGGCCCGAGTATACTGGGACAGACGTGCTAGTTAAATCTGTGGAGTCCAAAGTCGTACGATGTCGCTCGAAGTTCCGTTCCCGGATGCCCGCTCAGGTGTCGACCTCGTCACTTGACCAGGGTTCTAAATTACTAGGCGTCTATTGGATGTGTTAAAGCTCCTAATGGAGGCTAGAAATGGGCAGCCGAAAACGGTTACACTACACTCATTTAAATAGTTGTACAATACCATATTAAATTTCTTTAACATCCTCCAGCTGTACGGGGACGCGCTGAGCAAGTACTCGGAGGAGTGCCCGAACGCCATCGTGCACGCGTCCCCCATCCCGAAGCAGGACATCCAGGTGATGTGGAGCGCCCCGCCGGCCGGCACGGGATGCGTCGTCTTCAAGTGAGTACACTCTATTGTAGTTTTCATTGATTCTGTTGCTGCAATAACTGGCCGGGAGTTGTGTTCACTAAAGTAACAACCAATTTGGCAAGAATTTTTTTCTTGTTTGTTGAATGATATAAAGCTCATTAATTTAGTAATTAAACCGTAAGTAACAGTGAACACGCACACGCCTCATGAACATGCACCAAAAGAAAACAAGAAACACACAAGTGGACTGTACTAGCACTTTATTCACCAACAATATCTATGTATTAAAACTACAATCCCATTGTTGCCACAAACACAGGTGAATTCCAGCAGGTGCAGTGGTTGAGTTCTTACAGCTCACCACACCGGCCGGCACATGTAGAACACCAACATGGAGAGGCGGGAACAAACAGTAAGGTGAAAAAGTATAATTTTTTAATCATAAATTATTAGTGGATGTGTGGTGAAAAGTTTCACTAAATTTTTTTAAAAATTAGATCTAACTATTTTACAGGTTTGACTCCCGAAATCTGAATAATTTTCAGGGTAAAACCCGAAAATGTATTGAAACGGTTCCCCACACAACCTTTGCACCTACTAGGAATCTTTTTTTGATGAAGACCTAGCAAATAAGTTTTAGTAATGTAGGATCATGCAAATTTTCGCTAGTTCAATCAACGTGACTTGATATAAACAAACGTACTGATGTGTATCACTTTTTGAGCACTTTATAATTATTGTACCATTATAAGAGCGAAAAAAAAGTATTGGAACTGTGGTGTGTAAAAAGGGATTTAAATTGATGTTTTTTCCTCCACAGGGCGACCGTTCGAGAGAACCGTGAAGTATGGTACATGGACGAAGGAGGCCTCATCAGAGAGCTGTGTGAGGAAGGTAGTTGTACAAATACCTATAAACTGAAGAGTACAGGAGAAAAACCACTTAATTTCGTAGAAGGCTTTGCTCAATAAGCCTCTTTGGCAATGATAGCGAGAAATCGCCTAAACTGTTATAAAGAAACCGGTTACTCTCTTAGTTTTTCTTCCGCGGCAACACTGATTCACGCCAGAGATCAGTGAATACGTGTCACACAATTGCACCGCGAATGAAGAACCGAAAGAAAAACCGGTTTCCGGTCGCCAATGTACACCAAGCAGACACATAAGGGAAGACTCCTAAAAAATCAAGTGGTTCCCTCAGTGTACTATTCAACTCTTTTCTGTTTATATTTTATGAACTTTTCTTTCTAAAGCATGATTTTTTTACTCCAAAAATATAGGTTTCAATCTTTGATGGTCATATATGGTCAAACATTTAAAAAAAAATTCTTTCGCAGAATTTATTATTTAATTTTTAAATACTGGCATCCCCTCAAACTTAACATTGTGGACGATGTATTACAGTTTAGGAAATTGTGTCATTTTTGTTCTATAAATAACTTTTTCGTTTAACAAGATCTATGGATATTCCAATCGATTGCAAATTGCTGAATTTAAAGTTTTAACAGCATGAATTTGAGGTTTTTCCTCATTAATTATTAATTATGAGGTTATTTAGGGTTATATTAAAATATATTCAGTAGTTTTCTAGTCATTCTTATCAAAATTGGAATTTTGTATTTGGTTTTTGCCATATGGTAAATTTTTTAAAAATTGAAATAATATAAATTCCAATGCAGTTATTTATTTTCAGTATTTTTCCCATAATGTATGAGTATTAAAGATACAAATATATATATTTTTTGATAAAAAAATCATGCATTGCAGGGTTAATAGAAAAAAGTGTCGTAATCTAAAATAATAATATAAAATAGAATAAGTTATTTATAAAAAAAATTATCAGTTTCTCAAATGAATAGTTAGGTTTTTTTTGGGGGGGAACGGAACCAATTTACTTTTTAACCTGTTTCGTGCCGCAAAGATTGACATTTTGGACAACAAAGAAATTTCTATGACGGATATTGCCACTTTCACCAACTTCAACTCCTAAAATACACCCTTAAATAAATCGATTGTGTCAAGTAACTTGGTGAGACATTTATTGAAACCAGCCTTACTAAAGCAGTTAAACCCTCCTCACTCCTGAAATAAAAAAAAATCCTATTCTTTATGTTAATGAAGAGTACAGGGGAGAAACCACTTGATTTCTTAGGAGTCTTCCCGTAATTGTGTTAGGTAGGCGGGCATTGGCGATAGGAAATCGGTTTTTCTTTCGGTTCTTCGTTTGCGGTACAAACATGCGACTCGTGTCCACTGATCTCTGGCGTGAACCAGGGTTGCCGCGAAGGAAAAACAAAGCGAGCAACCGATTTCTTACACCAGTTTAGGCGATTTCTCGCTGTCATGGCCAAAGAGGCCTATTTAGGAAAGCCTTCTACGAAATCAAGCGCTTTTTCCAATGTACTCTTCAAATATGTTTTCAAACTACTATATATTTAGAAATTTATTTTGCAAGCAATCTTGAAAGAACAAGTGCTTAACATTTGTTGAATATCTCGTCAATTTACTAAAATTTGAGGTTTGGAGAATTAAAGTCTTTTCGAGTGGTATTTTTCGTGTGATGTGAGTGATACAAGCTCTACCATTTTTTTGTACCTGATATTCCATTACAAAAATTAATGTAAAATGTCTTAAACTTGCCACTACAAACTTTATCTTTGGAAGGTTGTTTTTTGCTCCGAAATCTACTTAGTTCTCTTGTTACGTCATTTTTTATGTAATCAATGAACCAGATGCTTCGGTATCAATATTTTTGAAAGATTTGAACATTCTAGTTTATAATAGAGCGGTTAAAGTGTACAGAAGTGTTTAAAGTGTGCAGAAGTGCATAGAAGAAAGTGCAGAATTCTACAAAGGCCCATTTACATACCACTTTAGTAAACAGGATATGACAATTGAATGAAATGGTGTATTAGTGGTAGCTCTGGTAGTAGCTCTAGTAGTTACAAAGTACTTCAAAATAATCATGTTAACTTGTTGTCGTTTGTGTTGTTCTAGAGCGCGAGAACCAGGACGAGCAGCCGGAAATCATCGAGGACTGCTGCGCCTGCGACGAGGCCAAGTACGAGCTGACCTTTGAGGGACTCTGGTCCAGGCACACGCACCCGAAGGACTTCCCCACCAGTGAGTATATGAAAAAGTAAAGGGGAAAAACAACTTCATTGCGTATCCCTATTCTTTTGTGCTTGTCAGGCGCTGGCGACTTCAGTTCTTCGTTCGGTACAGACGTGTGACTCGTATCTAGTGTTTAAGCTGGGTTTTGAAATTTTTTAGCATTTTAGCTTAAATCGAAAATTTTATTTTAGCTTTTTTCAAATACTTTTTGCATTTTAGAAAAAAAAGGAACTTTTTAATTTTGAATGCATTTTTAACTTCTAAATTTGCGATTTTTCTTTTATTACCTCCAACTAACTACTTCTCTATTTTAAACTACGTATTGTAAAGTAAGAGCATACATTAAATTGCCGAAAAAGGACAGCGCCAAAACACGTGCTTTCTGGGCAATGAAGACAAAAAATAGTGTTAACTGGCTGTCCTCAGAAATTCTCATACTCTTTAAATGATTTGTCCTAAGTCTTATTCATAGTTCAATTCTGGAATATAGTTACTAGTAGATTAGGAATAAAGTTACTGACCGATTAGGATTTGGCTAACAACTGCATTGGCGTCAACGAGAGTCAGGCAATCGGAGGATAATTTCGGGATAATTTTTGCTACCTCATTGGCCTTATATATATAGTAGATGCGCAATAGTCGATAAGGCTCTGTCACAGTACAATTACGCAGTAGAATTCCTCGTAACTTGTTGACCTATTAGTCTTTGGTTGGCAACTGCATTGGTGTTAACGAGAGTTAGGCTGTTAGATAGCTGAGAAGAATTACGGGACACTTTTGCGAGCTCATATAGGCTTTATATTTATAGTTAAAGGAGCCGAAAATATATTTTACAAAGCAAAATTTGTGCTAGATGTTAACCATCCTTTTACCTGATTTTACACATAAGTTATGAGGGATATTTGAATCTGAAAGTGGTTGCGCAACAAGTTCTAGTCTTTCGTATTAATTCGTTAATAATAATCATTAGTGATTCGTATCTATTGGTCGCAATGATAATTATTTAGTGATCCGTATCTATTTGTCGTAATGATAATCGTGAGTGATTCGTATCTATTTGTCGTAATGATAATCGTGAGTGATTCGTATCTATTGGTCGTAATGATAATTATGAGTGATTCGTATCTATTGGTCGTAATGATAATTATGAGTGATTCGTATCTATTGGTCGTAATGATAATTATGAGTGATTCGTATCTATTCGTTAATAATAATCATTAGTGATCCGTATCTATTGGTCGCAATGACAATTATGAGTGATTCGTATCTACTCGTCAATGATAATAATTACTTATTCGTATCTGTTCCTTGTGCAGATGAGTGGCTGACCCACTTTTCGGACATCATCGGCGCGTCGCACACGGGCGACTTCCGCATGTGGGACTACGGGGGAGTCGCCTCCGAAGGGGTCAAGCAGGTGGCCGAGCAAGGCCAGACCAAGAGGCTAGAGTCCGAACTCAAGACGGAGGTGAGTACGCTTAGGTTTAACCTCTTGCGACCTGCACTCTTAAGGGGTCATAGGAGTCTTAAAAATGTGCTAAGAAGTAACTACAAAGCATGGTTTGATATTTCATGTCACTTGTGAACTACTCAACATATATGTATAATTTTTTTATATGTAATTCTAGAAGATTTATTTAATATAAAACAGTTTTTAAAATTTATGAAACTTTACCCAAAACTAAAATAAATGATATTAAACATAAAGCTATTTTAACACATTCGGATTAGGCTTGCGCGGCAAATTGCGAGGTCAACATTGAAAAAATGACCAAGAAAATGACTTTATATTGTACAAATATGTACAAACTATGACTGATACCTAAATTATCAGCTCAATTTTAATTAGAAATTATTTGAAGAACTTTTTTCTAAAAAAATTAATAAAATTTTTAAAATTTTGATTAATTTTTTTAAAAAAATAATTTCTAATTAAAATTGAGATGAGAATTTAGGTATAAGTCTTTGTTTGTACATATTTGTACAATATAAAGTCATTTTCTTGGTCGTTTTTTCAATTCTGACCTCGCAATTTGCCGCGCACGCCTAATCCCAATGTGTTAAAATAGCTTTATGTTTAATATCATTTATTTTAGTTTTGGGTAAAGTTTCATAAATTTTAAAATTTGTTTTATAATAAATAAATATTGTAGAAGTACATATAAAAAATTATACTTATATATTGAGTAGTTAAAAAATTGCATGAAAGATCAAACTATACTTTGTAGTACCTTCTTTGCACATTTTTAAGACTCCTATGACCCCTTAAAATCTCCCCACAAACAATTAACATGTTAATAAGTTCCGAAATTGACCTGTTCCGATAGAAGAAGATCTAAATATCAGTTTTCAGCCTTTGATTACAGGTATCAGTCGTTTATTTCTTAAATGAATGAAGTTGAACGAGGATCAATACGATATTAGAGTTCTTAAAAAAATATTTTAATTTTTTTTTCAAACTTAAAAAGTTTTTTTTAGTAGTTAATTTAAAGGGCATTTTGAATTCAAAACATCGTTAAAACATAATGTTAACTACAAATTAGTGATACGGCCTCTTTTTGTTTCGCATTAAGAGCACAAAAACTGTATATTTCTATAGCTTAAGGCGTGTCTCTCGTTAACTATTAAACATAATTTTAAAAAAACCCTCCTTGTTAAAAATACATTTAAGAATATATTTGCATGAAAATATGTTTAGATTAAGAATATACGTGTAGGATTTAGCTCAGGTCCTAAGAGGATAAAGCTTCAAAAAGATAAAGAAACACTTTTTCTTGCCTCTCCAGCTAAATCCTACACGTAAATTCATCATGTAAACGTCTTTTTTACAAATGTATATTAAAAAGTATATTTTGTAAGTAATTGAACAATGTTTCAATTAAAGTAAACGTCTGTCGAATAAATATTGAGTTTTAAAACCTGAAATGTAATTTTTTGTTGTTGATTTGAATTCAAAATCAAGATAATTTTTTTTTTGTTGTCAAGAATTCATTCTAATATTATTTTCCATGTAAAATTCTTTCAACTTAATTGTTGAAAAAAAAAAGCTTTTTGTTAGGTTAGGTTAGATTTGAATTATCGTCGCACTAGAGCTACACGAGGGCTATTGGCGACGGGCGTCGTATTTTAGAACCACAGTCAGATGACGAGCCAACACCTGAATAAGCCCCCAACGCAACCGTTAAGGGCGACATCGTACGCAGCGTTAGGACTTTGAAGGATATTTTACGTGCACTCCCTTACACGGGGTATTATTCGTCGGACATTTTTTGGCTGCACGGGCCGTTTATAGGTCGGCAGCTATTTTGGCGATGCCCGGACCCGAACCTGGGACCTTCCGCATGCTAAGCGAGTGCTTAACCGACTGGGCTCCCCAGCCCCTAAAAAGCTTTTTGTAAGAACTTCGAAATCGTATTGCCCTTAATGCAAATTGGTATTGGAGCGTATTATTTGATGATTAATAAGTAATTTTGTTTATGTGTTCTTCTAAGATCTGATAATAGTTTAACATTATGTTAGTTTAACAGTATGTTAGTTTAACAGTATGTTAGTTTAACATTATGTTAGTTTAACATTATGTTACATATAAAAAATGCACTCTTTTTTTAATGGACCACTCAGTGTCGCAATCATGTGCGAGTTGCCAATTATAACCTTCCTTTTTATTTTCCGTTCTTTAGTTTTCCTATTACCCTTTCCCGTTAAGTTTGAATGGCGTTACCGCCTCTACTCTTACCACTGTTCATTGATTCCAGCAAATTTTAATACCGCGGTTACACTACCTTGAGCGCTGACTTGGGCAGCGATTTGAGTGTGACCTTGGTTTTGCCAAGGTAAAAAAAAACAAGCTAGATGGTTTCGTGGCCTTGAGCGCCAGCTTGCTCGGTATTTCACGGTTACATTGCCTTGGTCACTGACTTGGTTAGCGTCCACACTCTCAGAAATAATATGCTCACTTTTGACGATTCATTAATCCTCAAGCCGCATTTCGTTAATTTTGAGGATTATTTCGTCAAACTGTCACGTGACTTTTGAGTAAACGCGAATCCTCACCTTAACGATCTTTATTCGACGATTCTGTATCTTGATTTTGAGGAAACTGAATCTCATTGCTGTACTCAAATGCTAAAAAATTACGAAATATTTCTTTAGACAAAATTCGAATCCTCATAAAAATGACGAATCAAATTTCTACACTTTGAGGAAAGAAAAACTCGGAGCATTTGCCAGTAAACGGCATCGTCAAAATTAAGGAAAATTTCGTCGTTTTTGAGTATTCATTTCTGAGAGTGCAGGGTAGTGCAACCGCGGTATAAATTCTCCGAGAGTATTTTACAGATGATTGTCTATCTTCTTCTAGTCCAACAAGATCCGCACCATCATCAAGGCCAGGGGATTGTGGTATCCCAACGTTCAAGGAAAGACCTTCGCTGTCTTCCGTGTCGACAAGTTCCATCACTTGATGTCGCTGCTAACTATGATGGGTACGTAGTAAATTATATCCTTTTCTCGCTAGTTGCAATGTATAAGTATTTTATTGTGCGTTAAGGTGATGATCTCTTCATTGATGGTTTTGTTGACTGTAATTATGCATATTTAAGCTATTTCCGTGAATTATAGCTCTGATGGTTGCTCAAGTCCATCATACTAGAGCTAAATATTAGGGTTTTGTTTTAATTTTTTTCCGCCGAATTCTTACCTAAACGCGCCACATATTAAATTTTTTTAGCTGGTTTGTTGTTCGAAAGCCATTGTGCTAAAGCTGTATAATAGTAGTGTAAGTTGCTATATCTCTTTTCTCGCCAAAATCTTTCCAAAAGACGCGTCGAATAAGCTAAATAGTTTTATATGTATATAAGGGAAATTACGATGACTTTTATGCGTGCATTTTAAAGCGTATATTTTTGTTTTTTGGAATTGTAAGGTAGTATAAGTAACATGCTTTTTTACTTTATAATGAGTGGAATCAATAACATAAGATTATTATCCTAGAATTTATTAAATGATACATAAACTTGGACCAATTGCAATTTTTTGTAGTCCGTGCGGAAAACGGGTATTTATTTGCTAGTTTAATAATGAAACTAAAAAACAATGAGGGGTCAATGAGTAAGTTCAGGTCGTGAGTGGAAACAGAAATGCCGAATGAAAAAATTCTTCCTCAAGCTTCGTTTGGTAAATCAAAGTTAAGTAGAAACAGAGCATCAATCAGACCACCGATCGTAATAAGGCAACGATATACGTCATAGGGTGGGCCGAAAAAAAACTTTTTATTTTATTTCAGATCGCTATAGTGCGGAAAAGTTGCCATTAGTAAAGACATGAAAAATGCACTAATTATTATTTTTTTATTACCATATCTTCCGTTCGCGCAATGCCTTCAAAAATGGCAAAAATTGTCAAAAACCGTAATTTTTCATAATTTTTTTTAAACACGATATATGTTTTTAATTGCTTTTCTACATCATGTTGTGCTATTAAAATTAAACTTTGAAATTTAGCGAAAAATACGTATTTTCCTAATTTTATACTACGGTGAGTGGCCGGAAGATGTGACACAAATGTATAATAACTTATTATACTATATATTATAACATTTATTATTAATAAGTGCTATAATATATGGATTTTACATACTTTTAGTAGTTAATTCATGATATAGGAACGTAATTGAAAACATCTACCATGTTTTAAAAAATTATAAAAAATTTCGGTTTTTAACAATTTTTTGCCAACTTTGATGGCATTGCGCGAACGGAAGATATGATAATAAAAAAATAATGGTTTAAAAAAAATAATGTTTAAATAAAATGTTTAAATTTAATTAAAAAAATAATGTTTCAGGTGACGTATTACGTCACCTGAAACAAGCGATTTCGTGAAGTTGCAGACTGTTGCACTAGATTCGAATGAATACATGCCCTAACAATCAAGTACATGGGCTTCTATATGATTTCACGCGTCTAAATATTATTTAAGTCAATGAAATAGGTCAACATTACATCATTTGTTGAAACATAAATCTTTTTATTACATAAATGTACTTAAACATACATATTTCGTTATTTACAATTCGCGTTTCGCAATATTTGACAAGTGCATTGGTATTTTATACAAATAAACCACTATTTCATACATCTTTTTTTCCTTATTTACTGAAAAATATCTTAAATTGACAGGGTAAAACAGATATATTTATTAAATTGCTGTACATAAGTTTTATCTGATAAAAAATCCATTCCTGTGAAATATTCTCAAACAATTATCATATTTTTTCTTTGAGGGAGTCCATTAATTCTTTGAGGCATTAAGTTGGGGGGGGGGGGGGGGGGGGGGGGATATCATTTTTTTGAAGAAGACGTCTGGGCAAATATCCCCTAGATTTTTCCCAGCGAAAATCAATGAGCAATTTAAGTTAAATTTACTTAATTTTATTGATCATTTGTACTAGTGTGACTATATTATATACAATAGTGAAAAAAAAATTCTTGAGAAGTCTTTAAGAAAATTGAAATAAATCGTGCTTTTTGAAATAAATTTACACGTGAGATTACGGAAGTGATTCGCCCCAAATCTCATGGAATCTCTTCTGGGAAATAGGAGTGGGAATTAACCTTAGAGATCATAGTTAAATTAATAGAGTGGCGGATCACGTGACCTCCAATGCTAACGACGGGACGTGCATGGAGCCCCCAGAGGAGCCCCAATGGAGCCAGTGTTGCCATATTTTAAGGAGAAAAAAATGCTAAGAAAGAGTAAATTTGAATTTCGAAATAAAAAAAAATGCCATAAAGTACTAGCTGTATTTTAAATATTTTTTAGCGACTTTAACAAACTTTAAAACGCTTTTATAGTATTTTTATAATATATTTTTTTGTAATTTTAGAATTAAGTTTTATTTTTCCATATTATTAAATTTTCTTAATGTGATTGCAACACTGGCAACTTGTCGCCATATTAAGAAGAAGAATACCGAGAATATTACGAAAAAATAAAATTTAATTATAAAATTACAAAAAAAAAATATTATAAAAATACTAGATAAACGTTTCAAGTTTTTTAAAAGCAACTAAAGATATTCCAAAATGCAGGTAGTATTTGTATGGTATTTTTTAAAATTTTAGAATTCAACTTTACTTTTTTGTAGCATTTGTTCTCCTTAGAGATGGCAACACTGGCCCCATTGGTGCTCATCTGGCTGCTACATGCGCGCCCCGTCGTTAGCATTGGAGGTCACGTGATCCGCCACTCAAATACTTTAACTACGATCTCTATGGAATTAACAAATTCAACGCGTCACATAATTAATGGACGCCCCCTTGGGATATTCAACTCCATCATGTTTTAATTTCTTCGGAGGATCCACTGTATAAGTACCTAGAAAAGACTCAGATAAGTGCAAAAAAAGAAATTAAACTGATATGACATGCATAATAAACTTAGTACAAATATAAGCAGTTTATAATATAAACATAAAAAAAATGTCGAACTATTCTTATGTGAGCAGGTAAACTGTAGTATCTTCAACAACGACTTGGAACATTGTTGTTAGCTCTCAATAATTTATAACCTATAAGAAAGTAAAATATTAATAGTACAGTACAAAACTGTTCCAAATCATTGCTATAGATACTACAGTTTATATGCCAGAATTTTAATGAATAATAAGAGATTTTGGACATGGAATTGTTTAGAATAAATTTATCTTTATTTTTTCAGAAGTTCGCCTAAACAAATTGCTCTTTCTCAAAAACTTCATTTCGCTAATTATCTTAGATTTGCCAATATCAAACTATGGATCAGACCTTGACAAAATGCGGTTACGTAATGACAGCGTATGGACGGGACTACACCTTTGGAAGCGCCACTCGAGTGAAGCGGTGGAAATGATTATCCAATGAGCGAAGCTTTGTTTGAGTTAATAGTAACGATTTTCCCCGCTTGACTCAAGCAGCATTCGGTACGGTGAAGACCCGTCCAATCCAGTTCAGCTGTGATGCCACAAACAATACAGTTTCGATACGCCTAGTTTAAATACAATGCTAATTTTTGGGGATGTCCAGGCCTGATTTGTTTTTATTCCTTTATTACCTACTCGAAGAATGTGTTCGCAATATAGATACTAAGACTTCTTGCAAGGATCCGAGCAAGGGACATAACTCTAGATTAGGATAGGAATAGGAGGATGACAGGGAGATACCTAGATTTCTATAAATAGAAATCCATAGTATTCTATAGATTATGTAGTAACCTTAAGTTATGTTTTTGATTGCATTCTGTATGAGAATATAAAAA
Source organism: Hylyphantes graminicola (assembly GCA_023701765.1). Classification (NCBI taxonomy): domain Eukaryota; kingdom Metazoa; phylum Arthropoda; class Arachnida; order Araneae; family Linyphiidae; genus Hylyphantes; species Hylyphantes graminicola. Next base: position 54,984,435 of record CM043118.1, on the reverse strand, counting down.
ATTTCCAACATTGTTCCAAAACACATTGTCACTGCATTTTTTGGGGTATTATTTTATATCTGACTTCTAAAGCGCATGCACTATCTCTCTTTTTTGCACCTTAAGTTTTCATAGGTTACTTTTGAGTAGTTGCTCTAAAACTAGAAAATTTTACGTTTGTCGGACAAGTTGAAAAAATACTTGTCTGACCTGAATTTTTACTTGCCTTGGGGCACTATATTTTTTTCTATCTAATAGGAGATTGGAGAGGCTGAAAGTTCCCAGGTTCTGCTTCATACTTTGCCAATATTACAGCCGACCTATTAAAGGTCTGGGCAGCCAAAAAAAGTCCAGCGAATAATACCCCGCGGAGAGAGATTGCACTTTGAAATAAGTGTTTAAATAAGATATAAGTCTAAATAATTTAAGTCCATGAAATACGTCAACATTGCATCATTTGACTACATTACCCCATCTAATTTCCCTCGCCTAGCTCTAGTTGACGTTAATTCAATCGATTCTATCGCTTGAATATCTTGTGTGCTCACCTTCTTTGATGACACAAGGGGGTAGTAGGGGCTCCCACGCCCCTCTTTCGTCGCAGCGGTGCTGCTCTTTCGTCCCCTGGCGGCAGGCGACCGAACACTGTGGACCCTCGTGCAGCTTACTGGTTTGACACTTGAAGCGACCTACACTCCTCAGCTTCAGGCTACAGTCCACGAATGCTGTAAGAGAAAGATAGAGTGAAACAAGTAGGTTCGTTACAGAATCTGTCATTTAAACAGCTTCCACACAATACTTGTGTTCAACCAAAAACGCACTATTTTTTCACCTCAGAAAGAAATTTGCCAAACAGGGCCTCTAGCTAATAATTTATTTCTAATTCAAATTTTTAAATGCCAAAATTGACTATTTTCATCAATCTTCTCTCGCAAATTAATAATTACTCATTATCGTTTTCTAAATTTGCTTGAAATTCGAAAAATAACCATGGAATTTTTTTTAATAAATATCTTTTAGTCGCCACAAGTTCCCATCTTCACTAACTTTTTTCGAAAAAAAAGAAGAAATAATTAGTAAAATTGATGCTTTAAAAATAAGAGAACTTTTGCATATTTTTATTCAAAGTTAAAATTTGCTACTCCTTATACATATATAATGAACCATCAAAAGAACTCCATTGTGATATGACATCAATCCAAACTGAATCATATCGCATTGATAAATATTTTTTAAGAGTTTTATTTTTATTTTAAATAAAGTTTCTCGTGCGTTTGACGAAATGGCAACATTCGTCGTTTTTTGATACTGTTTCATTTAACATTGTAGTGTTCCCTCAACATTAAAGTAATTTAACTAAGAACTGCTTCATTTATTAAAAAAAAAATATTTTTTTGCACACATTTTTTTCCTTGTTCCCAAATTGTACAATGGACTGTCTGTTAACTCAATAAACATGAATAGCTATGTTTGTTTCAAAGGAAGACTTTAAAAAAAATATTGAGGTCTCTGATTTATATTTCTCACATTAAATAGTACTAATTTTTTCCTTGTACAGCTTTTCCGGAATTTTTTTAAAAATATATTCACTTGATGTGAAAGATGTACAGGAGAGAGAAGGGCAATTCTACTATAACTTTTAATTTTATGTCCCTTGGTCATAACTTTAAAAAAAATTAATATATTTTTTAAATTTTCCTTATTATACTAAAATACTGGTCCTTATACAATTGCAAAAAGGAATTTTAAAGCAAAGAAACTAAAAAAAAAATTAGAACACAAAACATTCCAGAAAATTCCTTACCGTCGTATGTCCCGAATGTCAAATTTTTATTTTAGGGCTCAAACTAACATATTTTGAGCTAAAAATTACATTCGTTTGGATTTTAAATTGAACTAATACCTATATCACAACAAATTCATTTCATAAAATTTGGGCTTTTAATATCTATAATGCGTATTTCTTTTCTCCTAACATTGCCCCTGGATTTTGGTACATTCATTGACCTTACTGCTAAAGTGGGCACAGGATGGTGCTCCAATAATTACTCAATCGTGAAAACAGAAAAACTCACAGAAAACTCACATTTTAGTTAGCAGCCTCATTTTTTGCTATACTTTATCAATTAGCTCAAAAGTTTAAAAAAATAACTCAGTAAAATGAGCTGCGAGGCTTTATTGCTTTCCTTACAGTCACCTAGGGTAAAAGCTTATTTTTGCTAGATAATTCATTTTTTTTATGAATATGTTTAGATGGAGTACAATAAGTAAAAAAATCCATTTTTATTAAGCTGGAGTTAGTTTCAACACTAAGAAGACCGTAAAACATGATGTTCCTTACCTTCCGTTCCTTACCATCGTAATGATCTAGGGATGAAAAACCGAAACCAGTTTTAAGACTAACCGTTTATTTTTTGTGATTTCGGTTTCATTGAAAAATACTAATTTTCGTAAGGCCAGTTTAGACCGGTTTCTTTAGCATCGGTGTTTTTAAATACTGCCATCTCTTATTATTATTTTTGTTTTACAAATGAGCTTTGGTGAACTTTTTTTCTTAATTCTAGAACCCTTATAAATCGTTAACAAACATTTAAAATTGATTTTTAAAAAATAAATTCCACAAGTTTTTTTTATACCTGAAATTAAAAATTATAGTAGAACTGCCCAGAAACATAACATGGATTGTACTCTCAGAAGTAACACTTTCATTTTTGACGATTCATGAATCCTCAAGCCTTATTTCGTTAATTTTGAGGATTGTTTCGTCCAACTATCACGTGACTTTTGAGTAAACGCGAATCCTCACTTTTACGATCGTGATTTTGACGATTCTGTGTCTTGATTTTGAGGAAACTGAATCTCATTGTTGTACTCACATGCTCAAAAATGACGAAATATTTCTTTAGATTAGACGACATTCAAATCCTCATAAAAATGACGATTCAAATTTCCTCACTTTGAGGGAACGAAAACTCGGAGCATTTGCCAGTAACGGAATCGTCAAAATTAAGGAATATTTCGTCGTTTTTGAGCATTCATTTTTAAGAGTGCGCGTGACGCGGAACTTACGCCTGCACTCGTCGAACTTCTTGGACCACTTTCCCGTTTGGTAAAGGCAGAAGGTCCTCCTCATGATCCCCTCTTCGAATGTGTGCCCGAACAGGCAGTACAGGTGGCACACCCTGGCCAAAAACAAAACACTCGGGTTTAGGTACGAAACCGGCACTTATATATGAAGAGCACACGGGAAGAACCGATTGGATTTCGTACAAGGCTTTCCGTAGTAGCCTCTTTGGGGATGATAGCGAGAAATCGCCTAAACTGGTGTAAAGAAGCCAGTTACTCGCTTTGTTTATCTTTCCAGGCAACCCTAATTCACGCCAGAGTTGAGTGGAACGAGTCACACGTTTGTCCCGCAAATGAAGAACCATAAGGAAAACCGGTTTCCGGTCGCCAATGCTCGCCAAGCAGAGACAATTACTGAATACTGAAAGACTCTAAATAAATCAATCGGTTCTTCCCGTGTACTCTTCACACAAGTTTCCACGTGTGCTATCTCACTTTGCACAACGGGTCAGATTTACTGTACGGTAACCCTTGGCGAACTTTCGAAAATCGCGCCAAAAGTCTGTATTCTGGCGACTTTTGACGTCACGCTCTCTATACTGTCTTAAGAAATAATGGTCAGATAGGGTTGCCGGAAAACGTCATCGTTGCGAAGTCAAAGAATTCGAATCATCAGTCGAAGTCCAACAGGTTGTAGCAAAAAATCATTTATCATATCGCCAAATCTGAAAAAATTACGCCAAATGTTACCGTACAGTAAATCTGATCTGTTGTGCAAAGTGAGATAGCACATGTGAGAACTTAATTGACGAAATATTATATTGTTACTGCTCACTAGAGTTCATCGCGATTAGTAGGGAGTGCCGCATTTGCACTGAAAGATAAAACACGCAATCAAAATGTTTCTTTGATATATGAAGCTGGTCAGTCACGTGATTAGTTCTGTTCTTTCCGATAGATGGCGCATTTCAAATTGTAAATAGTTGTACATATTTTCTGTCATTAAAGTTAGTATAGAAAACGAAATCCTGGCACCTGCATGTTGTGTTGCTTGTTCTTGTCCTGAATTCCTACATATATACAGAAACTTGATTTGATAACTTGGAAATTTCAACGTCATACGGCTAGTCCCCATCCCCCATACAATGTGTTCATTATATATTTAATATAAACCAAATAATAATAATAATAAAAATCGTGGCATACTTATGCAAACAAGTTTGAACGACACACTTTACAGTAAGAATATGTCCAGTCAGACTTTGACTTAAAACATTAATAAAATTATGTTTAATACTTCACCAACTTCCATAGAACTTGGCCGTTTCTTGATTTCACTATTTTTTCTAACAAAGTATTTATTTTTGTGAAAACGAGGCTTTTTATTGAAGGAACGTTTTAGTTTGTCTTATCTTTACAATTTATGTGTTTAAAAAATGATAAGTGAGGCAAATTAAGGTACTTGCCTCTTTTTTCAAATAATGCATTTAAATCACATTTCCAGAAATAAAAAATACCAGTTTCAGAATAGAAATTTCTTACTTACATTTTTGTTGCCATCATTTTGCAGAGTGCTTCAGCCGTTTTTTGGGGTTTAGGCAACTGACAATTCTTCCAGTTGTTCGGGGATTTCGTTATCCTCTTTGGAACCTTTGTTGTTATTTGCCTTGTTATAACAGTCGTAAATTCAGTTCCAACAATCCTAGATCTCGTTGTACCAGTTGTTGCTCTAGTTCCACCTGTTGTTTGTCCGGTTTCACCAGTTGTTGCTGCAGCTGTTGCGCTCGCTCTTAAAATTGTAGCTTTCGTCCAAACAGTTGTTGCTTTCTTCCCAACAGTTGTTTCTCCGGTTTCACCAGTTGTTGCTTCAGTTGTTGCGTTCGCTCTAACAATTGTCGCTTTTGCCCCAGCAGTTGTCGCTCTCGCCCCAACAGTTGTCGCTCTCGCCCCAACAGTTGTCGCTTTCGCCCCAACAGTTGCCGCTTTCGCCCCAACAGTTATTGCTTTCTTACCAACAGTTGTTTCTCCGGTTTCAACAGTTGTTGCTTCAGTTGATGCGTTCACTCTTACAATTGTAGTTTTCGCCCCAACAGTTGTTGCCTTCTCCCCAACAGTTGTTACCTTCTCCCCAACAGTTCTCTCTTTCGCCCCAACTGATGTCGCTTTCGCCCCAACAGTTGTCGCTTTCGCCCCAACAGTTGTCGCTTTCGCCCCAACAGTTGTCGCTTTCGCCCCAACAGTTGTCGCTTTCGCCCCAACAGTTGTCGCTTTCGCCCCAACAGTTGTCGCTTTCGCCCCAACAGTTGTCGCTTTCGCCCCAACAGTTGTCGCTTTCGCCCCGACAGATGTTGCATTCGTCCCAACAGTTGTTGCTTTGGCCCCAACGGTTAATGCTTTCGCCCCAACAGTTGTTGCTTTAGTCCCAACAGTTGTTGCTTTAGTCCCAACAGTTGTTTTTATAAACCCAATAATTGATTTTTCAATTTCACTAGTCTTTACTTCAGTGCTAACAGTTGTTGCTCTCGTTCCAGAAGTTGTTTCCCTAGTTTCACCAGATGATGCTTTGGTGATATCAATTGCTACTTTAATTCCCTCAGATATTGCATCACTTTTATCAGTTTTTGCTTCCGTTTCAAAAATTATTCCTCTAAAATCAACATTTCCCTCTCCAATGTTAATAAACGATGCTTCAGTACCAACAGTTGTTGTACTAGTGCCACCAGTTGTTTCTCCGGTTTTGACAGCTATCGTTTCAGTTCCAACAGTTGTTTCATTAGTTCCAGCAACTGTTTCTTTGGTTTGACCAGTTGTTGCTTCAGAGTATACATTTGTTACTTCAGTTCGAAGTGTTGTTGATTTGGTTTCAATATTTGTTTCGCCGGTTCTATCTGTTTTGGCTACAAAGTTTTCAATTGTTACTTCTGTTCCAAGAGTTGTTACTTCCTTTCTGGAAGTTTTTGGGGTAGTTTCAGTTTTTTCTCTGTTATCATCAGTTTTTGATTCTTTTCCAAAAGTTGTTGCACCTGATCCAGATGTTTCTACTTTGGTTTCTAGAAATCCAATACTTGATTTTCCGGTTTCACCAGTCGTTACTTTAAATCTAACAGTTGTTGCTCTCGTTCCAGAAGTTGTTTCCCAAGTTTCGCCAGTTGTTGCCTTATTGACATCAGTTGTTGCTTTCGTTTCCACAGAAATTTCTTCAGCTTTAGCAGTAGTTGCTTCTTTTTCAAAAGTTATTGCTCTAAAATTAACATTTGTCTGTTCCATTTTAATAATTGATGCTTCACTACCAACAGTTATTGTACTAGTGCCAATAGTTATTTCTTTGGTTTCACCAGTTGTTGCTTCAGTTCCAAATTTGGCACTAGTTTCACCAGATGTTCCTCTAGTTTCATTAGTAATTCCACCAGTTTCACCAGTTGATCCAGTAGTTTCATTCGTTTCACTAATTCTACCAGTCGTTACTCCGGTTTCATTAGTAGATGTTTCGTTAACAAATATTGATGTTATCGTTAAACCAGTTGTATCAATAGTTTCAATAGTTGTTATTCCGGTTTTACCAGGTGTTGCTTGAGTTGTAAAACTTGTTACTTCAGGTTCAACAGTTAATGCTTCCTTTTCAAACAATGTTGTTCTGGTTTCAACAGTTGTTTTTGTGATTTCAGCTGTAGTTGCTTCAGTTCTAACAAATGTGGTACTAGTTTCACCAGATGTTCCTCTAGTTTCAAAAGTAATTCCACTAGTATCACCAGTTGTTCCGATAGTTTTACCAGGTGCTTTTTCTGTTTTGCCAGTTGTCCCTAAATTTCTCGAAATTTTTGACATAGTTGTTTCTACAGCTTCAAAATTTGTTACTACGGTCCCAACAGCAGTTTCTCCTTTTTGACCTAATGGTGTTCTAGTTTCAACGTTTGTTTCTCCGGTTTCTTCAGGTGTTGCTTCAGTTCTAACAGTTGTTTCTCCAGTTCTAAATATTGATGCTATCTTCCTGAATGACGTTGCTATGGTTTCAACGGTTGTTTTTATATTTTCTGCAGTTGTCCCAACGGTTCCCGTAATTTTGGCACTAGTTTCTTCAGATGTTTCTCTTGTTTCATTTGTTATTCCCCTAGTTTCACCAGTTGTTCCACTAGTTTCAATAGTTGCTATTCCGGTTTTACCAGGTGTTGCTTGGGTTCGAACACTTGTTGCTTTAGGTTCAACAGTTGATTCTTCCTTTTCAAATGATGTTGTTCTGGTTTCAAGAGTTGTCTCTGCTATTTCAGCAGTTGTTACTTCAGCTATCCCAGTTTTTGCACTAGTTTCACCAGTAATTCTACTAGTTTCGCCAGTTTCATTAGTTATTGCACTAGTTCTATCAGTCGTTTTTCCGATTTCATTAGTTGATGTTCCGGTATCAAATATTGATGTTTTCGTTCCATCAGTTGTAACACTGGTTTCAATAGTTATTATTCCGGTTTTACCAGGTGTTGCTTGTGTTCTAACACTTGTTGCTTCGGGTTCAACAGTTGATGCGTCCTTTTCAAAAGTTGTTCTTATTTCAACTGTTGTTTGTGTAGTGTTTGCAGTTGTCCCTTCTGTTCCCCCAATTTTGGCACGAGTTTTTAAAGATGTTCCTCCAGTTTCACCTGTAATTCCGCCAGTTACCATAGTTGTTCCACTAATTTTATTCGTGTCACTAGTTCTATCAGTAGTTACACCGGTTTCATTAGTTGATGCTTCGGTATCAAATATTGATGCTCTCGTTCCACCAGTTGTACCACTAATTTCAATGGTTGTTATTTCGGTTTTAAAGGGTGTTGCTTGAGTTGTACCACTTGTTGCTTCAGGTTCAACAGTTGAAGCTTCCTTTTCAAATGATGTTATTCTGGCTTCAACAGTCGTTTTGGTGGTTTCAGCAGTTGTTGCTTCAGTTCCAATTTTGGCACTAGTTTCACCAGATGTTCCTCTAGTTTCACCAGTAATTCCACTAGTTTCAACAGTTGATCCAGTAGTTTCATTCGTTTCACTAATTCTACCAGTCGCTACGCCAGTTTCATTAGTAGATGTTTCGGTATCAAATTTTGATGCTTTTGTTTCCCTAGTTATATCACTAGTCTCACTAGTTATTATTCCGGTTTTACCAGGTGTTGCTTGAGTTCTAACACGTGTTGCTTCAGATTCAACAGTTGATGCGTCCTTTTCAAATGTTGTTCTTGTTTCAACAGTTGTGTTTGTAGTTTCTGCAGTTGTCGCTTCATTTCCCCATATTTTTGAACTAGTTTTAAAAGAAGTTTCTCTAGTTTCACCAGTAATTACATTAGTTTCACCAGTAATTACATAAGTTTCACCAGTTGTATCTCTAGTTTCAATCGATTCACTGAATCTAATAGCCGTTACTCTGGTTTCATTAGTTGATGCTTCGGTATCAAATATTGATGCTCTCGTTCCATCAGTTGTATCACTAAATTCAATAGTTGTTATTCCGGTTTTAACAGGTATTGCTTGAGCTGTACCACTTGTTGCTTCAGGTTCAACAGTTGATGCGACCTTTTCAAAAGTTGTTCTTATTTCAACTGTTGTTTTTGTAGTGTCAGCAGTTGTCCCTTCGGTTCCCCCAACTGTAGCACCAGTTTTTAAAGATGTTCCTCTAGTTTCACCAGTAATTCCACCAGTTACCCCTGTTGTTCCACTAATTTTATTCGTGTCACTAGTTCCATCAGTCGTTACTCCGGTTTCATTAAGTGATGCTTCGGTATCAAATATTGATGCTCTCATTCCACCAGTTGTATTACTAATTTCAAAAGTTGTTATTCCGGTTTTAACAGGTGTTGCTTGAGTTGTACCACTTGTTGCTTCAGGTTCAACAGTTGAGGCTTCCTTTTCAAATGATGTTATTCTGGCTTCAGCAGTCGTTTTGGTGGTTTCAGCAGTTGTTGCTTCAGTTCCCATTTTGGCACTAGTTGCAACAGATGTTCCTCTAGTTTCACCAGTAATTCCACTAGTTTCAACAGTTGATCCTGTAGTTTCATTCGTTTCACTAATTCTACCAGTCGCTACTCCGGTTTCATTAGTAGATGTTTCGGTATCAAATATTGATGCTTTCGTTTCCCTAGTTATATCACTAGTCTCACTAGTTATTATTCCGGTTTTACCAGGTGTTGCTTGAGTTCTAACACGTGTTGCTTCAGATTCAACAGTTGATGCGTCCTTTTCAAATGTTGTTCTTGTTTCAACAGTTGTGTTTGTAGTTTCTGCAGTTGTCGCTTCATTTCCCCATATTTTTGAACTAGTTTTAAAAGAAGTTTCTCTAGTTTCACCAGTAATTACATTAGTTTCACCAGTAATTACATAAGTTTCACCAGTTGTATCTCTAGTTTCAATCGATTCACTGAATCTAATATCCGTTACTCTGGTTTCATTAGTTGATGCTTCGGTATCAAATATTGATGCTCTCGTTCCATCAGTTGTATCACTAAATTCAATAGTTGTTATTCCGGTTTTAACAGGTATTGCTTGAGCTGTACCACTTGTTGCTTCAGGTTCAACAGTTGATGCGACCTTTTCAAAAGTTGTTCTTATTTCAACTGTTGTTTTTGTAGTGTCAGCAGTTGTCCCTTCGGTTCCCCCAACTGTAGCACCAGTTTTTAAAGATGTTCCTCTAGTTTCACCAGTAATTCCACCAGTTACCCCTGTTGTTCCACTAATTTTATTCGTGTCACTAGTTCCATCAGTCGTTACTCCGGTTTCATTAAGTGATGCTTCGGTATCAAATATTGATGCTCTCATTCCACCAGTTGTATTACTAATTTCAATAGTTGTTATTCCGGTTTTAACAGGTGTTGCTTGAGTTGTACCACTTGTTGCTTCAGGTTCAACAGTTGAGGCTTCCTTTTCAAATGATGTTATTCTGGCTTCAGCAGTCGTTTTGGTGGTTTCAGCAGTTGTTGCTTCAGTTCCCATTTTGGCACTAGTTGCAACAGATGTTCCTCTAGTTTCACCAGTAATTCCACTAGTTTCAATAGTTGATCCTGTAGTTTCATTCGTTTCACTAATTCTACCAGTCGCTACTCCGGTTTCATTAGTAGATGTTTCGGTATCAAATATTGATGCTTTCGTTTCCCTAGTTATATCACTAGTCTCAATAGTTCTTCTTTCGGTTTTACCAGGTGTTGCTTGAGTTCTAACACTTGTTGCTTCAGATTCAACAGTTGATGCGTACTTTTCAAATGTTGTTCTTGTTTCAACAGATGTTTTTGTAGTTTCTGCAGTTGTCGCTTCATTTCCCCAAATTTTGGAACTAGTTTTAAAAGACGTTTCTCTAGTTTCACCAGTTGTACCTCTGGTTTCAATCGATTCACTGGTTCTATTAGTCGTTACTCCGGTTTCATTAGTTGATGCTTCGGTATCAAATATTGATGCTCTCGTTCCATAAGTTGTATCACTAATTTTAATAGTTGTTATTCCGGTTTTATCATACGTTGCTTGAGTTGTACCACTTGTTGCTTCAGGTTCAACAGTTGATGCTTCCTTTTCAAATGATGTTGTTCTGGTTTCAGGAGTTGCTTTTGTTATTTCAGCAGTTGTCGCTTCAGCTACCGCAACTTTTGCACTAGTTTCACCAGTAATTCTACTAATTTCGCCAGTTTCATTAGTTTTTGCACTAGTTCTATCAGTCTTTAATCCGATTACATTAGTTGATGCTTCGGTATCAAATATTGATGCTCTCGTTCCCCCAGTTGTACCGCTAATTTCAATAGTTGTTATTCCGGTTTTAACAGACGTTGCTTGAGTTGTACCACTTGTTGCTTCAGGTTCAACAGTTGATACTTCCTTTTCAAATGATGTTGTTCTTATTTCAAGAGTTGCTTTTGTTATTTCAGCAGTTGTCTCTTCAGTTACCTCAACTTTTGCACTAGTTTCTGCAGTAATTCTACTAATTTCGCCAGTTTCATTATTTGTTGCACTAGTTCTATCAGTCGTTAATCCGATTACATTAGTTGATGCTTCGGTATCAAATATATTGATGCTCTCGTTCCCAAAGTTGTACCGCTAATTTCAATAGCTGTTATTTCGGTTTTAACAGACGTTGCTTGAGTTGTACCACTTGTTTCTTCAGGTTCAGCAGTTGATGCTTCCTTTTCAAATGATCTTGTTCTGGTTTCAACAGTCGTTTTGGTGATTTCAGCAGTTGTTGCTTCAGTTCCCATTTGGGCTCTTGTTTCACCAGATGTTCCTCTAGTTTCAACAGTAATTCCACTAGTTTCTCCAGTTGATCCAGTTGATCCATCATTCGTTTCACTAATTCTACCAGTCGTTACTCTGGTTTCATTAGTTGATGTTTCGGTATCATATATTGATGCTCCCGTTCCACCAGTTGCATCACTAGTTTCAATAGTTGTTATTCCGATTTTACCAAGTGTTACTTGAGTTATAATACTTGTTGCTTTAGGTTCAACAGTTGATGCTTCCTTTTCAAATGATGTTTTTCTGGTTTCAGCAGTTGTTTTTGTGATTTCAGCACTTGCTTCTACAGTTCCTCCAATTTTGTCACTGGTTTCATCAGATGTTCCTCTAGTTTCAACAGTATTTCTTCTAGTTTCGTCAGTTGTTCGACTAGTTTCATTAGTTGTTTTTCTAGTTCTATCAGTTGTTACTACGGTTTTATTAGTTAATGCTTCATTATCATATATTGATGTTCTTGTTCCACCAGCTGTATCACTAGTTTCAACAGTTGTTAGTCCGGTTTTACCAGGTGTTGCTTGAGATCTATAACTTGTTACTTCAGGTTCAACAATTGATGCTTCCTTTTCAACTGATGTTGTTCTGGTTTCAATAGTTGTCTTTGTGATTTCAGCAGTTGTTGCTTCAGTTACCCCAATTTTTGCACTAGTTTCACCAGTAATTCTACTAGTTTCGCCAGTATCATTAGTTGTTGCTCTAGTTCTATCAGTCGTTAATCCGATTTCATTAGTTGATGCTTCGGTATCAAATATTGATGCTCTCGTTCCACCAGTTGTATCAATGGTTTCAATAGTCATTATTCCGGTTTTACCAGGTGTTGCTTGTGTTCTGACACTTGTTGCTTCAGGTTCAACAGTTGATGCGTCCTTTTCAAAATTTGTTCTTATTTCATCTGTTGTTTTCATAGTGTCAGCAGTTGTCCTTTCGCTTCCCCCAATTTTGGCACTAGTTTTTAAAGAGGTTCCTCTAGTTTTACCAGTAATTCCAATAGTTACCCCAGCTGTTCCGCTAATTTTTTTCGTGTTACTGGTTTTAACCGTTCCTTTTCCGGTTTCATTAGTTGATGCTTTGGTATCAAATATTGATGCTTTAGTTTCACCAGTTATATCACTAGTCTCAATAGTTGTTATTCCGGTTTTACCAGGTGTTGCTTGTGTTCTGACACTTGTTGCTTCAGGGTCAACAGTTGATGCGTCCTTTTCAAAATTTGTTCTTATTTCATCTGTTGTTTTTATAGTGTCAGCAGTTGTCCTTTCGCTTCCCCCAATTTTGGCACTAGTTTTTAAAGAGGTTCCTCTAGTTTTACCAGTAATTCCGCCAGTTTCACCAGTAATTCCAATAGTTACCCCAGCTGTTCCACTAATTTTTTTCGTGTTACTAGTTTTAACCGTTCCTTTTCCGGTTTCATTAGTTGATGCTTTGGTATCAAATATTGATGCTTTAGTTTCACCAGTTATATCACTAGTCTCAATAGTTGTTATTCCGGTTTTACCAGGTGTTGCTCGAGTTCTAACACTTGTTGCTTCAGGTTCAACTGTTGATGCGTCCTTTTCAAATGTTGTTCTTGTTTCAGCAGTTGTTTTTGTAGTTTCTGCAGTTGTACCTCTAGTTTCAATCGTTTCACTAGTTCTATTAGTTGTTACTTCAGTTTCATTAGTTGTTGCTTCGGTATCAAATATTGATGCTCTCGTTCCATCAGGTGTATCACTAATTTCAATAGTTGTTATTCCGGTTTTAACAGGTGTTACTTGAGTTGTACCACTTGTTGCTTCAGGTTCAACAGTTGTAGCTTCCTTTTCAAAAGATGTTGTTCTGGTTTTAAAACTTGTTTCTGTATTTACAGCAGTTTTTGTTTCTACGGTTCCAACAGCAGGTTCTCCTTTTTGACCTAATGGTGTTCTAGTTTCAACGTTTGTTTCTCCGGTTACTTCAGATGTTGCTTCAGTTCTAACAGTTGTTGCTTCAGGTTCAACAGTTGATGCTTCTTTTTCAAATGATGTTGTTCTGGTTCCCCTAATTTTGGCACTAGTTTTACCAGATGTACCTCCAGTTTTACCAGTAATTCTACTAGTTTCACCAGATGTACCTCTAGTTTTACTAGTAATTCTACTAGTTTCACCGGTTGTTCTACTAGTGTCATTAGTTTGTTCACTAGTTCTATCATTCATTAATCCGGTTTCATTAGTTGATGCTTCGGTATCAAATATTAATGCTCTCGTTCCCCCAGTTGTAACATTTGTTTGAATAGTTGTTATTCCGGTTTTTCCAGGTGTTGCTCGAGTTCTAACACTTGTTGCTCGAGTTCTAGCACTTGTAGCGTCAGGTTCAACAGTTGATGCTTCCTTTTCAAATGTTGTTCTGGTTTCAGCAGTTTTTGCTTCAGTTTTAACAATTGTGGTACTAATTTTACCAGTAATTTCTTTAGTTTTGCCAGTTTTTCCACTATTTTCATCGTTCGTTTCACTACCTATACCAGTCGATACTCTGATTTCATCAGTTGATGCTTCGGTATTAACGAAAGAAGCTCCCATGCCACCAGTGAATACTCTAGTTTGTGTAGTTGTTACTCCGGTTTCACCTTGTGTTGATTTAGAACTAACAATTTCTGCTCCAGTTCCAGTTGATCTTGCTCTAGTTCCAACATTTGTTTTTTCGGTTTCAACAGTTGATACTTCAGTTCCTATAGTTATTGCTTTGGTTCCACTCGTTGGTACTCTCATTTTACCTGCTTTTGACGTACTTACAATTGTTTCTTCGGCTTTTAAGGCTGTTCCATCCAGTCCAACAATTGTTGATTTCGCTCCAAATGTTGGCATTCTCGTTTTATATACTGTTGCCCCAGTTTCAATAGTTGTTACTTTAGTTCCAAAAGTTGTTTCTCTATTTCCCCCAGTGTTTCTTTCGAAATCACCAGATGTTGTTTCAGTTCCAGAAGCTGTTACTCTAGTTTCATTAGTTAATGATTCGGTATCAAAAATTGAAGCTAACCTCTCAACAGTAGTTTCTACAATTTCACTTGTTGTTAAACCGGTTTCATGAGGTGTTACTTCAGTTACAATAGTTGTTCCTTCAGTTCTAGGTGTTAATGCTTTATTTTTATCATTTGTTTTTGCGGTTTCTTCAGTTGTTACTTCAGTTCCAACAGACATTGCTCCAGTTCTTACAGTTTTTTCTTTAGTGCCAACTGTTGTTGCCTTCGTTCCAAGAGTTTGTACTCCCATTTCAGTTACTGTTGCTCCAGTTTCAATAGTTGTTGCCTCCGTTTCGCCAGTTAATTCTATTCCTTTAATAGTTGTTACTCGGGATTCACTAGTAGTTGCTTTTACTGTAACAGTTTTTACTGCAATTGATGTTGCCATTGTTTCAACATGTGTTTGATTGAGAGTTGTCAATTCCGTTCCAAATGCTTTTGTTCTAGTTTCAACATTTGCTTCCATGGTTTCAATAGTTGTTCCTCTTACATTTAATGCTCCCGTTCCTGAAGTTGTATTTGTAACTCTAACAGTTGTTTCTTCGCTTTTAGTAGTTGGTGCTTCAGCTCTTTCAATTGATGCGTCCTTTGCACCAGTGGTTGCTTTAGTCCACCCTGTAGTTTCCCCAGCTTCAACAGTATTTTCTTCCGTTTCATTATTAGCCTGGAACGGATAACGGAATAGAAAATCTGAAACGAAATGGAGATGTTTTTAAGAAAATCTACCTCATATAACTGACTTTTGTTTTTCGAGAGAGCTCTGTTTACCTGATGTTTGAAGCGTCTGCGCCTGGCTGTAGAAGTTTATGTCGTAAAATACGTCATCATTTAGGTCGTTGTCTTCCCCGCTTTTTAATCGAGATGCTTAAACAAAAATACACATTACAATAAAAATATAGTAGTTGACCATGCATTATGGTCTTGAAATTTAATAAATGCTATAACAATTGCATGGTATGAAATATTATTTATCTTTACAGGGAAAAACATATTTACTGAAAAAAGCGTTTTTTTCTGTTAATTGATTTAAATTAGAGTTTTATTCGTTTTTAACCTCGTAAAGCTTGCTAGAATGAAATCATACAAACATTTGAACTATTTGCTGAAACTGTGTGCCGAAATACACTGGAGAGCCAAAATAAGATTTTAGAAGCCAAAATTGATTTTTGTGCCAGAAGATTTTTTTACTAAAGTGTTTTTTCTATTTTGATTTGGGGTCAAAATATATTGGTGATGGTTTGACTTTTTGTGACTAATTGTCATAAGATAGCGACTACCTAGACTTAAAACTATGAATATAAAGACCTGCACAATACAGGTTGGCTAAAACGTTGTCCTGTTATGCGCATTTTTCACATTTTGTGTTGATTCGGACTAATTAATTTCTGCATACTATTTCTGCATTTGCAGCAAACTTGAAATTGGTATTTGTACGATCTTGAATATACAGGGTGGCCCAAAAGTAGCCTTGCAGTTAGTTAGTTATATAGCAACAGTTATTTTTGAAAACGTGTCTGGTTCTTCAGTCAGTTGACAGCGCATTATCTCACAGAACTGTAATTAGGATCGTCAACAAGAAGGCCTCGTAACTGAGTAATACTTTTTAAGGCTTAGCTGGTCCATCAGGCATTGTAACGATGATCTAGGGATAATTACTAATCAGCTCCCGAGACGCTTGTCGCATAGATTTCTTTTTATGTTTATGAATGTTATGCTACACACTGTCTCTGTATTTTCATACTTTCAGATGGTCTTAAGTATACATCGTCGCTGCTCCTCACTCAGATTCCCAGCAGTGGTTTACACTTAAAAATAAAAGCACAAATTTTCCAACACGTCAAATCATTTTATAGGACAGCTGGCAGATGGCGATATTCGAAGTTTCTCACTCTGGAAGCATTATTTGCTTATTCCTCAAGCATCAAATAAATTTTCCGGAGCTATCTTGATACTAAACCTAACGAAGTCCACGAATCTTTACTTTTGGATAAAGATACGCTGTAGTACGGCTTTATTTTAGCCAACCAACAAAACTAAGCACAACACAACTATGTCAAATACCTGTTTTAAATAACCCAAAGTTCTTACCAATGGTACAGCTGTGGAAATAAAAAAGTACCCACTTGAGGTTATTTCCTCCGTTATTCATCCTAAAGAATCGGACCTTTTTGACATTGTGAACAATTAACATTCTGAGTTAATTGCATGACACAAAATTTGCATAAGGGGCCATCTTCATATTAAAAATGTTACTAACTTTAAAATTTCCAATAGCAACACCCCTTTTTGAATCCATATTTCAAATCTCTGACCTATATTAATACGAAATGCCAAATTTTGTTAGTTTTTAAACATTATTAGAGGAGTTAGAGACGTGCAAAGTTTAGGTCCCATAATGTTAAATGAGTTGCACATAAAAAAACTATCCCGATCTATAAATAATTAAGATAATGAAACGAATTTTTTACTGAAAAGAAATTATAATAACCCAAACAAAATGCATTCAATATTGGGGTATTTAAAACAATTTTTATATTTTTAAATAATTATTATATTGATTTTTTAAAAAAATATGAATGGAAACCCCTTAATATTTTTAAAGAAATAAATTTAAGACAAGAAGTTTAAGCGAAATCCCAATTTTTAAAAATGTTTATTCATAATTTGCTGAGTAAAACAACAAAATACTTTATAATTACCCTTTAGGGGACTGTGTATGAGATTACGTGTGTAATTGATAAATAAAGACGGCTTTGCATGCATGCGTGCTTGTCATTTTAGAGTTGGTCCCCAAAAGGTCCACAAGTGATTCGATTGAATAACTCGTCAAATATTCATCCAAATGTAACAAAAACTTAGATTTAAGGGTTTTCAAGAGTGCTTAACATTTCTAAGTTATTAAAAGTGGGTGTTGCTATTGGAAATGTCAAAGATCGTAATATTTTTAATATGAAGACGGCCCCTTATGCAAATTTTGTATCGTGCAATTAACTCACAATGTTAATTGTACACAATCTCAAAAAGGTCCGATTCCATAGGATGACTAACGGCCGAAATAATCACTAAACGGATGAAATAACCTCAAGTGGGTACTTTTTTATTTCCACAGCTGTACAGCTGCGGAAATGAAAAAAGTACCACTAGTGATTATTTCTGCCGTTAGTCACCCTATAGAATCGGACATTTTTGAAATTGTAAACAATTAACATTCTGAGTTAATTGCATGACACAAATTCTGCATAAGGGGTCATCTTCATATTAAAAAATGTTACTAACTTTAAAATTTCCAATAGTAGCACCCCTTTTTGATTCCATATTTCAAATCTATGACCTATGTTATTACGAAATGCCAAATTTCGTTATTTTTTAAGCATTATTAGGGGAGTTAGAGACGTGCAAAGTTTAGGTCCCATAATGTTAAATGAGTTGTACATAAAAAACTATCCCAATCTATAAATAATTAAGATAATGAAACGAATTTTTTACTGAAAAGAAATTATAGTAACCCAAACAAAATGCATTCAATATTGGGGTATTTAAAACAATTTTTATATTTTTTTATAATTATTATATTAATTTTTAAAAAATATATGAATAGAAACCCCTTGATATTTTTACAGAAATAAATTCAAAACAGGAAGTTTAAGCGAAATCCCAATTTTTAAAATTTTTTATTCGTATTTTGCTGAGTAAATCCCAAAATATTTTTTAATTACCCTTTAGGGGACTGTGTATAAGATTGCATGTGTAATTGATAAATAAAGACGGCCTTGCATGCATGCTTGCTTGTCATTTAGAGATGGTCCCCAAAAGATCCACAAGTGATTCGATTAAATAACTCATCTAATATTCATTCAAATGTAACAAAAACTTAGGTTTAAGGGTTTTCGAGAGTGCTTAACATTTCTAAGTTGTTAAAATTGGGTGTTGCTATTGGAAATTTCAAAGTTCGTAACATTTTTAATATGAAGACGGCCCCTTATGCAAATTTTGTGTCATGCAATTAGCTCAAAACGTTAATTGTTCACAATCTCAAAAAGGTCCGATTCTATAGGGTGACTAATGGCTGAAATAATCATTAGTGGTACTTTTTTTATTTCCGCAGCTGTACATCATAACTGTAAGGCTACTTTTGGGCCACCCTGTATATTATATCGAATGAAGTAGGTAAAAAACCTTATAAAACCACTGTATACGTTTAAGTCATGCAATCAAAAATATTTGAATGTATAGATGTTTTTCAGGCTTTTCCTACAAGCCATCTATGGTAATACTTATTGAGTAACTACCTACTACTTTAAACTGGAGTGGTATTTCCTTGATAGTAGGTATCTATAAAAGAATAAAGAAGTCTTACCTCTTGTAGTTTGATCGGTGAATTCCACTTCTGACTCCTGTTTTTCAACTATAAAAATTGAAACTTGTTAAATATCGAAAGAGATCCCCAAATCTCAATTATAGCCCAATTTTTTTAAAACACTTTTTATTGTATTTCATGAAGATTTAATGGGTTTACGGATTTTAAATTTAAAAATCATTGGCTCTTTTTACAATATTGTTTACGTCTTAGTATTATAAACCAGTATTTGTTTATTTATATTATTTGTCATGAAATTTCAATCTGCAAAGTTCACCTTAAATAGGTTTTAAAAAAATATTCTTAAACTTACTTCTTCGAAGACGAATCTGATCGGGAAACTGCATGCCTGGTTTCATACCGACTGAAAGTAGAAGAAAAAGTACTTCACTAGTTGACTGATGCTTGTTTCACATGAGCTACGTTTAAAAACCGAGCATATAAAGTTCATATCTATTTGACCAATATTTTTTAGTTGGGTGAACAATAAACTAATTTATAGTGCGAAATGCACATAGATTTAGGATGGAAGCGGTAGATTGGCTGTCAGGTTTTTTGAGCTACTGCGCATAGCATACTGTCACCAAAGTATCCCAAGATGCACCACTCTAGCCTGCTTCATTTGTGCGCTACTGCACATATACAAGGACCTTCTATTCTCTTTAATACTTCTCTGAAAAGGCAGTACATTCGCTAACCCTTGGTTTATGGTTAATTCGGATTTGTGTTTTTGTCTTCAGCTGTATCTAAGCAACCTTAACTTGAACTGAATATTTATAACCACTTTTCATATTTGATTAAACCATTGCATTTCAAAACCCTTTCGTATGGCTTTACCTCGCCCATGTTAATTTACCTAACTTTAGGAAAAAAAATTCAGGAACTGTACCAGTCATCATTATGAACATCTTTGCATTTTGTTCCTTGCATATAGCTATCTGATTTAAACTGAGAAATTTTCAAAATATTACAAATACTTTTTACAGTGAATTTTTCAAAAATATGTATTGAAAAACTGGAAAAAAAAATTTTAAGTTGGGTAATTTTTTGAGAAGAGATATTTGAAATTCCTTAGTTTAAACCAAAGAGAAATTAATGGGGTAGAAATAACAAAACAAAATATGTTGATATCTTAATATTTCCTGAGAAAGTTCCTGTCTGTTGAAAAACCTTATATTTCAGAAAACGCAAAAGTAAAGTTTAGGTTAGAACTGATATTATAAGAGTTTCTAACAAATGCTTATAAAAAATCCTACTTAATAGAAATCAATAATATTGGTCTTAAATTAAAGCTAAAGATAAGCAGAATAATAAAAAATGATAACAGAAAATCGGCAATTTTGAGCCAAACAACAATCCGAGTCCCCTTAAACAAAGTCTCCACTCACCCTCCATGCAAATCTGCTCGTCGATATCTTGGATGCAACCCTTCTTCACCATCCAATTACTGCCAACGTTGAAGCTAGAAAAACGACAAATAGGTGTTCTCAATTTTGTTTCTAGTAGTACAATCAAAGTAACGAAAAATTCAAAACTGCAGACCTGAATTTCAGGGGCTACAAAGCATGTATCTTGGGCTCTTTACCAACACATACCAGTCTATAGGCGCGTTTGCATGAGCCATCAAATCCATGGAATGAAGTGCAAACTCCACAATTTTCCCTCTTTCGGATTTCGCCCAGGCAGAACCGGAATTGCAGGATTCATTGGGGGATTTCGCAAACCCTCAAATGAAGGAGGGTTTGTTGTTTAATTCCTTGGATTTGGCCACAGACTACCATTTGGGTTAAAAATCCTGCTCGACCCATTTTTCCCCTAATGGAGGGTTTGGCCTTCCATAGATTTGATGGCTCATGCAAACGCGACTTGTAGGGTTTATGAGGTGTTTTGAAACCTATACAGCCTTTATAATAAACGCTCGGATAACGCAAGATCTTCGGCTAACCAAGGCACTTTTCCAACAACAGCCGCGATCATCCCCAAAAATTTTAGAATCGTTTTTTGGGATGTTTTGGTGAAACCTGTTACATCCCGATTTATATCGTTGAAGTGACTTTTTTTTTGTACTTAATGATGTTTTGGCTCTGACATGATTTTTGAAACTTAAATGTAGCGAATTCAACTGATTTGAAATGACATGTCATTTTGGATTATTAGCCATTTTACTTAGGGATAAAACATTGATGGCTAAAAACCGACTACTGTATTACAAACTACCATTCTTTTATCATACAATATTTTTAACATCAAAATTAAAATATCTTATTCATTAGTCTTCTATCATTATTCATAACTCCTCTATTAATCACAAAATGCTTTCAAAGATTGAAAGTTGAGGAGCAAGCATTCAGAACCCAATACCTCCAATTTTGAGCCACTTTTGTTTACAAGCTTAGTTAACTGGGTAATTCCATGCAAATTTATCCTTCTGTAGTGTAAGTCACGTTTGTAAAAAGTGATTATCACTACAACTTTTCACATTAAATGAAAAAGATATTGAATAGCTGATCTACATTTATTATAACTAAATAATGTAATCTATTTTACTTAATTTGGTTTATTTTTTAAATTAAAATGCTTTTAATCTCCTCTTAAATCGTGACTTATACTACAGTTACATGGAATTAGCCGACTATATCCTGTGTGATGATGTTTAGGTGAGACAGCGACTTAAGTCAAAGTTGGAGATATTGAGATTTGGACGTCTGCTTCCCATTTCATTCCTGCCGAATTTTATTTATTTATTTTTTATTTATTCAGTTTAAAATGCACATTACAGATAAACAATCCAATTACAATGCACATTGAACAAATTAGGAAATAAAACAAAAAGAAAACACATTAAAAACAGACAAACACATTGCACAGATAATAGTTGGAAACAGTTAGCTTTACAATCATTAAAATACATGTAAAAATAGGTCGTGAGATTAGCTATTGTAAATTTTATTAAACTTAATAAATGATGGGAATAAAGAGATGTGCAGTACTAGTTATGTAGTTGGAATCAATAGGGTACTTGACTAAATTTTTTTTTGTTTGCTTAAAATGTTCTTATGCCAAAAATATTAGACCCGTATTTTTCTTTTTTTCCGAATACCCCATAAAAAGGCAGAAAAATGAATTTAAAGATTAGGACGAAAAATCACTCCTGAAAACGCTTTCTGGCTGTGGTATCTGTGATGTCACTATGAACTATAAACAAACTTTGAAACACCACATTGGAATCGATTTTAGGAAAATTTGAAATATACGATTCCGTAAAACAGACCATTATTTTCTCAATATTTATTATTTCAATAGTTATTAGATTAAATCAAGCTTAATCAGAAAACAAACAAAAAAAAAACATCACGCCGGCCGGTTTGTTTATAGTTCATAGTGACGTCAACCAGACGGACGTGTTTGTGATCACGGGGAAAAAAGGCCTTTTTAAAACAGTTTTTTTAATGATTTCGAGATTTATTTCGCAAAAATTATACATGCATTTGTTATTTTTAACTTTCAACTTTAAATGACATTGGAAGGTATTTTAGCGATACACTCAAGTACCCTATTCTATTGTTTAGAACTTTATGGAAACACAGAAGACAGGAAACTTCACGCCTAGATTTAAAGGTCGAGATATATTTTACAAGCGAATATGCGCTAGCTGGGAGATGGTATATACTCACGACTCTCGCTCGACATCGACTTCTGTCCCGTTGAGGACGTTGTCTATCCACTCCTCGATTAACGCGTCGGCTGGCAGCAACGAACCCGTCGTTGAGCCAGCAGCTGAAAGCAATCAGATCAACATTTTTCACTCCTTTCAAATGAAAAAAAAATTACATATTCTTTGTATAAACATACACTCCGTGCCAACCTAACTTGGGTAAAAACAAAGAGTAAAAGGGCAGAAGGAAAAGCGCGGTTGGTCCGTTAGTTGGAAACTCTTGTAAGGTAATATTTACACACAAAATTATCTGAATACAATTTAATAAAATACACTTTTCGTTCTGATAAAATTGCTAAATTTCCTTAAATAATATTCAAATATGTTAGACCTTAAACGAAATTAATGTTTTAAACATGTTTTCTGGATGGATTCACAAATAATTTATGGAACTTTTTACATCCGTGGAAGGATCTTCTACATAGCATATTTCTATTAACCCAACTTATAGGTTGGCAAGGAGTGTAGCTCCCTACGATCATCCCCCACGATCATCTCTCTTTAAGGGAGTTATATTTTATAGGGTCAAGTGGGGTAAGTGTGATAGGGTTTCTGCATTTTTCATTAAAAAAATTCGTTCTCTGCTTCAAGTAAATTATAAATCCCAAAATTGGTAGTGAATTATTATAAGAAACATACATATGTAGAAAAAAATTTATATGTTTGAATTCCAATTTTAAGTGTACAAAATTTGCATTTCAAAATCCATTTCTGTATATCACACTTACCCCACATATGGAAAAT
This sequence comes from Hylyphantes graminicola, assembly GCA_023701765.1. Taxonomy (NCBI): domain Eukaryota; kingdom Metazoa; phylum Arthropoda; class Arachnida; order Araneae; family Linyphiidae; genus Hylyphantes; species Hylyphantes graminicola. The sequence goes on along the minus strand of CM043118.1, from coordinate 54,961,380 downwards.
AATGTAATAAAATAGCATATTCAAAAGCTCAAAACTTTCTTTAAACAAAAAATAAGGTCAATATTTCTTTTTAGTTTAATTATAAGTGGTCTAATGTTATATATTGCAAACTTTCAGATTTTTAGAATGATTTCCAAAGTTACAAGAGCTGTTTATCACACTTACCCCCAATCACACTTACCCCCAATCACACTTACCCCACTTGACCCTACTTGTGCATGTTATAACTACGCGCGACCGATGCCAGGTAGCACAACAACTTTGGCCAATGCCGCATGAGTATCGGACAAACTTGAAAAATGTTGGATGAAATCGATCATTTTCTACAGATTTTAATCAGATTTCTCCGTTCTTTGAGGTTTCCTACCAGAAATTACGAAAAGTGCAATACTTAATTTTACTGCAATCTTATAGTTTTTGTAAGCGTGAAAGGCAAATTGTATGTCTCGCAATATTTTTCAATCAAGAATTTTGGATTGTAATTTTTTGCATATAATATTTAAACACATATTGCCAAGCTTCCGAAAAATGTAGTCCATTATGTATTGGGTAATTAGTAATTGGTCAATACTGCTGTGATACCAGGGATCGTGCATGGATGCCAATGTCGCACGAGTATCGGGCAAACTTGGAGAATATTGGATGAAATCGATTATTTTCACCGATTTTAATCGGATTTCCCCGTTCTTTGAGGTTTCATACCGGAAATTACGAAAAGTACAGTACTTAATTTTACTGCAATCTTATTTGCAAGTGTAAAGGCAAATATTATGTCTCGCAATATTTTTCAATCAATAATTTTGGATTGTAATTTTTGTTCATATAATATTAAAACCAATATTTCACCCCGATATTGCCAAAAAAATCCCGAATTGCCATTGGAAAAACGTAGTCCATTATGTATTGGACGATATATATGAGCCGAGATTGGCCAATACTGCTGTGCTACCAGGGATCGTGCATGGCAAGTTTTGGTACAAAACCTTGGTTTGAAAGAAAAATTGGGGTACTTACAGATGAGAAATATGAAAAGGGTCGTCCATGAACACATTCTATTTTGTGAATAGTTTTCAACGTGCACAAGAAAACCCGGATCCGGGAAACACTCTCGAATACATTTTCGTGGAATAAACAGAACGAAAAGATCGCCGGCATTGCGTCCGCTTTCCCAAATTCCTAATTTGGGAAAACGGATTTATTATTGGACCGGATTTTCCTAAAATTGCAACCATTTAAACCTTTTATTAGGAATTTTTTTTTTTGAATTCGATGTTTCTTAGTTTTAAATGGTTTGTGTCGCTTTTATGATATTATGTTAACCTCTTTTTAAAATGAAGTCTAGTGTTTGGCGCAGTATTGCCTTAGATGCCCTTGCGCCATAAAATCCAAACATTCATCTAATCCTCCTAAAATTGTAAATAGTTATAGAATTGTTTTGGTAACAGATAAAAAAAAATATACGCAAACTTTTTTATTAAAAATTGTTTCCATATATTTTTTACAATGTTTTCATAATTTTGACGACTGCAGTAAATTAGTATGCAATTTACTTGATATCTAAGATAAAGACATACGAAGTATCTGAAAGGAAACCAATTTTCAGACGTCTGAAATCTGATTCAGAAATCTCAAGTGTTTAAAGATTGTTGAATCAATTTCTGAAACTGGTACAATCTATTTATCTATTTAGACACTTTTTTGTTGGCTCAAAATAAGATATTGAAATTTGCAGTGCAACAGTGAGTACTTTTTAAAATTTGACATGACAAAAGAACTTCATCTAATAAACAATTCTTAGGGGGACCGAATAGCCAAGCGGTTTGGACCACTGAGCAAGCAGTCTACGCGCTGTAACGAGTGTGGGTTCGATTCCCGCCTTTGCACTGGGTGTACTTCCTTTCTCTGTGACAGTTAAAAATCTTTCTGTGTCTGTCCTACTTGATGAAGGCTTAGAAGCGGGTCTCTGATAAAGCACATAAGCCGGAATATATATGTAGTAGTAGGGTAGACTAACCAGTGAATTAATGTTTAAGGCGCTGCGTTCGCCAGTGAATAACCACCAGGACATAATGACCAGGACAACCAACCATATGTCAGATAGCTTCCTACTACATGGGAGGAAGTCAGTGTTGCCAATTCATCTAGTGGAATGATTTTCAATCCTTATTTTTCAATTATATTTACCTAATGTTCATTCACTGAGGCGTGTTCACTCACTGGTCAGTCTACCTTAATAGTATAGTATAGTAGAATAGTATAGTTTATAGCAGCGGTAGCTCAGCCGTGTGAGGCGTCGTGCTTGCATCGGGAGGGTTGTGGGTTCTGTCCTCGGCGGAGCTCGCAATTCTGATGGTCGCTGGGTCGGCGCATGTACTTGGCTAAAGACCGCCGTATTGACTAATGGTGGCTGGGGCACGTTAAATATGTCGTGGTCACAAAGTCCTCCATGTTCCCATACCAAATTAATACCTCTGGTGGTGCCAGATCAGGGGGTTATCGGCCTTTGATATGGATAAAAAATTCCGATATGTGAGTGAGAATGGATGTGTGAAAGGGACCTTCCTGTAAAACGGATGTGTCATGCTGACGGGCAAAAAGTCGGACTTCCTCCCTTGTGGCGCTCAATAAAAACGGAAGCCTCCCTCTTCGCCTTAAATCGGGTAGTCCTCTACCCCGGGATCGGTTAACGAGTGGCATTAGAAACAACAACAACAGTATAGTACGATGCTAATAATTTTTTTATTCATTTTCTGCAGGTCCGAGCCCTGACTGGATTGTAGGGGTGTCTGCCTTGGAGCTGTGCCTCAAGAACTGTTCTTGGGTGGGGGAGAAGGTCATGAACCTGTATCCTTGGGACGCAGGGACGAACAGCGGAATGACATACATAGTAAGCATGCCAATAAATAGTATGAATCGATTGGTTTCAGTGAATAACTTTTCGACTTTGAAATCAGTATTGAAATTTCAAAAAAAAAAAAAAAAAAAAAAAAAAGCGTCATATTTTTGCTTCCTCTGTTTGAAAACACTAGAACAAAATTTAAACAGAAACAATTTGCCCAATTTTTATTGTTAGATAGTTGAATAACAAACTAAACGGTATTGCCAAATGTAATACGTTCGCTAATCCTAGAAATATTATCTGTAGGGACTCTGTTACAGGTATTCGCCATTATATCTTTAATCTGTTAAAAAAAGTTTAACGGGGCTTTATTATAGTCATTATTGCTTTTAATTTATTAATATTGTTTCCGTTCCCAGAAAGCTCCCAACGTGCCCCAAGAGAAGATAATAATGTTAAATTTTATAAACAATGCTTCTATTCGGTAAGAAAAGTGATAGTGGTATTCTTAAATGGGTCTTAAATGGGTCTTAAATGGGTTAAAAAAATTAGGATCAAAACACTTTGTTGCAGTCATAATTACAGAGTACAGGGAAGAACTGCTTAATTTCGTAGAAGGGTTTCCTTTATGGCCTCTTTGGGGATGATAGCGAGAAATCGCTTAAACTGGTGTAAAGAAACCGGTTACTCGCTTCGTTCATCTTTCGCGACAAACCTGATTCACGCCAGAGATCAGTGGACACGATTCACACATTTGTACCTAGAATGAAAAACCGAAACAAAAACCGGTTTCATGTCGCCAATGTCCTCCAAGCAGACACAATAACGGGAAGACTCCTAATAAATCAAGTGGCTTTTCCCCTTGTACTCTTCAATTATTTTTTATAACAACGTGTAAAAAAATCACTTTTTTATACACATATTCATTCATAAATCGTTGCGGAAATGACACTTTACGTGCTTACGTCACAAACATTGCTGAAAGTCCCATTTTCGGCACTAGTGCGGTAAAGTAAATAAGAGTATGTGATTGGTAGAAAAACAAAATGCCATGAATATCTCCATGGAAACTAAATGGTCATGAAACTCACTTATTTCTATTGGTTCATTACTTTTGCATTTTCTAATATCTCCATGGAAACTACAAGTATACTAGAAAAATTAAAGGACATTAAATACGATAAAAGTAAGAACACAAATTTCACGCTTTTGCACGTTAATATAAAAAATATTGTAAGAAAGCACGTGCCAAATAATACTTTATTAAGCTCTTGTCATTATTTCACTCGACCTACGGTCTTGTGAAATAAAAGCCACTCGCTTAATAAATTGTTATTTACGACTCTAGTTGCTTAAATAACTATTTTGATTAATGGATATTTCTTTCCAGTCCCAGAAAGCTCCAACGGTGCCCCAGGAGAAAATCCGCCGCATAAGCGCCACCATTCCCAACAACAACCTGTCGCCGTTCTTCGATCCTTCCGGGACCCCGATGAAGCCGGTGGCCAAACTCACCGTCACCAGACAGAGGGTGTACGACAAGAAGTGTGCAGAGTACGACGCGCCAAACACCCCCACCCCCTACCCGTTGTACGGCGGCGGTGAGGATGAGGACGACAGAAGTAAGTTAGAGAATAGGCGCGTTTACATGAGCCATCGATTCCATGGAATGCCAAACCCTCCTTTAGGGAAAAAAGTGGTCGAGCAGGATTTCTAACCCGAAAGATAGTCTGGTGGCGAATCCATGGAATAGAATATCAAACCATCCTTCATTGGAGGGATTACGGTTTCGCAAACCCTCCTTCATTGGAGGGTTATTGGAGGGTTTGCGAAACCCCCCAATGAACCCTGCAATTCCGGTTCTGCCTGAGCAAAAATCTCAAAGAGGGAAAAATTTCGGAATTTGCACTTCATTCCATGGATTCGATGGCTCATATAAACGCGCCTAACAGGTTACAGGAACATGTTGTTGTCTTGTCTATAGATAGAAATTCTGAAGGTTAAATAAGGCCATTTGCGGTCAACATTGCATTCTGAAGGCAGTTATCCGAAAAGAGATATCGATGGAAGAGTCACTAATTTGTTGATTACTACAAACACCCCAAGTAGTCGTGTGACGTCGAATATGACGTGATTATTTGGTCATAAAAAGCCCTTAAATTGACGTCATTTTTGTGGTCGCAATTTCCATTTTGGAGACGCCATTTTCGACGTCAAAAATGACGTCAATCTGACGTGAATAAAGGACTCTCTTATGACCTCATGACTTGAATTTTTTGCCATCAATTGTAGCAATTTTTAAGTGATCCAACGACGTGAATTTCACGTGAACGGTGGACGTGTTTTGTTAGTGATCAAGTGACGCGATTTTCACGTGATCAAAGACGTTAATTTTAGGTGATTATATATCACGTCTTTGGGTGACGGAAATATGACGTAAGAAACGGCGTCATTAAATGACGCCAACTGAACTGACGAAAACTTGGCGTCAATTTTTTCGCGATTTTTAACTTGTTGACGTCATTCATAAAAATATGACCTTATTTTCACGTCAAATATGACGTCAGGTGACTACTTGGGACTAATGCAAAAACACTACGCCAGCCTATTTTTAGGTGAAGTTTAAAATAAAATAATTAAAAAAATATATTAACTACATAAAACTACTGGATATTTTAACTACAATAAATGGGTCTGACCCAGAGACATAACATAGAGTGGACTGCGCATTGGCAAACCTAAAGTGTCCTAAACATCTAACTTACACAGTCACATGACTGTGTCGCGTTTGGCTCGCATCTATGGCGAGTTTTTCCACAACGACCTGAACACAGAGGCCGACAATCTAATGTTATGATAAAGAAGCTTGAAAGGAGCAAGGATGTGAATCGCTAGTATTTTAAGATCCTCTTAATAGATATCATATTATTTCTTTGATTTTGTGCGTCTATTTAAGATTACTTGAACAATTGAATGTGGACTTTTTATTAAAAATTAATTTAAAAGAACTTTAGTAGGTTTATGTAGAGTGTTGCTGTAATATAAGTTGGTTATTGACATGGTGAATATTTTCTGCCGTCTCTATAACTTTCGTTCTAACGGTCCGATTTAAAAAAAAAATCGTTTTCTTTTTAAATATTGCTTCTTCCTTTATTAAAAAAAAATCAAATATATATATATATATATATATATATATATATATATATATATATATATATATATATATATATATATATATATATATATATATATATATATATATATATATGAAATATTGCTTCTTCCTTTATTTCACCTGGAATAAATCAACTTTCTAAAACACATCAATATGTTACAAATTCAACAAATGCTCTACTTTTTAAATATAAATAACTCAAAAACTACGATTGCAAAAACAGGTTTCGTTTTGACCAAATTGTAAAAAAAATATTTTACTTCTAAGCTGTCAATGTTCAGACCATTAATTTAATTGACTTGGCCCAAAATATTTATTATAATTAGAGTTCTAACAACGTTGATTTGATCATGAATATGATTCTTCAGTATAAAAGAGCTTTTAGAATAAATTCCCTCGATAGAAATTATAGTTTATGAAGAACACACAATTACTAAAAGTTTGCAGAACTAAATAAATTTTACCCGTGAAAGTGTGACTAATCCTTTTTTATACCCCTCCTTACAATTACGAATTCACAAGAATCACAAGCATTTGGCATCTTGCACAAAACGTTACTGAATTAAAAGTACAACATTCACGATTGCTAACATGCTCAGAGATTAAAAGAATGTAATTAATTATTTATTATAAAAGCCAAAAGAGAAAAATACCAACAATGCTCAAAAAATCGTCTGCGAAAACATTAAAAAAAATTCAAGCTGCCGTGATTGGTAGAAACCCACGTGACTTGGATCTTGATGGTAGTCTCCACTTCGGTTTTCTAGCTGATATTCAGGTCTTGCGACAATTTGGAGTAGTTTTTAACGAAATGGTAGCGTTAAGTTGCCATATGTAGCAACCTTTCCCCTCTTGGCGATTTATGATGTTTAGGACATAATGCTAATCTGCAAGGAATGGCGGTTTTTTTAGAAAAAAACGGTTTTCCATTTTCCATCGGTTTTTCCCGAAAAAACCGGTTTTCGGCTCCGTAGGGCCTCATACAAAAAAACCGGTTTTCAGTCAAAACCGGGACCGCCGGTTTTTTGAAAACCGGTTTTGGTTTTCCATCCCTAAGCTGCTTTAGTATGAATGCGCAGTCCACTCTATGTTATGTCTCTGGTCTGACCCGATCTTAAGAAACGTTCCATGCGTTCATGTTCCTTTTAATGATTCGTTCAAAAGAACGAATCCTATGATCCGTTCTTTTTTCACCAAACAAGTAGGAACGATTGTTTAACCAAACAATATTTGCTGATAAACTGCTTCTCTGACAAATCTAATGGGTTTTCCCGCACATATAAATATGTTTCTGGTCCTGGTTCCCTTTTTTCTTGTAGAAAAATAAGATGCCCGACTTCTTTTATACATATTTAGTCTTTAAAAAAAACAATTCGCGTACGTTGGCTCGAATGGTCCCAGACCAATCGTGGCCTGACGTCATTCCCGCAGAAAAGGATTTGTACTAGTTCACTTTAAAAACGCGCAAAATCTTTGTCGGGTAGACTGACCAGTGAGTGAACAGGCCCCAGTGAATGAACATTTGGTAAATATAATTTAAAAAATAAGGATTGAAAATCATTCCATTAGATGGATTGTCAACACTGACTTCCTCCCATAGTAGGAAGCTATCTGACATATGGTTGGTTGTCCTGGTTATTATGCCCTCGTGTTTATTCACTGGCGAACGCAGCGCCTTAAACTTTCATTCACTGGTTAGTCTACCCTAACTAAATTCATTCGTAGGAGAAACATTCGCAAAGGGATTCAATCCAATTTTTCCTTTAGTCACCGGCCTTCTAGCTAATTCTTTCCTCTAGTTTAAGACAGTTTTTGACGTATCTGTGACGTCACCGTAGGCGTGTCTCTTCCAATGGGGGACATTCACGGCCATATCCACCTGAGTTTCATTTCCAAATAGCTGTGGTAAAAAAAGCGGTTAGGCAGGTTAGACCAGTAGGAAAACATTAGCACGTGGTTCGAGAGCTGTGCAGGATAACATTAGCACTTGTTTCGAGAGGTGTAGGAACAAACCGTGTGACATCACATGAATGTTCCCCGTCGTCCACCAATCCAATCTTTTCTTTTTCCCGCGTATCACAGTGGAGTGTCGCGTGAGCGACTGGACCGACTTCCAGCACGTTGTTCGAGAGCTGTATAGGATAACATCAGCACGTGTTTCTGGAGGTGCAGGATAACAAACCGCGTGACATCACATGATTGCTCCCCATCGTCCACCAATCCAATCTTTTCTTTTTTTCCGCGCGTGCCTCACAGTGGAGTGCCGCGTGAGCGACTGGACCGACTTCCAGCACGTTGTTCGAGAGCTGTATAGGATAACATTAGCACGTGTTTCGAGAGGTGTAGGATAACAAACCGCGTGACATCACATGAATGTCCACCAATCCAACCTTTTTCTTTCTTTCTTTCTTGTCCCAGTGGAGTGCCGCGTGAGCGACTGGACCGACTTCCAGCCGTGCAGCGTGTCGTGCGGCCAGGGGTTCAAGATGCGTTCGAGACAGTACTTCAATAAGCAGAAGGCCGACATGGCGGGATGCACCGTGCAGTTGGTGGACAAAGAGGTGTGCAACCCGTCCTGTGTAGGGTAAGTGGATTTGAATTGTTTTATGTTCAAAAATATCCTTGATACCAAAATGTTTCTATTGGAAGAAGAGAAACGTCAACAAAGTTGTTGAAATAAAAGCAGGCTACTAACTTTGTGAAAGGGTGTGGGGGTTGAAAGTATTTTTTGCTTGTTGTGAGATGATGTATATGCGGGGATGCTCTTCTGATGCTTTTTCTAATATCTAAATATGATATGTCTTCTGTTTATTAATTTATTTATTTATCGAAGTAAGGTGTACTAGAATGGAGAATAGTTAATCTCTCAAATTGAACTGAAAAAACTATGTCTTGTATTATTAGACTCATTTACCATATTACGCCCACAGTTTCTTTGCCCCACTTTAGGCGATGATTCGCTCACTAGCATCGCCAAAGAGGCTTGATACGGACAGATATCCAGTCAATGAAGTTTATTTTACACTTTAGTTTAGTCCGGCTCTAAATTTCTGGAGTGCCATCCAATGGTGTTACTGGTAACTTTAGCCCAAGCTTTTTCAAGTCAATAACTTCTCATTTACAAGATTATTTTTAAAAAATGCTCGCCTTTAAGATTTATTATCAGCTCCAACTTGACTTACGACTAAAAATATATTCAAGAAGAAAGTCAGTACTTGGGTTTCATTCTTGAGCAAATGCTTACCCTATGGAGAATGTGGGACGATGGAGAGAGTTCACTTATCTTATTCTTTTGGACGGAAGCAAATGAGGAGCTGAAAACATGTTTTTATTTCTTCTATTTGCTTCGAGCCAAAAACAAATGTCCTAGCAGTTTGGTGATCTACAACACGAAAAGAACCGTTTGGTAAGCACAAAAAAAAAAGAAAAACTTTTATCTTATATCACCCACGTATACGCAAAGTGCTGATGTTGATTCAATATTTTTTTTTAAATTTTTCATTAACAAAATGAATTTTAATGCTCTTTTGTCAAATATTTCATTAATGATTAACGTTATGTAATTATTTGTAGGCGATTTCAGTAAAAGAAATACATTGTATAAAACAGCGAAGTTCTTATCCATTAAACTATTATCTGGCTTTAAAACACATTGTTCAGTTGAAGAACAGTTCAATTCAAAAAACTTTTTTGAATCTCAATAAAGTGACTTATTTAACTTATAACTTATTTACATCTACTATATTTATTTAAAAACTTTACTATTCTTAGACAACCATCCGAATTTAATTTCAACGATAACATCATTTAATAACAAGATCTTTCTATTTATTGCTAAGAACTTCAGAGATGTCAACCTTCATGGTCCTTTTCTGGTTTAGATTACAGTAATTTAGTTTCTGTGTATTCATAAATATTCCTAATTCAATAATGACCTGAATGCAACTACTTCCAAGATGTCATGTTAATCTCCAAATTCTTGATAATTTATTTACGGTTGAGAAATTTATATTAAAGGTTAATATTGACATACTTAACGTAATGATTGTGATATTAATTCTGGAATGATGTCCGTATACTTAAGGATTCTTTGTGGGAATAGTAATTAACCACCTGTAAGTTAAGGAAATTATTCCTATATTAAAGTAGATTATTCAAAGGAAATGTTATCATTATATGAAAATGCCTTCAGAATAATTTTCAAAACACGTTTTTAAATAATTTCTATATGTAATGTAATTTAAATACCAAACTAAAATAGAACTTGGCTTATCTGTAACTAAATTACTATACGGACGCTCGATTTACGATGCTAAAAAATTTAGTCAAAAACCCTATTGAAACCAAAGTGTAGGGTGCCGTTTAGCACTTGGAGTTATAGCTTTGGATGGGGGTCATGCCAGGTAATTTTTTTTCGGTTAAGAAAAATGGCTAGAAATGACATTCAAAAATTTATTTTCCTTCTGAAATTCAATTCAGCAACGCTTCGAATAATTGGAGTTATACGCTGTACTTCGATGCTTGGACAGGTCTCATTGTAGGGTGGACTGACCAGTGAGTGAACAGGCCCCAGTGAATGAACAGTTGGTAAATGGGCAATTCTACCATAATTTTTAATTTCAGGTATTAAAAATTTGTAAAATTTATTTTTTCAAAATCACTTTAAATGTTTATCAAAAGGTTTATAAGGGTTCTAGAATTACAAAAAAAAGTTTTGCAAAGCTCATTTGTAAAAAAACAAAAAATTATAATAAGGGACGACAGTTTTTTAAAAACACCGATTTTAAAGAAACCGGTCTAAACCGGCCTTACGAAACTAACTGTTTTTCAATGAAACCGAAATCGCGAAAAAACGGTTAGTCTTAAAACTGGTTTCGTTTTTCCATCCCTAGATCATTACGACGGTAAGGATCGGAAGGTCAGGAACGGAAGGAAAGGACATTCACGCTGTTTTCCGGTCTTTTTTGTGTTGAAACTAACTCCAGTTTAATAAAAATTGATTTTTTTTACTTCTTGTACTCCACTTAAGCATATTTATAGAAAACAAATTTCATTTATCAAGCAAAAAGTAACCTTAAACCTGGGCGACTGTAAGGAAAGCCGTAAAGCCTCGCAGCCAATTTCACTCAGTTTTTTTTAAATTTTGGGCTTATTGGGGAATTTTAGCAAAAATATGTGGCTACTAACTGAAATATCAGTGTTCTGCAATACAGTTTGCATGTTTGAAGAATCACTGTAGCTCAATCCAGTACCTCTCTTCACCACTTTAGGAATGAGGTCAGTGAATGTACCAAAACCCAGGGACAAAGTTAGGATACGAGAAAAACGCATTTTAAATGTTCAAAGCCAAAATTCAATGGAAGGAAATCATTAAGCTACAGTATTAGTTCAATTTAAAATCCAAATGAATGTAATTTTTAGCTAAAAAAAAGTATTAGATTGAGCCCTAAACTAAAAATTTGACATTCGGGACACACGATGGTAAGGACTTTTCTGCATTGTTTTGTGTTCTAAAATTTTTTTGGAGTTTCTTTGCTTTGAAATTACGTTTTGCAATTATAAAAGGACCAGTCTTTTAGTATAATAAGAAAAAATGGTTAAAAATATTAATTTTTTTTAAAGTTATGCCCAAGGGACATAAAATTAAAAATTATGGTAGAATTGCCCAAATACATTTAAGGGGACGCATTACCCAAAATATTATTTCTTGAATTAAAAACATAAACTAGTAAATTATATTGGTTTTGTATAAAGTTCACTCTAAATAAAAAATTTCTAGCAATAAAAATGAATATTTACAAGTAGTTTTTCATTTATTAAAAAAAAAAATTCAAAAATTTGAACTTTTTTTAAACCCTACTCCTCCTTCAATTTTAAGAATAACTTCACCAAACTTTTATGGTTTCTTTTTAGTACTATTTGTTCAAGAACTGTGCATGGATTTTAAAATGTGAGCGACAGTTAAAAAGTAATATGCATTTACAGTGAAAATCACAAAAAAATACACAAAAAATACAAATTATTGAATTCAACATTTAAAAAAAAAAATAACTATACATAGAAGACCTTATTCCATGCACAATTTTGTGCATAATATATTAAGAACACAGGTTAACAATTTCAATGTTCTAACTTGATTAGCAAAAAAGCCTTAGGGATATATTAAACACAAGAATTGAAAAACGTGAAACAGAGAAAAAAAAGGTTGAAAGCTGACGAAACAAGTATTCAAACTTATAGGAATGACTCCAAAAAATATTTAATAATTTTTTTCTACAAAAGATTTCAATGTGAAACTTTCAGGAAATGCTTAGAAGAATATTGTAAATAATAAAAAGTAAAAACCGAAAAATCGACATTTTGACCAATTTTTGGGTAATGCGTCCACTTAAAAAATAAGGATTGAAAATCATTCCATAATACGTATTGGCAACACTGACTTCCTCCCATGTAGTAGGAAGCTATCTGACAATGGTTGGTTGTCCTGGTCATTATGTACTGGTGTTCATTCACTGGCGAACGCAGCGCCTTAAACGTTCATTCACTGGTTAGTCTACCCTAATTGGAGTTATACTGTACTTCGATTGCTTGGACATGTCTCATATATGTATTTTTTCCCCAATTTTATTTCTTCATAGGGACGTGAGTTGCCGCACCACCGCTTGGGGCGAGTGGTCCGAGTGCAGCGCCACCTGCGGGAAAGGCCTGCGAACACGGTCCCGTAGATACGTGGACGCCCGGGCCAAGAAGACATGCGCACTGGACCTCATGGAGAAGGAGTCCTGCATGGGCATGAAGCCCGTTTGCGAGCCCGAAGAGCGACAGGTACGACTCTTTTTAATTGATAGTACAGGGGAAGAACCGCTTGATTTATTAGGAGTCTGCCCGTTATTGTGCCTGCTTGGCGGAAAGTGGCAAAAGGAAACCAGTTTTTCTTTCGGTTCTTCATTCGCGGTGCAAATGTGTGACTCGTGTCCACTGATCTCTGGCGTGAATCAGGGTTGCAGCGAAAGAAAAACATAGCGCGTTACCGGTTTCTTTTTACAATTTTAGGCGATTTATCGCTATCATCGCCAAATAGGAATATTGAGGAAAGTCTTCTACGAAATCAAGCGGTTTTTGCCTTGTACTTTTCGTATGTCATCATTCACTTAACTCAACTTTGGAGTTCTCTGAAATTTTATTTTTAACAATCCAAAGCGCACGTTACTTCTTTTGGACCCTAGAAGCAAAATTTTATCTTGTTTCCTAACGTTCATTTTTTCCCCAAGCTGTTATACTGGAAACTGAAATACCTAAATTTGTTTGTGGGTTTACTAACTATGAAAATTATTACAATTTTTTTTAAACAAGAAAATATGAAGCTGGACTCGCATTGATTTAACGGTTTTGATAGGAGATTTCTGAAAACATGAAAAATGTGGCAGGAATAACAGCAATTTCACCCTTTTTGAGATGAAACTTGTTAAATAAACGTCAAATGGTATCATTCATACATATTAAAATTTAATGTAGTCTGAAATTCACCTTAAAATAAGCGTAAGTCAAATTCATTAAAACAATTACAATATTCTTATCGTGGATTCTGACGTCGGGCTTTGGCGCTAATTTTCGGAAAAACCATAAAACATCATGCAAACTATCTATCATCTTTAAATAATCTCTGATAGCAACGATGTGATTTTCAAATACTTTCTAAAAAACAATAGCAGCGCAACCATATATCCTAATATAAATTACTTGTATTTCTTTTTTAGAATTTTTACTTACAAATACACTTTGGCTCGTCTGTCTGATACCACTTTATAGCTCGAACTAAACGAGCGACGTATTTCGAATTTGGTGCACAAGTTCCTAGTACATGTCGGGCATCATAATTTAAAAAAAAAATGAGGAACATGCGTAGCTGCTTGAAAACTTCTAAGATTAATTAATTAAAATTACCTATGTATGTATAGATTTTTTAAGAGGTACACTCTTAAAACAAAAGGGTGAAATCCACTCCAGTAGGAGAAGTGCATTTTCGACACAGGAAAGGAGTGAATATTAACTCAGACTGAGTTAAAATCACTCGTTTGAAGTGATCCTGTCGGAGGTTTAGCACACAAAGGATCCACTCCTTTCGGGGAAGTGCATTTTCAAGACTGGAGGAGTGAAAATAACTCAGACTGAGTTAAAATCGCTCTTTTGTTTTAAGAGTGTAATTGAAAGTATTACACCCCCCTAGCCCCAATAACTTCGAATTAAAAAGGAAAGTAGGCTAAAAATAATCGAATGTAAGAGGTTAACGCACGTTAGTCCATGTCAACATAAACCTGCAACAGACTTTCCTGAGCGATACGAAACTTAATATGTTTCCTCTCTTTAATAACGTAAGGCATGTAATCAACGACATTAACACAACGAAACGCTAATATAATATTAAAAAAGTCGAATGAGGATCAGAGGACAAGATGAATCGCTCATTTGGCGAGAAAAAATTGTTATATTTAGTAACTTTTCGCCACCATTATAGAAAGTATCGAGAAACTAGAAGAATTTGTTTTTTCTTTCAATTGCCTAATATGAAATACCATAAGGTAATGAAAGTATTTCGATGGGGTCGAAAATCCAAAATAGGGATTTTGTGTTTTGTACACCGTTTGGAGAGTCAGTTTGAATTCACTGCACTCTTAAAACAAACGAGCAATTTTAAATCAGTCTGAGTTAATTTTCACTCCTCCAGTGTCGAAAATGCCCTTCCCCTATAGGAGTGGATCCTTTATGTGTTAAACCTCCGACAGAATGAATCCCTCCAAACGAGTTATTTGAACTCGGTCTGAGTTAATATTCACTCCTTTCCAGTGTCGAAAATGCACTTCTCCTACAGGAATGGATGTCACTCTTTTGTTTTAAGAGTGCAAGCAGCCGGAACTAAAAGATGGACTATGGACTTCAAATTTGGTACAAAAGTTTTTAATGCCAGTCGGGACGTCATTTTCGAGAAAATTGAACTAGGACAATGGATGTATATGACATCGAATTTTTTAAGTTAGTGGTAATTGAAAGTCGCGTGGTGCTACACACCCTTAGTTTTTAAAACTATTCTTGCTATAGTTTCTCTACGTATATACAATGGTGGCCAAAAGTGTGGACACTTTTTGAAAGTTTCATGTGTTTCAACTTTTAATTGTGTTCTTGCATCTATTAAATTTCGCTTAAATACCAACATTTAAAATAAATGAACAACATTAAAAATTAAATTTAAGGTAATTTAATGTAGAATTTCACTAAAAAAACAGAATTAAAGTATCTGTATTACAAATAAAGTTATGCTCATTTTAGTTGAACAAGCAAGCACAATCAATGGATTCTGTTATGCTGAAATTGCAATACAAGTTGGTGGTTCAATGACTTGCAAAACTAAGACAGATCATACTATTAGTTGCATAACTTATTCGTAATACATATATTGTAATACTGTATTTATTTTTAATTCTACATGAAATTACTTTGATGATGATGATGTTGTGTCCATGGATATAGATTAAATGGGACCAAAGGTCTCATAGACGGCTTCAGCGATCTGCACACAGTGGGCCTCATAAAGATTAAATTACTTTTAATTTGATGTACAATTGTTTAATTTGGTATACAATTAATATATTCTGTAATCACATAAAGTTGAATAATATGAAACTTTCAAAATGTGTCCACACTTTTGGCCACCACTGTATATAGTATTTTTCATTGTTAAAAAATTGTTTTAGTGCATTTGAACATTGATTGTGTTGAATTGTAGACACTTTCTCAGCAAAGTCACGTGACTTTCTTAATAACGAATGTTAACTTTTAGGTTTGCCGATACACAGTGCATTATATCCAAGGTCTCTGGATTTTTAATCGCTCTTTCCCCGTCTTCTCTAATTAACTTCAAATTACGGCCAGTAATTAATTTGGTAATCTGTTGTCTTAGCCTCGTTACGAAAATATTTTAGTTCTTTGGTGGGGCGCATCTTTGACATTATCACGCCTTTTCCCTCTAAAATGTTGAGTGCAAGTGATACCTCTACTTATTGGTTTTCGCCTGTTGGTTTACTTTAAAGTACGAGACCCTGCGGGTCAACCCAATTAGGAAGATATTGTAGATAGCATTAACTCCGCGATTTCGGAATAAAAACTTTTTTTTATCAATTTTTCATGTAACTTAATTCTGCCCTTTCAGTCGCAGTGATGCCATTTGGCATCATCATTTTTCTGATCGTTATTTTAAAAAATAATAATGCTGGAAGTCTATTGGGATTAATAAAAAATATTTTCTAATCGAAAGAAGTTTGAAGAATCGAATGATGTGATTTTTGATATCATAAATGGCTGAAGACGATCAGATTTTTTTTTCTAAAATGATGTTAAGTTATCATTAAGGGAATAAAAGGGTTAATCTAGATAAATTGTGTTCTTTTGAATTGGGCTGCAACATTGGCGGTCAAGTCCTTGCAGACTCGGCATATTCCCCAGAATTCTAGCTATTTTTGTGTGGCACCATCTCGGCGTAAGATAAATTGTTCAGAATTATAGTCTTCATTAGTTATACATATTTTTGTTTATTTAGTTTTATACTTAAGAAAAAAAGCTTCTTTTCGCTTAGCAAATTTTCTTGCCAATAGTCATGGCAGGGGAGTTTAATTAATTAAAAACATAACTAAAGTTGCTAGAGATGAATAGTTAAACATTTTCCCAATACATCAGTGTTCTGAAATACACAAACGGACAATTTTTAAATTCACAAAGCGGAATTTAAAACCGGGTTTGTTGTTTACCTTTAGATTCCACATTCTATTTACGAACTAAGCATTTGGTCACTCTATATTTTATACATATGTGTCATATTTGATCCATAAAATACACCAACATTTTATTTCTGAAAAATTTGGTATAGCATCTTTCTCCACACAACGAGCAAAATATAAAAACCGCGTACTATACTCGACTTGTATAGTATTTTGTTACAAAAATAAACTTCAATTTCACCTATTTCTTTCATAAAAACCAGAGCATGTTTTCCTCAATTGAATCCGGAGAATTTTTCCAAGATTCAATTTCACGGAGGTCTGTGACCTTTTTATCAAGAATATCTTCTTCTTCTGCAGCCATAAACATGCAGAAAGCATAAAAAGTTTATGAAGCCATTTTATGTCTGCTATTTTCCATGACATCGTCTTTACCGGGGAGAGAAGAATAACTTGGCGAGTAAAAAAATGGGGAGTTGTATGAATGTTGCCAAATCAGTGCTGATAGACCCATTTTTAGGCAAGTCCTTCGAACAGCCTGGAAGTGGGCAAAAATTTAAGGTTGCTTTGTATTTATTTTAAAATTTGTATTAAAAAAACGTGTTTGTTAAGAGTATCATAATTAGGTTTGTTTTTGAAGTTATTATCTCTCAAAATCATAAAAAAAAAGTATGATGTCAATAAAAAAATTTTTATTTATAAAATGTTGAAATTTATGTCTGCTGCTAGAAAACTGGTGAGAATATATGTAATATTCACGATTGTGTCATAGGAACTGAGGCGAGGACAGAATACCAAGGGCTATACTAAGTGTCATGATGCTTTAACAAAGCGATCCACGCTGGAGCATTTAGACCCAAATTAGAAACGCTAGATATTGGCTCTTTTAATGTCGACAGAACAGTCTTGGTACTACACACACAGTAGGCTCTAGCATAAGATTTAATACAATTGTGATACAAGGTTTCAATATTCCCATTCATATAGCTCGTATTTAATTTTTTATGCGCTGTAGTTCAGAAACCTGCAAAAAATCTTGCAAAAAAAAAAAAGTTAGCCAAACGTTTGCTGGGCCTATCGCAAAAGCCCTTTTTGGCTTCAATTAGTAAACCATATTTACATTAGTTTTTCACCAGAAAGCACTTACATCTTATTTCTACCTCCGTGGTCTTTACTTCGTCGCAATTTTCTTTAACCCCACGGATACTTTATTTCAAAAAGAGATACAAAAATAGACATAAAATTGCGTTTTAAACGCCTCGGAGCGTTCAATAGCGTTTTGTATGTGATGTTTGGGGATAACAAGGCTGATTTTGGAAAAGATATTGTGTTGAGTGCAATAATGGCATATAAAATTACTCTTCACGTCTTGTTATTTTACAGTTATTTATCCTTAAAATATCCAAATGATATTACTTTGCAGAGTAGAATATGGTAAGATGATTTCCGATGAGAAATGGGAGTGTGGGAAATTAGTTTAATATGCGTAAATTTACGATGTTTAAAATTTTAAGCAGATATTTACCAAATATATTTATCTCCTTTGGATTTATTGTATTTTTTAAGGCATTCAACATAAAATCAATTTGTTTCTTTAATTATAAGTTTTTCATTCTTAAACATTAATATCGCTTCATATAGATGAAAAATTGCCAAACATCAACAATATTTTTATATCCTTAAGTGGAATTATGGGTTTGACCTGTGTCAACGACTGTTTCGAGAGCAGATTTTTGGTCTGGCAAAAGAGTTTTTGGAATCTTACAATAAGAAAAGTGCTGCTAATCTTTGAATTATTTGAGACTTTCAATTGTTTGTTGAACGTAATTTTTTCGGAATTATCTGTTAATATTTGTCATTAAAAGTCTCGTTAAGTATTTATTGGTCAGATTATATGTGTGGTGGTTACAACACGCATGCAACCTCATAATCACCCACTCACTAGAGAGCGCAGATTTACCTTTGCGTTCCTGTCATTATTCTGAATAACAACGAAAGTAGTATTATGTAAGCCGAGGCAACTCATCTCCACTTTGAGGATCCTTTTGGTGGAGATAAGTTATCTCAGCTTATGGTACTTACTAGTTTCGATGTTGTTCAGAAAACTGGTAGGAAAGCAGAGGTAAATCTGCGCACTCTAGTGAGTGGATGATTATTGAGGGTGCGTGCGTGTGGTAGACGCCACATATCGTACTTGCTAAGAGGGTTAAGTTTATCCAACAAATAAAACATAAGAGGCGTGGAGAGAATAGTCCTGAAAACATACTAAGTTTCACAAGGTCGCCTTTAGTCCGTTGAATTACTTCTGGCAAATCTAACGTCCAAATAAAAATATTGCATGCTTATTGAATTGTAAAACCTATTCGACATCTGCTAATGAAGTGGAACACATGAAATGCATCGTTGTAGACTATCATATTAGCACAAGCTAATATATTGTATCATCTTTCGATATCGGACCGATAATGGAATGATATCGATAAGTGATCGTACGGTATTGTTTTTTCAGACCAACAGGACCGGAGGAAGACGCAAATTTAAAGATGACACCAGATTAAACGAACAAGCCACGGCTTCGGAAGAATCAGTATTGATTTTAATTTTAATGATAAACCCCTTTCCTTTCTGAAGTAAATGGCATATTCTTTGCATGTTTTGAGACAATACATAACGAAGTTATTTATTGCTTTGGGAATATTTTTTTGACTTGAAAATCCTTTACATCAGTCTCATATTAGTTGATTTCTCCAAATAATTGTCGTGTTATGCGGTCGGAAATGGAAAAAAATTGCGTAATGCAAAAATGTATCCAATTAATACAATTTTACGCAATGCAAAAAAAATCCTTTATTTTAATAAACTAGATAATTACATAAATTTTTAGCTGTTCAAAGAACATATTTTTAGTGTAATAAATTTAAAGTTTATTATTATATTTTTTAATTTATACACACTTTTTTTCGTTCTATTGTGATTATTAGGTCGAACATAATTGTAATAAAGTTCTTTTATGCATTTTAAACAAACATGCCTAAGAATATGCCTATTTTCATTTAACAACTAATACTGTATTAGAAACACTAACAACCGCATGGAATTGTTCCAAAATTAACCATTATCTCACCAGAATTTATGCAAACTATTTGCCCATCAATTTCTGCAAGTGTGTACACAATACCTTCTATTTAGAAGGCCTCTGCATATAATGTAACTAGTGAAATCATTCTAATAGTGCATCCTGACCAATGACAAGGACTTAAAACAACGTCAAGATATTTATCACTAGGTTTTTAAAGTAAGCGATTGAGCGGAATACTACTCAATCACTACATAGCAAAATGGTAACCGGTAAGAATGCTTTTCTTTACAAAATGCATTGGTAAAACCACATAACTGAAATAAGAGTTTAAGCCGTAACTCTATTTAAATATCATGAAAAGAATTATGCAAAAATTATGTTAGCTGCCTTTAACATCCCCAGTTTTTCAAAAAAAAACGTACATCCCCTAAATGTGATAGTGGACTTAGCAGCACAACTTCTCAAGGGATAATTTTTTTTAAATAAAAAACTGTTTTATGTTTAACTGGTTCTGCTCCTTCGTAATACTCCACACCAAGCCTTTCTTTCATCCAGAAGTTACTGCCAACTCCGTTGTCTCTGTTCCCCTTAGAGTTAGGAAAGAGAATACAACGGTTCATGTATGTGCGCAGTAACGCACAAAAGACCCTGCAAA
This sequence comes from Hylyphantes graminicola, assembly GCA_023701765.1. NCBI lineage: Eukaryota > Metazoa > Arthropoda > Arachnida > Araneae > Linyphiidae > Hylyphantes > Hylyphantes graminicola. Next base: position 54,940,863 of record CM043118.1, on the reverse strand, counting down.
TTACAATTTAACAATTGCGATTATTTTCTGCACCCTTAAAGACCCTGTAAATTACAATTTAAGAAACACAACTTTTTACAATATACCTAAAGCAAATAAAGAAATTTTCCGTAAAAGTTTTATGTATTTAGTACCCAAATTTTTTAACTCTCTGCCTGAACAAATAGTAAGTTTAACTCATAAAAATGCTTTTAAAAAAGAAGTTAAGCATCACATCTTAAATACTGATGTAGACATTCTTTTCTAATCTGTGATATAATTAAAAAAAAATAAGTGACAACTAAATTTTTATACATATATTGTTATTTTATTATTATTTTTTGTAAACAATAGTGAAGTTATGTATTTTACCGTTCTGTAATATGTTTGTGTATCTCGTGTGTCCGATCATCTGCCAGATTTTGTTAGTTTTGTTAGTTTTTGTTTTGTGTTTTTGTTCATGTTTTGTTCCCCTTTTGTTTGGGTGTAATTTGAAATATTGTTAATTTTCTTCAATGGATTTTGATTGTTAATTTTATGTGTTGTCTGGAAGGGCCCGGGGGCCCCTTGACAACCAATATATTTCTGTTAAATAAAAAAGTTTTCTTCTTCTTAAAAAAGAAGCAGGCTAGATAGGTCCATCTTGGGATACTTCAGTGCCAGTTTTGGTTACTATGATATGCACAGTAGCTAAAAAAAAACGCTAAAGCGGTGCATCTTGGGTTACCTCAGTGCCAGTTTTGCTTCGGTTACTATGATATGCGCAGTAGCTAAAAAAAAAAAAACTAAAACGGTGCATCTTGGGATACCTCAGTGCCAGTATGTTGTGCGCAGTAGCTCGAAAAACCTGGCAGACCTGCTTCCCACCTTTTGAACTGATAGACCCCTCTACTGCCGTGGTCAGGTAAACTGCAGTAATCGCAGCAATGAATTGTACCATTTTTGATCTGAAATAAAAAAAAATCCATTAAGTCTTCTTAATTGTTAGACTAATTGAGTACATGCAACAGTGGTCCAAGTCATTATGGAAGTGACTGCAGTTTACCTGTCCATTGCAGTGTACTTATCCTTCCTAACTGTATGCTGTTCCCCAGCAGGACCCTAAATGCGCCGTGACTCACTGGTCCGAGTGGTCCCCATGCACTGTGACGTGCGGCAAGGGCCTCAAGGTGCGCACTCGCCTCTACCTCTCTCCAGCTGCACTGTCCATGTGCAACGTGGAACTCATGCAGAAGGCCCCGTGCACGGCCGACAAACCGGACTGCACGGTTAACCTGACAGAAGCCAAAAGTGAGTCGTTCTTCCCTTATTGTTCAAAACCCTATTATTCATAGAGAGAATTATGCTTGGCGTGCAACAACCACTGAACTTAACTGAAACTCTGGAAGGAGCATCCCATGAAAAGCTGGTGGAGCCAATGTTTGGTCACTTGGCGACAGTTTGGAAAATATGTGGCGAGCGATTAGGATTGTGCCGACAACATCCAATGCAAACTGTTAAGTCAAGTGTCAATTGTGATCGGCGAATTCATGCCAAATGGGGCACATATTCTCCCTAAAGCTGTCGCCAAGTGACCCAAAAATAGGCTTCCCCAACTGGGATGATCTTTTTATGAGATGCTCCTTCTAGTGTTTTAGTTCAGTTCAGTGGCAACAACTGTACGCCGTAAAAGACATCCAAGCAACCCTAGTAAGCCCAAACAGACTAGTCGCTCAATGTTAGTTCATGCTGAAATGCATCATTTTATTCCTTAAAAAACGTTAATTTAAAGGAAATGACAATCTGCAAATTGTAGGCTGTAGTAACGAAACCACAATTTGTACAAGATTGCAGTGATTTCAGGTAATAAAAATGCGTTGTAATTAGTGTTTTTTTTTTATTTTTGAGAAAGTCACAAATCGCCAAGTCGGTGTATGCTTATACGAACTCTACTGTAGAGTAACGTCAAATACTTCGCCGATAGCTATTGTTTGGGCTTAATACAAAGCCATGTATAAGAAAGAATGTTTTTTAATTTTCAACAAATAATTTTGCAACAAAATATTTGAATCTATGTAAAAAGTGGAAATATAGAGCCCTGTAACAGTAATCCTACATTCATAATATAAAAACTTGTTTGTTAAATATTCAACACAACTAGAGTAATGTGGCATTGAAAATTTTTTCCTATACGATTTTTATAAAATCTCTTCGGTTTAGAGACCACATCCCACTTTCCTTAATTTAACCCTTTCTTTACTGAAATGGTCCACGACGGCCGTACGACTAAGGATTGGATAATGATATTCCTATCACATATTACTCGGAAACAAAAACCTTTCGTAGCGAAAGGGTTAATTTCTTACCTTTTAAAAGACGTTCTTTCTCTGCACACTCTTAAGACAAAAGAGTGAAATCTTCTCCAGTTGGAGTGCATTTTCGACACTGGAAAGGAATGAATATTAACTCATACTGAGTTAAAATCGCTCGTTGGTTTTAAGAGTGTACACAGACTACAAATATACATTAAATTTCTCCTGCGTTTTCCAGAGAATTGCATGCAGCCCAAAGAGGTGGGTCCGTGCCGCGGGTACTTCCCCCGGTGGTACTACGACGTCGGCAGGACCATGTGCCTGCAGTTCATCTACGGCGGGTGCCGAGGGAACAGGAACAACTTCGAGAGATACGCCGACTGCAACCGCATGTGCGAGACCATGCTGAGAGGTCAGTCCGTCCTATATTTGTAATATTTATCATGACACACAGCCTAACAGGTTTTCAGCCAATTATAAGAGTGAAATGGAATAAGTACAATGTACAGCCACGCCTTACCCGGGGAATTGAACTCAGACCCACAGCTCTGCAGTCCAGAGCTATAACCGTTACAATACGGGAACGACACTGCGTACTTTAATATCGGCAGAGATCTCCTTATAATATATATTGACACATAGGGTAGACTAAACAGTGAATTAACGTTTAAGGAACTGCGTTCGCCAGTGAATAAACACCAGGACAATCAACCATATGTCAGATAGCTTCCTACTACATGGGAGGAAGTCAGTGTTGCCAATCAATCTAGTGAAATGATTTTCAATCCGTATTTTTAAATTATATTTACCAAATGTTCATTCACTGGGCCTGTTCACTCACTGGTCAGTCTACCCTATGCGGGAAAATAGTGGGCACACATGACTGTTGAAAAAATTAACTAACCCACATAATGTTATTTTATATTCTTTTATTTACATTCATAATAGCTAGATGGCAGCACCACATTTATCACCATAATCACTTCGCAATAAAACTCTCCATGAGTCAAGACACCCTGCTTTTGTGCTTCTTCTAATAATTTAAATCGTTAATATAAAAAATTACTTTTTGACCTTTCTTAATATTTTCTACAATAAGATCTAATTATGTAGCATGTAAAAGATCCCTTGAATACAAATTTGGCTGGGGTTAACTAACGGCAAAATTAAATATCGCCACACTTTAACATCCACTGAGAACTCAGATTCATTATAATCTGATCACCAAATTAGTGGAGAAAACCGTCTAGATGGTGCCACAAACAAATGACTCTCAGTTTTGGGGAAATGCCGAGTCTGCAATGGCTTGATCCGCTAAAATAAGCAGCTACATTTTATAAAAAATAAATATTGACACATACATTGGGAGGCCATAGTTGAACGACGTGCCCAGGGCTTTTGAAAGAGCGAAAGAATTGCTTTTCTTTCTTTTGATAGAGAGTCTACTGTCGACATGCGATAAAAGAATTCCGCAAAAAGATAGTATAGACTAACCAGTGAATGAACGCTTAAGCGCAATTTGTTTTAAGAAAATTCATACATGTAAAGAAAATATAGCTTGTGGGTTTATGACAATGTGAACACATCTGTCAATATATGTAAATTCTACAAAAAAGGAGGTGACTTTATATTGAATTGCTTGGGTCTTTTGGGGGGTCCAAATAAAAAGTGGTACAAAAGCCAAGTGAATGAACAGTACTTTTACCAGTGAATGAACACAAAAATGTCCAGTCAATAAACATGTTGGATTTTAATTAATGACCAAGGCAACCAATCAGATGTCAGATAGCTTCCTACTAGATGAGAGGAAGTCAGTTTTGCCAATCCATCCAGTGGAATGATTTTTAAGCCTTACTTTTTTAATGTATTTACCAACTGTTTATTCACTCGGGCCTGTTCATTCAGTGGTCAGTCTACCCTAGTTCAAGAAATTTTAGTCGATGTAAATTTTTCGCTACTGCAAGGTTTCAAAACTTGAAAACAATTTTTATTTTTAGCAATATTATTGATTAGTATGATGGGCCGGGCTTAAAAATTTCAATTTGAAATTGCTGTATCAAAAATTGGAGATTTGGAAGTTTCAAATCCGTTCTTTATATTTTGGCTTGAAGTAATAGCAGTAGTGGCGAAGATTCCGACAATCAAATTTTTAAAATATTTTCCTGTCGGAATATTTTAAATTCTTTTTACATGTCCCTCTTCCTTAGCACTAATATTTTTCCCATCAACTAATATCTTATGGCTAAATACTTTCCCTTTTCTTTTAACCATGTACATGTATGTGTTTTAACTGTTGTAAGTGTTTTAACTCTTTTCATTAATCTTGTGTATTAATATAACTGTTGAAAGCGTTTATGGCTTATTAATTGTAACTTGATAATATACACTGCTCAAAACATTTAAGGGTTAGAGAATAACATGGTTTAAAACACTTTCACCTCCAATGATACCATTTGTAACAATCAGTTTGCAAGTTTTTTTCCTATAAAGTTATTTTTTTGCATCGTTATATGGAAGAATCATGTCTTTTGAAGAATTAAAAAATGTTTGTTTCAATTAAATGAAAATATGAAAAACATGGTAAAATAAAATTCAATCCAAAGCAATTTTATTAAATAAATGGACCCTTAATTCTTCATGGATACATTTTTCGTTATTTGAAAATTGATTTTTGCTATTTTTAACAAATAAAGTTTTTAAAAAAAGTATTGTTATAATTTATTCAAAAGTTTACGATTCCAATTTTCCTTTCTTAAATTTTAGTTGAAAAAAAATTAGGATTTTCCCCCCTGTTTTTTTACCACTTCATTCTGGCTGGATGCATAATGAATCTATTTCACAACATTTAGATTTTTAGAATAAAACATAAAAAGTTGGGATGTAATAGGTAGCAAAAGTGCTCCTCCAATTGTTTTGAGCAGCGTACTTTACCAATCTATATACATTGCTTACTACAGGGTGAGGCTAACAAAAGTGGCCCCAGTTTAGGGATAGGAATACGTTGAAGTGCTAGGCGAGAAAAGCTCTTGAAGCCGCCTGAAAATTGTTTTTGCATTGGTTGGATCGGATTAGCTTCACGTTAGAGCTACTCATAGACTAGTGGCGAGTTCAGATCTTAGTTCGTATTGTATGAAGACGTCCCATAATGCAAATTTTGTGTCTTGCAATCAATTTAGAATGTTTATTTTTATTAACAAAAACAAAAAGGTCCTATTCTCTAGGATAAATAACGACCGAAACAATCACTAGTGGGAACTTTTCTTGATCAGCTCTACAAACCTTGTTTGCCGCCAAGCGTTACAAACCTTGTTTGCAAATAAGCGTTTGTTTGTGCTTAATATTGAGGCGATCAATAGCTTCAGTAAGCAAACCTGTTTTTGTATTGGTTTTAGACGTGGCAACATTTCTGTCGAATTCTTATCTCTAGACCGGGCCACTTTTGTTTGCCTTTCCCTGTACATTGCTTACTACAACTACCTTTGCTTGCTACCACTACTAACTTTGCTTTACTAACACTTGACTGTGTCCGCATGCTGCTTAGACTATGTCCGAGCTTCGCTGCCTCCTTCTGCCATCGCTTACGCCTACGCCATGAAGGACGCCAAAGTTCACTTGGAGAAAGGACTCGTCTGTGGTCAGACATTTATATCTCTTATTTATTTCTCTCTTTGTTGCATGGAAATAAATAGAATAGAAAATATGACCCAGTAACTGCATGTAAACAAAAAACCGCTAAGAACTATCTATTTAAGGAGATCGGGCACCCCTATTCCCTGTCCTACCTCGATCGGGCTGGCCAATGCTAAGTCTATGGGGGGGGGGGGGGGGATGGTTTTTGTTCCAAGAAAAAAGCAAAGAAATTATAGGAATATTTTGATGCGGTTTTTTTTAAATTCATAAAACTCCAATAAAGATGTGATTTTAGATGTTATTTTTTTAAAAACGCTATTTACTTTTTTTTAATCTAAATTTTTTTCGATTAAAAAAAAAGTAAATCGTTTTTTAAAAAATAACCTCCAAAAGCACACCTTTATTGGAGTTTTATGAATTAAAAAAAGACGCATCAAAATATTCCTATAATTTCTTTGCTTTTTTTTTTGGAACAAAAACCATTCCACCCCCCCCCCCCATAGACTTAGCATTAGCTAGCCCGATCGAGGTAGGACAGGGAATGGGGGTGTCCGATCCCCTTAACTAGCTTGTCCAGATTTGTTTCATTGATTATATTTTCAATTATGAAATAATAATCATAAATTTTTCATAAATCCTAGTTGTAAAGACTAGGTTCCGTACCAAAAGAAACTTTACATTTAGTTACGCACAGCACTTAGACAACACTAGATTACAACAATTACTACTAAAACATTTAAAGTTTAAAAACTAATAAATTGCCCTGCAATAAGCATAATGGCATTAATATATTGATTTGTCGGGGTACGAACATTCGGAATTTCGTCCCTGTTGGGATTATATCCGGAACAGCTTCAGAAGCTTATTTTCGTCGGGCTCCAAGTCAGTATTAAACAATAGAGCAGTGGTTCTCAACCGGTGGGTCGCGACCCCCTGGCGGGTCAAGAAGGGATCCTAGGAGGGTCGCAAAAAGTTTTTTAAAAATACGTTTATACAACATTTTATATAAAGTAACGTTTTATACAATAATTTTACAACTAGAATGGAAGAAAAAAAATCGCCACACATTATTTTACTTTATATCTTGGTTAATTTACATTTCAAGTTTTTATGTTATTATTACATAATTTTAATTCTAGTACGGTTACGGTTAAATTGCAACAAGCTAATGAGAAACTTGTGCTTGTCGGAACTTTTAAATTCGTAACATAAATAAAAGTTTTAAAAATTATATTTCTTAATTTTAGCATCATAAACATTCAGTTTAAGAATCCATTAATTTTGTCTTGGGTTTTGATTATTGTTATATTTCAACCTTGTAGCTCGGTATTTAGCTCATTTAGATGCATAAATATGTCTGCGAAGTATGAAAGTTGAAACAATCAAGTTGGGGAGCTAAAAAATATCCGGCCAATTCTGGTTTAGCATCTTGTAAAAGAATCAGTATTTCAGATCGCAGTTCAAATAACTTGTTTAATACCTTCCCACGGGACAGCCATCGTAAAATAAAAAATAACAGAAACAATTACCCAAATATAATAGTTAATAAAGAGTACATCATGTGTATTACAGGGGGAGGGGGGTCGCGAAGTTATTTTGTGGCATTAGGGGGTCGTCACCTACAAAAGGTTAAGAACCACTGCAATAGAGTATAGGTTTTTCAGCTTACGAGGACTCCCTTGGCAATTTCACATCTTGAAAATAGTAATGTTTTTCCTATGGAAAACTTTCGCAAGTCAATTACCGTCACAATTTTAATAAAAGGTTACTAGTGTTTTGCATAATTGTAAAGAACGAAAAGGAGTAGATTTCATAAAATTAATTTGTTTTGTGAAAATCACATAATTAGTATTTTTAATTATTTTTTGAAGTTAGAACTCAATGCGCACTCTATTTTTTACTAACTTCAAAAAATTATTAAAAATACTAAATATGTGATTTTCACAAAACAAATTAATTTTATGAAATCTACTCCTTTTCGTTCTTTACAATTATACAAAACACTAGTAACCTTTTATTAAAATTGTGGCGGCAATTGACTTGCGAATATCCTCCATAGGAAAAACATTACGATTTTAAGATGTGAAATTCCCAAGGGAGTCCTTAAGGCTGCTCATCACCCCCATACCCGGTCCTCCTTCGATCGGACTGGCTAATGGTAAGTCTATGGGGGGAAAATGGTTTTTGTTCCAAAAAAAGTCAAGAAATTATAGGAATATTTTGATGCGGTTTTTTTAAAACTCGTAAAACTCCAATAAAGTAGTGCTTTTAGAGGTTATTTTTTTAAAAAACATTATTAACCTTTTTTTAAAAGAAAAAAATTTAGATTAAAAAAAAGTAAATAACGTTTTTTAAAAAATAACCTCTATAAGCACAACTTTATTGGAGTCTTATGAATTAAAAAAAAACTGCATCAAAATATTCCTATAATTTCATTGCTTTTTTGGGGAACAAAAACCATTTTCCCCCCATAGACTTAGCATTAGCCAGCCCGATCGAGGTAGGACCGGGTATGGGGGTGATGAGCAGCGTTAAATTTAGAGTCATTCCAAATATCTGCCATCAAACAATGAACCTGTTATGAAAACAATAAAAGTTAGCTTGAACTAATGAATCCAGTGCCATCTATTAAGAGGATTTTATCCTTTTAGTCCCTTTCGTTCTTTACAATGATTCAAGAAACTGGTAACCTTTTAATAAAATTGTGGCGGTAATTGACTTGCGAATATTCTCCATAGGAATAACATTACGCTTTTCAAGATGTGAAATTCCCAAGGGAGTCCTTAAATTTAGAGTCATTCGCAATATCTGCCAACAAAAAACGATACTCAATTGTCCCCCAATTTCCAGCTCCCTTGAGTGCTCTCACCCCCCTCTCCACCTCCCCCGCCGTGGCCGCCGCGTCCATGGACTCCACCAAGGACCAGCCGCCCGTCATCGACTGCGTGGTCACCCCGTGGTCGGAGTGGAGCCCGTGCTCGCACACGTGCGGCAACGGGCGGCGCGAACGGCGGCGCATGATCAAGCTCAACCCGGAGAACGGGGGGAAGCCCTGCCCGGCCAAGCTGGTGCAGAGGAGGAAGTGCAAGGATAACGCGCCGTGCCGTGAGTTGCATGGATTTAACACTCTTAATTACTTTTTTATAACAACGTGCAAAAAAGTTCACTTTTTTTATATCATATTCATTCATAAATCCTTGCGAAAATGACACTTTACGTGCTTGCGTCACAGACAGTCTTCGAAAAGTTGGCTTTCGGCACTAGTGTGGTAAAGTAAATAAGAGTTTCTGATTGGTAGAAAAGCAAAATGATGTCATGAATATCTCCATGGAAACTAAATGGTCACGAAACTCAGTTAATTCTATTGGTTCATTACTTTTGCATTTTCTAATCTCCATGGAAACTAAAAGTATTACAAAAATTATTAAAGGAAATGAAATAAGATAAAAGTAAGAACACAAATTTCACTCCAAACAATACTTTTCTGGAAGAAGATTCGACCAAACTTCCTTAGCTGCTTTGTTAATTTAATCTGGAAGTTGATCGAACATCATTTCAAATTCATTTTCACCTATGTTCGGTAGCACTAATTAATCTAAATACTATTTTGATTCAAAATAGAAAAGTATTTTACAACTTTTCTTTCACTACTTTGCATTTCCGAATATCTCCATGGAAACTAAAGGATGTTATGAAAATCACTCATTGGTAGAAATACTTTTTTGCACGCCATTATAAAAAATATTGTAAGCAAGCACGTTCCAAATAATACTTTATTAAGCTCGTGTCATAATTTCACTCGCTCGTACCTCGCTCGTGAAATAAAAGCCACTCGCTTAATAAAGTATCATTTTCGGAACTAGTTGCTTAAATAACTATTAAATTTGAGCCGCGGTAGCTCAGTCGTGTGAAGCGTCGTGCTCGCATCGGAAGGGTTGTGGGTTCTGTCCTCGGCGGCGCTCGCAATTCTGATGGTCGCTGGGTCGGCGCTTGTACTCGGCTAAAGACCGCCGTGTTGACTAATGGTGGCTGGGGCACGTTAAATATGTCGTGGTCACAAAGTCCTCCATTTTCCCATACCAAATTAATACCTCTGGGGGTGCCAGAACAGGGGGTTATCGGCCTTTGATCCGGATCAAAATTCCGATATGTGAGTGAGAATGGATGTGTGAAAGGGACCTTCCTGTAAAACGGATTTGTCATGCTGACGGGCAAAAGTCGGACTTCCTCCCTTGTGGTGCTTAATAAAAACGGAAGCCGCCCTCTTCGCTTTAAATCGGGTAGTCCTCTACTAAGGGCTCGGTTACCGAGCGGCATTAGAAACAACAACAACACTTTAAAATTTCAATTATTTAACCCTTTCAGTCCCAGTGATGCCATTTGGAATCATCACTTTCAATATTTTTTCCAAATGTTTATGTCCCGTTATTGTTGAAATATAAAATAAATGCAAATGATTATTTCCTTTATGTTAACATAGATGGCAGCACCATAACTTGTAACTACAATAAACATTTAAGGGGGAATGGGCGCGCATGACCGTGGGTCTCCAAACTCAAGTGCCTCAATGTTAATCCAATGGGAAAAAATTATTTTCTTTGCCACATTTCTCCGGCTGTATGGAATATTTTTGCAAGCGGATTTTTTTATGTGATAAATGTAGCTGATTTACAGGTCCCGACAATCCCACTTTTTGAAATTAGTACGAATATTTTTTTTAATATTCAATAAATTATTTTACGCAAAATATTCGAAGCAATTTCAAAAAGTGGGAAGATAGAGACCTGTAAGTCAGCTACATGTATCACATAAAAAAAATCCGCTTGTAAAAATATTCAATACAGCCGGAGAAATGTGGCAAAGAAAATAGTTTTTTTCCCCATTGGATTAACATTGAGGCACTTGAGTTTGGAGATCCCCGGTCCTGCACGCCCATTCCCCCTTAACACTCTTAATTTCTTTTAAATTTCAATTAATTAATATGGAAATGAAATAAAACATCGATTATCTCATTTAGTTTGGACCAGAGGTGCACTCTTAAAGCAAAAGGGTGAAATCCACTCCAATAGGATAAGTGCATTTTAGACATTGAAAAGAGTTAAAGTTAACTCTGGACTGAGTTAAATCCACTCTTTTGTTTTAAGAGTGTGCGCTCTTAAAACGAACGATTTTAACTCAGTCTGACTTAATTTTCACTCCTCCAGTTTTGAAAATGTACTTCTCCTATAGGAGTGGATCCTTTCTGTGTTAAATCTCCGACAGGATCACTCCAAACGAGTGATTTTAACTCAGTCTGAGTTAATATTCACTCCTTTAAAGTGTCGAAAATGCACTTCTCCAATTGGAGTGGAATTCACTCTTTTATTTTAAGAGTGTAGGTCGAATAATTGAAAATCCCGTATAAGAGAGAATTTTCGCGAAAACTTATGGAACAGAGGATCACCGAAAGTCCGTATGTGGGTCATTCCTGAGAAAACGTGCAATTTGAGAAAAAAAATCTCGAAAAAAAATATTTATGAAAGTTTTTGAAACTTTGTATTTGAGTTACCCTTACGTACTGAATTGGAAAAATAATATCAGTCCACATCATACAATTAATATTTATTATTCATATAGGAATACATGGACATGATCGTAAATAAGAGCTTCCAGGCGCAAAAGGTTTAGGCTTTAGAGAACGAAACTTGCAAACTGGCAATATATACCTTATTTCTTTCTATAAATACAAAATTACAGGTGAAAATCATTAGCCTACCTTCTCATATCTTGACCACAGAAACGACGCTATGATCTTGTCAATGGCCTATTTTTAACTTTTAAGTTCGAATTACTTTTTAGCTATTGTGGTATTCAAACTATCGACGTGATGCAACGTTTTAAGTGTATTATTGAATACTAATAAAATTGAATCAGAGTACTATTATCATTTCTAGATAGTTATGCAAGCTAAGGAATAAGTTGGCACGGACAAGACGAAAATCTGTGGGACATTTTATTTTCACTTAATTTATATATTTATATTTATTTTAATGATTAGATTTTACGTTTTGTACGTTCTAGTAGTGTCATTTGAACTAAAAATCAACTTTAGTTATGGAAAATTGGTATTTAATTAGTATAAACTAACAAAAACAGTTCCCGGACATGACGGTGAGACTGCTCACGGACATGACTTGTCATAGTCTGTGAATACAAAATCTCACACAAAATAATTATATTTTTTAATTGTTTCAACGCTAGCTGGTAGATAAATTATTCCTTATCTTAATTTATTCAAATGGAAGCATAACTTTTCTTCATATGAAAGATATCTTGCGGGGACATGTTTTTGTACGTTTTCTCAAGATTGACCCATGTATCTAATTTGGGATTTTGCAGTTTTATTGACCTCTGTACACTCTTAAGACAAAAGAGTGAAATCCACTAATATAGAAGAAGTACATTTTCGCCCCTGGAAAGGAGTAAAAATTAACTCCTAAATCGATCGTAATCGCCCTAAATAGTTCCTAATCGCCTTAAAATCGCTCGTTTGTTGTTAAGATTGTTGAAGGTTTAACAAAACAAAAGAGTGAAATAAACTTCTATAGGGGAAGTGCATTTTCGACACCAAAATGAGTGAAAATTAACTCAGACTGAGTTAACCCTTTCAGTCCCAGTGATGCCATTTGGCATCATCGCTTTCAATATTTTTTCCAAATGTTTATGTCCCGTTATGACATCCAAACACGCATCATTCGATTTTTCATACTTTGTTCTATTGGTCAATATTTTACATTAATCTCTATAAAAGTCAGAATACTATTTTTTTTTTTTTTTTGAAAATAGCCAACAAGCGTTTCACCTGATTTTTGAAAAGTTCACTTCAGTTTCACATATTTAAAACACAATTTAAACTATTTCGGTTTAAATAATTACTATAATTTTTTTTAAATAATATGGTCAGATACCTTAAAATATATAACTCGAAGTGTTTTTAGGTAATATATATTTTTTTATTTTGTTGTGTTCCACAGTTAAAAAATTGTGGCGATATTTCAAAAACCATATAAAAAATTAAAATGATTTTTTTTCAAAAAGAAATTTAATTTTTGGCCTAAAATAAGCTTATTTTGTGAATATCAGATGTTTCTGTAGTGTAGTACATTTTTGGGACTGAAAGGGTTAATATGACATGAAATAAAACATCGATTATCCTATCTAATTTGGGCCGGAGGTCGGTCGGATAATTGAAAATGCCGGATAACAGAAAATTTTCATTTAATAACTAAACTTGTGGAACAGAGGATCACCGAAAATCCGGGGTTATCAAATTCGGAATTTTTGAAGTATTATGGACCTCCGTAACTTCCCGATTTCAGAATCGCCAGAGAATTCCGATTTCAGAATTAAGGGCGATTTCAGAATCGCCGGAGATTCATTACTTTATAATCGCCGTAGACTCCTAAGGCTGAATTTTTGTGTGAATAACTGAGAATGACTTTGATGAACGATGTTAAAGGAAAGACGATGTTGGACGATGATGACTTAAGGAAGGTCGGTTAAATGAATTCCGAATAAAAATGGGGCGATGAGGGGCCAATTTCCTTTGTTTTTTATTTTATTGTCAGTTTTATTGATTGCTAGAACTTATTTTGTAATTTAAAAAGAAAATTTATTTTTTTCTTATTTGATCTTTCTTGCTTTTTTCAGCTGACAGAATGGGAAGCACAGAAGGTATGTATATTTTTAAAGTTCTTTTATGACGAGTAATAATACAAATTTTAGTAAATAAGTTTTTAATTTTTAAAATGATATAATAAAAACGAAAAAAAAAATAATAATAATAAAGCGTCACTGTAAAATACAACAAGTATCTTTGATGGAAATTAGCCGTATTTGGTTTATCTTACTAAACGGTCTTGAACCATTTTCTTTAATTCTACTATAGTATATCACTATGTCCCAAAACATCTTCTAAATGACATCACTTCAGTTCTTTTGAAGTAAAAAATATTGTTTAGTATGGCTATTCTCAATCCATCAAAAGCCTCGGTGTTCGGTATGGCGCTTCACTTGTAACGTAAAGGTTATAGGTTCGAGTTGTGTCAGACGCCATACCATTTGTGAATTTTAAGTAGTACGAATATTACAGTGGATCAAAACGTATTTTACCAGGAATTTACATTACTTTTTTGCAGCGCAATCAAAATGATAAATATAGGATGTTTTCTTTTATGTTTTTTCATCAATTAATTGTTTTTGCTAATTAAAGCAAAACTATTTCTACTTTGATCTGTGACTAACATTTATGTGCTTTATTGAAAATTAGTCTATATGTGTTGCACATCGATCAGGAGTAAATACAAATCAGCAGTTCAATTTGCATTGCATAACAATATTCTCCAGAACCAGCTCGAGGTATACTCATGAATAAACTTCTTCTCATTATTGATAATATTACGTCACACAAATTATGTCACTTGATATTTGACGTCATAATACTATGGGTTGAAATCAGTGTTCAAAATTGGATAAAAAAATTAAGGAGCAGTCTGCGCGACTAATTTAAAAAACTAGGCGCAAATGCACATAATCTTGTAGCATTTTTTTAGTTATGAAAAAAAAACTAACATTTCTCCACAATTTTTGGAGTCTACAGTGCTCAAGTGGATGTTTTGTAAGATAGCCGTACTTGCGTGTGTTTAGAATCACCGAAGTTTCGCGATTTTATGAAATCGCAAGAGTTTTGCCATTTTAGAATAAGTGTATTTCTAAAATTTAAGAAATCACAATACTTTAGATTTACAAATCAATGACGTCGGAGATTTAAAGTTTTAGTCAAATTTTCTATATATTTGACAATCATCACAATTTGGGGATTTACAATAGTCCCGATTCAGAGATTTTATGAAGTTCGCCGAGGTTTTTCGAAATTTGTAGAGAGAGTTTTAGGACTGCCGAATTTTTGTGATTTATATATTGTCACAGCAATGGTTTATATAATTTAGGATAGGTGAAGATATCTGATTAATTATCTTATAATTATTAGTTATCTATAATTATCGTTTTGGCGAGATTCTTGGAAACCATGATACAAAAAAGTCACCATTAAAGATTTTTTTTTGAAAACTTCAGTCACGAATAACACAGATGAAATTGATTTTGTTGTCGAAAAATTGAAAAAAAAAACCTCGTTGCATTTTGCGACTAGCGACTGTGATTTCTGCTCCCTGGTTGCAACAACATCTTCCTAACGTCATTTTATGTATTGCGATATCCTGTCATTAACTTTAACATTGTGTGTGCCACCAAATCCCTCCCTAAGTATTACCGGGGCTGGGGAGCCCAGTCGGTTAGGCACTCGCCTAGCATGCGAAAGGTCCCAGGTTCGGGTCCGGGCATTGCCAAAATAACTGCCCACCTATAAACTGCCCGTGCAACCAAAAATGTCCGACGAATAATACCCCGTGTAAGGGAGTGCACTTTAAATATTCTTCAAACTCCTAACGCTGCGTACGATGTCACCCTTAACGGTTGCGTTGGGTGGCCTATTCAGGTGTCGGCTCGTCACTTGACTGTGGTTCTAAAATACGACGAACGTCGCCAATAGCCCTCATGTATCTCTAGTGCGACGATAATTCAAACCTAAGTATTAACCACCAACTTTTACCTGACCCGTGACCTAACCCGTTATCGCAGCCGCCGTGGACTGCCAGCTGAATCCGTGGTCCGAGTGGACCCCGTGCTCCAAGACCTGTGGCCAAGGGGGGACCCAGCAACGGACGAAGACGGTCCGCGTGGCCCCAAAGAACAACGGGGCCGCGTGCGGTCCCAAGATAGAGCGCAAGTACTGCACACTGCCGCCGTGTCCGCACTACTAAGGTCAGACAGACTGAGATGGTTTGATAGAACAGCATGGATTTGAGTAGTTGCAGTGCACTGATCCTGTTAGATGAATCCAGATAGATGATTTTAGGGATTCTGCTTTCCAAGTGTTTTTAGTGCATGAGGGTATATAGTTAGTCATCTGATACAGATATGCATGTATTGTTGGATGAGATGGTTTGATAGTACAGCATGGGTAAAAGTAGCTCGGTGCACTGATCCTGTTGGATGAATCCAGATAGATGATTTTATGGATCCTGCTTTCCAAGTGGTTTTAGCGCATGAGGGTATATAGTTAGTCATCTGATACAGATATGCATGTATTGATGGGTGAAATGATTTGATAGTACAGCCTGGGTATAAGTAGCTGTAGTGCTCTGATCCTGTGCGCAGATATATGAATTTAAGGATCCTGCTTTCCAAGTGTTTTTAGGGCATGAAGGTATATAGTTAGACATCTGATACAGATATGCATGTATTGTTGGATGAGATGGTTTGATAGTACAGCATGGGTAAAAGTAGCTCGGTGCACTGATCCTGTTGGATGAATCCAGATAGATGATTTTATGGATCCTGCTTTCCAAGTGGTTTTAGCGCATGAGTGTATATACTTAGTCATCTGATGCAGATATGCATGTCATGTATTGATGCCTGCCTTGGTTTTATAGTACCTGTCAACTTTTACTTTCTTAACTACCCCTATACCTTACTTTTACTACCCAAATGCATTCGACACTACACTCTGTGCCAACCTAGCTTGGGTAAATGGAAATATGCTATGGAGAAGATCCTTCCGCTCATGTAGAGTTCCGAAAATTATTTGTGAATCCATCCAGAAAACATGTTTAAAACATTCATTTCGTTTAGGGTCTAACAGATTTGAATGTTATTTGAGAGAATTTGGCAATTTTATCGGAATGAAATGTGTATTTTAGTTAAATTGAATTCAGATCATTTTGTATGCAAATTCTTACCTTGCACGAGTTTCCAATTAACGGGCCAATGGCGCTTTTCCGTCTTCCTTTTTACTCTTTGTTTTTTCCCAAGTTATGTTGGCACGGAGATTATAAAGCCATTTCAGATATTAGCATCAGAGATGGCTTTATAGTTCTGATGATAGATGGATTATGGATGGATTTAGGGATCCTGCAAATGTTTATAGTGCATGGGTGCATTATTGTGCAGTTGGTGCTTGGATCATGTATCACCAATGTGCATGCATAGATAAGGATATAATAATTTTTAGAGTAGAATTCCTTTTGTAGTTACTGCTTCAGAGAATTAATAAAAAAAATTGGTATTACAATGACATGGAAAATAAATAGGCCCGTCACGTGACCCTGTACCAAGTGACTTGACCCAGTACCAAGTGACGTGACCCAGTACCAAGTCACGTGACTATGCTTGAGCTCCCTCTTAGGTTTGCCAATGTGCAGTCTACATATCACAATACCCTGTGATCAGGGCCTGCTCTAGGAAATCTCAGACTATAGGCACAACCTGTTTTGGGGGCCCCTTTATGGAAAATTTTATGTATGATTTCCAGTAACGATGGTGCTATATGGCCAATGTAAAAAAATTTTGCTACAATTTTATCGGCTTCCTTACAAACATCGATCAAAACAATAACGTGAGGTCAATTACTCACTTAAAATTGAGCAAAAAACGAAGGGGAGTATCCGAATTTTTTTTAGTTTACTGACATTTTGGGGATTTACAGCATTTAGCACAATAGAAACTGAAATTTAGAGGCCCCTAAAATTTGGGGGCCCTAGGCCCGGGCCTAACAGGCCTTATGGAAGAGCAGGCCCTGCCTGTGATGAGACAGTCCCGAAACTTGGTACCGAGTCACGTAACGGGTAACATTCTCTTTTTGTTCATCTCGCGGGGCTGGTGAGCCCAGTCGGTTAAGCACTCGCTTAGCATGCGAAAGGTCCCAGGTTCGGGTCCGGGCATCGCCAAAATAGCTGCCGACCTATAAATGGCCCGTGCAGCCAAAAATTCCGACGAATAATACCCCGTGTAAGGGAGTGCACGTTAAATATCCTTCAAAGTCCTAACGCTGCGTACGATGTCGCCCTTAACGGTTGCGTTGGGTGCCTACTCAGGTGCCGACTCGACACCTGACTGTGGTTCGAAAATACGACGCCCGTCGCCAATAGCCCTCGTGTAGCTCTAGTGCGACGATAATTCAAACCTAACCAAACCTAACTTTGTTCATCTCGCAGTAAGTAAGTTCTAAATGTACACAAAAAAATTCCGAAATGAGTGGAAACTTTTTATGTTTTTCGATTTTCTGTAGATGTTATGAATTTGTCGTGTTTTAAGGGATTGGATCTGTAGTGTTTTGTGCTCCTTTGTTTTTGTCTGTGGAACATAAGTACCATCAGCATATGCTCATTATTATGCTTGCATGTGCTTAGTTATTTGTACTGTCCTCTTTACTAACCACTCCTATAAATTGTCAGTGTTTTAGTGATAATCTTTAATTATGTTTTAGCAATCTTTGCGTTTAAAATTTTGCTATATTATTTTATTCATAGATGGCAGCACCATAAGTAATGCCTATTTTTGCGAAGGTTTTTTTTAAAGATAAATAAACTAAGCGTCGAGTCGTCGTTTTTAAGTCATACATAAACCTTTTTATATGTATCATAACTTTACCGTCATAATAAATCGTCATTTTTAAAGTCTTAAATCATAATACCCTTTTAACTTCTGAATATAGTTAAATTGACATTAAAATAATTCCTTGCAGAGGTGTTTTCAATTTGTTTGTGTTCGATCATATTCTTTAGAAAAGATCTACGAATTTAATAGTCACTGTAAAATAATTTTACTTTTTCCAGATACTGTAGAAGACAGCAAGTAAAGGCGAATCTCTGAAGAATCGGTTGTGGACAAGATCAAGTGTGCATCCACATATCAGAACTCTACAACCATTTTCAAAAGAGTGAAAAGCATCTTTATGTGACTCTCATGTATATAGATACATAATATATAACTATTTGTTCGCGTAGAAGACAAAATTCTAAAAAGAAATAAATGCTGTCTTTCAGATATTAGCAGTTATCATAGAAGATTGAAGAAATTACCAATTATGTGCATTTTAGAAAAAACGATTACTTGGATTATTTTGAAAATCGATTACTTTTATTTTGAATATCGATTACTTTTATTATTTAGAAAATCGATTACTGTAATCGGTTAAATTAAGAAATTACTTTAAAAATTTATTTTTATGAATAATAAAAGTTTTTTTTATGGATTTTATAAATCGATTATTCGAATAAATTTTAATTTGAAAATCACGTCAAGTTTTTATTTGAAGAAATTGATTGCTTCGGAAACCACTTTATAAAATTATTTTCAAAAATCGATTATTTTAATCAATATATTAAAAATTATTTTTAATTCAATTTTTTATTAGCTCTAATTGTTTTTTTTTTTCAAGGTTATATGACGTTAGATTCATTTCGCAACTTATAGAATCTAATAATTTGAAGAATAGTTCTCAAAAAATGAACTTTTTCTTAAGATTCTGTTTCTTATGTGTTATGGTTAAAATCATATGTGCATTCTAAATATAATAACTGTGGTGAATCATGGACGAATGTACCGATTTCAATGAAGATATTAAGGCAGAAAGTATTAAACAGTTACCCTTTAGATTAGTAAATTTCAATAGTTATACTGAATATCAATAATAATAGTTACGGTTTCCATAAAAAAAAGTATAGATAGAATCACGTGAAGTATTATTACTACTTCAGCTATGTCTTCCTTGTAAATTTCAAAAGACTTATTGGTAATTATTTTTGGAATATGTGTATACATACATGTAAAACTCAAGTTATATCATTTTAGAATCGCGATTTTCTACTGTTTTTTGCAAAAAGTATTGGAAAAGTGAATGATTAAAATTTTCGGATGTTGTTAAAATAAAATTTTTGAAGGTTAATTGATCATATATATTGCTTTTAATGCAAATTTATATCCAAACAGTTTAGTTATGTATTTAAAATCAATGTCTTCCAAACATATCTCAGCTTTAATATTTTATTATTCATTTTGAAACCTAAATTTACTTACAAAAAAATTTCTGTTTATTCCGTAATTTGCATCTTTACCTTTGTTGATTTACGCCGTTTGCATTGCATTGCATGCTAAGCAATTACTAAAAATTAAGTTTTGTATTTTGAATAGCTATCGGTTGTATGTGATTATTTTGATAGCTTTTTTAGAAATTTTGCAATGTTTTAAACAATTGCAATAAAAATGTGTTTGTGAAAATAAAAATATCAAATACATAAAAGTTATTAAATAATAAATCACAGTAATAGTGATGCGATAAAATAGAGAAGTTTAGTTGGATTTTTTTTTTCAGAGAATTTAATCGTAAACTTAAAATGTTTGTAGTAGTAGCTTGATAAATACTGTTTTTATAATTTTTCATTCAAATTATACCAAGGTAAAAGACAAAAAAAAAATTCAATTTTAAAGGCAATTAATAATAAAAAAATATTTCATATGAATAATTCTTTTTACGATAGTGTTGCTTATTTTAAAGAGTGTAGTTAATTTTTAAATGAAAATGTACTTAAAATACCTAGATTAGAAAATGTAACGCAAATAATTGAAATTATTGTTGCTATTTAAAGTAAAAGTTTATTTTCTGTTTAGTATTTAGATTAAAGAAGATTAAACTGATGTTGAAACTCAGAGGCTATAGTAGTTTATATGTTACATAATCAAGCTAGTCTGTAAGTCTGTTCTTAATACTCGAAATACTGCGAAAGTTTTCTTTTACCCAATAGCAAAAATTAAATAGAATTTTTGAGAACACTTTTTTTTGGATCATTTTGTTTATAAAAACAAAACCAAAACGCTATAAGAAAATTAAGTAAATGTGATTGATTTATATTCACTCTTGTTTAAGTTCATTGCTAGCAAGTGTTGTAGTTATTGAAACCAAAGATATAGAAAAACCGTGCGCTATGGCACACTATCTAGAGGGGAAACGGAGGATCAAAATCTGTTTCCCTTGAACACCTCAACATGGCGGCCAGTTGCGTAGAAAATGACCGTACTAAAATCGCGCTTTTTTAGAAGCTGTATCTTGGAGCTGGTGGCTCTTTGAATTTTTTTGTAGAAGTGTATTGTACCTTTATGGATCAAGATCATTTTTTGGCTAGTTCTATTTCTATTCAGTGAAATAATTTTAATGTTAGACTCAATTTTGAATGACATTTTATGTTTGGTTAGGCTTAAAGATGAATATAAAATCAATAATTCCACAAATTAACGATAGACAACTATGCAAATTTTCGGTTACTTAATATTATTATTGACACTTACAAAAGGAAATTCGAAACAATTGCCGTTATCAACTAGAATCAACTCAACAATCATAATTCTAAAAAAAGCGCAATTTTAATACTGATTTTTCTACGCCAATATCCGCCATGTTGAGGTGATCTCTCGGCACAAAATTCTCTCTTGTTTCACCATAACTTTTATCCTCTAAGATAGTGTGTGATAGCGCACGGTTTTTCTATCACTATGATTGAAACCGAATTATTTTACTTTTTTTGTGGTAGCTAAAGTAGGAACTTATATATTTGAGTTCAGATAGCTCATTTATCAGTGCTGAATTTATTACATTTTCATAGTCTGGTCACTTTATTTAAGACATAATTAGTCTGGAATAAATTAGCAAAATATGCTATCTCGATCAATTGATCAGATTATTTGTAATTATTCACATTGTCTTTTTAATCTGAATTTGTGAAAAATCGTTTTGTAACAAGGAATTGACTTTTTGAATAATGGAATTTCGTGAAAAGAATTTGTTTGTAAATTCATTTATGCTTTTTGATATAAATTGATAATCGGATCGGATTAAAATGTCTATTTTAATTTTAGGATTTATCTTCCTTAGTTTCGTCTTACTTTGAAGAATAACGATTTATATTTATTTGTACGGTATAGATAAATAAAGTTTGGTCTTAAATAATATCTTTGAGTGTGTTTTTGCCTCATTCATTAAAACAGTTACTTAGTTGTAAGGAGGGCCTATTCTAGAGCCAATGAATATCAGATAAACTAACAATACCTGGGATCTGTTATAGTTCGCCAGTCACTTCTTAGCATATTAAGAGCAGAGCTCGAAATAACGCCCGTCCACCCATCCTCGGCAGTCAAATTCCTTTAGAACATCGAATTTCTACAATCCGACGTTCTCTTGGACGGAAATTTCGCCATTAATGTTCGAAAATGACCCTCTAATCTGGAAATCCCAAACACTCTCAGAAATAACACTTTCATTTTTGACGATTCATGAATCCTCAAGCCTCATTTCGTTAATTTTGAGGATTGTTTCGTCAAAGTATTACTTGACTTTTGAGAAAACGCGAATCCTCCCTTTTAGGATCGTGATTTGACGATTCTGTATCTTGATTTTAAGGAAATTGAATCTCATTGCTGTACTCAAATGCTCAAAAATGACGAAATATTTCTTTACATTAGACGACATTCAAATCCTCATAAAAATGACAATACAAATTTCCTCACTTTGAGGAAACGAAAACTCGGAGCATTTGCCAGTAACGGAATCGTCAAAATTAAGGAAAATTTCATCGTTTTTGAGCATTCATATTTTAGAGTGAAGAGTACTATAGTAGGGTTATAGGAACGACTCGTACTGAGCTGCCATTGGCAGCCATGGCTAACTACGGAGCCCAAATAGAGGGGCAGTTAAACCTAATAAGTGCTAGTTACTTTATAATTTTGATACTGAGAAGGGAAGTACACCCAGGACAAATGCGAAAATCGAACCCGCACCCGTTACAACGCGCTGACTGCTAGGGTTATGGCCGGCGATCCAAACCACTCGGCCACGGGAGACAATATAGAAGGGCAAATGGGGCCCGTGTTGGTCCATAATGCGGTTGGTAGGTTCACAGTCTCTACCCTACTATAAAACTCTTTGGGAAATCCTATTAATTCATACGTCAGACAAGTAATCGACGCGGCGTCACAATTCGTCATATTTCTTTAAGATTCAGATGGATATTCTCTATTGAATGGTATATTGCGAACTTGCGCGGGGTTCACTCTATTATTGCATAGCTATATTTAACTTATAACGTTCCTCTAGGTGATACTAATGTGTTAAATAATACCTACTGCAAATCGATTAACGATCGAGTCAAGATAGTGAAGAAATGCATGTTGACGGCCCTATTAGAAATCATCTTCATTTCACCAATTATTCACGTTTAGTTTTAGTGTGACACATTATTCCCAACCAAAATGACACAGGAAATCCTAATGCTCGCCAAACGGCATGGGTTTTTGAAACCCTTCCTCCTTTTTAACCTATTGAGACCTGGTGTCCACATTTTTTAAATCTCCCCACAAATACACTGCTCAAAACAATTAGGGGAGCACTTTGCATACTTTTGTTAACCTTTCAGTTTCAGAGCTTTGTTTTTCATTCTAAAAATCTAAAATTTGTTAAATAGATTCATTATGCATCCAAAATGAAATTGTAAAAAACAGGCGGTAAAATATAAATTATTTAACTACAATTTAAGGGGGGGGGGGGGGGGCCATTGGAATCAATAATTAAGAATAACTTATAACAATAATTTTTTCAAATTTTTATTTGCAAAAAAGAGGTAAAATCAATTTTTAAACATCTGAGGATGCAAGAGTGAAGAATTTTGGTTCAATTTATTTCTTAAAATTTTTTTGGGAGTGAATTTTATTTTACCATGTTTTCATATTTTTATTTGATTAAAATAAATATTATTTACATCCTCAAAAGACATCATTCTTCCATCTAACGATAAATTAGAACTAGCTCAATTTATTGAGAAAAAAATTCGCAAGCTCATGATTCCAATTGGAAACTTTGGGGTTGAAAGAGTTTAAACCACATGCGCTCCCCTAATTGTTGCGAGCAGTGTAATTAACACGTTTATTAGTTTCAAAATTGACCTGGTCTGATCGAAGAAGATCCAAATAACAGTTTTCAACTTTTTATTATATATTAGGTTTGAATTATCGTCGCACTAGAGCTACACGAGGGCTATTGGCGACGGGAGTCATATTTCAGAACCACAGTCAAGTGACGCTTTGATTACAGATATCAGTCATTTATTTCTACAAAAATAATGTTGAACGAGGGTCAATACAATATTAAAGTTCTTAGAAAATGTATTTTATTTTTTTTTCAAAAAGTTCCTTTAGTAATTCATTAAAAATTCATTTTGCATTAAATGTTAAAATATTGTTAAAACAATCTGTTAACCACAAATAAGAGATACGGCCTTTTTTTCGCATTTATAGCACAAAAAACTTTTTTTTAGAGTTTAAAGCGTGTCCCTAGTAACTATTAAACAGAATGTTTTTAAAATTCTTCGAAAAACATACTTTTTACCATATATTTGTATGAAAATTTTGTTTATATTAAGCATACATGTGTAGGATCCTGCTCGCATCTTAAGTGGTGATGTTCTCAACCTGTTTTCAAAGTGAAGTCTTCCACAATTAAAATATATAGCCTTTTATTTTCTACTAGCAGTATGGTCCAGCCTTACTGGGAACCCGTTAACTTCGCATTGTTTCCTTTTAGAGGCATGCTTACCCCCCCCCCCCCCCCTTGTGAAAATTCACTCAAAATTAAATTTGTGTTGGCGCATGAGCACTTAAAAAAGCAAACACTAATAAAGGATGAAGCAGCCTTAGAGCGAGCGCATATCTCAACCAAACTCAATCAATCAAACTAATAGAGGATGGCGTCAAGCCCCCGTTTCGGCCCGGTCCATATATTTTCAAGCCCTGTTATGGTCCCGCAATCCCACGTGGATGACGTTTTTTTTTTAAATAATTATATTAATTAAAAATCACAATCAAATATGAAAAAACTAAGCCTCAGGTGCACACGTAGGTATTAAAAGGAATCTATATAAAAAAAATTTCGAATTTTTTAAAGCAGTCTAAGTAGGTCTTCTGCGATCCACAGACATACACACAGACTCTTTCTTTTATTATTATAGATGCTCATAACAAAATACAAAGCAAAAGCAAAAAATCTATAAAATGCTCTCTTACTTAGTACTCCCCAATACAAGTCCGGGCAACGTCAAAATAACTGCCGACCTATAAACGGCCCGTGCAGCCAAAAATGTCCAACGAATAATACCCCGTGTAAGGGAGTGCACATTAAATATCCTTCAAAATCTTAACGCTGCGTACGATGTCGCCCTTAATGGTTGAGTTGGGTGCCTATTCAGGTGTTGGCTCGTCACTTGACTGTGGTTCTAAAATACGACGCCCGTCGTCAGTAGCCCTCGTGTAGCTCTAGTGCGACGATAATTAAAGCAACCCCAATACAAGTTATTGCATTACATTATTAGTAAATGAAAAATGTAACGATAATGATGCAAATTTTACTTGGTGTAACCAATTAAAAATAATGCAAATAAACCACATACCAAAAACCAAAATTCTTATAGGGCAAGGAGTAAAAAAAAAATCTATATTCGTCGTCTGTGCATAAATCCAAAATGCATTGGTTTGTTCGTGCTGCCATCTAACAAACAAAATAATTACTAATTACTTCTCTTGTAAAGGGGATTGAGAGTGATCCACTCACTCATGACACTCTTTCTAATTTTATTAGTCGAAAATTTTAAAAACCTAACAGGCAGTAATTTTTTAACAGTGAATTTTTATTACATATATAGATTATTTAATAAGGCTACATTAGATACAAAAACTTGGTATTAAATTCTTGTAATAGAATAATCGCGTAGTAGTTTGAATAAAACTTAACTGTGCACTATAGGTCATACACGGAGGATAGCTTTTTGGGGATTGTCTATTTGTTAGACTATTGAGGTTCTTTCTGCGAAAGTGGGTGACAGACAGACGGACCAACTGAACGATTATAAAACCTTCCACTTTTTACGTTACAAACGTAGTGTGGAAGCTTATAAATATTGGTAACTTCACTGATGAATATTGGTTAAAAAAACATTCCTCGTTAAAATAAGTTTTCTATACAAGATAATTTGAATAAATGTATATTTATAGAAATATACGTTGCTTAAAACACTCAAGACTTGTGTTGCTAACTTATTTTATTGAAGACTAGAGGTACAGGTAAGATACAAATAATATAACTGAACACAAACTATGGGGAGATGGGCTTTTATGCACTACCCGAAAGTACTTCCTTAATTAGAAAAATCTTATTAGAAATAATATATAAATGATAAATGTTATGTAGACATAATAATTTAAAATACACTGTAGTGGTATCCGATTCCAGGCCGCCCGCGCGCAGGGGCGGGCGAGCATTCCACCACTGAACCACCGATGCTTCACAGAATAGCGTCAATATATACATGTATAAAAGTTATTAATAAGACGTTCTCTTATTTCATGCAAATATAATTCACTAAAGTTGTATTTAAAAATACTTTGTAATTTTAAATAAAACTATTTCCCAAAACAGAATAAAAATGGCTGTAGAAAGACCAGCACTAAGTATAACAATAATGCCCGATACATCCTTAATCGAGATAGCTTCAGGTTCAGAATTCCACCTATGAGTTTTTGCATAATTTAGCTGTTCCTTAAAAATAGCATGCTCAATGATATGATTGATTATACCTGCACTCACAAGTCTAGAAATAATTCGATTCAATTTTCTTTTGCAACAAAACTTTTTGTTGATGGCGATCCCATTTGACACTGTGGCCAGGAAATCTTTGGAAATTAATATGTTCTGGGACGTATCTAAAATAAATTCTAGGACCGATTGAGAAGTTAAAATAACAGTGTTCGGGCCTATCACACTTCTAGCATGGAATGATTCAGATTCAGGAGGTAAATACCACTTGTTTCTGTCAATAGCTTCACCCAGCTCTTGCAAATGTTTCTCTTCAGTAGCGAGGAGGAACGGAACCTGTTGAGAACCTTCTGGTACAAAGCAGCGATGGGTCCCTCTCTTAACCGCTACGGAAAGTTCTTTGAATGTTTCGATTGTTTTCCCCTGCTCTGGCACAGTCATGAAGGACAGAAGTCTTCCTTTGTAGCAAACGGACAGCAACATCGCAAAAAAAGACCAAATCAATAGTTGAATTTTCACAGATGATGAGTTACCATTCCTGACTGCGAAAGGCTGCCCTAAAGTGTGGGCAGAGAGTTCAAAAGCGATTCTTGCACAGGAGTACTTTCTTTTGAAGATAGTCCACAAAGTTAACGACATTACAACCAGACATCCCAAGAAGCACATCCACAATGACAAAGGAAATGGACGGAAATATGCGTTCTCGGCTCCAAAGGACGGCGCCCGTTCGATTGCAAAAGTCGAACCTGATCCACTATAAGATGTGCTGAAATCAACGTATTCATTTCTTTGTGCTGTTATAGAGATGCTACCGCAAGCCAAGTCTGCTTCGCCTCTGTGCACCATACCAATTGCACCAGTCCAGGACCCGTTAATGAGACGGCCGAATCCCAAGTTTTCTGGAATGAGCAATTTGTAATCGAGTCCGAGAGCAACCAATAATTCTTTTAGGATTGACCTTTCTTGGCCCCCGAGGACATCTATGAGGACCACTGTAATGTTGGATAAAGGCTTCATAGTTCTTTTATTGCTATTTGGATGAATCGCTTAAAAGGTGAGACCTATGGAGAAAACGCAACAGTTCTCCCAAAGAATAATTTTGCTTTTGCTGATTTCAATAGCTTATAATTTTAAGCTTATAATTCAGCTATAATAATTTTTCTTTTTTTCAATAGCAACACCCCTTTGAGTCCATATTTCAAATCTATGGCTTATTTTAACACGAAATACCAAGTTTTGCTAGTTTTTAAGTGGAGTTAAAGACGTGCAAAGTTTAGGAGTCCTAATGTTAAAAGAGTTACACATAAATAACTATCCCAATCTATAAATATTTAAGATAATGAAACGATTTTTTTCCTGAACAGTAATTATAATAACCTAAAACCCAAAATTATACTCTTGGAGTCTTTAAAAAAGTTTTATATTTTTAAATAATTATAGTAATTTTTTAAAAAAATAACTGGACTGTACCTCAGCCACCACGTAACCGTATCTCGGCATAAAAACTTCACCTTTAAGATACTTTGTTGCACTACCCAACATAAAATCAAAGCCTACCAGAACATGTTCTATTTGAATTTGGAGTACGATTTGGACTACACCTTATCATAAACATATGCATCACGCAACCATGCATTTGCATTAAGAAATACTTTGCAATAATAATGGCTAATGGCTTTAAATGACTAATTTCCAGTTTCCATGCAATTTTATAAGTTGCACAAAGCTGTTTAGAAACTGTTTTTTTTTCCCCCAAAAAAAATATAGAAATATTGTAAACAAATGCGGAAAATGGAGCAATTACTTTGATTAAAATTACTTTGAATGGAGCAATTACTTTGATTAAAATTACTTTGAATGTACAATTACTTTATTGAATTATTACTTTGAATGGAGAATTAGATCTGCGAACGTAAACAGGATAATGAAAAACAAATTAGTTTTAAAAATCTAAGCAAGAAAATCTATTGTTATGAAAAATATTAAGTTTTTTTTGTTAAATTTGATTTGATGAAGATTTATATTCGTATATTCTAACGTATCGATTACTAAAATGTACTTCTTAACGTAATTGACATTATACATTCACAATAAAATAGAGATTTACTGCATGTTTTCAATTCATCTAATTAGAATATCATTACAGAAAAAGGCTACTCTGAATCTGAATATAGGGTACAAAATTCTGATAAAATGTATTTAAAATATTTTAATTTTAAATCTGTACCCGTAAACGTGGTGCTGCTTTCAATTGATCGTGGCGTAGATACATTTATTACGCAAAATTTACTTCAAATTTCAACACTTTCACAAAAAAAAAGTGCACCAATGTTTGCGTCATCCGGTGAATATCACGTGACTTCTTGTATAAGATTGATATCGAAACTATTTTAGAAATTAAATTTAGCATTAAAGAAGTCCTCGAAAAATAAAAATAGCATTTTTTATACAATTTGGGACTATAGTCAGTCAATTTATATTAAGAAAAAAATTTATGTAATTCTTTATTTACTAGGCGATATTTGTTGGCGGGATTTTTTTCTACAGATAATATCCGTTGGAACTTGGAACTGATGTGGAGATAAAATTTAGAATAGCAAAGGCACAAAATTGTTTTAAAAAATTGAATAAAATTTGGCGATCAAATAATCAAATGTTAAAAACAAAAATTATTCTGTTTAACTTTTTGGTGAAAAGTATACTTTTGAATGGAACAGAAACGTGGAAAATTACTAAAGCACAAAGTAAAAGAATTAATAGCTGGCAAAACAGATGTTTACGGAAAATCATAGGAGTTTTCTGGCCACAAACAATATTGAACATCGAGCTTTACAATGAGACCAAACAAGAACCAACTGGTAATTAATATTAAAAAAAAGGTGGTAATGGATTGGTCACGTGCTATGTATGCCAACAAGTCAAATCCCAGCAGTACTGACATGGGCCCCCGATGGTAAAAGAAAAAGAGGAAGGCCCAAACTGAACATTTAGAAAATGGTGGAAGACGAGAGGAACCAGACTGGATGGGCGAGCTGGTCAGAAGCAAGAGCTGCTGCACAAAATCACAGGAGTTGGCGTAAAAAGCAGGGGTCATAGGAGTCTTAAAAATTTGCAAAGCAGGTACTACAAAGTATAGTTTGATCTTTCATGTAATTTTTTAGCTACTCAATATATAAGAATTTTATTTATAGGTAATTCTACAAGATTTATTTACTATACAACAAATTTTAAAATTTATGAAAATTTAGCCAAAACTAAAATAAATGATATTAAACATATAGCTATTTGAACACATTGGGATTAGGCTTGCGCGGCAAATTTTGAGGTCAAAATTGAAAAAATGACCAAGAAAATGACTTTATACTGTACAAATATGTACAAACAAAGACTTATATACCTAAATTCTCAGCTCAATTTTAACTAAAAATTATTAAAAAAAAAATTAAAATCAAAATTTAAAAAATTTTATTAATTTTTTTAGAAAAAAGTTCTTAAAATAATTTCTAATTAAAATTGAGCTTAGAATTTAGGTATAAGTCTTTATATTGTACAAATATGTACAAAACAAAGTCATTTTCTTGGTCATTTTTTCAATTTTGACCTCAAAATTTAACGCGCAAGCCTAATCCCAATGTGTTCAAATAGCTATATGTTTAATATAATTTATTTTAGTTTTGGGTGAAGTTTCATAAATTTTAAAATTTGTTTTATATGAAATAAATCTTGTAGAATTAAATATAAAAAAATTATACTAATAAAATTGAGTAGTTAAAAAATTGCATGAAAGATCAAACTATGCTTTGTAGTACCTTCTTTGCACATTTTTAAGACTCATATGCAGGCGCGCAACCACGGGGGGGGGGGGGGGGGGGTTTTAGGGTCAGAACCCCCCCAGAACCCATGTTGTAGTAAAATTTTATTTTGTTAACAATAAAAGCAATAAAAAGTGACAAAAAAATTCCATAGAGAAAGCCAGTTCGCATTTACTATACTTCCCGCCACCCTTATTTGAAACACTTTAGGGATGGAAAACCGAAACCGTTTTTTTTTTTGCCCTCGGTTTTGACCGAAAAACCGGTTTTTCGAAAGGGCTGTCTTAGGTTCAGTAAAATCGAAAAACCGGTTTTTGAAACACATGTTCTTTTCCAACCGCTATCCCTACCGTTTCTTATTTGGTTGGCGGCGAGTATTTTTCGTTTCTCGAGTTGCTTTTCTTTAGTAGGGTCAAGTGGGGTAAGTGTAAACAGCTCTTGTAACTTTGGAAATCATTCTAAAAATCTGAAAGTTTGCAATATGTAACATTAGACCACTTATAATTAAACTAAAAAGAAGCATTGACCTTATTTTTTGTTTAAAGAAAGTTTTGAGCTTTTGAATTTAAGTGCAACTGTCTTCTTTTTATATGGGTCTTCCTCTGTGGGGTAAGTGTGATGGATTTTTAAATGCGAATTTTGTACACTTAAAATTGGAATTCAAACATATAATTTTTTTCTACATATGTATGTTTCTTATAATAATTCACTACCAATTTCAGGATTTGGAATTTACTTGAAGCAGAGAACGAATTTTCTTAATGAAAAATGCAGAAACCCTATCACACTTACCCCACTTGACCCTAAATACAAATCTGTGAAAGTAATAAGTATTGCATCATAACTATCCCATTCCTCAACCCCCCCCTTTCGGGAAAGTACGGAACGACGACGTTTAACAATTTAGGTGTACTGGAGAGGAAGAATGTCAATCGTGGCCACTTAGCACCCTCCCGTGGGAGAGGTGGGATAGTCGCGCTGAGTGCAAAAAGTTATCATGGCAAAGCAACATCATAATAATATTTTCAATAAAATTGCGCAAGAGTTGCTGCCATAGAGCTTTTTTGGTTTTAAAGGTATTGCTGGAAAACGAATATAGATACAGACTTCAAATGTGGTTCACGTATTATATTACTAGTACCTGTAGGATGTCATAATAACGCTTTCGATAAAATTGCGCTTGCGCAAGAGGTAGCGGAGATTGTAATTTTTTGGTTTGAAAAAGGTATGGCTGGAAAATGAAAAGAGATACATTCTTCAAATTTGGTACACGTACTCCTAGTACCTGTGAGATGTCATAAGAAGATATTTGAAGAAATTGAACATGCAAGAGGTATCTGCAAAAGACCTTTTTTGGTTTTAAAGTTATTGAAATTACCTTTTAGAGTATATTATTACCTTTAAATGTGTGCATTTATTTTTTATTTGTAATTGAAAGTCGTGTATTGTTACACACTCTTAGTTTCCAAAAGATAAACGATTTCTTTTTCTTTTTATAGCAAAATGAATCTTCATTGAATCGCGTGTTAATAATTATTTGTTATTTTATTTATAATATACATGAATAATAATCTTTTCTTTTATTTTTAACGGTTCCAAAAAATAATTGTATAGCTTTACTTTGAAAAAAAAAATATTTCTTATTTTGATAGTCAAAAAAAAAGTTCGTCTACTTTTTTTTAAAAAGTTCGATGGGCAGACGATTTTTTTCCCTCATTTTACAATAAATGTTCGAATGACTAATTTCTATTTGTGAGATCTTCTACTGATGCGTCACTCAAGCTCCAATTCTGATAAAATACCACTTTGGCGCCGTTTTTCGTTTTAGTTGCTCACAAATCAAAAGTCTGTAAAGGTCATGATATTGCACAACTTCCTTGCCCCCTCGGTATAGTTTTCTTCCATCCAATAGAAATTTAGCGCGGGATTATGGATATAATTTTTTTTATTATTTATTGGGGATTTCTATTTTATGCAGGCGTTATCGGGAGGTTTTTTTCTTTCTTTAAGAAAAAAGATTGGCACCAGCGATCAACAGGAAATGTCAAGAAAAAATAAAATATGGACTGATTTATTTGAAGGCACTTGCTACCTTAGGATAAGGATTAGATTATTATCGAAGTAAAATATGGAATAAGTGTACTCGAGAGTTTTTTTCGCGGCTTGTTCTCTCGTCATAAAAGCAAGATTTTAAATCTTAATAGCAAGATGATTAGTTTCTTCATACAAATAAGAAAGTGCAAATTCATAATACGTATTTTCTGCATAGGTTTATGTGCATATGTTTTATAAAAATTAGATACTTTTGTTTTCACGACATAAATGCAAACACTTTTTAAATTATTTCTCATCGGCAATTCGAGCCATTGCAATGTTGTGAGTTTATTTAAAAGTATTAATGAGCTTGGGTAAAGTTTGAAATGGACTAAACTCCTCGGCGCAACAGTCTATTAGTAGGCCAAGGCCTGCTGCGCCCATTTCAGTTAACGTGACCAAGGGCTCTGGGGTGCTAGGCAGGTTAAAGGGTCAATCTCAAGTGTTTAGTTCCCAAGCATGCTTGGTCCTCATTTTATCGAACCTCTTAGGGAAGAAAGGTTGAGTCAACCTCTCCCAATCCGGTATTTGATCCCCGGACCTGTGGCATGGTAATGCGAATCACTACCACTAAGCCACTGGACCTACTGGGAATTTTGAAATAATAAACCATTTAATTGTTTTATTGTTGAACTTTATTTGTTACTTGTTTTTGGCATCGTCGAAAATTAGTGTGAATCAACAATTTGTGTAATCATGTTTTTTTTTAAACTTTAATTACAAATTTGCGGATATTCGTTTCGAAATTTTTTACATAAAACTATTTTTTTTTATTTTAAAAAATTAAATTTTTTAGAGCTTAATCTTGTTAAAGGACGAAATAATTGCATGATTTCGTCATTAAATATTATCATTAAGTATTTAATTATTTAGAAAACTTTCTAAATGACATTGAGGTTTACCCATACCAACATTCTGATGTAAAAAATAAGTTACATTGTAAAACACTCAGAAGCAAACGAAAAGTACGTTCATTTTGAAAATAAAATCGAAACTACCAATGAAATCGCAGTACGTAGAAAACTAAAGACAAGAGTGTTACATCAGCTCAAACATTCTTATTATTAATCACAAACTTTGTAGTAAACGCTGCACTAACTATGGGAAATTAAATTAAAGTAAAATTAATTTAAAAAAAAATTAATGGGAATATTTCTTATGACGTCACGCTCTCTAACTGCGATTTCATTGGTTGTTTTGCTTTCTTTAAAAAGTGCTGAAAGGCTCATTGGTTTAGAAAATGTCACGTGATCCGAACTGCGATGTCATTGGTTATTTTGTTTTTTGTGGCTAAGTGTTGACACAAGTTCATTATTTTTTTTTAATTAATAATAATTTTAATTACAAATAACTTTAATAATAATAATTATAATTTTAATTTGAAAAAAAAAATATAAAAAATATGTGGATGGAAAATATTGACCCCCCCCCCCCCCAGAAATTTTTTCTAGTTGCGCCCCAGCTCATATGACCCCTTAAGGCCTTATGTGCCACAGGGCACGAAGCGGAGTAAGTAATAAGTAATATATCAGTTTAAAATTTGGCCAAATTAAGAATTTAACATCCGAATGTACCGTCCATGACATGACAGTTCAAGCCATTGCATCTTAATGGCGCCACCTTATGAGTAACTTAAATAATCTAATTATTATATTTTTGATTTTGTAGAACTTCTTTATAAACACCCAAGGTTCATTGTAAGTTTGCTATCGTGATTTCGATTTCACACTAGCAGTATGTTCCCGTCTTGCTGGGAACCCGTTAACTTCGCATTGTTTCCTTTTAGAGGCATGCTTACTTGTGAAAATATACTCAATATCTGAACTAAATTCAATTTGCGTTGGCGCATGCTCAAGAAAAAAGCAAATACTAACAGAGGATAGCGTCAAGCCCCTGTTACGGCCCAGTCATTGTGTTTTGAAGCTCTGTTATGGTCTTCCTACTTATTAAAATACACTCAAAACAAATTGAATTCGTGTTGGCGCATGCGCACTTAAAAAGCAAACACTAATAGAGGATGTCGTCCAGCCCCCGTTTCGGGCCCGGTCCATGTGTTTTCAAGTCCTGTTATGGTCCCGCACTCCCACGTGGATGACATTTTTTTGAAACTAATTATATTAAAAATCACAATCAAATATGAAAAAACTAAGCCTCAGGTGTACAAGTAGGTACAGGGTGTTCCATAATTGACCGGAATAGTATAGGACGCAATTCCTAAATATTTACCCGGCCCCCGCCAATGAAAACGGCTAACTAATTGGCCGCCCTTTCGGTCGTGCATGAAATCTTGCACTGGAGCTACACAAGAATGTAGTACTTTTAGTTTGGTTTGTTTGAATTTACATCTGATAAAAATTACAGGTTCAACTAGTTTTCAAAAAAAAAAAATTAGGATGCTGTTCATTTTGATAGGTTGTTGCATTATTGTTAAAAAAAACTTGATGTTGACCATCAGTTTAAACATAACAATTATTGTATTTTTCATATTTATGCTGGGTAGGTATGTACATATATATTCCGGCTTGTGTGCATGATCAGAGACCCGCTTATTGGTTGGTTGGTTGGTGGACATATATTTTCAGGCTTGTGTGCTTGGTCGCAAGGACCCGCTTATAAACCATCGTCAAGTAGGACAGCACAAGACACACACAAACACTTATGACAGATGTTGCCATCTGTCGCCACCTCCGCAATTTAGACATGTCCCTGAAGGGTAGGGAAATTTTCTCCATTGACCTGTACCCATGGTGAACTGCGCAATGACCGCCCACAGGACTTTCGGACCCAACAGATTTTACGAGCACGTACTCCGCATATACTCGACAAACACAAACATCCATGCCTGAACGGGATTCGAACCCGGACCCAGCAGCTCCAGAGGCACCCGCTTATAAGATTTCGTCAAGTAAGACAACCACAGAAGGACTTATTACTGACAGAGAAAGGAAGTACACCCAGGGCGAAGGCGGGAATCGCACCCGTTACAGCGCGCAGACTGCTAGCGTAATTGTCTGCGATCCAAACCATTACAACATCCGGGCACCTGCTTATTTATATTAATAAAAGGAAAAAAATAGTAAACAGCACAAAGAAGGAGGGTTTGTATGGCTTAACGGTGCATGTATGTGTAGTGGTTCTGCTATTGTTTTTTATGGGTCGATCCTAAAAAAGAATCGACCCTTCAAAAATTTGTTCATGTGTTTGCAAATAAAGTTGAAAACAAACGAAAATATAGGGTGGGTGAAATTATGTGTTTACTCATACTACGATATTTTCTACATATCCGCCATTAGCAGCAATAACGTGACGCAGTCTTAGAGCAAAATTACCGGCCGCCTGTTTGAAAATTTCTGGTGGGATGGCGTCACATGCAGCAGAGATGTATTGCTTTAGTTCCTCAATTGTTTCGGGATTGCGACGGTACACTTGATCTTTTAAATATCCCCACAGAAAGAAATCACAGGGGGTCAAGTCTGGTGAAAGAGGAGGCCAATCCATACCACTTCCTGTATGTGTGGGATAGTCCAATGCAATCACACGGTTATTGAAATGTTCGCTCAAGAAATTAAACACGTCGGCCGTGCGATGGGGTCGGGCACCGTCTTGCATGAACCACGAAGTGCTTTCAGCGTCATCTAAGGCATTTTGAATCGCCACAAATTCACGAAGAATCTCTAGGTAGCGGAGGGCAGTAATAGTTCCGGTTCTGAAAAAGGGGCCAATGAGTCCTTTGGACGAAATGGCGGCCCAAACCATTACTTTTGGTGGATGCAGAGATGATGGAACTGCAACATGGGGGTTTTCTGTTCCCCATATGCGCCAGTTCTGTTTATTAACGTAGCCATCCAGCTGAAAGTAGGCTTCATCCGAAAACCAAATGTTGTCTACATTTATATCACCAACATCAATCATTTGCACCATATCGTTAGCGAATGTCTCCCGTGAATTAATTGAAGCAGCGGTGAGAGGTTGCCGAGTTTGAATTCTGTATGGAAACATGTGCAAGCCCTGCCGCATGAGACGATACGTCGACGTTGGCTTGATTTGAACCGTAGTTGCAACACGGCGGACGGATATACAAGGCTGCTTTCGTATTACTGTTTCCACCAGCTGAGCATTAGCAGTGGTTGTTTGCGAAAATCTTCTCCCGACAAATCCAGCTCTCTCATCATTCACGTTCCCAGTTCGTTGAAATTTTTCAAACAGCATCCTTATTGTGTCGAATTTTGGTCCTTTGGTAACATTAAACTTCTTTTTGAAACTCCGTTTTGTTGCATTAACATTGTGTTCTAGGCGGTGAAATTCCAACACCAAAAAAATCCTCTCCTCTAAAGAATAAACCATATCTTCACAGCAAGCTGGAGATTAATGAAAAGCACACGCTTTCAGCAGAAAGGCGATTTAAATATTCCCCGACTCCTCGCGACACTTTTCCCATCAGCCAATCAGGTGAATCTGGTGACTGTTCGCTACACTGACGTCATGGTTCTGTTTTGTTGAAGCCAAATGTTCATGTCATATTGAGCCAAGTTGCCAAGCTGTAGTTTATTTATTTTACAAGCACGACATTTTGATTTTCAATCAGAAGTATAATTAGTATTTGACAAAAAGTGGAAATAGAAATATTTTTTTGACATTTGTTCTTATTTTTTCGATAAAAAATGTGGAAAAGTCGTTTTTTTACAAAAAATTGTTACTTAGAGCCCATTTTCCACACAAGATTTATTTATATATCTTAGACAAAAATCATTTAGCACAGCTTTTAGTTCAATTTTAAGTGTTATAAATAAGCAATTTTTATGGATTTTCTTTCTTAAATTCAATTTATATACATAAAAGGCAAAGTCCTAACTCACTGATTGACTCACTCAACGCCTAGCCAAAATTACTGAAGGTACAGCTACCAAATTTTATTAAAATATTCTTTTTATGTCGTAGGTGTCACTTGAATAGCGATTATAATTTACCGATGGAGTACTGGCCAGTGGGGAAGGGATCAATTGGTATAAAATAATTGTTTACATAAAAAAAATATCCGTTATTAAGGGTACACCCGTGCAACGCCGGGTTTATAAAGCTAGTACTTTTATATATCATTTGCAATAAGTAAAGTAGATGGGTAAAATTGCCTCTTTTGTTCTAAATGTGAAAGCTAAACTTTATATCACCCTTTAATTTAATTTTGAAAAAAAAATTGGGTAGTACCCTTTACAGCGCGCGGACTGCTAGCGATATGGCCTGCGATCCAAACCCCTCGGCCATCGATCCCCACATGACACCCTAAATTGTCTCCGTGTTGGTGGATGGTGCGATTGGTAGGTTCAGTCTCTACCCTACTATGGAACTAATTGGTCCCAACACATGCACATTTCGACAAACTGTACACTTCTATCGCAAAACGTTTAGCTCCTTCCAATTTTCAAACATCCAGCTCGAATTTGAAACACACCAAATTATTTAAATCGAAATCCAAACACAAAAATTCCATTTTCGTAGTTATTAATCATTTTTAGCTGTTTTAGGAACTGTGATGTAACAGAATCTGCAAATTGTAAAATTACTAGGCAATATGTCGATTCAACCAAACCGAACTCAAAACAAATGCATCCCTTCGTCAACACATTCTCGTGCTGCCCTAGTTCAAGTATGCAACCACGACCAAAACCCGTGATCAATTGGCTTTTTACTATTTTTCGGAGGGGCCGGCTCAATATTTCGGAATTGCATCAATTCCTATTCCGGTCAATTATGAAACACCCTGTAGGTATACTGCGATCCAAAGACATACACACAGACTCTTTTATAATTATAGATAAAAAAAATTTCAGTTGCTACTTAGCAATTACTTGTTTTGTCACTCGTAGACAGTTTCATTTTTTATTTAAACGGCGTATGATATTTACATTGTTCATTGCCTCCATGTCGCTTAAGAAATTTTTCTATATCGGCTGGATTTGTAGAGTTAAACCACCTTATAGAAAATTTTTAGATAATAATATGGAACGGAAAAGGTGGGAGCATCTGCAATAAAATGAGAAAACTAGTTCCGCACTATTTTTTAATATTTAAAAATTAGTGTTATACAATGACTGACTCAGACTATTTAAATCTAAATCTTCTAATAATACTAGAACATTAAAATATCTTAATACTTGAACTATGATATTTGAGCTTAAAAAAAACCACGAGATTCAAAATAGTTAATTCTCTATCTTTTTTCATAAGAATGCGAGACGAAGAAAACATTGTTATTCATATGCCTATTGTATTTCCATACGATGAATCTCGGTATTCTTCGCTTTTGAAGATTTAAAATTGGTTTCGCGAACGTTCAAATAAAGAAAATCGATACATTTCTTATCAATAGCGTAGACTGAAAACGTGGAGAAATGCTGCGAAGTGTGTAAAAGATAGCGTTGTTATTTTCATTCGAGGTATAGTGTTTTTTTGGTATATTGCTTTGAAGTAGGCGAAATATTGCTAGTTTGGCGAAAAAATAAACCCTTAAAAAGGTTGAATGCGCGTTCTTGTCAGTGTTTTGCAAATTTTAATTGTAAGAACAATCAAAGATTAATGGATAAATGTTGCCACAGCAACTAACAATACATCAATTGTAATTGTGGGAAAACTACAACTAACAATTATTTAATTGTTAACTGTGGTAGTAACAATTACCAATTAATTTTGAATTGTTTCGTTATTTTAATTAAAAATAAAAATTACAAATTTTGTCTTAAGTCTAAGACTCACACCTTAATTTTCCTAAATCTTAACTTTTATGTATTATAACGAAATGAGTAAATTGTGTTTTAATAGTTTTATAAAACAACTAAACAAGTTAATTGTAATTATTTTAATTGTGAGTTACAATTGACATACATTAATCAAATTAATTTAATTGCAAAGTGCAATCAAAAGTTCAAGTGCCATTAGTTTAATTGTAATTCATTTAATTGCAATTACTTTTTTAGTCATTTAACAAGTTAATTGACAAATTAATTGATTAATGCACAACACTGCTAGTTAAGATATCTATTCTAGTTCAAACGTCAGTAGTTGGGATCGTAATTGCTCTTAAAAATCAAGGAAAATTTTCTACCACAATACAAACATGTGCATTTAGAATTTGGCTTGCATCAAATGACCGGTCCAAACAGAAAACTCTAAACGCAAGAAGTCACCGTTTATAATTTACCTATACATACCCAAAATACATTTTGGCAGATTCTCTGAAGTATTTCAATTAAAGAAATAAAAGAATATTTCAATTTTAGTTGAATTAAAATCTCACCAAAGCTAATTTCAACGGGCTTCATAATTTAAAGACACAGTCAAGTGACGGTGCCGATACCTGAACCGAAACCCTTCCGGTTCAGGTATCGATGGGAAAAATAGGAGGGGGGGGGGTAGATTTGGGTCCCCCCCCCCCAAACTTATTAAACCTGAGCAAAGTCAAAACTAAAAAATACGGCGAATTGAATTACACCAGTAATATACACTTGGCGAAAAACCACCACAGGCCCCTTTCGAGGTGATGTTCTCAATATCTTTGGCAAATTCGAATTCTCATATTGCAACCCTCAACTTGCGTATTTCATTTTTTTTTTCATAGTAAGCCCTTATATGCCGCAGAAATCGTCAGTATAAAGTTTGCTATTTTTGTTTGGAAACTCCATGCAAATGCAGGCAACAAAAAGTAATCTAAAATAGAAAACAGAGCAACCAAAAATGGTTTTTTTTACGGGAAGGGAGATGGATCAAAACATGCTTTGGTGGTAGGTATCTCCTATTTTTTTTCAAACGTAAAGTAAGTTTGGAATGATATTTTCATGTTTCTTCCATTTTTATGCAGAAATAGAAAAATATTTATTAAGTAAAAAATAATTAATCGAAACAAAATGTTGTTTGTTTCAACTGTACAACAACATAAAATAAAATGCAATAAATATATTATGGTTTCACAACCAATATCAAATTACCCGAACATAAAATTAAAAAAAAAGCACTTGGAACTAACTTTAAAGTTACTATATTATTCAACTTAAGAAAAAAATACCCTGTTCTATAGCAGGTGAGAGTTGCCAAGTATAGTTGAATATTATTTTGGTGTTAGTCATTTTGGCTTAGGTTAGGTAAGGTTTTTAATTATCGTCGCATTAGAGCTACACGAGGGCTATTGGCGACGGTCATCATATTTTTAGAACCACGGGCAAGCGACGAGCCAACATCTGAATAGGCACCCATAGCAACCGTTAAGGGTGACATCGTACGCAGCGTTAGGACTTTTAAGAATATTTAACTTGCACTCCCACTACTTGGAGTTATTATTCGTCGGGCATTTTTGTCTACACGGACCGTTTAAAGGTCGTCAGTTATTTTGACGATGCCTATACCCGAACCTGTGGCCTTTCGCATGCTAGGCGAGTGCCTAACCGAATGGGCTGCCCAGCCCCTCAGTCACTTAGAATTTTTCTTCCGCTTCTTCTCTTATCTCTGTTATAAGGCTTAGATTGGTTCAAAAACCCTTCCCAGCCGGAAAAAATAGAAGCTGGACAATATCCTCTAACAGTATTTGACAATTAGTCCGGCTGCAAGTGTGAAAAATTGTGCCTTTTTAGAAACATTTATGAAACTTGCAGGGTTTGTACACTAGAATAAGACGATCATTTTTTGATATGGACGTCGGCTGGGTTCCGACCCGTTTGGCCGCCATCTTGAAAAATGGCGGAAAATCTATTTTTGATCATAACTCCTGAACCGCTTGTCCAAATAAAATTAAATTTGTTTTAAAATGATCGCAATTGTTTTCTTAATATTTTATGTAACATGTTTTATGGGGTTTTATACAGCCGTTAATAAACTACGTGGCTTTATTTCAGAAAATCATGTGATATTTAACGCGCTTACTCATTTATCTGGACACACATAAAATTTCACTAATAACATGTGTTTGCAAAGTTGTTGGTCTTTTTATTGTTTAAAAAACAGTTTTTGTTTGATGCAATTCGGAGCAGTACTTCGTTAGATACGCTATATGTAATACGTACGTGGGGCTGGTGGAACCGTTTCGGCTTCTATCCGCTGTGTGTTTATGGCGCTGGCGTCGCTTGGATGCGTCATCTACTGCATAATCTATATTGATCAGGGTCTTGTGGATTGTGTATAGGCTGTTTTTAACACAGGTAAACACTTCGAAATAATTTCATATAGGATGTTTATATATCATTACCAATTTATAACATTGCAGGAAAAGATGAAGATAAAGTTTTTATTTGACGTAAGTTAATTAACAATGCAATAAATTCAAACTACTTAAGAAAGTTTTAATTTTTTTTGTATTACCTTCTAAGTCCATTTAAGATATAAATTCGAAATCTTAAGAAATATTTTTACTTAGTTTCCCTATTTTTCTTTAAATACAGTTTTTTTTAAGTTAAAACCAATTTTTGCTTGAAAAATGGGGACTTTTATGACCGGTAAAAACTTAGCTGTGTTCAATAAATGCAATTTTTTGAAACATTTTCCGAATTTAAGTTTCGTTTTCAAAAAACAACAAAAAAAAACACAATTTTGTTTAAAGTTTACCGTCAGTACCGGAGTCTTAGATGCTAATACAATGCATACAATGCTAAGCAAATATTTTACAAATTATCTTAATAAAAATGACGTGTAAATTTTAAAAAAAAGTTAGTCTCTTAATATGAAATTTTAGTTTTTGCAGTCACAGGAACAGAGTTCGGTGCATTTTAGTCCTAGGCGTTTGCATTTACACCGCCCTTTGCAAGTGTGTAAGAGTTCTCCACAGTGGCCGAAGTCCCCCCCCCCCCCCCCTTTCCATCACTTCTGGTCCAACCACATTGCAATGGTTCTGGTATTGCTGGCCATAGAGTTAGGAAGGAGGTGTTACATCGGGGTAACTATTTCACACGTCCCAAGCAGTTTTCTTTCTCCGCCCAACAAATGCCGAAGTCGTATCACAGCCTGTGGATGTGTGGAATCCTAGCAGAGCATGCGATTTCTCAGACCAAGAGTAGCACTTATTGTATGGGCTGTGGTATGTATCGGAAATCTTCACATTTTCCAAAATATATCTTCTTTGTATCTCAAATCTCTGCTTTTTGCATAAACCAACCAGACTGATAGCACCACTAGATCTGTATCTACCGTTCTGATCAATATTTTTTGTTTTCCAGTGTTTAAAGCATCACAAACATGAAGCAGTTCTGGTATCAGCGTGTTCATGTGTGCAAAGAGATAGAAAAGTCCATTCACGAGCAGAAAAACAGACAACTGATTTACCGTTAGTAATTATTAACTAATTTTTACTATCGATATCAAGTTAGCTAGCTTGAATTAGAAAATGAAACAGCTCAATCTTGTTTCCATTATTTACGTATGTAAGTGTTATACGTTTTACAGTGAAATTCGCAGATACGAACTGTTTTGCAACTTCAGGAAGTCTTGAAGGCAATTTTGCTAAATATGCTAAGCTTATGGAAATTCAGCGGACATAATGTGTGTGTGGTCGAACGCGAAAAACCATGGGACAAGCTCCGTCAGCGCCAGCACGTACAAAGCGTAGTTGGACTCTCTTAAATATTGTACAAATAGCAATATGGCGAGTTCTAGTGTCATTGTCTTTGCCCAGTATTTATTGCGGGTATTTCGCAGCCAAGGCAGTGCACCACAAAGCAAAGTCCAATGGCTCTTGATCAACTCGATGTATGAGCAGTATGCGCGTTTTTGCAAAACATACAAAGTAGCTAAGGAGAACTGATGGGCATGTCGCGTGCATGTCAGATGCGAAACCTTTAGATATGATTCAGCTGTCCCCAATTGTGGTAATACCTCTGCCTCAACTTGCATTGGAATCCAACCACTATCGCATAACCAATCACCAGCCACTTTGAAACTAGCCATTTCAATGTGCAAACCTCCTGGAAGAATCACGAAATTATCTTTACTATA
This sequence comes from Hylyphantes graminicola, assembly GCA_023701765.1. Taxonomy (NCBI): domain Eukaryota; kingdom Metazoa; phylum Arthropoda; class Arachnida; order Araneae; family Linyphiidae; genus Hylyphantes; species Hylyphantes graminicola. The sequence goes on along the minus strand of CM043118.1, from coordinate 54,897,580 downwards.
TCCTTGGGGCCACGTCCACTGTATTTGTTTAGCAATGTCATACAGGGTTTGATCGAGAGTCAAAACTAGCACTTGCCCAGGATTTACGTGGGGTAACCGGTAAGGGCGACATTGATGCAGCGTTGGGACTTTGTATCATATTTAACATGCACTTCCTTGACTCCACGGGCCGTTTATAGTTCGATAGTTATTTTGGCGATGCCTGGTCCTGAACCTGGGACCTTACACATGCAATGCGAACTCCTTAACTGATTTGACTCGCCAGCACCCAACACTTCAAGAGAAAAAAATATATTTTACATGAAAACTAAAAAACCATAGACAAATTTTAAAACTGAATTATATTCTACATTTTTTAAATTGAAAAAAGTTATACTATATGAAAACAAACCTTTAAAAAACAAACTTAAAATTCAATACTGTTTGATGCCGCTTTGGCAAAAAGGGGTCCCTGACCAGGCTCGTAGCCAGCATTGGATAACCAATTACAATGCGGGAGTTTACTGGGCTGCAATTTCCTTCTTGATTTCCGATTGGATTAGTATGCAGTATTTTTTTTTTAATTTACGCGTCATTTTTATTAAGATAAATTGTAAAATATTTGCTTAGCATTGTATTAGCATCTAAGACTCCGGTACTGACGGTAAATTTTAAACAAAATGTTTTTTTTTCTTAAAAACGAAACTTTAATTCGGAAAATGTTTAAAAAAATTGCATTTATTGAACACAGCTAAGTTTTTAAAGGTCATAAAAGTCCTCATTTTTCAAGCAAAAAATGGTTTTAACTTTAAAAAAACTGTATTTAAAGAAAAATAGGGAAACTAAGTAAATATTTCGAATTTAAATCTTAAGTGGCAATACAAAACAAAATACGCAAAAATGAAAACTTCCTTAAATAGTATGAATTTATTGCATTGTTAATTAACTTACGTCAAATAAAACTTTATCTTCATCTTTTCCTGCATTGTGTTATAAATTGGTAATGATATATAAAAAATTAAACATCCTATATGAAATTATTTCGAAGTGTTTACCTGTGTTAAAAACAGCCTATACACAATCCACAAGACCCTGATCAATATAGATTATGCAGTAGGTGACGCATCCAAGCGACGCCAGCGCCATAAACACACAGCGGATAGAAGCCGAAACTGTTCCACCAGCCCCACGTACGTATTACATATAGCGTATCTAAAGTAGTACTGCTCCGAATTGCATCAAACAAAAACTGTTTTTTAAACAATAAAAAGACCAACAACTTTGCAAATACATGTTATTAGCGAAGTTTTATGGGTGTCCAGATAAATAAGTAAACGCGTTAAATATTACATGATTTTCTGAAATAAAGCCACGTAGCGGATTAACGGCTGTATAAAACCCCATAAAACATATTACATAAAATATTAAGAAAACAATTGCAATCATTTTAAACCAAATTTGATTTTATTTGGACAAGCGGTTCAGGAGTTATGATCAAAAATAGATTTTCCGCCATTTTTCAAGATGGCGGCCAAACGCGTCGGAACCCAGCCGACGTCCATATCAAAAAATGATCGTCTTGTTCTAGTGTACAAACCCTGCAAGTTTCATAAATGTTTCTAAAAAGGCACAATTCTCGAAGAATATGTCGCCCTGCAACTGGACTAAATCGAAGATAGCAAGGAAAATAATTTCTCTTACTATATTTTCTTAATCTGATGATGGGATTTGATAAGACGTAGCTTCGGTCTTGAAAGCTATTTGGGAATTGCCTGAACGAAGAAAGTAGAAGTCATTATTGTCATTGTTTGTCGATTCTATAATTTTTCAAATACAATCACACATTTTTTTTTTTGAAAGAAGTATTATTTGCAGTTTTGATTACAGAAAGTAAAAGAAATATTTCAACAATTATTCAAGTTTAAGTGGTTTCGTATGTAATTGCTCTTAAAAACCGGGGAATATTTCCTGCAACACCACATGTGCATTTAGAATTTGGTTTGCATCAAAGGATTGCGAGAATGCTCAATGTGAAGAGTACACCATTTTTTTATATACCTACATATTCAAAGGACTTGAGCAGATTACCAAAGTATTTCCGTTCTAATAATTATAAAAGCACAAAAAAACTAATAAAAAAGGCATTAGACAGTTTAGTTTGAGTTTTCAATTCAATAATTTTATTTTAAAATCAGAAAGTTAAATGCATTTAAATCTATATTTGCATTTTTAAATTGTATATATTTTTATGTACAATTTATTTTAATATTTAAATGTACATTTTGTGCATTTGAAAAGTGTTGTTGCAAAACTCAAGCTCTGTAAGTACAACTAAGATATATGGTCCCGGCATATAGATTTGCAATTTCAACGATCGTAAATTTAGCTGAACGAAATCGCCAGTTCCTAATAACAATGAGTAGATATTTTTTAAACTATTGGCTATGACAAAAACCAATTCATAAAACTTCCCAAATAGCTAAAACGAATCTTTCTAGGAAATCTAAGAAGAATTTCTCAGAAGAATAGAAATATTTTATTGACGAATTTCCAAAGTATGTTTAAACATTCAAAAATTCGACATGATTAATATAATTAACCACTAAACATAACAGGCACCTATGGTATAACTTGATTAGTACAAAATATATTTAAATATTTTAATTTTTTTTAAATTCCCAATGGTGTTCTTTAACGGAGGATCTGGCTATAGCTATACAGTCTTGTTTTCCCCACTCTAACATTTCTAATAATGTCTCTGCTCTCAATTTACTTTTGTACTGGTTAGTAGAGATAATCAGGTTTGTGTGCTGACCAAGCACACTAACCTGAATATTGGTCTACCAACCAACCAAAAAAATAATTAGAGGGTAGGGAAAACACCATGTAGCTATTGCCAGATTCTCCGTGAAATGACCTCATTGTGCTACTGTTTATATTTTTATAATATCCAGACAATAGTTTATCAACTAACCCCAAAAAAATTTAAAACTTATAAAAGCTTTGTCGTTGTAAAACCTGTCCTCGTATATACGAACACAGGACTTATTACAGAACTCTAAGATTTAGATACTATCTTTGCATATAATTTGAATGTCGGGATTTAGTATTGATCTACAATAAAGTTTAAATAAACATTACTGAATTTATAAAAAGTGCTTTAAAACACGCGACAGTTCTAATGGAGCAGTTATGTATGTTTAAACTATATTAAAAATTATCTAAATCTTATAATTTGTAAATTAATAAAAGTTATTTAAGCAACTAGTTCCGAAAATGATACTTTATTAAGCGAGTGGCTTTTATTTCACGAGCGAGGTACGAGCGAGTGAAATTATGACACGAGCGAGTGAAATTATGACACGAGCTTAATAAAGTATTATTCGGAACGTGCTTACTTACAATGTTTTTTATAATGACGTGCAAAAAAGTATTTCTACCAATGAGTGACTTTCATGACATCCTTCAGTTTCCATGGAGATATTCGAAAATGCAAAGTAGTGAAAGAAAAGTTGTAAAATACTTTTCTATTTTGAATAAAAATAGTATTTAGATTGATTAGTGCTACCGAACATAGGTGAAAATGAATTTGAAATGATGTTCGACCAACTTCCAGATTAAATTAACAAAGCAGCTAAGGAAGTTTGGTCGAATCTTCTTCCAGAAAAGTAGTGTTTGGAGTGAAATTTGTGTTCTTACTTTTATCTTATTTCATTTCCTTTAATAATTTTTGTAATACTTTTAGTTCCCATGGAGATTAGAAAATGCAAAAGTCATGAAACAATAGAATTAACTGAGTTTCGTGACCATTTAGTTTCCATGGAGATATTCATGACATCATTTTGCTTTTCTACCAATCAGATACTCTTATTTACTTTACCACACTAGTGCCGAAAACCAAATTTTCGCACACTATCTGTGACGCAAGCACGTAAAGTGTCATTTTCGCAACGATTTATGAATGAATACGATATAAAAAAGTTAACTTTTTTGCACGTTGTTATTAAAAAATCATTAACCTCCTGATCGTCAGACCCAGCTTTTTCAAGCATCAGCTTTTCTTACAAAAGCCTCAAATTTTAAACTTTTAAATTTTTTTTAATGTTTATCCTTAATTAAATTTTCTTCATTAAGAAATTTTTTTATAATCTCTTTAAAAATAAATCTAATTAAGTTTCTGAGTTTTAAAACAAATATATTTTCAAAAATATAGTCGATTCTAAGTTTGTGCAGTGAAAACAACCCTACATATGTATTTGCCAATTTTCAGGCCGTTTGGAATGTTCCGTTTTTAAAAATATTAAAAAACTATCAATATTTTAAACTAAAAACTCTATTGTTGAATTACTTTCAAATAATTTGTATATATGTAGCTATTTTTTGCAACAATACAATTAGCTTTTATAAAAATGTTTAGTTACTGCACAAGCACTTTCAATATCAGCATGTACTTAATTAACTTACCCAGCAATATAAATTAAAAGCATTTAAAAATATTCCATCATCACCAAAAGTCATCTCTCTACTACCTAACTTATTTAATTAAATGCTTACTAAGCAAGCTAATTAAAAATACTGTGCAAAAGGTATGAACCAATTTATTCATTAAGCATTCATTAAAAAGTTAGTGTCAAGTCAACGCAAATAATGTACACGATACATATAATTATAATAGATTGCTCTTTTCATAATTTAGCTGAATCAGTTAAGATAAAATGTGACAACAGCTTGAACACAGATTAAAATTACTGAAATTAAATTTTTATTTTACAATTCAAGCTTACATAGATGTCTCAGATTTTGGTTTGGTTTGAATTATCGTCGCACTAGAGCTACACGAGGGCTATTGACGACGGGAGTCGTATTTTAGAACCACAGTCAGGTGACGAGCCAACACCTGAATAAGCACCCAAAGCAACCGTTAAGGGCGACATCATACGCAGCGTTAGGACTTTGAAGGATATTTAACGTGCACTCCCTTACACGGGGTGTTATTCGTCGGACATTTTTTGCTGCTTGGGCCGTTTATAGGTTTCTGCAGTTATTTTGGCAATGCCCGAACCCTAACCTGGGACCTTTCGCATGCTAAGCGAGTGGCTTACCGACTGGGCTCCCAGCCTCTCACTCTTCTATGAGATATTTAAATTTGAAAGGATGAGTTGTATGTTAAACACTCTGTATCATAACGTTGAAGTTTTCAAATGCACGCAAATGTAGACAAAAAAATCAATTTTTCAACATCTAGTAAAACTTTGGAAATATAAGCGCAAGCAAGTTATCAGAAAATAATCAAGCAACTTTAAGTATATTTTTTATTTTGTCAAAAACTTGATGGATAAGTTATCGAACCAAAAAATACTTTGACTTTTCAACAAGGCAAAATGACCCTTTAACAAAAGTAACTAATTCTTTTTCTCTTCTAAACTATTGGAAAACCAGATATTATCGACAATTCGAACAAGTGAAACAGGAGAATTGTGGGGGGGATTTTTATTACCTCAGAATGTAAAACAACTTACAGTAGTTTTTGAAATAATTCGATATTTGTATTACTAACATTGTTTAATAAATCGGAAATAAATAGTTTTAAAACCTAAACTGTTTATTAAGTTGAACTTACTATGTAGTTAAACCACCAAAAGCTATATTAGGGTAAAAGCTGGGTTGGATAAGTGTTCCGACTTGGGGAACTGCGTAGTAGACTGAATAATTCGGTTAGGTATGAATTATCGTCGCACTAGAGCTGCACGAGGGTTATTAGCGACGAGCGCCGTATTTTAGAACCACAGTCAAGTGACAACCCGAAACCTGCATAGGCACCCAACGCAGACTGAATAAAGCACATCAAACGATTCTATTTGATTGAAAGAACGAACAATATTTTATTAAAAGCAAAATTAGGTTAGGTTTGAATTATCGTCAAACTAGAGCTACACGAGGGCTATTGGCGATGGGCGTCGACGAGCCGACACCTGAATAGGCACCTAACGCAACCGTTAAGGGCGAAAGGACTTTGAAGGATATTTAACGTGTACTCCCTTACTCGGGGTATTATTCGTCGCATATTTTTGGCTCCACGGGCCGTTTATAGGCCGGCAGTTATTTTTGGAAATACCCAAACCTGGGAACTTTCACGTGCTAGGCGAGTGCTTAACCGACTGGGCTCCCCGGCCCCATTGAAAGCAAGGGGTCTATAAAGGTCACCACAAAATACGCACATGCGCATTAAGATAATCAAAACAACAAGACGGACATCGACATGTCGTACATGAAAGCTAAAGATTACACTCTTAAAACAACGAGTGAAATCCACTCCAGTAGGAAAAGTTCATTTTCGACACTGGAAAGGAGTGAATATTAACTCAGACTGAGTTAAAATGAGTTTGGAGTGATCCTGTCGGAGGTTTAACACACAAAGGATCCACTCCAAAAGGAGAAATGTATTTTCCAGACTGGAGGAATGAAAATTAATCAGACTGAGTTAAAATCGCTCGTTCGTTTTAAGAGTGTAATGATTAAACACTAAGCATATACAAATTAAAAATATATATTTCGTTGATTATTAAAGTAGGTAATTGAACACATTCAATCTTAATTCGCTTTAAAGAAGATTTTAACTTATATAAATCAGAGAAAATTATCATTACATTTAAAAATAAATATTTTATGAACAACAAAAATGCAATGCGTATTGGATAAGTAGAAAGTTGGATAAGTGAATTACTTTTAATTTAATAACGAAAGAATTATCTACTAATTTTATTATTGGTTTTAAACAATACAACAAATCTTGAATAAAATGCAAGTCCAGGCAGTTAATAAGTGACTGGACCCAAGTATAAGGGGTCATAGGAGTCTTAAAAATGTGCAAATAAGAAGATACTACAAAGCATAGTTTGATCTTTCATGTATTTTTTTAACTACTCAATATATAAGTATAATTTTTTTATATGTAATTCTGCAAGATTTGTTTAATACAAAACAAATTTTAAAACTTATGAAACTTTAGAAAAAATTAAAATAAATGATATTGAATATAAAGCTATTTTAACACTTTGGGATTAGGCTTGCGCGGCAAATTTTGAGGTCAAAATTGAAAAAATGACCAAGAAAATGACTTTCAAATATGTGCAAACAAAGACTTATACCTAAATTCTCAGCTCAATATTAATTAAAAATTATTTTAAAAAAAATTAAAATCAAAATTTTAAAATTTTTAATCATTTTTTTTAGAAAAAGTTGTTAAATTAATTTCCAATTAAAATTGAGCTGAGAATTTAGGTATAAGTCTTTGTTTGTACATATTTGTACAATATAAAGTCATTTTCTTGGTCATTTTTTCAATTTTAACCTCAAAATTTGCCGCGCAAGCCTAATCCCAATGTGTTCAAATAGCTTTATGTTTAATATCATTTATTTTTGGCTAAAGTTTCATAAATTTTAAAATTATTTATATTAAATAAATCTTATAGAATTACATATAAAAAATTATACTTATATATTGAGTAGTTAAAAAATTACATGAAAGATCAAACTATACTTTGTAGTACCTTCTTTGCACATTTTTAAGACTCCTATGACCCCTTAAAATCAAGACAATATTTTGAATATCGCGTTAGAAAGCGCGCAAGTGATTAACTATATTACAAGTTTTTTTCGGTTATTCACAATTATACAAGAAGTTCTGAAAAAAGTCGAATAGCCTACTTTCCTGTTACTTTAATACTGAAAGACAGTTCTGTAAAACGGTTAAACAGATAGGTTGATTGCTAGAGCTATACACGAGGACTATACACATAAGTTGAAAAAAGTATAAAAGTTTATAATTCAGATTTTTCTAATAAAAACACCCCTTTAAAATTGGATGGTGAGAACTGAATTTAGAAAAGTATACGGACAGACGAAAATTTTCATTGTTCTAATAGTTATTTTCCATGCTTTAAAAATTCTTTTCAATAAAAAATAAAAGGAAAGTTGGCTAAAAAGCACTAATGGATCGCATATTGTTATAATGCTAATTATTATACATTCAAAAGAAATGGATTTTTCTTCCTGATCTGAACGCACCGAGAGAAAGTTGACAAATAAAACCTCAAAAGCTCATCATAACAAAGCAAAGGAAAAGGAAAATGGTTTTGATGCGCATCTGTAAAACTAGAATAGTTATGCGATACATTTTGTAAATCTCTTTAAATCCCGATATATCATTGTAACGACGAAAGCTAACGCAGTGAAATAAAATGCTTTAAGAATTTTTGTCCTTATTGTATGTCCAAGACAAATGATTCTAAACGTTAAATAAAAAGACATAATCTTCCTTGAATATCTCCAAGGATATAAGAGGTTGTCAAAGAAGATTTTGTAATCAAAATAAATTATTGTGTGAAAAAAGCATTTTATTATAATTAAATATACACACTAACTCATTTATATTGAAATGATATTTGTAGATGTTATTATTTAGGAGGCTAAATGACAAAATAAGTCATTATCTTAAGTAATGCAGTTTTATTAAGTTAGTAGTAGCTTCTAAGCTTTCTAAATAACTAAGTTGTTTGACGTTAATGCATATCAATTAACTCAAAAAAGATGAGCATTCTCCAGATCTAAGATCTTTTTTCTTAAGGCCAATTTTGTTTGCCGATTCTTCAAAGACCGTTTAACTTTCCGATTCTGACAATTATTTTACAATCTAGCCGTTTTATTCGATATATTTGTTTAGCTGCCTACTTCATACAACTAACATTTAAAAAAAGAAAGCATTTTTTAAGAACCTTGTAAGTTAGTTTTATGTTTATAGAACTCTTGCATAGGAGAAACAAATTTTACAAAACTATTTTTAACTCAGTAAGAAATTTAAAAAACCGTGTATTTATTCTTTTAAGATATAAATGATATAATGATATAAAAAAAGTATATGATATATAAAAAAAAACAGTGCTTTATCCACATTTCTCTGTTTAACTTCTAAAATGGCCCATGCGGACGTATAAATAGGATTCAATAACGATATTCCTATCACATATTACGTCACACATAAGTCCCATCACACGTCACAAATAAAGTCTTGCGTAGCAAAAGTGTTAACTTCTCACTATGTCGAAACGCTAATGATTTGCCTGTATTAAAATACACTGCTCAACAGAAAATAGGTTATCGCTTTGCATAATTTGGTTAGGCCTTTTAGTTCCAACTTATTTTTTATTCTAACTATCTAAAATTTTTGAAATAGATTCATCATGCATCCAGAATGAAATTAAAAGAAAAAGGGAAAAATATCTTAATTTTTTTAAACTAAAATTTAAGAGGTAAAAAATTGGAAAATTTTGAGTATATTTTTGTGTAAGTTTTATAAACAATTAAGTAACTAACAATTTAGAAAGTTCACACATTGTGTTTAATTTTTTGAAGTTTATTCATTCGTGCTCTCAAAAAACATCAAAAATATATTCTATTCGAAAAAGTATGTAGATAAAAACTCATTTATTTAAAAAAAAAAAACTCATTAACAAACATCAATATGGGCCTAAAAAACATTCACGCAAGTTTTCATATTTCCAGCCAATCCATTAGAATAATAGTATAAAACTTTTTACTAAAAGTTTGAAACTTTATATTTTATCAAATAGTGATTTCCATTGCACACTGAAACCCAACATGAAGCTTACTTTGCAAAACAAATATTTTTCTTGCTAAAGTATCTCTCTTTCAAGTACATACATCATACTTCAAGAAAATTGGTGCTAAAGTTTTGACAGAAAAAGTTTGTCAGTTTTGGATTTGTGAAATAGTTCTACTGACTGCTTTTCTAGAGGCCTCGTCTAAGAATGAGAAAACTTTAATAACTTCTATTTGCAACAAAATATTTTTATGGGTGAAACTTGCAAAAAATACTAGGGTTGTTTATATTTTACTTTTAAATCGATGAATAGTCATTTTTTCAAACAAAAACCAATTTTTACTCTCATCATAACCTTTTGTCACATCCACTTATTAAGAAATTAAATTAAAAGTCGAACAAGGCATGGTCTAAACTGTTAAATTATTAGTGTACTTTTCGAAAGCCTTAAAATAACTAAAAAAAAGGAAAAATAAATGATATATATCCAATTTCACTGGCCGAATACATATTTCATATCAAATATAAAATACTTGAAAATCTTTTAAGCCATTTTGTCTGAAACTTTATATGAAACTCATTTTTCACTAGAGCTTAAATGGTCGCTTTATCCAGAATGTAGTTGTGCTTTAAAAAATATGTTGGTAGAATAAACTGTCTTTCACAAAAGATCTTTTTTGATCAGCCGATTTAAAGACTTGGATTCGTTAACTACTGTGTAAATGATGGTTATTGTTTGATTCATGGTGCAGACTGCAGTTTACGACAATAAGTTAAAATAAATTCCGAAATTTTCCGTATTTATTCTGTTATAAAAGTTTAGCTAAATCCATGTTTTTAATTCACTCATTTGTGGCTATATAGTTAGTTATCTTTTAGACGTACCCTCAACCTCTAAATATATTAAAAACATCGCGAATAATAAATGTAGAACAGTCAACAAGGAAGTAAAAGAACTAAACAAGTCATAGGGACAGATTAAGACCGTTGCTGCCAACAGGGTGAGGCGGCGGACCCTATGTTCCATGTTGGAGTGAAAGAAGTATAAGTAAATAATAAATTTACAAAACGCAAATTCTACCCGAAACAGAAAATTTGTTCTAAATTCTTCTCGAAATTACGAATTAGAAAACATTCTCCCCAAACATTGCATGCCTCTTCAGTTGTTTACAACAACTAGCTTTACTCAGGAATTACTAAATTAACTGAGCTAATCTTGCTGAAAGCCTAGAATTTACCAAGTTGCTATCAAATCAGCCGAGTGTCCTATTCAAGTGTCTTATCTACGATGAAGGCTTAACATCAGTCAGGAGTGCTAAGCTGATTTGAGATCCCTACTTGCAGGGATCAAAGAGAAGTGGCAGAATTAATGGAGGGAGTTTCAGTCGGTGGACTTGAAATGCTTAATTTCTCTCTTTGATTTAGTATATGTGTGTTCTCCTGTTAGAATATGTTGTATTTTAAATTTGGAAGATTTCAATAGAAGAGTTCAGGGGAAGAACCGGATGATTTCTTTAGAGTCTTTCCGTGATTGTGTCTGCTTGGCGGTCATTGGCGACCGGATCATCCCCATAGAGGTTATTAAGGAAAGCCTTCGACAGAACGAGGATTTTATAAACACCATTACCACTTTCATTTCCACACAAACGCTTTAAAATTTGTTTGTGTAATTTATTTTTACCTAGGCAAATTATTCAGGACCAATTTGTTCGTTCGTTTTATGTTTAATGCTTAATGCGTATCAGCAAAACTACCTTGAGTTGAATCCATTAACGAGGATTTTATAAACACCATTACCACTTTCATTGCCACTTAAAAACTTTTTAAGGGGGTTCAGTACCCTAAAATCGGTGAAAAAATCAAAACAAAAATTATTGGCTTAAAATACTATTGCAACCTTTATTAATAATGTTACAAAGTATCAAGGCGATTGGAAAAATATTTTTGACATTATCAGCCATTTTAATGTCATGGCTTCGTAAGGAAATGGGTTAACAATAAAAACTTCAAACGCGTTTTTCTCAGAACTTGATTTTTTGAACTTCAATGAACCTTTTCTCAAAAACTATGCAATGTTTTCGCGTAAATTTTTTTATATGATGTAATACATAGCATAAATTAATCTGAGGTTATAAATTTGAATAAAACTAAAGTGAAAAAAATTTATGGGGCAAAAAAGTGATAAATTTCATGATTTTTTGGGTACTTTAAAACTTATTTTATTTAAAAAATCTAACAGTTATTTACAAAAAACTTTTAACCTCAGATTAATATATAAGGTTGGTACAACACACACAGAAAATTTTAAGATGATCTGATCAGTAGTTATTGTGAAAAGGTACATTGTAATTGGCCAATTTAACATTACTGATATACAACATACCGAACCCCCTTTTTTGTGTAACTTAATTATACCTAGGTAAATTATTCAGTACTAAGTTGTTCGTTTGATATCTTATGTTTTTTATTTAGATAAACTTTACCAAATATATCATTTTCGCATAGAAAATGTTATTGTAAAACGTCGTTAATGGGCTGAACAGCGAAAAATTTGCAACCTTAGGAACAAAAACATAAAACAAGAAATTCTGAAAATAAATATTCTTGTTAGATTAATACATCCAGAAATCCTTCGATAGACGATCACATTATTCAAAAGATAGTGATCTCTGACGTCAGACTTTTATTTGAAGAGTTTCGAAATGTTATGATTTAAAAAGAATACAAGAACATAAAAATATGAAAGAAATAAAAGAATTTTTCTTATGTCATTCCCTTAAAACATTTTACCTTGACTGTCAGAAGGGATATTGAAAGGGGGTAAGTAAAATTGGATAGATTGAAGGACGTTTAATACCCTACTTTCCATATTTTTTGCTTATAAAAAGTCTGTTAAGGGGGGATCATAGTTAACAAAAACCAAAAAATAGAATTTTTGAAACCAGTATTTTCTGATAGATGGAATCCTAATCTATCGAATAAGACCAATTTTGTGTCGATCGGTTAATTATTTCTTATAAAAAATTAAAATTATAAAAATAAACAAATGTGCCACGCCTCCTTTGAATTACTAATTGTATGCTTGTATTATTTATGTATTACATTATAAAATATGATTTTTTTGTGTTGATATTTGAAAACTATTCACTGGCTCAATGTAAAAAAAAAATTCCTGACGATTTACATGACATTCGGCTAGCAAGAAATGTTTTGGTGATTATTTCGAGTTCGTGTTAACGGGATCGACTGTATTTGTTTTTCGCGTTTTTCTCAAAACTATAATTTTCAACACTTAGGTACACTTTTCTCCAAATCTATTGAATATTTTTTAATAATTTTTTTTGTGTGTTATAAAACCATTTTAGATCTATTTAAGTCACCTAATTTAGTTTTACAAATTTAAAACAATATTTTATTATTCTACACTTTTCTTCGTTGAAAATTAGAATTTTTATGAATGTAGAATATAATGCTTTTAAAATAAAATTTAAAAATTAGTTTGGGCAAAAAAAATAGGTGACTTAATTAGATCTAAAATGGTTTTATATCACACAAAAGAAATTATTAAGAAATATTTAATAGATTTGGAGAAAAGTGTACCGAAAAAATACTTGTTTTTTTGAAAATTCGTAATTGTATGTTTCAAAAGATGTCTTTTTTCAAAAATAATAATTTTTAAAAATAAGATTCTTAGGTGTAAATATAATAATAAAGGTTCAATTTATAATTTGGTAAAAAAAATTATTGTACCATTATTTTTAAATGATTTAGAGCCTTTCGAAATAAATACTAAAAATTGGTCATTTTTGCTGTCGCTAACTATGATCCCCCCTTAAAGGAAAAAAAATCTAAAACATTTCTTAAAGCACAAAAGAGATTTAAACACATGTTGACGGACCACGTACCAATTCCTATATTGATACCGAAGAAAAACATAAAATATTCTATTTGAACAAAACTAACTAAAATGCGTTAAAATAAACCTACGAAACTAAACATATAATTCTAAAAACATATAATTTTAATTATCAAAGGAAATTAGTCATTGAATTTATAAATCGAGAATTGCTTAACCCTTTTGCTACTAAGGATTTTTGTTTCCTCGTTTTTGTCATAAGAATATCATTATCGAATCCCTAGTCGTACGGTCATCGTGGGCCGTTTCAGTAGTGGAAGGGTAAATAAATATAAGAATTAGTTATAAATTCTGGGTAAACCATCATTAAGTTAAAATACTGCCAATACATAAGAGCAGCTGGAAAGTAGTGATTCAAGATCAGTGTCAACAATGACAAGCTTAAGTGGAAATGTTATCCGATTATGAAGAATACTAGACCAGAAAGACAGAAGAAAAACAGAAGACCGAATGTTTTATCAACTATTTCTATCTTTCAAAAAAAGAGGGATCAGCAGAAAACTAATATCCTGTCACTAAAGAGAAAAGCATTTCGTAGAAAGGAAAAGAATTCCATCGCAAGCTATTTATAGGAAAATTCTAAGTATTTCTTATTACTTATTGTTGGATGCTGTTGAAAACTTGCGATAAATATTTGTTTTAATTAATATTTGGTAAAGTGTTGCCTGAAAATAATTCCGCAAAATATATATTGAAAACTATGTAGTATTCTGAATTTCCTGAAATAAACGTAAAATATTTTATTTTAAAGTTTTTTCCAAAACATATAACGGAAAATTGATTTGATAGGTATTCAGAAATATCTTCAACTTTGCGGATGACACAAGAGATAATTCATGAGTAAACACGAGTCATTAATTAACAACGCAACAATGATGTACGAGTCATTAATTAACAACGCAACAATATTTCATCAGTCATTAAGTAAACAACGCAAATAGCTTGACAAAAATTTACATGTTTTAATGAAACTCAAGCCTCAGGCCTTTGGTCAGAATGAAATTTGTGTTGTGTTCCATTCTGATGAGTGTGGGCGTCTTTAGTCCCACTGAAGAATGAAAATTTACACTAATAAACGACAGGGTGGGTATAAAATAACGCTCGCTATTCGGAGCGGTGTGTAGCTTGAATGAATAATTGAATAGTCCGAATGCAACAAAATTTGAGACACCAATCAAGAAGGGGGGAAAATAATGGAATCATTAAAAAAACATAGAATCATAAAAGAATAATCATAAAAAAGCAAACTAGTCTATTGACCAGGGTTCTAAATTACGAGGCGTAGCCAATAACGGCCAACACAGCCAATTAAGCCTCGTAATGTAGAACCCTAGTCAAGAGACGAGTTTGTCTTTTACGATTCCGTTCTTTTCCCCCCTTCTTGAATAGAAGTGTCTCAAAGTTTGTTGCATTTGGATTATTCATTAAAGCTACAGACCACTCCAAATAGCGAGCATTATTTTATAACCACCTTGTATTTGCTCAAATAATCTGCGTTGTTTACATCATGAATCTTTTCAGTGGTTACATAATTTAAAAACAGTTTTCAAAGTTTATACTTTAAAGTTAGTATATTTTCCAATTTCACAAGTATTTTAATATTAAAAAAAATATACAAAACGCTAATTTTTTTTATTATATTTTTAGAATAAACTTTATTTTTTTTATCCAAACTGGATTGACGCATATCACATATTGCGCATTTACAATATTACGTTACTTGCTGAACTTGTTAGATAAATATACTTGTGATGAATATAATTATAACTATTACTTGTTAGATGAATAAAATATAAATTTCAAAAGAACCACCTGCTCCCTAAATCAAGAACCTAATTTGATTGAAAGAAATTCATCCGATATTTAATTAATCCTTAAGAAAACGACCGCTTTACAAATGCAAATAATCAATAACTAGTAAGAATAGAAATTACGTTACAGCGTTAATTGGGATATATAGAACCACTTTCTACAACGTAGTAAATTAGGAAACGAACCACACGCTTGGTAGCCATTTTAGACCACCAATTGTTTTGATGACGTGCAGTTAAGGGGTCACAGGAGTCTTAAAAATGTGCAAAGAAGATACTACAAAGCATAGTTTGATCTTTCATGTCACTTTTTAACTACTCAATAAATGAGTATAATTTTTTTATATGTAATTCTACAGGATTTATTTATTATAAAACAAGTTTTAAAATTTGTGAAACTTTAGCCAAAACTAAAATAAATGATATCAAACATGAAGCTATTTGAACACATTGTGATTAGGCTTGCGCGGCAAATTGTGAAGTCAAAATTGAAAAAATGACCAAGAAAATGACTTTATCTAGTACAAATATGTACAAACTAGGACTTATACCTAAATTCGCAGCTCAATTTTAATTGGAAATTATTTTAAGAACTTTTTTCTGAAAAAAATAATAAAAATTTAAAAATTTTGATTTAAAATTTTTTAAGAATAATTTCTAATTAAAATTGAGCTTAGAATTTAGGTATAAGTCTTTGTTTGATCATATTTGTACAATATAAAGTCATTTTTTTGGACATTTTTTCAATTTTGACCTCACAATTTGCCACGCAAGCCTAATCACAATGTGTTCAAATAGTTTCATTTTTAATATCATTTTAGTTTTGGCTGAAGTTTCATAAATTTTAAAACTTGTTTTATAATAAATAAATCTTGTAGAATTACATATAAAAAATTATACTTATACATTCAGTAGTTCAAAAATGACATGAAAGATCAAACTCTGTTTTGTAGTACCTTCTTTGCACATTTTTAAGACTCCTATGACCCCTTAAGGAATGACCCAAGAAAATAATCAGCAATAGCACTTGAACATAGCTTTAATAATATAACAATTTGTGAGTGTCAAAATATATTATAACAAGATAAAAATCAGATATTTTTATAAAACTATCAAGTTTTAACCAGCATTTCATTTTACATTCACACAACACTCATTAGAAAATATAATTTTCTATAAAACATGGGTAATAGGAATCAGCGCAAACATTTTTATCTTTTAAAATAAATAGAATTTATTTAACTGCTTAACACCATTTTTTAGTATTAAAAAACTTGAATTATTCAAATCCAAACTATTTTGAATGAGTTCTCTAACGTTTATTTCAACAGATTTAAAACCCAATTTTGAAATGTATCCATGATTAGGAGAGCACTTTGCGTACTTTTGTTTACCCGTCCAGTTCCAACTTCTTATTTTTTGTTATAAAAATCTAAAATTTAGGAAATAGATTCCTTAAGCATAAAGATTGAATTGGTAAAAAACAAGAAAACAAATTTTAATTTTTTCAACTAAAATTTAAGGGGAAAATAATTAGAATCTTAACTTTTGAATAAATTATAACAATATTTTTTTCCAAATTTTAATTATAAAAAAAATAAAATCATTAGACTTAAAGATTGTAAGCGTGACTAATTTAGGATCAATTTATTTCATAAAAAAAGTTTTTGTGAGTGAATTTTATTTTACCATGTTTTTCATATTTACATTCAATTAAAACAAATATTTTTTTTTTCAAAAGACATGATTCTTCCCTCTAACGATAAATAAGTAAGAGTTCAACTTAGTGATAAATAAAGGAGCTGATGATACCAAATGGAACCAATGGGGGCGAAATGGTTTAAACCATGCATTCCCCTAATTGCTTTCAGCAGTACTTACTATATTTCCTACGGTATTGACGAAAACTATACAAATCCTCGTAAAGAAATTAGAAAACCTTGCCAAAATCATCCAATGCAAAGATGATCTCTAATGTAGATAATTACCCAGAACAGACGACCTTAGCATACGACTTCACCGCCGTTGCACGGAAACATCGAATGCCAATGACCGTTAGTAGAGAGACTACCCAGAACAGACGACCTTAGCATTCGACTTCACCGCCGTTGCACGGAAACATCGAATGCCAATGACCCCCGTTAGTAGAGATACTACCCAGAACAGACGACCTTAGCATTCAACTTCAACGCCGTTGCACTAAAACATCGAATGCTAATCATCGCCATTGGAAAGTCTACCCAGAAGCACCATCCTTAGCATACGACTTCACCGCCGTTGCACGGAAACATCGAATGCCAATGACCGTTAGTAGAGGGACTACCCAGAACACACGACCTTAGCATTTGACTTCACCACCGTTGCACGGAAACATCGAATGCCAATGACCCTCGTTAGTAGAGATACTACCCAGAACAGACGACCTTAGCATTCAACTTCAACGCCGTTGCACGAAAACATCGAATGCTAATCATCGCCATTGGAAAGTCTACCCAGAAGCACCATCCTTAGCATACGACTTCACCGCCGTTGCACGGAAACATCGAATGCCAATGACCGTTAGTAGAGGGACTACCCAGAACACACGACCTTAGCATTTGACTTCACCACCGTTGCAAGGAAACATCGAATGCTAATCATCTCCATTTTACAGAGTTGTACAACAAATAAATCATTACTACTCCAAAACCAGACTATTTTTTACAGAAAAATTAATCAAACACAAGTTTATCTGAATAAGACAAATGAAGACCTTAGTCCATAACAATGTCATACGGTAAAAATAAAGTTACGCCAAAAGACGAGTTTAAAATACCTTAAACTGACTTTTTCTTAAGAAATAAAGGGTGGAAATGGCATAGCAAAGTTGTCGTTTTGGGGTAAAATGCCATTTTATAACAAAACAACGAAAAAAATCCGCCTAAAGTAATAATTTGTATTAAGACGCCATTATTAATTGTAACTGAAAAACAAACGTAATAACTTACCCTCTTGAGATACGAGCATAATCAAACACGTTTATTCTTAATCTAAAGATACTTTTAAGCATATATATTTGAATGAAAAGTATGTTTTACATTGTAATTTAAAAAGAACTATGTTTAATAGTTACTGAGAGACACGCCTTAAGGGGTCATAGGACTCCTAAAAATGTGCAAAGAAGGTACTACAAAGCATCGTTTGATCTTTCATGTAACTTTTAAACTACTCAATATATAAGTATAATTTTTTATATGCAATTCTACAAAATTTATTTATTATAAAACAAATTTTAAAATTTATGAAACTTTAGCCGAAACTAAAATAAATGATATTAAACATAAAGCTATTTGAGTACATTGGGATTAGGCTTGCGCGGCAAATTTTGAGGTCAAAATTGAAAAAATGACCAAGAAAATGACTTTATATTGTACAAATATGTACAAACAAAGACGTATACCTAAATTCTCAGCTCAATTTTAATTAGAAATTATTTTTAAAGAAATTTAAAATCAAAATTTTAAAAATTTTATAATTTTTTTAGAAAAAAGTTCTTAGGATAATTTCGAATTAAAATTGAGCTGAGAATTTAGGTATAAGTCTTTGTTTGTACATATTTGTACAATATAAAGTCATTTTCCTGGTCATTTTTTCAATTTTGACCTCACAATTTGCCGCGCAAGCCTAATCACAATGTGTTCAAATAGCTTTAATATCATTTATTTAAGTTTTGGCCAAAGTTTCATAAATTTTAAAATTTGTTTTGTTTTAAATAAATCTTGTAGAATTACATATAAAAAAATTATACTTGTATATTGAGTAGTTAAAAAATTACATGAAAGATCAAACGATTCGTTGTAGTACCTTCTTTGCACATTTTTAAGAGTCCTATGACCCCTTAAGAGCTAAAAATATAAATTTTTGAGCTATAAATGCAAAACAAAAGGCCGTATCATATATTTCTAGTTTACAGTTTACTTTAACATTGCTTTTAATGCGAAATGCCTTAAAAATGAACTACTACAACAAAGTTTTGAAAAGTTTGAAAAAAAAAATTAAATAATTTTTAAGAACTCTAATATCGTATTGACCCTCATTCAACTTCATTTTTATAGAAATAAATTACTGATTCTTGCAATCAAAGGCTGAAAATTGATATTTGAATCTTCTTCCATCTGACCAAGTCAAATTTGAAATAAATTAACCCTCTAATGCATTCTGTTGCCATATGGCAACAAGCAACATAAGCCACTTCATTCTATTAAAGTAGAGCTCCCTCTTGACAAATCTGTTTTTTCATCTATTACATTCTCTTAAGTTTTAGTTAACACTTTACCTCCGGGCGTCGACTGACCCATAGACTAAGAACACTCTAAGTTTCAAACTCTCATTGGAGAATTTCTACATTGAAATTGACATAGAAACTTGCGCGCCCCCTTTGTGTCTAAGGGAACTAATGTAATGGTTTCTGGCTGCCTATTTGCAGTCACCTTTAGGAGATTTAACAGAGCCAATGACATCTCGTAATTTGGAACCCTTATCAAGTGACGATAGGGATCTATTTTTTACTACAACTTATTTTCGACTTTATTTTTGAATATATACAGCTACTCATTGACTTTTATATCCCTCGTAGGCCCATCCTCAAGATATTTGACCTTGTGCTTCTTTTTCTCCATTAATAAACCTACAGACTGACTACGCTTGTCATTTTAGACATGGTCCCCCAAAGATCCACAAGTGATTCGATTGAATAACTCGTCAAATATTCATCCAAATGTAACAAAAACTTAGATTTAGGGGTTTTCGAGGGTTTTTTACATTTCTAAGTAATTAAAATTGGGTGTTGCTATTGAAAATTTTAAAGTTCGTAACATTTTTAATATTAAGACGGACCCTTATGCAAATTTTGTGTCACGCAATTAACTCAAAATGTTATTTGTTCACATAGTCAAAAAGGTCCGATGTAAAAGGATGACTAACGGTTGAAATAATCACTAGTGGGTAACTTTTTTTTAACAGAGAACATTACGAAGAAACAGTAGCCTTACAATTGAAAGTACAATTATGCCAATCAACAAATCAACCTTTAATAGTGTTTTAGTTGCATTCGACACGTTAGAAGAGCTAGGCATTAGATTAAGTTGCTGGTCTAGAAGATTTTTAGTCTACGGGTCAGTCGACGCCCGGAGGTAAAGTGTTAACACTTTACCTCCGGGCGTCGACTGACCCGTAGACTAAAAATCTTCTAGACCAGCAACTTAATCTAATGCCTAGCTCTTCTAACGTGTCGAATGCAACTAAAACACTATTAAAGGTTGATTTGTTGATTGGCATAATTGTACTTTCAATTGTAAGGCTACTGTTTCTTCGTAATGTTCTCTGTTAAAAAAAAGTTACCCACTAGTGATTATTTCAACCGTTAGTCATCCTTTTACATCGGACCTTTTTGACTATGTGAACAAATAACATTTTGAGTTAATTGCATGACACAAAATTTGCATAAGGGTCCGTCTTAATATTAAAAATGTTACGAACTTTAAAATTTTCAAAGCAACACCCAATTTTAATTACTTAGAAATGTGAAAAACCCTCGAAAACCCCTAAATCTAAGTTTTTGTTACATTTGGATGAATATTTGACGAGTTATTCAATCGAATCACTTGTGGATCTTTGGGGGACCATGTCTAAAATGACAAGCGTAGTCAGTCTGTAGGTTTATTAATGGAGAAAAAGAAGCACAAGGTCAAATATCTTGAGGATGGGCCTACGAGGGATATAAAAGTCAATGAGTAGCTGTATATATTCAAAAATAAAGTCGAAAATAAGTTGTAGTAAAAAATAGATCCCTATCGTCACTTGATAAGGGTTCCAAATTACGAGATGTCATTGGCTCTGTTAAATCTCCTAAAGGTGACTGCAAATAGGCAGCCAGAAACCATTACATTAGTTCCCTTAGACACAAAGGGGGCGCGCTAGTTTCTATGTCAATTTCAATGTAGAAATTCTCCAATGAGAGTTTGAAACTTAGAGTGTTCTTAGTCTATGGGTCAGTCGACGCCCGGAGGTAAAGTGTTAATATTAATCCTCATAGATGACAGTAGTAAAAGTGTATTCAAAATTAGGGAGTACAGTTATTAACTGTTGTGAAATTACATCTTTGGCAGTATTAAAGTATAATAATACTAGTACTAAATAAAAATAAATTGTTTTGAAAAAATAATTTCAGTTCAAGAGGGTTTTTAAAATATATTTAGAAGTTTTCTAATAATTCTTATCAAAATTAGAATTTCGTAGTTGGCTTTCGCCATATGTCAAATTTTTTTAAATTGAAATGTTTTAAATTCCAATGCAGTTAAAAAAAAATTTCAGTATTTTTCCCATAATGTAAGAGTATTAAAGATACAAATATATTTTTGGGATGAAAAAAAACTCATGCATTACAAGGTTAACTCGTTAATTATGTGTGGTAGTTTTAAAAAATGTCCCAAGGTCGCAAGAGGTTAAAGTTAAAAAAAGTACAAATTATAAACAGTCCCCCAAACCCTTGCAAGTCTATTCATTTGTTTCAATCAACTAGCTCTTTCTCAGGAATTACTAAATTAAGGGGTCATAGGAGTCTTAAAAATGTGCAAAGAAGATACTCCAAAGCACAGTTTGATCTTTCATGTCATTTTTTAACTACTCAATAAATGATAATAATTTTTTATATGTAATTCTAGAAGATTTATTTATTATAAAACAAGTTTTAAAATTTATGAAACTTTAGCCAAAACTAAAATAATATTAAACATGAAGCTATTTGAACACAGTGTGATTAGGCTTGCGCGGCAAATTGCGAGGTCAAAATTGAAAAAATGACCAGGAAAATGACTTTATATTGTACAAATATGTACAAACAAAGACTTACACCTAAATTCTCAGCTCAATTTTAACTAGAAATTATTTTAAGTACTTTTTTCTAAAAAAATTAATAAAAATTTAAAAATTTTGATTTTAATTTTTTAAAAAATAATTTCTAATTAAAATTAAGCTGAGAATTTAGGTATAAGTCTTTGTTTGTACATATTTGTACAATATAAAGTCATTTTCTTGGTCATTTTGACCTCACAATTTGCCGCGCAAGCCTAATCACAATGTGTTCAAATAGCTTCATGTTTAATATCATTTATTTTAGTTTCGGCCAGAGTTTCATAAATTATAAAACTTGTTTTATAATAAATAAATCTTGTAGAATTACATATAAAAAAATTATACTTATACATTGAGTAGTTCAAAAATGACATGAAAGATTAAACTATGTTTTGTAGTACCTTCTTTGCACATTTTTAAGACTCCTATGACCCCTTAACCGAGTCAATCTTGCTAAAAGCCGAGTCTTGGGTGTTAAGCCGACTTTAGATACTTGCAGGGATCAAAGAGAAGTAGCCGAGTTTATGCAAAGTGTTTCGGTCTGCGCACTTAAAATTATCCATTAAGGTCCTTCTTTGATTTGGAATATGTGTTTACCCTGTTTTGATACGATGCACTTTAATATTAAAGGATGTCATATATAACGTACCAGCTTAAATACCTCCCATCTAGGGTATTTTATGAATTAAAAAGGAGAAAAATGCACAAATAAAAACAACGTGCTGAAAAAAAACCTAAAATAACCAGCTTTCCTGCTACAGTAACATTCATGAAGTTTTTATGATATGAACCAACATGTTTTCAAAAACCTTATGTTAGGAAAAACATGTATGCACATAAAGTGAAATAAATTAATGGTCTCTAATGTTTTACATTAAAAAAACTAAATTGACTGTTAGAACAGATGTTGAAAGGAAGCATGACAAGACATTGACGAATTAAAACGTACACCATTTTAATATCCTTAATTATTAATGTATTTTATTTGCAGAAAAAATAAAGTAGGCAGACAGTGAAAATTACTTAATATATTTCATAAAGTACTTATAACACAAATCATCCTACACACTTTTGAAAACACGTTAACGTAGAAATTCATATATGGATACAGAAGAACTGTTTAAAAAAACTATTCTTTTTCTTAGTCCTCTCTTTATAAAAGTTAGTATAATGCCAATAATCAGAAAAACTTCTGAAAGCATAATTTAAATTTATTTTTTAAATGAAATTATGTTTCGAATTAAGCGGGCATCGTTAAATAAATTATTGTAGAAATTACTTATTAATTCCTAGTGAAACATCATGAAGAAAAACAATGCCATTAAATCAAAGGCTAATTATATCCCTTCTATAGTGTAGGGGAGGGTGGGGGCTATTGGGACAAAATTTTTTCAACCTCTGTATTTCAGCAAAAATAAAAGAATTTTAATTTCTTTTTTTACAACCTCATAAACTGAACATTCATTTACTTAAAAAGTCAGTCAACAAAGGCGGTAACATTACCATATTTTGGTTGCGGAGCATTTTAAACAAACATGTAAATGTCCCATTAGCCCCCATATGTGGGGGCTAATGGGACAGGGTGCAGGGCTAATGAGACATGCTAAATGTTGCCGTAATAAAATATTAAAAAAATGGAAAATGAATGAGAAAATAACCATAAAATAAAATTTTAAAGCAAATACCATTTACATAATGTATACATAACGAAATTTTATTTTTTAAAACAATTATTTCCCATTGAAAGATGATATATCAAAGTTAAAACTCAAAATCGAAGATGCTCCCATAATTTTTGTTGAATCACTGGAAATGATATTTTTATAACTAAATCTTTAGTTTGTATAACTCAATTTTCTAAAATTTATCCCAAACTTGTCCTCTTTTTCACGGTACAAGGACTTAAAAATCGTCTTTATCTTCAAATAGCTTACCATCGTTCGCCTTTTTCATATAATTTTAACGTAAATTTTCAGTTCATCGCCTTCTTTTCCAGAAATCAATAAAACGAATAAAAAATAGCTTGCTTCCTAGCAAAATTTACCAACAACAATTTATTTATCTTCACCAAGCTCTGTTCAGATGTAATTAATGAAATTGCAGGTGGAAATATGTCACCAATAAAGCTACTTGAACTTTCACTTATTAAACGATGAAAAAAAATCAAAAAGTTTAAAATTAATGTTTAAAAAAGCTTTTGGCAACTTGACTGAATATGATATTAGAGATTTATATTGATTCTTCGAGAGAAGCACACAAATCTAGGTTTATTCGTGTCCCATTAGACCCCACTGTCTCTGTCCCATTAGACCCCACAATGTTGTTTTTTATAAATGACCCAACACAGAAGCACTTGTACTTTACCACGATATTTGACATATACTATCTTAATCTAGGATATTTCATCTATCTAAAACTGTAGTTTAATTCATAGAAAGTTTTTATTCAATACTTCAAAAGTGAAAAACAAGGTACACTTTTAATTAACTTTCAATTCTCCAAAACAACAATTCTTCTCTCTACTTCACCACATGCGTTTAATGGCTGATCTTTGGTTCTTAAAATGTGAAGTCTTACTGTTACTAGGCTTTCGTGTAGAAAAATTTGTAAAAAAGTATATTTTTCCCAGCTTTAGGGCCCTTGTCCCATTGGCCCTGCGTCCCAATAGCCCCCACTCTCCCCTATTTAATTATATCCCTTCTGTAGTGTAATAAAATACTAATTATATCATTTCTGTAGTGTAAGTCCACACGTGTAAAAAGTGATTATCATTGCAATTTCTAACATTAAATTTTAAAAAATTAGGAGAATTGCTGATCTACACTTATTAAAATTAAATAATGTAACGTGATAAATTTAATTTGATTTTTTTTTCGAATTTAAAAAGTTAACCTTGGCTTAAATTATGACTGTAACTACAATTGCACGGAATTACCCAAAAGCAGTGAGAAAAGGAATTTGACATCAGTGTAAACAATGACTAGCTTAAGTACACTCCTTTGCCAAGCTAAGTTGGGTAAATAGAAATAATGGAGAAGATCCTTCCGCGGATGTAAATAGCTCCATAAATTATTTGTGAATCCAACCAGAAAACTTGCTTAAACATTAATTTTGCTTAAGGTCTTACATATTTGAATATTATTTGAGAAAATTTGGCAATTTTTTCAGAATGAAAAGTGTATTTTGGTTAAGTTGCATTCAGATCATTTTGCATGTAAATATTACCTTACAAGAGTTTCCAACTAACGGACCAATCACGCTTTTCCGTCTTCCTTTTTACTCTTTGTTTTTGTCCAAGTTAGGTTGGCACGGAGTGTAAAGCTTTCCGATTATGGAGAATACCAGATCAGAAAGACAACAGGAAAATGTAAGACGAATGTTTTATCAGCAATTTCTTTTTCTGTTTTAAGAGGGACTGTCAGTCTCCCAGAGCTAATGCGTTAGTTTTAGAATCACAACTTCCGCAGCAATAGTGCTTTGTCATGTAAGCTCTTTTTCTCCATGTACGGGAATCAACATAACATCGTAATGAAGCAATTTTGAAACTAAAATATTATCTAGTTATTTAATAATATATTTCTGAAGTTTTAAAAAGCCAAAATTATGCAGCAAATTGCGACACTACTTTAAAACTTCATCACTTAATAATTAAATAACCGAATGTTAGTTTCTTTTTAATTCCGTTTTAAATTTATGTTATGATGATTCACATAATTGGTGAAAATGAGATAACCATGGCAAGCAATTCTTTTGCAAATGTTGCATTTTCAAAACCAATGCATTAGCTTTATGGGACTGACAGTTTCTCTTAAGGAATCGCAGAAAACTAATAACCTGTCACTAAAGAGAAAAGCTTTTTGTAAAAAGGAGTAAAAAATCCAACGCAAACTATTTATTGGCGAATGTGAAGCATTTTTTTTGCTTATTGATTGATGAAATTGAATACTTGTCAATAAATATTTTAAAACGTGATGTTAGGTAAAATAATTTCTGAAATACTTTCTTAAATATTATAAATAAGAATTAAAATTTTTAGAACCAATTCAGTGCTCTGCAAGCTAAGAATAAGATATTCTATATATATATTTTAAATTTTTACTTCCAATTACCCAATACAAGTGTAAGGTAATGAGCGTCTTTTGCGATGGTTTCGAAAATCCGAAATAAGTATTTTGTGTTTTCGACATATTTTGAAGGTTAGGTTAAGCTTGAATTATCGTCGCACTAGAGCAACACGAGAGCTATTGGGGACGGGTGTCTTATTTTAGATCCATAGTCAAGTGACGATCCGACACCTGAATAGGCACCCAACGCAACCGTTAAGGGCGACATCGTACGCAGCATTAGGACTTTGAAAGATATTTATCGTACACTCCCTTATTCGTCAGACGTTTTGGGCTGAACTGGCCGTTTATAGGTGGCAGCTATTTTGGTGATGCCCGGACCCGTACCTGGGACCTTTCGCGTGCTATGCGAGTGCCTAACCGACTGGGCTCCCCAGTCCCCATATTTTGGAAGGATGATTCTGAAAGTGTGTTTTTTGAACATTTTGTCAATCTGTCAGACTGTTTGAAATGTCTCTACAGATAGAACTAAACTAGCTTCGGGTTTTAAATTTTATGTACGAATTACTAGGTCCTATCGGACGGTTTTATCAAGGTTATTAAAAAAATCGCGTATGCGCAAATTGTCAAACCACACATAGTTAGCTATTATTGAACTTTTAAGGTTTTAAAGATATTGAAATTACCTTAAGGGTATATAATTGCCTTTAAATATGTATTGGGTGGGAGCAGAAAGCCATGTAGTGTCAATACACCTTTTGTTCTAAACCAAATATACCACAAGGTCAGTTTTCATAATTAAAAAATATTTTTAAGCTATTAAGTAAAAATATTTGTTTTACAAGTATTCTAACAATCAAAAATATGTAATACAAACAATAGAATTTTTATTTTTAGATGAAATACTTTTGTACAAATTGCCCGTATTTTGCATATTAAGGTTTTAAATCAATACCTTATATGTCAAGTAAAAATATTAGTTTCAAAAAGGACACTGCTTTAAAAATCATGAGGCATATTTTTATGAAGAAATGTTCATCTGATAATTAATCCTCAAGAAAACAACTGCTATACAAATATGAGCATTAAATAACGGATTTGATAAAAAAAAATTCATAATAAGAAATATTGAACCGATTTCTACAACTTAAAAAAGGCGTTTGTTACTTATTAAGATAGTATTTCATTGCAAGGCGAGTAGTCAAACTTGCTGGTGAAAGAAATTTCAAAATGTACCGTGCGCGGGAAAGGGGCACATAAGAAAAACTCCGATTTCTATGAGGAGAATAGTTTTAAATTATTTGTTTCCATTCAAGTTTAAAAAAATTCGTATTTATTATCGCTGGCCAATTGTACAGGGTATCCTAAAATGTCCCGTACTCCAACTTTAAAAAATCATTATCCGTGTTTAATTTTTCAAAAATTGAATTTTATCGTCTGCTTATTACTTCATAAAATCTTTTGTTTTTATCTCTTGGTTTTTTTCGTGCTCAAGTTGTTCTGTAATAAAATTCCATGTCATTTTGTTCTTCATTGCAACATGATTTTTCAGTCATTCAGAGAATTGCGCTGCTTGAGGCAAATTTTGGATGTAAATCATAATGAAAGATGTAAAGAATTTAGGCGACATAAATATCTAGTTGATGCTATAACGAGTAATTATACTCCATATAAACTTGTCCAGAGATTTCGAGCGTCATCAGGTTCGGTGGAAGATTAAAACACAAGTGGCAGACCGAAAATGGTTACACCAGATTTTGTGCAGGAAGCTCAACGAAAGATATTGCAATCTGTTTTACGAGTCAACTATTGATAGAACTGTATAGGGAACTTATCCAACAATTTGTTGCATTATTAGACGTGAATGAATGAGATTCTTAGTTCCAACAAAAGGCGGTGCATCATGCCATACAAGTAATGAAATTATTTCTATGAATTGAATAGTTTGAAATTATTAGTTCCCATTCAACTTTAAAAAATTCGTATTTATTATCACTGGCCAATTGTACTATCAATATAAAACTCTTAAACACTTGTGTTGGTTAAATCGAAAACTGATTAGATACAACATTTATTTTTGACCAAAATTCGCTATATTTTCAAGGTTTTTACACAGTACTATTTACCAGAAAAGTCAAAATATAGTTCCCGATTTTTTTTATAATAAACATCCAATATTTTTACTTTCTAGCGACAATTTATATATGCAAAATAGGTTTTAAAACATCATTTGGTGGATCGATATAAGCTACGTTGCATTCAAAGTTTAAAAAAATCTTTTTAAAAACAATTTTTTCTTTTAAATGGAAATAATTTAAGGTAGGCGAATACCCAAAATTCCCACAAATTCTAAAATTTTTACTATTACTTTAATCTTTTCCAAATTTGGTATAGTGATTTCAAATATAATGAATAATGCTATTCAGGCATGTTTTTTAATTTAAATATAATTTATTTATTTTAAACGGTGTTTTTCTACTAAAAAAGAGGTTTACGCTAACATGTCTACCACATTGAATTTTCATCCTATAAACATTAATTATGTGTTAAATTCTTTGTTTTGAACTGATGCATGCAATGACCCTCTAGAGTTACATACAAATTACAAGAAAAGAAGTTATTAAGAAAAATGTCATAAATTAGCCACAAAAAAAAATGATTTTTTTCGATTATTTTACACTTGGACATTTAAAAAAAAACATATTTACACCAGATGTTAGAGGTTCATGGCACAGATATATATTGAAATAGCACCTGTGAAAAATTTCAGGTAAATTAATGTAAAACTTTTTATGCTAGAAGTGTTAGCGTAAACCCCTTTTTTTAGTTGAGAAACACCGTTTAAAATAAATCAATTATATTTAAATAAAAAAAAATTGCCCAAAAAGCATTGTTCATTATATTTGAAATCACTATGCCAAATTTGGAAAAGATTAGAGTAATAGTAAAAATTTTAGATTTTTGGGTATTCGCCTACCTTCAACTTATCTTTTACTACATCCAGCAATTGCAAATATTTGTTATAAGAGTTTTAATCGACGGTTCTTAATAAATTAAGCAAATTCCTGCTTTTCCTTAATAGTCCATACAGAGAACGTTAAATATTTAACTGCTAATTAAATATACGTTGCAAATATCTCCGAATAAACACTTTCTACTGTATGAAGGTACCTTTATAAAAAAAACTCTTAAAATTCGGAACATATGTGCATGAATTGTCTTTATTAAACTACTATATTTTATTGAAACTATGAAAAACGATCTTAGCATACGGTTTTTCCATACTTGTATGGGATAATAAAACGCAAATATAACTATTAATCGAAAGAAATTTTAAAAAAATTCAATTAAATGTTACATAAAATAAGCTTACTTTCTATCACTAAAAGTACGATTAAACGACGATATTAGCGTTCGACTTCACCGTTGTTGCACGGAATCATCGAACGCCAAGATGACCACCTATTGAGAGACAAAACAGAACAGATGATCTCAGCATTCGACTTCACCGCAGTAGCACGGAAACATCGAAGGCCAAGATGACCGCCTATTGAGAGACAAAACAGAAGAGAGGATCTTAGCATTCGACTTCACCGCAGTAGCACGGAAACATCGAACGCCAGGATGACCGTCCATTAAGAGAAGCCAGAACAGGTGATCTAAGAATTCGACTTCACCGCAGTAGCACGGAAACATCGAACGCCAAGATGATCACATATTGAGAGACAAAACAGAACGGATGATCTCAACATTCGACTTCACCGCAGTAGCACGGAAACATCGAAGGCCAAGATGACCGCCTATTGAGAGACAAAACAGAAGAGATGATCTTAGCATTCGACTTCACCGCAGTAGCATGGAAACATCGAATGCCAAGATGACCGCCCATTAAGAGAAGCCAGAACAGATGATCTTAGAATTCGACTTCACCGCACTAGCACGGAAACATCGAACGCCATTATGATCACATATTGAGAGACAAAACAGAACAGATGATCTCAGCATTCGACTTCACCGCAGTAGCACGGAAACATCGAACGCCAAGATGACCGTCCATTAAGAGAAGCCAGAACATGTGATCTTAGAATTCGACTTCACCGCAGTAGCACGGAAACATCGAACGCCAAGATGACCGCCTATTGAGAGACAAAGCAGAAGAGATGATCTTAGCATTCGACTTCACCGCAGTAGCACGGAAACATCGAACGCCAAGATGACCGTCTATTATATCATTTCTAGTCAGAATAGAAGCTTCGAAAAGACTCTCTTCCCCCATCCCTTCACTGGGTTTTCTGCGAAAAGGGGGGAACATAGCTTGTCTAATCCTAGCGCGCTTGAGGTTTACAATCAAAACAGTTAGTATTTCCCCATGTAGGGTGGGGAAAAAACCGAGGCAGCTATAAATCACCCCGCTTCCAAGAAAACCACACTCGTGGATGGGGGAGGAAGTGCTTTCCAAGCTTCGATTCTAAATAGACCTACTCTAAGAGAAGCCAGAACAGGTGATCTTAGAATTCGACTTCACCGCAGTAGCACGGAAACATCGAACGCCAAGATGATCACATATTGAGACACAAAACAGAACGGATGATCTTAGCATTCGACTTCACCGCAGTAGCACGGAAACAACGAAAGCTGAGATGACCAACTATTGAGAGACAAACCAATACAGATGATCTTAACATTCGTCTTCACAGTCGTTGCACGGAAATCGTAGTTTTAGTGATAGAAAGTAAGATTAATTTATGTGGTATTTAATCGAAATATTTTTTTTTAATTTCTTTCGCTTAACGGTTATATTTGCACTCTATATTCCCATGCAAGTATGGTAAAAACGAATGCTAAGGTCGTTTATCATTGTTTCAATAAAATACAATAGTTTAATATAAATAATTCATGCACATATGTTCCGAATTTAAAGAGGATTTTTATGAAGGTACCTTCATTCAGTAGAAAGTGTTTATTCGGGGGTATTTGCAACGTATATATATAATTAGCAGTTAAATATTTAACGTGAATCTCTCTATGGACAATTAAGGCCAACAAAGCATGAATGGCCTAATTTATTAAAAATCCTCGATAAAAACTCTTAACAAATATGTGCAATTGTGGGATGCAGTAAAAGATCTAAGTTTAAATTATTTCCATGTAACGGAAAAATGGTTTTAAAAAAAAAAAAATTTTAAAATTTGACTGCAACGTAGCTCCTATCGATCCTCCAAATGATGTTTTGAAACCTATTTTGCATATAGAAATAGTCGCTAGAAAGTAAAAATATTGGATGTTTATTATTAAAAAAAAACTAACTATATTTTGACTTTTTCTGGTAAATAGTACTGTGTAAAAACCATGAAAATATATCAAGCTTTGGTCAAAATATATCAAGCATTGGCCAGCGATAATAAAAATTAATTTTTTTTAAGTTGAATGGAAACTAATAATTTCAAAATATTCTCCTCATAGAAATCGGAGTTTTTCCTATGTGCCCTAAAACTATTGAATGTTTAGTACAAAAAAAAACTGGAACTATAATTTGACTTTTTCTGGTAAATTGAACTGCGTAAAAACCTTGAAAATATATCGAACTTTGGTCAAAAATAAGTGCTGTATCTAATCAGCTTTCGATTTAACCAACACAAGTGTTTAAAGTCTTATATTGATAGTACAATTGGCTAGCAATAATAAATACGAATTTTTTAAAAGTTGAATGGAAACTAATAATTTAAAACTATTCTCCTCATAGAAATCGTAGTTTTTTTCTATGTGCCCCTTTTCCGCGCACGGTACATTTTGTCGTTTCTTTCACCAGCAAGTTCGACTTCTAGCCTTGCAATGATATATCATCTTCATAAGTAACAAACGCCTTTTTTAAGTTGTAGAAATCGGTGCAATATTTCTTATTATGAAATTTTTCTTTTTTAAATTCGTTATTTAATGCTCATATTTGTATAGCAGTTGTTTCTTTGAGGTTTAATTATCAGGTGAGCATTTCTTCACTCAAACAGGCCTCATGATTTTTAGAGCAGTGTTCTTTTTGAAACCAATATTTCGTCGCTTAAGTTCCCACTTGTGCTATCTAACTGTTGTGAAAGGATCGTATTCACTGTAAGGTAACCCTTGGCGCGATTTTTTCGGATTCGGCGATAAATAATTTTGTGTGGCAACCGTCTGACTTCGACTGATTCGAATTCTTTAAGGGGTCATAGGAGTCTTAAAAATGTGCAAAGAAGGTACTACAAAACAAAGTTTGATCTTTCATGTCATTTTTGAACTACTCAATGTATAAGTATAATTTTGATATGTAATTCTACAGGATTTATTTATTATAAAACAAGTTTTAAAATTTATGAAACTTTAGCCAAAACTAAAATAAATGATATTAAACATGAAGCTATTTGAACACATTGTGATTAGCCTTGCGCGGCAAATTGTGAGGTCAATATTGAAAAAATGACCAAGAAAATGATTTTATATTGTACAAATATGTACAAACAAAGACTTATACCTAAATTCTCAGCTCATTTTTAATTAGAAATTATTTTAAGAACTTTTTTCTAAAAAAATTAATAAAAATTTAAAAATTTTGATTTAAAATTTTTTAAAAAATAATTTCTAATTAAAATTGAGCTGAGAATTTAGGTATAAGCCTTTGTTTGTACATATTTGTACAATATAAAATCATTTTCTTGGTCATTTTTTCAATATTGACCTCACAATTTGCCGCGCAAGCCTAATCACAATGTGTTCAAATAGCTTCATGTTTACAGGGTGTTTTGCACTTTGGACCCCTAAAAAAAGGGACTTAGGGACCTAAAGTTTAAAAAAAAGGGACCTAGGGGACCACTTAAGAAAAACCAACAAGTGCTTTGCCTAAGACATGTTGGAAATGAGAAAATTGTTAACTAAGGCAAAAACTCGAGTTTTTCTTTTATAACCAGATTAAAAGAAACACAAGAAAAACAGAAGACAGTGTAATAACATTATTAGTGAATCAAACTATTTCTACTTACATGGTAACTTATTGTCAGGCTAAAGATGAGCAACTTTTAAGATATTATACTAACAAGTTTTTCAGCGAGAATACAAGGTTAGGAGAAGAAACATCAATTTGCCTTAGATCTTGATGAAGCAGTTCCACAATTTGCAATGGGGCTGGGGAGCCCAGTCAGTTTGGCACTTTCCTTTTACCTAGCATGCGAAAGGTACCCCAGGTTCAGGTCCAGACGTCCCCAAAGTAACTGCCGACCTATAAATGGACCGTGCAGCCGAAAATGTCCGAAGAATAACACCCGTGCAGAGGAAGTGCAGGCTAAATATCTTCCAAAGTCCCAACGCTGCGTACGATACCACCCTCGATGGTTGCCAATTCAGGTGTCGGCTTGTCACTTGAATGTGGTTCGAAAATACGGTTGCCAATGGCCCTCGATGCTAATTCCTACCTAATCTAACAATTTACAATACAAGTCATTAGGAGCGGACTTTTTTCAGGATTAAACTCTAAGTCTAATAATCACATAATAAAAGAAGTGATGTCACAAGATTTTTTTTAAATATTTTTGGCAATTGAAGACACTTGTCTAGATGTTTCCGCTTTAGAAGACCTTAATATTTTGACCCCATGCAGCATTCCCTGAGCAAGAGTTATATCTCTTCAAAATTCTTCCGTTTTATGGCACTCAGCTCTCCAACCTCTTTGTGGCTTCGTCCAACAATTGTCAGATACTTTCTTTGCTTTTATTTCTTCTTTTTTTTAGATATCAGATTTAAACTTAGAAATTTTTAATTCGCTAGCTGCCTCACCTTTAGCCTTAAATTTCTCTTCTGTTTCTGTTTGTTTTCTTTCCTTATTCTGCTTTTCAGATCCAGATTGAGCATTGGATGCCATCAAAAGCAATTCTTTCGTTATAGGTACAAGGAAAGGTTTACCACCAAATTTTTTCAATCCCAATATAATATTTAGCCGGGTATTTCATCCCCTGACAGTCATTGCAGTCTTGCCCGATGTTAAAACGTTGCCATAAGTAGAGAAGCCTCTTTCAACAGATACACTACCATGAGACAACAATAGCATTTCTGAGTGGCAAAGAATATCGAAAAAATGGTGTGTGCTAGTCACATGGTAATATTTTTTTTAAAAAAAAGGGACTTAAGGTACCAAACGTGAAAAAAAGGGACTAAAAGGGACTGAAAATAAAAAAAGGGACTTTAAGGGACTAAGGGACCAACACTAAACACCCTGTGTTTAATATCATTTATTTTAGTTTTCGCTAAAGTTTCATAAATTTTAAAACTTGTTTTATAATGAATAAATCATGTAGAATTACATATCAAAAAATTATACTTTACATTGAGTAGTTCAAAAATGACATGAAAGATCAAACTTTGTTTTGTAGTACCTTCTTTGCACATTTTTAAGACTCCTGTGACCCCTTAAATGAACTAACAAGTTTTTCGGCTCTCCATCGTGTAGCTCTAATGCGACGATATTTCAAACCTACCGTATCATTTCGGTTTGGTTTTTGGCCGACTTTTGGCGCGATTTCGGAAAGTTCGCCAAGAGTTACTCTTCAGTGAATCTTAGCGTTTTGCAAAGTTAGATAGCATATGTGGGAACTTAACTGACGATTTTTACTTGACATATAAGGTATTGATTTAAAACCTTAACACTTTACCTCCGGGCGTCGACTGACCCATAGACTAAGAACACTCTAAGTTTCAAACTCTCATTGGAGAATTTCTACATTGAAATTGACATAGAAACTAGCGCGCCCCCTTTGTGTCTAAGGGAACTAATGTAATGGTTTCTGGCTGCCTATTTGCAGTCACCTTTAGGAGATTTAACAGAGCCAATGACATCTCGTAATTTGGAACCCTTATCAAGTGACGATAGGGATCTATTTTTTTACTACAACTTATTTTCGACTTTATTTTTGAATATATACAGCTACTCATTGACTTTTATATCCCTCGTAGGCCCATCCTCAAGACCTTGCTTCCTTTGACCTTGTGCTTCTTTTTCTCCATTAATAAACCTACAGACTGACTACGCTTGTCATTTTAGACATGGTCCCCCAAAGATCCACAAGTGATTCGATTGAATAACTCGTCAAATATTCATCCAAATGTAACAAAAACTTAGATTTAGGGGTTTTCGAGGGTTTTTCACATTTCTAAGTAATTAAAATTGGGTGTTGCTATTGAAAATTTTAAAGTTCGTAACATTTTTAATATTAAGACGGACCCTTATGCAAATTTTGTGTCATGCAATTAACTCAAAATGTTATTTGTTCACATAGTCAAAAAGGTCCGATGTAAAAGGATGGCTAACGGTTGAAATAATCACTAGTGGGTAACTTTTTTTTAACAGAGAACATTACGAAGAAACAGTAGCCTTACAATTGAAAGTACAATTATACCAATCAACAAATCAACCTTTAATAGTGTTTTAGTTGCATTCGACACGTTAGAAGAGCTAGGCATTAGATTAAGTTGCTGGTCTAGAAGATTTTTAGTCTACGGGTCAGTCGACGCCCGGAGGTAAAGTGTTAACATGCGAAATACGGGCAATTTGTACAAAAGTATTTCATCTAAAATTGTAATAAAATTCTATTGTTTGTATTACATAGTTTTGATTGTTAGAATGCTTGTAAAACAAATATTTTTACTTAATACCTTAAAAAATATTTTTTTTAATGTTGAAAACTGACATTGATATATGTGGGCTAGAACGAAAGGTGTATTGACACTACATGGCTTTCTGCTCCGTCTCAATACATATTTAAAGGCAATTATATACCTTATAAGGTAATTTCAATACCTTTAAAACCTTAAAAGTTCCATAATAGGTAACTATGCGTTTTTTGACAGTTTGCGCATACGCGATTTTTTTAACCCTTTCAGTCCCAGTGATGCCATTTGGCATCATCACTTTCTACATTTTTTCCCCAAATGTTTATGTCCCGTTATGACATCCAAACACACATCATTCGATTCTTCACAATTTGCTCTATTCTACAATATTTTTCATTAATCTCAATAGAAGTCAGAACTACTATTTTTTTTATTTAGAAAATAGCTAACAAGCGTTTCACCTGATTTTTGAGAAGTTCACTTCAGTTCCACATATTTAAAATCCAATTTAAACTATTTCGGTTAAAATGATTACTAATTTTTTTTTTAATAATGTGGTCAGATACCTTAAAATATATAACTCGAAGTGTTTTTAGGTAATATATATATTTTTTATTTTGTTGTTTTCCACAGTTTTACCATTTTGGCATTATTTAAAAAAAACCATGTAAAAAAATAAAATGAATTTTTTTTCTTATGGAACTCTTATTTTTGACCTAAAATAAGCTTATTTTGTGAATATCAGATGTTTCTGTAGTGTAGTAAATTTTTGGGACTGAAAGGTTTAAGACCTTACGAAAACCGTCCGACAGGACCCTAGGAATTCGTACACAAAATTTAAAACCCGTAGCAAGTCTTTTTTAAAGGCACCATCTCATAAGATCAATATAATAAGGATAATTCGTCTATAATAACATAATACGTCTCATAATAAGGCATATAAAATGAAACAAAAAAATAGACATTTGATTTAAAATATAGATATTTGACCTTCTAAAAATATAATGGACTATTAGAACGAGGAGTAGATTTGCTGCTGGATGGTTTGTCTTTTTAGAAGATATTTTAACGTACAGCTGCGGAAATAAAAAAGTACCCACTTAAGGTTATTTCATCCGTTAGTCACCCTATAGAATCGGACCTTTTTGAGATTGTGTACAATTAACATTCTGAGTTAATTGCACGATACAAAATTTGCATAAGGTGCCGTCTTCATATTAAAAATGTTACGATCTTTGAAATTTCCAAAAGCAACACCCAATTTTAATAATTTAGAAATGTTAAGCACTCTTGAAAACCCTTAAATCTAAGTTTTTGTTACATTTGGATGAATATTTGACGAGTTATTCAATCGAATCACTTGTGGACCTTTTGGGGACCAACTCTAAAATGACAAGCAAGCATGCATACAAAGCCGTCTTTATTTATCAATTACACACGCAATCTTATACACAGTCCCCTAAAGGGTAATTATAAGGTATTTTGTGATTTACTCAGCAAATTATGAATAAACATTTTTAAAAATTGGGATTTCGCTTAAATATCTTGTCTTAAATTTATTTCTTTAAAAATATTAAGGGGTTTCCATTCATATTTTTTTTAAAAATCAATATAATAATTACTTAAAAATATAAAAATTGTTTTAAATATCCCAAAATTGAATGCATTTTGTTTGGGTTATTAAAATTGCTTTACAGTAAAAAATTCGTTTCATTATCGTAATTATTTATAGATCGGGATAGTTTTTTTATGTGCAACTCATTTAACATTATGGGACCTAAACTTTGCACGTCTCTAACTCCTTTAATAATGCTTAAAAATTAACAAAATTTGGCATTTCGTATTAACATAGGTCAGAGATTTGAAATATGGATTCAAAAAGGGGTGTTGCTATTGGAAATTTTAAAGTTAGTAAAATTTTTAATATGAAGATGGCCCCTTATACAAATTTTGTGTCATGCAATTAACTCAGAATGTTAATTGTTCACAATGTCAAAAAGGTCCGATTCTTTAGGATGAATAACGGAGGAAATAACCTCAAGTGGGTACTTTTTTATTTCCACAGCTGTACCTGAGACTCTAGATGGCCGGACCCGAACTTGGGACCTTCCGCGTGCAAGGCGAACGCCTTAACCTCGAAGGGTATTCAACATGCACTTCCTTACACGGGGTATTTATTCGTCGGGCATTTTTCGGCTGCACGGGCCGTTTATAGGTCAGCAGTTACATAGGCGATGGCCGGACCCGAACTTGGGACCTTCCGCGTGCAAGGCGAACGCCTTAACCGACTTCGCACCCCAGCCCTCGCATCATGCTTATATAACTACAATATGAACCACACAAATAAAAATTTGGTATATGATGTCGGATTCCTGTGGTGGCCAAAGCAAGAGTAAAATATTTGCAGCTGTGGGTAAAGTTTGAAATGTCGTCACACTAGAGCTACATGAGGGCTATTAGCAATGGACGTCGTATTTTAGAACCACAGTCAAGTAATGAGCCGACACCCGAGTAGGCACCCAACTCAATCATTAAGGGTGACGTCGTACGCAGCGTTTAGGACTTTGTAGGGTATTTAACATGCACTTCCTTACACGGGGTATTCATTCGTCGGACATTTTTGATTGCATGGGCCGTTTTTAGGTCGGCAGTTATTTTGGCGATGCCCGGAAACGAACCTGGGACCTTTCGCATGCTAGGCGAGTGCTAACTGAATGGGCCAATATTAGATTTGACACTTTCGCAACCGATCCCACTGTGCTTGGAATAATACTTGATTACTTGAAATAGTACATTCTATTTCAAACTACGAGGAAATTAAATCTTTCGTCTCAAGTATAGGGCGACCAGACACCAGACATACTGCATTTCGCAGTGCCGTTTAGTTTGTTATTTTACTATCTAGCTCTAAAAAAATTGCATTTAATCTATGTTTTATTTTTTGAAGTTTTTTCAAACGAAACCCCCCACCCCCCACCCCAAAAAAAAATAGGAATTATGAAAATTTAATGATGATTTCATAGTCGAAAAGTTAATCACTGAAACAAATCTGGTTATTGGCTTTCAATTCAATGATTAGTGACAGTTGGTGAGTTATCCGATCGGAAAAGGCCAGGAACAGTTCCTCGTACTCTTACGACTAGCTGTCGTGTAGCTTTAGTTAGCGACGTTAATTGAACCTAACCTTGTAATTTTGCGACCTCGAACTAAGGATTTTATTTTTTTGAAATTGAAGAATAGTTAGTTCATTTCTGTTCTAACGAACTGGTTATAAAAACAGGATTTTTTTCTATTTCACATCACAGCCTCTATCGATGAAAGTTTTCAATCGCTATCGTCGCAGCCAACGTGTTAAATGAAATGCCGAATATACCAAGCTAAAAAAAATAGCGTCTTAAGTTTAATTATGCCAATCACAAATCAATCGTTAATAGTGTATTAGTTAAGTTCGACACTTTGAAGGGGCGCTAGGCATCAGATTGAATTCCCGATCTAGAAGATTCTTGCTAAGTTAGCGCGAGTTCTGCCGGGTTAATGAAGGCAACTCATATCAAATTCACACCGATGCAAATGAAAAAACAAGGCTCCTGTATACTTTAGATTTTAAATATTAATAAAATTAAATAATATTTTTTTAAAATTATGTCTTGCTGGAGAACCTGACAGTCAGGTGACAGGTTTTACGTCTGTATCCCCCAGAGGGTAATCAATATACACCAGCCGAGTAATAAATTATCTAAGTAGAATTCGAACTTTCATAAAATTTGGCATATTGAAAAAATAATCCATTAGTTAAGTAGTGGTATGGTTAATTATATGTGGTAAGGTTTTAAAAAATGTCCCAAGGTCGCAAGAATTTAAAGTTAAAAAAGTTCAAAATATAAACACAGTCCCCCAAACCCTTGCAAGTCTCTTCACTTGTTTCCAACAACTAACTTTTACTAAGGAAATACTAAATTAACTTGCTAATCTTGCTAAAAGCTCGAGTCTTTTGGGTGTTAAGGGGTCACTATAGTCTTAAAAATGTGCAAAGAAGATACTACAAAACATAGTTTGATCTTTCATGTCATTTTTGAACTACTCAATGTATAAATATAATTTTTTTTATATGTAATTCTATAAGATTTATTTATTATAAAACAAGTTTTAAAATGTATGAAACTTTAGCCAAAACTAAAATAAATGATATTAAACATGAAGCTATTTGAACACATTGTGATTAGGCTTGCGCGGCAAATTGTGAGGTCAAAATTGAAAAAATAACCAAGAGAATGACTTTATATTGTACAAATATGTACAAACAAAGACTTATACCTAAATTCTCAGCTCAATTTTAATTAGAATTTATTTTTAAAAAAAATTAAATCAAATTTTTTTATTTTTATTAATTTTTTTAGAAAAAGTTCTTAAAATAATTTCTAATTAAAATTGAGCTGAGAATTTAGGTATAAGTCTTTGTTTGTACATATTTGTGCGATATAAAGTCCTTTTCTTGGTCATTTTTTCAATTTTGACCTCACAATTTGCCGCGCAAGCCTAATCACAATGTGTTCAAATAGCTTCATGTTTAATATAATTTATTTTAGTTTTGGCTAAAGTTTCATACATTTTAAAACTTGTTTTATAATAAATAAATCGTGTAGAATTACATATAAAAAAATTATACTTGTATATTGAGTAGTTAAAAAATGACATGAAAGATCAAACTATGTTTTGTAGTATCTTCTTTGTACATTTTTAAGACTCCTGTGACCCCTTAAGGCGATTTTAGATACTTGCCGGGATCAAAGAGATTTAGCCGAGTTTATGCAAAGAGTTTCGGTCGCCGCAAATTATCCATTTAGGTCCCTCTTTGATTTAGAATCTGTTTACCCTGTTTAGATATGATGCATTTTAATTTTAGAAGATTTCATTTATAACGTACCAGCTAAAATATCTCCCATCTTCTTGATTTTATGAATTAAAAAGGAGAAAAAATGCAAACAAAAAACAAAAGTGCTGAAAAAATAACCAGCTTTACGAAATTTTTATAGTATGAACTAACATGTTTTCGAAAACCTTATGGTAGGAAAAAAATGTAATGACATAATAAATTAATGGTCTCTAATGTTATACCTTAAAGAACTAACTTGACTGGTAGAACGGATATTGAAAGGGAGTATGACAAGATATTGACGAATTAAAACATACACCAATTTAATGCCCTTTATTTTTAATGTATTTTATTTGCAGAACAAATAAAGGTGGCAAACAGTGAAAATTACTTAATATATTTCATAAAGTTCTTATAACACAAATCATCCTACACACTTTTGAACACGTTAACGTAGAAATTCATTCATGGATACTGAAGTAAAACTTAAAAAACTATATTCTTTTTCTTAGTCTTCTCTTTCTAAAAGTTAGTATAATGCCGTACAATAATCAGAAAAACTTCTGAAAGCATAATTTCAATTTATTTTTCAAATGAAATTATTTTTCGAATTAAGCGGGCATCGCTAAATAAATTAGTGTAGAAATTACTTATAAATTCTTTGTGAAACATCATGAAGAAAAACAATGCCTTTACATAAAAGGCTAATTATATCATTTCTGTAGTGTAAGTCCACACGCGTAAAAAGTGATTATCATTGCAGTTTCTAACATTAAATTAAAATAAATTAGGAGATTTGCTGATCTACACTTATTAAAATTAAATAATGTACCGTGATATATTTAATTTGATTTTTTTTCGAATTTAAAAAGTTAAGCTTGGCTTAAATTATGACTTGCACTACAATTGCACGGAATTACCCAAAAGCAGTGAGAAGAAGGATTTGGACATCAATGTAAACAATGAATAGCTTAAGTACACTCCTTGCCAAGCTAAGTTGGGTAAATAGAAATATGCTATGGAGAAGATCCTTCCGCGGATGTAAATAGTTACATAAATTATTTGTGAATCCAACCAGAGAACATGCTTAAAACATTAATTTCGCTTAAGGTCTGACATATTTGAATGTTATGAGAAAATTTGGCAATTGTATCAGAATGAAAAGTGTATTTTGGTTAAGTTGCATTCATATCATTTTGTATGTGAATATTACCTAACAAGAGTTTCCAACTAAGGGACCAATCGCGCTTTTCCCTTTTTACTCTTTGTTTTTACACAAGTTATGTTGGCACGGAGTGTAAAGCTTTCCGATTATGGAGAATACCAGATCAGAAAGACAACAGATAAATATAAGACGAATGTTTTATCAGCAATTTCTTTTTCTGTTTTAAGAGGGACTGTCAGTCTCACAGAGCTAACGCGTCACTTATAGAATCACAACTTCCATAGAAAAATTGTTTGCCATGTTAGCCCTTTTTCACTAGGTATAGTAATCAACATAACATCGTAATGAAGCAATTTTGAAACGAAAATATTATCTAGTTATTTAATAATATATTTCTGAAGTTTTAAAAAGGCAAAATTATGCAGCAAATTGCGACACTACTTCAAAACTTCATCACTTAATAATTAAATAATCCGAATGTTAATTTCTTTTCGATTCTGTTTTAAATTGATGTTATGATGATTCACATACTTGGTGAAAATGAGATAACCATGGCAAGCAATTATTTTGCAAATGTTGCATTTTCAAAACCAATGCATTAGCTGTATGGGACTGACAGTCTTTCTTAAGGGGACTCCCTTGGAATTCCACATCTTGAAAATCGTAATGTTATTCCTATGGAAAACATTCGCAAGTCAATTACCTCCACAATAATGCTTACTCCATTTTTTACAAACTTCAAAAAATTATTAAAAATACTAAATATGTGATTTTCACAAAACAAATTAGTTTTATCCTTTTAGTTCCTTTCGTTCTTTACAATTATACAAAAAACTAGTAACCTTTTAATAAAATTGTGGCGGTGATTGACTTGCGAATATTCTCCATAGGAATAACATTACGATTTTCAAGATGTGGAATTCCAAGGGAGTCCTCTTAAGGAATCACAGATAACTAATAACCTGTCACTAAAGAGAAAAGCTTTTTGTAGA
Source organism: Hylyphantes graminicola (assembly GCA_023701765.1). Lineage (NCBI taxonomy): Eukaryota > Metazoa > Arthropoda > Arachnida > Araneae > Linyphiidae > Hylyphantes > Hylyphantes graminicola. The sequence continues at coordinate 54,854,640 of CM043118.1, read as the reverse complement.
AAGGAGGGAAAAAGTCCAACGCAAACTATTTATTGGCGAAAGTTAAGTATATTTATTGCTTATTTTTATTGCTATTATTTTTATTGCTATTATTTTTATTGCCTATTGATTGAAGGAATTGAAAACTTGCCATTAAATATTTTAAAACCGTGACTTGCCTAGTCTCCGAATTCCAAATACCCGAAATCTCTTTTCCCCCTATAAATTTGACAGAAGGCGCGGCCTTTTAAAACGTGATGTTCGGAAGAATAATTTCTGAAATACTTTCTTAAATATTATAAATAAGAATTAAAATTTTTAGAACCAATTCAGTGCTCTGCAAGCTAAGAATAAGTCTCTATATAGTTTAAATTTTTGCTTCCAATTACCCAATACGAAGTGTAAGGTAATGAACGTATTGCGACGGTTTCGAAAATCCGATATAAGTATTTTCTACATAATATTTTGGAGGGATGATTCCGAAAATGTGGCTTTTTTTAACATATTATGCGAGACTGTTTAAAATGTCTTTACAGCTTGAATTAAACTAGCTTCGGGTTTTAAATTTTGTGTACGAATTACTAGGTCCTATCGGACGGTTTTATCAAGGTTATTAAAAAAATCGCGTATGCACAAACTGTCGAACCACACATTGTTAGCTATTATGGAACTTTTAAGGCTTTAAAGGTATTGAAATTATCTTACAAGGGTATATAATTGGCTTTAAATATGTATTGAGTGGGAGCAGAAAGCCATGTAGTGTCAAAACACCTTTCGTTCTAACCAAAATATATCATAAAATCAGTTTTCATGATTAAAAAATATTTTTTTAAGTTATTAAGAAAAAATATTTGTTTTACAAGCATTTTAACAATCAAAAATATATAATACAAACAATCGAATTTTATTTTATTTTTAGATGAAATACTTTTGTACAAATTGCCCGTGTTTTTGCATATCAAGGATTTAAATCAATACCTTATACGTCAAGTAAAAATATTAGTTTCAAAAAGGACACTGCTCTAGAAATCATGTGGCCAATTTGAATGAAGAAATGCTCATCTGATAATTAATCCTCAAGAAAAACAACTGCCATACAAATATGAGCATTAAATAACGAATAAGAGAAAGAAAATGTTCATAAAGAAATATTGAACCGATTTCTACAACTTAAAAAAAGGCGTTTGTTACTTATGAAGATGATATTTCATTGCAAGGCGAAAAGTTGAAATTGCTGGTGAAAGAAATTTTTAAAATGTACCGTGCCCGGAAAAGGGGCACATAGGAAAAACTCAGATTTCTATGAGGAGAATAGTTTGAAATTATTAGCTTCCATTCAACTTTTAAAAAATTCGTATTTATTATCGCTGGCCAATTGTACTATCAATATAAGACTCTTAAACACTTGTGTTGGTTAAATCGAAAACTGATTAGATGCAACACTTATTTTTGACCAAAGTTTGATATATTTTCATGGTTTTTACATAGTATTATTTACCAAAAAAAGTCAAAATATAGTTCCAGATTTTCTATATGCAAAATAGGTTTTAAAACATTATTTGGTGGATCGATAGGAGCTACGTTGCATTCAAAGATTTAAAAAAGATCCATTTTTTAAAACCATTTATCAGTTAAATGGAAATAATTTAAACTTAGATCTTTTACTGCATCCCACAATTGCAAATATTTGTTATAAGAGTTTTAATCGACGATTCTTAATAAATTAAGCAAATTCATGATTTGCCTTAATTGTCCATGCAGAGAATCCCGTCAAATATTTAACTGCTAATTATATATACGTTTCAAATACCTCCAAATAAACAATTTCTACTGTATGAAGTTAACTTTACAGAAATCTTCTTAAAAAAAATTGGAAACATATCTTCATAAATTATTAATATTAAAATATTGTATTTTATTGAAACTATGATAAACGACCTAAGCATTCGTATTTGTCATACTTGTATAGGAATATAGAATGCAAATAAAACCTTTAATCAAAAGAAATTAAAAATATTTCAATTAAATGTTAAATAAAATAAGCTTACTTTCTATCACAAAAACTACGATTAGAGCGTAGATATTAGCATTTGACTTCACCGTTGTTGCACGGAAACATCGAACGTCAAGATGACCGCCTATTGAGAGACAAAACAGAACACATGATCTAAGCATTCGACTTCACCGCAGTATCACGGAAACATCGAACGCCAAGCATTTGACTTCACCGCAGTATCACGGTAACATCGAACGCCAAGATGACCACCTATTGAGAGACAAAACAGAACAGATGATCTAAGCATTCGACTTCACCGCAGTATCACGGAAACATCGAACGCCAAGCATTTGACTTCACCGCAGTATCACGGTAACATCGAACGCCAAGATGACCACCTATTGAGAGACAAAACAGAACAGATGATCGAAGCATTCGACTTCACCGCAGTATCACGGAAACATCGAACGCTAAGCATTCGACTTCCCCACAGTAGCACGGAAACATCGAACGCCAAGATGACCACCTATTGAGAGACAAATCAGAACACATGATCTAAGCATTCGACTTCACCGCAGTATCGCGGAAACATCGAACGCCAAGATGACCACCTATTGAGAGACAAAGCAGAACACATGATCTAAGCATTCGACTTCACCGCAGTATCACGGAAACATCGAACGCCAAGATGACCACCTATTGAGAGACAAAGCAGAACACATGATCTAAGCATTCGACTTCACCGCAGTATCGCGGAAACATCGAACGCCAAGATGACCACCTATTGAGAGACAAATCAGAACACATGATCTAAGCATTCGACTTCACCGCAGTATCGCGGAAACATCGAACGCCAAGATGACCACCTATTGAGAGACAAAGCAGAACACATGATCTAAGCATTCGACTTCACCGCAGTATCACGGAAACATCGAACGCCAAGATGACCACCTATTGAGAGACAAAGCAGAACACATGATCTAAGCATTCGACTTCACCGCAGTATCGCGGAAACATCGAACGCCAAGATGACCGCCTATTGAGAGACAAAACAGAACAGATGATCTAAGCATTCGACTTCATCGCAGTATCACGGAAACATCGAACGCCAAGATGACCACCTATTGAGATACAGAACAGACGTTCTTAGCATTCGACTTCCCCACTGTAGCACGGAAACATCGAACGCCAAGATGACCACCAATTGAGATACAAAACAGAACAGACGATCTTAGCATTCGACTTCACCGTCGTTGCACGGAAATCGTAGTTTTAGTAATAGAAAGTAAGCTTAATTAATGTAACATTTCATTGAAATATTTTAATTTCTTTCGATTAGCGGTTATATTTGCATTCTTTATTCCCGTGCAAGTATTGAAGAAACGAATGCTAAGTTCGTTTATCATAGTTTCAATAAAATACAATATTTTAACATAAGTAATTCATGAAGTTCCAAATTTTGTTTAAGAGAATTCTTATAAAGGTACCTTAATACAGCATAAAATGTTTATTCGGAGGCATTTGCAACGTATAAATTAGCAGTTAAATATTTGACGTAAATCTCTCTATGTACAATTAAGGCAAAGCATGAATGGCTTAATTTATTAAGAATCCTCGATTAAAACTCTTATAACAAATATTTGCAATTGTGGGATGTTGAAAAGATCTGTAAGTTTAAATTATATCCATTTTTCGAAAATATTGTTTTAAAAAAATGTTTTTTTTTCAAACTTTGACTGCAACGTAGCTCCTTTCGATAAACCAAATGATGTTTTAAAACCTATTTTGCATATAGAAATAGTCGCTAGAAAGTAAAAATATCGGATGATTATTATAAAAAAAAATCTGTGACTATATTTTGACTTTTCTGGTAAATAGTACTGAGTATAAACCTTGAAAATATATCGAACTTTAGATACAACACTTATTTTTGACCAATCAGTTTTCGATTTAGCCAACACAAGTGTTTAAGTGTCTTATATTGATAGTAAATTGGCCAGCGATAATAAATACGATTTTTTTTTAAAGTTGAATGGAAACTAATAATTTTAAACTGTGTTCTCCTCATAGAAATCGGAGTTTTTCCTGTGTGCCCCTTTTCCGCGCACGGTACATTTTGAAATTTATTTCACCAGCAATGAAACTTTTCACTTGCTTTGAACTATTATCTTCATAAGTAACAAATGCCTTTTTTTTAAGTTGTAGAAATCGTTTCAATATTTCTTATTATGACATTTTTCTTTTTCTTATTCGTTATTTAATGCTCGTATTTGTATAGCAGTTGTTTTCTTGAGGATTAATTATCAGATGAACATTTCTTCATTCAAATAGGCATCATGATTTTTAGAGCAGTGTCCTTTTTGAAGCCAATATTTTTACTTGACATACAAGGTATTGATATAAAACCTTAATATGAAAAATACGGGCAATTGGTACAAAAGTATTTCATCTAAAAATATAAAATTCTTTTGTTTGCATTGCATATTTTTGATTGTTAAAATGCTTGTAAAACTAAATTTTTACTTAACTTAAAAAAATATTTTTTAATTATGAAAACTGACATGATATATTTATGTTAGGCCGAAAGGTGTATTGACACCAATGGCTTTCTGCTCCCACTCAATACATATTTAAAGGCAATTATATACCCTTATAAGGTAATTTCAATACCTTTAAAACCTTAAAATATCTAAAATTATTTTCGATAAGTCTACGGTATTCAAGTGCTGACAACTTCCTGTCGTATTTGCATTCGATGCACAAACCAGTATTGACGATCTTAGCATTTGACTTCACCGTAGTTGCATGGAAACATCGAATGCAAATACGACTGGTAGTTGTCAGCACTTGTCAGCCATAGACTTATCGAAAATAATTTTAGGTATTTTTTACCTGCTCAAAATGGTAACCGTATACTAGTCGATAATAGCCAGACTACGAACAAAGCATTTTAAAGTAATTAATTTCAACTGAAGGGCAAAGAAGCTACTCAACGCACTGCCAAAACTGTGCTGGTGGACAACAACTGTCCCCACAACATATATTTGAGCCCAGCAATTCAAGCCAGCTCCTTTAAGATTAGCATTGAACATCCAGAAGTTTTTATTTCCTCAAAATTAGCAATTGAAGTATCAAAATAAATCTGATAGCATTTGATCTTATTTTAAGGGGTCATAGGAGTCTTAAAAATGTGCAAAGAAGGAACTACAAAGTATAGTTTGATCTTTCGTGTAATTTTTAACTACTCAATATATAAGTATGATTTTTTTATATGTAATTCTACAAGATTTATTTAATATAAAACAAATTTTAAAATTTATGAAACTTTAGCCAAAACTAAAATAAATTATGTTGAACATAAAGCTATTTGAACACATTTGGATTAGGCTTGCGCTTTCAATTTTGAGGTCAAAATTGAAAAAATTACCTAGAAAATGACTTTATATTGTACAAATATGTACAAACAAAGACTTATACCTAAATTCTCAGCTCAATTTTAATTAGAAATTATTTTAAAAAAATTTAAAATCCAAATTTTAAAATTTTTCATTAATTTTTTCACAAAAAAGTTCTTAAAATAATTTCTAATTAAAATTGAGCTGAGAATTTAGGTATAAGTCTTTGTTTGTACATATTTGTACAATATAAAGTCATTTTCTAGGTAATTTTTTCAATTTTGACCTCAAAATTGAAAGCGCAAGCCTAATCCAAATGTGTTCAAATAGCTTTATGTTCAACATAATTTATTTTAGTTTTGGCTAAAGTTTCATAAATTTTAAAATTTGTTTTATATTAAATAAATCTTATGGAATTACATGTAAAAAAAATTAAACTTATATATTGAGTAGTTAAAAAATTAAATGAAAGATCAAACTATGCTTTGTAGCACCTTCTTTGCACATTTTTAAGACTCCTATGACCCCTTAAAACATAACATATACACGACCACAAGAAGAAATAAGAGTTGACCCGGAACACAGACCTGAGCATTCGACTTCACCGTCGTTGCTCGGAAATATCGAATTTAAATATGACAGCAGATTGAGGGAAGATCGGAAAATATTAAATAAACTTACTATATTTTATTACAACATGAAGACAACCATGAAATGACAATTTCAGCAATCAACTCGGATGCGATTCGAAAATATCTGGGAAAATCACGTAATCGTGGTTAATTACCACGTCCTGAAAAATTTTTGCTGTAGTGACCTGAAACTTTTCTCGCTTGTGGACACTTAGCTTTAGATCCCTGATGCGAGTCGCATGAAATTTGCATACGCTTGTGACAACAGTCTATGCTGATTTTCTATCTTCTTTCCAATTGTTTGGAACACAGAGCGAGTCTTCTCTGCGTGTTTTTATGTTTTGGAAATGCATACGGAGAAAATTAATGTAGCAACCAGATAGAAATTTTAAAAATAGAGTGGTAATCAACTGCTGCTGCGTTGGATATGCTTGTTTCGAACGTTAAAAAAGGCTATATGCTTACGGTGGTGTCTCAGCTACGTAAAAATATCTTCTAAAATGACAAACCATCCAGCAGCAAATCTACTCCTCGTTCTAATAGTCCATTATATTTTTAGAAGGTCAAATATCTATATTTTAAAACATTTGTTTCATTTTTATATTGGCCTTATAATGAGACGTATTATATTATTATAGTCGTATTATCCTTATTATATTGATCTTATGAGACGGTGCCTTTAAAAAGACAAAGCAACTGAAGCGCTTGAGGAGGAATAGAAAACACATTAGATTGCTTGGGAAAAGTTACGAAGGCCATAGAGCTATTGTCCAATGCTCCTGTCTCCGTGTGCAGGGACATTGACATTGAATAAGCATAAATATTGAAATTTAATTTCAGAAGAGAAAAGAGTAAAAATCTATACACATTTTCGAAAATTAACATCCATACATAGTGATTTTTTTAAAGCCAGTCATGTGCCACTTAAACAGGAAAAAAAAAGGAATAAGAAAATTGGAAAAATCCCGAATAACTTACACCGGACATTACCGTTTTGGAAGGAGACAGGCAAAATGGGTGCAGAGATTTTTTTATGACCGCTTTCAATGTGTTCTGATAAGTTCGATTGAAAAATGTTCAATCTTTAAGGCGTTTAAAAGTCTAAAGTTTCAACCTTTAAGAGAGAGACAAAGGTAAACACCCAACACAATATAAAGAAAGGATGCTGAACAATTTTTGTGAGATCACATTTTGTTTTAACCTTCCTCAGTAGGATCACATTGCCTAAAATCTTCAACAAAAAAATATCTTTACTCTTATTTAAATGTGTATTTATAATGCACAGAATGTACATGGAATCATGTACTGCGGAAGACAAGTCTGTAGTATTACTGCAAATGCACAGAATAACATTCAATGGTTACAATTTAGGCTTTCTCAAGCCGAAAAAGTTTGTAAGTGTTTTCGCAGCTCTTCTCAAGAATATAGAAATGAAGCTTTATACAACGTGCACATTAAAAAGAAAGGAATTGGCACTATTATCTAGAGTTATGGACAAACAACTGGCGCAGAACGACATCAGTACTTGCAATAAATTTCGACCTCGGAGTTGTCTTTAATATGCCGAAAACATTAACTGGACAAGTTCTTTACTTACGAAAGTTAGCTATCTACAATTTAACTGTTTACTATTTGGCAAGTAAGGAAGGAATTTGGTGGAATGAGAAACAAGAGGAGTGATTGAAATCACATCAAGCTTGGTTAGTTTTGAATTATCATCGCACTAGAGCTACACGAGGGCTATTGCCGACGGGCGTCATAATTTAGAACCACAGTCAAGTGACTAGCCGACATTCGAGTAGGAACCCAACGCAAGGGCAATATCGTACGCAGCGATAGGATTCAGTTGCGGGCGTGCACGATATTATTCTCCGGGCATTTTTCGGCTTGAAGGGCCGTTTATAGGTCAGCAGTTACTTTAGCAATGCCCGGACCCGAACTTGGGACCTTTCGGATTCAAGTTGAACGAACCGACTGGGTTTCCCAGCACTCGCATCAATGCTTATATAACTATATTATGACCTTCACAAATAAAAAACCCAATGAAACCATATAATATAAAGAGCTTACAGGAAACCAATATCCATAGCCCCTACTATTCCTAAGGATGACGAAAGCAGTGAATATGAAGCGTTATAATGAAAAAAAAATCAATTGTTTAAACATTTATTTTTTCAACATTATTATAAGGTTGAAACTGTGTACCTTAATAAATATCTTAGTTGATATGTTTTTAAATTCACATATATAATTTATTCAATTTGCCAAGTCTTCAAATGCAAAACAACTTATATTTGAGCTAAAAGGTAATTTGGAGCAGTTATAATATTTCACTTATTATGCAATGAAGGAACATCATCGATGAACAAATGGTCGTGTTTTATAAAGGCATGTACGAGTGGAAAAGTAACCTATCTGAAAATCCCCTTGCAAAGCAAATTTAAAGTAAAAAATAACCACTGTTTTTGGTACGCATAAAAAGAATATTCCTGAAAAATATTTTTGATCTAGGTTCATTTGAGACGAATTTGTGATAATTTGTATTTTTGTCAATACGGTTTCCTTGAAGAATAGTCTTTCATGCGATAGGTCATTTTCCGCTGGTGCGAGATATAAGACCCCCCCCCCCCATTTTTGATGTTTCTTAACACTTTTGCTACGCAGGATTTCTGTTTCCGAGTATTATGTGATAGGAATATCATTATTGAATCCTTGTTGTTGAATGGCCGCCTGGGCCGGTTTAGGAATAAAAGGCTTGATGACTGTGTACTTTAAATTTTGAACTTTAATAAAATTAAACTAATTTTTTTTAATTATATGTATTGTTGGTCGAAAAACCGACAGTCAGGTGACTTGTTTTACGTCTGTATCCCAGAGGATAATCAATACATAAGCCGAGTAATAAATTATCTTAATAGAATTCGAACTTATATAAAATTTGGAATACTAAAAAAATAATCGATTAAGTATGTTAGTTAAACGGTGGTATGATTTCATGTTCTGTAATGCTCGAAAAATTTAAAGTGCAGTGGTGAAACACTATATATAAGAGTAAGAAAGGCTTCATGAAATTCAGACAAAATAATGAAAACGATACAAATATTTTTTTAAAGCAACAAAAATATTATTTTATATTTATATACAGTAACCCCTCGCTATATCGCGCATTCTGATATATCGCGCATTGTATCATGTCTCCCAATTTTCCCCCCTGTTAATTACTATTATTTTTCAATGTCTACTTTCATTAAAATCGATTCTAATATTGGTGGCTAAATTTCTCTAATATTGGTGAGATGCAGCTAATAAACTTTACTTCGTTGATATTTGCGGGAAAACAGGTTTTAACGAGAAAAATTATAGTTAACAAATATTAATTTTTCACTGGAAAACGAATGAAATATTATATTACCTGTGCAATAATATGTAATGTTTATAACAGTTAATAATAAGTCCTTTCGAAATCTTTCTTTTTCTAAAGTAGTTAAAATACTTAATGATTTATTTTTATCTTTCCAAAACAAAATGTGCTTCAGTTAAAAAAAAAATTGTTTTGAGCATAAATACATCAAAAATATAACAGCATTGCATTTCACGGTAGTATTAACTCTAAATTTAATTTGTCCGACGCACCATGTGTCCCATATCCAAACAAGGTTCCATTTACAGGGTGGCGCAAACAAAAGTGGCCCTGGCATGGAACTAAGGATGCAGGAAGATGCTTGGCGAGAAAAACTGCTGAAACCACATCCAAGTAGAATTCATAAATTATTCAATATTAACCCTCTAATGCATGAATTTTTATTTGAAAGGAGTGAATATGTATCTTTAATACTCACAAATTGTGGGAAAATATTAAAAAAAAATTTAACTGCATTAGAATTTAAATAATTTCAATTTTTAAATTTTTTCCATATGACAAAAACCAACTGCAAAATTCCAATTTTGATAATAATGACTAGAAAACCACTAAAATATTTCAAAACAACCCTTTTTAACAATGATTAATTTTTCAAAACAATTTATTATTATTTAGTACTAATATTATTATTCTTTGAATACTGCCAAAAACGTAATTTCACAAAAGTTAATAACCTCACTCTTTAATTTTGAATACACTTTTACTACTGTCATCTATGATGATTATTAGTAACTAAAACTTTAAAATGATATATAATAGATGAAAAACACAGATTTGTCAAGGAGGAGCTCTAAAGAAAAAAGTGGATTGTGTTACTTGTTACCAAACGGTAACAGTATGCATTAGAGGGTTAATATTGAAGCGATCAATGGATTCAAATGGCAAACCTGTTAATTGGTTTTTGACTTAGCAGCATATTTTTGCCCTAGCCCTACACTCTTCAAACAAAAGAGTGAATTCCACTCCAGTTGGAGAAGTGCATTTTCGACACTGGAAAGGAGTGAATATTATATCAGACTGAGTTAAAATCACTCGTTTGGAGTGACCCTGTCGGAGGTTTAACACAAAGGATCCACTCCAAAAGGAGAAGTGCATTTTCCAGATTGGAGGAGTGAAAATCAATCAGACTGAGTTAAAATCGCTCGTTCGTTTTAAGAGTGTACTTCTAAGCAGGGGCAGTTATTTGCACCACCCTGCATAAGCTGCTAATTTCGAACTATTGCGATACTTTTTCTTTGATCTTCAATTTTTTTTTTAATTTACAACTTTGTGGATTATACATCGCCAGATTCTGTAATATAGCCTTAGCATATCTAACATTCCAAAGTATAAAATAAATATGTGTATGGTATCAAACTATTGAATCAGCATTAAATTGTCCCCGAAAATTTTAGGATGACGTCATTTTACGATAATTTTTTTTTATTGAAATAAGTCATTTAATAAATCATGACATTTTTATTTACATTATAAACTATATATTAGTCAGTCTAAGATTTGTTACACGATTCGTATTTTAATCTTTGTTAGGATATTTCAGTATAAAATTTCCACTTTAACTCGGCAATTCCTAAGAAAATAATCATTTTAATATAATATAGACAGACACGTATGATCTTGTCGACCCGGCTTATGACTTCTGAATAGCTAAATTGATAAAGGATTTAACCTGAAGGAAAAGACGAAACTAACGACCGTCAATATTTACGACTAAGTCATCGAATCAGGATAAGTCATCGAAAAGGCTCAAAATGTTAGTGAATTAAGTGTTATTAGCTGCAGTATATTAAACGAAACAAGATATTAACAGAAAATTTGTAATTATTGCTAAATACTGAATATTAGCAATTCACACCTATTCCCGAAAATACAATCATTAAAAATTTCAAATAAATTGTAAAAAACCCCTACTTTTTCCGGGACATTTAATGCGTGTCACAGCTCATAGCATTTTGAGTTAAATAACAGAGGACCCACCTTAGGTTATAGTTATATTGGGTGCGACGATAAATCACACTAAGTGAAAAATATTAGTCAAATTTGTACCAATTAATCATAGACTTTTTAATGCATGTTCGATCCATCTCAAATGATTACAAAAATTTATAAAACAGATCAAGTGTGATCTCTTTCATAAATCTTCTGTTTAAATTTCACACAATTTAAGAAAAAATTACAGCATTTCAATTTCCTTATTTCTGAATACTAAAAAAGGCCAGAAAACTAATAAAAATTGTTTGTTTAAAATTATTTGAATTGTATGGTTTAAATGCCTTTGAAATTACCACAAGTAAATCAATATAAATTACAATCTTTATAATATAATAGAAAATATTTATGTAAGCAAATCATAAAGAAATTTTACAGTAAAGTTTTGTATAAGTTGATTATACTATTGAGTTTTATATAACCTGAAAATTAATAGAGAGATTTGATAAATATAGTTCGGCAGTTTATGTTATTTCATTAATTCATACTCTTCAGCTATTTTATCGGAACTAACTACTCTCAAAGACATTAAAAAATCCTAAAATAAGATTATAACTTTTGATTCCTATTAATTTAAATGCATTATATTAGTTATATTTCACAAAGATAGCACAACAAATAAATATAATCAATACTGACTTACATTTAAAAACTTAAATACCGCTGTCATACTTCGAACAAACTTTCGCAGACACTTCAGTCACTAAAAAAATCACTCAACAACAAACTCAACATCGAAACCAATCACGTGGGGGGAAAAGTAAAATTTGCATATTGCGCGTACTAGAACCGTTGCCATCCACAAATTGGTTTTTAAAATGAATAAAATTAAAACTACAGCATTGCTCGTTTTAGGTGACGTAATGCTTTCAGTTTTCATTAATGAACTCCTACGATCGGTGCTCTGTTCTCACGTGACTTTGATTCACCAATCGAGGCTCGAGAAAGAATTTAGATAGTTGGTCGGCAATGTATTTTCCGGCTTGTGTGTTTGATCAGAGACCCGCTTTTAAACCTTCGTCAAGATACACTCTTAAAACAAACGAGCGATTTTAACTCAGTCTGAGTTAATTTTCACTTTTCAAATGTTGAAAATGCACTTCTCCTACAGGAGAGGATCCCTTGTGTGTTAATCCTTCGACAGGATCACTCCAAACGAGTGATTTTAACTCAGTCTGAGTTAATATTCAATCCCCTTTCCAGGGTCGCAAATCCACTTCTCCTACAGGAGTGGATTTCACTCTTTTATTTTAGGAGTGTAGAACCTTCGCACACATAGAGAAAGTACACCCAGGGCGAAGGTGGGAATCGAACCTTCACAAGGAACAGTGCGCCGACTGTTAGCGTAGGCAGGTATCTTAACCACTAGGCCACCCGGATCCCTCTAGAAAGAATTTATTTCAAAGAGTTTTATAGTAGGGTAGAGGATCGACTCGTACTGAGCTGGCATCGGCAGCCATGGCTCAAAACGGAGCCCAAATAGATAACAATAGTACTAGTTAATTTAAAATTTTGATGCTGCGAAAGGAAAAGGCGGGAATCGAACCCGCACCCGTTACAGCGCATGGAATGCTAGCGTTATGACCTGCTATCCAAACCACTCGGCCATCGGGCCCTACATGCCACCCTATATTGTCTCCGTGTTGGTCCATAGTGCGGTTAATAGGTTAAGTTTCTACCCTACTATAGGACTCTGATTTATTTTAACTCTCCTCTAAGCTTTTCTGTTGCCGGCCATTTGAATATCCGGCTTTTTTTCTTATTTTGTTTGGAAAGACGTTCCAATTTAAACCAACTGACCAGTATCAACGCACCTCACGTAGTTTGTGCCATATTTGACAAATATGAATTTTCTAGGGAGAAAAATCTAAAATATTAGAAATTTGAAGATATAGAGATTGAGGCAACTATTGAATTAACTGTTAACTTTTTTTAAAGAAAATTGTAAGTATTGATCCGTATTTCAGAAATGTTTGATAGCGTTTCATAAAGAGTAAATAGTTAAGAAGACGTTACGTTCTAGAAACATTAATAATTAAAACAAATGCAGTTCTTTGGGTTCACATTTTCGAGCATAATTAAAACCTCCCTGATAATAAAAATCTATAAAACAAAGTTTTTTTTAAGTATAAACCGAACAACAAAATAAATTTATACAAAAAAAACTAACATTTATCTGCACTGTAAAAAAACGTAAATTTAAGAGCATTCGCCCTTTAATTGGGCCCTTATGGGCAGCCTTATTTGATGGAAAATGGTCTGACCCATTAATATAGGCCGGCCGTATTCCCTAAATCCTTGATTTCCTCGGAGTCTGTCGCCAGAAAAATGCGACCGCTATTATACGTGGATGGCGTCACTCTACCGGCCGACGCCTCATCGGAACGTTACGTTGACACGAAACTGAAAACCTAGCAAACTCACACAACTAATGTTGTTGTTTTGGTTTTCGTCTTTGCATGTCAAAAATGGAAAATTAAAGTTCTCCGTGATTTCTCACAAAATCAATTAGCATTTCTTCCTCGGCAAACGTAAAACTCTCCTTCCGTCATTTCCTCAAGTTTTTAATTTTTGGCAAGCACACCACGCAACAGACAACAGCAAAAAAACGTTGTCATCAAGATTTCCCCAACGCACTGAACAGCAACTGGCGGTCGTGTTGAGTTGTCCGGCAACGGTCCCGAGGAAACCACTTTAGCGTAATAAATGTCAGTAGTTTGTGTGAGGTCACTCAACGCACTTGTCCGACCGCTGAAATCTGTTGATGGACTCCGAGGGAACCAAGGCTTTAAACTGTTAGGAAATTAGAGCTATTCCCTTATTCTTACACTTTTAGATAACATCCAACAGGTAGCTATAGGTTGGGTTTTTGAAAAATCGTCACACTGGAGCTACACGAGGGCTATTGGCGACGGGCGTCGTATTTAAGAACCTCAGTCAAATGACGAGCCGACACCTGAATAGGCACCCAACGCAGCAGTTAAGCAGGGCAACATCGTACGCTGCGTTAGGACTTTGAAGGATATTTAACAGGCGCTCCCTTTCACGGGGTATTATTGGTCGGGCATTTTTGGCTGCACGGGCCGTTTATAGGTCGGCAATTATTTTGGGGATGCCCAGACCCGAACCTGGACCTTTCGTATGCTAGGCGAATGCCTAATCAAGTGGGCTCCCCATCCCCAGGTAGCTATAGGAAATGATGGGCATCAGTGTGCTTTTAACCCTTTCAGTCCCAGTCATTTGGCATCATCATGTTTCAGATCATAATTTAAAAAAAAAAAAATAGGGTTGACATCTATTGGGATTACTTAAAAATATTTTATAATAGAAAAAAAATTTAACAATTTATCGATGTGCTTTTTGATATCATAAATGGCTATAAACGTTCAGAAAAATTTCTAAAATGATGATGCCAAATTGTCATCGGGACTGAAAGGGTTAACGGGATCTCTTTGGCCGTTTCCAGTTCGCTTTTACAGGGATTTTCTTTTTTAACAATGTAGAATATTTTAGTCGATATAAGCATTTGAAGAAAGCAATACGACCCAATCATACTGTTAATATTGTTCGTAAAATTATTACGTTTTGATTAAATGACATTGAAAACAAACCTGTGAAATACTCATCATAAAAAATTCATAGTGCAATATATATATTGACTTAAGTTACGAGCATTGATGACGACCCGACAGCACAACGGTTAGGGAGATAGCCTTTGGAGCTGCTTGGTTCGGGTTCGAATGCCGGTAAGACTAGGTGCTTGTGTTTGTCAATAAATGTCATTTAATATGTGTTTGTGTCGTCCTTTCTATGTGTGTCTCTTGTGTCTGTGTCACTTCTGGCGAGTGGGGTAACGGGCTGTAAAGCCCATGCTCTTCCCTTCTAGAGGGCGCATTCCATGTCATTTGTCATTTTTGTCATACTCGCATTAGTGGCAGTGTAATCGTTTCCGGCTGCCTATTTCTAGCCTCCATTAGGAGCTTTAACACAGCCAATAGCGCCTCGTAATTTTTAACCCTGATCAAGTGACGAGATACGTGAATTGATAGCGATTGCAACTGAGAAGGAGAAAAGAAACGCGCAAAAACTATTAATTGCCGTGATTCTGCATGAACTTGTACAAATTTAGTGACTCTAAGGAAAGCTTTTGGGGGGGTGAACGTTATTATTTACTAACCCATTCCCTTTTACTACATACAACACTGTTAAAAAGTAACAGACCACCCCAAATGCCTGAGTAATAAAACTACTTCGTAAAACTACGAATCGTTTCACATTACAAATCATTTTATGCAGAAAGGTCTCGTAAAATGCTAAAATCCCACGAGTTTTACGAGGCTTTCGGTGGTTTATGCCTGTTGTAAGGGTAACGAGGGTTGCTGTTACGTTGGTTGGCTATACGATGGAAGAGTTGATTGTTGGATGAATATTTTTAGGTATAAGCAATCAGTTCGGATATGATGTTGGTTCATAGTTCTGATAAGTTTAAGGAGAAGTTATTAAAATTGTTTTAGTAATGATATAAACTTTAATGAATAAACTAACTTTTCTATAAACTTTTCGTTTTAAAAAACTAATTAAATATTGAATTACAACAAGTTTTAAAACATAAAAATTCTGAAAACTGTATTTCATTAAGCGACATTTTTTTATTTATGTAAAAAAATTTACTGTATGCCAAGGAGAGTTACTTTGTATTTATTTGAAATACGAAGAATACGCTAAAAATAGTATGATAAAATTGAGGCTACATAAAATTATTGCCAAACTCTAAACTCAGTAGTGTATCAGCTCATTTAAAGCCTAAGCCTGCTGTGCCCATTTCTAGTTGTTACATTGCCTAGTTGGTATGATCTTAAATTTTTCTTAAATCTGATTATTAACGAATTAGAATGCCATCAAAAAAATTAACAACTTTCTGTAATTTTGTGCAAAACTGTTGAATAATAAACTTAATATTGCCAATACACTAGTGATGTCCTGATAAAGTTTTCAGTGATGCATTTGAAACAACAAAAAAGTAGACCCCAAAGTAAAAATTTTCTAAAAACAAAAGGTTATGAAAAATGCACTTACAGGTGAAAAGCATCATCGTAAAAGTTCAACGTTTGCACTTAGATCAACGTTAAGTAAACAAATAAATTATAATCTTTTCCGCTATCCAATTTAGAAGATACAACGTGCGTTCAATCACTTTACGCTTCTTTAAATGTCAGTCTGTATATATAAAATAGCTATTCAAAGACATTTTTTAAGGCTAAAAGGTCAGCATAACTTTCGGAGGCCTTTCTTTTACCTATGGTTGGTTGGTGGACATATATTTTCAGGTTTTTGTGCTTGGTCAGAGAACCGCTTATAAACCTTCGTCAAGTAAGACAGACACAACACACACAAGCATCATACGTAACAGATGCTGCCATATACCGCCACTTCCGCAATTTAGACATGTGTCCGAAGAAGAAGGAAATAGTCTCCAATACTTGGACTCATGTGAAACTGCGCCGTGACCACCCACAGGACTTTCGGACCCAACAGATTAAGGGGTCATAGGAGTCTTAAAAATGTGCAAAGAAGGTACTACCAAACAAAGTTTAATCTTTCATGTCATTTTTGAACTACTCAATGCATAAGTATAATTTTTTATATGTAATTCTACAAGATTTATTTATTATAAAACAAGTTTTAAAATTTATGAAACTTTAGCCAAAACTAAAATAATTGATATTAAACATGAAGCTATTTGAACACATTGTGATTAAGCTTGCGCGGCAAATTGTGAGGTCAAAATTGAAAAAATGACCAAGAAAATGACTTTATATTGTACACATATGTACAAACAAAGACTTATACTTAAATTCTCAGCTCAATTTTAATTAGAAATTATTTAAAAAAAATTAAAATCAAAATTTTTTAATTTTTATTAATTTTTTTAGAAAAAAGTTCTTAAAATAATTTCTAATTAAAATTGAGCTGTGAATTTAGGTATAAGTCTTTGTTTGTACATATTTGTACAATATAAAGTCATTTTCTTGGTCATTTTTTCAATATTTACCTCACAATTTGCCGCGCAAGCCTAATCACAATGTGTTCAAATAGCTTCATGTTTAATATCATTTATTTTAGTTTTAACTAAAGTTTCATAAATTTTAAAACTTGTTTTATGATAAATAAATCCTGTAGAATTACATATAAAAAAATTATACTAATTTATTGAGTAGTTAAAAAATGACATGAAAGATCAAACTATGCATTGTAGTATCTTCTTTGCACATTTTTAAGACTCCTGTGACCCCTTAAACCAGAACGAACTGCGCATATACAGGGTGGTTATAAAATAACGCTCTGAGTGGTCTGTAGATTTAATGAAAAATCCAAATGCATCAAATTGGGACACTTACTAATAAAGAAGGGGGGAGAAGAATGAAATCATAAGAAACTTAGAATCATAAAAAAGAATCATCATAAAAAAATAAACTCGTCCCTTTACCAGGGTTCTAAATACGAGGCATAGTCAATTATGGCCAATTTCAGCCAACACAGCTAATTACGCCTCGTAATTTAGAACACTGGTCAAGAGATAAGTTTCTTTATTACGAAAAAGAATGGAATCATAAAACAGAGACTCGTCTCTTGACCAGGGTTCTAAATACGAGGCGTGCCCAATTATGGCCAATTTCGGCCAACACATCCAATCACGCCTCTTAATTTAGAACTTTGGTCAAAATACGATTACATATTTTATGATCCCATTCTTTTTCCCCGTTCTTGATTAGTAAGTATCTCAAATTTTTGTTGCATGTGGATTATTCATTGAAGCTGCAGACCACTCCGAATAGCGAGCGTTATTTTATAACCACCCTGTATTCGGTGGGTCTTCAGTGGAACCGAGACCTTTCGAAGGCGTTTATTTACCTGTTGGAGTTCGCATTGTCAACACTTTCGGCTGCCTAGTTCTAGAATACTATAAAGATTTTTAAACCCGGCAATATTTTTGTTACACGAAGTAATTTAAAGTACCAGTCAATTGACGGAGACCACACCTTTAGTGGTAGTACCCAGCGCACTTACTCCTCTACGCTACTCATATTTTTATAAATTAACCTTGGTAATAATAGGCAAATGGGACTCATTTACATTACATGAGATTAATTGTAAAGTTCTCAACCCAAGTTTTATTTTTAATAATATATCGGTATCAACCTTTTCTTACACGATTTTTTTGTGTGCAAAGAAACTAGGATTTATTATCACGAACTGGCCGATACTGGAAAAATTGTTTTTTTTTTTATAATTATTTGTCACCCTAATCGATGATTCATTTGGAAAATATTAAACTAAAAATGACGCAAACTGTAAAAAATAGATACTTGGTTTCATTTCTTCAGTTCTTTTTATCTGTAGTTGAAGCGTCCAAGCATTCGATCAGCTTTGCTGATATTTGAAGAGCTTAGTGGAAGAACGTGTCAAGTGACAAAAAGGTGAAAATAAGAAAATTAGCTGTTAAGGGGGAATGGGCGTGCAGGACCGGGGTCTCCAAACTCAAGTGCCTCAATGTTAATCCAATGGGAAAAAATTATTTTCTTTGCCACATTTCCCCGGCTGTATTGAATATTTTTACAAGCGGATTTTTTTATGTGATAAATGTAGCCGACTTACAGGTCTCTATCTTCTAACTTTTTGAAATTAGTATGAATATTTTTTTTAATATTCAATAAATTATTTTACACAAAATATTCGAAGCAATTTCAAAAAGTGGGAAGATAGAGACCTGAAAGTCAGCTACATTTATCACATAAAAAAATCCGCTTGTAAAAATATTCAATACAGCCGGGGAAATGTGGCAAAGAAAATAATTTTTTCCCATTGGATTAACATTGAGGCACTTGAGTTTGGAGATCCCCGGTCTCGCACGCCCATTCCCCCTTAAGGGATAAAAGGAGTCTTAAAAATGTGCAAAGAAGGTACTACAAAGCATAGTTTTCAATTTCATATAATTTTTTAACTACTCAATATATAAGTAAATTTTTTTTACATTTAATTCTACAAGATTTATTTATTATAAAACAATTTTTAAAATTTATGAACCTTTAGCCCAAACTAAAATAATTGATATTAAACATAAATCTATTTGAACACATTGGGATTGGGCTTGCGCGGCACATTTTAAGGTCAAAATTGAATAAATTACCAAGAAAATGACTTTATATTGTACAAATATGTACAAACTTGGACTTATACCTAAATTCTCAGCTCAATTTTAATTAGAAATTATTTTAAGAACTTTTTTCTAAAAAAATTAATAAAATTTTTTAAATTTTAATTTTAATTTTTTTTTAATAATTTCTAATTAAAATTGAGATGAAAATTTAGGTACAAGTCTTTGTTTGTACCTATTTGTACAATATAAAGTCATTTTCTTGGTCATTTTTTCAATTTTGACCTCAAAATTTGCCGCGCAAGCCTAATCCCAAAGTGTTAAAATAGCTTTTTGTTTAATATCATTTATTTTAGTTTTGGCTAAAGTTTTATAAATTTTAAAATTTGTTTTATATTAAATAAATATTATAGAATTACATATAAAAAATCATATTTATATATTGAGTAGTTAAAAAATTACATGAAAAATCAAACTATACTTTGTAGTACCTTCTTTGCACATTTTTAAGACTCCTATGACCCCTTAAGTTTTTCTTTTGCACTTAGATACGTTTAAAACAGCACTTACAAAATATAAAAAATATACTTAACTTTAAGGTTATCAAAAAGGGAAAACTTGTTATCTTTAAAAGCTAGAAAATGTGTTGAAAGGGACACAAAGATCTGTATTTTTTCCAAAATGTTACTTAGCACGTCCTTCCACTAAACTCTTCATTTATGAAGACTTCTAGAGTTCATTTTATTCGCTTCACCCATCACATTTGAACAAGTTCGGGTGATCTCAGCAGCTGTTACTTATAACTCTTCATGGATGATTGATCAGTGTTTCTATAATGATGTGGTAGCTGTACGAGAAAAATACTCAACACAGGCAGATAGGATCCGCCCAATCTATACACAACATTGGATTATGCATGGGCTAATTATTTAAGGGAGTGTCCCTTAATTACGTAAAATGCTCAAGGTAAGGAGAGATAGTAGAGTCGAATCTCTCGTAATGTTTTCTATCAAAAGAACAGCTTAAAATTGAGGCAAAATTAAGTTGAATTCAAGTTAAACGAGTAACTGAAGTATTTTCTATTTAGGTGCAGTAGAGTCCCGCTTATCCGAAACCTGGTTATCCAAAATTACCAAAAAAAAAGTGAGAATAAAGAACAGGGTAAAGATCGAGCCAAATCGCACTACAAGTAGAGGGTAAATTCATGAGGGAATAATCATCAGAACCGCCTCACGTTATTGTACAATGTTAACCCTTTAACCTCGAAACCGGCCCAGGACGGCTCTACCAGCAAACATCGGGAAGGCCGGTTTCGGCCGTTTCGTTTCACAAATAGGGGTGTTGGGTATGTTAAAAATTAAGCGTGCTGTGGAAAAAAAAGTATCCGCTAGTGATCATTTCGGTTGTTAGTCATCCTATACAATCGGACCTCTTTGACTTTGTATAAAAATAATATTCTGAGTTAATTGCATGACACAAAATTTGCATAAGGGGCCGTCTTCATATTAAAAATGTTACTAATTTTAAAATTTCCAATGGCAACACCCCTTTTTGAGTCCATATTTCTAATCTATGACCTATGTCAATACGAAATGCCAAATTTTGTTAGTTTTTAAGCATTATTAGGGGAGTTAGAGACGTGCAAAGTTTAGGTGCCATAATGTTAAATGAGTTGCACATAAAAAACTATCCCTATCTATAAATAATTAAGATAATGAAACGAATTTTTTACTGAAAAGAAATTATAACAACCCAAACAAAATGCATTCAATATTGGGGTATTTATAACAATTTTTATATTTTAAAATAATTATTATTTTAATTTTTAAAAAAATTATGTATAAAAAACCCCTCAAAATTTTTACAGAAATATATTTAAGACGGAAAGTTTAAGCGAAACCCAAATTTTTAATTACTTTTAATCATAATTTGCTGAGTAAATCACAAAATACTTTTTAATTGCGCTTCAGGGGACAGTGTAAAAGATTATATACGAGCTTGATAAGCAAATACGGCTTTGGAAAGGAAGATAAACATCATTAAACCAACAACCTTGAGATGGTCCCCCATAGGACATCAAGTGATTCGATGGAATAACTCGTTAAATATTCATCCAAATGTAACAAAAACTAAGATTTAGGGGTTTTCGAGGATGCTTAACTTTTCTAAATAATCAAATATGGGTGTTACTATAGGAAATTTCAAAGTTGTTAACATTTTTAACATGAAGACCTCCCCTAGTGAAAATTTTGTTTCATGCAATCAACTTAGAGTGTTATTTATTCACAAAGTCAAAAAGGTCCGATTCCATAGGATGACTAACGGCCGAAATAATCACTTGGGTATTTTTTGATACAGGACGATTCCATTTCGCTTTTTTCCTGCCTAGAAAAACTCGTATTTCGGGGATGAGAAATTCTCCTACCTTGTGAGGTTAAAGGGTTAAACTAACTGCAGGAATTCAGCATTTGATAGTTTTTCAGAGTAATTAGATTTCTAAGTCTTTCTTGGATTTCTTATGGTTATTTCTTTAAGAAAATACCAGAAACCATCGGGCAACAAGAAGTGTCATTAAAGATACTTAGAAAACGTCATTTAAACAGAAAATATATAATATATTCTCAATCTTAAAAGACTAGTGACTTTAATTTTTCTATTCAAGAATGTAGTAAACAGCTGAAAAGTACAGTAAAGGAAGATGTTGTGCTGACAACGAACGAAGAACAAGAAATGTCAACGTTGAAGTATTTAAATTATACACAGGAAGCATACGGATTTAAACTAAGGAGACAGATTAAAATCAGTTAGAAGTATTTATCACACCACTAGACTACAAAAGTACTATATACAAGGTGATGCCGATAAAAGTGGCCCCACTTGAATTGTTCACCAAAAGTTATTGAAAGATTTACGTAGGTAACAAATGAATGTTTTAACCGACACAGAGAGCTTAAAAGTGAAAGTTAACGAGACAGTTAAACGTAACCAGAAAGTATTAACCACTTAGTTCCCCCTAGGAAAAGTTAAATTCAAACACAGGGTGGTCGTAAAATAACGCTCGCTATTCGGAGTGGACAGTAGCTTTAATGAATAATCCTAATGCAAAAAACTTTGAGACACTTACTAATCAAGAAGGGAGGGGGGGAGAATAATGGAATCATAAAAAAACAAACTCGTCTCTTGACCAGGGTTCTAAATTACGAGGCGTAATTGGATGTGTTGGCCGTAATTAGTCGTAATTGGCTACGCCTCGAAATTAGAACCTTGGTCAAGAGACGAGTTTCTTTTTCGTGATTCCATTCTTTTTCGTGAAAAAGAAACTCGTCTCTTGACCAGGGTTCTAAATTACGAGTTGTAATTAGCTGTGTTTGGCCGTAATTGGCCATAATTGACGACGCCTCGTAATTTAGATTCTGGTCAAGATACGTGTTTTTTTATTATTTTTTTTTAGGATTTTGTCTTTTTTATGATTCTATTATTTTCCCCCTTCTTAATTAGTAAGTGTCTCAATTTTTGGTGAATTTGGATTATTCATTCAAGCTACTGACCACTCCGAATATAGCGATCGTTATTTTATAACCACCCTGTACTTCCTCTTTTACTATAAGCTGGTAATGAGTTCATTGAATTCTATCCTGATGATGAATGTGTATATTGATGTACAAACATTTTCTCAGAAAGTTTTATCATTTTGAAGGTCTTGGTGAAGCTCTTGTGGGGCGAACTTCTACCTCCACAACACAAGATATTGAAAACTTCCTGCTGAACTTTTCACCAAGGATAGTGTAAGATTTACGTTGGTTGGTTGGTTGACATGTATTTTCAGGTTTGTGTGCTTGGTCGCAAGGACCCGCTTATAAACCATCGTCAAGTAGGACAACACAAGACACACACACAAACACATATGACAGATGTTGCCATCTGCCGCCACCTCCACAATTTAGACATGTCCCTGAAGGAAAGATTTACGTAGGTAACAAATGAATGTTTTAAACTACACAGGGTCTTAATAGTAAAAGTTAACGAGACGATTAAACATAACCAGAAAGTATTAACCAGGGAATAACCTCGGCCTAGAAAAAAGTTAGGTCAAAAACTTCGAAAACAACAGAAAAAAACTTCCTGTTTTACTATAAGTTGCTAGTGGGTTCATTGCAATCTGTCCTGCTGAGTCTAGATGAATGCGCATAATGGTGCACAGACAATTCCCTCGAAGTTTCAGTCATTCTGAAGGTGCTGGCGAAGCTCTTGTGGGGGTATCTTCTGAGCAGGATGTTGATTAACGTCCTCCTGAACTTCTCACCAAAGATGCAGTACACGACGAAGTTGACGCTGGAGTTAAAGGTCACCAGCAGGTTCGACACCCGCACCAGGGCTGGCGAGTACAGTTCGAACTGCTCTAAGACGTTGCACAGCAGCGCAAGGATGTTGCACACGAAAAAGATGGCCACCACGCATACCTAAGAAAAGTTTTTAAATAAGGAACCATCCGTATATTGGAATAATTTATTATATTTGTGGGACCCTTTCAAAAAAATAAAATTATGCACAATCAAAAACAAATCGTTTTCAAGAATTAAGAAAAGTGAGGCAACCCAAAAGAGCTTCTTATAATAAATAAAATAAAATCTAATAAAATATAACCTATTCTAATACTAATACATATCATTCATTATTATTTATTGAGTGTAAGCCTAACTTAGAATGGAGTAGCTTTGGCTCTGAATTATAAATTCGGCGTAAGCTTTCCAAGATAATACGGAAAGCGCACACACATGTGCCTTTAGTAAAACATTTTATAAGTGAAACTTGAATTCAGCTCTTTGTTTATGCAAACCAAATACGGTAATCATTTGTAGACTCAAGCACGGACAACTTCAATAACAAAGTCCCCGGGGGTTTCCCAAACATGAGCGTAGTCGGAATTTTGACGTCACTGTTCCGAGTGCCGAAGATCGAGAAACTAGTTCGGAAGCATTCGGACCCCTAAAAATGTGGTCAGCAGTGACGAGTGGTTCCGAACATGTTTCGAGACTAGTTATCTTCATCTTCGGAACAACGTCAATAGGAACTAGGAAGTCAAAATTTCCGCCCCCGAGCGTGTTTGGAAGAGCTTCTTTGGCCTCAGTAGTCGAGTAGGCCGTGACTCAAGTCGACTTACGAGCATGGTGGCGAGTTTGATCTCCTTTTCCTCCGTCCTCGTGAGTCGAGTCCTGTTCCTGCTGGCGATGCGGACAGCGCGCCAGATGGACACATTCAGCACCGCCAGCGTCACAAAGGGGACGAAGTACATCACGAGCAGGTACAGCCAGATGTAGTACACCTTCGACAATAAACCAGCTTGAATTAGAGGCTGTATATGCAGGGTGATTATAATTGAAGTTACGATTTCAAAAATCGATAATTTTAAAACTACTCTTCAGAATGACTTGATATTTTAGCAGAACAATCGTAATGGAATTTTGTTTGGAGAAGAAAAAAATCTGCAGATAGATGGCGCTGTAAGAGAAATGAGACTGAAATTGGATAGGAGTGTCTTGTCTTTACTCTTTATTCTTGTTTTTTCGCAAATAAATGTTTAGAAAACCCTGAACTTTGGTGTTTTCCAGTTGGCTAACAATATTCCTATATTTAACGAATCCATTTTTAGTTTTTTCCCTGACATTACCCTACAGAGCCATCTATCGAAATATTTTTAAACTATTTTTTCCTTCGCTTTTTCCTGGTTCTGCATGAGTAAAAATCTCCAAGAGGGAAAAATTGCTGAGTTTCCTCTTAATTCTATGGATTCAATAGCTCACGTAAACGGGCCTAATAAGAGCATGATGCTGTTGTTAATCACAAGGTCATTAAACGACACTGTGAATGTCATCAGAAACAAGGCTTTTACACCCTAAAAACGTAATAAATTTTCCTATTTTTCTCTTTTTACTTCATTATATATTTTTTAAAGACTCTTCCTTCATGTTTACTTACCTCATAGTACAGCTTGTTCATCCGGAACTCGGACGGCTTGGCCACATACACATCCTCGTCGGTGGTCCTCACCACATCAATCTCCCAGAACCTCGGCACGTTGTAGGCGACGGCGAAGATCAGGACCGCGAAGCAGAACCCTTTTGCCCTCCTGTTCGTACAGAGCAGTCGAGCCCTGAGAGGGTGCCGAACAGCCACCCATCGCTCCACCGTGACGCCGACTGTTGTCCACACCGAACCCGTCTGGGCGATCAGGCCCACTGGATAGGCGATCCTCACCACGAAAGGATACAGTTCGAAGGTGTATCTGGAAAATTCAGAAGGATTGGAGATTATATATTGACAAAGTGCGATTTCGTATAGTTTTTGTCTATTGAAACAGCAATCTTAATCTGAAATTTCGAATTGTGTTAGTAGAAATTGAAATTAGTAAAAGGGATAGAAATTGGTGAATGGGAAAAGTTGACACCTTTTGGCATTCGAAAACGTGTTTCTTACTTTGCTGTTTCGACCAAGTTTTTGCAATTAAAAATAATTTTGATACATTTTAAGGTTCAGCACTAGTACGGAAAACGTTGTTAGATGCATGAAACATGATATAGAAATATTATGTATAAAATGCTTATATTAGGTAAGGAGGAAAAGGATATGCGCTCGGTACATTCAAAATACTATATAAAATATTTACCGTTAAAGGTAGAATTTGCTACTTATACCAGCCTTTGTAACACTCTGAAAAAATAGTTGTTTCAAACTAGATCATAGCTGAAGCTCAGTTGCTTAAAACTTACAGCACCTTTTTAGACGTTACATTAGTATTTTGTTCTGAACGCGAATGGCTAAACTTCATGGGCAAAATTTTAGTAGCATAATGAAAGTTTTGTTAAAATGAATATTAGTTGCAATTAATTTAAATATGGGTAAGCAAGATAATGGTTTAGCATATAAAGAACACATCAATATTTTAAAATGCACAACAAAAATATCCAAGTTGGCTTATTTTCTTCTTCATGTAAGTGCATAACAGACTATTTATCTTTTCAATACTACACAATTTGTAATACGTGAACGTTCAAATAATGTCCATAACAACTACCTGTGCAAGATGAGCATCCTGTACCCCAACTTATGAAGTCCCAGCATGGTGATAGACGAGATAAGCAGAACGGTGTCCCAGCATGCCAGCGCCTGCAGTCCGCAGTTGACCGGTGCTCGCATTTCAGGCCTGGACAATACCAGCAGGGACAGCACGTTGCCCAACACACCGGCCAGCCCGACCAGCGTGACGAGAGCGCCCTCGGTGACGAACTCGAACAGCGTCACGTCTGGGATGACGCCGCTGGAATTTGCTAAGGTCTGGTTTGTCCATTCGGTCATGATGGGAATTTTTCTACTACTATAGATAATCACTTAAGAAACACTTTAGCTGAATTTCATGTCATTATGCTTGGTCTCTCTTGTTTACTTCTAGAATGACGCTGGGTGCAATGTCTTAACAGCTCTTCCCTACATTCACGTGCAGAGTGACATCTGAGATGGGCAATCCTGAGACGGTGGGAAATTGGCCAAGTCGTTGTAGGTCAGGTTTGTCCATTCGGGTATGATGGTCAGGGTAAATTTTTTTTCTGTACTCGAGGGTCACTTCTGAAACAGCGCTGAATCTCACGCCATAATAGTCAATGAAATAGTACTTAATCTCTTGTTTACATCACGATTGACGCTGTATTCGACGTCATAATAGTCGGTAAAGAGTTTTTCTACGCTAGATTCCCGTATAGCGTGACGTCGTGGGTCAGGTTTGTCCACTCGGTCATATGGTCCAAGAAGGATTTTTCTCTCTATTATAGGGTCTACTTAGGACAGAAAGCTAAATTTTACTTCATAATGATCGGTGAAACTGTATCTCTCTTGTTTACTTCTAGAATGGCACTGGATTCGATGTCGTAATAGTTGGTAAAGAGTTTTTCTAAACTAGATGGAATTGGCCAAGTTTGGGTAAGACAGATTTGTCTACTCGGGCATGATGGTTAGAGGAGTGTTTTCCTCTGTACTCTAGGGTCACTTGAGCATAATGTTTAATTTCCCGTCATTATGATCGCTCTCTTGTTTACATCTCGAATGACCCTGGATTTGATGTCAAAGTAGTTCTTACAGAGTTTTTCTACTCCAAGTTCACGTCTGGGATGATGACACTTTAACTGGAAACTTGGTCATGGTGGTCTTCGTATGATTTTGCTCTCTACTATCGCGTTACTTGGACATAACGCTGAATTTCATGTCATAATGGTGGTAAACTGTATATCTCTTGCCTACTTAGAGAATGAAGATGGATTCAATGTCATAATAGTAGGAAAAGAGATTTTCTTCACTATATTCAGTAAAATGTGACGCTGGCGTGTGAATTGGCGAAAAGGCGTCGTGGGTCAGGTATGTCCACTCGGACTTGATGATTATCTGCGTAGGATTTTTTCCCTATTACGCTAGATAGAAAGTTGCAGCATTTGAAGTTGCACGAAAAGGTGTATTTGTAAACACCAGATAAAATGACAGGAAAGTTTCAAGTCTGTCAAAATCTCCGATTAAGTCTCTTTCATAGTAACGGTAGGGTTGAAGTACACTTCTGTTATTTTGTCCATTCAATGACTATTGTCACAATGAATTTTATCTTCAAAAAGTCAGTAAGATTTAACTTATAAAGTTGGTTATTGTTGGTAGCCTTTAGTAAATGGATGAAATTAATTTTCATTCTCCATCTCAAAAATTTAAATCTAATAAACAGGATTGAATATTAAAAAAATGTTTTTAAAATAATCAGTTTAAAAATATGGAATATACGCTTTTTGAAAATATTTTAATGCTAAAAGCTTATTTTCTTAAAAGAGCCTATTTCACAATAAAACGTTCATTATATCAACTAAAAATTGAACATTCTGTTAAATAAAAATTTTAATCAAAGCTAGCAATAAGTGAAAAACTATAATGAACCACTTATTATATTTTAAGAGTTTTTTTTAATATAGCCTCTAATATCATTTAAAAATTTTAAATTTGGTTTTTAAATTCAAATGAATTCATTTTGAAGCACCATATTTTTGAAATTTAAAATTTCTCTTTAGCGTTTTAATATCAAATATGAGTTGAATGGTAATAAATTGTTTCTACACTTTGAAATCTCTTTTTTCTCCATGATAAAATAATACAATATACTGGTTGTTTAAAACAGCGAACGGAAATGTCAAATAAATCATAAATATCAAAACTTCGATCCTAGATTTCATGCACCTGGTTCATTTTTTTTTATATAAATTCTCTTTACTCCAAAATTTCATTACTGTGAGATCATTAATATCTTAACTCAACTTAAGTAAATACAAACCGAAATCGATTTTTGAAATGATTTTTCATCTTCAATTAATATCCATTTGTCTCAACACTAGCACTCTATAATAATTTAAATCCACACAAAAGACAGAAGAAATTCCTAAAAGAATCGCAGGCAAAAAAAAAGCCATACAATATATCGTGAATTAAACTTTCCAATTTAAGTGAAAACTTGTTATCAAATCCAATCAGAATGTAACGAAATTATTCTGAGAACTATCCAAGTTCGTTAATATTCAAAGACTTGTAATAGTACGTCTGTTTGCAACCGTAACTCGGACATCAAGTGATGGATATTAGGTGGAAGACTCTTAGACAAGTTCAGGGATGTAAGTATCGATCCTTTGCATAGAGGGCGCTGAGGTAGATAAAACTTTTACTCAATAGAATTTAAGAGTAGTGTAATGTAAAGAAACTGTCCGTTAATTTGGTTTGATTGTACTAAAATGTCTAAGTACATTGAATAGATAAAATACCACGCAAAAATATATCAACTAGTAACTAGTTATTCAACTTATCTTTGCAAGCATGCAAGCAAATAAATGTACGAGATCAAACTGAAAATAAAAATAAAAATTTAAAAAAAAATTCATGCCAGCACTAAAAGATTACCCTCTGCATTTTTTCGTTCAACGTTTTAGTGGAAGAAGGAGCGTGTATGAAAATCTTCCAGCTTACAAGGCGAAGGCTTATTTTTTCATTTAGATATTCAAATATAATAGACATAGCAGAATCAGAGAAGCATATTATACTCGCTCGCTGTGGCCACAATAAAGACTAAAGAGATCAGAACGTAGGTTCTTATAAGACATACAAAAGACCTGGAGAACAACTAACTGCTCTTGTTTGGTTTTTAGGACCTTGTGGAGGAGATAATAATCCTTTTATCAGTATTAGAAGAGAAGAAAACTAGTAGGAGCCATATAATTTGTTTTATCTGGTTATATCAGAAGAAAACATAGGTTATTCCAAAAATACAATCATGGTAATAAAAAATAATGTGTTAGAGTTAGATAATCTAAATATACATAAGCAGTGTATGAATATTTAAAGAATGTAAAATTAGGTGTACCAAAAGTATTTTTAAATTGGGATTATAAAGTAGACTTTTTTTACCATAAATAATCACATCGTGCTATTTTTTGGGCTATGGTCGTATCTAAAAAAGAAATTAGTTACGGATTTAGCAGAATAGACATGTTTTTAGAAGTAATTTAATGACAATTCAATTTTTTCTCACGACAAAAACCATCTAGAGTCTAAAAAACCGCATTTCGAGTTTTTCAATGTCTTCTAATTTCGATGCTGTAGCATTTCTTGTAGCATTTGTAGTTTGGACACTGAAAGTGGGTGACAGGTAGACAAACGGACGGACAGTCTGAAATTTTATAATACTTTCCTTCCGCTTTTTAAGTTATGAAACATAGTTTGGAAGCTAAAACATCATTAAATATGGAATGGAATGTAAATGCGCCCTCTAGAAGGGAAGGGCGTAGGCTATGTAGCCCATTACCCCGCTCGCCAGAAGGGACAGTCACAGGAGACACACAAAGAAAGGACGACACAAACACATAGACAAATAACAACATTTATTGACAAGTACAAATATCCATGCCTGACCGGGATTCGAACCCGACCTCAGCAGCTCCAAAGGCCAGTACACTAACCATTCAGCCACCGAGGCGGCCATCATTAAATAACTCCAAGTACTTGAGGCACCGTTACTCAAAAGAAGAAAGACCGTCGAAACATACTGCTGATATATTTATGAATATTACTGTTTTAATAAGAAATCCTATGAGGACAAGTTTTACGAAAGTGATTGTTGTCAATAGCCATCATGTAGCACTAGTACGCGACACCATTTAACTAAAACCCAAACAAAAGTATACACTCTTAAAACAAAAGAGTGAAATCCACTCCAGTTGGAGAAGTGCATTTTCGACACCCTAAAGGCATGCATATTTTCTCAGACTGAGT
Organism: Hylyphantes graminicola; assembly: GCA_023701765.1. Lineage (NCBI taxonomy): Eukaryota > Metazoa > Arthropoda > Arachnida > Araneae > Linyphiidae > Hylyphantes > Hylyphantes graminicola. The sequence continues at coordinate 54,823,736 of CM043118.1, read as the reverse complement.
TAAAATCACTCGTTTGGAGTGATCTTGTCGGAGGTTTAACACACAAAGGATCCACTCCAAAAGGAGAAGTGCATTTTCCAGTCTGGAGGAGTGAAATCCACTCAGACTGAGGTAAATTGGGAGTGTTTGTTTTAAGAGTGTACCATTGCTTCAAAGTTATATTCAAGACTTCATTTAAATGTTTAACATTTCGTAGAGTTTTCTTGTATTTCAATAGCTGAAGTTAATTTAATAAACTTAGCAATAATAAAAAGTAGTAAGAACAGATATTTCAGGATAAAATATATCAAAATATTAATACATTCTAATACGTCAACCGTCTGCGTTAAAATAAGCAAACTTCACTGTCGGTTTCTCAACTAAATAACTTTATATCGAATGAAATTTATTAATAAAGTTTACGACCTTTAAATAATCGAAACTGTTCGAATTCATCAAATTGATTATTCTATTTTTAATCCAACAATTTTATAGCTTTAGCTATAAACTTTATGACGCCACAAAATTTTTATATTCTCTCGTATGTAACTCTAATGACGAAATTTTGAAAACTTTCTGGACGTAAGTGCAAGAAAAGTATTCGAAGAATTCTTAGTTGCGAAATGAATGAATTCTCCCTAGGGACATTTTAAACATTGTTTAAAGTATACGGGTTTTTGTATGGAACTTTAATTTAAATAATCTTCAAAATTAGCAAAAATATTTTTGAGAAATAAATAAACGCAAACTTTTAAAGAATTGAAATATCAATGGCTCAGAAGTGGCCAGAAATAGCCTTATCTCTGTGATCTTTCTAAATACCTAATTAATTATAATATAAATAAATAAACGCAATTTTTAGTTGAAATAAATAAACGCAACCTCTTAAAGAATTTAAATATCAGTGGCTCAGAAGTGGCCAGAAATAGCCTTATCTCTGTGATCTTTCTAAATACCTAATTAATTATAATTTAAATAAATAAACGCATTTTTTAATTGAAATAAATAAACGCAACCTTTTCAAGAATTGAAGTATCAATGGCTCAGAAGTGGCCAGAAATAGCCTTATCTCTGGGATCTTTCTAAATACCTAATTAATTATAATTTTGTTAGGTTCATTAACTACTGGTAATTTATATAATTTTAGAACATCACAATGGGTTAACTCCCTGTCGAAATTGGTAACTATACTTCGATGGATTTCATAATGATTTAATGTTCTTGATACTTACAGTTGTTCACAGATTGTTGTTGTTATACCTGACCCTGACGTCATACCTTAAAAAAATAATTTTAGGTAGTTTAGAAAATAAATTGAAAGGGGGTACAGAAGGAAAGACCGAAGGAAATATTCACGATGTGAATACCTACTTCCTGCATTTTTGAATATTTAAAATAGATAAGAAATGATATTTAATTTCAATCGTCTTTTTGTATGTGATAAGTTTAAAAATAAATTAATCGTCGTCAATATCATCATAGCGTTCCTTCAGACCAGATTGAGAAACATTTATGAGTTTCATAGTAATTGTAATGACATACAGAACAGATTGACATTCATAGTAACAGAGAAGACAGATTGAAAATCATTTAAGAGTTTCCGTTTTATAATTGGACATTTTTGAAAAAAATATACTGCTAAGCTTTCCATTTGAATAACTTTTATTAAAAGCAGAATTATCAAAATTACGTGCTATTACTTATAAGTGAAAATAAGTTCTTCAATGAAAAAAAAAATTCTAAACAAGAAAAAAACTGACTATATAACCAATCTTCATATAACGAGTTCTGTATGACAATAAAACAATTTTTAATGCATTTTAGATTTCATTTTAAAATATATTCATTTCAAAATATCGATAGAACTATAAGTTGGTTCCAAAACGTATTAAACAATGAAAGCTAAAAGCCAATTTACGAAATAGTGTAATTTTCTTCAAAATTGAAATATTTAATATTAGAATTCATCAATTTCAAAGTTTTAATATCTTCCGTTAAGCATTACATTTTCCAGAGATTAGCTAAGCGATGCATTTTTTTTCATAGAGGGTAATATGATTTTTGAATGCATCATTTCTTTTTAAATAACAAAATCGCCCGAAAAATTGTAATAACCCAGCATTAAGTAATAATTCTTCTTCAGCCATTCGAGAGATGGTTTTTAAAATTGCTTTTTAGAATACTTTACTTAAGAACTATGAGATCCTATTATTTTAAATTACCCTAGCAATAGGAAAATAAAACCAATAATCGTCCACCCTCCATTCTATTATTTGAATTTCAATATAACCTATCAGTATTTAATGATTTTTTATGGCAGTTGTATTAAGTTCGCTTTCATAGCCCTCTTGTAATATAACATAAGTAGCTTTTTATTTGTAAGTTTGCTTCTATGAATTAACAAGTTCCAGTACAATGACGATGTTTCATTGCATTTTTAAAACTAAAGGCGAAATATACGCAACATGCTAAAAAGTATTTTTGCAATGTAATTTTTTTTTATAATTATGTTTAATAGCTACAGAGAGACACGCCTTAAAATCTAAAAATACACATTTTTTGTTCTATAAATGCAAAAAGTAAAGCACATCACTTATCTGTAGTTAACAGATTATTTAATAATTGTTTTTATTTCAAAATGTCTTTAAAATTAGCTACGAAAATAAATGTTTGAAAAGTTAGAATTTTTTTTTATTCAACTTAATTTTTTATAGAAATAAACGACTTCAAACTGTAATCAAAGGCCTAAAACTGATATTTAAATCTTCTTCTATCGGACTAGGTCAATATCGGAACTAATTAACGTTGTTTGTGGGGAGGTTTAAAAAAATTCCCCAAATTTGGACGCCAGGTTCAAGAGGATAAACCTCCGTCAAGTAAGACAGACACAGAGAGAGAAATTACACCCAGGGCTAAGGCGGAATCGAACCCGTAACTGGTACAGTGCGCAGACTAATAGCATAACGGTCAGCGATCTTAATCACTAGGCCGTCTGGGCCCCTTCTGTACAAGTTGTTTATGCTTTTTAAGATTTCCAGAATCAAGTGTAGGAATTACTTTTCTGTAGAACTTGTTTCACCTTCAAAGTAGTGTAATCGCAACGAAACAAACTTTCAGGGGCAAATATCCGCAATAACGTCTAATTATTGTTAGCAGCAAAAACAGATTGTCCAACAGTAAAACGCAGATAGTAGCCGATCGAAATAGGGAAAATCACATCACGTGATTTATATACACTCTCCTAATACAAAATTAGCCAAGTAATATATTTTTTAAAATTTTGTAATGACTACAAATATGTCTATCTAAACAATCTTGCTAGTGAAGTATATATCAGAGATACATGTTTTAATTTCTGTTTACATTATAAACTGCACAAAAAATTAAAAATCTAAGCGATAAAACGAATAGAAGCAAATATTTCTAATCAAATACAAAAGAAGCCAACCCGACGGAGGACGCAATGGTTAGGATGCTAGCCTTTGGAGCTTCTGGGTCCGGGTTCGAAGCATCCCGATAAGGCATGCATGTTTGTGCTTGTCGAGTATATGCGGAGTACGTGCTCGTTAAATCTGTTGGGACCTAAAGTCCTGTGGACGATCATTGCGCGGTTTCCCACGGGTACAGACTTTTAAGAACATACCTGGCAGGTCTTCACAAAGAACCTGCCAATGCGTCGGTTCTTAGAAATTATGTGTATGACTGCCCAGCAGTGTTGAGCAAATTTTGCTTGAAAGAAAAATTAAAGATTAACAATTAATTAATTGGTGAATGTAACCAGAACAACTAACAATTCATCAATTGTAATTGTGGAATCTTACAATTACGTAGTATTAACAATTACAATTAATTAATTTTCAAATTTTGTTAATATTAATTAAAAATAACAATTTACCACTTTTTTATTCGTCTTAAGTCAGACCAGCAGCTTAATTTCCCTAAAGCTTTACTCATTTCGCTTTAAGACATAAAGTTAATTGTTAGTTTTAATTGTTTCGTAAAACAACTAGAAAAGTTAATTGCAATTGACATACGTTAATCAAATTAATTTAGTTACAAGGTACAATTAAAAGTTCAATTGCGATTAATTTAATTGTAAATAATTTAAATGAAATACATTTTTTGTCAATTAACAAGATAATTGGCAAATTAATTTATTAATTCCCAACACTGCTGTCCAGTAACCTCATCAAGGTCTTTTGTTCAAGAAGTGCCATCAATGCTCTGTTGGAAATGTATGAAAAGGCTCAAAATGACTTGCTTGGTCAATTCAGTGCTATCCTTTTTTTCTTGAATCATGTTAAACAGCGTGGAATTTTCGTAATCAAATTACAGGATTTTCATATCTTTAAAAACAATATAATTTTCTAGATAAAAAAAGTAGTAAATAGGATAACCTGGGGAGAAATATATTTCATTCAGTTTGTACACACATTAAAATGCACAAGATATAACTGCCTAAGTTTAAATTCTCTTTTTATTTTAACGGCACAAACTGGAACAGTCAAAATCAAAACATAAGTCTCCCTTATTTCCAAGGGTCCCCAGGCTCCCATTTAAGTAAATTCATTCAAAGACCAAGAATAGGATGGACTGAACAGGACTTTTGAATAAGGCAAAGGTCTCTATAGGCCTTCGTGACATTGAAATAGCAGAAGGGATGTAATACACTACTATTTATAGGATTGTTCCAAATTTGAAATGATTATTGCTCAACACAAATGCTATCTTTTTCGGTTGAAAGCGTAATTGTACCCTTTCAGAAATACTATTTAAACTTGTTTGCATAAGCCTTGAAATTGACAAAATACTAAGTTATTTTACACAATTTAATTAACATTATAATAGAGTATAATAAAGCATTTACTAGATTAACGACATATGTTAAAAATAGTTTTTCTGCAGCGTTTTTATAAAGTCTAAAATTAGCTTTTCATATTTGTTATTTAAATTTAATGAATGAAGAACGAGCACATCTTAACCGTTTTATTCTAAAGTGACAACAAAATAAAAAGATGATACAAAAACTACTGGGGAGAAAATAAGCCACGCAAATGACGTTGAGTGAAATTAAAGTAGTGCTGCCATCTAGTGAATACAAATAAAAATAAAAGAAATAATTAAATAACATTAAGTGTTATTTACACATTTCAACATGGTGAACTATGTACACTCAAACAGAAAATAAATAATCAAATATTACATTTTTCAAAATTGTGAACGGTATTACTGACGCCTAACGCGTTAAATGAGCCACGCTCATTTTAAAAGAGTTAAATTTAAGTTGTGCTGCTATCTAGTGAATGCAAATAAAAAAAAATACTAAAAGATCATTGTGTATATATTAGCATGGTACACAAGGTAAGTTAAAACTAGAAAGTAATCATCAAACGTACATTTTTCTAAATTCCAAAAAAAAAATTCCTTTAAAAAAATAAATCCTTAATAATGTATACAAACCGTGAATTTCTTTTTTTTTTATATTAGCATATTAAAGCTTAAAAGGACGGTTTCATTACCATCTCCTTATACTTATATTGCTGATTTTTTTAATTGCCTCAATTATGTTGCAAGTTTCAAATTTTCTAGACTTCAAAAAAGTTATGATTTTTTTTTAATGATATGTAATTTGTAAGGTTTGAATGCATTAAATAAAATAATGCGTTTCTTTAAATGCTCATTTAAAATTCAAATATCATCATTCTATAGCCGTGGAATTAAATACATATATAAACTTTAATTAATTGAACTTTTCCAGCTAACTGGATTTTGCTTAACCTTTATGCATTGAATATAGATTTAATTTTAACAATTTGCAGTTGTGCATTTTAAAGCTATCTGTGCATTTAATAATAATTGAATAAGGTAAAAAAAAAGTAGCTGGAACTTAAAATGCATTTTATGATGAATTCGTTATATTTTTTCTTCTTTCCATTTATAATAATCAAAACATACTGACAAATAATGAAATTTTGTGGAGTGAATATTATTTACCAGTTTAGTCTTTAATCCTTTGAGTTTATCACTATCAACTTCTTGAAGTGGTTTCCAAAAGAATTGCCAAAAATAATCATTTTAAAATCAAAATCTTAAATTTAAATTTATCTTTATCATTAAATAGCTCTAGTGTAGCTCTAGTGCAACGATAATTCAAACCAAACTAAACCTACATAAACTAAACTTGATAATTAAAATATTAAATCTACAACTCTCCTGAAATTGAGGAACTCCAGGTTCATCCAGCTTACAACTACTGCAATTAACTGAGTTTATAGATAAGTCACATGAAACTAGTTTTTTTTTTCAACAACATTTTTCAGAAAAATGCTCCCAGGTAATGTGCATTTGCTCCTAATTTTTTAAGTTAGAAGCACAATTTGGTCCTAAAATTTTTCATTTATTTTCTAACATCGGTTGTTATAATCTCAAACCTAACGTTAATCTCAAAAAGCTATCTTAACCAATTGACGCTTAAAATTAAAAATCTAGATTGGTTGCCGCTAAAAAAGCTGTGATTTACAAGACTGCCAATCTCTAGTTGAAAACCTCTTCAGTTTTGTAAATTGCATAATTTAAGTTTTACTGAAATTTAAAAAAAAAAAAATTGCGCTGTTTGAGGTTGGTGTCCATCTTAATTTCCCCTCAAAAATATTCAATCACGCAAATGAATTGAAATTAATGAATAATCAAAATAACGAAGGGTACTTAAAATTACTTTAACAAGTGTGTGATTTTAATACATTTATATAAAGGTATAGAGGTTGATTAATATGGGGGGGGGGATGATACCAACCTCAAATAGCACAATTTTTTTATGGCAGCGGAACTTAAATTATACTTTTTATAATGTCCAAGAAGTTTTAAACAAGAGATTGACCGTCTTGTATATCACAGCATTTTAGCGACAACTATCATAATGACTTGTTTTTTGTTATAAATAAATGCATTAGGTTTTTTTTTTTAGATTGGCGCTTGTTTACTTTTCCAATTTTTTTTGTTGGGTTCTCTAATACAAAACTGAGCTGTCTATTTTGAGTCCCATAACGCCATATCTGCTAATCTCTGTCATAATCCGCAGTAATTGACCATTTCGCTTCCTCAGGAGGTGTGGCGGGCTCTAATATCACACGCTTTGTCAACCTTGAAGGAAAAAGTATCATTCCGTTTGCTTCCTTGCCGATGATGAAACACAAGTTCCGCCAAAAGAGATATCCAGCTTGTTTGATTCATTTCAAGAGATGTTAAGTAATCAGTTTTTATCTTTAACCTCTTAAGATCCGAGCAAAATCATACACGTACACTCTTAAAACAAAGGAGTGAAATCGACTCCTGGATGAGAAGTGCATTTTCGACACTGGAAAGGAGTGAATATTAACTCAGACTGAGTTAAAATCACTCGTTTGGAGTGATCTTGTCCCAGATTCAGCATACAAAGGATCCACTCTTGTGGGAAAAGTGCATTTTCGACACTGGAGAAGTGAGTATTAACTCAGACTAAGTTAAAATCGCTCGTTTGTTTCAAGAGTGTATATTCTTATATAATCTAAACATACTTTTTATGCAAATATATGCTAAAAAGTATGTTTTGCAAAGAAATTTTTAAAAAAATTATGTTTAATAGCTCCTGAGAGACACGCCTTTAGCTCTAAAAGTACACATTTTTTGTGTGCTATAAATGCAAAAAAGGCCTTATCACTTATTTGAAGCTAAACGTTTGTTTTAACGTTGTTTTTAATGCAAAATGCTTTTAAAATTAATTGCTAAAAGAACTTTTCAAAAAGTATGAGAAAAATATTTTTTAAAGAACTCTAATATCGTAATGATCCTTTTTTAAATTCATTTTTTATAGAAATAAATGACTGATACAAAAAATGTAAACTGGAATTTTTATCTTCTCTAAAACTAGCAATGACTTTGGCATGAACTGTTACACAAGAATAACGTAAACATTACCTTTCCAAAAATGCTCATTTTCTTTTTCTTTTTTTTAAATCCGAAGGTTTCTTACTTCCGAAGATTTTTTTTTTCTTTTTTAAAAGAAGTAACAATTTTACAGGAAGAAGGGCGGAAAAAGGTTTATATTCCCCGTAGGAAATGGGAAGTTTTATTTTAGCTGGACTAAAAGAGATTATCCAATATCCAGCTATAAGGAAGCGAATTTATAGAAGAGGTAGAGAATTGTCATTAAACTTTTTTTGTGCGCATTTGTAATAGTTCAGCAAAATAAAAAAAAACCTTATTATGTTTTTAAGGTTAATTGGTTTGTTTCTTGTGACGGAATTCCTTCTACTTTTATCCCCAACTTTATAATGTTTCTAGGGTTAATTTATTTGTTTCAGGTAACGTTAGTTGGTTGGTTGGTAGATGCATATTTTCAGGCTTGCCTCGTCAAGTAAGACAGGCACAACACACACCTTCTCTCACACACACTTACGCAACAAATGCTGTCATCTACACAATTTAGACATGTCCCTGAAGGGGAGGAAAATAGTCTAAAGGGGCCGGTGCCCGTGGGAAACTGCGCTATGACCGCCCACAGGACTTTCGGATTAATGAACAGATTTAACGAGCACGTACTCCGCATATAGGGTAAGGTGGGGTAAGTGGGCTATTGGGGCAAGTGGGCCACCCCTCTGGCATTTCCCGAATTATGGACGGAAAAAAAATCTGTTACAATATTTTTACGTATTTACCCCAATAGATGCAGGAAACATTATGGCATCATTTTCATTTAAGTATGTAACAAGGTACAATCCTTTTTGTGAAAATTTTTAAAATTGCATCTTTTCGAAATTCACGCCATCATACTATTTTTTATTTTTTTCCAAACGGTTCATGATACAAAACAAAATGGATTGAATATTTTGAAAGTGTGTAAAACATAGTATCTTTTTATAGTGTCGTGTACTTGGGATGTTGATAAGGTTAAAAGAAAATTGGGGGGGGGGGCATTTGCCCCGCGTTTGGGGTAAGTGGGCCACCACAATGGCGGGGTAAGTGGGCCAGGAATGGCCAACCTGCCCCAACTCTTTAATATACTTCAAGTCATATTCCTTTATTTGAGGATAAATAATCCTTTTTTGTATGTAAACTTTCGTGTGATTTGGATATAATGTCAAATACTCTTCGATTAAAAAGTGATAGTTTCAAAATCCCAGGGCTTCTTCATCTTTACTATAAGGAAAATTGCAGTTAAAAGGCTTTATCGAACTCAATATTAGCGCAATGGGCACTCAAAACCTTGCGAAATGCTCACTTTTGTCAGCGATTTAATGGGGTCAATGTCTTTCTCAATCGATCACTGACCCAAGGTACTATTTTTTTTTTTTCCAAACGGTTCATGATACAAAACAAAATGGATTGAATATTTTGAAAGTGTGTAAAACATAGTATCTTTTTATAGTGTCGTGTACTTGGGATGTTGATAAGGTTAAAAGAAAATTGGGGGGGGGGGGCATTTGCCCCGCGTTTGGGGTAAGTGGGCCACCACAATGGCGGGGTAAGTGGGCCAGGAATGGCCAACCTGCCCCAACTCTTTAATATACTTCAAGTCATATTCACTGATTCATAGTGTTAGTCATATTCACTAATTCACAGTCCTATTCATTGGCATAGGCCAGTTTAAAATCTGTAGCCCTAACATTTTTTTTCACTACATGCAAAAATGACAAGTTAAAAATAAACGTATTTTTTCTTTTAGTAAGCTTGCATGCCAGAAAAAATTGCCATGGGGGAACTATTAAAGATACATCATTACTTTTTTTTAAACACTCAAATTATCATGTAGATTATCCCACTTACCCCACCATATCTCTACCAGTAATGTGTAAAAATATATTGGGGGTTGCCCACTTACCCCACCTTGCCGGGCAAGTGGGCCTCACCGAAGACCAAAAAGAAAAACTATTTTTAAAATTTCTTTTTTGCCAATTTGTTTTAAGATTGTCATGGGTACAGTAATAACATACGAGAGAATGGACCACAAAAAAAATAAGTTGTTACGCCCATTACATCCTGTGCTATGAGGATCTAAAGTCAAATTATGCCAAAAAGGTGGCCCGCTTACCCCACCTTACCCTACTCGGGACAAACACAAACATCCATGCCTCATCGGTATTCGAACACGGACCCAGAAGCTCCAAAGGCTAGCTTCCGAACCGTTGTGCTGTCGGGTCTGCTTCAAGTAACGTAATTCCTTCTACTTTCATATCCAACTTCAATGTTTCTAGGGTTAATTGGTTTGTTTAAGGTGACGTATTGAATTCCATTTTCATTCCCAACTTCAATCGATGCTTCGACTGATTCTCTGTTTTCACATGACATTTGGCTGTGGAGCCCAGTCGATAAAACGCTTGCCTTGAATGCGATAGTGACCAAGTTCAATCACGCACATTCTCAAAATAGCTGCGGGGCTAGAGAGCTCAGTCAGTTAGGCATTCGCTTAGCATGCGGAAGGTCCCAGGTTCGGATTCTGGCTGGGACCAGGCATCGCCAAAATAACTGCCGACCTATATCAACGGTCCGTGAAGCTAAAAATGTCCGACGAATAAAACCCCGAATGGAGGAAGTGCACGTTAAATATCCTTCAAAGTACTAATGCTGTGTACGATGTCGCCCTTAACGGTTGCTTTGGGTGCCTACTCACGTGTCGGCTCGTCACTTGACTGTTGTTCTAAAATATGACGCCAGTCATCAATAGCGTATCAGTCATTTATAGAAATAAATGACTGATACGCTGAACATTTATAGAAATAAATGACTGAATGACTGGTGACTAATGAATTCATTTAGAGAAATAAATGACTGATACATGTAATCAAAGGCTGAAAACTGATATTTGGATCTTCTTTTATCCGACTAGGTCAAATTCGGAACTAATTAACGTGTTAATTGTAGTGGGGAGGTTTAAAAAATGTCCCCAAATGTGGATGACAGGTCGCAGGAGGATATAACTCAAACACTTTTAATAGAACGATAAAGTATTGGTTTCAATAATTGAATAATTAACTCACTTAAATCACTCGCGTCCATCCTTAATTAGCGAAAACAGCAAAACGGGAACTCCTATTACAAGGTATTTGAAGAGAAATACTTTTCCAGTTGAGCGAAATCTGAATCTATTTCTGAAGAATGCGCATTCAACCGAACTACTAAACTGTTTGGGTCACGCTTCAAAGCAGCTAAGACCATCCGGAAGATGACGTCATCAGTCATCCCTACTAACCGAGTTATGTAACATTTACATTGACGAAGAAGAGTATTCTGGTTTTTGGTGGGGGAATTTAACCCTTAATGCCCCCAATTAAGATTGCATTTGAATTATTTTAAAGGTATATCAGTACCATGTAATTTTTAAAAAGAAATCGATTTTTGGATTTTAGAATACGTGTTATTTATGTAAAATACATTTCAAGAGCTTTCCAACCATGCCGTTTACATACAAAAGCCAAGTAGCCATAAGTTTGCCATACAAAAGAGTGAAATCCTCTCCAGTAAGAGAACTGCATTTCCGACACTGGAAAGGAGTGAATATTAACCCTTTCAGTCCCAGTGATGCCATTTGGCATCATCACTTTCAATATTTTTTTCAAAAATGTTTATGTCCCGTTATGACATTCAAACACACATCATTCGATTCTTCATACTTTGTTCTATTAGACAATATTTTTCATTAATCTCAATAAAAGTCAGAACTACTATTTTTTTTATTTTGAAAATAGTCAACAAGCGTTTCTCTTGATTTTTTATAAGTTCACATCAGTTCCACATATTTAAAACACAATTTAAACTATTTCGGTTAAAATAATTGCTAAATTTTTTTTAATAATATGATCAGATACCTTAAAATATATAACTCAAAGTGTTTTTAGGTAATACATATTTTTTATTTTGTTGTTTTCCACAGTTAAAGAATTTTGGCATTGTTTCAAAAACCATATAAAAAATTTTAATGGATTTTTTTTTCTAATGGAATTCGTATATTTGACCTAAAATAAGCTTATTTTGTGAATATCAGATGTTTCTGTAGTGTAGTAAATTTTTGGGACTGAAAGGGTTAACTCAGACTGAGTTAAAATCACTGATCCTGTCGGAGGTTTAACACACAAAGGATCCACTCCTTTCGGAGAAGTGCATTTTCAAGACTGGAGGTGTGAAAATTAACTCAGACTGAGTTAAAATCGCACGTTGTGACGTTTGTTTTAAGAGTGTATGTCATTCAGATAAGTTCAAACGAATTAAATTTTAATTTGGATATGGATAAGCAGCATTTTCATAATGTCATTTTTCAACTTTAAATCTTATTTTTCCTTTTTCTTAAAAATTATTTCATATAACATTTTTACAGGACCTAACATTTTTAAAGTTTTACTGTTTCGGGTAGTTTTTCTTACTGAAATGAGCATTTCTCAAAATTTTAAGGAGAAGAAAAATAAGTGAAGTTTTGTGATGTAAAAATGCTTTTAAAAAAATAATAAAAAGACATCACCTCAAATAATGATTAAAAAAACTATTTTATATATTGATAAAATCTCATTTCAGCATATTATTGTTCAAAATGCATATATTGCACATAATTTTTGTCTTGTTTTGTATGTTAGTTTCATGGAAAAAAGGAACCTGAAACAGCTCAGTTTAACATAAGCCGTATACAAGGTACCGCACCTGTATTTTGAATATTTTAATAAAAGCTATCGCAAATAATTGGAAAAAAGAGGGTAAAAAATAGGTGGGACATAAAACTAACTGTATGTCTTGAATTTATTTTCTTTTTACTCCTATCTACTTATAATTACTAAATTACATTGATTAACAATGAATCTTTTTAATGAATATTTTAATTTTTTTGTTATTTAACATGTTAAAACTGAATACTGTATTAAGAAAAGCTTGAATGTGTCAAAATCAAGTTTTTTAATCAAAAAGTTCTATGTCTCCCTTTAGAATTATAGGGACGTAGGTATGTGTCACTATTAGGTGGTATAAGGAATTCTTGCATTTTTGCGTCCTAGATTTTAGGTCCATGTGTTTAAATTTCTTTATGCTTGCTCTGCAAATTTCTCAAATCATTTCAATCATGAAATATGAGTTTAAATGCCAGGAGGATTAACAATCCTTTATTTCTTGTGATTTGGTTATAATATCAAATACTCTTGGATAAAAAAAAAGATAGTATGTATGTTGTATCAGCGCCATCTAGCGAGCACTTATTGAAACTCTGCCCTGAACCGCCATCTTTTTGTGACTAGTAAAGGCGGTAAGGGTGGAGAGAGGATGTAATTCTTCAGAGCTGCACTTCATTAAATGGATATTTCTACACTAAAGAGTTGCTTTCTTCTTTACTGCCCCTCCTCCTTACTAGACATGGGGGCTCACCGCCGCCTTGCCACCCGCCTCTCGTCGCAAAAATCGATATATTTTAAAAAATTTTAATTTAAACTTTTACAAAACGAAAGTTCAAGTCCCACGAGGTTCAGACATAAAGTTCCTCTCCACGGTGGGCAATCACGAACTCATGCACAAAAACGAACTTTTATCTACACTGCAATAAATCAGCGATGCCAAAATCGCCATCGTCACGAAAAAAGTGAAAACTCCCGCTTCAAAAGGAACTTCCTACGCCATCGTCAAGCGATTCCTTCTTCAGCCGCCAAGCCGAAGATCGCATTCGCCATCGTCGACCCCATCGTACAGTGGTATTTTTCCAGCCGTTAAGCAGAAGACGCCACCCGTGAGTCATCCATCTTCAGCCGCTAAGCAGAAGACGACACACGACGACGAGGTCCACAGCACGTCAATCCGAAAAACAAAACTACCCTCCATAAAACGGAATACATCGTCCACAGAGCACGTAAGAAATTCTACTACATCGCCGACGAAACAAAACCAAAATCGACCACAAAGGTAAAAGTTTTCTTATTTTTCTATTCAAGATGTATAAAAATACTAAAAAAGAAGATTTAGTGAAAGTTGCTTTTGAATTGGACATCGTACTTCCAGAAAATTCCACGTTAACTAAAATTAAAGAGCTAATTGAGTCCAGTGAGACCTACACGAAAGATAACGAATTCGTTAAAAATTTAATTGCACAAACGGTAGATGACAGAAATGTTAAACTAGAAATCGAAAGAAATAAAGTAGAAGTCGAAAGAAATAAATTAGAAGTCGAAAAAGTAAAACTCGCACAAATCGAACGAAATATAGAACTAGCTTCCCTTCAAAACAATGCCGAAACTCAACATAATATGTCGAAAAGTTCCGAAACCGATGATTCACCTAACATCGAAAATCTTATTCGTTCTGTTAAAACTCTTTCAATGCCAATCCCTAGCCGTCCAGAAAATTACAGCTTATTTTTCGCATCGTTAGAACGAGCATTTAATACGAAGAATATATCGGATGAGTTATTAAAGTCAGAAATACTTATAAATATGTTAGGCGAAAAAGCAAATCACATTTTATTAAATATTTCGGATAATGATATCCAAGACTACGAAAAAGTCAAAAATACAGTGCTACGTCAGTTCCAACCAACCGCACAGGATTGCCTAATTAATTTTCGCCGTATGCAAAGACTCGCAGATGAGTCACACACGCAGTTTGCTTCACGATTGCAAACAACTTTCGCATATTATTGCAAGATTAGAAACGTCAGTGACTTTGATACTTTATGCCAATTAATGGTTTCAGATAAATTGTATTCTACACTTGACCGAGAGACTCAGTCATACATAGCTGTCACACAAGGCGAAGAATGGCTAAAGCCAAATGATCTTGCACAAAAAGTTGATATATACTTTACATCCCAGCGTAAATCTCTAAGCGAAGTAAACCGTCGCCAACACAACAATAACACCTATCAACAAAACAACAGACCACCATACAATAATCGGCAACCATATAATAACTTTCGTAGACCACAAAATCAAAATTCCCGTGGAACAAATAATACTCGCTTCAATCAACGCAATGTAAACAACCAACGATCTGAAAACGAGTCACACGAGAATAACAGTCCAGTATTAAAAATAGCTCCAACAGCACCCAAACCACGTGATCACGGTTCCCTTCAATATGAAAATGTACTACTTAATAGTAAAAATACGCGCGCTATTATTGACAGTGGATGCACTCATATTTGTGTCAAAGCCGATTGTTTACCCAAAACAACAACATATGATGATGAAAATATCACATTACAATCTGCATTCGGCGACACGTACACCGCCAAATCCGCCAAGGTTTTTCTCGGGTTGCCACATAGACAACCAAAAAGATACGATGCAGCTGTCTGCGAGAGTTTATTTTCAAATCTAATAATCCCACCTTCAATTTTCCAAGAGCTAAAAAGATCACAAATAACACAAAATGAAAGTACACTCTCTCCTAAAACAGAAATCTTGCAACAGGAAATAAAAAACAAATGTCAAAGTACTATTCACACCGCTTCGAATCTCGGCTCCAAAATGTTTACAACACCGAAACCCATCGCCGACTCTGTGTCGCCGCAGCAAGAAGAGAGCGTACGAGACGACGCGTCAATCACCTATCAACCAGACGTTAGGGCACACCCACGAACATGCCACAACCAATCAGAGGCAAAGGAGGAGCTATCGAATGCAAATTCGCCCGCTCACCTAGAGTACGGAGAACGAAGATTTTTTTTAGCGGAACGAGATGATGTGTCGAACCGATTAAATTTTGACAACGCTACCGGTAAAAGTTTAGCCTATTTTCCCGTAAAACACACTTCGGCGAATGATCTTACGTCCGCAATGGATTGTGACTACGGTAATGACTTATATTTCACACACGTTCATAATACGGATATGAAGAAACGTTTTTCACATTTAATTGATGAATATAATTCGAACAAATTAACAGATTTAGGAACTTACGAACACCAAATTTTCGCTTCAGACGTACAAGGGGACAAGCCCATATTGCAAAATGTAAACAAACCATTAGACACTACGGGGACCAACTCAATATTTAGTATTGTAAGTGATGATACGCTTTTTGAAGATGAATTTTCTCACATATCTGATGCGAATATACGAAACACTATTATGAAGATGGTCAAAACTTATAAACCGAATAAAATTAAAAGTACTAATTATCAAATGAAATTAATTCTGTCAGATGACACACCTATATTTCAAAGACCACGCCGTCTTGCATTGTCAGAAAAAATTGAGGTAAATAAACAAATTAAGGAAATGTTACAAAGTGGAATAATTCGAGAAAGTTTTTCAGATTTCTGTGCACCAATAGTTTTGTGTAAGAAGAAAGATGGTTCAACGCGCTTAGCCATAGATTTTAGATTGATTAATCGGAATATCGTAAAAGAAAGATTTCCTTTACCCCTCATCGAAGATGTTTTTGACAAATTACAAGGTGCTTCTGTCTATTCAAACCTTGACTTAAAAAATGGTTTCTATCACGTTGATGTTCATGAAGATAGTCGTAAATACACTTCTTTTGTAACACCAGACGGACAGTACGAGTTCACAAAGATGCCTTTTGGACTATGCAACGCACCATCTGTTTTTCAAAGATTTATCCAAATTGTTTTTCGAGATCTTTTAGAAGATGGAACTTTGATTCTCTATCTTGATGATTTGATTATACCCTCATCTGATGAGTTCGAAGGTCTACAAAAGCTTAAAAAAGTTTTACAAGTTGCTTCGGACTATGGACTTGAGTTTAATTTCAAAAAGTGCAATTTTCTACAACGAAAAATAACTTTTCTCGGACATATCTTGGAAAAAGGTACAATTCGACCATCGTCACACAAAACAAATGCTGTTTTAAGTTTCCCTCAGCTTAAAACGACGAAAGATATTCAATCCTTTTTAGGTCTGACTTCATTCTTTAGAAAATTCATAAAGAACTATGCAGCCATTGCAAGGCCACTAAGTGATCTTTTACGAAACAACACACCTTTTCACTTTGGCAGAGAACAACAGCAAGCTTTTCTACAACTAAAACAAGCACTCTCCACAGAACCTGTGTTACACTTATACAAACAGGGCTCACCATTACAATTACACTGTGATGCTTCATCAAAAGGTTTTGGTGCTATTTTGCTTCAAGCTGACAACGAGAACAACCTGCATCCCATTCACTATATGAGTCGTAAAACATCCCCACAAGAAGAAAAGTATACATCATATGAATTAGAAGTTTTAGCAATAGTAGAATCATTAAAGAAATTTCGACACTATCTTGTTGGTACCAAATTCAAAATCTTCACTGACTGCCAAGCGTTTCAAAAAACAATGTCCAAAAAAGAACTGCCTCCTAGAGTTGCCAGATGGGCAATGTTGCTCGAAGATTTCGACTATGAACTAATTCACAGACCAGGACAGCAGATGAAACATGTCGACGCACTTAGCCGTTATCCTGTCATGACAATACAAGTTGATGACACAACCAGAAAAATCTGCGAAGCTCAGTCAAAAGATGAGTTCACACTAAGCATTAAACAACTACTAGAACACTCTCCAACATCAGAATACAAATACAAAAATAACATTCTTTACAAAATAGTCAATGACCAAGAGCTTTTAGTAATACCACAAGACATGCAAAAACAAATCGTACAAATTGAACACAATAAAGGACATTTTGGTATCAATAAAACTGAAGCTTTAATTAAACAACAATTTTATTTCCCAAACATACGTAAAACTGTCGAAAGCGTAATATCCAGCTGTGTAAAATGCATACTTGCCTCACGAAAAACAGGAAAACAAGAAGGATTTCTCCATCCCATTCCTAAAGGTGACATTCCATTAGACACATACCATATAGATTTTCTAGGGCCACTGCCAAGCACAAACAAAAACTACAAGTACATATTCACTGTGGTAGATGCCTTTACAAAGTTCATTTGGATATATCCTGTCAAGTCAACATCTGCAAAAGACGCTCTGGACAAACTTCAACTTCAGCAAACCACTTTTGGAAATCCTAGACGAATAATATCAGATCGCGGATCAGCTTTTACTGCAACAGAATTCAAGAAATACTGCGAAGATGAGAAGATTGAACATATCACAGTCACTACAGGTCAGCCAAGAGGAAACGGTCAGGTTGAAAAATTCCATGGAACGCTAATTCCAGTTATCTCCAAGTTATCCCTTGATGATCCGAACAAGTGGTTCAAGCACATACCAGCTGTACAACGTGTAATTAACAGCACTATCTCTTCAGCTACTAAGTACACACCCTTCGAGCTTCTAACAGGAGTTAAAATGAAAAATAAAGAAGATCTTAACATCAAGAAAATTTTAGAAGAACAACATATACACTCAGTCGTCCAACATCAACAACAAATGCGCAAAGAAGCCAAAGCAAATATATTGCAACAACAAGAACAGAGCAGGCACAACTATAACACTCGTCGCAAGACTGCTACCAAATACAAACTTGATGATATAGTCGCCATCAAACGTACTCAGTTCGGGACAGGCTTAAAACTTCGTCAAAAGTTTTTCGGCCCATACGTCGTGACTAAAGTTCGCCCAAACGACAGATATGATGTACGCAAGACCGGTACAGGTGAAGGACCAGCATGCACATCCACATCTGCCGACCAAATGAAGAGTTGGGCAAAAACCTGAACTTTGACTTTTATTCTACAAACTTTCTGAAGTCCAGAACTTTATTTTTTTTCTCCCAAATTGTGCTAAGAACTTTTTGCACAGACTTTAAAATTTATTTTTACTTACTTGCTTAGTTAATTTTATAAGTGTTTTCTTCTATTTCATAATTTTCAAATTAGAATTTTAAAGTGATTTTAGAATAATTTTCTTGAGAAATGCATAAAAGTATTTTATTTGTTTATGCTTATTTTTATAGTTCTTTTCAGTATTAGTAGTGAATTTAAGTGTATTATTTTCTAAGTGTTTACGTTTAATTTTTATCTTGCTACATGTTTACTTTTAATATTTAGATAGCATGTTTTTATTTTATTCAATTGCTATTTGTCGGGACGACAAACGTCAGGATAGCAGAGTGTTGTATCAGCGCCATCTAGCGAGCACTTATTGAAACTCTGCCCTGAACCGCCATCTTTTTGTGACTAGTAAAGGCGGTAAGGGTGGAGAGAGGATGTAATTCTTCAGAGCTGCACTTCATTAAATGGATATTTCTACACTAAAGAGTTGCTTTCTTCTTTACTGCCCCTCCTCCTTACTAGACATGTATCTTTCGAAATCCCAGGGCTTCTTGTTCTTTTACTATAAGGAAAATTGCAGTTAAAGGGCTTTATCGAACTCAATATTAGCGCAATGGGCACTCAAAACCTTGCGAAAGGCTCACTTTATGTCAGTAATTTAATGGGGTCAATGTCTTTCTCAATCGATCACTGACCCAAGGTGGGCCAATGCAATCAAATTGAGGGATGATGTTGCTGCTATCAACAACTGAACCATTATTTGGAACTATTGGCCCATTTACTACGAAAGCTATACTACACAGATTCACTAGAATTCGGCTCTGCTAACGTAGGAGATTTGTGACAACTTTGGCTATAGGGCAACTGCAGGGGGACTTGACCGTAATAGTACATTATAACTTCAGTTTTAATCCAAAATGTCATATAAGTTAACCCCTGAAAACATTTTTTTTTTTAAAGACCGGCAAAATCTGCTTGATCATCTTGTCACGTCATTTTTAATACAATTAATGTATCAGATTCTTCATATCTGTATTTTTAGGAAGCTTTAACATTCTACTTTATAATAAAAAAAGTAAGCATATACAGAAAAACTGTAAAGTGAAGTTGTGAAGTGAATTCTACAAACGTCCACGTATGTGTAACACTTGAGCGGCCGCCCCGGTGGCACACTCGTTAGGATTCTAGCCTTTGGAGCTGCTGGGTTCGGGTTCGAATCCCGGTCAGGCATGGATGTTTGTGACTGTCAATATATATTGTTATTTGTCTATGTGTTTGTGTCGTCTCTTTCTTTGTGTGTCTCTTGTGCTTGTGTCATTTCTGGGGCTTAGTACAATAGACTTAAAGTCGCAGTGCTGGGCGATCTTGCCCCCCACCAAGAAAGTCATAAGTCGTAACACTTGAGCGAGTAAGATAAATACTTAAATTTTGTATAACTGTTAA
Organism: Hylyphantes graminicola; assembly: GCA_023701765.1. Classification (NCBI taxonomy): domain Eukaryota; kingdom Metazoa; phylum Arthropoda; class Arachnida; order Araneae; family Linyphiidae; genus Hylyphantes; species Hylyphantes graminicola. Next base: position 54,803,632 of record CM043118.1, on the reverse strand, counting down.
AAAAGCACCCTATGAAATATTTATAAATATATTGAATAATAAACTGCCTATTAACTTAACGAATACAAATAAATATTATTACTTTAAAAAACAACTTTTTGGGTTTTTCATTAATATTGACGAGTTGGATCTTATTTTTTCACTCTAATTTGAAGCATTTTAATTATATCTGTATGGCAGCTGGTTGCCACATCATATTATGTTCGATCTTATTTGTTTCTGTGTTTTTGTTTGTGTTCAATTATAACTGTTTATGTTTTGTTCGTCTGTACGGGAAATTTTTCCCCTTGGCGCACCATATTTTCTATTGGTTATTTATTTTTGAAAATATAAAGATTACTATATGTGCAGGCAATGTTTATAAATAAATATCAATGAATGTGTTTGCATACCTACCGAATGCGAATTCAAATTTTTAATGTTAGGCATTTTTGGTAAATGTTTAGTAGAATAAGCTTAAGAAAGGAGCAGCAGTAAAAATGTTCTAGCATGTATGACAAAAATGTAGTGTCCTACTTTTTTTCACAGCTTGTTGTATGGCCCCTTAATAGACCAGGTTTCACCTCAATACATGATACTTTTTAGTTTGATTATTTACAATGTTAGATAATTATATTTTCGTTCCACATTGGGTGTAAACAAAATTTAACCTCTGCAAGACAAACGTTTATATTTTATGGATAGAAAAGTTTTGTCATTATTGCATAATACAACAAATTAATCATTAATTAATTTCTTACATTTTTGATTGTGTAATATTTGGACGGTCAGTTAAACTAGGCTATGTTCATCGTTACAAGTTTTTGTACGATTGTTTTGAAGGTTGCCAACAATCGCCAATGCCCTATATACATCCTTTGAAACGATAATATTTACTTTCCAAACAATGCATTTTATAATGACACTGATAAGACCTGTAATTACCCTTCGATATTCCAAAGAAAAGCAACCATGGCGAGAATTTCTATTTAATAAATATCAATCACCGACCATAAAATCGCCAAATTGGAACAAAATATAAAAGAAGCTATACTTCCCGCCACCCTTATTTGAAACACTTTAGGGATGGAAAACCGAAATCGTTTTTTCCCCTCGGTTTTGACCAAAAAACCGGTTTTTCATAAGGCCGGTCTTAAGGTCCCGTAAACCTGAAAAACCGGTTTTTGAAACACCGGTTTTTCAGTTTTGCCGGTTTACCGATTTCACCGGTTTATTTCTGAAATAACGCTATCCTTACCGTTTCTTATTTGGTTGGTGGCGAGTATAAACGTCTTCAGGGGGAACACGTTTTGAAACATTGGCACAAAAAAGTAACAACAATAATTAAAAATAAAAAAAAGAACGCTCGTTCGCATTCGGGAAGTGAAACAGCGTCCTAATACTTGGGGCAGTTATTCATTCCAGAAAGGGAAAATGGCGACCGAATTGGAACCAGCCGTGGCGGGAAATGTGTTCTTTTTTTTTCTGTTTTGAAAAGTGAAAGTGAGCAGTCGAACCCTGAAGGCCTTGCGGAAAACTTCGGTTTCGTTTTTTAACGTCTGCTGAGCAGTCACTTGTTTGGACTTTTCCTTTGGTGCACGTGTTTTGCCGCGGTTACAGCTTCCGACTGGGATAAGTTCCTTGCATAATTTATTTTGTCAATATTTTGTTTCGTAGCCCGTGTTTGTCATCAATCATTGCTTACTGTAAACAAAAATTATTCGATATTGAATAATTTAGTATTTAGTGAGAATATTGATAATATTGATGATGTGGTGAAGTTTGTTTTTGAAACTTGGATAAAAATTATTACTTCTACGTTTAGATCATAATGGAATAATAAAAGCATCTATTACGTTTGCACCAATATCAGTTTCAACCAAAATGTGCTGTTTTAAGCAAATCATTACTAGTGGATAAATGATTTGATAACTTCAATGCATCATTCAAATCGTTTTTAAAGGCTAGAACTTTATCAATCATGGTTGCTCACAAGAACATTATCCTCCCGCTAGGGACAATGTTCCTTTTAGTTGCTTTGAAAATACATAACATTACGGCAAGAACTCTTGACGGTCTTCAGCAACCTCAGCCATCGTCATCAGAGACTTATACATCAATCTCACCAAGCAGCAGTTCATCATTCTCACGAGCAGTGCCAAATTTGAACGGACCTTTGCTGTCAAGTAGGACTCTTGTGGACTATGTGTCATTGATGAAAAATGAAAGCGAATCGAAGAACCAAGCAGTAGACATCATCGCAAATCCTCCATTATCCAAACCTGAAGACTCTGAAACCACGAGCAGAGTTGGTGCACATGTTGCTACTGTTTCTGACATGCCGCCTGTAGTTAAAGACTCGCTAGTTTCAGCTGAAATGAAAGCAGAAAAAAAGGAACGGAATCTTCATTTGAATCTGTCACCAGGAACATCTGACGCTGTACTCCACCAAACTGGACCTGTCTATTCGGACATGCGAGTCGAGACGTTCGCAGCAGCCGAGGCCGATGCAGTGCCAAGATCTTTTACGAATGAGAACATCACCGAAGAGGACTTGAGGAAGGCCATAGAATCCCCACTTGTTTCTGAAAGAGGCGAAAAATCGAACACGGCAATCGAAAAAGTTGCCCTGGAGAACTTCGGCAAAGAAGTCCAGAAGCTGAAAGAAAACGTGCACAGTTTCAAGGACAACATCAGAAAAATCTTCTTCGAGGGCGAGGTGGCTATGACTGCAAAGCCAAGCGATTCGCATGCTGTATCACCAGTACCAGATAGCGACGAAAAACGTTCTATGCCAAAAGACAAGACGTTCGAATCTACGCTAAACATCGAACATCCAAGCAACATGACATCCGGAATGCCGGTAGCAACTACGCCTAACCCTAAACCTTTTGAGAAGGACACAAAAGAAGGATTAAATACAACCGAGAAGGCTAGAATTAGCAATTCAAATGGCTCTTTTGCTGGAAACAAGAAACTTATTGTTTCGGCTGTCGCTTCCAATATCAGTGAGGTGAGCCGGCGAGTGGGTGCCTTCTTGCAGAAACAGTACAGGGAATCGAGTGCTGGGATGAAAAACCGTGTTCAAAATGAAATAATGCCTGAAGGTGAGTGATTCTCCTACTTACTTAATTATACCTCTTCACTCCAACATGGAGCATAGGGCCTCCGTCATGGTCAGCCACCTCACCCTGTTGGCAGCAATGGTCTTAATCTCTCCCCACGACTTGTTAAGTTATTTCACTTCGTTGTTAATTGTTCGACGCCATGCTGTTTTCGGCTTCCCTCTTTTCATTTTGCTTTGCGGATTACATGAGTAATTCTCTTGGTGATATTTAAATATAAACAATGCAATATTAATTACAAATCCAAAATTCTATTGCTAATACAACAGGCCGTTAAAGACTGCTTCTCTCTATGTTTACTTCATTGAACCCAAAAGAAAATTTAAATAATTATTTTAATATATTTTATTATTATAAGGATTACTATATACACTAAGAAAAAACTTACGTCGAATTTCAAACAAAATATCGTGTTTCCCCCAGTTGTTAAAAGTTGTGTTGAAACAATAAAAAAATTGTTTTGCGACCAAATTATAAATACATGCCTCCTATCGCGATTGTCCATTGAAGAGCTTAGTGGAAGAACGTTCAAAGTGACAATTCTGAAGAAAAAAATGAGATTTTTGAGTTAATGAACATATAACTAACTTCTTTATCGATAACAAGTTCCTTTCTCAATACACTTTAAGATTAGTATATCTTTGCTGTTTGAGAATTCCGTTTTGAACAAATCTTGGGCAAAGGGAAATCTTTGAAGCTTATTTTCTCTTTTTCATATTTTTGTCACTTAGCACGTTCTTCTGCTAAGCTATTCAAATGTGTTGGAACATCAAAAATTTTTGTTCACAAATCATGAACACATTGGTCTTGCATTGAATCAACGCAATATAATAATGTTGCCATTTTTACACAATACAGTAAAAGGATTTTCCTACATTTCAAAGTTTGTGCCTCGCTGCTTTTTAACAGTAAAGGTTTAAAAAAAAAGGAAGCCTAGAATCAAAACTCATACATGTTTTGTTTTTTTATATATATTTGAGTATAAGTACTTAACTTGTAAAAGTCGCCCGGCTTTTGCGTGTTTCAAAATAAATTGATTACTTGCTTATTAATTTTTATTTTTAATTTTATATTCATTATATTTTGCTTTAAGCGTTGAACTCCCTCTTTATACATTAAATTATTAAACAATTTAACTTTTGCCAATGTGTCTCGATTTACAATTATTTTCACTTAAATATTTTACACTTAATAATAAAAAACATTCTTTGGGGTTCAAGTAGGGTTAAGTTGATAGAAAGTTAACAGATAATACAACTGCTCAAAGCGAAACAAACGGACACTCTTTTCAACTCAAGCATACCATTTACAACTCACAACTTTTTGAAAAGTAATTACAGTTACCGCCACCCTTATTTGTTACACTTTAGGGATGGACCGGCGTTGTGAAAAAACGGTTTTTCTGAAAAACCGCCATCCCTACAGTGTTCAAATTTGGTTGGCGGCGAGAATAGTATATTATGGTACAGAGCTTGTATCCAGCTTGTATGCTTGTTCAGAGAACCGCTTATCAGCTTTCGTCACGTGGGACAGACACAGAAGGAATATTAACAGTCACAAAGAAATGAATAACACAAAGATAAATAACAACATTTATTGACGATCACAAACATCCATGCTCGACCGGGATTCGAACCCGACCCCAGCAGCTCCAAAGGCTAGTGCGAGTACAGGTTTTTGTGAATTTATATTTAAAACTTTTTTTGCAAAAATACATTGCAAACGCGCTTACTTCCTTACCTAATATTACGAAAATCTGAATAACTTTGGCATTAAAAAACGTAATCAGTTTAAAGAGAAAATGTTGAGTTAATAGAAACTGAAACTTTTCTTTCTAATGCGGAGGATTAATGCTTCAGTTATTCAAACTACATTTTTAAGGTGAATAAATTTCATATTCTTAAAACCTTTGTTAATTTTGTGAACTATTCAAAAGAAGAAGAATCAGCGAAAAAAAGGATTGTAGGTATGTAGTGAAAATATTTTTATTAAAAAAATATTTTACTTTAATATATTTGTAAAGTACTGTAAAGAATACATTATTTATTGGCAAATAACACATAATGGACTTTGTAGTAACCGACTTACATAGCTAGTAGAAGTAGGCCAGTTGAAGGAAAATTTGGCACATCGGGGTGTTTATTAACCCTCTATATATATACTGTTACCTGCATATTGTTAAATTATGGCGATAAGTAACATAATCCACTTTATTCTATTAAAGTAGGTCTCCCTCTCTTTAAATCTGTGTTATTTTCACCTATTATATTCCATTTTGAAGTTTTAGTTACTAATAGCCCTCATATATGACAGTAGTAGACGTGTATTCAAAATTAAAAAATGGAAGTTATTAACTGTTGTGAAATTACGTCTTTGACAGTATTCGAAGAATAATAATATTAGTACTATACTACAGTACATTAGTATGAGTATTAAAGATACAAATATATTTTTTCGGGATGAAAAAAAAATTCATGCATTACAGGGTTTGTAAAAACAGTTATGCCTCTAAAATTATGCATTTTGGTATCCGAAGTAAAATTCTGAAGAATATTTTTATCAAGATTTTGTGTTAGTTACTCAAGAATTATTGAAGACTTAGATGCTTACTGGAACAAAAATAGAATAAAGAATATTTTTTCCATCATCAGTTATGTAATGTATTAAGAAGTATGTGTAGCTAAAAAGATGCAAAGGCTATATTTCAGTTTTGAAAGTTAATTACTAATGATAGGGATACTTACACATAGTACTAATCTAGAAAGAGAAATGCTCCACTTTGGAAACGCATTAGTCTAAAATGTTTATAAGAGCGACTGATTACTTTAATTTGTTCCATGGAATTCAGTTGAATAATGTATGAACATCAACATAAAAGGGTTACCGACCCTTCCTTCCTGAAAACATCTTAACCTAAATCCCTGATTTAGTGAATGCGTAATTCGTTGACCCACACATGACCTTAGAATGGCTGCAATGGTTTGTCAACATATAAGCTCGTACACTCCTTGCCAACCTAAGTTGGGTAAATAGAAATATGCTATGGAGATATCCTTCCGCGCATGTAAAGAGTTCCATAGATTGTTTGTGAATCCATCCCAAAAACATGTTTAAAATATTAATTTCGTTTAAGGTCTAACAGATTTAAATATTATTTGAGAGAATTTTGCAATTTTATCAAAATGAAAAGTGTATTTTTGTGACATTGTATTCAGTTCATTTTGTATGTAAATATTACCTTACATTAGTTTCCAACTGACGGACCAATCACGCTTTTTCCTCTGCCTGTTTACTCTTTTTTTTTACCCAAGTTAGGCTGTAGTGAGTGTAGTTATGTTGACAATCAAAACACATTATTGCTGAAATTCTCTGTATATAAGAAGCAGATGAACGTGAAATCAAATCGAAAGTTAATTTTTTCAACAGGGTCTTTAATGAATTTGAAGTAATTTTCTGGGGTCTTTTTGAGCCTTCACACATCAACAATAGATGGCAGCACTACTTTTGTTATTTTATCTTAAAAAATGATAGTGCTATAGCATATCTAAAGGAAAGATTTTCTCGCAGAGTGAAAAAAAAAAGATTCTGAAAGAACTGGGAAAGCCTATTTTACATTTACTTTGATACTCATTGAATTTCTTATAGTACGGATAGACAGACGTAAAAATGCATACAATTTACTGCATTATTGAACGTTTTTTTACCTCTATAATTTTTTTTATCTGACTTTTAGAACTGAATTTATAACAAACCGTCTTAGGACAGATGAACTGACGGGCGAAAAAGTATACAGACAAACGGATGCTAAATATAAAATATAGTTATCTAATGTCACATCTTTGAAACAAAAACAGGATTGTTTAACATCGGACTGATTGAACTGAAATTATGACAGACCCTAATAACTGACAGATGGACCGGAAAAGCGTACCGACAGACATACAAAATTTATAAAACTTTTGTCTTGGACCCCTAGACGAAATAACGGAAAGAGAAATATTAAAATCGGCGGGTTTGAGCAGAATTTGAAAAGAGAATATAGACGGACGGAAATCTCCACGATGTCCAATCCTACTTTATATTTATTTTAAATTCTTTCAAATTAAAAAAAAAGAGATCTGAATGCGGTTAAAAAATTTTAAGACCCAACCAACAACAATAATACAACGTGTTTAAAACGTATAGTTTCAAATATGTTGCACCAAGAAATACTTTGCTTTCTTCATGAATCTTCTAATGCAGTTAGATTTTTCATGAATATGGTTCACTTCATTTCAAACACGCTATTGCATCATTTTTTTTTTAAAAATCATTTTATAGTTTATGTATTAAAGGGCAAAGTTATAAATATTTCCTGAAAATAATCTAACAATGTAAAAAAAAATTACAAGTTTTATTAACTACTCTCGTTTCGTACCTCACACCGTCGCAAAATGATCCCAATGTAAAGCTGTTAGTAATGTTAATTAAAACCGAGCTAAGCACAAAAGTGACCTCTTATATACTCGCCGACAACCAAATAAGAAACGGTAGGGATGGCGTTTTTTTGAGAAAAAAACTGTTTCAAAAACCGGTTTTTCGGTTTAACTGAAATCTGAAATCAAAATATAAGAATCTGAGCATCGGCGCTAAGAGCCCTTTCTCATTCATCGAAAACGTCCCGTAAAGGATATAACTTTTAACAGGAGTCGTTTGGACTCAGGAGCCCTGAGTCCGTGATCTAAGGCTATAACGGTTTAACTGAACCTTAACACCGGCATTATGAAAAACCGTTTTTTTTTTTTGTCAAAATCCAGGGCAAAAAAAAATCCGGTTTCGGTTTTCCATCCCTAAAATGATTCAAATAAGGGTGGCGGGAAGTATAGAAGGTGTCAAGCTGGAAAAACATCCTAACCCAAATCCCCACTCGGACGTGTAATAGAAACCGCATTCCAAAGTTTTTAGTGTTAGTAGGCATTATTCAGAAAAAGAAAACAATTTGACAGCTATTCCCACACCCCCTACTCATTTACACATTTTATTATTTTTTGTTCATTATTTGACATTGTTTATGAAGTCCTACTTACCACTGTACTGAAATGTAAATAACGAATGAATGTTTTTGAGTTTGAATATAATATATTTCATATAGGAGTGTATAATTCGGAATTCGAAATTGTTATTAATTGTAAGGGTTAAAATGTTTTTTAGCCTACTTTCTTTTCTTTTTTAATTCAAAAGATTTTAAAAAGGAAAGTAGACATTTTGACATCGTGGATTTTTCTATCCGTCTGTCTGTACCCCTTTCTGAATTCCGTTCATACCTTCCAATGTATTTATTTTTTTGCTAGATGTATGAAATCCGAGACCTATGCTTTATGCTTTTTATCTGTTTGTGCAATTGTCCATCCGTCTGTTCAAATCTTCTTTATAACACTGTTATAATTTCCATCCTAAACGTCGAATAAAAAATAAAGTTACAAACTCAGAAACCTTTCTTTTGTAATTTGTATACGTCTATCCTTTCTGCCAGTCTGTACATCAAAACTTTAATAATATGTTTTTGCTTCAATTCTAGGAGTTATTTTTTTTAATGTAAGAACTTAAGGATTTTATTTTATAAAAAAATATAATCCATTTTCGACCTAAAGTTGGTTATAGTTTTTTTTAAAGTCCTAAAATATGTTATAATTAAGAGAGAGAGAGAGAGAGATTGATAGAGTTAATGAAAGGTATGGCGAAATTACCTTGCTCCTATTTTCCTTTACATTTAACCAAACATTTGCATTTACATTACATCGCTCCCGTTACAGCTTTAGACTGCAAGCAGGGATAGAGCTTTCTAGGGCGAACCTCTGCTGAGACTTGGTTTCAAATCGCAAGTAGTTAATTTCTTGCAATTGGATATAAACCTGTTGGATCGTGTGACTATTAAATATTAACATTGTCCAATAAATATTAGTATAAATAATAACATTGTCCAATAAATATTAGTACATAAAATAACATTGTTCGATTACTATTAGTATAAATAATAACATTGTCCAATAATTCTTAACATAAATATTAACCTTGTCCGATAAATATTAGTATAAATAATAACATTGTCCAATAATTCTTAACATAAATACATTGTCCGATAAATATTAGTATAAATATTAACATTGTACAATAATTCTTAACATAAATATTAACGTTGTCTGATAAATATTAGTATGAATAACAACGTTGTCTAATAATTCTTAACATAAATATTAACACTGTAAAATACATTTAACATTAACCTATTGAACTGTTTGTCCAATGAATATTAACATTGTCCAATAAATATAACAATAAATATTAACATCCTACTATTCTTTCCCTTGTACCAGGCCTTCCAGAAGAAGCCATGTCCGGTGGCTCGCCCACACAGGTACTCCGACAATGGGAAACCCTCGAAGAGTCCTTTCGCGAGTCCGTGGACGCTGTGGTTCGGCAGGCTCTACCTTTGCTGGTGCGAGCTTCGTCAGAGATGCAGCTCACCAACGGATGCTACACCAGCTTCTTTCAGCTACTGCTTGGGCTCAGGAGACTGAGGCCTTGGGCATTCCAGAGTGAGAATGATTTATTTAATTACACTCTTAAAACAAACAAGCAATTTTAACTCAGTCTGAGTTATTTTCACTCCTTTCCAGTGACGAAAATGCACTTCCCCTGTAGGAGTGGATACTTGATATAGTGTGTTAAACCTCCGAAGGGATCACTCCAAACGAGTTATTTTAACTCAGTCTGAGTTAATATTCGCTCCTTTCCTTACAGGAGTGGGTTTCACTCTTTTGTTTTAAGAGTGTATGTAGTTGTTGGTCTCTTGTGACTGTATTATTTCTGGGGTTGAATACAATAGACCTAAGGTCGCAGTGTTCGGCGAACTTTCCCCCCACCAAGAAGTCATAAGTCATGTAGTTGTTGTGTCATGAGCGAACGTGTGCTTCTCAATATTTCGAGAAAAATATCCAAGCGTATTCTCAATCATTTGTAATGCTTTTTCACGAACTGCTTCATAAACTTGTGGATGTTGAGGTTATGGATAATTCTCCTAAAGCTAATTATGGTGAAATACTTGTATCGTATTCGCCATAAGAAATTACATAAAATAAAATAGATCAATTATATAAGAAAATAATCTTGAAGAGTACCTTTGCTGGTGCGAGCTTCGTCAGAGATGCAGCTCACCAACGGATGCTACACTAGCTTCTTTCAGCTTCTGCTTGGGCTCAGGAGGCTCAGGCCGTAGGCATTCCAGAGTGAGAATGATTTCTTTTACTTATGTAGTTGCTGTGTGATGAGCGAGTGTGTGCTTTTCAATTTTTCGAGAAAAATATCCAAGCGTATTCTCAATCATTTGTGATGCTTTTTCACAATTTGCTGCATGAACTTGTGGATGTTGAGTTTTTGGATAGTTCTCCTAAAACTAATTATGGTGAAGTATGTCATGTATCGTATTCACCACAAGAAATTAAATATAATAAAATAGCTCAATATACAAGAAAATAATCTTGAAGAGTACATTTGCTGGTGCGAGCTTCGTCAGAGATGCAGCTCACCAACGGGTGCCACACCAGCTTCTTTCAGCTTCTGCTTGGGCTCAGGAGGCTCAGGCCGTAGGCATTCCAGAGTGAGAATGATTTCTTTTACTTATGTAGTTGCTGTGTGATGAGCGAGTGTGTGCTTTTCAATTTTTCGAGAAAAATATCCAAGCGTATTCTCAATCATTTGTGATGCTTTTTCACAATTTGCTGCATGAACTTGTGGATGCTGAGTTTTTGGATAGTTATCCCCTAAAGCAAATTATGGTGAAATACTTGTATCGTATTCACCACAAGAGATTAAATGAAATGAAATAGATCAATATATAAGAAGATAATCTTGAGGAGTACCTTTGCTGGTGCGAGCTTCGTCAGAGATGCAGCTCACCAACGGGTGCTATACCAGCTTCTTCCAGCTTCTGCTTGGGCTCAGGAGGCTCAGGCCGTGGGCATTCCAGAGTGAGAATGATTTATTTACTTAAAACCATTTTAATGTAATTAACCCTTTCAGTCCCAAAAATTTACTACACTACAGAAACATCTGACATTCACAAAATAAGCTTATTTTAGGTCAAAAATAAGAGTTACACAAGAAAAAAAAATTCATTTTAATTTTTTACATGGTTTTTGAAATAGTATTTGCCAAAATTTTTTGACTGTGAAAAACAGCAAAACAAAAATACATATATTACCTAAAAACACTTCGAGATATATATTTAAAGCTATCCGACCATATTATTAAAAAAATTAAGTAATTATTATAACCGAAATAGTTTAAATTGTGTTTTAAATATGTGGAACTGAAGTGAACTTTTCAAAAATCAGGTGAAACGCTTGTTACCTATTTTCTAAATTTAAAAAAATAGTAGTTCTGATTTCTATTGAGATTAGTGTAAAATATTGTGTAATAGAACAAAGTGTGAAGAATCGAATGATGCGTTGGATATTATAACGGGACATAAACATTTGGGAAAAAATATTGAAAGTGATGATGTCAAATGGCATCACTGGGACTGAAAGGGTTAAAATGTACAACGTTATTAAAAAACTCAAAATATAAGATTTTTAAATAAGATTTTTTTAATTTAATTTAATACATTACGTTTAACAATGTACATTTAAGAATATGCCCATAAGACATTATACGCGTAATATTTTTATTTGCAATTAATTTACTAAATGATACAAACTAGAACTTATCATGTAAAATACTTAAAGCTGGAAAACTATTAATCACTTCCAAAAATAGACAATGAAGATTATTTTGTAAAAGACAGTGCAATCTGTATAGTTTTACATTATCCTCAATCTAATAGTAGAGTTCCATACTCTTTTGATTAAATATTCTATTATTCTATTATTATTATTATGTCTAAAAGTTAGCTTTTCTAAAAAAATAGTGAAGAGAAATATAAAGGATGATTTTGTTTCAATTTGTTCTTTATATTAAGGATTTTTGATTTCATTATATTCTTAAATTTAAGATACCCCTATTTTCCCCCAGGATGGGGGAAAATGAGGGTCTGAAACTATGTTCTCTAAATTGCCAGATATTAGAGCATATAGTGGGAAAAAATTAAAAATATCTATATATTTGAAATCTAAACAGTTTAAGGGGACGCATTACCCAAAAATTGGTCAAAATGTCGATTTTTCAGTTTTTACTTTTTATTATTTAAAATATTCTTCTAAACATTTACTGAAAGTTTCATACTGATATCTTGTGTAGAAAAAAATTTATTAAATATTTTCTGGAGTCTTTCCTATACGTTTGAATACGTATTTCGTCTACTGGGACACAGTACCCAAAAATTGGTCAAAATATAAATTTTTCAGTTTTTACTTCTTATTATTTACAATATCTTTCTGAACATTTACTGAAAGTTTCATAATGATATCTTTTGTAGAAAAAAAGTTATTAAATATTTTCTGGAGTCATTCCTATAAGTTTGAATACTTATTTCGTCTGCTTTCAACCTTTTTTTCTCTGTTTCACGTTTTTCAATTCTTGTGTTTAATAAATCCCTAAGGCTTTTTTGCTAATTAAGTTAGAATTTTGAAATTTTTTACCTGTGTTCTTACATATATTATGCACAAAATTGTGCATGGAATAAGGTCTTCTATGTATAGTTTTTTTTTTTAAATGTTGAATTCAATAATTTGTATTTTTTGTGTATTTTTTTTTGTGATTTTCACTGTAAATGCATATTACTTTTTAACTGTCGCTCACATTTTAAAATCCATGCACAGTTCTTGAACAAATAGTACTAAAAAGAAACCATAAAAGTTTGGTAAAGTTATTCTTAAAATTGAAGGAGGAGTAGGGTTTAAAAAAAGTTCAAATTTTTGACTTTTTTTTTGAATAAATGAAAAACTACTTGCAAATATTCATTTCTATTGCTAGAAATTTTTTATTTAGAGTGAACATTATACAAAACCAATATAATTTACAATTTTATGTTATTAGTTCTAGAAATAATATTTTGGGTAATGCGTCCCCTTAAATGCATATTATATACAAAAAAATTCCATGAAAATGAGTTAAAAAGTAGGTGTTTAATGAGATGATTTTGAAAATGCTTGATTTTACCCCCATATCCCCCTTCCCTCTATAATATAACTAAATTACTAATTTTGATTTTTTTACTAATTTAAACCAAAGAACCAATAATAATTGTTTCAAACACTACAAGAATTCAATCCAATGAACTAGATCTTAACTGAATTGAATTAAGTGCCAACTGATACATGTATTATTTTTATTTGAACTTACGTAAGCAATTAAAATACTAAACAACAACTGCAATGGAATTCAGATCACGTATTAGAAGTGATGATTTCACTACTAGCCCACAATCAACGAGTAGACAAACATTGTTATCTATCTCGACGAAAGGCATGTAATTTAAACTGTTAATTCACGTAATGTCTTAAAAAAATCAAAACCTAAACAACTTTTATTTGTTTCAGGTCAAAGCGTCAAAGTTGTATATTTATAAAGTTTATTAAACCTTGGTGTATTTATGGTTTATGTTTGAGTTGAAAAAAAGCAATACATTTTACTCAAAGACAGATTCTGTTAACGTTTTCTAAAAACAGGGCACTATTAACCTAAAGTAACTGCTTCTAAAACTATCAGGAAAGACATTGGAAAATAATTATAAAAGTAATCTTTCCCTCCAATATGAAACTAAATATTAAGTCAAGAGTTGCAGAATTTTGAGGCAAATTATGAAAAAATATGACGAATTATATATTCGAAAATATTCGAAATTATTTTTTAACAAAACAAGCTCCAGAGTATATATTATCAAATTACTAGTTTTAATATGTAGAACCTCGATTTTGCGACCCCACGATTTAGCGACCCCTTCGTTATAAAGACCGCTTTGGAAAGTCCCAATAATTTTACCATAGGAATAATGTTTAAAAAAAACCTCTTTTTTGCGACCGAAAAACTAGCAAATCCTCGATATTGCGACCGAATATTTGTTAGATATTTAAGAAAACAAATTGCTACCAGAAGCCACTTTCGCAATAGCTTCAAAATTTCAACTTGTGGAAGTGTATGAATGAGTAGAATCTGTTTGCTTTTGTTTGAGCACAATGAAGAAACCCCTCCTCAAGCAAGGAAAGGGGTCGAACAATGGATGAATAGGTGAATGGGGCAGGGACGATTCCGGGAATTCGCCGGGGACCAGTGTTGCAAAACAAGCCAAGGTCAGCTTAATTTTTCTGTGATAATTGGTTGTTAAACATAGCTGTAGAAAATACGGCACCACATTTGACCATTGGACTAACTGACCTCGTATAATTTGCATGTCTACAATGTGGCTCTTATAAAAAACGGAGCTGAATTTCTATCAATGTGAAATGTTATGTGTTGTCGCTACTGTGAGAGAGCAATGCCTCGAATTTTCTACGAAAAATAACAGAAATAGAAAATGCCATAATTAAGAACTCTGTTAGAACTTTCAAACAATCTTCAATTGCTTCATTTTTATCTGCACAATAAGTGTAAATGCAAATTAAACGTTTCTACAGGTATGTATAAGCTTTTTCTCAGTTTGTAAGATTTTTTATAAAAATTCTTTATAACGTCCCTTCGATATAACGACCGTAAGTTGTTGGTCCCGAGAGCGGTCGCTGTATCGAGGTTCTACTGACGAGAGATAATAATTGTTTCAAACACTACAAGAATTCAATCCAATAAACTAGATCTTAACTGAATTGAATTAAGTGCCAACTGATACATGTATTATTTTTATTTGAACTTACGTAAGCAATTAAAATACTAAACAACAACTGCAATGGAATTCAGATCACGTATTAGAAGTGATGATTTCACTACTAACCCACAATCAACGGGTAGACAAACATTGTTATCTATCTGGGGGAAAGGCATGTAATTTAACCTGTTCATTCAGGTAATGACTAAAAAAAAAATCAAAACCTAAACAACTTTTATTTGTTTCAGGTCAAAGTTGTTTCTTAGTAAGAGAGAAAATAAGAAACTGACCTTGGTCTATTTATTGTTTATGCTTGAGTTGAAAAAAAGTAATACATTTTACTCAGAAGCATGGAAGTATCTTGATAAATGGCGTAACGAACGGCCACCACTATAAAAATGTAGACAAATACATTAGCTAAGTAAATGCGGGCAATATATATAACGTAAATTTGCAAAGCCTGTTGGGCCACAGTTAGGTTTAGGTCTAGGGCTAACAAATTAAAGGGGCCCCTAAATTTTTGTTTCTGTTATGCCAAATGATGTAGACTTTTAAAGAAATTTCAATCAATTTTAAAATTTTCTGAGACTCCCCAACCCCCTTTTGTTTTTATCTCTGCTTTGAATCAGATATTGACCTGACGTGTTTGGTCTTTGATCCAAGTTGTGAGGTGAAAAAGTAAAGGGAAGATAAAGTGGTAACAGAAAAATATGAAACATCGGCCTTCTAAAACTAGCATTACTAGCTAAATCATACACAGCATTTTCCGCAAATAAGCTCCAAACGGGTGTTCATACAATTTGAGTTTTTCTAGATCAGCCCCTGATATTACTAGACGATAGTACGTCCAAGAACACTTTAAAGTAATGCATAGTTTTAATTTTCTATTGCTACACTTTAGCAAGTACCAGCTCATTTACCAAATGTTGTATTTAAAAAAATGTTCATATTTAAAATTTCGGTGCGAACAGATGCAATGTTGCAGTCCTTAAGACTTTTGAAAGCCTTAAATTTTTACAAGTTATGAGGCAGCTTTAATAAAAGTTTGATAACAATGTTAGATGTTACTATGACGTCTCAGTAGACTTGATCTGTTCTTGTTCAGACGGATTAGCTGCTGTGTAGTTTGTTTGTGGGGTTTAAGACAACTGTTGACATAATTATGACGTCTATATAGGAGTGACAGTTTTAGTTTAGACGAATTAGCTGTCGGTCGGTATGTTTCAGGGGTTTAAAGACAACAGTTGACGTAACTGTGGCGTCACTATATGCATGCCAGTACTAGTTTAGTCACATAACCTGTCGGTTGCTTTGTGATATTTAAGACAACGTTTGACGTGACTGAGACGTTACTGTAAGCGTGGCACTTCCAGATGACTATTGTTTTAGCATGTGCAGTTAAAGAAGTTTGTTTCATTATGATAACTATAAACATCAATATACTCTCAAAAATGAATGCTCAAAAACGACGAAATTTTCCTTAATTTTGACGATTCCGTTACTGGCAAATGCTCTGAGTTTTCGTTCCCTCAAAGTGAGGAAATTTGAATCGACATTTTTATGAGGATTTGAATGTCGTCTAATCTAAAGAAATATTTCGTCATTTTTGGGCATGTAAGTACAACAATGAGATTCAGTTTCCTCAAAATCAAGATACAGAATCGTCAAATCAAGGTCGTTAAAGTGAGGATTCGCGTTTACTAAAAAATTAAATGATAGTTTGACGAAACAATCCTCAAAATTAACGAAATGAGGCTTAAGGATTCATGAATCGTCAAAAATGAAAGTGTTATTTCTGAGAGTGTAGGCATGACAGTACTAGTTTAGGCGAATTACCTGTCGGTTGGTTGGTTTGTGATATTTAAGACAACGGTTGACATGGCTGTAACGATACTGTAAGCGTAGCCCTTCCAGATGTCTATTGTTGTAGCATGTGGCAGTTAAAGAAAATTGTTTCACCATTGATAAATGAAGAGTACACGGGAAAAACCGATTGATTTTGTAGAGAAGCTTCCTTAGCAGGCCACTTTGGCGATGATAGCGAGTGATCGTCTAAACTTGTGTAAGGAAATCAGTTCCTACCACAGAGATCATAGTTTGAGTAATAGAGTGGCAGATCACGCTACCTCCAATGCTAACGACACGGGACGCGCAAGGAGCTCCCAGAAGAGCCCCATTGAAGTCAGTGTTGTAGGTCACGTGATTTTCCACTCTAATAATTTAACTACTATCTCTGTAGTTCCTAGCTGCCAAGATTCAGGCGATTGACCATCCCGACGCTTGGACCAGCGAAGAAGAAAGAGAGAAACCGGTTTTCGGTCGCCAATGTTCACCTAGCAGACAGTTGCGGGCGTCCGCCTAATAAATCAATCGGTTCTTTCCGTGTACTCTTCAAATATAAACATCAATATCAACTATTTATTTTCTAACTTTTCAGTGATCGACGCTTTCGGCAAGCCCCCTGCCGGCATGCTTCAGGGCACCGTGACGTCATTCGGCGCCTACGACGAATGCGTGAACATCGTGGCAGCTTCGGACGCCAAGAGGAAGATGCCGGCGCAGCAATACTTCCGCGGCAAGTACTGCACGGTCGAGATCAAGCCCCCACTGCCCCCGAAGCCGCAGTACTACACCATGTACCAGCCGGTCAGCATACTGGCCAACTTCTCCAGCGGAGATGATAACGTAAGTATTTCGTTACTTAAGTTCCCACATGTGCTATCTAACTTCTCAAAACGGTAGAAATTTACTACACGGTAACCCTTGGATCAGATGGCTGGGACATGTTTTTCGACGTGAAGATCTGGACCCAGTTAAAAAGATGACGTTTTCAAAGATTGAGGGTACAAGGAGAAGAAAGAGACCGTCTACGAGGTGGTTGGATAGTGTTGAGAAGGACCTGAAAGTGATGTGAATAACCAGATGGAGAAATCTGGCTGCAAGTCGCCCTGTCTGGAGAAAGCAGACTGAGAAAGCCTTGGCCTGCACCAGGCTGTAGTGCTGTTAAAGAAGAAGAACCCTTGGTAAACGTTCCAAAAATCGGCCGAAAACCCAACCGAAATGTTGGATAGGTTTGAATTATCGTCGCATTAAAGCTACACGAGGAAGAGCCGAAAAACGTGTTTGTTCATTTAACACCGGCTGTTCGGAAAACATCGTTGCAAAGTCAAAGAATTCGAAGAAGTCAGACGGTTGCCACGAAAAATTATTTATCTCCAAATCCGAAAAAATCGCGTCAAGGGTTAACGTACACAGCCAATCTGATCCTTCCACAACAATTAGATAGCAAATGGGAAAATAACTGACGATTTTTTTTAATTATTGTAAAATTTTCCAAAAATTACAATTTAAGTCAAAATTGTATGAAGACTGGTCTGATGTGTTTTACTTTGAAATATACCATTTCCATAAAATATGAAGTAGAGTGTTTACCACATTTGTCATTTTCATTGCTTAGCAGCCTAAAGCAAATCTCCAAATCGTGAACAACCATTACATGTCATTGCTGTTAAATGCTGGGTACCAGTCTTAAAGAATTAACATATTATTTCCAAAGTTAATTCACTAACGATAAATTGCGATTTAAATGAAAATATCTCCCTTTTAAAGTATTAAAACAGACACTATTTTTCTGTCATACATGTTTTCTGTTGTTCATCATATATCTAAATGTTTACGAATTATTTCTTTTTTAATTCTTATCCAGAATAAAGATTATTTTTACTTAAGCGGGAGGTCGAAATATACTTAATTTTACATACAGGGGTACAGGGCAGATACATATATATTCCGACTTGTGTGCTTGATCAGAGACCCTCTTACATAAGCCTTCATCAAGTGAGACAGACACAGAAAGAATTTTTACTGTCACAGAGAAAGGAAGTACACCCAGGGAGAAGGCAGGTATCGAACCCACACACTGTTTCAGCTCGCAGACTGCTACCGTTATTGCCCAAACCACTCGGCCATCCTGCCCCAACTTTGCATAAGACTGTAACTTTGATAAATCACAAAAGTGGTAAATCAATGCTCCAAATACGGGTGGCAGCTAGAAAATTCCTGTGTGTGGATTCCGTATAAATCTTGCACTACCATTTTTATCATTATATTTTGACCCACATTTAAGGTAGGCGAATACCCAAAATTCCCCGAAATTCTAAAATTTTTACTATTACATTAATCTTTTACAAATTTGGTATAGGGATTTCAAATATAATGAACAAAGCTATTTAAGGGGGAATGGGTGTGCAGGACCGGGGGTCTCCAAACTCAAGCGCCTCAATGTTAATCCAATGGGAAAAAATTATTTTCTTTGCCACATTTCTCCGGCTGTATTGAATATTTTTACAAGCGTATTTTTTCATGTGATAAATGTAGCTGAATTACAGGTCTCTATCTTCCCACTTTTTGAAATTAGTACGAATATTTTTTTTAATATTCAATAAATTATTTTACACAAAATATTCGAAGCAATTTCAAAAAGTGGGAAAATAGAGACCTGTAAGTCAGCTACATTTATCACATAAAAAAATCCGCTTGTAAAAATATTCAATACAGCCGGAGAAATGTGGCAAAGAAAATAATTTTTTCCCATTGGATTAACATTGATGCACTTGAGTTTGGAGACCCCCGGTCCTGCACGCCCATTCCCCCTTAAGCATTTTTTGTTATTTAAAATATAATTTAATTATTTTAAACGGTGTTTTTCAACTAAAAAATGAGGTTTGCGCCAACAAGTCTACCACATTGAATTTTCCTCCTATAAACATAAATTCTTCGTTTTGAACTGATAGATGCAATGACCCTCTAGAGTTACATACAAATTACAAGAAAAGAAGTTATTAAGAAAAATGTTGTGAATTAACTAAAAAAAAGATTTTTTTCGATTAACTTACACTTGGACATTAAAAAAAAAACTACCATATTTAAACCAGATGTTAGAGGCTTATAGCACAGATATATATTGAAATAGCTTCTGTAAAAAAATTCAAGTGAATTAATGTAAACCTTTTTATGCTAGAGCGTAAACCCCTTTTTTTAGTTGAAAAACACGTAAAAATTTTAGAATTTTGGGTATTCGCCTACCTTAAGTAAAGATAATCAAAGTTAAAGGTCATCAAGAATGAAACATCCATTCAGCCAAATTAGATTGACTTTACCACTCAGTTCTCTCCGGAAAGTTATCATCCTTATATCTAAAACTCCCAACACAAATCATTTATTTTATTTTAATTCTAACAAAAAACTTACATTTATAAATTGTTGTAACCTTAAAAGTGTCAGCATTCTTGCTTGATGCAACAAACTATTTTACATTAAAACGGGTGTCTAGTCATTACACTTTCCGTTTCAAAATAAATTACTATCAACAAAAGTACCTAAACACTTCCGGGTTCTGAAGAATCACGTGTCAACACGCATGCGTTATTTAGTTCATCCCCGTGTGGCCAAATACCAGTTTTTTTTATTGTATTGTATCACGTTTTTGTGTCCATTCTTGTAATTATTTTCTCGGTAGGAGGTTTAACCGCAATGCTAGTGACACCTATTACGAAAGGTTTCAGAGATCAAGGAATTTAATTAGTGACTGTTTTCGTGGAATAGGTTTTCACCGTTTTGTGGAATTCTAGGAAAAATGAAACTTATTTTCTTTGTCTCTTATTCTGTAGAAAAACATTTTTTACTCTTGTTTTTTTTAACGAACTGCATCAATCTATTTTGTCAATTCCAGAGATCAAGGAGTATTTGTGACCGTTTTTAAGAAAGAGATTCATTCAAGGAACGCTGAAACTTATTCTCTTTTTTTCCCTTAAGTGACTTTTTTTTTTTACTTTCGTTCTTTTACAAGCCAGTTTATTCTATTTTCTTTTCACCCCAACTTAATAAAATGAGCAATGAAATCAAATTAATTTACGAATATCAATTGAGTACCAATCGATGCATTGTATTTTATTAAGTATATTTATTTTGTTTTTTAATAAAATAAATAAGTCCACCAATCGCTTTTTTTTGTTCTCTTTCTAGTTATAATAGACAAACTACGAAGAAAAATTTATATTTTTTTAACGAACTACATTAATCTATTTTGTCTATTATCACTCACCAAATATCAAGGAATATATGTGACCGTTTTCAAGAAAGAGATTTATTCAAGGAAAACTGAAACTTATTCACTTTTTCTTTTCTTTCAGTGAAAAATTTGTTTATTTTCGTTCTTTTAAGAGCCAGTTTATTCTATTTTATTTTCACTCCAACTTAATAAAATGAGCAATGAAAGCAAATTCCTTTTCGAATATCAATTGAGTACCAATTGATGCATTGTATTTTATTAAGTACATTTATATTGTTTTTAAATAAAAGAAATAAGTCCACCAATCGCTTTTTATTTTTCGGTTCTCTTTCTAGTTAGTACACAAACTACGAAAAAAAATTATATTTATATATTTAAACGTCTATTGCTCCATTTTTGTTCTTACAAATGGGCTTCTCTGTCTTATTAATATATACAAGGAAAAACAAGTTTTACGGAAACTTTATTATTCAAATGTATGATTATTCATGTAACATAAATTTCCATAATATTTAAACACTTTGTCTATGAATGTTGGGGCTCCTGTTTCAAATGGTAAATTGATCAAAAAAAATTGCTGGTGTGGCCTAAGAGCTACAAACGTCAATATTTGCAAATAATACATATAAATTTGTTGTAATTCCTCAATACGAAATCCAAGTGGGTAAAATGTCAAATCGATACCAACTAAAAAAACTGTACTTTAATTGAAATAGGCTTGGAGCTGCATTGTTAAAACTTTAACTCATGGTTTCATCAAAAATATGGTTCTTTAATTGTATCTGCAACAGCTGTGTGATGATGATCAGGCTAATTCAATGTAACTGTAGTGCAAGTCACGATTTAAGAGGGACTGTCAGTTCCATAGACGTGATACATTAGTTTTGAAATCACAACTTTTCCAGAAGAATTGCCTTACCATGTTATCTCATTTTCACTTGGAATGGGAATCATCATAACATCAATTTAAAACGAAATTGAAAAGAAAATAGAGCCCGGTTATGGAATCATTATTTATAAAGTTTTAAAGTAGTGTCACCATCTGCAGTATATTTTGGGCATTTAAAAACTTCAAAATTATATATTTAAATAACTAGATAACATTTTCATTTCAAATTTGTTTCCGTTTGATGTTATGCTAATGCCCATACCTGGGAAAGAAGGGCTAACATGGCAAAGCAATACAACGACGGAAGTTATGATTGCAAAACTAATGCATTAACTCTATGGGACTGACAATCCCTCTTAAGAGGGGATTAAAAGCTTTTTAAATTTAAAAAGTAAATGAAATTGAATAAAGTAAATTAAATTATTTAGTTATAATAAGTGTATATCAACTATCCCACATTTTTTTTTTTCATTTAATGTTAAAATTGTAGTAATAATCACTTTTTACAAATGTGACTTACACTACAGACAGGATAACTTTGCAAGGAATTACCCTTCCACATATTTTCGGTATTCGGTAGCACGAATGGGATTTTGTTTTCCAACTCTGAAATATGGTTGAAAGAAATGCCTAAAATTATAAAACATTTCACTACATAGCCGTTGCAATTACTAATTATTATGGTCAAACCAATCACTAAATTTTTAACAGTGTATTTGCGTTCGGGGTTCCAATATCTTTTACAACCAATTTAATTTGAAAATATTATAAGTATACGTTGAACATATTTTTTTAGGTTATTCGGCAAGCCGCTCGCCAGGCCCATGCTTTTTACTTCCTCAATTACCGGATGGATGTATGCGTTCCTTCAACATGCACCCAAGATGACGTCAACAACATGGCCCAATTTGGTGAGTCTAGAAATAGTTTAGTTCATAAATTACAGCTTTTATCGACCGAAAAATCGGTCTACACTGTAAAAAAATCCTGTTGTTTTTACAGTTAAAAACTGTGAACTTTGACGCCAGTTAATAACTGTTTTTTTACAGTTAAAAATGTTATTTTTTGTAGGAAAACTGTAATTTTTTTGCAGGAAAACATTAATTTTAACAGATAGAGACTTAATTTAGCAGGGGAAAACTTATAATTTAACAGTTTCTCCCTGCTAAAATAACAGTTTCGCACTGTATAAATTACAGTTTTCTTGTAAAAAAAATTACAGTTTTAAACTGTATTAAAAACAGCTATTAACTGACATTTTTTTTTTACTGTTAAAAACAACAGATTTTTTACTGTGTACCCATGTGGCATTTTTATCCTACCGAAATTGAAATTTTTTAATGTAACATAATTTTGCTCGGTAGTACTGTTTTTTTTTTTTTAATATATGTCACTTTTGTGTTTCAGCTGCGAAATACATCGATATTGAGGTTGCAGTTCCCCGATGTAGTGTCAAGGAGAATCTACAATTCGACAAAAGCCAAGTTGTCGTACTGTAAGCAAGGGTTGAGTTCCTTATTACATTAACAATAAGTTAAATTTTTACTTAATAGATTCAATACTTTGATGAAATTCTAGGAAGCACAGTAGTTTTGTACCTGGTATTTTATTCTTTTCAATACGTTCATTTTGTATTTGAGGGATTCTTCTTCATAAAGTGCATTTACATTAACACTAAGTTCCATTTTTACTTAATAGATTCAATACTTTGATGAAATTCTAGGAAGCACAGTAGTTTTGTACCTGGTATTTTATTCTTTTCAATACGTTCATTTTGTATTTGAGGGATTCTTCTTCATAAAAGTGCATATTGCCAGTCTGTGATTTAGTGCGGAAAAAAAAGTTCAATTTTCTACACGTTTTGCCCTAAATAGAACGGTAGCATGCTCAAAATAATAAGCGAAATTCTTTCATTAAATTTTAACAAGATTATCTCTAGGGTCACTATGAAAAATGCAATTTTTCGATATTTAGTGACAGATAGTTTTAGAAATTAATAGAAAAAAAAGATAAAAAAAATTATTTAAGTGATAAATAGTAGTAACAGGTAAAAAAAAATTACATTTCTAGTCATTTTAAAGCTTATAATTTACTTTGAAGTACAAATTAAGACCTAAACTGCTGTTTCCAAACTTTCAAATTGCTTCATGTGATAATGCAATTGTAAACGTAATCTGAACTGGTTAATTGATGGTTTTAATATGAGTTTTATGCAAGAAGTCCGTAGTAACTAAAAACTTATTCACAACACTTCTGTATAAAAATAAACGTTTAAAATTCTTTATATTTAAAAATATGATTTTTTGTGTTAAAAATAATTATTTATTTCGAGAGGTAAAATTAGTAAAAAAATTATTGCAGTTCAAAAAGGTTCCAGAAGACCAGAGCATGATGTGAGGCACAATGTATTGAAGTATATATATTTAGACAACTAAAAATTATAATATTGATTGATATTTCGAAGAAAATTCCTTGTAAGAACTATAGAAATATATTATGAAATAGGTAGTACTATGCCAAAACAAAACCTTTAAATCATTAATATAATGTATTTTACCCCAATTGAAACTAAGTATTAACTTTAGGTAGAATCGCCTTTACATACATGATTATACATATTTGCACTAAATTTATAACTAATGCATTTTTTATATATCATTTTATATTTTTATCAACAAGTTAAAGTACAAAACACATCTATCGAAAAAAAAATTTAATTAAATAATATCATAAATATTATATTTCAATTATTAAAAATAATTATTAGAATTTTTTTAATTTTATAATTATTTTAAATGTTATATTTTAATTATTAAAAATAATTATTAGAATTTTTTTAATTTTTATAATTATTTTAAATGTTATATTTTAACTATTAAAAATAATTATTATAAATTTTATATTTCAATGAGTATAAATATTTTATTAAAAAAAGAAAAGTTGTACTTTTAACCGATGTTTAAAGAGGTTTGAATACTATTTCTATAATGGAATATTATTGTTAATGTTATTTTTTAAGCAATGTAATTATCAGCTTATAAGTTATTTCTATCTTTCTTTTTCAGGATAATCATAGGAGTATTAATAGGCTTTGTAGTTTTCGGAACCTCTTTGGACACAATCCGGGACATGTTTCACAAAACAAAGATGGTGGCTCGGTGCCTTAGTAGTAAGTGGACTTTCTTAGAAATACATTAGAAAATTGTCCCCCTAAAAGAAAAACTTGATTTTTTGTAATACTTTAATATCAGTTTCACATTCAACGGTTTCTATAACGTTTGCCATATTTACATCGTTACATAATTCACTCTGGAAATATAAGTCAATCGTATCTTTCAAACGTGGCAGCAAAAAAAAAAATCGGACTTACGATTTTATCAAAGGTATTTTTCCAAGTAGGTCGCAATAATAACGCCCGCTATTTTAATTTACAAATAGAGGGTTAAAAAATTGACCGCAGATGCTTAAATTTGACGTACTTTTACTGTGAAAACTAAAATTCACTTGTCATTACCACTACTTGAGTCATTATCATTGTTTACCCCTTTCAGTCCCAATGACAATTTGGCATCATCATTGTAGAATTTTTTTTCTGATCGCCTATAGCCATTTATGATATCAAAAGCACATCATTCGATTCTTCAAACTTTTTTCGATTAGAAAATGTTTTTAATGATCCCAATAGATGTCAGCCCTGTTATTATTTCGTAATTATAATCAAAAACATCACTCTAAAAAATGAATGCTCAAAAACGATGAAATTTTCCTTAATTTTGACGATTCCGTTACTGGCAAATGCTCCAAGTTTTCGTTTCCTCAAAGTGAGGAAATTTGAATCGTCATTTTTATGAGGATTTAAATGTCGTCTAATCTAAAGAAGTATTTCGTCATTTTTTGAGCAGGTGAGTACAACAATGAGATTCAGTTTCCTCAAAATCAAGATGCAGAATCGTCAAATCACGATCGAAAAAGTGAGGATTCGCGTTTACTCAAAGTCAAATGATAGTTTGACGAAACAATCCTCAAAATTAACGAAATGAGGCTTGAGGATTCATGAATGGTCAAAAATGAAAGTATTATTTCTGAGAGTGATGATGATGTCAAATGGCATCACTGGGACTGAAAGGGTTAATCGTAGGTGCGATATTTTCTTACCGTAGCGAGTGAAAGATCTTATTCTTAACATTGCCCTTCTTGATTGGGCAGCACCGGAAGTACGGCAAAATTTACCTTAGTAACGAAAGATGTAGCACGATGACTTTTAAATTTTGAATATGTTACCGTTATAACCCGGAATCAGCTAAAACTAGAATTAACTAGTGAGAACTAGTTTTAACTGAAGCTATTAGTGAAAACTAGTTTCCTCTATCTAAAACTAGATTTCACTAGTTAATAACGGTTTTGACCAATTGCATTGGTTGTAATTAGCCAAAACTAGAATTATCTAACATGTTTTAGATAAAACTAAAAAAACTGCGAATGCTTGACTTTTTATTTATTATGAAAGACGTTAATTTTATAATCTTATTAAGACAGTGGGGGGGGGGGGGGAGTCCTTAAAAAAACTCGATGAAAGGTTCTTAATGGAGTGTCTTCTAATATCCAAACGCTTCCATTGCATTATAGCCCAATACTTAACTAAACTAAGCCGAACCTTTTTTCCTAAATCGTGCTATTTTCCGTAAACTGTATTTTTTTCTAATATAAGTGTGTTACAGTTAAAACTATAGATTAAACCAATCTATTTCGCCAAAACTAGTATTAACTGGCAAAACTGGTTTAAGCTAGTGGAAACTAGTTTTAACTAATGGCCTCAGTTAAAATTAGTTTTCACTTGTTAATTCTAGTTCTAGCTGATTTCGGGTTTTAACGGTAACAAATACATTCACAGCGTCGAAATTATATAAGTTTGATATGAGGATGTCCCTTGATTTTGTGCTACAAGGGACTCCAATATCGGTGATGATCTTGTTTCTACGAGTATGTTATTCAACACTTGAGTTATATACAAGTTATATTCCCTATATATGAGTTTTATACAAGAAGACCGTAGTAACTAAAAACTTAGGGGCAATACTTCTTTATCAGAATAAGCGTATGAAATTCCTTATATTTAAAAATATGGTATTTTTGTATTAAAAATATTTTTTTTTATTTATTTCGATAGTAAAATTAGCAACACACAACGAAAATATTGCATTTAAAAATGATCCAGAAGATCAGAGCATGATGTGATTAACAATGGATTGAAGTGACATTAAAACTGCTAAAATTATAATATTTATTGATATTTCCATATGAAATTTCCTTGTACTATTTTGTACTAATTATTTGTACTATACACTCTCAGAAATAACACTTTCATTTTTGGCGATTCATGAATCCTCAAGCCTCATTTCGTTAATTTTGAGGATTGTTTCGTCAGACTATCACGTGACTTTTGAGTAAACGCGAATCCTCACTTTTACGATCGTGATTTGACGATTCTGCATCCTGATTTTGTGGAAACTGAATCTCATTGTTGCACTCACACGCTCAAAAAATGACGAAACATCTCTTTAGATTAGACGACATTAAAATCCTCATAAAAATGGCGATTCAAATTTCCTCACTTTGAGGAAACGAAAACTCGGAGCATTTGCCGTTCACGGAATCGTCAAAATTAAGGAAAATTTCGTCGTTTTTGAGCATTCATTTTTTTTAGTGTAATGCACTATTTTAGCACACACGCCACCGACCCTAAATAGATTCCAATGCAGATTTACACCGTGTTTTCTTATTTATGTTTCAATCCACAAATAATTTTTTAATTAACCTTTTTTTTTAGATGTGTTGGCGAAGTTTTTACTATCGTTTTCCCTCAACACCAACGCCGATCTTTTGCTGAACACAGATTCGGCGCCAAAAGGACTCAATTCTTTGCACGGCATGCGGTTCTTCGGTATGGGATGGCTGGTGCTGGGGCACACATATTTCAACAGCAATATTCAGATGTATGGTAAGGAATTTTATCCATAAACCTTACGTACTTGGCGAGATCAACACATGAAGAGTACATGGGAAGAACCACTTGATTTTTTAGGAGTATTACCTTAAGTGTCTGCTCGGAGGACATTGGCGACAGGAAACCGGTTTTTCTTTCGGTTCTTTATTCGCGGTACAAACGTGTTGCTCGTGTTCACTTATATCTGGCCTGAATCAGGGTTGCCACGAAAGAAAAACAAAGCGAGTAACTGGTTTCTTTATCAGTTTAGGCGATTTCTGGCTATCATCGCCAAATAGGACTATTGAGGAAAGCCTTCTACGAAATCCAGTGGTTTTTCCCTTGTACTCTTCAGATTAATATTTGAAATTTCTTTCTTAACTATGTTTGAAATTTCTTAAATAAATAATATATTAATTTAGTTTGTTTAATGATATTTTTCACAAAATAACTTTTAAAAAAAGGGGAAAAATCTTCAGTATTTTTTTAATCTGTTTGCAACTTGTAAGCTACAGTTATAAAGTTATTAATACTATTAAATTATTACTACTTAAACTTTTTATTAATCCAATATTGTGGTGGAATCATGTTGGTCATTTTTAATAAGTAATAGGTTATGTTAAGTAATTTGTGATAATCGACTTACAGAGAAAATTGTATATTTTTGTTAATATTTTCACAGGCAATCTCTCTGAAGCAAGTGCCTTTGCAGAAGGATTCCTCTTTCAAATCATAGTGAACTCTACTGTTTCCATTGACACATTTTTCTTCATAAGGTTGGTTAGTTTAGTTATTAAGGTATCCCATCAGCTTTTTTTCAACAAAAATTTACTTAAATATCAAACATTATTTTTTTTGGCATTTTAATATAAAATAAAAGGTTGTTTGTTAAATCTTTTGTTAAAATATGTTCATTTTAGTTTCTAGCTTTGATAGAACATAAGTTATATTACTTTAAAGCTTTTTTTGTTTGTTTTTGCATTTTTTTTAAATAGAATTTCTGAGATTTTCAGTTTACGCAAAACATAAAAACTGAAATTCTTTATTATCAATTGCTTCCAAATTTTTATCTTGTTTCTGTGTGTTTTCGATATAATACTACAAACTTTTGCCGATAAGTAAATTTTGGGCACTGATATCTTAATGATTTTAATAATCTATATATTAATGTTTTTCAAGCATATTTCAATTAAAACGATGAAAAAATAAATAAAACTTTGTATAGATATCATGTTTTGCGTAAGCGTGGTTTTTAAAGCATATTTTACTACAATTTTCCACAAATAAAGAAAAAAAAATGTTTTTTTTTATAATTTACTTTCTTAAAACTATTTTATATTTATAATTAATAATAAAATCGTTCAACGTCATGGTTGGAATAAGTATTTCAGTAAATTGCTGTCAAAGTTGGTCGGTCACCTTAAAGAAAAAATATTTTATTTTATTTTGCTTAAGATATTCCTGCACTTGTATCTTGTACTTACAATGAGATAACTTTAATTCAATGATTCAAAAGGGTCCTCTCATTACATGCTATTTTTATATCTTTTGTCTTTTTAGTTGAACTTAGTCTAATCATTATCATGTTTGCTGTAATTTTGTGTCGTTATAATTTTTGTTCCAGCGCTGTTTTGCTTTCTTACACGACTTTGCAGAGTGCTTCAAAAGAGCGTCACTTCAGCATACCGATCCTTTTCATACGAAGGTTAATAAGGTGCGTTTTAAAAAAAAATTCAGCAAACTTCATAAACCTGATTCTTCTTACGTTAAACCTCTAATGCATAACGTTGCCGTTTGGCAACAAGTAACATTATCCACTTTGTTGTTATAAATTAGAACTCCCTCTCGACAAATTTGTGATTTTTCATCTATTACATTCCATTTTGAAGTTTTAGTTACTAATAATCCTCATAGATGACAGTAGTAAAAGTGTATTCAAAATTAAAGAGTGAAGTTATTAACTGTTGTGAAATGACGTTTTTTGCGGTATTCAAAGTCTAATAATATTAGTACTAAATTACAAATAAATTGTTTTGAACAATTAATCATAGTTAAAAAAGATTATTTTGAAATATATTTAGTAGTTTTCTAGTCATTATTAACAAAATTGGAATTTTGAAGTTGATTTTTGTCGTATGGAAAAGTTTAAAAATTTAAATTATTTAAATTCTAATGCAGTTAAAAAAATTTCAGTGTGTTTCTTATAATGTATGAGTATTAAAGATAGATATATAATTTTTCGGGACGAAAAAAAAATCATGCATTAGAGGGTTAAGGTCAAGATTTACATCAAGCTTTTACATATCTAATTGTATTGTACATATTTTTATTTCTTTTGTTCCTTCATTTAAAGTAAAGAAGTTTCGCTTGCATGTTATACGTCCTTGATGGGATCCTTGATGACGTTAAGTCCTTGATGGCTTAATTCTCCGAAATACATTTTTAAACATTACTTGCTTAGTATTACTATAATACTGGTTCCTAGTCACTCCTATGGCTATGCTTTGAAATAAATTTTATTCGGTTGAACAGGTTTTGGAAACAAGAACCTGATAAATGGTTCCCCTAATACTGAAAATATGGTGAAACATTTCAATATATGAGGTGTTTCAGCTACTAGGGACCATTACTATGGTGAAACTAAGTGCCGAATTTTTAACAGTGTATTCTGGACAAATGAAGTAAATATGACGTATAACATGCAAGCGAAACTTCTTTACTTTAAATGAAGGAACAAAAGAAATAAAAATATGTACAATACAATTAGATATGTAAAAGCTTGATGTAAATCTTGACCTTAACCCTCTAATGCATGAATTTACCTTTGATAATTTTATACAGTAATAAAGACAATTTTCTTTTAAATAAAGTTACAAATTTTCTGGCTCTCTAGAAATTTTTAATTCAAAATATTTCTACACTGGTGGACAATTGCTAAGGACGAGACGGTTTTTCCAATGTAACTTTGTACAACAGCTTTCCAAATCAACAAATTTAATACCTTAAGATCCCCAACGTAAGGACATGAGTAATGTAAGCAATATTTACTAAAAGAGAAATCAGAGGTATAAAAAAAAGCTTTTTATCCCTTCATTTGAATTCCATTCATGCAAACTTTGGACTTTTTACATACTATAAGTTCATGAGTGTGCCATGAATATCGATAATCCAGTAAAACATTAAACCTACGACACAGCTGCGGCTAAAAAAGACCATGCAAAAACGGATCATCGATGACGGAAAAAAATCATTAAACATGATATATTGCGGATACGTGATACATACGGCTCCAGAATCCCATATCGGTGAATATTCATTAAATAGTTGACAGGACGACACTTTGTACGACATAGAATCGACATAGACGTATCTCACATTTAATAATAAGGTAATATAATAAGGCACATTTAATAATAAGGCATTGTCATAATAAGGTAAGGAAATCCCGCATGCCCAAATGGTTATACAATTGGGTATAATGGGAAAATGGTTATATAAATGAGCATGCATTATATGTTATACAAATGCGCAATAATTACCTTTAAGTTTGTGCATATTGCTTATTGAAATTCCTGTATGCTTTGTTTACTGAACTCAGGACTCTACCTCCATACATGATGGTGATCGGCGGCACACTCTTGCTTCCCAACTTGGGTTCAGGGCCATTTTGGAACGAAACTGTGGACCCCGTAGTGGAATCATGTAAGACAAAATGGTGGACCAATTTGCTGTTTGTCAATAATTTCGTCACCACGCCGGGACAGAGGGTAAGCCATTAGCTGAAATACTCTCAATTTGGGATGTTACTGCAATTTGCGTTCTATTTTATTTTATCCTCTGAGGGATAAGTAAATTGGCTAAAGTGTAACCTTGTTTTGTATAAATAAGATTCAAATTTAAATGTTTAGCTGAAAAGTATTTTTTTAAATAAAATTATATTTATGTTGCAGCTGATAACTTAGTCCTCCACACTTCAAATGTTAAAATTTATTGAAAATATGATTTTTTTTTCATTTTTAAAAATTAGTTTTGATGCTGTAACATTTGTCAGTTAGGTTTATTCGCCTGTATGGCTTTACATCGTTTGACGAAATGAAAAAAAGGTTTCCTTACAAGTAAAATTAAATGCTTTTAAAAATTAATGATAGGATGCAATCTTAATTTCATAAATTCTACTATTACGATATATCTTATAAAAAGGATATAATAAAAGCGGGTTTTTTTTACATAATACATGTTTTGATAATTGCAAATGATAGCCAACTTATGCTTGCAATTCGAAGGAAATAAGCTATTTTAAGAAGCAACTAAAGATCTATTGGGATCTGGTAAAGGGGCAACAGAAAGATTTCACTCTTTAAGACTACACCTAAACCGACCTTAAAATTGCAGTATACAAATGTTCTACGAGAAAAAGGGTAAATAGTTCTAATTTTCGAGTGCGATAATCGAATACAAAAAGGTATTTCACATTCAATAAACAAATATATTTGTTATTTCAAGACATAAATTTATTATTTTTATTAGTTTAGCTTCAGTTAGAGTGTTATTTTAATTACTTTTTCCTTCGATTTTGACGTAACAGGGCGCACGAATATCAGGGTCAAAGGAGCAGCCAATCAGAGTATGTGAAATTTCGGCGCCAGCTGCGTTGTTTACGCAAATTCCTCCGCCTAGTACATTTCTCTGCTGCAAACTTAAGCTCGGTTTTGGTATAGTTTACAGTTATATTTGCATTGGTATTACAACTTTCGATCATTCCATGCTATAGTTAACACACGTCACAAAAAAATTTAATTATCTCTCTTCTCTTTTTAGTGCCTTGAGCATTCGTGGTACATTTCCTGTGATTTCCAACTTTTTGTGATATCTTTGTTTATTTTATTAGCATTAGTAAAGTAAGTTATTATACGTTGATTTCTCTACTACTTATGATATGGTTTATAATGTTTTGTCAATAACGGATTTCAGTGTTTAGTTTCGAAAATTCATTGCAATATGTTTTCTACACAAATCAAACATGAATACAATATATGCTATAATTATTTTTTTTTAAAATCCCAATATAAAAACAATGAATTTAATTTAACTTTAACAATTAGTTAAGAGTCTAGGTACAAGTAGTACACAAGGATAAAATATAACTAGTGTTTAAAAAATTTGAAATAATGAAAGACATTTCTGTTTTTACAATATTCTAAATTTTGTTTCTGTTAATGACACGTGTATTGATTTAAGGTAACAGAGAACAAAGCGATAGTTCAAAATATTGAATTTTCATTTAAGCGCTTTAAGGGGTCATAGGAGTCTTAAAAATGTGCAAAGAAGGTACTACAAAGTATAGTTTCATCTTTCATTTAATTTTTTAACTCTGAATATATAAGTATAATTTTTTATATGTAATTCTATAAGATTTAATGATATAAAACAAATTTTAAAATTTATGAAACTTTAGCCAAAACTAAAATAAATTATATTAAACATAAAGCTATTTTAACACATTGGGATTAGGCTTGCGTGGCAAATTTTGAGGTCAAAATTGAAAAAATGACCAAGAAAATGACTTTAAATTGTACAAATATGTACAAACAAAGACTTATACCTAAATTCTCAGCTCAATTTTAATTAGAAATTATTTTTAAAAAATTAAAACCAAAACTTAAAAAAAATTTTTTTTTTTTAGAAAAAAGTTCTTAAAATAATTTCTAATTAAAATTGAGCTGAGAATTTAGGTATAAGTCCTAGTTTGTACTTATTTGTACAGTATAAAGTCATTTTCTTGGTCATTTTTTCAATTTTGACCTCAAAATTTGCCGCGCAAGCCTAATCCCAATGTGTTCAAATAGCTTTATGTTTAATATCATTTATTTTATTTTTGGCTAAAGTTTCATAAATTTTAAAATTTGTTTTATAATAAATAAATCTTGTAGAATTACATATAAAAAAATTATACTTATATATTGAGTAGTTAACAAATTACATGAAAGATCAAACTATGCTTTGTAGTACCTTCTTTGCACATTTTTAAGACTCCTATGACCCCTTAAATTACTGAACGGTGCCTTTGTGAAGGCCATTTAAAAAAAAGGACATTGCCCTCTAAATAACATAACATCGCTGGACCAAATACCCATGTCCATTTAATTGACAATTACATTCACGACATCTGTATCTTTCTACTCCTCAACTAGACGACCTATGTTTGGCATCATCCTCAACATTGTGATGATACTGATCTCCATGGTGACAACGGGCCTTCTGACCTTCTACTATAATGTCCCGCCTACACTACTGGCTAGTTTTCCTGATCCTGAGTAAGACAGGTTTCTTAATTAGTAATATTCTTACAATGAATTTTTTAGTAAGGAACTTATATCGAACAGATAATAATTTATATTGATTTCGACTTGGCACATCAAGTTTTTGGGGTTTGATGATGCTAGTCAGTACACAGCCGCTACAGAAAATACGACATTTTTTTTTGGAAATATCAATCTGGATAGGTTATCGGTGATCTGCTGAGCCCTAACTATTTTTTGGGGGGTTTCTTCGATCGTTTTAAAGCCCCCAAATTATATTTAAAATAAAAAAAACTTTAAAAAATCAAACTGTTTCAAATAAAACTTATTACTTCGCAGATGAATAAAAATACAGTGTTGCAAAAATTTAATTGTAGTTCAATCACTTAAATAAGCAGTACTCACAAGGAGAGAAAAGCGAGAACTCACAGAATGAATTTGTAACGTTAACTCAACAACCCTCTTCGTCCTTTTGATTTAAGAGTTTGAAGATTACTAAGATATACTATTTAACCCTATAAGACCCCTTCGGATGAAGCTGATTTTAGGTTATCAGACTAAAATGTTAAGAGTTTTACCGGAAAAGTTGCTTTAAGGTAGGCGAATACCCAAAATTCTAAAATTTTTACTACTACTTTAATCTTTTCCAAATGTGGCATAGTGATTTTGTAGGTTTAGTGCGGGCAAAGAGTCGAGTAATACGAGGCATAGGTTTTTTTAGAGTTCAATTTAATAAACAAACATTTTCAATTTAGGTACATCTTGCTTCGATGAATAAATAATAACTGAATTAACAGAAGATATATCATATTTAGATTTCGGTTGAGCATCCCCGAACATACATCATCTTACAATTAGCTAAAAGCTTTCCGGCCATCACGTTACAAGTCCGTAGTCGTCTTTTATCTCAATAATCTTGTGACGTCACTCATGCGTCACACAGCTTGTGTGTCTCTTCTTCCAACATTCGGCCCCACGGGGATGCAAAAAATTCTTCCTACAAAGAAACTTAACCTAGTCTTATATTGTGGTTTTGTCAACAAATCTGCCAAATTTGATTTAGAGTTAACGTATTCCAAGACGAAATCCTCATCACTAAGTAATTTTCTAATAAAATGCAATCTAATGTCAATATGCTTAGTTTTAGCATTTTCAATTCTATTTTCACAAAAATATATTGCAGATTTATTGTCACAATATAACACAGGTTTTGACATGAGCAAAAACTTCAATTCACTTAACACTTTATGATACCATACAAGATCTTTTACACACTCTGTAAGTGCGACGAACTCAGATTCCATGGAACTAAGGGCAATGCATTTCTGTTTCGTTGCTTTCCAGGAAAAAGTTACCTTTCCGATACAAACCATGTATCCACTTGTTGAATGTCTCCCAGTGAGGTTTGATCCC
This sequence comes from Hylyphantes graminicola, assembly GCA_023701765.1. Taxonomy (NCBI): domain Eukaryota; kingdom Metazoa; phylum Arthropoda; class Arachnida; order Araneae; family Linyphiidae; genus Hylyphantes; species Hylyphantes graminicola. Next base: position 54,768,098 of record CM043118.1, on the reverse strand, counting down.
CAGCTGGCATCTGAAAATCCGCATAAATCACAATTGCTTACATCAGATAAATTTAGTCTATAGTCTCTGGTGTTAAATACATAATTAAGCAAATCAACAACAATTAACCAATGTTAGTAAGTATATCCATTATTAAATTGTGACATAGTGTTAACGGCAAATGCGATATCAGGACGACTTCTATCAGCTAGAAAAGAAAGGCATCCTATTAAAGACCTATATGGATACTTCCTCATGATATCAGTCTCTTTTATTTCACATTCTTTAACCTTTGGAGGTAAGATTTGAAATTTTAAAGGTAAATTTACAAAACTTCTTGGTATATCTTTAAAACTAATCGATAACTTATTGATGTAAGATTTTTGATGCAAATAAACTTTTCCATCCTCCTTCTCAAAATTAACTCCTAATAAATATCGCATTTCCCCTAGAACAACAATATCCAATTTAGTTTTCAACATTTTTATAACATAATCTAATGAGCTTTTATCTCTTCCAAAGAGAGCGAAATCATCTACGTACACTAATAAAATCACACTATTTTCATATTTATATACACAATTACAATATACAAAATTAGTGAAACCTAAATTTTTTAATATAGAATCCAATTCCTCATTCCACACGCGACCACTTTGATGCAGTCCGTATATAGATCTCTGTAATAAACATACTTTATTCTCCTGACCTTTTATTGCATAACCAGGAGGTTGCCTCATGTAAACCTCGTCTTTGAGATTACCGTAAAGGTAGGCTGCCCGCACGTCCAGTTGCGTATGTACCCAACCCAACAACGACACCAATACAATAAAAAACAGTTTAACCAAGGAAAAATTAACCACTGGGCTAAATACACTTGTATATTCTAATTGAGAATTCCCTAGTGCAACTAACCTAGCTTTAAATCTTTTGATCTTGGCTTCAGCATCCTTTTTTACGGTATACACCCACATACTGCCTATTACCTTACGATCTTTGGGAGGGTCAACTAATGTCCATACCTTACGATTGGTCATAGTATGCAACTCATCGTCCATAGCTTTACGCCACTCATCTTTTTCAGGTACTCTTTGAGATTCATAATAATTCTTTGGAATCTCAATATTATAAATTTCCTCCTGAAAAAAATCAGCATGATTAACAAAATCGGATTCTTCATTCTCATTAGCCGAGTTATCACCATTAGAACTATGATCATGATCACTTTCAAAATTATCGTTCACACTTTTTGGTTTAAAGTTAAATTTTGCAGAATCGAAATTTAATCCTTCCTTTTTACAGTACTTTATTGTTTGGTTAATCGACCTTAAACGTGGTTTTCCAGATGGCGGATAATAGTAGACATCAATACGTGAACTTTTATTTCGAGGTCTCTCCAATCTCGTCCATTTTGATAAGTTGATATCCACCAAAGAAGGTGATACTATATCGGGATTTCTTAAGAAAGTTGGAGATTCATTATCTTTGGAAATACTTTGATCCTCATATTCAGAGTAATCGTTAAACCCCAAAAATTGCACGTTTTCCCGCGTTTTATGTCCAAATAAAGTTTTAACCCCGTTTTTAGTTTCGTCTATTTTGGCATGTATAGTTTCCACAACTGTTCTCTTACTTGGGACAAAAATCCTATAACCTTTAGTTTTAGTAGCGTAACCAACAAATATTCCGATATCGGCCCTATTATTTAATTTATTTCGCCGTGATTTTGGGATGTACGCATAAGCCAGTGATCCAAATACTCTGAAATGATTAACCGATGGCTTCCGACCAGTCCAAATCTCGAAAGGTGTTAATCCGTCAGTTAGTTTGTGTTCACATCTATTACGGATATGAACGAAAGCATGCAACGCTTCTGCCCAAAATCGTAGCTGTAGTCCGCTGTCATGCAGCATAGCGCGAACGCCTTCAATTGCCGTTCTGTTGAAGCGTTCTGAAATTGAATTCATTTCTGGACTTTCAACAGTAGTCCTTTCTATTTTAATGCCTAATGATTTTAGATATTGTTTAAATTCTTTATTTACAAACTCTAATCCGTTGTCAAAACGAACACAACGTAATTTCTTATTTAACTGTTTCTCAACAAGTGCATGATATTCCTTAAAACAATTAAACACGTCAGATTTTTTCTCGATAACATAAACCGTTACATATCTAGAGTATTCATCGATTATTGACAGAAAATAAGATTTTCCACCTAGTGATTTGACGGGAGAGGGTCCCCAAACATCCATTGAAACACGATTAAGTACTTCATTAGAAAGTCTTTTATAGTTAGGTTTAAAAGATACTCTAGTCAATTTAGTAACATTGCAAGTTATACAAGGATTAAAGTTACCTTTTAAGTTTTCAATACCTCTTACGACATTATTTTTGCTCATTCTAGTTATTAAACCCGCATTTACATGTCCAAAACGTCTATGTACTAGCTCTATACTTAAACTTTTATTTGTTGATACATTATAAGATTCAAACTTTTTAGCAGGTAAACTATACACTATATAGAATTTATTAATCCTGGGCACAGTTAAAAAGTAATTACCGTTTGGTTTATATATTATCATTTTATCATTTCTCCAATTAATTGTATATTTAGCAATATCAATCTTAGCACCACTAATTAGATTACGACGCATATTTGGAGCATAAAGAACATTATACAATATTAATTTAACAAACTTTTCACCGTCTTTAACAAAAATAGTCACGTCACCTACCCCTAATATTTGAGAAGTACACTTTCTATCACCAATAAGGGCTTCGGTGGGTGGCAGTTCTTTGTAGTTGTCGAACCAGCTCTTCTCTTTACAGAAATGTGAAGTAGCCGCGGAATCCAGCAGCCACTCGTCCAGTTCGTATCGTTCTTCCAGCATCGAATAGCACTGGTCGAAATCTTCCGTGTAGAATCCTCCAGGATTGTCGGGAGTTTTCAGTCTTTGTTGCCACTTGCCAGGATACGCTCGTTGGTCTCTAGCTTGCTTCTGCTGGTCGTTTTTCCTTTTAACCCATTAATGCCTGGCGTCCCTTTTTAGGGACACTTTAAAAAAAATTCTCAATTTTTAATGAATCAACTTTTCAATCAAAAAATTGCTCCGTTGTATTCAATAGTGTACAATTCAACTGACCCAAGGTCATTGATGCTGTTTAAGGCAACTTTTCCGGTAAAACTCTTAACATTTTAGTCTAAAAACCTTAAATTAGCGCCACCTGAAAGGGCCTTAATGGGTTAAAACATTCTCGGAAAAAATGTCCTCGTCGGTGACAATAACTACAAGTCTTTGAAGTAGATTCTGGTCTGACATCAGATTTAGAAGTAGGGTCCAGTACGGATCCACTGCATTGTGCGTTGGGAGAGACTTGTCTTCTATGTCTTGTTTGTGCTTTCGTCAAGTATGCATCCGACACTAAACCTTGACCTTCGTCTTTTTTCTTCAGTTGTATTCTACCAGCTTCAGTGATGATTTGATTTTCGAGGTTGCTGAAAGTAAATTCTTTCTTGTCTAATCTGTAGAGCTGTTGAACCAAATTGTCGAACTCGGGTGGTAGTTTTCTGATCAGCTGAAAGCTCACCAACTCGTCCGGCATCGTGAAACCAGCTTCTAGGATTAGTTGATTTTGTGCTTGAAGCTTTTTGCAGAAAAGTCCTATATCACTTTCTTCGGTAATCTTCATTTCGTAGAATTAGTCTATCAAACTTGCTAGCCTAGCCCTTGTTGTTGGTTCAAAATTCAGTTCTAGCGAGTCCCATGCAACTTTGCCGTCTGTCGTATTTGCAATAAGTGTAAGGAACTGTCGCTCGACCCCTTGGTAAATAGTTGTATATGCCCGCTCCGTAGTTCGCTTGAACTTTTGCTTCTCCTGTTCAGTTGCTGTCTCTGCTGGACGCTGGGTCGCTCCTGATACGTAGTCCCAACATTGCCGATCCATCAGCAACACCTTCATATCCGCTTTCCAGCTCCGGTAGTTGGTTGAAGATAGTTTCGGGAACGTAAACAGCTGACTTTCCGGCCTGTGTTCCATGTCGAAATTAGTTTTCAGCGGCCCCAGAAATGTTGACAGTCGTTCAGGAACATTGAGCTTTCAGTGGGATTGTAGCTTGTGGCCCATTACCATTGTAGGTTTAGTACGGGCAAAGAGTCGAGTAATACGAGGCATAGGTTTTTTAGAGTTCAATTTAATAAACAAACATTTTCAATTTAGGTACATCTTGCTTCGATGAATAAATAATAACTGAATTAACAGAAGATATATCATATTTAGATTTCGGTTGAGCATCCCCGAACATACATCATCTTACAATTAGCTAAAAGCTTTCCGGCCATCACGTTACAAGTCCGTAGTCGTCTTTTATCTCAATAATCTTGTGACGTCACTCATGCGTCACACAGCTTGTGTGTCTCTTCTTCCAACAGATTTCAAATCCAATGAACAATGCTTTTTGGACAATTTTTTTTATTTAAATATAATTGATTTATTTTAAACGGTGTTTTTCAACTAAAAAAAGGGGTTTACGCTAATACTTCTAGCATAAAAAGTTTTACTTTAATTTACCTGAAATTTTTTACAGATGTTATTTCAATATATATCTGTGCCATGAACCTCTAACATCTGGCGTAAATGTACAAGTTTTTTTTAAATGTCCAGATGTAAGTTAATCGAAAATAAATCTTTTTTTGTGGTTAATTTTTAACATTTTTCATAATAATTTTTTTTCTTGTAATTTGTATGTAACTCTAGAGAGTCATATTGTATGCATTAGTTCAAAACGAAGAATTTAACACATAATTAATGTTTATAGGATGAAAATTCAATGTGGTAGACTTGTTAGCGTAAGCCTCTTTTTTTTAGTAGAAAAACAAAGTTTTAGAATTTTGGGTATTCGCCTACCTTAAACAGCATCAATGCCACACTCCTAAAAAAATGTACATTTACAATTCGCTTTTCGTGTAATTTCATTTTTCACGTCTAAAACTACTCCGGGCTATAAAGGAGGTTAAATAACATGTTCCACAAGTGGGACGTTAGCGTATAAAGGGCTAAACCTGAAAATTTTGTTAACAATTTACTCGTTTAAAAGGAGCCAACCACCATTAAACGGAATATTTCCACTATAACCTTTCAATATTTGTAATGTTCTTTCAACTGCGTATAGTGTATCCACCAAAAAAACTTCGTAAAAGTAAACAAACGCCGATCTCAAAAAAAAAAAAAACCCTATTTATTTTATAAAAAAAGTCATTATGAGAATTGTGGCTAAAAAAGCCGTGATATAAAATGAATGCCAATCTCTTGTGTAAAACTTCCTGGCCGTAATAAATAGTATAATTTAAGTTTTGCATATAAAAAAATTGCACTGTTTGAGGTTGGTGCCTATCTTAATCCCACTAAAAAAATTGAATCGCGCAAGTGAACTTGAATTACTAAATCAGAATAAAGAAAGGATACTTAAAAAAAAACTTTAACAAATGTATGATCTCAATACATTTATATAGAGATATAGAGGGTGGTTAAGATGGGCACCAACCTCAAACAGTGCAATTTTTTTATAGCAGCAAAACTTAAATTATACTATTTATTATGACCAGGAAGTTTTACACAAGAGATTGGCATTCATTTTATATCACGGCTTTTTTAGCCACAATTCTCATAATGACTTTTTTTATAAAATAAATAGGGTTTTTTTTTTTTTTTTTGAGATCGGCGTTTGTTTACTTTTACGAAGTTTTTTTGGTGGATATCAGTAGTTTTTTTTTTAAATTTATTTTATGAGATTCTTTTTAAGGTAAGGAGGAATGTCTATGGAAAGTTGTATAACCACCGGGAACAATGCCGAAGGGAAGCGAAAATGGTTAAGCATCAATATTGTAAATGGTGAAAGTGAACTGCACATCGATGAAATTAAATTAAAACGTCATCAACATCTAGAAATAAATTTATAGATGACTTTTTTTTCTTTAATGGTGCTGAAACGCTGGCGTACAAGCCTTTGCAGACTCGGCATATTCCCCAGAACTAAAAGCCATTTTTTGTGGCACCATCTAGGCGACTCTCGCTACCAATGACGCCCAGATTACAATGAATCTGTACTCTCTGTGGATGCCAAGATTTAGATTTTCCGAGAGAACCCAGGCTAACTTGGCCCTCCAGGGATCTTTTACATGCCACATAAGCATTTGACATGCGCGCCCAGAATTTTCCCATCAAGAAAATCCGACGACTCAGCCGGGGCTCGAACCCGCGATCACGAGGCGGACGCGTTTAACTTCTCAGTCACTGAGCAGCTTAGATGACGTTTTTTCCCCGATCATTGTTTTCAACGCATTTCGAGCTTACATCGCAGTTTTTATTTTTTGTTTACCGCAACCATCTGTTATACCTTGTTTCATACACTTTTGAAGGCATATTTATTTCAGTTTTCTTTTATTAAAACTATAAATATATAAAGCTGATTCAACGAAAAACAATAACCAAGTACAATTCTTTTTTTAAAAAACTATTTTTTTAACCTTTATAAAACCTTAAACCTTTATATTAAAAAAAGATTAATGTCTTGAATGGTATTGGCAACTGAATATGGCAACTAAATAGGCGAATATGATTGTTTACATTCATAAATCAATTAGTCCATCCATTCATTAACTCGCGTTAATCATAAGTTTTCTAATAAAAATGTCAAAAAGTTTAAATGATGCATTTTGTTTATTAATTAGACATTTTTTTCAATCTGTTTATTTAGATATTTGGTTAATCATATTTTACAAGCTGTTATAATCCCTCCAATAGTTAACGGCGCTACTAACTGTTCTTGGTCGAAAATATAGCAAACCTTTGCGCGTTTCAGGAGATACATGGCCGCTAGGATGGCTTGTTTATCGTGCAACCATACCGCTAAAGGTAATATAGATTTTAATTAATTAAAAATAGAAAGAAGTATTTTTGAAACTTCAAACTTGCGCAGAATGTGAATTGGGGCATTCTTAATCGTTTAGTAAAAACCGCTTCGAGATTCAAGGTCTAGTAATGGCTGTAGGTTTCAGCAAAAATTAGGTCAAAATTTGACTAAAACTGCTCGAAAGATTTCATTTTCGAAAATTTCCATAATTTTTTTCTCCGCTGTTTTTTATTCTAGAATAACCAAATTTTTTTTATTTAAAGTAATCCACGAAATCTGTCTACTGTATTTTTTAAGTTGTTCTAGGAACTTTAGTTTTGCTGGTAAAAAATAAAATCGATTTCGCTGTTAACATAGCGAAATATTTCCTGTATATATACATAACTGCCGTTTGCCCTTGGCGTCATTTTGAGATTGGCGGGCGGAACGACCGTTCCGTCTGATTTTGTCACCAAAAAATGCCGTTTTTGGAGAGATTTGTGGCATTGATATTGAAAAGTACCTTTTATTTTATTAATACTGTTCACTCACAGTCATAGGTATTTATAGTTTATCTAATCGATATAATATTATTTTTTAAATAAAGAATAATGTATTTTCATTTCTGTTTTGTAGGGAAAGAAAATACTTGAACCATGTAATCATCAGCAAACCTTTCTGTCACTTGGGCCCGTATTGCGTTGGTCTTGCCACCGGATACTTTTTCTACAGATGCAAAGAAATCAAGCTTAAGCCAGTACGTTTTGTTATACCCATTTGCTTAAAAGAAATTATATTGGATACTTATATTTAAAGTTATGTTTTGTAAAAAATATTGCGGTGATGAACTTATTTGAATATTTTTTGCCCAAATTTTTTTTTGATGCTATAGATATGTATTCTAATACAAAATAAGTTATTTTCTAATATAACAACAATAAACAGAAACTTATTATACTGTTATACATAGTTACAGGTTTATATTGTAAAAGAGACAACAGACTCATTAACAAATTTTTTTTAATTAATTGCACAACAATCAGTTTTAAATATTTCTTTTGAGCATTCCTTTAACATATAAGATCAATAAAAATACGGAAACAGTAAATATTTAAAATGTAAAAAAAAGTACCAAATTAAATTCCTGAAAGTGTTTTAAAGCTATATACATTATGTATAGGAATCACCAATAGGTTAAAACGAAAAAAAACTTACTGATTATCTGCACACAAGCACTAGAGGAATTAAATTTTTTAAAAAAAAGTACATAAAAAGCAATAAATATCTCCAGCTTCAATATACTATTCGATCAAATTATTATAATGCGTGTCATTTGCATAAAAGCTTTCAACAAAAATGGATTTAGTTTTGTTTAATAACGACCTTGTTTTTGTTTACAAACATATTGGAAGCAAACAAACGGTAAACAAATTAAATCAGTTTTCAAATTTTATCCTGTTTAAAAAATTCGTACTTATTTTCAACAAAAAATGGTTCCTAGTAGCTGAGTGAAACGTTTAATCATATTTTCGTTTTTAAGTTGAACCCATTTTTTTAATTTATTTAACCAAAACTTCAATAATGGTTCATCTGAATTCTCAAGATGTAAAAAAAAAACTTTCACTTCACAGCCATTGCCGCCACTAAAAAACATTTTTTTATGACACGAAATTTTCAATAGTGCAAAATAACCCTTATTGAATATTCACACAGTAACAATACTATTGTTTACGATGTCATCCTTAACGGTTTGTTTGGTCACCTACTCTCGTGTCGGCTCGTCACTTAACTGTGGTTCTAATTCCTTACGCCTGTCTTTAATAGCCTTTGTGCAGCTCTAGTGTGACGATAAATCAAAACTAACTAACTATACCTTTCAAAATAACGTTTTCCATTTTTTTTTTTCAGTTTCATCACGTTATCGGCTGGGGAAGTGCCATATCCGTCACAGCAGCCGTAGTATACGGCGTGCAAGAGTGGAACCGGGGAAACCTCCCTAGTACGACCGCGGCCCTGGCATATGCCGCTACGCACCGTACGGCGTGGGCACTAGGACTGTCCTGGATCACTGTAATTTGCGTAGCGGGATATGGAGGTACGCAAAATTAAAGATATGAATCATACAGTCTAACCCCGTTAATTCAAAACCCATTGAATTTGTTCGTTTTAAGTGGAGGTCGACTTATAAGAACGTACTATAGCTTAATAAAGTAAGACAATGCAATATGAACAGTTATGATATAATGGCCGGTCTCGCTTTGGCGATTTAAGTTAAGTTGGCAAACAAAGAAAATGCCCATATGTGGTAAATATTCCACTTCATATTTCAATCAATATGATTGATAAAGCAGCCTTGCGTCAAATTTTCAAGCTCGCCAAAAGTCGACGCCAATGCACGGTTTGCTTTATGTTGGGGAAGCGCTATATCTATTACAGCAGCAGAAGTGTAAACGGCGTGTAGGAATGGAACAGGGGCAACCTTCCTAGTATGACAACCGCCTTGGTATATGCCGCTACGCATCGTATCGTACGGCGTGGGCACTTAGGACTGTCCTGGATCACAGTCATTTGCGTAGCGGGAAATGGAGGTGCGCAAAATGAATGATGTAAATCATACAGTCAAAACACGTTTATTTAAAACCTATAGAATTAGGTCGTCTTAAGCGAAGTTGGACTAATCCGAACACACTATTGGTAAATACAGCACGGCAGGAATACAATGTTGCAATTCGTCGTACAATGTTTTAAGCAATTCGTAGTATTTCTTCTTCACATTATTTCTTAATTGCAGCGCTTTAAAGTTAGCGATCTCACAACCCGCAAAAAACCACACTGTAAAAATCACCTGTTGTTTTTACAGTTAAAAACTGTCAACTTTGACGCCAGTTAATAACTGTTTTTTTACAATTTATAACTGTAATTTTTTCACAGGGAACTGTAATTTTAACAGGGAGAAACTGTTACCTTAGCAGGGAGAAACTGTTAAATTGACAGTTTTTCCCTGCTAAATTAACAGCTTCTCCTTGTTAAAATTACAGTTTTCCTGTAAAAAAATTACAGTTTTCATGCAAAAAATACAGTTTCAAACTGTAAAAAAACAGTTATTAACTGGCGTCAAAGTTGACAGTTTCTAACTGTAAAAACAACAGGTTTTTTTACAGTGTATGAACAGCTGATGGACCCAGCACGTGGCCAAGTTATACCGTGGACTTGTGTATTTCACATTCCCGCTAAAAGTTTGCTGAGGTTAAAGAGGTTTAAGTTAATAATTGTACTATTAATGTATACAGGAATCCAAGTATATTCAGAAATACAGCGTTTTAGCGCATACACATGGAGTGATAAGCACGCGCGGCGAAATAGTGACGTGGGGTGTTTGAAACCGTGTGTGATTGCTTCTTTTTTTATGTTTTTGCTTGTTTTATAACTTAGCAAGCAATTGTTTTCGCAATTTTCTTTTGCTTATTTAATTTTAGACGAACTTTTTCTTCTAAATACAGCAAAAAGTCAAAAGTTTAAAAAAAAAAACTTCTTCATTACACCATGAGCTATTGTATGCTTATTTAATCACTTAAGTTTTGTTATATATTTCAGGACTCATCAACAACGTGCTGTCTTGGAAGGGCTTCATCCCACTGAGTCGCCTGACATGCATGGTGTACCTCATACACCCCCTCATGCAGTACATACTCACCGGATACATCCGAGAACGGTTGCAGACCAATCACATCATTCTGGTAAGATTGAAATTTAACGTTGTGAACAGGGCAGCAAACGAGCCGGTCCAATAACGAAAAGCGGAGGAATACACAGCACTGCATGAGAAACGAACCGGGCAGTAAACCTAGAAATTTGCCTATTTCACTATTGGGTTCGTCTTCGATGGTTCGTAGTTAGTGATCCACATGGTTATTTCTTAAAAGAGCTGGAATTTAAAGTTAATAAAGTTAATTCTTTCTAACTAAAAGTATTAAAATACATTTAGAAGCCCAAGTCAATAAGATACAAGGGTTTCTTACAAGCATTGCATACAAGTGTAGGGAAAATCGTCTTTTTCTGCCCGGTTCGCTCAAAAGGGTGTAGTGGGTTTTCGGATCGCTGACACTTAACTCCAGTTTTCCTTTTAGCTCAATGAGTTTGGAATACAATTAGAAATTGAAAGTGTCGACCATCTCTTTTTTTAATACCATCATATTAATGTAGTTAAATTGATTTTTTTTACGTTATTAGCATGAAAACTATTTTTTGCTTAATAATGATGTTAAAAAATCTCCTTATGTTTTTTTTATCCGTATGGGGCTGCAATATTGGCTGTCAAGCCTTTGCACTCGGCATATTCCCCAGAACTGAGAGCCATTTTCTTGTGGCACCATCTTGGCAACTCTCTCTACCAATTTTGACGCCCAGATTACAATGAATCTGAGCTCTACGTGGATGTTAAAGAATGCCGAGTTTTAGTTATGCCTAGAGAACCCAAGCCAAATGGGCCCTCCGCTTATCTTTTTCATGCTCCATAATGATATGGCATGCTTGCCGAGAATTTTCTCATCCAGAAATTCCGATGACCCAGAGATTGTTCTGATAATAAAATAAATAAGAACCCCTTTGTTTGGTTTTGGAGGCTTCGGGGTCTGTGGGCTGCTGTTTTTGCTTACAGTCAATTCAGAAACGCCTTCGGAGATCTTGGCTGGCGATACCCCCTGATGAGAAGGTCAGTCGGGATCTCCTTTCCTCACTTTTTATTTTATTTTTGTATTTATATTCAGATTATTTTGTACAATCAAGCTACTTTTAGCGCTATTGTCATCGTAATTTGTTTTTTATTTCTTTTAATCATTTGCTTGTTTGTATTGTTACATCCATCATTTAAAAAAAAAAAAAGATTGGTTAAAATGTTAAATGCTGCCGGGGAAATATTCGAAATAATTATTTCGCATTTTATTACACTGGAGGCACTGTAGTTTTTTAGACCTGCGATCGACTGAGCTCATTCGCCCTTAAGAAATAATTAAGTGCCACTGCTTTCTCATAAAGAGCAACATTTCGTCGAGCGCTCACTCACGGTATTAACAAAAAAATACTGTATTGACTAATCCATGTCAATTGGCTCATTTATAACGGTTCGTTTGAGGAGGCATGCTGATATGACCTAATTACCAATGAGAGCTGTTGGTTTTGACATATAGTTAGACAAAGTTAAGAAAGAAATTGTCGCATAAAAGTTCCAGCACAGAGTGTAATAACGGTCATCAAAGTCGGGAAGAGAAATAAATGTATTTAAGTTTCCTGCTTGAAGCCGATTTTTCAAATTGCGTATAAGCTTTTAGGTTGCTAAATTTTAATGTTGCGTTTCTTTTTTTTTTTTTTTTTTTGTGAAATTTCACTGCGCTCTTTTCCTATTGCTTTAACTTAAAACTATTCAAATGACAGCAATGTAACTAGAAGTAGCGATTATAACGCTCCATTAGTTTTAAAAGATGATATCAATAATTGGGCAGGTTGGAAAACGTTAGGTTTAGAAGCAAAGTCCAAGTTCGTTAAAAAAAAAGTTTAACTAACAGAGTTCTGATGGCCTTTGTGCATTTAAATTTATTTGTTTTGCTAAATTGGTCGTGTCTTTTGTCCAAAACGTACGAAAAAGTGGTATAAGAGTATTCATATTTTTGTAAATATATACAGATTGTGATTTTAATTCAAATTTAAACAAAATTTAATTGTCATGCCATAATTTCAAAACAAATGAATTTGAACCAATTATCATTCAATCTATTTTTTATAAATTAATAAAACAAACATATAATCACTAGCCACACATTTATTAATCAGTCTGTAATTCTCTTTAGTTTAATTAGCATTTATTTTACATAACTACATCTCTTTGAACACTACGAGTAACTTATTTGTTTTTCAGGCATACTTTTTCTTTACTACTTTTGGGGCTGGGAAGCCCAGTCGGTTAAGCACTCGCTTAGCATGCGGAAGGTCCCAGGTTCGGGTCCGGGCATCGCCAAAATAGCTGCCGACCTATAAACGGCCCGTGCAGCCAAAAATGTCCGACGAATAATACCCGTGTAAGGGAGTGCACGTTAAATATCCTTCAAAATCCTAACGCTGCGTACGATGTCGCCCTTAACGGTTGCGTTGGGTGCCCATTCAGGTGTTGGCTCGTCACCTGACTGTGGTTCTAAAATACGACGCCAGTCGCTAATAGCTCTCGTGTAGCTCTAGTGCGACGATAATTCAAACCAAACCAAACTTTACTACTTTTCTTACTATTAAAACAATTTTTACATTTTTTTGTCATATATTGTTTTTAAATATAGGTTGAACTATTAAAACACCAATTTTATAATGAATATGTCAAACTTAATTTTTTTTAAAAAATTGGTACCGTGTCCCCTAAATACAAAATAACTCAACTTTCTTGAAAACTACAAGTAATTTATTTCTTTTTCAGGCATACTTTTTCTTCAGCCACATTATGACTTCATACGCCTTAGCCGCGGGATGCTTCTTCTTGTTCGACGGTCCCGTACAAGCCCTCATGCGACTTGTGCTAGGTGATAGTATCACACCAGTTCCAGAACTTGCTAAACTGTCCATCTCCAAGAAAGGATCAAACAATAACATCTCCAATGAGAAACAAAGAAATACATAGACTATATTTTCTTCCACAAATACAAGATGATGCTTCAATACTCACTTTATTTTCTAATGCGGCGTTGAGTGTTGTCAAGGACCAATTCAGACTTCAGTGCAAGAGAAGCCAGCAGTTCAATGCGGCTCACCAAAACACAAAAATATAATTTCGTTTATATTTATCGTTGCACTTTATCATTTACGGTGAAGAAATATTAGTTACACATCAAACTTGTATCGACTAGCTCTGCATAAATTGAAACTCATCTTATGTAATCAGTGTTACGATATCTTAAAATATGGTAAACTAACCAGTGAATGAACGTTTAAGGAACTGCGTTCGCCAGTTAATGAACACCAGGATATAATGACCAGGACAACCAACCATATGTCAGATAGCTTCCTACTACATGAGAGGAAGTCAGTGTTGCCAATCCAACTAGTGGAATGATTTTCAATAATTATTTTTTAATTATATTTACCAAATGTTCATTCACTGAGGCCTGTTCACTCACTGGTCAGTCTACCCTAGATTGCATGAACCAGATTCTTGGGCATCTTAAAAATTGATAAGGTTATATCCCTGGCTTTTTAGACAATGAGGTCTACTCAAACTTTAATGTCATAGAAGTATTCCCTGACGTCCGACCGGTTTGGATTGTTGGCTGTTCCAAATAAGAATAACGAAATTTGTTTGCGCACACCGATTACACTTTTCAGGGTACTAACAAGTTTTCCTCTTTTAAGGAACAGCTGATACTCCAAACAACAAGGAAGGGTGACGGCACAGAGAGCTTCTTTGTTCTTATTAATTAAGACAGCCGTGATCGAACCTACACTCTTAAATCAAAAGAGTGAAATCCACTCCAGTTGGAGAAGTGCATTTTCGACACTGGAAACGAGTGAATATTAAATCAGACTGAGTTAAAATCACTCGTTTGGAGGGATCCTGTCGGAGGTTTAACACACAAAGGATCCACTCCTTTCGGAGAAGTGCATTTTCAAGATTGGAGGAGTGAAAATTACTCAGATTGAGTTAAATTTGCTCGTTTGTTTTAAGAGTGTAGGCAGTCGAGCAATCATGGAGTTTAAAAAAAAAACACTTCAGCACTAATGAAGTGATATACTAAGTGAAATTCAGCAAACACTACATATTGAGACAAAAGCCACTCCGTTTCCAACAAAAAATTTAGGAAAGAGAATAGAGCGGCCCGTGTATGTGCGCAGTAACGCACAAAAGAAGCAGGCTAGAGCGGAGCATCGTTGGATACCTCAGTACCGTTTCGGTTACTATGATATGCGCAGCAGCTCAAAACACCGCTAAAGTGGTGCATCTTGGGATACCTCAGTGCCAGTTTGTAATGCGCAGTAGCTCAAAAAACCTGACAGCCCTGCTTCAAACCATTTGAACTGATAGCCTCTTCTACTCCTCCTTCCTAACTCTATGGTTCCCACTTTGACAATCTGCGATGAATCACCAGATGCTAGAGAATCTTGAATACAATACAAGATGCTCTAACACGCATGTCAATGCACCAATACGAACTCTTATGGTTGATTGCCTTAGAAGTTTTTCTGTAAATAGTTTCCGTAGTCAGATCATACAGGGTGAAGCAAACAAAAGTGGGCCCAAAGTGGAGATAAGATTACAACGGAAATGTTTCCAAGTCAAAAACCAATCCAAAAACAAGTTTGCTAACTGAAGCTATTGATCGCTTCAATATTAAGCCCAAACAAACGCTTGGCGACTTATTACTTGGTGATCAAGAAAAGTTCCCCCTAGTGATTATTTTGGTCGTCATTTATCCTAGAGAATCGGACCTTTTTGTTTTTGTAAAAAAAAATTTAATTTATTGCAAAACACAAAATTTGCATTATGGGATGTCTTCATACAATAAAAACTACGATCTGAACTCGCCACTAGACCATGAGCAGCTCCCCTGGGAAGCTAATCTGATCCAAACCATGCAAAAACAGGTTTCAGGCGGCTTCAATACTTTCTCTCGCCAAGCATTTAAACGTATTCCTATCTCTAGACCGGGGCCACTTTGTTTGCCTCACCCTGTATAAACAAAGGATATGATGAAGTGTGAGGCATTCTTAGATAAGCAATTTACTATACAAGATACACAAAAGTGTATGACAAAACGATAATGCTGAATAGTCTGAAATTAACTGAGACATTTTTTTGTAAATATGTTTTTGCAGTAGGATCCTGTAAAAATGGATTCGATAAAGTGCGAGTTATTCTATAAGTTCATCGAGTTTGGTAAACGTGAACTATTCTATGAGAAATGAGAAAAAATTGATGCATCCGAACTGAATTAGTTTAATTTTAAAAGTATTTTTCTACCTAAAATTTTCCATTCTATTTTAATTTTTTACAGTCAAGCTAATTTTTGAAATTTGTAATTTTTTTTTGTAGAATTCATCCTTAGAAACTGATGCATGTAGTTATGTTTTGTAATAAATGTTGATCGAGAAAAAAGATTTGTATTGTTATTTTTAAACACAATATCCAAAATATTTTAACATGTTTCATTTTTTTAAAGCAATTAAGATATTGAAAATAAAAAAAGACCTGAAACACATTTGTAATCAGTGAAACTAGTTGTTTAAAGGGTAGTTTGGCTATAAATTTCCTTAACATAGCCTGGTTATACCTGGATAAATCGTTACAAATAACTCTATTGAGTAAAATATTTTCAAATTACCGCAATAGTACTATTGTTCCTTACTATGTCGATTGATACATTCATTTGGGAGAGAAGGAATTTGTTTGAAACCTCTGCTTCGAAGCCAATTCTGGCGAAATGAATTTGATATCGTGCTTAAAGTAGGATTCTAAGAGACATAAAGCGCGTCCGCAATAAGAATGGTCCAGTTCGATTAGCTAAGCTAATGCGAGAAATTTGTAACACTACACATTTAAAATTATATTTATTTCACAATCTTTGTTGCTTAACTTTGGTACCTCCGTTTTAAGTTGGAAAATGTTGTTTTCTGTCACTTTTTCATAATTTTACATTTTCACGGGTTACCTTTAAGTTTAAAAGATCACTGATAGATGGCGACACAACAATTTTGTATATCATACCTATATAGTATGATACTAATTTCAATTAAAAAAATATAACTTTTGTAAAATAGCTAGCAGAATTAAAGCATTTCAAACGCACAAAAAAAAAATTGTTTTTTTAATTAGCTTTTCTGGTGAACTTTAGGTTAGTTCAACAAAGATAAATCATTGATTTCGTTATAAAATAATGTAAATACTTCAAAATCTTTTTTCAAGTAATGAGACCGAGGAAACTTATTTTTAACATTAATGTGATAATTTATGTATTGAAGGTATAAAACTAAGACATTCTTGTTATCATATTTTAAGTTGGATATAAAACGTTGATAGCATAAAATCAAAATTGCTTTGCCATGTTATTCCATTTCCCCAGGTATAAGAATCAACGTAACATCGAAATTAAACAAATTTGAAGCGAACTTATTATCTAGTTATTTAACTACGTAAACTCCCGATTATCCGTGGAATTGGGTGGCTCGGCTTTTGCGGATAAGCAAATTTGCATTTAGCCGCAAAAATGAAGAAAATGCCTATACACAAAATTTCTCTTCTTGGTTTTATTAAAGTAAATTACAGTAATCGTATGTAGCATGTACAAATTTACTTATTAAAAATGTCCATTACTGTCGTTTCTATGCCACACTGTTTCTATGCCAATTATTCTATGCCACACTGTTTCTATGCCAATTATTCTATGCCACACTGCAAGCACATTTGATTTTTAGAGGATCCGTTTTCCATTTTTTTTAATGAGTTGTAGTTCGTCTTGAATTGTCAAGACAACTTTTTTTTTAGTTTCTCACGCATTTCGTTCGAACCAAAATCACTTAAAGTAATTCAATTAAAAAAGTGAGCAGTTTATTTTACAAGTGACGCTTTTTGACAAAAACCTGTTCGTGATGTGCACCTGGCTTAACATAAGGCTTCGTATAGTCTTATTTCAATGCATTCGTTGTTCTTGTTAAATCTATTCGTCGTTCTTTGAATGTGTGCGTCGTTCTAGAAACAAATTTTTTGTTCTTGGAATGCATTCTTCCAAAAAGTTTTGAAACAAATAAAATTCATTTATCGCGGTTTTTTTTTATTATTTGAACTAAAAATGGGAGGGGGGTGGATAGTTTCCCGCACATACATAATCCGCAAAGCGGACAATCCGCGAATAAAGCGGATCAATTAATATTTAAATAACCGGACGTTATTTTCTTTTCAATTTTGTTTTAAATTGATGTTATGATGATTCTCATACCTGGTGATAATCGGGTAAGATGGTAAAGATATTCTTTTATAAAAGTTGCGATTTCAAAACTAAAGCATTAGCCTTATGGGACTGACAGTCCCGCTGGGGTGAATTGTAAGCTGGGTACCTGAATTGTAAGAGAGTTGGCCCAGGCAGTTAAAATGTGCTGGGCTTTCATCCCAACACATAGGCATAGATGCTTGTTTTGAGTATGTCTGCATTTGTCCTTAGCAAATCTGCGGCATGCATACTCAATGAATCTGTGGAGTCGAAAGTGTTGACGCAGGTAAAGCCTCGTTTTCCTCGGAGTCCGTCAACAGCTTTAAGCGGTCGGACAAGTGCGGTAAATGACGTCATACAAACTACTGACATTGATAAAGGGGTCACAGGAGTCTTAAAAATGTGCAAAGAAGGTACTACAAAACATAGTTTGATCTTTCATGTCATTTTTTAACTACTCAATAAATGAGTATAATTTTTTAATATGTAATTCTACAAGATTTATTTCTTATAAAGCTAGTTTTAAAATTTATGAAACTTTAGCCAAAACTAAAATAAATGATATTAAACATGAAGCTATTTGAACACATTGTGATTAGGCTTGCGCGGCAAATTGTGAGGTCAAAATTGAAAAAATTACCAAGAAAATGATTTTATATTGTACAAATATGTACAAACAAAGACTTATACCTAAATTCTCAGCTTAATTTGAATTAGAAATTATTTTAAGAACTTTTTTCTAAAAAAAATTAATTAAAATTTAAAAATTTTGATTTTAAATTTTTTTAAAAATAATTTCTAATTAAAATTGCGCTGAGAATTTAGGTATAAGTCTTTGTTTTGCACATATTTGTACAATATAAAGTCATTTTCTTGGTCATTTTTTCAATTGTGACCTCATAATTTGCCGCGCAAGCCTAATCACAATGTGTTCAAATAGCTTCATGTTTAATATCATTTGTTTTAGTTTTGGCTTAAGTTTCATACATTTTAAAACTTGTTTTATAATAAATAAATCTTGTAGAATTACATATAAAAAAATTATACTTATACATTGAGTAGTTCAAAAATGACATGAAAGATCGAACTATGTTTTGTAGTACCTTCTTTGCACATTTTTAAGACTCCTGTGACCCCTTAAGCTAGTGTGTTTTCCTCGGGAGCGTTGCCGGACAAATCAACAAGACCGCCAGATAGCGTTGCTGTTGAGTGCGTTGGGGAAATCCTGATGACAACGTTTTTTGCTGTTGTCTGTTGCGTGGTGTGCTTACCAAAAATTAAAAATTTGAGAAAATGACGGAAGGCGAGAGTTTCCATTTTTGACATCTAAAGACGAAAACCAAAACAACAGCAGAGTAGAGTTGAGAGAGTTCGCTAGTTTTTCCAGTTTCGTGTCAACGTAACGTTCCGATGAAGCGGTGGCCGGTAGAGTGACGTCATCCCCGTGTAATAGCGGTCGCATTTTTCTGGCGACAGACTCCGAGGAAACCAAGGCTTAACGCATGATGTTGCTCAAAGGTTGTGGAGTGCCAGCTCAGGTGTCATTTGCTCAAGCAACTGCTCAAAACAATTAGGGGAGTACTCTGCGTGCCTTTGTTAATCCTTTCAGTCCTAACTTTGTACTTTTTATTTTAAAAATCTAAAATTTGTGAAATAGATTCATTATACATCCAGAATGAAATGATAAAAAAACAGGGGGGAAATCTTAATTTTTTAACTAAAATGTAAAGGGTGGGAGGGGATTGGAATCTTTTGAATACATTGTAACAATAATTTTTAAAAACTTTATTTGTTAAAAAAAGTTAAAATCAATTTTGAAATATCTAAAAATGCAAGCATGAAAAATTTAGGATTCAATTTATTCAATAAAATTATTTTAGAGTGTGCATTTTATTTTCCCATAATTTTCATATTTTAATTTAATTAAAACAAACTTTATTTTAATATTCAAAAAGGACAGGATTATCCCATCTAAAGATAAATAGGTGCAAGCTTAACCAAGTGAGGAAAAAATTCGTCAGTTGAAGAGGGGGGAAGGGTTTAAACAATGCCATCCCATAATTGTTTTGAGCGCAGCGCTCTTAAAACAAACGAGCAATTTTAACTCAGTCTGAGGTAATTTTCACTCATTCCGTTGTCGAAAATGCACTTCCCCTATAGAAGTGGATTTCACTCCTTTGTTAAATTAAACTTCCGAAAGAGTGATTTTAACTCCATCTTAGTTAATTTTAACTCAGTCTGAGTTAATTTTCACTTCTTGCCAGTGTCGAAAATGCACTTCTCCTCTAGGAGTGAATTTCACTCTTTTGGTTTAAGAGTGTACACTCTTAAACCAAAAGAGTGAAATCCACTCCTATAGGAAAAGTGCATTTTCAACACTGGAAAGGAGTGAAAATTAACTCAGACTGAGTTAAAATCACTCGTTTGGAGTAATTCTGTCGGAATTTTAACTAAACAAAAGAGTGAATTCCACTCCAATAGAATAAGTGCATTTTCGACATAAAAAAAAGTGAAAATTGACTCAGACTGAGTTAAATTCACTCGTTTGTTTTAAGAGTGTAGTTTTAAAATAATCATAGTTCTGCGCATGGAGGCTAGACATAAACATCCGGAAAACGTAAAACCAACCCACCTTTTTATTGATTCAATTACTTTCTTACGATCAATAACACCCATATCCCCATCATTAAAAACGTGTCCCAAACGTCATAAAATCCTCTATTCACGAAACAAATTATTGATTTTTCGCCAGCTGTATCGATGTAGGACATCTTCTACGCAGGTCAAACGAGGATACTTGGAACGAAATACGGATATTTTTTAGCGATAATTTAAAACAGCTTTTAAATATCAGGTGGCCGCCCCGGTGGCGCAATCTTTAGGTCGCTAGCCTTTGGAGCTGCTGGGGTGCAATCCCGGTCGCATGGATGTTTGTGACCGTCAATAAATGTTGTTGTTTGTCTATGTGTTATTCCTTTCTGTCTGTCCTTCAACCGCTTTCACAGAACGAACCGCAAGTCTAAGAAACAAGGGGATACGTCAGTTTGAAGCAAAAAAATAACTAGACTACATCACAAATTTCATAAAAACATTTAAATTAGTTGTTTATTTAAAATTTAAATGACTAAAAATTTAATATACATAACATGCAAGATCGGGAGCCTTCTCTTTCAACGGAGGAACTGATATTGCTTTTTTGAAAGGTAGACAATATTCTTATGCTTATCAAGAATTTCTTGAAGCCCACTTACTTTTATTTGGGGAGTTGCTAGGGGGAAATAAATGGGAATATCAACAAGACAACTGCTCCATTCAAGTGCCTAACTCCACTATGCAGTGGTTTAGACGCCACAATACTAAAGTTATGGAGTGTTCAGCTTTAAGTACTGACCTGAACCCCATCGATAACCTCTGGGAATACTTTCGAGAGACGTTTATGCAAATGGTTGCCAATTTGCAAGAGTTAAAGATCTAAAGATGCAAATTGAACTTTGTTGTCTTAATTTGAAGCATGAAATTCTTCAAACTCTTGATTTAAGCATGCCTGATCGAGTTTTTCAAGTCATAATGAAGAAAGGTTTAAAAATTTGAACAACAGTGCAAAAAAATGGAAATTAAGTGGAAAAAAGGACTTGTCTATAAACTTTTGGGACAACCAAATTTATTTATTTTTTTCAAATTTCACGAAATCTGTGATGTTGTTATTTTATTTGTGTACAACACTAATATTGTATTGTTATTTTTGATAATTAAAAATAAAAAAAAATCCTTACAAAGCGTTTTCCTATTATAAAATTTAAAAAACACAGCAGTCCATAAACTTTTGGGACGCGCTGTATAATGGTAAACAGTATTTAAAATTGATTGGAAGGAGGGTAGGTACTTATATATTCCGGCTTGTGGGCTTGGTCAGAGACCCGCTTATGAAGCCTTCATCAAGTAAGACAAACCCAGAAAGAATTTTTACTGTCACAGAGAAAGGAATATATAACCCAGGTCGAAAACGGTAATCGACGTTACATTCTTTATGTATGAACAAAAATCAAGGACTTAAGGTACCTCAAATGTCCATTGGAGTGCCATCACATAAACAGGTTAAAGTTTATTCTTAACATTGTACCTTTACCTTAGTGGTTAACAATGGTCATTTGATAACCATATATTCTTCTTTAATATGAAAGAACTAATGAGTCATTAGCTAGATTCTCATGGAGCTCATTAGTTAGATTCTCATGCAAAAATGCGACATTAGCAAAGCAAAAGCGTGAGGTTACATTAACCTTTGTTTAGACGTCATAACGTTAATTAAATATCCAGCAGCGTACTTACATAATAACTAAAATAATTACCATTAACATATAAACAAGGGGTAGATGCATTTATATTGCAGCTCGTATACTTGATCAGTGACCCGCTTTATAAGCCTTCGTCAAGTAATAAGGCAGACACAGAAAGAATTTTTACTGTCCCAGAGAAAGGGGGTACACCCAGGGCAAGGCAGGAATCGAAACCCACACCTGTTACAGCGCGCGGGCTACTGGTGTAATGGTACAAACCAATCGGCCTTCCAGGCTTCCATATTAACTAACCTACAATAATTGTTATACAGTCAGCATTTGATACGATCGAAGCTAAATAATTATCCCTGGACAGTTTAATGAAATGAAAATTAGGCCGATATCCTATTGTAAGAGAATATCCCTAGGAACTGTTCCTCACAAGCACGTAACTCGGAGCGACATGGGGAAGGAAACCTTGCTATCGACTTATTAGATTGTTAACAATTGTCGTTGTTGTTGTTTTTTAATAAAACACAAACTTATTTTGCTATCTCACGCAACCATGAAAACCCGAGTAGCACGTATCAAAACAAGTATTTATGATCTTAAAACTCTTGTGCGTACAGTATAAGATATAAAAATAAAATAGGTTGAATGATATCCAATAAAAATATGTAATTACGGAAACGTTTATGTTTAAGTGTGCGTTTGCCATAACCTTGTAAAGTCGTTTAATTTTGTTGTCGTTTTCCAAATTTAACAGATAGGGGAGAGAAGGGGAATGGCGCCACCTTAAGGGAAATTGAATTTTCATGCAGAATAGTGTTGTAATTAATGTAAATTGTAATGAGCATAGCATACTACAGTTCATAACCTATCTTTAGTGATTTTTTAAAATTTAAATTTTTAATAGAAACTGAATAAAATTGTATTTTTCTAAAGCTCGCACAGTGGCGGGATTACCCCGGTATCTGGGGTAATGCCGCCACACCACTGGGGTTATGCCGCCACATCAATAAACAAAGCAAATAATCTATAAATAATGGAAAATTACGTAATAAAGCATTACATATAGAACTAAAATAGGTTTAATTAACTTTGGAATAGTAAATTGTACAGGGTACAGCTCCTTTATTAACTTTCTATGTGCAACTAACTATGCAGTTTTTTTTTAAAGTTTCGTTGGTCTATTTGACCAATTCAGTTATTTTTTTTTCGGATACGTGGCATCTCTAACGAAAACTAATAGGTTGTAGGGCCAATATATGAAATTTCTATTTTACGGATTCTGCCGCCATCCTTTTGCATGTGGCGGCATAACCCCAGAGTGAGGTGGCGGCATTACCCCAGTAAGACAAAATGGCATAGACGGCTTGTTTAAAGAAAGATAGTTAGCCTAGCGTCCAAACTAACGACGTGATAAAATAGCCAAATAATTACTCTTTTAAATGATATATAACTGATTTATCTAACTTAGAGATAGCAGTCACTTATCGCTTAATTTCAGAAGGCTCAAGATTAGATGAAAATCACTAAAAACCGTATTTTTTAAATAACTTTACACCAACTCACCGCACGGCCATTAGCTTTTATACTACAAATTACTTTGTTTCCTGCTACAGGTCAACGCTCACAGCCCCCCTCCCACACACACCGCTGGCGAGATACAAGGGGTGGCGGCATTACCCGAGGTGGCGGGATTCCCCTTCTCTCCCCTATAACTCTATAGCTATTTATCCGATACAATATTTTAACTAATGTTTACTATTGACAATATTTAAAAAAATATTTACGTGTAAGCAGATGTGTACACTTAAATAATAAACAAACTGAAAATATATGACGATTAGATTACCATAGGTGTAAAATAATTTAGGAAGTTTTTCTTTTAATATTAATGATAAATATAACATTTAGTAATTAATTGTTTTAGTACTTAAGTTTTTCATATCCAGTAAATACCGGTTTTTACCGTTGTATTTACCACGGGTGGACTTACTAGACAAAAAATCCTTTATTTCTAATGAAGTTCAAAACTTATTTTGTTATATCACGCAATCATAAAAAACGTCATGTAACAGATATAAAAACATGTATTTACGATCTTATAACTCTTACGTAGAGTCAAATATATAGAAATAAAATAGGTTTAATAATTTCCGATTAAAATGTACCTATGCAATTTTTACATTTGGTGTGCGTGTTCCAGCGACATATAAACTTAGATAATTCAGTTAGAATTTCTTTTGTAATTGTTAGAATGAGGAATTGTCACGAAAGACCAACTTTCAGCTTTTACATTACGTTTTTTTTTTTTTTTTTTTTTTTTTTTGGTAAAAAAGGAAAGTTATATACGTTCGTTTAAACTTTTTGTCTCTGGATTTAATGGCTCGTACTTTTTCTTGCAAGTAAATTTAAAAAGTGTTATAAATTAGCTTTATATACACTGGTGTACCCTATGCATTATCTCAAACTCGACATTTATGCTTAGATTTTCAGCCATCCATTAAATTTGTAAATATCAAGATTAAATGCATTTTTTTAAATATAATTATAATTATGTTTGTTTAGGAATCATTTTTTTAGGTGTATAAATCTTTTGTAGAGTGAATATATTCTGTTAAGAAACTTTTAGCGTGATATTGAATGGTCAAGGCAAGGCTACTATAGGTTAAAGAAGAATTATTAATGACTAGAAAGTTTTGTTTTTTAAAGCCCATGCATGAAAATCTAATGTTTCAGAAAGAACTAGATTTTTTAGGAAAGCATTTTTTATTTTAAGAAATAATCAACAATGATAATTCATAAAAAAAATTAGATTACGACAAGATCAATCTCTTATAAATAACCGCTGCAAAAAAAAATACATCTGTTAACCTCACATTGGTGCAGGTAAACAAATATTTACGAAAGAACTCTTATAAAAAAAAATTCGAAATAAAAAAAAAGGAAAGTTTAGTGCATTGTTTTGTAACATCGAATACGTGTGTAGCATTATTATAGCCTAAATCATATGCTTATAAGCATTTCCGTTAATAATAATGTCTTCATCATTTCGTCAATAAGGAAAAAAGAAACGGAACACGACAAAGAATAAGATAAAAAGAAAACATAAATTCTAAAGAGAACTCAATTATAAGAAAACAAAAGTTTCGATTTCAGTGTTCCATTACTTTACCATTAAACTTAATCATTTAAATTTTTTTCTAAGGAGAACTCAATTATTTATAAGTTAATAAAACTTTCGGTTTCAGTATACCATTACCTTACCATTAAACTATCTATTTTTTAATATAGTTAGAGATACATAGTGATTTAAAGTAGTTTATATTAATGGACTTACTCTATAGTTTGTTGAAAGGAATATTTATAAATTATAGCTTTGGCTAGGTTATATTGACCTCTCTTTTACGATCATTATTACATTAAATAATATTTTGATGGATTTCTAGGAATAAAATCTCTTTTAAAAAGAACAGCTATTGTCTGTTTTTGTGTTTTATTTTAAGAACCATTCTTGTTTAGAGAATCAAGAAAATACTTTTACCGGTTTTGTGTGTTTTTTTAATTAAAATTGAATATCTTATAACAAAGTTTTAAAAAATTTACTTTTAAACGTTTCAAAGTTATTTCAATTAGTAGACTCCAGTGCGCATTAGTTAGCTCTAGTGCGACGATAATTCTCGTCGCACTAGAGCTACACGAGGGCTATTGGCGACGGGCGTCATATTTTAGAACCACAGTCAAGTGACGAGCCGACACCTGAGTAGGCACCCAACAACGCAACCGTTAAGGGCGACATCGTACGCAGCGTTATGACTTTGAAGGATATTTAACGTGCCCTCCCTTAAACGGGGCACTATTCGACATTTTTGGCTGCACGGGTCGCTTATAGGTGGGCAGTTATTTTGTCGATGCCCGGACCCAAACCTGGGACCTTTCGCATGCTAGGCGAGTGCCTAACCGACTGGGCTCTAAAGCTAGATTATTTTAGAAAAACATATTTAAAATTTTTTATCGTTAACAAAATTTTATCTTAAAAAGTACGCATGTATCCCCCAACGTGTTCGACAGACCACACCGTTAATTCCTTAATATCTTATTTTTAACATTTTTGACAATAGGAGATCGGAAAATGAAAGGACGGGCCGCACATAGCCCGTGGCTGAAGGAAGTAACTGGATCGTCTCGTAAAAAAAGTCTCTTAGATGCTGGAAAAGCAGGGCAGCAGGTTATTAGCCCGTCCGAACAATTATAGAGGGCCGTCAGGGCTGCAATATGCGGCATTTTATCCATGTTGGCGATTTTATGTATGAAAATTGAAAAAAGGCAAAGTCTCAATCTCCAGTCACTTCAGAGGCAAACAAGATAAATTAATTAATTAAAAAAATTAAGTTTAATTAAAATTAAAACTACACTATTTTTATAAGTGTTTTTACTTTGTTTAGCTACATTAAAAATAATTAAAATTTTATAATAGTGATTGTGACTATTTTTTTAATAATGGGAGAATTCAAACACATTTGCTTGCTTTAAGATGTTTAATACACGGGTTGGGTAATTCCATGCAAAATTATCCTGTCTGTAGTGTAAGTCACGCTTGTAAAAAGTGATTAGATTATCACTACAACTTTTAACATCAAAGGAGAAAAAAAATTCTGGAAACTTATTATAACTAAATAATTTAAAGTATTTTAGTTGATTTGGTTAATTTTTTTAATTTAAAAAAGCTTTTAATCTCCTCTTTAATCGTGACTACAGTATGGAATTAGCCACATAAAGAAAAGTAGTATACCAGTCGCGATACCAGTTACTATAGACTGACTAAAAACACCACCAGGGTTCGGCTTCCCAAACAGCTAAATTAATTTGAAAGACAAGCATGTCTATAAGTATCAAAAAGAGGAGGAGTAAATAGGGGGTGGAGGTCTTTGACCTTAATAATAATAGGAGCAACCAAACTTCAAATTTACAGGCTAGAATTAAATAATCCTTTATTTTTTAGAAATAATTTTTTTGAAGTTTGAAGGAAGAGACCATTGATTAAGTTTTTTCAAAGTCATCATAAAATATATCACTGCATATGTTTTAAATAGTTTGTTTGTATTTTGCATACTTTTAATTACTACAATTGTAACTTTAAAGACAATGTTTTCAAAACAAAGATTTAGTTTTCATTTTGATTCTTTTAAATAAGTGAGGCCACTTTTTCGCAAAATTAGTTATAAGGTTTTATTAAATGAAGTGAAAAGATAGGCGAATTATATATTAGAACAAAAACGGTGTAATTTCCCACAAAGCCTTAGATTACTTTGTACATTTCGATATCAAACATAATAATAACTACCTTTTAAAGTTATTGTATATTTAACTAAAAAAAATCGTATAATCTTAGAGGTAAATTATTTGAATTAGTGACCTGCACAACATTTTAAGCTAGTCAGTTTTAACCAACTTACTACAAACAATATAGTTTGGACCATGAGAGTTCGCATTTTCTCATTTTTCTTATATTTATGTATTTAAGAATCATTTATAAAATAGTAGTCAAAACCAGGAAATGTTTTTGTTAAAAAATTAGAATTCGAATGGAAGTAGTGGTCAGTTTTAGTGTGGTATCTTGGCGACTAACTTTCAGTTGTTTGGCGAAAACCGCTTTCTCTGAACAACTTTTCTTCAGGAAGCAAACATGTCTGCAAAGAGAACAACAGTCATTTTCCACTTTTAAAATTGACAGACCGATACAAAGTTTTAAGTCTTTTGTAGGAAATTAACGTTACTCTCAACCGGAAATATTATTAGTTCGATATTGAATAATTTATCAAAGGTGAATAAGGAAACGCTATTAGAATTATCAATTTGATTATCGCACCATTAAGGATTCACTAAACAATTTATAATTTGCATAAAGAATGATCTGATTAGGAATTTTCAAGTTTAGAACCGAAAAATGTCTTCATACGTTTTAAATTTAATCTGCTCGTGAATTTCTGTTGATAATTCTGAGTGCTGTATTAAACTTAACTAGCTATATTATTCTATTTTGTGTTGAACACCATTGACCTCTGGTAAAGTATTATCAGACTTCAACTCAAAAATGCGAGTCGCAATCCCAACATGTGTCTTCTGTCTTCTTCTGGCGGCATCACCGACTCTACAGGAAGACGAATCCAGCCTCAACAAACCTCAATCAGGAGGTTCTTCAGAGCTCAGCCCCCGAGTGGAACCCTCAGCCTCGAACAGCAACCCAAACAAGACAACTGCCAGAAGGGTGTCCAACCGTGGATGGACCCCAAGACACCGGCAGACCACAAGCCCAACTGTGGACTTTGGACCAAGGACCTCCACAGAGGCATACTTCAACATGTCCGAACATGAAATGGTGCATCAGAAGTGGAAGGCCTTCCAGAAGACATTGAAGAAGACCATTGATGGTAAAATGAAGAAGGCCTTGCCCATGTTCTTGAGGATGGGTTCTGATGCTAAAGTTTCCGGGGAGTGTTCTAAAGGTGTCATGGCCTTGGTGACCGGTGTTAGGGGATTGAAGAGCTGGGCGTTTAGAAGTAAGTGGTACTCTTTGTTTTATTATGGTGGATGCATAAATTTGTAGCAATAACTAAATCTTAAAATATATTTTATATTCCAAATAGCTTTCACTAAGTTATTTTTAAACAAAGCATTATTTAATTCTAAAAGTCGTAGTTTTGTCATCAGGCATTATGTTAAAGATCTCGCTATACACAGTTGCTACTCGCAAGCTACATAAAATTGTACAAAAATTATAGTATGACTGTAGATGTTAAAAGTATGGATGCTACTGCAACCCTTTTGCCTACCAGGTGACGGCCTGCAGAAACACGACAACGGCAGAGGTCATAAGTTACAGTATGGTTAAAAATAAACAATTTATGTTGCCTATATACCTTTAGCCGTTGACAACCAGAGCTGTTATTCTGCCTATATGCGCTTCGTAATTAAGAACTGGTATAAAGTAACGATATTTAAATCTCAGTGGGTAACCTCTTGAATCTAGCGTTTGTAAAATCATTTATTTATTTTTTACTTTCGGTATTCATTAAGTTCACATAACGTAAATATATATATTTGTATATTATTAATATTGTCTACAGTGTACCAAATGAAAGGACAGAGAATGGGATTTTCGGAATCATTTTTAACTAATCCTTTATTAAGGAATTCTTTCCAGTAATAAGCAATAAAAAATAAAACAAAGTGAAAATGTATCACTTATATATAACAGTACACGTCAAATTTTATTTAGATATATAAAAAATTTAATTTTAAAGCATTCATATTTTTTTGCCAAAATAGTGTAAAAAATTTTTAGTTATTATTTCATCTGGCTTTTATGATTTTTAGATTTATATATTTAGACTACATCGCCCTTAAATGTAATTTATATAACGGATATGGTCTATAAGAAAGAAGGCAAGAGAAATGATTACCTTAAATAAAAAAATATATGAAAACAAATTTAAATTAAACACCCAAAAATGAAATTTAAAACCAAAAGAGAAATTCTGAGATAAAACGGGCATTCTATATTCATTTGCACTTAACCAACCTATCAAGTGATCTAAATAAAAGTAGCTACATTTACAGGTGTTTGTTAATTAGGTACTATTACCTATCTGTAAAAAGAGACATGTACTATAAATGCATTTTTAAAAAACTGATCTTTATTGAAACTTTGAATGTTTGAAAAATATGATGTTTTATTAATACAAAAATATTATTTGCTCTTTCAATGCTTTACATTAGAAAGATATTCTATTATTCAGAAACAGTTCGAAAAAATGTCCGAAGAAATATGACGAACCTTTCAAACACATGGCGAAAAAGCATGGAACGTATTTTGAATTTTGATCGCAAAACGATACTTTCATTACATATATATCGCAGGCCAAAAGTAACACTAAGACAATTAACATGGAGTCTTAGATAACATGAGAATTATAGAAGTTTTCATATGTGTTGATTTGTTCGAATGCTTGGGAGATCAAGGTACTCTCCTCCGCCTCCACCAACAACTTTAAACACTTTTAAATTCTGTAAATTCACTTTGGAAAATATTATAATATAAAACTAAACTCACAGGCACAATAGCCCATAGCTAGGCCAAGGCAAGCCGTACCCATATCAGCTGTGGGGTGCTAGGCATATGTCCCGGTAAGGTGGTCAGCCTCATGCGGAACCCCCAGTGTTTACTTTCCAAGCCTGCTTGATACCCATTTTATCGACCTAATCAAGGGATGAAAGGATGGGTCAACCTCGCCCAATCCGGGATTCGATCCCCGGACCTGTGGTGTGGCAATGCGAAGCGCTACCACTAAGCCACTGGGCCTCATAATATAAAACTATTAAACAAAAATTTCAAATGAGGTTTTAAGAACTGTGGTTGGATTAACAGAAATAGTGCTTACTTTTGAAAAATGTTGTTTCTGTGTTGTAAAAAAAAAACTTTGTTTTCTACAAGTTCTATACTCTCAGAGACTTTCCACCATAATTGTTACCTGAAACAAGCCAATTGACTAACAGTACTCATTTCTCATAAATTCGCCTTACGAAAATAAAATTGGCTTAAAATGAGGTCTTGATTCGATTCATAGGATGACTCTGGTAAAAATAAAGCCGCACTGGCATGGGCTTCCGGTTAAATCCTAAATGACTTGGGATATCCTTAGGACATTAAGGAAATAGCAATTGGTTTCCATTTGATAAGCGTTTAGTAGGACCTAAAACATCAAAAAGGATTTATCTGACTGTATATTAATAGATGAAATAAAGACATGATCTGGTTCTAATTTTAACCATTTATTTTATATATTAGTGGAAACTACAGGACAACCTTAGATGCCCTTTAATAAAACTACTGTTACAAGGTTCTTTCAAACAATTCGAAAGGTCGTAAAAGCACGCAAAGCTTGATACAATTATAGATGTCATGTCGTATTAATCGATGAAAGATTAGATTATCTATATAATAGAACATAAAAAGTCCTGTATCATAAGAAGGTAAAGATTGTAACATCAATACAGATACATATGGAGACTACATTAAATTCATCTTAAGTCTACTTTGATAGTAAAAAATAAGGTTTGGAATATAAAAATAGCATTAATATATATTTTCAAAATAATTTTCAAAAAAGGACATTCAAACTTTGCACATGAAGCAGTTTTACGTAAATAGTTTTACGGCAAGGGTTTTATTTCTTATACGTTTGATTTTAAAGTCAAAAGCCTCGTGCACTGTTCATTTAGCATTCATTCACTATCATTTCATGATAGGGTTCAACTAAAAAAAATCTTAGCAGCTGCAACGGTAGTGGAGTTAAATGTTGAATAACCTTTTTTTAGGTTTTGGTTTCCGAAATCTGAAAAATAGTTTATCCTAAAACCCAAAATATAGTGAAGCGTTTTACCACACATAACTTTTTTTTTCGGGTGAAAAGAAGTATGCATTTTTTTTGCCGGTATCATTGCTTGCACCTGTTAAGAACGACCCTACATCTTGAAACACCGTACACTCTTAAAACAAACGAGCTATTTTAACTCAGTCTGAGTTAATTTTCACTCCTTTCGGTGTCGAAAAGACACTTCGCTTATAGGAGTGGATTTCAATTGTTTGTTTTGTTAAATCTCCAACAATCTTAACTACAAACGAGCGATTTTAAGGCAATTAGGAGCGATTTAGGGCGACTACGAGTGATTTAGGAGTTAATTTTCACTCCTTTCTAGTGTCAAAAATGCACTTCTCCTACTGGAGTAGATTTCACTCCTTTGTTTTAAGAGTGTAGTCATCTTCCGAAACATTACCACCGAAGCCACAGATTACCCACTCATATGATCAATATGACCTGAGATGTCAAAACAATTAACTGTTTTAAAATAATTTTGGAATTCGGATGAACCATTGTATAAGTTTCGTTTTCCAAAATCTGAAAATCGGTTCAACCCATAACCAAAAATGTAGTACACTCTTAAAACAAAGAGTGAAATCCACTCCAGTAGAAGTGCATTTGGGACACCGGAAAGGAGTGAATATTAACCCAGACTGAGTTAAAATCACTCTTTTGGAGGGATCCTGTCGGAGGTTTAACACACAAAGGATCCACTCCTTTCGGGGAAGTGCATTTTCAAGACTAGAGGTGTGAAAATTAACTCAGACTGAGTTAAAATAGCTCGTTTGTTTTTAGAGTGTAAAACGTTTTAAAAGACGAAAATCAAAACACTATTTAAATATGCATTTAAGAACGAAACAGTCTGTTAAAAATGCAAGTTTTCGAAACCTGAAAAAGGGTTCAGCTGAATACGGCAAGTATAGTTGAACGCTTCACCACTTAGCCGTAGCAGCTACTGCACTCCTTGTCAACCTAAGTTGGGTAAACAGAAATATGCTATGGGGAAGATCCTTCCGCGGATGTAAAGAATTAAATAAATTACTTGTGAATCCATCCAGAAAACATGTTTAAACATTAATTTCATTTAAGGTCTAACAGATTTGAATATCATTTGAGAAAATTTTGCAATTTTATCATAATGAAAAGTGTATTTTGGTTAAATTGTATTCAGATCATTTTGTATGTAAATTTTACCTTACCAGGGTTTCCAACTAACGGACCAATCGCGCTTTTTCCCCTGCCTTTGTTTACCTTTGTTTTGTTTACCTTTGTTTTACCTTTGTTTCCCCTGCCTAGTATTTGTTTTTACCCAAGTTAGGTTGGCACAGAGTGTAGGACCCATTTTGTTTTGGAGAAACCAAGTACAAAATGTGTGGTTGCATTCGCGCAGGGCATCGCACCTACCAAGGGTGTCTTTTAACATCGGAGTCCACCTCAGAAACACTACACTCTTAAAACAAAAGAGTGAAATCCACTCCAGTAGAAGAAGTGCATTTTCGATTCTGGAAAGGAATGAATATTAACTCAGATTGAGTTAAAATCACTCGTTTGGAGTGATCCTGTCGGAGGTTTAACACACAAAGGATCCATTATTTTCGGGGAAGTGCATTTTCAAGACTGGAGGAAAATTAACTCAGACTGAGTTAAAATCGCTCGTTTATTTTAAGAGTGTACACTCTAAAACAGAAGAATGAAATCCACTCACATAGAATAAGTGCATTTTCAACACTGGAAAAGGAGTGAATTCAACTCAGTCTGAGTTAAAATCACTCGTTTAGAGTGATCCTGTCGGAGTTTTAACTAAAAAAAGAGTGAAATCCACTCCAATAGGATAAGTGCATTTGCGACACTGGAAAGAGTGAAAATTAACTCAGACTGAGTTGAATTCACTCGTTTGTTTTAAGAGTGTACCAACGAATCCGCGCGGACTACACACTCTCAGGATGAATAACCTCAATAACCTAAGCTGTCAAAGACAATGAAATCTTCATGCAACAAAGCTTAGCCTCCAGCACTGTTACATATCCCATGATTTCAGGGTCCTTTTCTTACGTAATGCCCAAGCAATTTCTCTCCACGAGGGGTCCTCGTTTATTCATAGACCCCCCCCCCCCCTCTTTATAGGGCCCCTTGTCACTTGCTACTTAGGGGGCTCCGTATAGGGGTCGCAATGTAGAGCACAGCTTAATTTCAAGGTGACTGGTGGGGATGTGATGTAAGATGTATTGATGAAAGTTTTCACGTGTATGCTCTATTTCTTATATATTTCTTAAGAATCTTAAGAATACGTAAAAGGATTTGTTCCGTGCCATAAGTTAAAACTAGAAAATAGTTTGATTTGTAAAGCATCTAAACGTAGCTTGGGTTCGTTAATTTGACTTCGATAGTATAGATACACTAGATCAAAATCCATTGCCTTCCCCCCTTGTTTTTTTTTTCTGTACTCAATATAATAAAATACTATATACAATGCTTACTATAATCAATACAATACTTTACAATACATACTATACTCAAAACAATACTATACAATACATACTAGACTAAATACAATACTGTACAATACATACTATACTCAATACAATACTATACAATACATACTATACTCAATACAATAATTTGTTTTTAGAAATATATTAATCATTAACACAGAGAAGGGACATCGGTTTATATAGACCGGGTACACTCTTAAAACAAAAGAGTGAAATCCACTCCAGTTGGAGAAGTGCATTTTCGACACCCTAAAGGCATGCATATTTTCTCAGACTGAGTTAAAATCACTCGTTCGGAGTGATCCTGTCGGAGGTTTAACACACAAAGGATCCACTCCAAAAGGAGAAGTGCATTTTCCAGTCTGGAGGAGTGAAATCCACTCAGACTGAGGTAAATTGGGAGTGTTTGTTTTAAGAGTGTATAGCTCCTATTACCCTTTAAAGAGCTGAATACTCAAAAAGTTTCGATATGATGACTCGTTAATGATTCAAGATAGTAGGTTCCATCAAAAGACAAAATGTGTTCAAGTCTCTCTCTTATACTCATATACAGCTAATAGAGCCATATTGAGCAATGCAACAATGTAGGCATTGGAACAATAAGAAGGGAGGTAAGAAAACATTATTTTTATAATAGAGTCGTCAACGAGTGAAATTCTTTACCAGAATACGTTGTGTATTCGAAGCAAGTGGAAGATTTTAAAAAGAATCTCGATGCTATTGGAAACTAGTAAGGAATTAGATATATTTTGGACCAACCTTGCTGGGCCTCTGGCTTGTTGTTGGTCGACAATTTTTGTATTTGTATAATAAAGAAAAAGAAGAATGATGCTAGAATAATGTTAAATCTCCTGAATAGGTTACCTTCTTCTTTATGACCATAACACAGTTCGACAAAAACAAGAAGTTCTTAAAGAACTAAAATAGCCTACTTTCCTGTTACTTAAATACTTACTAAAATTCTTATCTTGAAAAAACTGGGTTCGTAACAGTAAGTGACAAAAACAACCGTTTTTCCACATTAAATTTAAAATAAATTTCACTAAACGCAGCATCTAACTAAACGCAGCATCTTTCACTAAACACAGCTTTATTTGCAATTATAAATAAATGTTTAATTTTTCGTAGAACAAAAACCGAAAAAATACTCCTCGATAAACATTTACTTGCTAAATTCAGCTGGTTTCATTTATTTTATTTCGAAAATTAAATAATTATAACTTAAATCGTTTGCAAAAATTTATATTTCAAAGAATAAATATGTAATATTCTTCGCTTTTAAATAGAATGAACACAATTTATATCACCATACGAAGATTCGTAGTGAAATATATATTTGACGTCATCTTAAATTGATCGATGTCTCAAAAATAAATTTATTTTAATTTATTCTCTAAAAGAATTAAAGTTTCTCAAGCAATTGTTGTGATGGCAATGGTGATTTATCTATAATAATAAAAAAGAAGTTTTGTGTGTATGTGTGTATGTATGTCTCTCCGAAACTCACGAACTAGACATTTGTTTGACTCGTAACTTGGTAGAAATACGTAGTTCATACTTGAGTTGCAAAACAAGAACTTTCAGAGCTCAAAATGTTCTATTTTTAGAGAAAATTCGAATTTTCTGAAAAAAATGCACCACTTTGGCTCAAATCCGATGAAAATTTTTCTTTCGCGTTGCCATTCAGTAAATGAAATTAAAATAAACTTTTTCAAGAATAGTTAAAATGTAAAAAAGAAAATACTTTATTCTTAAAAACTTACAAATATATTATTATTTTCATTTTAAAGATTTATCATCATATTTATCAAAGATTAACTATCATTTTAAGTAGTAAACTTTCATTTTATATCATTCTTTAATCTGTATCAATGCAATATTTTATTTTTAACTCGATATTTTAAAAAATAATTATCATGGACGTCTATATAAACTGGAAGGTTTCCTCCAACGACAGCGGATCTCAAAAAGTGCTACCAATTTTTGTACATAATTCCTAACGTTATTGTTGGTTTTTATAAACTTGATCGCCAAGGTCACATAAGCTAAACATTTTATATTTTTATCATTTACGATGAAGCTAAAAATTGATTTTTAATTTATTTTTATTTGAAGAATCGTTGCCGGCAATTTTACGCCAACCCTGACAAATTGGTATTATAGCAACCTTTGGCAAAAATAGCAATTGCATTGGCGATTTCTAAAGGTTGATATATTTAAATCTTAAATGCATATAATTTATTTTGAAGCTTATACTGAACTATGCTGTTTTTTGAAGGCCATCGCACTACAGATGCATATTAGGGTTTTATGCCTTTCTTTTTTCGCCAAATACTTTGATAAACTCGCCAAATTTTTATAAAAAACGCGCCAAATGACATTTTTTCTTTATTAGCTGGTTGGTTGCGCGATGGTCATTGCGCCAAAGCTGAAAGGGTGTGTTATTGGTAGCTATATATTTTCCTCGCCAAATTTTTCAAACATGCCAAATGAGCTAAAATGTTTTCATTCGGGAAATTACCATGACATTATCCGTTAATTTTATAGCATTTTTTAAATTTTGAATTTTTATGGTCATATAAGTAACGGGATTCTGTACTTTATAACGAACGGGAAAAGTAACATAAGTTTATTATCCAAAAAAAACAGATTAAATGGTAGTATCGTACAAATACTTGGATCGATTTGGTATTTATTTTTTCCAACCCGTGCAACACCGGGTAGTTCAGCTTGTTTCTAATAAAAATGGCTTCCTATGCTTTTTAAATGAGCATTAAATTTTGACGTTTTTTAAATAATTGAAGTACTTCGAATTCGAATTCTTTTCTGAAATTTTCAATGTATTCTAATTTCGATGCGCTGAATTTTTTGACGTATCTCACTTGTCCGTAGCATTTGTAGTTAAATTCAGCGATCTAAATGACTCGAAATTGAATTTCAATGCTAATTCAATGGGAAATTTGTCATCAAATAGTAGATTTATGTCCGTCCTATAGCACAGACAGACGGACAAAAAGTATGAAAGTTGGGTGTCTGAGGTTATACCTTTCTAATAAAAAAAGAATTTTTAAGATCGGATAGATAGAACTGTTTTTGGAAGGGGGGTACGGACAGACGGACAGACAGACAGACGGACGGACGGACATCGACCGCATGTCAATACCTACTTTTTCATTTTTTTTTTAATTCTTCGAATTAAAAAAAAAAGAAAAGTAGGCTAAAAATGCAAGTGTTTGTCCCGAAGCTACTTTGGCGATTTTTTGCTTCTTTGGTGGTCCAATAATAGAGAAATAACATTTTTAGCCCAAGTTTAATAGGGGGATTCATCAGAGATCAAAAAACTGATTTTTTAACGTTTTTTCATAAAAAACGCCCTTTTTGACGTTTTTTTTTTTTGCTACAAAGAACCTGCAACTGGTTCTTATCTCTATATGGGTGTTAAGTGAGTACCGATAGGCCATTTTGGAACTCGAACACCGCTCCAAAACTGTCCAAATTAGCAATTTCTGGCCCAAAACGCCATTTTTTAAGGTTATTTCATGTTTTTTCACGTGGCTACTTATTGGCTACAAACAACCTGTAAACCTTCCTGCAACTGGTTCAATTACCTCTATGGGTGTTAAGTGAGTACCGATGGGTCATTTTGGAACTCAAACACCGCCCCAAAACTGTCTAAATTAGCGATTTCTGGCCCAAAACGCCATTTTTTAAGGTTATTTCATGTTTTTTTGCGTGGCTACTTATTGGCTACAAACAACCTGTAAACCTTCCTGCAACTGGTTCAATTACCTCTATGGGTGTTAAGTGAGTACCGATGGGTCATTTTGGAACTCAAACACCGCCCCAAAACTGTCTAAATTAGCGATTTCTGGCCCAAAACGCCATTTTTTGATGTCATTTCATGTTTTTTCGCGTATGGAGCTATAATTACGTATCTGGATCTGCTTTCGAGATAAATAAAATTAAATTATGAACACCGAATAAAATGATAACATTTATACGCTATATAAGAACCCGAACATTGTCAGAATAGGCAATTTACTTGGCCAAAAGTGCCATTTTTCGCTAGTATTTCAGGTGTTATCGCGTACATTTGGCTTTACACTTAATGAAAATGTACCGATGTCTGTCTATAGCTACTCAGTGAGCACCGACTGACTTTTCTGACACGTTTACAATACGCAAACCTACACATTTGATTAAAATAGGCGATTTTCTAGCCAAAAGTTGCAAGTTTTGTTTTAGCCGACAGCCATTGTGCGAGCAAAAAGAATTACGAGTGTGCGCACGTTTGTCATCGACTGTATATATCTACTAACACCAGGAAATCTGGTCCATGCTATTGCGAGAAAGAAATTACTGTTTAGAAGTGACTTTTATTTCATTCTTATTTTATTGCGGAGTATGTACATTTATACCCACATCCAGCACAACCAACCTGCATTTTGTCTCACAGCAAAAGCAAAAAGCTCTTAATCTTTTCAGTTTTACGACATTTCGACTTAAGCCAACATTTCGACTGTGAACTCTTAGCTGGTTGTGGGTATAAATGTAGACACTCCACAATAAAATAAGAATAAAGCAAAATTCACCCCCAAACAGTAATTTCTTTCTCTCAATAACACGGACAAGATTTCCTGGTGTTAGATACATACAGTCAATGACCAAAGTGCGCACACCCGCAGCTCTTTTTGCCCGCGCAATGACTGTCGGCTAAAACAAAACATGCAACTTTTGGCTAGAAAATCGCCTATTTTAATCAAATGTTTAAGTTTGCGTATTGTAAACGTGTCAGAAAAGTCAGTCGGTGCTCACTGAGTAGCTATAGACAGACATCGGTACATGTTCATTAAGTGTAAAGCCAAATGTACGCGATAACACCTGAAATACTAGCGAAAAATTGCACTTTTGGCCAAGTAAATTGCCTATTCTGACAATGCTCGGGTTCTTATATAGCGTATAAATGTTTTCATTTTATTCGGTGTTCATAATTTAATTTTATTTAACTCGAAAGCAGATCCAGATACGTAATTATAGCTCCATACGCGAAAAAACATGAAACGACATCAAAAAAGGGCGTTTTGGGCCAGAAATCGTTAATTTAGACAGTTTTGGAGCGGTGTTTGAGTTCCAAAATGGCCAATCTGTACTCACTTAACAACCATTGAGGGAATTGAACCAGTTGCAGGAAGGTTTACAGGTTGGTTGTAGCCAATAAGTAGCCACGCGAAAAAACATGAAATAACCTTAAAAAATGGCGTTTTGGGCCAGAAATCGCTAATTTGGACAGTTTTGGAGCGGTGTTAGAGTTCCAAAATGGCCTATCGGTACTCACTTAACACCCATATAGAGGTAAGAACCAGTTGCAGGTTGTTTGTAGCCAAAAAAAAACGTCAAAAAAGGCGTTTTTTTATGAAAAAACGTTAAAAAATCAGTTTTTTGATCTCTGATGAATCCCCCTATTAAACTTGAGCTAAAAATGTTATTTCTCTATTATTGGACCACCAAAGAAGCAAAAAATCGCCAAAGTAGCTTCGGGACAAACACTTGCATTTTTTTTGTCGAACTGTGTAATTTGTTACGTCAAAGGTTTTTAAAGTCTATCTTAATTATAATTACTTTTAACTTCTAAATTGCTCAATTTGCAGCTGTATTGAGTGGTTAACAAATCTAGATAACTGACGAAAAATGCTCTAAATTTAAATTCTTGAAACACGAGAGCATAACACGTGAGCAGGAGTTTACTTGTAATGATACGTCTGCACACTTACGCCAAAAGTGGGTTAACAATAACATGCCTCTGAGCATTTCCAATGTTTTCCCTGTTGGGCTGTTATCAGCTGAGTGTATGATTTTTTTCACACGAACTTCTAGACTTTTCCAATTATATAGAAGGCTCGCCTGAGCCTAAGGCAAATCATAGAGGTGCATATTGAATTAACAATAGTGCTCTTATTACCATTTAAATCCAAATTGTTTCATATAAATTAGAATTAATTCTGGAAACACTTGTGTGCTCATTTATGATTCAGTTTCGTTTCTGCTTGCTTGGTTTTAACAAATTTATTGCATCGTCCATCGTTTTTTGTCATACGCAATACCTTTGTCATGAGAAATCACATCAAATATCACATCCCCCCCCCATGTGGAACGTAAATCCATTTTAACAAGCAGTTTAAATTGTAACGAATCTCGATTATGTTACAAAATAACACTTATTTAGAATTAAGTTGTTAAAACTTGTTTTGAAAAAAAAACATAAAATAAACATTCACATTCTTCTTAATATCTTTATGCCTTATTTTTTTAAAAAAAAATAGTTTTAACCGATTTTAAGAATTACCTAATAGTCTAACTGTTTTTAAACTGCTGTCCTTTTAGAATTCGAAAGAATTAAAAATGATTAAAAATGTAAAAATTTACACGTTGGCGGTGATCGTCTGTCTGTCCGCCTGTCCGCACTGCCCATTGTTACAAACCTTTTTTGTTATTCATTAAGATATTTAGTTAATATTAAATAAGGAGAAAGTAGCCTGTTTTAGTTGTTTTAGAACTTCTTGCTATTTATTGCAATGCGAAACATTTGAATAACAGCATAACAATAAATACAAACTTGTTTCTCAGTTGGAAAATTCTAGACAAGTGACATAATTGGAATGTAGAAAATAGCACAAAAAGTATGTCAGCAACTGAAGTCTAAAACAAAAAGTCACTTTATTGTGAAAA
The DNA here is from genome assembly GCA_023701765.1 of Hylyphantes graminicola. NCBI lineage: Eukaryota > Metazoa > Arthropoda > Arachnida > Araneae > Linyphiidae > Hylyphantes > Hylyphantes graminicola. Next base: position 54,727,352 of record CM043118.1, on the reverse strand, counting down.
AAGGATAAATGACTATAAACTGATTTTGAATGCAAAAATTGTAAAGGTAAACAATTTTTTTTTTTCTTGAACAGTGGCGCAACCACAAAAAGTTGAAAAAAAACTTCAAGTTTTAAAATAAATATAGTTTACAAAATTTAATGATTCTAGTTAGATAATTCAATGTTATTAAAGAGTAGATGTTGATAGATTGTAAAAAGATGAATAATGTATTTTTATTTTTAAAAATTATTGATAAAAATATCAATACAAAATATGTGGTAACATATTTTGTATAACGTCATAAAAACAGTTGAAAAATATAAGATAGACACCAAAATCCATAGATTAATTTGTATTTTTTTTATTTAACTGTCAATTTTACATCATATGTTAAATCAATTAGAATTTTGTAATAATAATATATTAGAATTGAAATAATATTAATGAGCTATTCCAATTATGAAGTGATGCATTAGAATAATTAAATAATAATAATCTATTAGAATTATGAATAATGTATTTGGTTTTAAAAAATTAAGCTTAAATAAATATAAAGAAAATCAATCAATGCGAATATGTTGCCCCAAAAACTTTTCCCCTAAACGCGTGCATGTCTAACTCCATTTGAGACTAACAAATTACGTACTAACAAAAAATGTTTTTTGAAAACAAGTGCCATGCAACATTTATTTGTTTAAAACAAATAACAACCACAAATTGTTTATTTGAAACATGTTTTGTAATGATTTTTATTATTTTTGGTAATGGAAAAGTGACTGTTACAACAATTTCAAGCCAACATAACTAAGCGAATCTATGTCATTGACCGCAAGGGTTATCTCCCAAGTAGTAAGGAAATAACGAGCTTCCGGACAGCATGGATTTGATAACGACTAAATAATATTAGCATTTGGAAATAATAAGTCAGATAATGAGTTTAAATATGAAAAAACTTTGGAGTTATATGAAAAGAAATGCTAATGATATTTTCTTTGGAGGGATTTGTTGACTTATATATAAATATCCTCTTGGATTAATAAGAAAATGTCTTAATGATAACAATTATTAAAGATTAACTATTATGAAAGTATTTGAGATTTCTACATATAAATGTTTTCGGAGCTTATTAAGGTAGACGAATACCCAAAATCCCCCCAAATTCTAAAATTTTTACTATTGCTTTAATCTTTTCCAAATTTGGCATATTGATTTCAAATATAATGAATAATACTATTTAGGCATTTTTTTAAATTTAAATATAATTTATTTATTTTAAACGGTGTTTTTCTGCTAAAAAAGGAGGTTTACGCTGACAAGTCTACCACATTGAATTTTCATCCTATAAACATTAATTATGTGTTAAATTCTTCGTTTTGAACTGATGCATGCAATGACCCACTAGAGTTGCATACAAATTAAAAGAAAAGAAGTTATTAAGAAAAATGTTATAAATTAACCACAAAAAAAGGATTTTTTTCGATTAACTTACACTTAGACAATTTTTTTAAAAAAAATTTATATATTTACACCGGATGTTAGAGGTTCATGACACAGATATATATTGAAATAGCATCTGTAAAAAATTTCAGGTAAATTAATGTAAAACTTTTTATACTAGAGTGTTGGCGCAAACCCCTTTTTTTAGATGAAAAACGCCGTTTAAAATAAATCAATTATATTTAAATAAAAAAATTGCCTAAAAATCATTGCTTATTATATTTGAAATCACTATGCCAAATTTGGAAAAGATTAAAGTAATAGTAAAAATTTTAGAATTTTGGGTATTCGCCTACCTTAAGAAAATGTTTTAATGATAATTATTAATGATTAACAATTATGAAAGTATTTGAGATTCTATTTCTTGTTTCGCAGTAAGGCAAATGAAAATTTCGGGGTAGTTGTAGTTAACAGCGATATTAACTACAGTATACAGTATTTTTCCCATCGGCAAATGCGTGCGAAAATTAGCATATTAATGAACTTAACCTCTTACGACCAGAGCTAAATCCTACGCTTATATTCTAAATCTAAACATACTTTTCATGCAAATATATGCTAAAAAGTTTGTTTTGTAAGAATTTTTTTTAAATATGTTTATAGTTACTAAGGGACACTCCTTATACTCTAAAAATATACATTTTTTGTGCTATAAATGCAACAAAAAAGGCCGTATTACTTAATTGTAGTAAACAGATTATTTTAACATTGTTTTTAATGCAAAAAGCCTTTAAAATTCACTACTAAAAGAACTTTTTGAAAAGTTTGAAAAAAAAGTTTTGGGGGGGTAGAGTGATTACGACCCTCTGTTGCTAAGCGAGTGGGACCGGGTTCGAATCCCAGATAAGACATGGATATTTGTGTTATCCTGAGTACATGCGGAAAACGTGCTCGTTAAATCTGCGGGTCCGCTAGTTCTGTGGTCGGTCATTGCGGAGTGTCAGACATCCACCCTCTCATGGGTACTCAAAGCCTTTTGCAACAGATGCTACTGCAACCCTCTTGCCTTCCAGGCTACGGCCTGGAGGCACACGACAACAACAACTAAAAAGTAAAGTTTGGTTTAGTTGAATTAACGACACGAAGCGGGAAAAGGAAGCCATTATGGGCCTTCCGCTAAAGCGTCTGTATCGTGATTGTTTCTTCTCATTAGTACTAAGGTTTGAAGAAGAATACTTTAATACTAGTTATATGTATGAATGTTAATTTACTACTTATTATTAATATTTAAATACTATTACAGTATGTTATTCATGTGACCCTGTAATTAAAAAAAAGGCATCAAATTACTGTAAAGCAAACATTACAACACTATGATATAAAAAATAACCACAAAATACACTATAATGTTACAGAAATATTTTACAGCGTACCCTGCTAACTGACCCGTACTTTTACAGTGCTGGACGCAAGTGCCAAGTTACCCTCCGGTGTACTGGACGGGACCCTGAGCGACTTTGGGGACTTCGACCAATGTCTGGACATATCCAAGGAGGATTCGCGCGGGAATGTGCAGTTCGTGGGCCAGTACTGTACTGTGGAAGCGACTCCCATCCTGCCTCCAATCCCACACAGGGTCCAGTTTAAGACTGTTGTTCTGTATGTTGCTAATTTTACGCAGAAAGATTCGGTAATTGACGGAACCATTGTATCTATGTACCTTAAGACGTCTTTGGGATATCAATAAATGTTCATGAACGTCAATAAAATTCTTAAACCCTTTAACTGTCAGATAATTTTCAAGAAAACATTCTTAAAAGAGCATATCCAAGGAGGATTCCCGTGGAAATGCGCAGTTTGTGGGCCAGTACTGCACTGTGGAAGCGACTCCCATCCTTCCTCCAATCCCACATAGGGTCCAGTTTAAGACGGTCGTGTTGGACGTCGCTAATTTTACGCAGAAATATTCGGTATGTGAGGATTCTGATGGCATCCGTGTAACCTAAAACGTCTTTGTGAAGTCAACAAATGTTTGTGAACGTCAAGAAAGTTTGTTAAAATAAGCCTTAAATTGGAGTCTTTACTGTGATGCTATTATGAAGATATTTTTATGGGTCAATTCAAAGCAGTTGTTACAGCGTCAACTTGATGATTTTATAAAATTTATTTTGGACGTAATAATTTAGATAGAGGTTTTTGCTTGACTTTTTTAATGGTTTCACTTCAGTATAAGTTTTATTGGTTTCACTGCTTTTCTATGATATATATATTTTTTAAACTTATTTACGCTAAGGCCTTTACCTTGGTTAAATGTATTAACTAATATCATCCCTCAATCATCCTTCAAGCTAAATCAAAATGTAAAATTCAAACTAAATCAACGTAGTATATTGCCGACAGTATTTCTGCAAGTTAATTATTAGTTTCATGCTTTTACTTTGTTTTTAAAGTAATCTCCTAATTGAATAAAAAATTTAAAGTGCAGTGAATTTTAATGGTTGCTCAAAACAATCACAATCCAATTTATCATAAAAAATACCTATTGTTTAATTAAAATTTGGTTACAATATAATTCATAAATAACTTACTGTTTTGAGGCATTATGTTACAAGGAAGTCCGAAATCTTTTCAAGACTACTTTTAAATATTTCGAACTTTCACATGCTTTTGCATTTTCAGTGCAACAAATGTCGCTCAGCCATTAAAGTTATAATAAGTTTCTTAAATATTCCTAAACTTAACCTGTATTTTTTTCAGATTCTTGCTGATTTTGCTTCAAATGCCAACATGTTTTACCTTATGAACCTCAGGCTTGGATTGTGCTTACCTTCCTCGTGTTCAAAGCAAGATGTTCAAGAAATGATTAAACTTGGTAAGTAAATGGCTTTGGTTAATTAATTTTTCCAAAAACTAAATGTAAGTTAATTCAAAGTTTCTATTCTTAAACGGCCTGCTGTGCGTATTTACTAATTATGCTATTTGAATAATTAGTCTAATGAATAACTTGTATTTTTTATATTGTACCATTTATTGCCATTTTTTTCTCTTTACTTTTAATTTTATATTTTCTTAACGATATCTATTCTAGTATTCGTTGTTACGATCATTCTTACATTTGATCATTTGAATAATTATTAATTATCGTTTGTTAAATTTAATTGTTGTTGAGAATAAATATATAAGTTTGCTCACACTTGAAAAGAAGTACAACCTTTCATGGTTCTTCCTTATATCTGACATTCTTTGTTTTGATCGTTCTAGCCTTGAAAGACCAGCCTCTAAGGGCCAATGTCCTGAGGTGTGAAGTGAAGGAACCCTATCAGGTGTCAAATCTCCAAACGGGTGTTATGTAAGAGAGTCCTGTAACTTTATCGTCAAATATGATTGATGATAAAGTATCCTTACATTTGCTTTATAGTATATTGAGGAAATCTCAATATATTTTGTACTTGCAATCAAAATTATTTTAAAATAATGGTGTCAAAAATTTACTTAAAAAAAAACTAAAATATATTTCTGTGTATTCAAGTTAGTTTATTTAACAAATGCATTGTATACAATACATTGAGTTATATATGACGTTTAAAACACATTAATTAAAAGTGAAATTAAAAAAAATTACCCTCAGAGGAATACGGACGCATAAACCCGTCACAGAGTCATTAATAAAAAGCTCCTTCAAAAATACATTTTTTTTTTAAATTAAGTTTTTCCGAGTTGAACATTTTTAAAGCGAGTGGGCCGGGTTTGAAACCCGGGTAAGGCATGGATATTTGTGTTGTCCTGAGTACATGCGGAGAACGTGCTCATTAAATCTGCGGGTCCGAAAGTCGTGTGGTTGGTCATAGCACAGTGCCTTAATTGAGGAAGTGGCGCCACCTCGGAGTACAAGTCAGACATCCACCCTCTCATGGGTACTTAAGCCTTGTACCAACGGATGCTACTGCAACCCCCTGCCCTCCTAGCTACGGCCTGGAAGCACACGACAGCAACGACAACAGTTGAAAATTTTATTTTCAATGGTATCATTGACGACAGCAATTTATTCTTTGACGATAAAACTTCAGCTAATTTACGCGTCATCAAATATTAAATTACTTTTTTAAAAAAAACTAAATAGAAAGGGAGATAGTGAGCCATTATAATTAATATATACTAGCTGACACGGCGAACTGTATTCCGCCTTAGAGGCAATAAATGAGCAAACTTTTGATTTTATCAAGGTCAAATTTTTATTTGGATAATAAATGTATTTTTTTTTAAAAAAAAAGGAATCGAGTATCGTCAATTATCGAAATTGCTTATCGTCGCGTAAATCACATTGTTCATCGACTTCTTTACCAACAAACGCTTCCGTTAAGGCTTTCAGACCCAGTCGGCAAAGACTTTCGAATTGCTTGCGGTAGGTCCCAGGTTCAGGTCCGGGCATCGCCAAAATAATTGTCGACCTATAAACGGCTCTTGCAGCCAAAAAAATCTCTATAGCCTCTTAATGGTTCTAAGCTGCCTCTCTACCAATTTTCAGCTAAATCAGTTCAGCAGTTCTTGAGTTATAAATAGTTGAACTAACACGCTCTTCTTTTATATATATAGATTAAGAGACTCATTTCTTAAACACTACCAAGACAATCTTATTTTAAAATTTTGCAATGAATAGTTGTACTTTATTCAAGTTTTTGAAATGAATTACATTTTTTAGATGCACCATTTGTCTCATTCTGTTGATGGTGATTGTCGGAACTTACCTTGATGTAACTTCGCACAAACCATGGAATAAAGCATATTCAGGTAAATTAAGAGTACTATAGAACCTAAATGAAATTTATGGATTGTAATAAATAAGTGCAAAAACAATTAACAGTATTATGGTTAACCTGCTTTTATATATGAAGAGCTTTGTGGAAGAACGTGCTAAGTGACATTTTCTAAAAAATTGAGATTTTTGAACCAATGAACAGATTGTTCCATCCTTTAAAGGTAACAAGATTCCCCCTTTTCATAAATTTTAGTTTAAGCACACTTTTTACCTTCTCTAAGTGCTGTTTTTAACGTAACTAAATTCAAGCTAAAAACTTTAAAGCTCATTTTCTCAGTTTCACCTTTTTTTGTCACTTAGCACGTTCTTCCACTAAGCTCTTCATGTGTGGTTTTTGATTTAAAAAACAGTATTTAAATTATTCAGCCTTGATAATAAAAACTATTTCATATTAGTCAAATACAAACTTTCTAGAGAAAAAATAGCTCAACTATTATTCAAACAGCTAGTGAGTTACGCTGAATATATCACAAATTGGTAAAACCTCTTTTACTCAAACCAGCAAAATTTAATTGGTTCTTGTGTTAAAGCCCTTTAGAGCAAATTTGTTGAAAGAATAGAAGATGTCACCTGAGTTCTTAATAGCAAGATCTTCACTTATGTTAAGTGATGATGTTTATTATCTAACTATGTAAATGATAGAAATCAAAGCACTACTTAAGGAGGCATTTAGGAACGAAACACACTGTTAAAAAATTCTGTTTTCCGAAACCTGAAAAATTGTACAACTGAATACCGCAAATATGGTGAAACACTTCATCACGCAACCGTTGCAGCTACTAGGAACCATTTCTGTGGTGGAACCAAGGACGTAATTCTTAACTGCCCAAAGTTACAAATGCAAAAGTTTACTCGCAAAAACGTGTAATGTTTTTCACTTGACTTAAAATTTTTATTCTTGAAATTCTGGTTTTGTTCACTAGTTCATCAATTTTATAAAAGCTTTTACAAATAAGAACCTAAAAAAATGATAACTTTTTTTGCTAATAGGTGTGTTATGCGACAACTTGAAATGCTTCTCTGTGAACAAGAATCTGGAGAAACTGTTCAAGATCAACCACTCGAAAGAAAACTTCGGCGTTCTGAACGGCATGAGGGTGCTCTCTATGGTGTGGGTAGTGCTGGTGCACACGTACGGGTTCAGCCACATACAAGGCTTCTGTAAGTCTATAATTCAAAATCCCAAATCTATGGTTTAGAGTTTTATAGTAATAAAAGATTCGGTAAAATAAAAAATATTCAAATGCCTACACGGCGAAATGATTATTGTATGAGTGGTATTGTATGAGAGAATTCATAATTGGGCATTACTCACAACGCCCGGACAATTAAAATAAAAAGTTCAATAATGTAACAAAGTGACAGAAAATATCACATTGCCAGGGATTTATGAGTAATGCCAGAAGTTGAGTTGGCAATTTGAAAAAATGTTATTATCAGTTCTCTTCATGCAAAAATAAGTAAAAAATGGGATCCTTTAATTTTAAAAGTTTAGGAGATTTATTAAATTGTCCTTAACATATGTATCAGTTATAATGGAAAAAAATTGTTGACGCATTTATAAAATATTTATTAAAAAAATTATATAAGCGGGAAAATTGCCACTCAAGTTACCAAGGATGAAAAAATCTACATATCCCTTTGAAATCCGAAGAAATATGTTGAAGTGTAGACTTGACAAGATTTGGACTTGATTTATTATAAAATTAAGCTACTTTGTCTTTTTGAATAATTTTATCATAAGTCAATTAGTTATCTCGAACATCTAAAAAAAACCTTCCATTAAAGCCTCAATGTCCAAAAGTAATTGAAAAAATTACTGCGTATAAAATACAAACCCTAACAGAAGCATAATTTATAATCTGTTTCTACCTTTTATAGACAAATCCGTTACCTAGGAATATTAATAAGTCTGGTATTTTTCGAATAAGTACGCATAAATCATAATTCATAATTTGTTAAATATTATGCTTAATGATGTATGACAATAAATTTTTTAATTATATTCAAATTCAGAAATTTCTATATTTTTCTCTTAAAAATAGCCAGAATGAAAAATGCGCAAAATTCTCTGGATGAAGTCACCTTCGGTACAATCATCAATGCCTGGGTCATTGTGGATACTTTTTTCGTCCTTGGGTAAGTTGTACCAACAAAATTTGTTCTGAGTCAGCTAACAATAAATTAAAACACGATTTGTTTTATGTATGAAGTTTTTGATGCAGGTTTTGTTCGTTACAGAGCCTTTTTGGTTGCGCATTCGAATTTGAAAACCCTTGATAGAAAAGGAGGAAGACTGAATTTCGTCCGGTATTACTTGCACAGAATATGGAGGTAGGATTCTTAAATATAAAATATGAAAGGAATTTTTGTTTGTTATGCTGATTGTTTCAGCGTGACTGTTCATTTAAATAGGAAAGTTTTGAAACATATATTAATTTATCGTCCGTTTGAACTAAGATCCTATTTAGAACGAGTTTTGTTGTTGTTATCGTGTCCATGATAGATGAAACTATATAGTAGGGTGGGCTGAAAAAAACTTTTTATTTATTTCGGATCGCTATAGTGCGGAAAAGTTGCAATTGGTAAAGTCATGAGAAATGAACTAATTATTATTTTTTATTACTTTATCTTCCGTTCGCGCAACGCAATCAAAGTTGGGAAAAAATGTCAAAAAACGAAATTTTTAATGTTTTTTGTACACGATAGATGTTTTTAGTTGCGTTCCTATATCATGAATTAACTTATAAAAGTACGTAAAATGAATATACATGCACTTATCATACTTTGCGCCAGATCTGTCAATTTTGCAAAAACTAAGAATTTTCCTCATTTTGTACTTCGTTGGGTGGCCGGAAGATCTGACACAAATGCATGATAAGTGCATATATTTTGATTTTACGTATTTTTAGTAGTTAGTTCATGAATAGGAACGCAACTCAAAACAACTATCGTGCTTGAAAAAAATTATAAAAAATTTCGTTTTTTAACAATTTTTCCCAACTTTGATATTGCGTTGCGTGAACGGATGATAAAGTAATAAAAATATAATAATTGGTGCATTTTTCATGTCTTTACCAATTTCAACTTTTCCACACTATAGCGATCCGAAATAAAATAAAGAGCATTTTTCGGCCCACCCTTCTGTATAGGGCCAAAAGCATTGATGATAAGATGCACTATTCATGGAAGATGGTTGCCATTGCCTCAAAGAGGTTGGACTTCTGCCTGTTGGTCCACGGAAGGTATTTTATTTCCCTTCTACCACCCATTAAAAATCATTAGAGGCATTCCCCTATCCGCCACATTTAGTACGAGGAAAGAAAAGGTTAAGGGATAAGCTGACAACATATTTTTTCTATGTTCATGAAAGAACTTCAAGTGTTGCAAACAAAATGTGTTGAAGAAAGACTTTATTGAACTTTTACAATTGTATTAAAATCTATAACTATTGGCATGGTAGGTATGGTATGGTTGGTACATATATACTCCAGCTTAACTGTATTGGCATGATTCAGGTCTTTAGTGGTAATAGAAATGTAAGGGACATGTCTATCAACCAACCAACAGAAAGGTTGTATGCACACCCATTCTTTCTCAATCGGTGCCTCAATTGGTGAATAACTGTCATGTGAGAACGGATCACCAATTAGAGCACCGATCGAAAAAAAGACAGGCATGAAATCTGAAAGGAATAATGCTCAATGAAACAAGCCAATTGGGATACATAAAAGTTTTCATGACCCAACTTTGACTTGCACCTATCGGATTAAGCGAATAAAACAATGCTTTTTGGGGCCGGGATAGCCTGGTCGGTAAGGTCTTGGGCTGGCATCAATGAGGTTGCGAGTTCGAGCCCCGCTGCCTCCTGTGTACGCTAATGGTGACTGGTACGCATTAAATCGGTCATGGTCACAAAGTCTTCCAAGTTCCAATACCAAATCAATACCTCTGGGAGTGAAAAGTCAATTCTGGGGTTCCTCTAGGTAGCCACTGTCTCTTAAAATTAGGTAGATCCACTTATGTGTGTGTTGTGTCTGTCTTACTTGACGAAGGTTTATAAGCGGGTCTCTGACCAAGCAGACAAACCTGAATATATAAGTTTACCAACAAAAATCCTTTTTGAAAATATGACGATTTCCTTCGACAACTTTCCTTTTGTTTTTTCAGAGTTGGAACTCAAACTTTAATTTGGTGTTTTGACATGTTTAACAGTTCCAAATAATCTGGATTGTTGTAATACTGTAAAATAAAATATTAATTGCAAAATATACAGACATTAATCATCCGTTATATTCGTTTTCAGGTTGACCCCTCCCGTAGCCGGAGCCCTTCTCGTTATGTTTCTTCTACCCCTCATGGGCTCTGGCCCCTTGTGGAAAGACGTCATCGGCAAGGAAGTCGGCAACTGCGAAAAGTACTGGTGGCAAGCGCTCATTATTCCCATTAACACGTGGACGCACTTCGACGACATGGTAACAGATTAAATTAGACCTGATAAGTCATAACAATAATTGATTGATTAATTGATTCATTTTAAGCATCAGTGTATTAAATTGCGACCTGCTCAACTTGCAAGGCCGGAGAAGCTCTCGCAAACAACTGAGTGGATGAAAAGTTTGACGTCTCTATTCCGAGTGCCGAAAATAAAAAAAACATGTCCGGAACTACTAAAGTAATTTGTGAACAAGTGGTGCCATACAGGCTACCAGGTCATTTTCTGAACTCTGACGTCACACCTAACTTTCTCGTCACTCAAAACAGTGACGTCAAACTTTCCGTCCGCTCTACTGTTTGAGTTTCTCAATTGGTGAAAGAATTTCTCATTTGGCTGAAGTCAATTAAATTGCCAAAAAAAAAACTGCTTGTGAAATAACCCTGTTTTTTACTTTTTAAATAGTAAAGCTAAATCTAAACTTTTCCAAACATTGCATGAGGTCATTTTACGAAGGTAACTTATATTATTTCGCATACTAATGAATATTCTTTCTGTTTCAGTGTCTTCTTCATACGTGGTACATTGCATCTGACCTTCACCTCTATTTCATTGCACCATTAATACTGATTCCTTTATATAGGTAAAAAAAAACTAACGGGTTTCTCCATATATACGTCTTTTAGGATTAAAAGATAATTATTAAATAACAGATTCACAACACACAGAACAAATCTGTAAATGTAAAGCGTGGAAAAGTTTTTAAAATATATACCATGCTTTTTTTTGAGCAAAATTCTGTGTGTATAACAGTTTGGCTTAACAAAAAAAGTCATTCAAATTAATGCAATGCTGTCATTTAAATGTTACTGTTTGGCGAAAGCACAAGAATTTCTCAAAATTCCGGAAAACAATCTAAATCACTCTAAGAATATGTTACAAAAACACAATTACCTTTAAACAGCACATTGTAAATTTCCTTCATTATTTCTCCCTACATTTCCTCATCCTTAAACTAATTCACTATTTCTTTCACATTTTCTTTACCTTAATTTCCTACAATACTTCTCCCTGCTTTCACACCGGAATTTCGGACATTATTTCTTCCTACATTTTACCTTCCTAAATTACTACATTACTTATCCCACACTCCCTTTCCTGAATTTACTACCTTTTTTCAACATTTCCTCTTCCTTAAATTCTTTCATTATTTCTTCCACATTTCCCCCTCTTTAATTTCCTACAATAATTCTTCCTACGTTACCTTCCTAAATTACCTACATTGTTTCTTCGCACATTCCCTTTCCAGAATTTTCTACATTATTCCTTCCTGCATTTCCCTCCCACATTTCTACTCCCTAAATTTACTATATTCCTTCCTACGTTTTTTTTAATTGCCTTCATTACTTCCTTCTACATTTCCTTTTCCTTAAATTTCATTAGTTACTTTTTCTAAATTTCCTACATTATTTCTTCCTACATTGCTCCAACTTAAATTACCTACATTATTTATTCCTACATTTCTCCAACTTAAACTACTTACATTATTTCTTCCTGCATTTCTCCAATTTAAATTACCTACATTATTTCTTTCAGTTGGCCAAGGATAGGATTCCTCATCATGCTTGTACTGAGTGTCATCTGCATGGGTACGGTTGCAGCAATCACCATCATCCACGATTTTTATCCCACTCTGCTATACTTCACGCCCGACGAAGCGTAAGTAAAGTACATCTATACTGGTACTTAAATTATTTATAAGTTGAGTTTTTTTAATTCCACTGTTAAATATGTTGTAACGTGATTCCACAAAGCTGTTTCCAGCGAGCTACTTTACGTACTAATGTTTCACCAAATTCATGAAATAAGGTTAAACAAAAAAAGAGGTTTATTCCCATTTTGCGGTGTAACATTACTCCACGAAAGTGGAAGCAGCAATATCTAATAAATGTAAAAACTTCTGTTTTTGTAACGATTATCTATTAATTTGGTGTAATTTTTCTCCGAAAAGCTGAAATAATTTTAAATCTCTTCTTTACAGTAGCAAAGTACCTAAGACTGGCTTTCTGGTATTATTTGTAAATAATTTTTATTTTATTTGAGAGTAAATATAGCCTTTGGGCAGATTTCTTACATAAAGTCAGTAGTATTGATAAATACTATGTTAGACACAATACAAAATACTTTTTTTTTCCTTTTTCAGAACTAATCTATAAAAAAAAGAATGTTTAAATTCTATTCAATTTCTTAAAAACCAAAATATATATATTAGTATCATCATGTTTGCGCAACTCATAGTCATAAAAATATAAACATGATATGTTGAGTTTTGAAAACCACTTAAAAAAAAAGCATAGAAGAATGCATACCATTAAGAAAAATTACTTTGTTAATAAGCTTTCAGTATTCTTATAAATATTTTTATTAGCGAAATGTTATTTTTAGGTTTACCAAATATCTGTGTGACCTCGTGTACTTCAGGCCATATCCACATATGGGAGCTTACTGTGTTGGTCTTGCATTGGGTTACTTTGTCCTTAACTACAGAAAAGTTAACATTAAACCGGTAGGTACTTTTTATTTAACAACTGAAATATTCTAATAATTCAAATTTCTAATTTAATATACACAGAAAATACTGTATACAAATGTTTCATTAAATGACTTTATGCGATACATTATTATTTTACTGATTGGATTTTTTTTTCTTTTGGTGGAAAGTTTTGTAAATGTGTATTCTGCTCGAACTTAAAAATTGCACTTCTGTAATAATTTTATTCCATTGATTTCATTTACATTAGGTAAATGAATAACTGGCCTGTCCAAGAACCGTCTTTTTGACATCTAGTAAGAGTTTTTTTTTTTTTTTTAATCTTAAAGTAGTCTTCAATAGACTCCCTGGCTCTTCACTAGGAAAGACAGATTTTTGAACAGGCAATTGCTTTACCTCGTTAAGTTTCGCCTCAACAGGTTAAAGCAATTTAATTTTTTTATTTCCTTCACTAGATTCCATTGTATATATTTAATTTTATGTCCTTATTTCAAATAATAGTGCGTCTTTTAGTGTCCGGACGCTAGGAACACCGTAAAGGTTAGGAACACTGAACCGTGAAAGTTCTATCTCGCCCATGTTAATTTCCCTAACTTTGGGAACATTTTTCTCAGAAACTATATGAGGTATCATTCTGATTTTTTAATGTTTTTTACCTTACATATAGATTTTTATTTCTAACTGAAGTATTTTTAATATCTCTGATCCAAAAAAATATTTAACTTTAAATCTGATTTTTTTTTCCTTTTTTGTTGCCTGCATATTTTTTAATGCCTATTTTTAAAAAATCACTGTAAAAGTATTTTTTTACACTCTAAAATATTCTCGGTTTAAATCCAAGAGCGATAACTAAATAACAAAATATCAAAAATTTCATAATAATCTCATACAGTTCCTGAGAAAAATGTTCCTAAAGTTAAGGAAATTAACATGGGCGAGATAGAAACATCCGACTCCTCTTCATTTTCTTAGTTAAATTCTATTGTACTTGTTGAATTGGATGTCCTAATTTTAATTAAAATCGTCCTCTTCAGGTATTCCAGGTTCTAGGATGGTGCGCAGCTGTAGCATGCAATTTGTCTGTGCTGTACGGTGCGTTTGAATGGAACAGGGGCAACTTACCCACGAGGGCGGTTGATGTCACTTACGCCATGTTCCACAGAACTGCGTGGGCACTAGGGATTGCATGGATCTGCTTTATTTGTATCACTGGGCGAGGAGGTAAGAACCATGATTTAAGAATGTTTTTAGTTTTTTAGTAAATTTAAATTAAACATTTGTAAAAATGGAAGTTTTAGAGGGAACACAGAGAACCAAAACCATATATACACACTCTTAGAAACGAATACTCAAAAACCACGAAATTTTCCTTAAGTTTGACGATGCCATTTACTGGCAAATGCTCCGAGTTTTTCTTTCCTCAAAATGAGGAAATGTGAATCGTCATTTTAATGAGGATTCGAATTTCGTCTAATCTAATGAAATATTTCGTCATTTTTGAGCATGTGAGTACAACAATGAGATTCAGTTTCCTCAAAATCAAGATAAGAATCGTCAAATCAAGATCATTAAAGTAAGGATTCGCGTTTATTCAAAGGTCACGTGATAGTTTGACGAAATAATCCTCAAAACTAACGAAATGAGGCTTGAGGATTAATGGATAGTCAAAAGTGAGAGTATTATTTCTGAGAGTGGTATAAGATAGTACTCAAGTACTAAAATAATCATACAGTTTTTACTTAGAAGTACATATTCCATTAGCAATGAAATCTTAAATTAAATACAAGAATAAAATAAAATTTGGAGAAAAATTAATTGAAAGAAGGTTGTTGTAATGTATCCAAATCCTCATCTCGTCTGACAGTAATCAGGCGAGCTCCAAAATGTTGTTGACAATTAAAAAGTCAAAGCATCGGATATGTCTTTCTGATCGAGTTCGAAAATGTTGTATTGAAACTAATTATAAAAGGTAAAAATATAATTAAAAAACAAGTAATACATTAGACGAATGCTTACGAAACTTTATATAGGTGACCAAAAATACTTCGTAATGTGTGTTTTTAAGTTCTAAATTCTTAGATAATGTTTCTTTTTAATACTAACTCCCCGGCACTACAGTCCATGCTGTCACTGGTCCCGCGGTGGTTCGGAGCTTTTCGGTCCCCAGGAACTTCATTAGTGCACCGCAGAGGTCGGATTCGAAGGCTCTACCCTGGTCGGTAGAGATGCATTCCGGGACTCCAAAACGGGATATCCAGCCTGAGAAGAAAGTTTCGGCGATTGTCGCTGCTGTCTGGTCCACCATCGGGAAGGCTTCCGGCCAGCGGCTGAACCTGTCTACACAGGTCAGGACGTAGGAGAATCCACAGGAAGTCGGTAGAGGACCCACAACATCGACGTTGACGTGGCTGAATCTGCAACTAGGAAGAGGATAATTACCAATGGCAGATTTTGTATGGCGGTGGACCTTTTTCTTCTGGCACTCCAAGCAAGCTTTGCACCACTCAGCAATGTCTCTGGCCATCTCCTTCCAGACGAACCGCTCGCGCAGCAGCTTGGTGGACGCTTTCACTCCAGGATGGGCAAGGTTGTGCAGCGCTGAAAAAACTTGAAAGCGAAAGAGTTTAGGTACATAAGGTCTAATAGTTCCAGTCGAAACATCACACAGCAATTTTACATCGGTTTGTGGGAAATCAAGTTGCTTTAACACAAGACCAGTATCACTATCCGAAACCTGCTTGATTTCCTCGTCAACCGACTGAGCTTTAGCCATGCCCTCGTAATCTATTTTGGATGGAACTTGTATTGAGCATATGCGTGACATTGCGTCAGCTACGCAGTTTTTATCACCTTCCAAATAGACGAAATTGGTCGTGAACTGACCCAAAAATTCCAAGTAACGCTGTTGGCGAGGGGAACAGTTTTCTGTAGCGTTTTTGAAAGCAAACGTGAGGGGCTTAGGGTCCGTAAAAATTACAAAACTTCGACCTTCCAACATGTGTCGGAAATGCTTTACAGCACAGTATGCAGCAAGTAGCTCGCGATCGTACGTACTGTAATTTTTCTCTGCCGCATTTAGTTTTCTAGAGAAAAATGCTAATGGCTGAATCACCTTAGAGCAAGTTTGTTGCAAAACACCTCCTATAGCGATCTCCGAAGCATCTACCATCAAAGAATATGCGGCATCTGCTTTAGGATGTGCCAAAAGTGTTGCTTGCGAGATCGATTCTTTACAAGCATCGAATGCCTTAGTTGTCTCTTCAGACCAAACGATTGGCGTTTTGTCTGAATCTGGTTCGATCTGGTTCGGTTATAGAGTTAAGTTTCCGAAAATCTCCACAAACTCTATATTCACCGTTACTTTTGCGAACCATATGTATGGGACTCGCCCATGAGCTGTCCGAGGGTCTGATGATGCCCTGTTCTAAAAGTGATTTGAATTCCTTTTTAGTGCTGCTAATTTATCGGGGGACAAACGCCTACTTTTAGCAAACACTGGTGGACCTTTCGTGACTATGCAATGTGTAACTGCATGTTTTTTGGGTGCTTGATTAATGCAAGGTTTAGTTATATCAGGAAACTTTTTAAGCAAATCTGCGTAAGGCAAGTTTTCCGCTATTGTGCTTAAACCTAAAGACGGTGTACCCGTAACTAATCCTAAAGTGCTTAAGGAAGTTACGTTATCGATCAAGCGTCGATTGCGAACGTCAATCAAAAGTCCAAAATGTTGTAGAAAGTCCGCTCACAAAATAAGCGTTTGAACATCTGCAATAATAAAGTTCCATGAAAAATCTCGACGTAAATTTAAATTAAGGGTTAGTCGAACAGAACCGTAAGCAGAAATTTGTGTGTTATTTACAGCAAAAAGACAAAAGTCGTCCTTTCTCATAATCCCTTTAACAAATCTTTTGGGATATACCGACACACATGCGCCGCTGTCGACTAGGAATAGCTTGCCAGAATGCTTGTCGTAAAGAAAAAGACGACTCATTCGTAGGCTTTCATCCGTGGTCGCCGTCACCGATGAGCCTGGTCGTTTTCCGGCTCGTTTTGAGTTGCCCTGAAACTACATGGTTTATTGCAATTGAGGGCTCTATCTCCTTGGCGATAGTGATACCAACACATCGCGTATCGGCGAGTAGTTGCCGGAGACCGTTGCCGCACACGAGAGTTTGACCTACGACGGGGACGTTCAGAGTCATGGCCGCGAAATCGATCTCTGGAAAGCCGTTCTACGCTTTCTTGCAGAGCCGAGATCTGTTTTTGCATTGCCATCAGTATATCGGGTGGGTTACTTTGAACAGCAGCGACTGATGAATAAATACCGGAAACCTCGGTAACCTTATCAGCAATGGCTGTCAAAGCTTCCAAATCACCGACCCCCACCGATAGGATTTGCTGACAGTTTAACGATAAGCGTTGCATCCATAACTGCTTCAAAATGTCGTCACCCAGCTTATCAGCTGCAAGGTGTCGCATTTCCCTTAGTAACTGTGACGGTTTTTTGTCACCCAACTGCAGTTCTTGTAACAAACTCCTAAGTGTGGAAGTTTCACTTTGCGAAAAATGTCCAACTATACGGTTTTTTAACTGGTCATATTTACCGTTCGCGGGTGGATGTCTCACTAGATCACTAACATACGTTAGGATTTCAGTATCCAGGGCCGCTATAACCGAGTGAAACTTAGTATCCTTGGAAGTAATACCTGCAGTATAAAACTGTGATTCTAGTTGCATGAACCACAAGTCAGGCTTTGCCTTCCAAAACGACGGAGCTCTAAAAGCCACACGTGAAAGTTCAAGTGGATACTGAACAGGTTGAGAAATAGTTGAATGCGGTATAATATTTGGGATAGAACCGTTGGGATTAAGAGAAACTTCGCTAGAATCCTTAAGATCTGGGGAGCTATCACCAGTCCATGATTAAACAACAAAATACCAACAATTGAAAAACTACGGGAAAAAAATCACTGGTCCCGTGTCAAAACAACCCAATTAACCACTCACCGGAAATTGCCAAGTCCAGCACGTGCCAGTTTGCTTCTTGAGTACCGGAGCCAGACGCGCTTGTCGACGTCTACAGGACACTATTGGCTTTACTGCTTGGGCTTGAAGGCAGTGAGCGTATGCTGGAACCAGTCATTGAAGTTGCACACGGTACAGCATAATCCTTCTCGATGAAGTCCGAAGTTCGACGTATTTTCGACGACTGTCTTTCTGACGAAGTCCAACGTCCGGGTGTCACCACTGTAAATTAACCTTCTGATCTATAGTCATGTAGAAAGAACTGATTAATAGCCCCATCAGTTAATCTACAGTGGTGACACCCGGACGTTGGACTTCGTCAGAAAGACAGTCGTCGAAAATACGTCGAACTTCGGACTTCATCGAGAAGGATTATGCTGTACCGTGTGCAACTTCAATGACTGGTTCCAGCATACGCTCACTGCCTTCAAGCCCAAGCAGTAAAGCCAATAGTGTCCTGTAGACGTCGACAAGCGCGTCTGGCTCCGGTACTCAAGAAGCAAACTGGCACGTGCTGGACTTGGCAATTTCCGGTGAGTGGTTAATTGGGTGGTTTTAACAGGAGACCAGTGATTTTTTTTCCACATCATCTATCCACCTTTTTCTAGGTCTTCCTCTTCTTCTCTCTCCCTGACATTGCCCCTTAAATTTTCTTTGTGCCTCTGCCATCGCCCATTCTCTTTATATGTCCCAGCCATTGAATTCTCCTAGTTTTTATGATGTTAATAATGTCTCTTTCTTTTAATAAACTTCATTAATTATTCTTATATCTAGGCATCATCAACCGATTTCTATCTTGAGCCATCTTCTAAACGTTATTTTGAGTTCGAAATTCTTGACTCATATCTCCTTTTAACAAACAACTCTTTATCTTCTAGAAATCATCAACCAATTCCTGTCTTGGAGCATCTTCTAAACGTTATTTTGAGTTCGAAATTCTTGACTCATATCTCCTTTTAACAAACAACTCTTCATCTTCTAGGAATCATCAACCGATTCCTGTCTTGGGACATCTTCGTTCCTCTGGGTCGCCTCTCGTACTCCTCGTACATTCTGCACTTCCCAGTACTGTGGGTGAGGAACGGATTGAGGAGGGAGAGGTTGAGATTCCACCACTACGACATAGTGAGTACAAATGTTTCATCGGTAGTTACTGTTGTATTAAAATATCATCAGTAGTTACTGTTGTGTTAAAATATCATCAGTAGTTACTGTTGTATTAAAATATAATCAGTAGTTACCGTTGTATTAAAATGTCATCAATAGTTACTGTTGCATTAAAATGTCATCAGTAGTTACTGTTGTGTTAAAATGTCGTCAGTAGTAACTGTTGTATTAAAATGTCGTCAGTAGTTACTGTTGTATTAAAATGTCATCAGCAGTTACTGTTGTATTAAAATATCATCAGTAGTTACTGTTGTATTAAAATATCATCAGTAGTTACTGTTGTATTAAAATGTCTTCGGTAGTTACTGTTGTATTAAAATATCATCAGTAGTTACTGTTGTATTTAAATATCATCAGCAATTGCTGTTGTGTTAAAATATAGTCAGTAGTTACTGTTGTATTAAAATATCATCAGTAGTTACTGTTGTATTAAAATATCATCAGTAGTTACTGTTGTATTAAAATATCATCAGTAGTTACTGTTGTAATAAAATATCATCAGTAGTCACTGTTGTACTAACATATCATCAGTAGTTACTGTTGCATTAAAATGTCATCAGTAGTTACTGCTGTGTTAAAATTTCCTCAGTAGTAACTGTTGTGTTAAAATATCATCAGTAGTTACTGTTGTATTAAAATATCATCAGTAGTTACTGTTGTATTAAAATATCATCAGTAGTTACTGTTGTATTAAAATATCATTAGTAGTTACTGTTGTATTAAAATATCATCAGTAGTTACTGTTGCATTAAAATGTCATCAGTAGTTACTGTTGTATTAAAATATCATCAGTAGTTGCTGTTGTATTAAAATATCATCAGTAGTTACTGTTGTACATTGTAAGTACAGTGTTTGATTGGTTGTTGCTGAAATATTAATATATGATCAAGACTATTTTTTTATTCACACTTTATTTTATTGTTGCAAACATTCATTTCACATTAGAAATTATTTTAAAGGAAAGAGAGAGAAAATTAACTGATTATATTTTATGTTATAAAAGTTTTATTTTGCAATGTTAACTTTTCTTAAGATTATGCCATAACCGAAATGTTTCATATAAAATAATATCTTTGTATCAAAAGCATATTTAATTCCTTCAACCACAAATAAATATTGTTCAGCTTAATTAAACGTAATATGTCGGACAATAAAAAACGTAATTCGGTAGTATAAAATTTGTAGTTTGAGTTGTATAATATAATTTTGGCAAATAATCATATAATTTAAGCTGCCTTATAACTTTAAAGCTGTTCCACGCCAGGATTACTGTAAAAATTATTTTTTCACTAATAAAGTTTATTATGGTTGGTTTTACCATAATAACGGTTTCCAATAACTGCAACGGCTATGTGGTGAAACGCTTAGCTATATTTTCGGTATTCAGTTGAATCCTATTTCAATTTATGGAAACAAAAACCTGGGAAATAGTTCAACAGAATACTGAATATATGGTGAAATATAGCCCCCCCCCCCCACCCCACCCCACACACACAGCCGTTGCAGCTAATATGAACCATATTTTTGCTAAAACCAAGTGCCAAGTTTGTAATTACGCTGTTAAAAAAATTGTGCTTGCTTTCACCATAATAATGGTTCCTAGTAGCTGCAAAGGCTGTGTGGTGAAGTGTTTCACCATATTTTCGGTATTGGGTTGAACCGTTTCTCAGGTTTTTGTTTTCAAAACTTGAAAAATGGTTCGACTGAATACCGGAAATATGATGAAACATTTCACCACACAGCCTTTGCTGCTAATAGGAACCATTATTATGGTGAAAGCAAGCACGAAATTTTTAACAGTATATACAATGAACCATATTATTGCTAAGTGCCAAATTTATAATAGGGTTCTGAAATTTACAGTACATTTCATTTCCACTTATAGTTCTACGAATTTCTCGCAACCTTGATTCTCACCCTGTGCCTGTCAGTGACATTTCACCTTCTGTTCGAGGCTCCTTTCCTCAACCTCGAAGAAGTTTGGTTCCCTAAGAACAGCAAGACCAAGAAAGAGAAAGAAAAAGAACTCGAGAACGGAACCACCATCGTTCCAGTCGCCAAAATGGAGAACGTTCTGACCAATGGCCATGCGACGGACGTGTTTTCGGTTCGATTGTAAAGCAGCTTATTGCATGCGAATATCAGAATCCGTATAGCCATTAGGACTGCAGACATGTCAACCTCAAAATTTCTTAAATCTTGCAATAAATGCATTGTTTTATCGTTAAGCCATATTAACATTGCTAAAATATTAATCGGTGATCCAAAAAAAAATGTATGAAAGAAATCCCAATTTTATCTTTGTGAAACACATAATGCCGCTTTTTTAGAAATGGCTTTTTTAGAAATGTGTCTCTTCATCCGACAGATATTCGAATATTTCGCCCTACAAACTATATTAATGATATGCTTATCTTTCTATTAAGTATTTCTAGCAACAAATAGATTTTATAATGAAAAGGAAATAGATAATCATTTTCGAACTTAAGTTTCCTTCAAAAATCCGACAATTGTTACATTTTTCCTAAAATCCGGAAAATTTTTAAAATTCAGGTATTACCGGGTTAAATCTGGTAAGTCTGGTGTAGAGATAGTTTGGTAGAAAGAGTTGGTAGGGTTTTTTTTTACCAAGTTTCTCATTTATCAATGCGATCGATTTATAACGTGGATAATATAAGTTTCAAAACCGTTGTATTTTACATCTTACTAAATATTAGTAATTTTAATATTTATTTATTCAAAGACAGTTTTGTTTGCTTTATGCAACGGGATCGTTGTATCTGGTTGGCCGAAAATAAAAGTGCTGAAATGTTTTTCAATGAGTTAGAAGTTTAGCAAAAAATTTAATAAATAAGGATCTTTTACAAAAAAAAAACAAAGATCTTTCACCTTTGTCAAAATGGTCTATTTCTCAAAAACCAATTTTTATTTTTGGTTTTTATTCCAACCAAACTGTCTTACACCATTAGACCACCCGTGGCCATATTGTAATAGGTAGTAAATAGTAAATGGATAGAATGGTTAATTGATAATGGATAATGGTTCATAGAATGCAAAGTATTCGGACTTTATTTGCCATAGTTTTTTTTTTGTAATAATACATTCTTCGACTACTGCTTAAGTGACGTGTCAAATGACGACATATGTGAAAGGTCTTTCTTGTAAAGTGGTGTTGGTATAATTGATTGTTGCCATTGTAGATATTAATTGTTTTACTGTACATATCTTTGAATTTTTGTACTCATTAAATTTGTTTGATTAAATTTTGAGTATTTCTCCAGTTATTTTAAATATCAGTACGTTTAATTCATTAAGTTGAAGTATAATTTCAAAAGGAATGTAAAAAACACACCTCAAAATGAAACAATAGGTAACATAGCTCTTTCAGTTTTTCATGAAAGTTGTAAATGAACTCTGTGAGTTTATGATGACGTAGGTAACATGTATTTTTTATTAGACAATTTGGTTTGATTTAATTCTTAGTTGGTTGGTTGGTAGACATATTTTTAAGCCTGTGTGCTTGGTCAGAGACCCGCTTATAAACCGTCGACAAGTAAGACAGACACAACACACACATAAGTGACAGATGCTGCTATCTATCACGTGCTACTTCCACAAATTAGACATGTCCCTGAATGGGAGGAAAATAGTCTCCAGGGAACTGTACAAGAGGAAAACTCAGCAATGACTGCCCACAGGACTTTCAGACCCAACAGGTTTAACGAGCACATACTACGCATATACTCGACAAACACAAACATCCATGCCTCAACGGGATTCGAACCCGGGCCCAGAGGTTCCAAAGGCTGACCATTGCGCCGCCGGGTCGGCTAATTCTTAGTAGAAATGTTAAGTCATGATCTTCTTCAACTTAATAAGTAACTGTATATAAAATCTTTTTTTTATTCGTAAATTAGTTATTTTTAATATGATTAATTTGTTAATGTTAATGTTAAGTCACGATCTTCTTCAACTTAATAAGTAACTATATATAAAATCTTTTTTTTATTCGTAAATTAGTTACTTTTAATATGGTTAATTTTTGAGGAAATGTTGTAATATTTCTTTTTAGAAATTTGTAATTGCATAAAATTCCACGAAAACCACTATAATTTCAGTTCTACGCCTATTTTTTGCTTAGTTACTTAAATTATTTATTATTAGTTTCAAGTAAGAGCATTGCAGGTTGAAGTAAGTTGTTAATTCTTCTTTATTTTAATATTGTCATTTGATTTTGACGACTATAATCATCACTATAATACAACCCCCATTATATAAGTATCTTTTCATCCGAATATAAGTCCAGAAAGTTGTTATATCCTCATTAACTTAATAATAAAAGAATTTGAAACTCTGATCACATAGGGTACTCTTTTCTTTCCGCTCAATGATTGCCATATAAAATTTTCCATCCTTGGTTTGACGATGTTTTAATCGACATAAGCATATTGGATTCTGGACTTTAAAATGTCTCAAAATGTTTTGGCTAATTCGGTAAAGCAATAATTAAACTACTATACTAGTGAAACCTGTAAGAGAGACAATCCTCCCGCTGCCTAATAAATTGGTCGTAAATGGAGGTTGGTCGCTCCCAGAGTACAAAAAGTTATTAGGTAAAAAGTTCATACATTATTTTACAACGTATTATCCATTAAAAAATTACATAAATATATTTATCGTTACGTGTATTTATTAATTCGCAAATAATGTACACTAAATTATACTAACTTACTTGTGAACAAACTGTAGTAGGGTCAAGTGGGGTAAGTGTGATAGGGTTTCTGCATTTTTCATTAAAAAATTCGTTCTCTGCTTCAAGTAAATTATAAATACTAATATTGGTAGTGAATTATTATAAGAAACATACATATGTAGAAAAAAATTTATATGTTTGAATTCCAATTTTAAGTGTACAAAATTTGCATTTCAAAATCCATTTCTGTATATCACACTTACCCCACATAGGGAAAATAATGTAATAAAATAGCATATTCAAAAGCTCAAAACTTTCTTTAAACAAAAAATAAGGTCAATATTTCTTTTTAGTTTAATTATAAGTGGTTTAATGTTATATATTGCAAACTTTCAGATTTTTAGAATGATTTCCAAAGTTACAAGAGCTGTTTATCACACTTACCCCCAATCACACTTACCCCACTTGACCCTATGTAAAAAAAGTACTATACTAACTTATTTTAACAAACTCGTGTGAACTAATTAAACCTTTTTAAAGTAAGAAAAAATTTCTGACTGTTTCACTTTTTTCGATAATTCCAAATTTATAATTTTTCTAAATTATTTTTTGAATCGGAAAATGTCGTGTTATAAAAAGATATTTTTTCATAAAATGGGATTTGAAATCGGTCGTTTGGAGAGTGAAATCTGGTCTCTCCCAGAGTGCTCTTTAACATTGAACACAAAGGGGGGGGGGGGAATCGGTGCTTGAAAAATTGGTCGTAAGAAGAGGTGGTCGTTTAATGGAGGTGGTCGGTCAGGAAGTTTTTACTACAGTTAAGTTTCAAATTTTGTGTAATCAATTAGAAGATATAATTTCATCAATGATATTAGGAGGCACAGATATAACTGTCAACTGTATAAGATATATAGGTATTCAGATATAACATACTATATATAAAACTCAACTGCTTGAAATTTGCTGGACATCTGTGCAGAATGAACAGTGAGTCTTCCACTATAAACCAATTGGCACCAGGGCAAGAGGGAAATCCAAAACTTCGATGGATTGACTGTGTCGACTAGGATTTTAAAACGTTAAAGGTACAAAACTGGAGATTGTTTTCCAAAACAAGATCAGAATGGAAGAAGATTCTGAAGAAAGCCCTGGCCCACAGAAAGCTGCTGAGCCAATAAAGAAGAAGTTATAATTTAATATTGATAGTACAGTAAGATCCCTCTTAATCGGACACCATTAAATTGAATCTCCCTTTCAACCGGCATATTTTCTTATCTTATGCCCCAATAGATTATGCCCCTTATAAATGCTAAAATTAGCGAAAATTGCATTTTTTCGCTACCGATGCTCCAGTAGATATGGTGCTGATACCAAACAAATGGTTAAACAATGTAGAAAATTGCAAATGATTTTTTCTCTTTTCCAAAAGTACGTTATTGGAAAAATATACTCAGTATATATAAATAACTATTTTTAGAAAAATATTTTGGTTACAAGTTTTTCGAACCATTGGTAAATCTTTATAAAGGGTTTCTAATTTTCGTCGATTAATAATTTATACAAACGTTGAAGAATATATTAATATGATGAAACGCGTTACATTAACTAATAACCCTAGGTCTGTGACAAGAGCACACACGGTTGGGTTTTTACTCTTGGTGCATTGCCAAAACAAAAATTGAAGTGATTTAATAGGGTTTTTTTTTTTGCCTGTTCACGTTATTTTTTTCATTTTCCTGATGGAGAATAAAATGCGATGTGGGTTTAAAAGTATTAAAAAGTGTCCAACTTTCAGCAGTTACTCTTTTATCGGTATTTTTACTTTTTTGAATAATGATATTGGTATTTTAATCTGAGATTTCCGCTTTAGAAAAATTTTCTTCATACTTTTTTGTGGTGTTAACAGTGTGAATATATTTTAATAAATTGTACTTAGTAATATATTATTTTAACTAAGTAATTTAATTGTAACATAGTATTTTTAAGCCATAACGGTTTCTGGACGAATTACACTCTTAAAACAAACACTCCTAATTTAACTCAGTCTGAGTGGATTTCACTCCTCCAGACTGGAAAATGCACTTCTCCTTTTGGAGTGGATCCTTTGTGTGTTAAACCTCCGACAGGATCACTCCAAACGAGTGATTTTAACTCAGTCTGAGTAAATATGCATGCCTTTATGGTGTCGAAAATGCACTTCTCCAACTTAAGTGGATTCCACTCTTTTGTTTTAAGAGTGTATATTACACAATGGAAGCTTTCTGTATGATGCTGAATTGAAAATAATGAAACCTTAAAAGTAAGAGCATAGGTAGGAATTTTCAGATAAATTAACCTGAACAATAAAATGCTCCATGATTCATACATTTCAAGATGAATAAAAGCAAGTATTTTTGCATCATTATTTGTATAATTGCTTTAATGGGAAATATAGTTTTTAAAGTAATACGCGCGCGTTGAAAGTTATTAAGACTAATAGAACTTGGCCAAATCATCTCCAAATTTAATTATAGTAACGTTAATGGCAAAGGTACAAAATAATCGGAGTTACAATGGCATTGTTTATCTCTCTAAAACACGATCATTTTATTTATCATACGACTTAGTAAATGTTATTCGCTAGAGATAAACGTCGAACACAAATGTAAATGTCTAAGTCGATATATAATAGTTAAAGAAAGAGTCTGCGAGTCTGTCTATAAATTTTGAAAGACCTACTAATACTGCCCTGAGAAATTCGTAATTGCAATATCAATTCCCTTTAATACCAAAATGTGCCCCTGAGGCTTAGTTTTTTTTTCATATTTGATTAGGATTTTTTAATTAATATTAATATTCTCCAAAACACACATGCCGAAACAGGGGACGTCATCTATCAAAAACTGAAAATACTGAAACGCAGGCTTGAAAACATATAAGTCAGGCCGAAACAGGGGCTTGACGTCGTTCGTCGATAAAATACAATCAGAAGTCCAGTAAATCTAGTAGATATTTTTTAATTACAACAACAAATTAAGTAAACGAACTCCAAGGGGAATTCCTTTATTTATTTACATATTGGGAACTTTACAAATGCATAAAAAAATGACATCAAATTATTTTGCACCGCCCCTCCACTTCTCATTCAGTTGAAGCAAAGTATTTGAACTCTACGTTTAAGTCTTTGTTTAATAACACTTTCTTTTTGGCTGATTCTATGTAACTGTAGTGTAAGTAATGCTCTAGACTGGGAATTTTTAATAGTAGCCAGTGGCTACAAGAGTGAAAAAAAATGGTAGCCACATTTAGATTTTTAGTAGCCAGTTTTAAATTTAAGTATATAACAAAAATAAAGTGCGATGTTCCACAAAACACAATTTTATTAAAGACATTTTTCATATGAAAAGATTGACAGAAAAAAAAAGGATCATACCAGCTATGTAAGTATTATGTGATTGGCTATTATCGAAAGGAGAAAATTATGTTATGTACATACAAGTGCAACTTCTATTAGTTTCGGAGAATTCTTGACGTCGTCGCCCACAATTGTTCATAAAATTTTCTCATATCAGAATTGTTTCAATGAAAAGTTGAGATATTAATCAGCTGTAAATTAACCACCTGTAAATTGCAGAGATAGTAAAGAAAGATATAAAAATCAAATTTGCATTTAAGATTTTCGTCGCCCAGCTCCATTCGCGTCACACAAAACACCGGCCAATGATAAGGGAAAATTTTCAACGATGAGCAACAACCCAACAACTGTCATCAAGTCTTTCTTCCCGACAGAGTCGAATCCGAGCGTTTTTTATTATTATTTTAGAAATGCCGCTCCAGTATTAATTATTTGTTGAACAAAAAGGAAAAATTATGATCGCCACTTTTGGCGACTGGGGTTCGATTTTTAGGTAGCCACTTTCGACGTAATAGTCGCCAGTTGGCGACTGGCGACCGCTAATCTAGAGCTTTAAGTGTAAGTCACAATATCAAGAATCTTTTTAAATTTGACAAATTATAAATCAATTTAAATAATTCAAGTTACATTATTTAGTTTCAATAAGTGTAGATCAGTTATTCCGTTTTCCATTTTATTTAAAAAGCTGTAGAGGTATTAACTTTTTACACAAGTGATCCACACAGCAGAAATGCTAATTTGGAATTAGCCATTCACAAATTCGCCGCAAGCTTTTTTTCTTTCCCGACTCCATATTAAAACACTCTTTCGCACTTTGCGTAATTGTTTGTTTACAATTTCTAATCCTGCAACGTCTTTTCGTGTTCACACGCATGCAAGATTCTCGTTGTGAAAAAGTTCCAAAGCCCTCTCCGCTAAAAATATCTTGGAATATCGAACAATCGTGGACACAGCCCTCCAACTTTCTCGCAGTACTTTCGTGCAACTTTTCTCGCTCGTGGACACTTACCTTAAGGCGGGAACAGAACTCCAGAAAGTATTTTTAATGGCTTGACGACTTAACTCACCACGCCAAGCTGGCGTCGCTATATTTAGACGTTGTTGTATTGTAAAAAAAATTCCTCTAATTTACCGTAGCAGTTTGCTGTGAATTTTCACATGATGCAAAATTTATTGTACTGTACATTTGCTTCACGGTAGTGATTGGATCCATCTTCTCTGTTTAACTGCTATCGGAGTGCGTTGTTCATGTGACGTTGTACATCAAGAAAACATAAATTTGGTGTAAAATAAGCTCACCCTAGCTTTAGCCTTGAATAAACAAAACGAAAATTTAAATTCAATAGGCATATCCCGGACAAAAAACTATTCTTATCAAAAAAGGATTTCAGCCTCAAGCTCTATATTCTTAAACCATCAAAATGTCGTGCAAATTTTCTCTTACTGTAGCTTAGCATTGAACAAAAAAAAATCTAAAATTTAAATTCAATAGGTATAGGTAGCGAACAAAACAAAAAAAAATTTGGCCTCGCGTTCTATTTTTAAACCCACCATAGGACGCTCTTTGCTCAACCTAATTCCCCTCAATTTAGCTAGCTTTAGCGTTAAACAAAGAATTCCAAAATTTAAATTCAATAGGTATAGGTACCATCCGAAACTATTCCTGTCAAGTAAGATTTAGGCCTCAGTCTCTATTTTCAAACCCACCAAAAGACGTTCTTCACTAAGCCTTATTCCCCTCATTATCGATAATTTTAGCTTTAAACAAACAAATCTAAAATTTAAATTCAATCCAAAAGACGTTCTTTACTCAATTTAATTCACCTCATTCTCGCTTGCTTTAGCATTGAATAAATTAATTAAAAATTTTAATTCAATAGATATAGGTACCGAACAAAACAAAACAAAAAACAAATTTCGGCCTCAAGCTCTATTTCTAAACCCATAAAAAAAACTCTCTTTACTCAGCCTAATTCCCTCATTATCGCTAGCTTCAGAGTCAAACAAACAAAGTTTAAATTTAAACTCAATAGGCATAGGTACCGGACACAAAACAATTCCCATCAAAACATTTCATAGGCCTCAGGCTATTTTTAAACCCACCAAGCTCAGCCTAACTCTTCACTCAGCCTAATTCCCCCTTCATTTATTATGCAGACATGAAAAAGCAATCGGCAGTGGCGTAGCTGAGATCGATTCAGTGGCGGTCGGAAGTGCGAAAAAACAAAGCGATCAGTCGGAATAAAATACAAATAAAAACGGATTGGAATCCTTTTCCCTGAAACAATGAGCCAATAGGCATAGGTAACGAATAAAACAAAACAAAAAAAAATTGGTCTTAAGCTCTATTTTTAAATCCACCAAAAACTGATTTTACACAGCCTAATTCCCCTCAATTTAGCTAGCTTCATCGTCGAACAAACAAATCTAAAGTTTAAATTCAATGGGCATAGGTACCGGACACAAAACAATTCCCATCAAAACATTTTATCGTCTTCAAGCTATTTTTAAACCCACCAAAAGACGCTCTTTTACTCAGCCTAATTCCCCCTCATTATCGCTAGCTTCAGCGTCAAACAAACAGATCTAAAATATAAACTCAATGGGCATAGGTACCGGACACAAAACAATTCCCATCAAAACATTTCATAGGCCTCAAGCTATTTTTAAACCCACCACGCTCAGCCTAACTCTTCACTCAGCCTAATTCCCCTCTCATTTATTATGCAGACACGAAAAAGCAATCGGCAGTGGCGTAGCTGAGATCGATTCAGTGGCGGTCGGAAGTGCGAGAAAAACAAAGCGATCAGTCGGAATAAAATACAAATAAAAACGGATTGAGCCCTTTTCCTGAAACAATGAGAGACCGCTGGCGATCACTCGAACGGATATATGGAGAGAGTCTGAACGTAAAGGGATAGTTTTCTGTTGGCCAGAACGGATTCCAATGTGAGTATTCATTTTTGGTTGTGGATTTGGTTGTGTATTTTATTTTGGAGAAAAAGTTTGAAATATTAAACTTGTTTTGTATTTGTGTATATTGTGAAAAAATAGTTTTAAAAATGAATTTTAAATTGTTTTAAGTATATGTATAGATATTTTCGGTGACTGTTTTTTGGATAATCTCATCCAGAATTGCCCTTTCTGTAGGGTAAGTCACGTGTGGTAAAAAATGATAATCAGTAGAACTTTTAACTAAAAACAATTATTACTAACTACACTTACTGAAGTAATATAATCTGTTTTACTTAATTGGATTTTTTTTCCAAAATTAAAAAAGGTTTTTAACTAGGGACTTACATTTTAAAAAAATCCTCAGTTCTAGATAAATAACCATCGGCTATGTTTATTTATTATTTTTAGATATGTTTCAATAAGGGCAAAACATTCAACTTTAAAACGAAAATTTCCATTTAAGTATTACAGAATACATTTTTCTAAAAAATTAAATTTTTATTATAGACACTATGGGTAATTTAAAGGATATTGATTGCCTAGTTGTTTTTCTTTGCTAAAAAATATTCACATTTCTCCAGGAGCAGAGAGAACTAATGTTTGCATTATGATATTTTGACTTTGTTCAATTAATAACTAATAATTATGCTTAAAAATGTGAAAAACAGTCGACCATTCTGACAGTTCTTTACCTACCACTGTGCAAATGAAAGATTCAAAATTTTGCTATTTTTTAATGCTTTATTGAATTGTTTTTACTTTTCAATACTTTTTGAAATGCTTAATATGTATGACTTTTTATTTTAAGTAAAAAAAGTTAAACTACTCAATTTTGGCATATTAATTATCTTTGATTCGTGAACTATATTCATGTGGAATGGTGTTTTTTGTCTTTGTCACTTTCTTGAAAAATATTCCAATAATTATGCAATATTTTCAACCCGCATCTACCCCCTAACTTTCTGTAGAACTAACCCTAGGTGACTTTTTGTTGCTCTTCAAAGCAACAGAATTAACAAATTAATTACATCAGTTAACATACCTCAATCGTTTACGATTTGATTAAAAGCAGTAAAATTTTGTTTAAACATCGGTTAACTTGCTGAACTATTAGTCCAGTAAAATAAAACATGTTGGTATACAAAAGGTCAAGTAGTTCTGATTTTTGGATATGTTTTAAATATTGGAAGTTTAATTAAGAATCCAAGTTTGTGACCTTGGGGCGCCGCCGCTAGCTGCGCCCCAAGGTCAAACGTGGGTCTTTTTTTAGTTTTTGCAGATTTACTCCATGAACGGTCAGTTTTACAAAAAAGTAATGAATGTAAGAATTAAAGATAAATAAATATGCTACAATTTGAGTCCAAGCTTGTGTTTTTAAGCCTAATAGTTCCTGAGATACAGCTCTTCAAAGTTAGTGTAAATTGGAAAAAAAATTGCCATTTTCAAAATGTATCAATTTTTTCCTCCAAATTATTGATTTAATAGCAAGGTTATATCAGTGTAATTAATTTGTACACGTTACCAAAGGGTAATCTAAGGTTTCGGATGCTTTTTTATGTTTGTGTTTCATTTTTAAGATCAAAAAAAGCCTTGCCACCGCGCGTGCGCCCCAAATGGAAAATTTGGATATCGCGCCTCAATGTTCAGTAAATCTGTCGTAAAAGGTTGTTACCTTACAAGGGCCAAGTAGATTTTATTTTTGGATATATTTTATGTATTGAAGGTTTAATTAAGAATTCAAGATTTTGACCTTGGGGCGCCACTGGCGCTCCATGGTCCAGTAAAATGGTGGTATACAAAAAGCACGCCCCAAATGGAAAATTTGGATATCGCGCCCCAACGTTCAGTAGACCTGTTGTAAAAAAAAGTAGGTTACCTTACAGGACTCGGGTAGTTTCGAATTTTTGATATGTTTTATGCATTGGAAGTCTTTTTGAGAATCCAAGTTTAGACCTTGGGGCGCCGCCGCGGGCTGCTCCACATCAGAAAAACGGCAAAATTTTCTTTTTTTTTTATATTTATTCTCGAAAAAGGTAGTTTTACAAAATCTCGCCTTCGTAGCTGATTTTGTGAAAAGTTGGTAGCGCAAGTAATTAAGATCGCAAGTGGAGTTTTTAGAATTACCTCCATACAAATTAATTAGGAAAATTTCGCCTGCCTTTGCCACTTGATCACTAGTAGCTTCAGGGCTGAGGAACACTTGTAATTCAGTTTCCAGAAATTGGTGTTTTTCAAGAAGTGAGCAAAACTTAACTTTCCCTTGACCGAAGAGGGCACTAGTGGTATCACACCCACTGAAAGCGTGGATGAAAAGTATCATTTCACTGCATTTGTATTCATAGTTAGCGACAGCAAAAATGACCAATTCTTAGTATTGATTTCGAAAGGCTCTAAATCATTTAAAAATTATGGTACAATAAAAAAAATTGTACCACATTATAAATTGTACTTTTATTATTATATTTACACCTAAGAATCTTATTTTTAAAAATTATTATTTTTGAAAAAAGACATATTTTGAAACATACAATTACGAATTTTCAAAAATACAAGTATTTTTTCGGTACACTTTTCTCCAAATCTATTAAGTATTTCGTAATAATTTCTTTTGTGTGTTATAAAACCATTTTAGATCTAATTAAGTCACCTATTTTTTTTGCCTAAAATAGTTTTTAAATTTTATTTAAAAAACATTATATTCTGAATTCATAAAAATTCTGATTTTCAACGAAGAAAAGTGTAAAATAATAAAATATTTTTTTTAATTTGTAAGACTAAATTAGGTGACTTAAATAGATCTAAAATGGTTTTATAACACACAAAAAAAATTATTAAAAAATATTCAATAGATTTGGAGAAAAGTGTACCTAAGTGTTGAAAATTATAGTTTTGAGAAAAACGCGAAAAACAAATACAGTCGATCCCGTTAACACGAACTCGAAATAACCACCGAAACATTTCTTGTTAACCGAATTTCATGTAAATCATCAGGAATTTTTTTTTACATTAAGCCAGTGAATGGTTTTCAAATATCAACACAAAAAAATCATGTTTTATAATGTAATACATAAATGATACAAGCATACAATTAGTAATTCAAAGAAGGCGTGGCACATTTGTTTATTTTTACAATTTTAATTTTTTATAAGAAATAATTAGCCGATCGATACAAAATTGGTCTTATTCGATAGATTGGGCTTCCATATATCAGAAAATACTGGTTTCAAAAATTCGATTTTTTGGTTTTTGCTAACTATGATCCCCCCTTAAATGAAGATGGAGAGTATATAACATCAGGCATTCCACTTTTTCCACATTTCCGAAAGTACAAGTTCTGTATCATTGGAGCTAATCCCGTTAGAATGACTAATAGGTCAATGTCCTCCCCAACTATAAAAATGTTGTCATACTGAGATGCAAATGAAACAGCAGTTTCCACAATTAGTACGTCTGCATCCTCAAATGCTTGTTTTACTATTACATTTGCTTGACTATAAGTCTATGTTTGCTCATGCAGAATGTTTAGTCTTTAATAAATGCGCTATAAAATTAATTTTACAGGGGAATAATCCGCCAAAATTGAGAAAATTTCAGATTTTTCTCGATTCCTAAATTGTGAAGAGATATTTTACCAAAACTATCAGGGTTAAAAAACCAACTTACATTAAAATTGTAGCATATTCTTTCCTGTACAACAGTTGCATTCATTACTTTGTTGTAAAACCTGCCTTTCATTAAATAAATCTGCAAAAACTAAAAAAAAAGTCCTACGTTTGACCATGGGGCGCCACCCGCGGTGGCGCCCCAATGTCAAAGTCTTGAACTCTTAATTAAACCTTCAATACATAAAATATATCCAAAAATAAAATCTACTTTTCCCTTGTAAGGTAACAACCTTCTACCACAGATTTACTGAACATTGAGGCGCGATATCCAAATTTTCCATTTGGGGCGCACGCGCGGTGGCAAGGCTTTTTTTTATCTTAAAAATGAAAAACAAACATAAAAAAGCATCCGAAACCTTAGATTACCTTTTGGTAACGTGTACAAATTAATTGCACTGATATAACCTTGCTATTAAATCAATAATTTGGAGAAAAAAATTGATACATTTTGAAAATGGCAATTTTTTTCCAATTTACACTAACTTTGAGGAGCTGTATCTCAGGAACTATTAGGCTTAAAAACACAAGTTTGGACTCAAATTGTAGCATATTTATCTATCTTTAATTCTTACCTTTATTACTTTTTTGTAAAACTGAACGTTCATGGAGTAAATCAGCAAAAACTAAAAAAAGACCCACGTTTGACCTTGGGGCGCAGCTAGCGGCTGCGCCCCAAGGTCACAAACTTGGATTCTTAATTAAACCTTCAATATTTAAAACATATCCAAAAATCAGAACTACTTGACCTTTTGTTAGGTAACCCCCCCCTTTTCACGACAGATTTACTGGACTATATTAAGTTAAAGACGTTTCGTTGAATCGTAAATTTTGAGTGCTAACGAACGTTTAAATGCTTAATACGTATGACTTTTAATATACGTAGAATTTAAGCATATTTTTTCTATTCCTTTTCGAAACCTTACATTTTGATTTATATTGCATTGCTTTTTTAAAAAAAAATAATAGCTGTTTTACAATATTGAACATTTATAACATAAAATTGATTCAAAATTATCAATAAAAAATGCTTATTTGACTATTCGAATAAAGTGATCAGAAAACAACGCGTTTTTAACACAATATTTAAACGTTTCATTTGATAGACAAAGAATATTTAATTATATAAAGTTTATGTTGTGAATCAAAAAGATATAATACAAGTACGTTTGTCATTTTGTATATGTGCACCTTATTTTTGTCATTTTGATTTTAAATTGTTCTTAGGTACTTAGTAAAATTTTACAAAATACATAATTAAAAAAAAAACTTGCCAAGAACCAGAAAGTTTAGCAATTTAGTTATGTATTTTACCTTACACACCCGAAAGTAAGATTTTGAAAGCTTATGCACCATCTAAAAAGCAATATTTAATCCATCGCTATACTTCCAACCAACGTAAGTTCATATTTATAACCAATATGAATTCCTGTTAATCAGATAATTTTATATACACATACTACGATTCAAAAATCCCTATAGTATGGCGCCAAAATAACAAAAGAAAACTCTTTAGTTTGTAACCGAACACTTTTTTTCCCCACGTCTGTTTCATTTCATTCTTTGGCATTCGCGTGAACGAAAAGACCTTCTATTTTAAAAGCATATAGCTCCATATTGTTGACGGATACATAGAAGAACGCAGAGCGTGCCAAGAGAAACTTACAAGCATTTTTTTCAATCGAGCATGCTCATTTCTTTAGGCTGTTTCGAATATTTGAGCGTGCTCTTCTTTTTAGTGAAAAAGAATGAGAATATAGGAATGGAAAAAAAAGCAACAAAAAAAAGAGAGTAAAATTTAAAAGTATGTATTTAACAATTTTAGTCCCAGAGATGTCATTTGGCATCATCACGTATCTGATCATAGTTTTAAAAAATAATATCTCTGAAATGTATTGGGATTAATAAAAAAATATTTTTTATAGAAATAGTTTGAAGAATCAAATGATGTGCATTTTGATATCATCAATTGCGAAAGACCATCAGAAAAAATTCTAAAATGTTGATGCCAAATTGTCATTAGGACTGAAAGATCTAAATACTGAATATGCAGTCAGTCTACCTGTTTTTTCATCCTCCCCCACTTCCATTATCGGTTATATCGGATATAATCCGTTTTATATCCGTGGGATATAAAACACATTTATTTAGAAATGTATGACTTGCGACGTCAGATACTACTGTTATATTTTAAGTCCGTCTCTCTGCACGTCCGGACGGACATCTGTCTAACTTTCTGTCAGCGAACTACCCATTTAAGTAACATGTAAATGTATTTTTTGTCATTTAAACTGCCATTTTTACAATAGCATGAGAAACTTTATTCAAAATTAATATTAAATTGAGAAAAAATTGCTATTTAAATGTATGTAATACCTCATAAAATGTAACACAATTTGATTCGTTGATTGTTCCTAAATTGTCAATAAAGAAAACTTCTGGGTATTTCATTTTTGCATAAAATGTCGGTTAGTTCAAATTTAAATTTATTCTTTTATTAATACTTAATAATTTATCAAATTATTCAATACATTTTTATACACAAATTATCCACTTAATTCTTTTAAACCGTTTAGGTGCCCTAATATTAATAAAAATGCAATTTTAAAAGAAATCGTAGTTTCCGAGTCCATTAGTAAAAAAAAATTACCTTTATATCTATAAAAGATATCAAATGTCTAAACGAGGGATATTAATGTTGTATGCGTGTTTTACGTCGCGAGTGGAAACAGTTCCAGGGGTATTGTTTTCATATTTGTTTTGAACAATACAACATTTTCTTACCTTACTAAAACGAATGTTGTGTTTTAACTTTTCCTGTGGTAGAACTAAATCTTTTCTATGTCCGAAAAAACACGTTAAATTGCAGTTCCAAAAAATTTTCTGCAAAACACAAAATATTTTCTAAGCTGCACTTTTTAAACAACATTGTATTTTTAGTGTTTCAGTAAAAGATAAAGTTCAAAAAAATAGATTAGTAAAAAGAAAAGTTGCACCTTAACAAGAAACTTTTTTAAATAAAAATTACAGACGATACAATAAAAATGCTCATTTTTAGCGTGAAATATAAACAACCAATGAAATCACTGGCAGGCAAAAATTAAAACAGAAGAGTAACGTCATCCAAAACAACCTCATTGCATTAAAAAAAACTATTAATCACAGTTTTTTAACAGGAATATTCATTGATCTATACTCCATTTTCTTCCATGTTTGATTTCCATTAAAACCTACATTGGCACATAATCCTGGCATTACAATCATTAGAGAATAATATTACGTTTCAATATAACGTCATCCGAAGCAACCTCATTGCATACAAAACCCATTAATCACACAGTTTTTTAACCGGAATTTTCATTGAACTATACTCCATTTTCTCCCATGTTTTATTACCATTAAAACCTACATTGGCTCATAATCTGGCATTACAATCATTAGAGCATAATATTACGTTTCAATAAAACGTCATCCGAAACAACCTCATTGTATACAAAAACTATTAATCACACAGTTTTTTTAAACAGGAATATTCATTGAACTATACTCCATTTTCTCCCATGTTTGATTACCATTAAAATCTACCCTGGCTCATAATCCCGACATTACAATCATCAGAGCATAATATTACGTTTCAATATAACGTCATCCGAAACAACCTCATTGTATACAAAAACTATTAATCACACAGTTTTTTTAACAGGGATATTTATTGAAATTTACTCATTTTTCTCACACGTTTGATTTCCATTAAAATCTACATTGGCCCATAATCCTGGCATTACAATCATTAGAGCATAATATTACGTTTCAATGTAACGTCATCCGAAACAACCTCATTGTATACAAAAACTATTAATCACAGTTTTTTTAACAGGAATATTCATTAAACTATTCTCCACTTTCTCCCATTAATTGAACTATACTCCTTTTTCACCCAAGTTTGATTACCATTATAACTTACGTTGGCTCATAATCCTGGCATTACAATCATTGGAGAATAATATTACTTTCAATATAACGTCATCCGAAAAACCTCATTTTATACAAAAACTATTAATCACAAAGTTTTTTTAACAGGAATATTCATTGAACTATACTCCATTTCTCCAATGTTTGATTACCATTAAAAGCTACATTGGCTCATAATCCCGGCATTACAATCATTGGAGCGTAATGTTACGTTTCAATGTAACGTTATCCGGAACAACTTCATTAGACTAAACTACTATTATTCCGAAACAACTTCATTAGACTAAACTATTACTATTCCGAAACAACTTCATTAGACTAGACAAAAATTATTAATCACACATTTTTTAGCAGGAATATTCATTGAACTATACTCCACTTTCTCCCTTGTTTGATTACCATTAAAACCTATATTGGCTCATAATCCCGGCATTACAATCATCAGAGCATAATATCACGTTTCCATATTTATACAGATCATATTGCATGAGATTGAAACAGATTACCTTTTCGCCTTGATAGCACCTTTGAGTATTGATTTCCAAAACGATTATTCAACCACGTCAGAATGTCTGTCGACTTAAGGGAAACTGCCAAATCCATCTTAATACTATATTTGCATTTTTCTAAGTGATATTTATAGCCTTAAAAGTAAGGTTTAAGGATATTAGGATCAGTTGTTAGTTAGGATCGTCTAGTTATAGTCGTTTTCATGGACATTAACAGTTAGGATTGCTTGAAGAATTTTTAAGGAATTTTCAAAGTATCTGAAAAGGTAATTCATTGATTTGATTTTTTTCAACAGTTTTATTAGAAAGGTAATAAATTCAATAATAAGTATTATTGATTATTATTGAATTATTATAATTTATTTGAAAAATAATAAATACAATAATTTTCAACAACTTGTTTCACTTTATCTCTAAAGAAATAAGCTATGAAATAAATTCACATTTAATGATTACCATTACAAGAGAATATTAAAATTAAATAAATTGTAATGTAATACCTACACTTTTCTTACAATTGTTCTATTTTTAAGTAACTTATTTCCTATTATTAAAGCTGCTTGATATTTAAACGACATTTGTTTTTACTTCAACAGTGCGAAATCAATAGCTTCTATTTTAAAATAACTGCCTTTCATAATCTTCAAGCAAGGTGATTTTAGGCAATAAACAATGTCTTAGTACTAGAATTTGTTATCTAGTTTAAAGCCACTAAAAGACAGGTTTTTTTTACAAAAAAAATTATTTTTGCTGTTGCTTTATTAGTTTGTCAAGTACAAAGATAACATTGGGATTTTATGCTTGTGTCAAAATTATATTTAAAGGTCAAACATTACACATCTGACAGTCAGCAATTACATAACTCTAAAATCTTTAAGATAAAAGTGTAAGATTTAAAGATAAAAGCTTCTCCGTTGAACTATCATATCAGAATTTTAAGATTTCGAAAGTGATTTTTAAGTCCATATATAAATAGACGTTAGAGCAATTTCCGGTATTCTTATCTATATATGGGTTTTCACACTTAACGATCAGTATTGAGTATGATATAAAGTTTATTTTTGTTTTACTGATAATCACTGTCTGTTAGGATAGTGTAAGGGATACAGCAAAAAAATGTAAGTTCACACTTATTTTTTTATATAAATGTATTTTCTGAAGTTTTTTTTTAAATAATTAATAACAGATTTATATTTAAATAAGTTTTGAAAAATATATGAAAACAGCAATAAGAAAATGAAGATATAGTTTCACTGAATATATTCAAATATTATGCTATTTTAAAAAGTTTATTTTTTTATGTATGGCAAACAAACACTGGCTGTATCTAGAATTTTTTTAAAAAATTCCATTTTTGTCATCGACCTCAGTTTATAACTATCAGGCTAAAATGGTTAATTGGTTTTCTTTAAAAATATGAGAAAAAAATTATGAGTAACATTTAGCAGTAAATGCAAGAAATCGACAGTATGCTGATTTGGTAGGTCAAAAACAATATCAACAGATAGAAATAACATTTTTTTCTTATATTTGTCTGTTTGCTTCTAAAAATCATAATTTAGTTTATTTAAATAGATGAAAATGAATTTACAGATAAAGTATTTTGACATTCTTAGGGTAAAAACGAGATTTTAAAATAAGCTCATTATTGCACATAAAAGCTATTTTGTTGTTTGATAATATTTTATGCCATATTACAATGTTTTAATTCATATAATAGCTTTATGAACATTTTTTCCACTTGTCAATTTAAGTTATTACTACTTTTTAATGTTTTGTGTAATACTATTCCATAACTTTAAATTCACATAACTCTGTTTTAATACCTATTTCAAAACCTTACTCAATAAACAAACTTGAAAAAAAGATAATTAATTAATTAATTAATTAATTAATTAATTAATTAATTAATTAATTAATTAATTAATTAATTAATTACATCTTCATTACATGGAACAGCTAAGCAAATAAAGTGAGCAGGAAAATACTCATAATGTAACACTAAAGGCAATGTAAGATCATAAATATAATATAGCTTGAGCAGAAAAATATTTTTCTCAAAAACCAGGTTGCGTTTATAAATCCAGCACATTTTTGCTTCTGTTTTACTTACTATAACTAAATGAATTGAACCTTATAAACCTCATTAAACCTTTTTTGATTGTAATTAAAAGCGAACTATAATTATTATTAATTTTTTATGTATGTCTCGACTCGAATAATCATAGCTTCGTTTTGAAAAACCAACCTGAGTTGAACATACCGAATTCTATGTGATAATATCAATACATTTCTATATGAATTTTTAGCTGGTTATCATATCTAACGATAAAGGTAACGTCATAGATCGGTTGGATATATGGGTTATAACTAGACAAGGATAGCTTCGTTTAAAACCAATCTCCTCTGAATATAATAACTATTGCGATATAATTAATCTAGATTTTTGTATGAACTAGACTCGGATAAGCAAACACTCCTTGCCAACCTAAGTTGGGTAAATACAAATATGCTATGGACAAGATCCTTCCGCGCATCTAAACAGTTCCATAAGTTATTTTTGAATCCATCCAGAAAACATGTTTAAAACATTAATTTCTTTTAAGGTCTAACATATTTCAATATTATTTGAGAAAATTTGGCAATTTTATCAGAATGAAAAGTGTATTTTTGTCAAATTGTATTCAGATTATTTTGTATGTAGATATTACCTTACAAGAGCTTCCAACTAATGGACCAATCGCACTTTTCCCTCTGCCTTTTTACTCTTTGTTTTTACCCTAGTTAGGTTGGCACGGAGAGTAGCTTCATTTATAACTTAACTATATGAACTAAATATAATAAATATTGCGATATAAGTATTGTACATTTCTGTATGAGCTAGACTTGCATAATAAGAGTTTGTTTTTTAAACCAACCTAAGCTGAATGAAAAAAAAATAATATTGCACTGTAATTAATATACGTATCTGTATGAACTAGACTTGAGAACATAGCTTCGTTTAGAACCAACCTAAGCTGAACATACCGTATCATCTCCGATACCATCAGTACATTTCTACATGATTTTTATTCTGGAGATCATATATACGATAATGGTAACGTCATGCGCGACTGAATTCAAGCATGGCAGAGATCTAATCATTTATTTACACAGATATTTAGGTATTTTTACTGTAACGGACAATTTTTTTCGGTAATTTTCTGAGAAGAATTTCATTTGGACATTGTGGATATGTGCAGCCACAGAAATAAAGGCAGAAGATTATGAAAAGGACGTAATTCCCTGTGCCAGTGCAACTACACAACTTTAAACAGGTAAATATTGATTTATTAGTACTTGGAGGGTGAGGGTTTTAAACACGCTCATGTTCTATGTTCGATAAAACGACATTGTAGATTTATAGAGACAAATAGCATTAAGTTTTGATAAAATGTAAATTTTATAACACTGTTAAAATGTTTATGCTTGGTTTCAACCATAACAATGGATCCTTAGTAGCTGCAATGGCTATGTAGTAAAATTTTTCGCCATATTTTCGATATTCTGTTGAAACAATTCTCAGGTTTGTGTCTCCAAATGCTACAAAAATAGTTTAACCCATTAATGCCTGGCGTCCCTTTTTAGGGACACTCTTAAAAAAAATTCGCAATTTTTAATGAATCAACTTTTCAATTAAAAAATTGCTCCGTTGTATTCAATAGTGTACATTTCAACTGACCCAAAGGTATTGATGCTGTTTAAGGCAACTTTTCCGGTAAAACTCTTAACATTTTAGTCTCAAAACCTTAAATTAGCGCCACCTGAAAGGACCATAATGGGTTAACCGAATACCGGAAATATGGCAAATTATTTCACAATACAGATATTGCAGTTGCTAGAGGGACCATATATTTGGTAAAACCAAGCGCCAAATCCAAGGAAAATTAATCTAAATACATAAATTAATTTGGCTAACTATGTTTCAACAACAAAATATTTTTGATAAAATAAATACTGATTTTGTTACAATAAATACATACAATAAAATGATACAACTGAAAGGTAAAATTTTTTACACTTTTGGAATTAAAATTATGAATTTTTTGCAATATGTTATATAGGCACTTCTGAAAGCAGCGGCTCAAAATTTGAGCAAACAATTTTCTTTCAAACACGTAAAGTCTTTCTAGCATTATTTTAAGCTATACAAATAACACAAACCCCAATAAATTTGTCGAAATGGATTTTAAGGTTTAATAGTAGCAGCAATGCTTCGCCATTCTCCACTTAAATGTTAATTATAAGTTTTGTTTAAATATTCAAATGCATATTTCTTTTCAAGCATTATTCGAATAGACGTTCAAAGTAAAAAAAAAAGTAAATTTGTTGTATTGGTAAATATAAGTTGCAAAATGTTAGTTTGCACGCTTTTTTTTACAGCACTCATTTATTAAAAGTTATACTAAGTATGAAATATATTGATTTCGACGGTAAATATAACGTATGCTGAATAATATTTTTATGCTTTTATGACTATGTTTTTAACCATACATTGATTTTTAGTCCCAATTATTTTCGGTTTTCATTCAAAATTAAAATTATAAAACTCCGCAAAATCAATATTAGTGTATTTATGCATGAAAAAGAAAATATTTTCGATATACAATCGTGAAATATAATAACACATTCATATGATTTTTTTTAGACCCATAATTTATGTACATTTATTTTGTAATTATTTAAGCGATGTTTAACAATTATTTTCATTAAAAAAATGATATGGTAAGCTTAATAAAAGTTGAGATCAGCGCTGCTAGAAGGTTTAACCGATATTAAAGCAGATGAAAAATTGCAACTTTGATAAAACTCCCAAGAATATGTAGCGATTGAAGATTTCTGACAATCCTGTTTTTTAACATACATTTCGTGTTCTTTAAGCCTTTTTTTAATATCTATTTTTGTGTGTCCTGTGTATATGAAAGGCCGTATAGGCAAGGGATGTTGTAAATGCTCCTGTCATTAAAAGTATCAATGGGGTCTACGAGATTGGAAAATTTTAATTTGAGATTGCAAAGTGCAATTAATGATTTTTATGCTTTTACACCCTTAAAATAAACGAGCGGTTTTAACTCAGTCTGAGTTAACTCTCACTCC
Organism: Hylyphantes graminicola; assembly: GCA_023701765.1. Lineage (NCBI taxonomy): Eukaryota > Metazoa > Arthropoda > Arachnida > Araneae > Linyphiidae > Hylyphantes > Hylyphantes graminicola. The sequence goes on along the minus strand of CM043118.1, from coordinate 54,683,618 downwards.
TCCAGTCTAGAAAATGTACTTCCCTCAAAGGAGTGCATCCTTTGTGTGTTAAACATCCGACAGGATCTCTCCAAACAAGTTATTTTAACTCAGTCTGGGTTAATATTCACTCCTTTCCAGTGTCGAAAATGCACTTCTCCTACTGGAGTGGATTTTACTCTTTAGTTTCAAGAGTGTATAGTATTGTCAGTTATGTATTTTTGTTTATCTAGTACTAATTGGAACATTAGTGCCTACAAGTTTTAACTACAATAGCCATGTATTGTGTTCCTTTCTTGACCCCGTAGCTGTCAAGTTTATAGAAAAAAATATTAGGTCAGACAATTGAGAAAAGCCATAACTTCCTTTATTTTCTTTCCATGGTAGGGGGAGGGGAATATAATTCATTTTCCCTTCTCTTTACTAAAGAACTCCTCGGCGCACAAGCCCATTAGTGAGCCAAGGCCTGCCGTGCTCATCCCATCTTGCGTGACCAACTGCTCTGGGGTGCTAGGCACATGTCCCGGTTAGGTGGTCAATCTCCACGCGGAACCCCTACCCTCTTAAAACGAACGAGCGATTTTAACTCTGACTGATTTTCACTCCTCCAGACTGGAAAATGCACTTCTCCTTTTGGAGTGGATCCTTTGTGTGTTAAACCTCCGACATGATCACTCCAAACGAGTGATTTTAACTCAGTCTGAAATTATATTCACTCCTTTCCAGTGTCGAAAATGCACTTCTCCTACTGGAGTGGATTTCACTCTTTTGTTTTAAGAGTGTAGTGTTTCGTTCCCAAGCATGTTTGATACTCATTTTATCAAACCCACTTAAGGGATGAAAGGGTGAGTCAACCTCTCGCAATCCGGGAATCGATCCCCGGACCTGTGGCATGGCAATGAGACACTACCGCTAAGCCACTGGCCCTATCTTTAATGGTATGCCTTAAAAAAATTATTGGGTGTGTGCTTTTGTAGCTAATTCCAATTTTGTTTCGAATGCAGATTTTCATTTACAATTATCGGGAATTCAACAATTTAGGCAAATTTTTTGCAGAATCATATCGGAAATGTGATTGTATTTTATTGTTTTGGGGATTTTTATTTTTTACCGGGACTCGAACCCGAGCCCAGCAGCTCCAAAGGCTAGTACACTAACCATTAAGCTTCATGTTAAAGTTATATAAAACTTTGTTGATGCGTCTGGACAACTCTATATATTGATTACTGTCGTCTACACGAAAAGAAAAATTTATATTCTTCCTTGAGGTCGAATGAAATCAATAATTTCGTGCGAACAGCTTAGAGTGTAAATTAATTTTTCATATTTTGCGACACACGTATTTATTTATAATTCAATAACTCAACTTTTGTTTATTCCTTTTTAATTAAACAGAAGATTAAGTAAAAGGAATTTTGTTTTTTATTTGAATCAATAAAAATTTGAATAATTGAAAAGTTTCGTGTGAAATATGTTTAACTGTAAGTGCTCAGTTTGTCCTGGTCTGTCATTAAAGGGTGAAATGTGGTTAATAATTAATAGTATTTAAAACGTTTAGAGAGTTGCGATGTTTAAAACGTACCTCCGATGCTAATTATTTTGAATAACTGTCTTACTGAATAATTGAAAATTGTATAAATTTTAGATAATCTATATTTAAATAAGAGTAAGCAGCAGTATAACTTGAAAAAATATTAATTTGGGAAATTGTTTATATGCACAGATTAAGATTTGACAAAAGCAGTTTTGCACAATTATTCTTAGAACTGCAAATATGGTACTGAACGCGGAAAAGAAACCTATAGCAAAAATACTATACTCGCCGTCAACCACATAAGAAACTGTAGGGATGGCGCATTTTCAGAAAAAACAACCGGTGTTTCCAAAACCGGTTTTTGGTTCAGACCAGCCTTATGAAAAAAAACGGTTTTTCAGTCAAAACCGATTGCAAAAAAAAAAAAAACGGTTTCGGGTTTCCATCCCTAAAGTGTTTAAAATAAGGGTGGCGGGAAGTATACTAGTTTTTCAGAAAAATCGTCTGAAGTTTAGTTTTTCCATTGCATTGCATTATAGAAAGAAGAACGATTCACTTACTGCATTAAAACTATTCTACCAATTGTTTGCTTTAATCGCTAGATATTTATATTTTGGATAATATTTCATTTACAACTAGAAAGGTTATATTTGTGCGATATGTCACTATTCCGCGTACAGTGCGATATATTTAGCAAACGATTCGGAATATTAATTTAATTTGCCAACGAGAATCATTGAAATAATAATTTTGGCTTTTAAAAGTTTTAATTGCAACTAAACTTCCATAGACGTTACGTTCATTTGCCGTTATTAGGAGTGTTTTTTTTTTTCTTTTTTGGTTAATTAAGTCAGTAAAGGGACTGAATTTTTTCGAAAATTATCTTAAAAGCTAGATATTTTCCGTTATTTTCTCAGTGATATGGTTACTGTGACTGTACTGTATGAAAATGGAATTATTGAATAAGTATAGCAATAACATTTTAGAGGGATTATCAGTCCCATAGAGCTAATGCATTAGTTTTGGAATCACAACTTCCGCAGAAGTATTGCTTTGCCATGTTAGACCTTTTCTCCAGGTATGGGAATCAACATGACATCGAAATGAAAAAAAAATTGAAACAAAAATGGTATCTAGTTATTTATAGTTATATATTTTTGAAGTTTTGAAATGCCACAAATTATTCAGTACCTAGCGGCACTATTTTAAAACTATATCAATTAATAATTAAATAACCTTATATTATTTTCTTTTCAATTTTGTTTAAAATTAATGATACGATGATTCCCATACCTGGTGAAAATGAGATATCGTGGCAAAGCAATTCTTTTGCTAAACTTGTGACTTCAAAACTAATGCATTAGCTTTAATGGAACTGACAGTCCCACTTAATACATTATTAGAAGTAATTATATTTTTGACTAAAAAATTTATTTATTTTTATTATTCATGCACTTTATTGAAAAGATGTGTCATGAAAACAATGGGCGCTAATTCCGAAAGGGGGAAAATGTTTATTTGCCAAATTTGTATCTGCAAAACTACATTCTCCATTCTTACAACAAAAATAAAGGTTTCGGTCAGCTCATTCAGTTTCGTAACTATATTCTTACATCTATACTCTGCCGTAGGCGTGTAAACTGCTGTAACTGCAACAATGAGTTTTACCATGTTTGCAAAAGTTGTGACTTCCAAACTAATGCATTAGCTCTAACGGAGCTGACAGTCCCTCTTAATGCATTTTTAGAAGTAATTATATTCTTAACTAAAAAATTAAAAATTTTGATTTTTCAGGCATAGTATTGAAAAGATGTGTTATGAAAAAAATGGGCACTAGGTCCGAAAGGGGGAAAATGTTTATTTGCCAAAGTTGTATTTGCAAAACTACATTCTCCATACTTACAACAAAAATAAAGGTTTCGGTCAGCTCATTCAGTTTCGTAACTACAACCTTACATCTATACTCTGCCGTAGGCGTGTAAACTGTTGTAACTGCAACAATGAGTTTTACCATGTTTGCTTTAAAATAATTAGTTTTTTCGGTAATTTTTTTATCGGTTAGAGTAAATGTTTGCAACAAATATCCAAGTCATAATGGAAATTACTGCAGTTTACTTGCCAAAGGCAGTAACTTGCGCCCACATTTCACAAATATTTCTTATACAAAAAAAATTATGCTTACGCTATTGATTTGAAATTAGTAATTAGATAAACATAAATAATTGGATGACATTAGTCTCTTTTAATGAAAAAAATCTTGTAAGCATTTTAAATATTTTATATTTTACTATACCTGTAAATATTTTTGGATGATACGGATGTTTGCAAGTGATGTACGTTATGCCAGATATCAAATATGTTTGACAACATATTTGTTATTTTTCTAAACAAAATATTTGCTAAATGAAAACTTTGCTTTTGAATAATTCTTTAGAATTAAGTTCTGAAAAAAAGTAGAATCTGTCATACGGACTAAAAAATATATATGTTCTAAAAAGTTTTAGTTTAAACTACTTCAGGTTTTGTAGTTAATTTTAAACAACAAGTCCAACTTGTTATTTTGTTAATTAGTGTATTAAGATAATTATACTAAATATCTGAATTAGATAATTAACATTTAAACTAAAAAAATATATCAATAAAACTTATTTTCTAACACAAATTTGGGATGGTTACAAATTATGGAGAATTTACTACAGGAAACATTATGCGTTATTAACTTTAAGTGCGTTACTGCAACAAATCAAACACTTGTATAAACAGTCGTACACTCTTTTTTATGTCTCTTATCGCGTTACAATCTCTGGAAGGTTCAACTACAATATCCTATATTAAAACGTCTGGAAGATTCACCAATTCTATAAAATGGCGTTTTCTGAAAATTTTAATGGTAATTATTTACAATTTAAACACATTTTAGTATCGTTTACCTGTAATTTTTTTTATTATATGTAGTAATAATCTATATAGTAAAATTTTAAAAGGCTAGTAACTCTTCAGCGAAAACGATGAATATTTTTAAGACGAAAAATAAATATAAAAAAACTTAAACGTTTACAAACTTTTGGAAAGATTATTTTAATACTAACACTGTGATATTCTTTAGAATTTCTTACAATTCAAAGTAACTCTTGCAACATGTAAGCCAGAATAATAGAGATAATATTTTACCTTTGAAGTTGTTACTTTTAAAAATAGTTACTTAATAACTTAGGTTTATTCAAAACCTAAAACGATGCCGTCCATGCTTTTAAATTAGGATGCCCATTTATGAATAACTTATATGACTGATTTAACTTCATATTGATCGAAAAGTTTAATTGTTTTTTTTTTAATAAAAATGTAAATTTTAAAAAGCTTACTACTATTAATTTTTTTAATAAATATAACAAAACTTGAACAATGAGTTAGTTCGTTTATTAGTATTGGTATTAATACATATAAATTAAGATTGTTAAGAAATGTTCTTCTTTACTCAAAGCTCGTAACCGATCAAATATTAATGTTTTATTTTATAACTAAGAACATTAAAAAGGTTGCAAACATCTTATATATTTGAAATATTCGAGAATTAATATCAAGTTTTCAGAATTTTATCTCATAAGAATCAGATCAAAAAATAAATCATCATCAGAATCAGATTTTTAAATTATTGAACTTCGCTAGTAGCAATTGAATCTCGGGATTTTATAGAAAAATACTTCTAAAGATGGAATATGTTTTAATACATATGCACGGCATTATTTGCACATACTTATATTCTTCTTATTTCCTTCTATATATTATGTAACCTTATACTATATTACTATTATTACATTACTAACCTTACTATTTACTAACAAGCAATTTAGAGCATCTTAGGCTGATTTAAAAATCTTTCGAAATAAGTAAAATCAATTACAAATCGCAACTACAATAAATTCAATTGTAGGTTTCCTCTCGTCTTAATTAAGAGGGATTGTCAGTCCCACTGAGTTAATGCTTTGAAATCACAACTTTCGCAGAAGTACTGCTTTGCCATGTTAGCCGTTTTTCCCCAGGTATAGTAATCAACACAACATCGAAATGAAATAAATATGAAACGAAAATGCTATCTAGTTATTTAATTATGTATTTTTGAAGTTTTGAAATGCCAAAAATACACGCCAGATGGCGACACTATTTTAAAATTTTATCAATTAATAAATAAATTGGATGTTATTTTGTTTTCAATTTTGTTTTCAATTCATGTGTTGATGATTGTTTTTTATGATGATTCCCATTCCTGGTGAAAATGGAATTACATGGCACAGAATTTTTTTTGCAAAAGTTGTGATTTCAAAACTAATTCTATGGGACTGACAGTCCCTCTTAATGGTTTAAATATTCATTTGCCAAATTTTGTTTCACATTAAGAGCATTCAAACACCTTGTATAAGGTGCCTAAACATTAAGCAAGATCTTTAATGAACGGAAATCCTTCAAATTACTATTCATTGCATGCCAGTTCCAAAAATTGAATCAATCTCTAAGTCTAAACCTTGTGGCCAACATTCTTATGACACCTTAATTTTCATCAAACTGATAAGCGTGAGACCCCCGTTAACAATACGGCAACATTTTTCACCAAAAAAGTTGTTCCTTCAAGTGGTTCAATGGCTGTGTAGTAAAATATTTAAACATATTTTCGGTATTCGGTTGAACCACAATTTAGATTTTTGTTTCCAAAACCTGAAAAATTGTTCAATCAAATACCGAAAATATGGTGAAACATTTCACCAAACAGCCATTGCTGCTACTACACATTTTTATAGAAACCCAGGTGTAAATTTTGGACAGTTTAGTTAAAGGTTCTTTAAGTAGAAAAATTATGGTAAGGTATACGGTATTTCATTACGGTACATAGAAAAATTACGGTGCATATTCTCTTGTGAAACATCCTGCATTTATGAAACAATAAAAACTATTATGTGATACTCAATTCAATCTAAAAAAGCTTTATTTCCGGCAGGTAATCACAATTTTCTACAGAAAAAGATACAGTTTATAACGCCCTATGTGGGGATAATACTTCGACGAAAAATTCTGTTAGCCCTAATCATCCTTATTACTATTAGTCTTATACTCCTTGGCTTGCTGAGAAACTCCGAAATTTCGAATGAATTGACAAGCGCAAGTATTTTTCAGAACATCCCTTACTACATTTATGTGTACAATAACTCTGACTTTATGGAACAAAAGCCATCGAGTGCACAATCTGAAGAAACCAGTGATGACAGCTTAATTGTGTCGGATAGAACTCAAATTGCAATTGAAGGTTTGAAACCTGCCAGGAACTCTCATCTTCTTATAGAAACACCCGGATGCAATATCCCTATTTTGGATCCTTGGGATCCCTCTGTTGCTCATCTAATTCATATTCTGGGACCTTTCAAGTGTTGTGGACATCCGTTACTTATGTACACGAGTCTGGATGGCTCAATACATCTCAACAAGACGGTTCTGTTTGTCCATTACGATATGAGACCTCATAAGGTAAGATGTCTATACCAGGTCATCCACAGAGAGCATGAATTCCCAAACTTGCCTTTTGAAACTGGATATTCGGCCACAGAACAAGTGAAATTGGAGTTTGGAGTGCCACTTAATGAAGAATTTGTGGGTGTCAGCTGTAAATTAAATGAGATATTCTACTTGCAATACTTCGCCTTCGCACCTTTAAAGGAAGAGGTCGAAGAAGATAGGAACAAGAAGACGCCTCCAGAGCATCGCCTCAACGTGATTCTGGCTGGCGTGGACTCCATTTCAAAACTGAACTTCTTGAGGCACTTACCTAAGACGCGATCCTTCATCAAGGACAAAATGCATTCGTTCAGCATGCGAGGTTTCACAAAGGTCGGTGATAACACGTTTCCCAACATGGTTCCATTGCTGACAGGACATCATGTAGAACACTACTACAACGAGTCCATGAAGGAAACTTTTTTCTTTGATGGCATCGACCTCATTTGGAAAGATTACGCAAAAAGAGGCTACAGAACATTTTATGCCGAAGATAATCCCTACGTCGGAACGTTTCATTACTTCAAAAGAGGATTTTACGATCCACCAACTGACTACTACTTGAGAACTATTCTTCTGGCGATGCACCATATTCCTAATAAAGAACACAAAGAACACACGGAACACATGTGTGTTAACTCGCAACTGGAAACAGACTTCATTTACAATTACCTCAAAGACTTCATTACGGTTATGGGTACTAGGCCATACTTTGCCTTCACCATGGTATCTAAAATCACTCACGACTATCCAAACTACGCCAGTTACGCAGATGAACCCATCGTTCAATTGTTAGAAAATTTATGGTACAGTGGAGCTCTCAACAACAGCGTCTTAGTTCTGTTTAGCGATCATGGCATACGATACGGCGAAATCAGAAACACGTACATCGGAAAATTCGAGGATAAAATGCCTTTCATGTACATCTATTTCCCGAAATGGTTCCTGGACCAACATCCTGAGATGGCGAAGAACCTCGAAACGAACCAAGAGCGACTGGTGACACTGTTCGACGTCCACGCTACCATGATTCATCTTTTAGATCTGAACCAAGATATGGAATCTTCAGAAATAAAGACCATTACCGAAGGTACCAGCCTGCTAACAGAAATAACTCCCAACAGAACCTGCGAGCAAGCCAACATTAAAGAACACTTTTGCCCTTGCCAGAGCTATGAGTTTGTACCTGTGGACGATTTGATGGCAGCCGCGGCAGCACAAGCAGTTGTGGAGGATATTAACCAACAACTTACGCCATATGCTAGTTCTTGTGCTCACTTAGAGTTAGATTCCATATTAGACGCAAGGGTCAGTGCAGTTGAAGTCGAGTGGAATAAGTCTGAGGGGAAGTTCTACCCACATAAGGACTATTTGATAACGATTGTTACAAAACCAGGACACGCCACATTCGACAGCACAGTTAGGTTGGATCCAACGACGCGCGATTTCGACGTACTAGGAATCAGTCGCACAAACATGTACAGAGACCAATCAAAATGCATTAACAGTCAAAATATGAAATTATTTTGTTATTGTAAAAAATAATCGATTGATATATAGGACCATATATAAAAAAAATTTACTCTTCAGTTATTCAGGTGATACTTATTATCATTGCGTATCACGTGGCCGAAATAAAATTTTCATGGAAGTTGTGTATAGAATTAAATAGAATGGAAAATGCATAAAAGTAATTAGTATTTCAGTAGATATACACATACACATGCCACAAAGTAATGGTCAACAAAGCTATTTTTAAGATAGTTGCAATTACTTTTTCTTTTCTTTAGCATTCCACATAGAAATCTAAAAAATCTTCTTAAAGTAGCTTAACAGGCAAACCAATGAATACACTTTATTTACTTATTTTAGACGGTATAATTTGAAAAATTAAAACTACCAGTTAATTCAATTTCAATGTACTTGCAGATAGAAAGGGCTTATTTTAATTGTAAACGGACTTGTTCATAACTCGTTTTGAAATAAGTTGTCTAATTGCATTTAAAAACACTTTGTAATTTGCTCAGCTGACCCTTGGCTCCCGATAGGCCTCCGCGCCACTAAATTTAATTTTGAAAATACTAATTCATCCAGCTTGTTTTTTTTTAAGTTGTAAATATTACATTAAATGTAATATTAAAAATGGACATAAATTTGTATAAGCAAAATAATATATTTGATCACGATATCTTGATTTTTGAAAATATTTTTTTCCAAAGAAGGTATGTACTCAGGATTGTGATTTTTCTTTTGTTACATAATGTTTTAAGATGTGTTTTCATTTTTTATTGAAAGCCCATATAAGATTACATTCAGTTAATAAGATAGCAAAGAATACCATAAGATCTAACAAAAAAAAATTCTACTATCAAATGCACTTCTAAAATGAATGTTGTCCCAATTTTTGAATTTTAAAATTGTTTTCCATGAAGCAGATGTTGAGTACAGCTTTCATATTATGTGCAAACAAAAAAGTATATTTATTACTGATAATATTGATTTTTGACAATGTGTCTTTCAAAACAGAGTATGTGCTCAGGGATGTGTTTTCCCTTTTATTAAAAATTTTTTCTATTTTTTTATTTATTTTATTAATAGCTGGTTGTACAAAAGTACCACAAAATATGTAATAAAAATGCTTTTTACCATGAAACATACTTTTTCAAACGTACTCTGTCAAATGCACTTCTTAAACGAAGATTTTCCCTTTTTTTTTTAATTTTACAAATTGTTTTCCACGAAACAGATGTCGAGTACAACTTTCGTATTATGTGCAAACAAATATATATTTATTACTGATAGGTTGATTTTTGACAATGTGCCTTTCAAAACAGAGTATGTAATCAGGGTTGTGTTTTTTCTTTTATTGCCAATTGTTTTCTATTTTTTTATTTTATTATAATCAAAATGCCCCAAAAGGCATTTAGTCGACTGCACTCCCCATTGCTATAACAATGATCAACTCCACTGGCCCGAAGAAAAGAACAGATCGTTCTTTTTATTCTCTGTTCGATTACACAGTATCAGCATGTTTTTAATCTGCATTTTAAGATGACGGAAGAAACAAAAATTTAGAATTTGACTATTTTCTCTTTTTATTCTTCTTCAAACTTTCGAAGATCAAATTAAACAAAACATTAAGAAAAGTGTCACCGAAAGTTTTTTTCTCAGGAGAAAACCACGAGATCTCGCATGATTCGTCACTGTTAATTCAACGAAGGAGGAGGCAAGTGTAGGATGATTCATTACGTCATAAAAACGGACGTGTTCAAATTAATTAATATTTCTTAGAAATCATAATGGTTTTATCAAACCTAAATTCCATTAATCACAATTACTTTTTATTTATGAAAACTTGTATAAATTTGAGTAACAAGAAATTTTTTAAATTGGATTGTAAAATAACAGTATTCTAAAAAGAACGGAAAGATTTTTGTCCACTTTATGAGCAGTGCAGTTGACTGATGCCCACCACAAAAGATAATAAAAATGTTTTTTCCGATGAAATAAATGTACTTTTTAAATGAAGGTTGCTCCAATTTCCTGATTCTACAAAGTGTTTTCCAAAAAAACAGCTGCCAAGTGCGACTTTCTGAAATTGTTTGTTCTTGTAATCAAACTGCAAAAGCGTATTTTATTTGTACAGAAAGAACTATACTTGAGGAGTTATCAAACGTTTATCTTTGAGGAATAAAAGATTTTTTACAAGATATCCTTACTTTCGAAGATGACTTTACGCGATAACTATAACGGTAATATTTGTTCAGTACTAATAAGTCCCAGAACTAATTAAATTGCTGACTAGTAAAATATCTAACACTTTTTAGCTGAAACATTTTATTAGATGGAGAAAAAATTCATTTAGTTATTATGCCGTCTCAAGATGATAAATTGGTTTAATCTAAATTTCAAAAATTTTGGTAATTGCAGTTATTGAGTACAGCTGTCCTTCATTTACGTGATATTTGGTAGCATTTTTCACTTTTTTTAAAATATACTTATTTTTATTTTTAATATACAAAAAATTTGTGCTAAATTTCAATTTACGTTATCGGAACTTACATGGCCATTAATTGAATACAATTTTTTTAAAAAAATCTATTTGAAATGTTTATCAAAATTTATTTAGCAATATTTTGTTTGCTTTTGCACATCGATTCTCAACACTCCTTTCCAACCTAAGTTGGGTAAATATATGTATATGCTATGGATAAAATCCTTCCGCGTATGTAAAGAGTTCCATAAATAATTTGTGAATCCATCCAGAAAACATGTTTAAAACATTAATTTCGTTTGAAGTCTAACAGATTTGAATATTGTTAGAGAAAATTTGGCAATTTTATCGGAATGAAAAGTGTATTTTGGTTAAATTGTATTCGGATCATTTTGTAAGTAAATATTACCTCAAGAGTTTCTAACGAACGGACCAATCGCGCTTTTCCCTCTGCCTCTTTACTCTTTGTTTTTACCCACGTTAGGTTGCCACGGAGTGTAAGTACGCATTCTTCTTTCCTTTAATGCAAATGATGCGAAACCAATGCGCAGTGAAAATGCATAGACGGATTTGTTCAAATAAATTAAAACGTTATAGGAAGTACATATTTGTAAAAAAAGCATTCAAATTTTGATGACGCAGTTTCTTAAGCAATGTTTTCTTCCTAAAATGATTATTCGTTTAAACTAAACTTTAAAAAGTCAAAACTTTCGAAAGTTTAAACGAGATTTATGCTAGTTTCTAGCTTATCTTAGGATGCATGTGATCCCGATTTTAATAAACGATAAATTGTAATTGACTAAACTTTATTTTATTTGTACTTAAGTTATTCATACCATAATTGAATGTAGTAATGTATTTAACAATTAAATTATAGGTTTTTATAAATATCAGTCTGTCAACATATTCGTGGAGAAGACAAAATAAATTATTAGTTATCGTAAAATAAATTATGTATTTCTGTAATATTCATAAACATTTATATTGAAGTACAATAAAACAGATATTTGCTCATTCTAATTATTACAAATTAATATTAAAGTTTAAAATTGTTGGGGGAAAATATTTTTTTTTCTTCATTTTCTTTTTTCTTGTAATCAGTGAAATTGCAACCAAATTTTATTTTTTTTCTTATATTTATAGTAAATACTTTACTATTACATGTTATATATTATCTCATGCCAATGTTCATTAAAAAAAATAATAAGTACTAAATTAAGCTCAAGTCTTTGCTAGAAAACACTCAAGAAAATTTTAATTTACAGAAAATAGATATATTTATTGAAAGTTGTTCAATCAAAATCACTACATTTAAAATAGTTTGCACCTATGTGCCCGAATCTCTTTATAATAATACTGAACTGCAAATTTTTTGCTTGTCATAATTAGCATTATCAGCTGGTCTTTTGAGTTCTCATACCAATAATTGTGCTCAGCTCGCCTATAGATAGGCTTCGCCCAAAGATCTAACAAATACAAAAAAAGACAATTAAACACCTAATCAACCAATTAAAAACAGTTAGGTTTATGGAAGTCATCGCTAAGCTAAAAACTTATTTTAAAATGTTTTAATAAAAAAAACTAAAGTCTTTTTGTAATTCGGCAGGTCCATCAAATTATTTACAAAGCAATAGGCAACAATGGAAAACTTACTTGACAAAACAGCTGATGTTACCACGGAAAATTTTAGTCACTCTAATCTGCTTCTTCAGCTTATCCATTTCACTTATTAGCTTGTATGCAAATAATCGAATGCCAAACCAAATAGTGAAATGCTTCATAATGGAACAAAGTTCCTCACAGCTATATCTGGACGAAAATGAAAGGCCTTCGGATGACATTAAACCTGCAAACACAGACTTACCACTGCCACTGTTTATAAGACAGCATGCCAAAGAAGACAAGGTTCAAAGAAGAAAAGACGGTTCTGTAGATCCTAAAGAAGAAAGCATTAAGAAGCATTACCTCGAAGAAGTTTACGAAATTAGTTTGGACTCAGAGGAAGTATATTCGAAAGAAAGAGACGCATGGAATTCCGCAACTGAGCAGTTCCTCAAAAACACTGAAGATTCCGATGAGGGTAGCCTGAAGTTGATAAACCCCATCAATAAAACAAAACAACTTATCGAATTCATAACTCCTAAGACACTGGATGATTTGAAACCTGAAAAAAACCCACATCTTCTTATTGATACACTTGGGTGCAAGGTACCGAAGCTTGATCCATGGGACCCTGCTGTCATCAACCTTATTCAAGTTCTGCCGCCATTCGTTTGTTCAAACAAACCAATGCTTTTGCATGCCAATATCGACGGATCCATATCCCTAAATGCATCAGTGCTGTTAATTTACTATGACCTGAGACCCTATTCTGTAAACTGTTCTTACTACCCAATTCGCAGAGAACACGAACTGTGGCCCAATTATCCATATGAAATGAGTTACTCAAAAGGAGAAAGAGCAGAACTTGCATTCGAGGTTCCACTTAATGAAGAGTTTGTTGGCGTTACTTGTCATCTGTATACTAATTTATATTACCAATATTTCGCTTTCCCACTCTTGAAACCAGAAGTCGAAGAAGAAAAAAACGAAAGAATTCTGCCTCCTCCCGAACATCGCCTCAACGTGATTCTCGCTGGTATAGACTCAGTGTCGAAACTGAACTTCTTAAGGCACTTCACAAGAGCTCGAGCTTTCCTCAAAGAAACCATGCACCCATTCAGTATGCGCGGCTACACAAAAGTCGGCGATAACACTTTTCCGAACCTGGTGCCAATGTTAACAGGGCATCACGTGGAACATTACTACAATGAGTCGATGGCACAGACGTATTTCTTTGACGATGTAGATCTTATTTGGAAAGAATACGCTAAAAGAGGATACAGAACATTCTTCGCAGAAGACAGTCCAGGTTTCGGTACTTTCAACTACTTAAAGCGAGGTTTCTACGACCCGCCTACAGACTACTATCTGCGAACCTTAATGCTCGCCCTGGAGGATGCTCCCAACCAAGGGGCCACCCCTAAAGAGTGTGCACATACGCAGCTAGAGTGCAATTTCATTTACGATTACTTAAAACGATTCATTAAGACAATGGATACTAGGCCTTATCATGCTTTCGCAATGGTCTCTAAATTAACCCATGACATTTTGAATTTCGCGAGCTACTCAGATGAACCCACTGTCCATCTATTGGAAGACCTATGGGATATGGGGGCCCTAAATAACAGTATGCTGGTTCTATTCAGCGACCATGGCATACGGTTCGGAGAAATTAGGCATAGCTATATAGGGAAATATGAGGAACTAATGCCATTCATGTACGTCCATTTTCCCAAATGGTTTCTGGAACGACATCCAGAAATGGCGAAGAACCTCGAAATTAACCAAGAGCGTCTGATAACCCTCTTCGATATACATGCCACGATGCTTCACTTGCTAGACCTCAACCAAGACATGACATCTCCAGAAATCAGAAACAGGACTCTTGGTTCTAGCCTTCTGCAAGAGATACCTTCCCACAGAACGTGCGAGCAGGCCAACATAAAGGACCACTACTGCCCATGCAAGAGCTACGAGCCTGTGCCTAAGAACGATACGACGGTAATGCAAGCGGCACAAGCTATAGCTGATGATATCAACCATCAACTTTCCCAATTCAGTGATCTCTGCGCTAAATTAGAAGTGGAGGACATATTGGAAGCCAGAGTGAACGAAGCTGAAAGTGTTTGGAATCCTGTCAACCAGGCTTACACTAAACACAAGGATTTCGTTGTCACTCTCATGACGAAACCTGGACATGCACTGTTCGATGGGACAGTGCGATATGAATCGTTTGTAGATAGTTACAAAGTTTTGGGGATTAGTCGAATCAATATGTATCGGGACCAATCCAAATGTATCAATAGCCAGAAAATGAAAATATTTTGCTTTTGCACATTACAAACATAATTTGATGTTTAAACTTTTAATTTTATTCGAAAATTACGATATTTGTTAATTACGATAAATTTACGATATTTATTAATTGAACCCTGTTAATCATAATTTTTATTTTTAAAAACCCATCAGTATGTGCAACCGACTTTTTTACTACAAGTATACAAAATTTCTTATAACCATGAAGCAATGTTAATTGTTTCTATTAATTTGATGAACAATAACATGTATATTAATATGATAAACATATATATTAATTTAATGATAAACTGCAAGGCTACGTATTTTAAAAAAAATAATGGAACCACATTTTTACTAATTTACTATTTCATCAGATTGTTACTATTGCTACAGATTTTTTGTTGATAATTCAAGGCAATTGCTGTATTTGTATACCAAAAGGAATTAAATCTATATATTAAAGAATTGTATTAAAAGTTTTTTTAAAAAACTATGTTTTTGAAATTAATATCAATCATTACTATATCCAAGATGGGTTACTAAATGGAAAATTACTGGGTAATCTTCATGTCTTATGTAACTCAAATGAAAGAGAAAAAAATTGTTAAATTGACTATTAAGTTATTTTTTCCCATCTACCCGTGCAACGTCAGGTATAACAGCTAGTTATTAAATAAATGTCTTATAACGAAGCCATTCTAGAACTATGACATGCAAAACACAAAAACATACTTAAAGTAGTACAATTATTGTCTTAACAGGATTACATCGCATTATTATTATTTTTTTCATTTGACGCTCAAAATGTTTTTCGAGTAGCAGCTGCAGAAGAAAATTTTTTTAATAAAGTTTTCTTTTTTATTGAAAGAAAACGTAAACTTTATTATTTGTACAGATGAAATAAATTTACGAACGTGTTTTCTGACGTCCTTTTTGCTATCAAACGCAGACTTTTAACAAAATATTTTTGTGTTTTAAAGATTGAAGATGGCTTATCAAGATGATTCCATCGGTAATATTTTCTTTATTGCAATTGATTTGGGACACGTTGTACGCATCACACGGGTCATTTTTATTTACTTTTTCCACTTTAATTTATTTAAATTATTTCCAGCTTTCAAATGAATAGTCTAATGAAACAAAATCTACTGCATATTTAATTATGTGGTGTTCAATTCGAACATATCTATAAGTTACACATTTTAAATACATCAGGCTTTTCGTTATGTAAGATTTATCTTAACTTATGTCCTAATCTTTGTTTTGTAAATCGATTTATGATTTCGTATAAAATTCATACTGACTTTAAATAATTGGAAAACTAATTAACAACCATTTCTTCTCAAAAGGCGTCAAAATATTTGAATTTATATAAATATTTCTGTACCTCATTACGTAATTAATTCGATAATTAATTCATAATCTAAATATAATGTATCAATAACATCATTTAAAAAAATGAAAAGTAAATATAATGTTTTTTAAATATATTCTAATCGACAAGTTACAGGTTACAGATGATTTTTTTTATATATATTTTAATTAAACAGATTAGATTTAACTCACACAACCTGTTTACCTTTATAATATTTTTCATAATTGTAAATTTTATTGTAGATAGTCTGTAATGACACTTCTGATGCATCAAACCGAACATTTTGATTTAGTTTAATATTAGTTTAATGCTACTTCAACTGCTTTTATTGTTATTTTACGTACTAAAATAAAAACAAGTTTAAATAAAATAATTTTGAAAAAATTGAATTTTTATATTCAAACTATATTATACAAAGATTTTTTTTTTCATTTTTAAACTTTAGTAATTTTCAACGGAACCCCATACATTACAATGCAGTGTGTTCTTTAAAAAATTATATATAAATAATTCTTTAAAGATTAAATCTATTTATCTTTCAAATAAAAATATTTTTTAACAGTTCAATCAATTTAAAATAATAACTTAACTCATTAACGAAGATTTGCGGATATTATTAACCTATTTATTTGGGAATAAAAACATTAATTTTAAGGGATTTTTTTTTTCAATTCGCTTTACGTGTAAGCAAAATAACTCACTTATTTTCGTATGAAAATTTTCTTACTTAATCGTAGTTGATGGTTGAATGAATAAAAATTGAGTATAGAAATACATAGGTTAAAAGTTTTTTTTTTTTTTTTTAAATTGTAAAAATTGAAATGTTAATTAAATTTAATTATTTAAATATTAATGATTTAACGATTGAAAAAATTGAGAAATGAAATATGTAAGCTAAGAATAAAATTTTTTACTTGTTTTTTAAAAAAAGAAAAAAATTGGAATGTTAATTAACTTTGAACGTTTTTGGATTGAACTTTTTAACATTATATCTCACTACGTTGCACTTAAATAAATAGTATTTGCAATGTCATTATAGGTATTTAATACCTCAAGTAGATATAATCGTCACAATGTTAACTTTACAATTCTAAATATAATATCAAAATTCACTGTATATGGATATGAAATCATTAAATGTAGAAATTTATTTATAGAAGGCTGTTATATTAGTTTTCACTTTAATGTAACCCAGCGGTGGATATTCACAGGTGAATACGGGAATGGATATTTGAGATAATTTTTCCAAACAGCAAAATTAAATAAATTTAAACAAAACCTTGACATCAAACAAGTGTCCACTTTAATAATACCTATTCAGATTGCAAAACATATTGCAATTAGGAACTCTGACGCATCATCATTAAAATAAGTCATTATTTTTCATACAACAAATCTAAACTTCTTATGTTTTTGGCAGGATCCTCATATCATGCAAAGAAAAATCGGCGTTTTGCATCACCGTTCTTGACTATAATAGCCCGCCGAAAGACATTGGTCATTTTAATCTGCATCATGTGCATCTCGCTTATCTTCTTTGGCTTTTATAGTAGAAGAAGAAAGCAGAACGAGGCATTTGAAGACATCGTACTTACAAACAGACATTTTCCTCGACATTCAGAGGATGGGTACAAAAACCCGTTTGATATACCACCGTATCTTGGTCGCAACAGTCCAACAACTGAAAAACCTCATTTTCAGAAACAAAAGTTAGTGTCTATGGAAGAATACGAAGTCCCTGAAATTCCCCTGAAACGTGACGATTCGGAAACTTCTCAACCTAACTTCATAGAGGACTCACTTACGCTAAACTCGCATGAACTTTTCGCAGATGAAAAGGATGCATCTTCACCAATAACCAATTCTGGACAAACATTGGAAAACTCCCTTGAAGATAACTTTGATAGTTTAAAGTTAATACGCCCAGTAAACAAGACGATTCAGCTTCTAGAATTTATAACTCCAAATAGTTCTGACCACTTGAAGCCTTCTAAAAGTCTTCAGCTTATTCTAGATACACCTGGATGCAAAATACCAAAGCTTGATCCATGGGATCCATCGGTGATTGACCTCATACAACTAATGGGGTCTTACACGTGTTGTGGACCACCACTGCTTTTATACTCTAGTATAAATGGATCCATACACTTGAACGAGTCTGTGCTGCTATTTCATTACGACCGTAGACCTTACCACGTAAACTGTTCCTATACGCCTGTTTTCAGAACCCACGAATGGCCAAACTATCCCTTTGAAGTGGCCTACTCCAAAGGAGAAACTTCCGAGTTGGAATTTGGTGTCCCCGTAGAAGAAGAGTTTGTTGGTGTCACTTGCAATCTTATGACCTATGAGCTTTACTACCAATACTTTGCCTTCCCACACCTCAAACCAGACGTCGAAGATGATAGGCGTAATAAAACGCCCCCGGAGCACCGTCTTAACGTAATTCTGGCCGGCATCGACTCAGTATCGAAACTTAACTTTTTAAGGCATTTCAAAAAGACTCGAGCATTCTTCAAAGATACCATGCGACCATTCAGTATGCGTGGCTATACTAAAGTTGGTGACAACACGTTTCCCAACCTGGTGGCGATGCTGACTGGCCACCATGCAGAGCATTACTACAATGAGTCAATGGCACAGACGTATTTCTTTGACGATATTGATCTTATTTGGAAGGATTATGCGAAAAGAGGCTACAGGACATTCTATGCTGAAGATAGTCCCCGCATTGGAACATTTCACTACTTCAGGAGAGGTTTCTATGATCCCCCAACAGATTATTATATGCGCACCTTACTTTTAGCTATGGAAGACGAAAATAGATATCCCACGTCTAAATACTGCGTTAATTCGCAACTGGAGCCTGATTTCATTTATGATTACTTGAAGAACTTCATTAAAGTAATGGACACCAGACCTTACCATGCCTTTGCAATGGTTTCTAAAATAACCCATGATATACCGAATTTCGCGAGCTATGCCGACGAACCAACGGTTCATCTACTGGAAGATCTGCGGAATATGGGGGCTCTCAACAACAGCGTCTTATTTCTGTTCAGCGATCACGGGGTACGCTACGGAGAAATACGATTGACTTACGTGGGGAAGTTTGAAGAAATCATGCCATTTATGTACATCCACTTCCCCAAATGGTTTCTGGAGCAACATCCCGACATTGCAAGGAACCTCGAAATAAACCAAGAGCGCCTCATAACTCTTTTCGACGTCCACGCAACCATGCTTCACCTGCTAGACCTCGATCAAGACATGACATCTCCTGAAATACGGTCCAAGACTCTGGGTTCGAGTCTTCTGCGAGAGATACCCGCCGACAGAACATGCGAACAAGCCAACATAAAAGAGCATTTCTGTCCATGCCAGACGTACAAACCTATTGCAGTTGACAACGCGAAAGTTGTCAAGGCAGCGCAGGCAATAGTGGATGACATCAACACACAACTTCTGCCATTTAACAATTCTTGTGAATATTTGAAGGTAGATAGAATATTGAGTGCAAGTGTTTATAATTCCGAAGAACAGTTGGACGAGTATGGGAACCTTTATATTCCTTCAAAGGATTACTTGGTCGCTCTCGTTACCAAACCCGGTCAAGCTGCCTTCGAGGGAACTGTGAGACGTTCATATTCTAATGGTTATTTAGTTCTGGGAATAAGTCGAATTAATATGTACAGAGATCAATCCAAATGCATCAATAGCCCCAAAATGAAAAATTTTTGCTTTTGTAAGTCATAATTTTCATTACGCTTAAGCCTTGGTATCCTCGGAGTCTGTCGTTAGAAAAATGCGACTGCTATTATACTTGGATGACGTCACCCTACAGGCCACCGCTTCATCAGAACTTTAAGTTGACACGAAGCTGGAAACCTAGCGAACTCACAAAACTTAACTCTGCTGTTGTTTCGGTTTTCGTCTTTGCATGTCAAAAATGGAAAATTTAGGTGTGACTTCGCGATTTCTCAAAAAATCAATTAGCATTTCGTCCTCGGCAAGCGTAAAACAACTCTCGCCTTCCGTCATTTCCTCAAATTTTTAATTTTTGGCAAGCACACCAGACAACAACAAAAAACGTTGTCATCAGGATTTCCCCAACGCACTCAACAGCAACTCAATCTGGCGGTCGTGTTGAGTTGACCGGCAACGCTCCCGAGGAAACCACTCTAGCGTAATCAATGTCAGTAGTTTGTATGGCGTCACTCACCGCACTTGTCCGACCTCTTAAATCTGTCGACAGACTCCGAGGAAACCGAGGCTTAAGGTGTACGCGCACACTTGAAGAGTACAAGGGAAAAACCACTTTATTTCGTAGAAGGCTTTCCTCAATGAGCCTCTTTGGCAATGATAGCGAGAAATCGCCTAAACTGGTATAAAGAAACCGATTACTCGCTGTGCTTTTTTTCGCGACAACCCTGATTCACACCAGAGATCAGTAGATACGAGTCACGCGTTTGTACCGCAAATGAAGAATCGAAAGAAAAACCGGTTTCCTGTCGCAAATGTCCGCCAAGCCGACACATAAGGTAAGACTACCAAAAAATCAATTGGTTCTTCCCGTGTACCCATCACTTGTAAAACATGTGTTCTTCAGTTTTTAACTAAAGAGCCAAACTTGAATAAACGAATTAATTCATGTAGGTTTGTAAAAAAATATTTTGAAAAAAATCGACTGTTAATTAGCATTTTATGCATTAATTATTATGTTTTTTTAACAATCATGCCAAATTGTCTTGGAAAAGTGAAATTACATGTAAATTAACCACATTAAAATTCCAATATTCCACATTCCAAATATTTAGATTCTAAAATTACTTATCTAGATTGTTTTATCAATATAGTTTGTTATTATGATAAATCCAAAATACCCATTTTATCACAGAAATTTAACTTTGAACTTCCATAAACGGAATAGTTTCTGAATCAAACCTTTTTTGAGGTACGACACATCTCAAAACTTATTATGTAATTAACAAAAATTTTAAAATTTGAAATTATTTAAATTCCAATGCAGTTATTTTTTTTCAGTATTTTCCCCATAATGTATGAGTATTAAAGATACAAATATATCCTTTTTTGATTTAAAAAAAATCGTTCATTACAGGGTTAAGTTCCTGATCCCCTCTCTGCTTATTAACATCTCATTTAAGATCTCATTACGAATTTTATCATGGTTTTGTTTTGTAGAGACAATGTAAAAATGTATGCTTTAATTTATTGATTTCAATATGTTGTGTAATACTATTTTATAAATAAAAACCATATTTGAACCCAATGTTTCTTTTTTTGATTAATATTGCTGCATAAATGCAGTTGAATTAAAATGCTATCGCATTTTATCTGTAACGAATGTAGTTTGTTAATTTTCTGAGTTCAAAAGCTAGAAAAATTAATCTTGGAATGATGCAAGTAAGTGATACGCACAACCGATATCGAAGAAATCGTTTACAATTTCTAGTTTGTTATCTTGTTGATAATATTACTTGTTTGACTCGTTTATGCGAAGGAAATGATCGTTTTATTCCTGGTGTATACTGAACTAGGTGGTGTTTCCTGCGGTACTATATTTAAAGTTTGTTAAGTTAGCTTCTAGAGCAGGGGTTCCCAACTTTTTTGCACCTAGGTACCACTTGACTTTTTGAGAAATTTCGGCGTACCACCAGACCTAAATATTTTAATAAACGTGAAATATTTACTCTTCGAAAAGTGTTCAATAAAGGTGTTTTGAATTAAATTCCTGTAAAAACTTCATATTTAATGGTTATATAGTTGTTTATTTATAACATGCTTATAATAAACGACAAATAAAACACATACAAAAGTAGCACAAATTCAGCAAAAAAATTAATCATCGTACAAAATATACTTTTATAATCTTTAGTGTGAAACTTGTTGTGGACTAGGGTTTGTTTTACATTCTACCCAGGAATTTAAGATTCCTCTTTAAAATAATGTTAATGTTTAAAATAATGAGTAATGTGCCTGCTTGCTCACTGCTTATGTGTATTACAGAAGTTGCTCACATCACCACCTGAAATTCTCTCGCGTACCACCAGTGGTACGCGTACCACCGGTTGGGAACTCCTGCGTCTAGAGTAACGATTTAGAAATTATTTCATCTATAACTGACGAAGTTGCACGTGCCCTTTATAAGCTTTGGTCTGTATAGTAATTAGTCATAACAGTTGATCAGATTATCCAAATGTCCGTCTAATAATAAGAATTTTATAAATTAATTAACATGCTACAAAAGCAACATAAGCATGACATGCTTTTTTTCTTGGCCGAATTTATTTCGTATCGGACTCTAGATTAAACTTTCCCTGGAGGACAGAGGCAGGTCCGGATTTCTAAATAGGCTAGGTAGGCTGTAGCCTAGAGCCTAGGAGCTAGCGTAGAAAACACAAAATATCCATTTCGGATTTTCGAATCCAATGCAATACTTATTACCTTACATTCAGAAAAATCAACCAAATGATAATATTACGTCAAGAAAGAACTGATAACATTGTAATCCTGATACGAAATTCGATAAATGTATCAAAATTGTGGTCATACTAAGAAAGTCCCTAATATACAAGGAACGACCGAGAATAAGCAAGTTGTCATATGAAAGTTCAGGAAAATAATTTTTTAATGTAGGTAAGGTAATGTGTCAAAACCATAGAAGTTCGAAATCATATATAAAGAACTTGTGTTTGAAAAGGTAAGAGTTCTGTTACATATTTTCGACAATAAAAAACATTATAACAGTAAACCACGAAATTTATATTAAAAATTGGTGATCTAACGTGTTTTTACAATGTTATTTTAAATGCCAGTTGGACTAAGCCGTATTCAAGTCTTATTTTAACGAGCATATATATATTGCCTTAATTATTTTAATATTCAGCAAAATTTTAAATTAAATTTTGATTTTATTTCTAATTAAAGACTTGAGAAATTGCCCTGAAAATATTTACGATCGCATAGAATGGAAATGTGAACAAATGAATAAAGCACAATTTCACATTTTGAAAGAATAATTTAAGAAAAGAGCATACAGTTTCTATACAAATTTATGAAGTTTGAAAGAAGCTAAGCATTACGCATTTTATTTGGGATCCAAAAAGATTCAGCAAATTTTAAAACCTATCGACTTGCTTTCGGTTCGACTTCATTCTATGAGTTAGAATTAAATATAAAGAAAGAAAATTAAGTTAGTTATAAATAAAACTATAAATAAGGGGCTTAAGAGTAAATGAATTAGTTTTACTCAAGTGGAACAAATTATATTGCTATAATAAGGTAAAAGAACTTTGGAACTGCTTTAAGATTTAATTAATCTGACAAAAGATTAACGGTTGTGTTGGGTGCCTACTCAGGTGGCGGCTTGTCACATGACTGTGACTCTATATTACGACTAGAAATATGAAATAATTCGAAAAAATAAAGAAAAGAATCACTTTCAAAAAATTCTTAAAATCTCCATAACATTTTATCATTAACAAATATAAATTTTAAAAATAAAATTCCAGATATTATTTAAAAAATATATATCAAATTGAATACCGAAAAATTTCTCGTAATATACTATTCTTCTGATTTAAACCCTTTTCCCGGAAAATCGATAGTTTCGATAGCACGAAAAACAAGCATTGCGTAATTCTTCAGGAAAATATATTTCGCATAAAAAAAATTAATTTCATTTTAAAATATCCAACTCATGCTGCTTTTTGTGATTTTGATAGCTTTTTCAAGCAAACACTTGATTAATAAATTCTTTGCACAAAGACCCAAAATTACAAAACACATTCTTTCATTAAGAAAGGATGTATATGTGTTTTGTAATTTTGAGTAAACGTTACGGAATATCTGTCTTATTTCTTTTTTTAATTTATTTAACTGAAATATTAAAACAATGGTTTAGGAAACTTGTTGAATTTCTCGAATTTGAAATACATATTATTGATGATTTTAAATCTAGATTTTTCTTTCGGCCTTCGAGGACTGCAATCAGTAACAACAGTGACTTATTCCATGTGATGTAAATTATTTCTTCTTTATCCTGGATTTCATTGAGGGTTTGGCACGGTAAGCTCCACCCACTTCAATAATTAACCAATTAAGACCTTATTTTCATTTTTCTGGAACTGTTGCCACTCAAAAAATAAAATATTCGCATTGCTATATATTTAAAATCTTACGATTAAGAAAAGGTAACTGAATTTAAAAATTCAATCCTCACGTTACAAGACGAAAACATACTATTTCCGTTTTCATCTTCTAGATTTTAGAATATTGCTCAGTTTATTTTACGCCTAAAACTATTAAAAAAATTATTATATTTATCAATGGAAGAAAACGTATTAAAAATTGAAAAACAAATTAGTTAATTTATTTTATTTAATAAATTAATAAATTACTTTTCATAAAAAAAAAATGGGGAAAACTATGGTCGCAAATTTTCAAAATTTGTAAGCAAATGGGGAAAATATACATTCGGGGTTTGTTAAAATTTGTTTGTTCATACAAGAATTTTTTTTATTATTATTATAGAAATTTTACTAAGATCTAAGGTCTAAACAAATATTAAAATTATATTGATTACTAGTATTTTCAGTGCATTTAAATAAAATTAAATTTGCAATTTTTTTTTAATGAAGTTCGCGATTAGAACACTTATCATAATTTAACTTTCAACTGAAATTTACCACTTTGCTTCCAATTCAAACTTGTCTAATTCAATTCAGGTTGATAAATTTTTTATATTTTGTGTTAAATATACACTTTAGGTCGAGGAATTAAATCTTGTTTTAATTCTGGAACTTAAAAGCTTCGCATAATTTCCGTACACTTTTCGAACTCGAAAAATCCAAAGCTGGTTTTATAAAAAAAATAGAAACAAATTATTTCTGAAAAATGTAAGCAAAACAAGTGGGATAATTTGTAAAAAAAAATACAACGTTCTTTAATTTATGCAAAACCAATTCCATATCTTTAAAAAATTCCAATGGTCTGCATATTTACTTTTTCTTTTTTCATAAAATGCAGAATTACAATACTTCATTTTTAAAAAAATTCTATACACTTATAAACTAAACCTCAAAAGCAGCAGCAGATTCTTTGGGCTTCTATGAATAAATAAAGAATTCATCTTATGTTAATATTGTCAACCCACCTGAGATTGTTTCCCAACACGAGCTTAATTGTGACGTATGATCAAGAACAGTACACATATCCGTCTAGGCAGATTTACAAGACTTAACATCTGTGCGAATATTCGTTTTGTTTAAATCGAGCGAAATACGTGTTAAGTAAACTTACGGTAGTGTTCGTAATGGCGTCAACACGAAATTATTCTTGCTTTTATTTAAACTAGCTCTTTGGTAAGTACCTTTAAGAATAAATTCAAATATAACTGTATGGCCCATTATTTGTTAACCTGATATTCTAAAAAGCTTTACCATACATATTATTTTAATTTATGCACGTTTTGCTTACCTTCTATACAGTTCGTTGTACAACGGAATTTTTTGTTTAAAAAAATCGCAAAATTCGTTGATTTAGCAGTTCCAAAATGGCGTCCAACGAAATTATTCTAACTTTTATTTATACAGTTCTTTAGTAAGCACTTTTATGTAAATATTAACAATCACTTTTTTACCAACCATTCGTTAACAACCGGGTATTTCTAAACAGCTATAAAATGTACATTGCTTATAATTTATTCACTTTTTTTTTAACTTGTGTGTCAGTTTCAAATTGTAGTAGGGGAGACCGGGTCTAGTTGATACACTTTTTACTTACTGATTTTTGTAATTTTTTTCTGTCAATATTTTGAAACAAAACTAAGTGTAGTTAGTAACTATAACTGTTTGGCTAACGCCTGATATTTTTATAATCTAAATAGAATTGAATTTTCACTGACAAAAAAATGTTTTTTAAAATGTTGCAATGTGTATATCAACTTAACCCGATCTGGGTCGCATGTGAGTAAGCTGAGACGGTGCTAGGAAATATTTAAATATATCTAATAAAAAATACAGTAATTACGAAAAGTGTTTTATTTTACAATATGAATAGGTTTTTAACTTTATATGATGCAAAGTTTTACATGTTAGGGCCTACATTGATTGTAACTGATTACTCCGAGTCTGAGAAATTGGGATCTGATTGACAATTGAAGCACGTGTAAAATGGATTGTCTTCAGCACATGCGATGTGTGCCCACTTCTTACAGGATATGCATTGTATCCAGTCCTGGCCAGGCTTTGACGTTGAATATGTTTTGAAGCACACCAAACAAAAAGACTCTTCCTTCATCAGAGACCGATTCTTCTTTTTCAATGTTTCTTCGTTTCTCTCTTTTTTTTATTTTTAACTTCTTTTGTCAGTTTTTCTGTTCTTTGTTTTCTGTTCTTCCATTCTTGGTAATATTACCCCCTAATGATTTAAACAATTTAACTTTTATTTTCTTGCTAAAATATACCTGCTAAGCTCCTCCTCAAGTTCGTCAGTCAATATTTGTCGATGTTTAGCATAACCCATTTTTACAACCTCGTCAGTAGCCTCTGGCATTTCAAGTTTTTTTCCATCTTTGTCTTGAACCTGTAAAGAGCCATTGTGTCTATATTAAAGATTTTGGCCCCTTCCCTAATAGACATTCTGCCATTTCTAATCTCTTCATAAGCTCTTCCAAAAATATCAATTGGTATTTCGCCTCTTGTAGTTTCTTGGTATCTATAAATAAATGCAACATATGAAAATTCGTGTGGGTTAAGTTGATACACCGTATTAACTTTACCCCAAAGAAGTGTATCAACTTGACCCAACCGTCGCCATTACACTAAACCACAAAATACGGGAAACCAATAACAGCTAGAACAAAGTCTACTAGGTTACATTCTTACCTTTATAGCATGTAACGATGTGATGCTATTGATAACACAATCCACTAACAAGTAAACTTTCAATAACACTTCAAATACAGAGGTAAAAATTTACTTTTAAAGCTCAAAACCAGTATTTAATTCACAACTCATAGAACAAAGCAACCTCCTCTAAGTGCTCACGCGTGTTTGCTGAGGACGGACCGACCGTCCAGTCAAGTGAGTGCCCACTTAAATGCGTCTGCGCATTACGGAGTTATTTTGATTGTATCAACTTGACCCTGTATCACCTAGACCCGGTCTCCCCTACTATGAATCTCTAAGCAGTTATTCACGACATTAACACTTCGACGAAAATGCTTTTTGTAAGTTATCAATAATCGCTGAAGAAATTCATCTATAACAATAATAGTATCTCCAAACGCTAATTCGTTACAGAAATAGGCGGCAATTACATGAAGTAAGGCGCTGTGTCAGAGAAAAAAATAGAAATTACGATGATAAGACATTTAATTTTTAAGTCAGTTTATACTAAACATGCATAATGATATTGTGATGATAGAATATGAACTCATTTGCCAAAGAAATAAAGCATTGTATGAGCATACAAGCCCATCTGAAGATATTCAGTACACTTGCACTTAAAGTTATAAGATACATATTTCAGTACTAACAAAACTTCTTGTTTTTGCTACATGCTTGCAATTAGTCATCATTGTCCAAATTTATTTGCATAATACAGATACATAATTAATATTTTTTTGTAAAAAAATAGCTGTAAGTTGTAATGCCAGAATGATGTCGAATATACGTTCTGATATCAGCCTTTGGAAAATTAATTGTCGTCGAATAATAAATAATATAATGTTTCTAGAATATTTGTTCTTCGGTCCTGCTATAAATCATGCATAAAAAGTCACCATTGCCACTAGTAAGCTTTAACAAATAAAAATGCTAACTATCTGAAGAAATCAACTGAAAAACTGTCAACTGTCGCCAAAAACGTTCAACTACCGCCAAACGGAATATATATTTCAAACGATAACCTTTAACGGGATTTACTTTGGTACATTAACTGCGTTTACTGCGTTTTGTCGCCATAAAATTCTGTTTCAAATTGGCGTTTCTGAATTCTAATTTTTCTGATTCAACTTGGCGATAGTTAGGCCAAATGGAAAAGAGCCGAACTCTCTTGAAAAAGATATCGTCTTTAAAACAATATGGTTGTTTTTTGTAAGTTGGATCCTGCACCAAAATAACCATGGTCTACCCTACATTTTAGTGAAATTTGGCATGCCTCACTTGAAATTGAAGCTTTCTAATGACCCTGAAATGGTATGGTATGGCATGGTACATATGAAGAGTACACGGAAAGATCCACTTGATTTTTTTTAGTCTTTCCTTATGTGCCTGCTTGCAGAACATTGGCGACAGGAAACCGGCTTTTCTTTCGCGGTACAAACGTGTAACTGATCTCTGGCGTGAATCAGGGTTGCGGCGAAAGATAAACAAGGCGAGTAACCGGTTTCTTTACACCAGTCTAGGCGTTTTCTCGCTATCATCCCCAAAGAGGCTATTACGGAAAGCCTTCTACGAAACAAAGCGGTTCTTTCCTATAGTCATTCCTCCATGGTTCTTCCCGTGTACTCTTCATATATATTCCAGCTTGTGTGCTTGTTCAGAGAACCGCTTATAAGCTTTTGTCAAGTGGGACAGACACACAGAAAGAGTTTTTACAAGCACAAGAGACACACAACGAAAGGACAACACAAACAGATAGACAAATAACAACATCTATTGACGGTCACAAACATCCATGCCTGACCAGGATTCGAACCCAACCCCAACAGCTCCAAAGGCTAGCATCCCAACGATTGCGCCACCGGGGCGGCT
This sequence comes from Hylyphantes graminicola, assembly GCA_023701765.1. Classification (NCBI taxonomy): domain Eukaryota; kingdom Metazoa; phylum Arthropoda; class Arachnida; order Araneae; family Linyphiidae; genus Hylyphantes; species Hylyphantes graminicola. Next base: position 54,654,516 of record CM043118.1, on the reverse strand, counting down.
CCCTGAAATACTTCAATGATCAACTTTGAAGCACTCAGACTAAAGATAAGATAAGTAAATAACCAGATGGCTTTGAGGGGTGTGTGGAAGAAATTAGTTATTTGCTTTCACATATTTTATTTTAGTTCTGTTCTTTCAAAAACAATGAATAAAACCTTTATCTGAATATTATCTGAAACATTTTAAAGTTTAAGAGAGTAGATGTGGCATTGATAAAAAAAAATCCTTAGTCAGACGAAATTTTATTGTTGTACGATAAGAACAGTTTTGTAAATATATTTTTCCAATTCAATAAGTAAGTCAATTGTACATAAATTGTTTGTGCAACATTTTATTTGAAGAAGATTTAAAGATAAAGGTAATTATTTACTCAATTGACAAATATAGTAAAAAATATAATGTGGTAAAAAAAATGGTATCCGTTTAATCCTAATAACATTAAGGTGGAATTGCTATTTTTGGATCAATCTGTATTTATAATGGGGTTATTTCACGGGGGATCTGGCAATAGCCATACAGTCTTGTTTTCCTTACTATGTAACAACTCTCTGAATGTTTCTGCTCTGTATTTATTTTGTATTGGGGAGTTGGTTGGTAGATATAATCAGGTTTGTATGCTGACCAAGCACACTTACCTGAATATAGATCTACCAACCACCAATTAACCAAAACAAAAGTTATTAGATAGTAAGGAAAACAACACCGTGTAACTATTGCCAGATCCTCCGCTCCGTGGAACAACCCCATTGTGCAATAAGCTAGATTGTGTTAATAAATAAAAGTTAATTGCATGACTTCAAATTTGGAAAAACAATTTAAGGTAGGCGAATACCCAAAATTTCCAAAAATTCTAAAATTTTTACTATGGCTTTAATCTTTTCCAAATTTTTCATACTGATTTCAAATATAATGAATAATACTATTTATTCTTTTGTTTTTATTTAAAGATAATTTATTTATTTTAAACTGTGTTTTTCTACTAAAAAAAGAATTTTGCGCCAACAAGTCTACCACATTGAATTTTCATCCTATGAACATTTATTATGGGTTAAATTCTTCGTTTTGAACTGATACATGCAATGACCCTCTAGAGTTACATACAAATTACAAGAAAAAAAGTTATTGAGAAAAATGTTATAAATTAACCACAAAAAAAAGGATTTTTTTTCGATTAACTTACACTTGGACATTTTGGACATTTTTTTTTTTAACTTGTATACTTACACCAGATGTTAGAGGTTCATGGCACAGATATATATTGAAATAGCATCTGTGAAAAATTTCAGATAAATTAATGTAAAACTTTTTATGCTGGAAGTGTTGGCGTAAACTTCTTTTTTCAGTTGAAAAACACCGTTTAAAATAAATCAATTATATTTAAATAAAAAAAATGCCCAAAAAGCATTGTTCATAATATTTGAAATCACTATGCCAAATTTGGAAAAGATTAAAGTAATAGTAAAAATTTTAGAATTTTGGGTATTCGCCTACCTTAAATTGTTTTAATGATTTGAAATAAGATATTTTAATTTCAAAATTTAGGTAGTATTAATTAGTGAGGGAGAAGAATAATGGATAATAAAACTAGATAAATCTTTTGCTGGACCTTAATAGTTAATTTGGGCTTTGCATATTAAAAAGAAACAATATAAATTTTTCGATGATTTGAAAGAAGATATCAATATTGAAGAAGTTAGATATATTTATTGAAATTGAAGTATGGGGGGGGGGGATAGATAATAAACGAGAAGAATCCTGCAGGGTCTTAACCCCCGTGAGTTGTTTCGAAATAGAAACGATACCTCTTTTATTATCTTCTCTGTTACGGAAGTACAGCCACTGTACAGGAGGAAAATTAAAGAGTATAAAATACACCATTAAAAAAAGTATGATTGTTTTTACCATAATTGTGTTTCCCTGTAGCTTCAAAAGCAGTGTGATGAAATCTTTCACCACATTTCCGATATTCGATTGAAACATTTTGCAGGATTTGTAGACAAAAACTTGAGCCGCGATTCAACCGAATTCTGATAAATATGGTGAATTTCACCCCAAAGCAGTTGCAGCTACTAAGAATCCCATTTTTGGTGAAACCAAACGCAAATGAAACAAACAAATAGAAATTTTATCCTCCAGAATGACTACAATTCAAACTGACCCCAACACAAATTTTTAACAATTTACTCTCCTTCAAAATTTTATTAGAAATAATTGTATTTTTAAATTGAAATTAGAAAAAAAAATAGGGATTTTTAAATTAGTCTTGCTGAAAAGTGTAAATATTTGTCCTTGGAAGCCAGGGACGATGTTGATTGAACTTTTTATTAGTCTATACAATTTGCAATTGATAAACTAACACAAAGCATAACTATAATTAAAAACTAATGAATAGTAAGAAGAAAATGAAAAGTACTATTATTATGATGAAAATAAGTTTTATTTTTATTTGGCTTTCAAAAGAAACTTATTTGAATAACTTAAAATTTTACATGCCTTACTATTTTGTCTTTGTCAGAAATAGAAACCGAATTTTTAAAAAACTGCTTTTTACTGCATTCATAATATTAATTAGTATTGTACACTGCCTCCTGATTGCACAATACATTTCCAGTTTCTGAAACAAAATTTCATTGAATAGATTTCTGTTTAGGCTAATTCTATGCAAAATTATTCTTTCTGCAGTGCAAGTAAAGTATGGAAAAAAGTGATTATCACTTCCCCCTTTAACATTCAATGAAAACAAAATAGAGGTATAGTCGATCGACATTTAAGTCAACTAAATAATGTAACCTGTTTAATTTATTTTTTTAAATGAAAAAGATTGTTTAACTTGTGATTCTCACTACAAAAATCTTTAATTAGATAGATAATTGCCATGAAAGAATATAACTGAAGAAGTAAGCGAATAAATTGCTTCAGTCCCCTTACCTCTTGACCCGAGCAAAATCTTACACGTATATTCTTATAATCTAAACATACTTTTCACACAAATATATCTAAAAAGTAAGAGAGAGTTTGAGGGAAAATGTTTTGCAATGAAATTTCTGAAAAAAAAATTGTTTAATGGTTAATGAAGCCTTAAGCTCGAAAAATACACATTTTTTTGGGTTATAAATGCAAAAAAAATGCCGTTTCACTTACTTGTAGTTAACAGTTTATTTTAACATTGTTTTCAATGCAAATGCTTTTAAAATTTACTACTAAAAGAACTCTTTGAAAAGTTTGAAAAAAAATTACATTATTTTTTAAGAACTCTAATATCTTATTGACACTCGTTCAACTTCATTTTTTATCGAAATAAATGACCGATACCTGTAATCAAAGACTGAAAACTGATATTTGGATCTTCTCCTATCGGACGAAGTCCATTTCGAAACTAATTAATATTTAAATTGTTTGTGGAGAGATTTTAAAAAATGTCCCAATAGGTCTCAAGAGGTTAAAGAAGCATAATAGTTATTTATGCAACAAGTGTGAAAAGTATCACTTTTTAAAACTAGTGGATTTTATTTCACGAGCGAGGTACGAGCGAGTGGAATAAAGACACGTGTTTTAAAAAGTGATACTTTTCGCACGTGTTGCATACACTATTTTTTATAATTGCGTGAAAAAAATCAAATCTCATTGGTTCAAAAATAATTCACGTGCTAATTAGACTAAAATGAGTTTGGAGCTTCCAGGAGAGATGTCAAAGAAAACAACCAATGAATATCGCAGTTCGAAGGGCGTGACTTAAGAAATATTCCCATCGCGAGAAAAAAATCTCTGATTCAAAAATAATTCACGCGCATAATATTTTTAAATACAGCAGATCGATAAATCTTTAGATTTTTTGAGTATTATCAAATCGAAATTTTACTTGATATGTTGGCATCTTATAAAAAGAGTGCGACAGTCTTTTTTTCACTGCTTTTGGGTGAAAAAAAAGTACTTTTTTTCACTGTTTCAAAAAGTCTAGCTTTGTGCACGCGTCTGATATTGAAATTATAATGTAAAAGTCGGGTTTTTTTCACGCAATTATAAAAAAAATATAATAGAATATTACTTTCCAAACATTTATTTTACTAATAACCCTTTCACTCAAAGCCAATGCTCTTCCCTTCTGGAGGGCGCACTCACTGTCATTTGTCAACCTTTCACTCCAAGTGATTTCATTTTTAATCATCAAACTTTCGATTTTTTTTTCTCACAAAGTTAAACTCGCATTTATTTCAAACACATTTCACTAAAAAAAAACAAATTTTTCTATACAGTATCCGTTTCTTTTTGTACCGTTAAATGGTAGAATCATGGTTTTTGAAGAATTAAATATTGTTTGTTGTGGTTAAACACATGGTGACAATAAAATTCACTCTGAAACAATTTTAATAAATAAATCGGCCCTAAATTCTTCATGCTTGCATTTTAACCTTAAATTTCTACCTTTTCTAACCTTAAATTTCCACCTTTTTTAAATTAAAATTTCTTTTTCTTGTTTAAAAAAAATTGTTTCCCTGCTATTCACCATTTCATTCTAAATGCCTAATGAGTCTATTTCACAAATATTACATTGTTAGTATAAAAAAAACTAAGTTTGGGTTGAAAGGATTAAACAAGGAAACAACAAAGGATTAAACCATCTGTTTTGGTTTTGCCACATTTCCTAGCGATCAAGTACAATACTAGATAAATATTTTATCCTTCCAGATAAACAAAAATCATGTATTAAACTCTAAGTGGAAAGGGGTGGTTGATAACATGTGGCAATAAGTTTCAAATGATCTTATGGAGATTTTAACATCTGGACAGATAAAGATGTAGGAAGTGAAAATGTATTGAAGATATCATAATCGGGACGATTAGTACTTGAGTGTAGATAAACTATTAGTAATGAAATTACTCCAAATATAAATTAAAGATTAGAATTTTTATTTAAAAGTATTGAATGAGAAAAAAATATATTTCATAACAATTCATTTGTCCGTAGTGCTGCTTTGTGAATAAGAACTACACTAGTTTTCGCGGTTTTAATTTAAATGTTATCTTTAATTTAAACTATAGTTAAAGTAGATAGATTTTTTTGCTGTAAGGTATTCAGGTTAGGCAGTGGGAAGCTAGGACACTCGAGGGGCCCTCCCCCTCCCCCCCCCCCAAAAAAAAAGTTATCTTACACTATAAAAATATATGTATATAATTTATTATATTTGAGCTATTATAATTTACTAATAAATATGTATTAATTAATAATCAGTATGTTGTAATTAATAGTGATAGGTACTTACTTCAATCAATTAAAGTTTACTGTAAAGAGGTCTTACTCATTTTGTATCGAAACTTTTAAATTTTTTTCAGTACTACCAATTAAATGGTAATTTTTAAGAGTAACTTACTTCAACTATCTTAAATATCCAACGTTAATTACGTAAAATAAACAAGCGGAATGTAAAAAGAAAAATCTTTAATTTAAAGGCATGGATTTCACTGCACATTAGTTTTTTTTATATGATTTAGTTTACATTAGTTTTTTTATATTTCCCATGATTTATTAAGTCTTCTGTTCAGTTGAGTCATAACTTTACTAGTAGCCAAGAGATTTAAAAAAAATTCAATAATATAACCTCATTTAGTTCATGATATATAATTTTTTTTGCTCACAAAATTCAATATTTTACAGGTTTTGCGGCAGTTTGCTTGCTGGACGCAAGCCGATTCCCAACCCATGGCAGCTATTTCACGTCGTCGAAGATTCCTCACCGTTTTTGTCACCCTCTGCATGTTCTGTGCCATTTTCGCCTGGTACACACAGAGGGAAGACCTAAAATCACTCAACGATGTTATAGATACAGAGTACGCAACTATTCCTCACACCGACAGTATGCAAGGAAAGAGGGTACCATATACCAACCACCATAGCGATTCGCCACGATTAGACTCCCCAGATTCTAAGAATCTGCTTGGCAAGAAACCCGTCGAAGACAACGAGTTGTCCAATGATGTTCAATACCAAGAAGACGATTCAAAACTAGATGATTCTGTACTTCGAAAAAATCCGTCGAAACCCAAATTGATAAAAGTTATTTCCAGGAAAAAAGGTGTAAAATCATCTGCGGAGAAAAGTTCTCATTTACCTGCGACAACGGAAGCTGCTACAACTCAGTTGGGACCATCAGGCCCAACAGTTGATGCGGTATCTACAGTGGCCAAACACACAAGTTTACCAGTCTCTGGTCCAACAAAATCTAGTGGTATGGTACATAAAACAACTCCGATTCCTAAGAGTACGAAAGAGTTTGGTTCCACGTCTCCAAATTTATCCCAAGTAACGAAACCTGATGCCCAAGCTGGCCTTCTGATCGACACTCCAGGCTGTAAAATACCAAAGCATAACCCATGGGATTCCACGGTGGCCAATCTCATAGAGCTTCAAGAGCCGCTAAAATGCCCGGGGCCACCACTGTTCATGAAATCCCATGCTGACGGCTCTATACACTTGAACATCACAGTATTGTATGATTCATACAATCTAACGGCAGAAGAACTTGCTTGTAAATACCAGAGCATTAAAAGAAAACACGAGGAAGAAGGTAATGTGAGGGAGAATGATTATATTGTAGGGAATGAAACTCCAATGAAATTTGGTATTCCACTGGAAGAAGATTATGTGGTGGTCCGATGTCCAATGGGCAGTAAGACTTTTGAACAGTATTTTCCTTTGGTTAGAATAAGAAAAGAACTTGAAGAAGAAAGAACTAAGATAACGCCTCCTAAACCTCGTTTGAATGTTATTTTAGCTGGAATAGATTCTGTATCGAAACTGAATTTCCTCCGTCACTTTTCAAGGACTAAGAAGTTCCTCACAGAAAAGATGTCGCCTTTCGAAATGAACGGATACACAAAAGTGGGTGACAACACGTTTCCTAATTTAGTTCCATTGTTGACCGGTCACTTTGTTGAATATTATTGGAATGAGTCTATAAGAGACACTTTTTACTTCGATAGCCTGGACTTAATATGGAAAGATTACGCCAAAAAAGGCTATAGAACATTTTATGCTGAAGATAGTCCGCATACGGGTACTTTTAATTACATTAAAAGAGGCTTTTATGATCCTCCAACAGACTATTATTTGCGCCCCGTTGCACTTGCTATTGAATCTTCAGATGTCCGAAAAAACAGTGCTTCGCACTGCTTAAATTCTCAAATAGAAACAGACGTCATTTATGATTACTTAAGGGACTTTGTTGAAGGCATGGATGCAAGACCCTACATTGCCTTCGCTATGGTGTCAACTCTAACACACGATTATCTAAATAATGCTGGACTTGCTGACGAACCAGCTGCGCGCATGTTGGAAGATCTATGGAACAAAGGTGTCTTCAACAGCAGCGCCCTGGTGCTTTTCAGCGACCACGGACTGCGCTTCGGAGCTATTCGGCAAACTTACATCGGCAAATTTGAAGAAAGAATGCCGTTCATGTACATCCACTTTCCAAAGTGGTTCCTGGACCAAAACCCCGAAATAGCGAAGAACTTGAAGACGAACCAAGACCGTCTGATGACTCTGTTCGATATCCACGCAACCATGATGCACTTGCTGGATGTCTCGAGAGATATCACACCAGAAGAAGAGGCCAAATTCACGCAGGGTAGAAGCCTTCTCAACGAAATATCTCCGAATAGAACTTGCGAAGAAGCCAACATTCTTTCCCACTGGTGTCCTTGCCAAACTTTCGAGGTCGTACCTCACGACGACATTTCAGCCATCAAATCCACCCACGCAATCGTCAATGACATCAACAAGAAACTCCAGCAATTCGGCAATGCCTGCGCCGTTCTGGAGATAGAAAAAGTCCTGGACGTGAGACTGGGCCAAGCCAACGATTTGGTTCTGAGGTTCGTGAGGCACGACAATGTCGTTGTGAATCGAACAGTCGTGCTCGGCGAAAGAATGGAGCCAATCGGGGATTATTTAGTGACGCTGATCACGAAACCTGGTCAAGCCGTGTTCGAAGCAACGGTTAGACATGATCCCAACCACGACACTTATGATGTTCTTGGTATAAGTCGCATAAATATGTATGGAAATCAATCTTGGTGTATAGAAAGCCAGAAAATGAAAATATTTTGCTATTGCACGTCTTAAGGTTCATTCAAAAGAATTATTATTTTTATCAGTATTTTAGAATGATGTAACTTGTGACTGAATGAGTTCATTTAAATGGTTGTTTAAACTGTGTGCAGAGAAGAAATTATTCGCTAACATGAATTTGAACTATGCATGAAAATTTGTGCTATAAAAAAATGTTAAGTTTTGAATTCAACTAAAATTTCTGTGATATATAGCTATGAAGAAGGAAAATTGGTGAAATATGTTTCAAGCTCTGAACCAAAGTACCAACAAAAAGCTTAACTTAGGACTGATATTTTTAAAACAGCAACAAAAAATTCATAAGGAAGTATTTTTGTATTTAAATAACCATATAAAATTCTCGTTTATAGAAAGTAGGAAACTGTGCTTACCAAAAATACCACTAATCAAATAATAAAGGAACTATGTATGGAAAGTTAATTAATTTAGATAGTTTATAAACAATAAGGTTCAAACTTGTTGACGGAAAATTATCAATAGTAGTTTTAAGTATTGAAGTTTAAAATTTGTCATTTGATTCAAGGCTGAAAGTACCTTTGTCCTAGCTTTATTGAATGACTAAGGATCTCTTTTCAGTCATTTACACTAATTTCCTTTTTACTTGTTCACTTATTAAATTAACACTAGAAATTGGATTTTCTAACTTAAGACAGTTTTGTGACAGCCTTAGCATAGCTTACTCAACCTTACGATCACAGAAGCTGTTCCTAACGTCACATTATCCTTCTCGTTCAGATTTTTTGAAGTACAAAACCTATTCGCACAAGGACGACGACACTCTTCAGGTTCTGAACAAGTTTCGTTCTTCTCTTTCGGAACAGCCGACTGGATCTGAACTAGACGGATAGCGTGAGGTCACATAGATAGTCTCTGGACTTAATAGTTGAGTCGGCCGTTGCCTTGGCGATATGGCAGGCAATGTTATTGTTCTGGTGAATGTATGAACTATTAACATTCCTAAAGAATTGCTATAACTAATACTATGTTTTGTGATTTTATATAAGTATTAGTACAAGTCGATATTTTGTTTCACTATTTTTTTTAAACATACTATTTCTTTTTTTTTTTTAAAAAATGTAATTAATACTACACTTTTAGCCGAAATTTTGAACTAAACTCCCGATTATCCACGGAATGAGGCGTCATTGCATCCGAGGATAAGCGAATTCGCGGATAATAAGCAAAAGTACAGAAAATATCAGCAAAACGGCTTCTGGGTTTTATAAAAGTAAAGGTCTTGAGAGTACTAATTATTATAAGAGAAATCCGCACGCGAATCACGCAAAGCAGTTCAATTAAAATCGTGGACAGTTTATTTTACAAGTGACTGTTTATGACAAATAGCCCTTGATGTGCACCTGGCCGAGCACATTTTGGCACACACCAGATTTCCTATAATAGTCATTCTTATTTAAGTGCATTCGTTGTTTTTATAATGTATTCTTCGTTCTCTGAATGCATTCGTCGCTCTTGAAAAGAATTTGTTGTCCTTGCAAGGAATTCGTTGTTCTTGAAAGGAATTCGTTGTTCTTTGAATGAATTCTTCCAAGTTTTGAAACAGATAAATTCAATCTCTCTGCGTTTTGTTAAATTATTATTTTTTCAGGGGAAATGAGGAATCGCGGCCTACGGTCGGATAATCCACCCGCGTATAATCGGGAGTTTACTTATTTAAATTAAAACATATCTATCATTGCTTTTGGTACTCGTTTTTAGATGCCGGTCTAAATTTATGTGTGTTAAAATACATGCATAAATATACTTTGCAGCTATTTACTGTTTGAAAATTTTCAGAAAATATCAATGAAAAATTTCATGATAATGTAGACTCTACATTGTAGAGGAACTTTGAATAATGTTATCAAAATTGATAAGACTCCAGCCTCCAATGTAGTAACTAATGCATTTTTTATTATACTAAACGTAGCTACATATTCTTTTTGAATACTATTTTTGGAGGTGGTTAAATATTTTTTTTTCCAAAGTCGGGCATAAGTTCCTTTTTTACTAGTCATTACTATTATTATTTATTAAAAATATTGGTCATTTATTGCTATTTAAGAGGTTATGAAATAAAATATATTTATTGTTGACATCTACTTCTTTTATTGCAGTAAACAACACTTTTCATGCTGTTTTATTTAGAAAATAGACAACAAAAATCCTTTAAAACCTCTTATGTTGTATCTCAGTGGTAGAAGTGTAGAAAAAAGAGGAGGGATTGCTCATTATTCGATTGCACGATTTTCTATGACGGATCTTATACTATTACTTAATAATTTTCAAAATGTTTAAACTCCTTACCAACCTAAGTTGGGTAAATAGAAATATGATATGGAGAAGATCCTTCCGTGCATGTAAAGAGTTCCATAAAATTATTTGTGAATCCATCCCGAAAACATGTTTAAAACATTAATTTCGTTTGAGGTCTAACAGATTTGAATATTATTTTAGAAAATTTGGGAATTTTATCAGAATGAAAAGTGTATTTTGGTTGAATTATATTCAGATCATTTTGTATGTAAATATTGCCCTACAAGAGTTTCCAACTAACGGACCAACTGCGCTTTTCCCTCTGCCATTTTACTCTTTGTTTTTACCCAAGTTAGGTTGGCATGGAGTGTAGTTTTTTGCATTTATGGTGTACTTCAGGGTTGTATAAACTCCTCTATGTAACATTTTTTTTATTACTTTTAAATGCAAACAATGAACTGAAATATCTTTCTTTCAATAAGGGCAGCATATATACTTTTGTTTATTTATTAACCAAGTCTCGCTACCAAACAGAATAACTGGTCTCATTAGGGTCTTGTATAAGTTTAATTTACCACTAAAGGTGATTAATTTTAATTTTAACATGCCCTGCAGACTAAAGTAGCATCCATAATATGTCATCAAAAATCTGATAATAGCTTCAACGTTTATTTAACTTTTGTTGTTAACAAGATTGCCTAGATACCTTAACTGCGTGACTCTTTCTGAACTTCAATTTTTAATTCTGTGTGATCGCACATCCTGCACCATAGAGCTTACTACCATAACAATTGAAGAGCTTAGTGGAAGAACGTGCTAAGTGACATTTTGTGGAAAATTTAAATTTTGTGTCAATGAACATATTATTTCCTGCTTTAACGATAACGAGTTTTCCCTTTTTCATAAACATAAAGTTAAGTACATTTTTTTAGCGTTCGCAAGTACCGTTTATAACGGATTTAAGGGCAAACTAAAATCTTTAAAGCTCATTTTCTCGTGTTAAACATTTTGTCACTTAGCACGTTCTTCCACTAAGCTCTTCAATTGTTTGTTTACGAACCCATATCTTTGGCGGACCTACGGCCCTATCGCATCCTGTTTTGTGAGCCCGAATATGTCAATGCCATTTGAGCAAGCTAACTGTTATATCGATATCTGCAGAACGGGGCCCCTAGTCTTGATTCCTGAATCTCTTATAACTTTACCAAGGAATGGTTCGTATTTACGTCTTTTTCCCTGTATACATCCCTAGAATGGTATGAATTCTAGATTTTACACTTGTGTTTAATGTCCTTTTTGACAAAATTGTTTAGTTTGGTGACCGGTATTACTAATGCATACATTGGCTCAAGCAACCTATTTTACATATTACATTACCTTATTTAATACAATATTATACAGAAAAACTTGCATTAAAGTCGGGAAATAGATAGTAAGTACCAATTCCATATTCTTTTGTTTTTTCAAGGTTTTTTCTGAGCGAGTTTGTATTGTCTGTGGTAAATTTTCCCTCCAAAATGCCTAACATATTCGAAACCTATTTTTTTTTAATTTTAGCAAATATTGAATAAATAAACAAAGTATAAGGATTTAAGATGACATAACGCTCCAGTTTGGCTCCAGTTTTCATCTTTGCCTTTCTTGCAGTTTCATTGGTTGTTTCAATTTCACTCCAAAAATAAGTAACTAACTCCAATGTTGCTAGAAAACTACTGTTTAGATGAAATTTATGTTGTTGGTTGGTATACATATATTTTCAGACTTGCGTGCTTGGTCACTACCCCGCTTATAAACCTTCGTCGAGTAAGACAGACACAACACACACACTCACACGCAGACACACACCTACGTGACAGATGGTGCTATCTATCGCGCGCCATCTCCACAATTTAGACATGTCCCTGAAGGGGGAGGGAAATAGTCTCCAGGAACCATGGGAAATTGCGCAATGACCGTCCACAGGACTTTCGGACCAAACAGATTTAACGAGCACGTACTCCGCGTATACTCGGTGAGTTTTCAGCGACCAGGACTCGATCGCGGGACCTTCCGATCCGGAGATTGGGACTCTGACCACAGGGCGCCCCACAGCCCTAGATGATATTTATTTTATTTATGCGAAATTGTGCGATGGATTTAATTTGATTCATGAACTGAGAAAAACTTTAGTTCTACTGAAGAAAAATATTGTACTCAACATTCGTTTCAGTGAGGTGAGCAAATATTGTATTGTTCAAAAACAAATGCAATTCCACAGGGACCAAAAGTGAAAACAACACCTCTAAAACTGTTGCCACTGATGACGTGAAACATACACATTATAATAAAACATATTAATAAAATATGCTTGTTTCACGCGTTATGGAGAGAAAACCAAACAACCAATGGAATTGCAGTAAGAAGAGTGTGACATCACAAGAAACATTCCCATGCTAATAAATATAAAAACAATTATAAAAAACGTAAATCAGAACAAAAAAGTTTAATAAACAAAAAAAATAATTTAAATAAACATATATAAAATAATTAATATAGTTAATAATATACTAAGTACAATGGGAATGGGGTTGTTTCACGGCGAATCTGGCAACACCTCTGTGGGTTTGTTTAACTCGATGTCCTCAACTAGAATTTCAGAGATGGCCTCCTCCATGCTCGTTTTATTCGAGATAGCCACTCATTCATCAATTCAAGATCAGCATGGGGAAATACGTGTAATGAATCTTTTCTTTCTGCACAATTTTACGTTAATGAATTATTAGAACAGCCAACAGCACAGCAAAAACGTGGCATTTAAAAAAAAATTAACAATTCCAATATTCTCTTCGAAAACTCACTGCCGAAATCATAAACAGTAATTCTAAATTAGGGATGGGTCGGTCCGAAATGAACGTGTCCGATTCTAAATTGAATTCTAAAGTTAGCTGGTTGGTTGGTAGACATACATTTTCAGTAAGACAGGCAAAATACACTCACCCACATATACACATACTTGACAGATGCTGCCATCTATCGCGCGCTGGTTTCCTAACCGTTGTGCTGCCGGGTCAGCACAGTAATTCTAGAGCAGAAACATTAAATTCTAGTTGAGGAAGACAAGTGTTGCCAGATTCGCCGTGAAACAGCCCCATAGTTCTTTTGACGTCGCGCTCTTTAAACTGCGATTTCATTGATTGTCCCACTTTTTTGTGAAAGAGTGTTAAAAAAGCTCATTGGTTTAAAAAAAGGTCACGCGATCCGAGCTTCGATGCCATTGGTAGTTTTATTTTATGTGGTAAAGTGTTGAAGTAAGCCCATTCATTTACTTTTTAATTTTTTCAATGGAACGAACACCAAAAGTTTTGGTATTCGTTCATTTATTCCGTTTGGTTAGGACCGTTCCGTTTTTAAAGTCTACGGAATAATAAACAAGTGCGTTAGTATTCTAAAACTAGTTCTTTTAAATTTAAATTCCATCTGAATCAAATGCAAGATATAAAAAACTGGGATTTTTACCAATTTTCGTTTTTAGCGTACGACAATATTTCGTAAACTCCTCTTTACAGGGCTGTTCACAAATTTTTTAGACGATTTATATTGTATTCACAAAACTAAATTAAATAAAAATTTTGTGTTTTAAATGTTCTATTTGATAGCCCTTATTCTGAACTATCTTTCTACACCGTAATTTCCAGGATAATAATGCCTTTTGAAGTGTTGGAAGAGGTATTCTATCCCATTCCTCCTGAACAGCTTTCCAGAGTCCTGTAAGGGTTGTGGGACGACGTTTGGATAATGCAGATTTTAGAAGTCCGAAAGCACAAAAATCCATAGGTGATACATCGGGAGATTTAGTAGGGATATCAGTGAAGGGTATGGTCTTGATACCGGTTTTTTGTTCCATTTCTTCTAGAAATTTTACTGTGGATTTTGACGTGTGACTGCTAGCTTTGTCGTGATGGAGTTTCACAGATTGATGGCACTGTGGGTAAAGCGATGGTATTTCATTCAGAAAAATTGGTGATAAAATATGTTCCTGATAGTATTTGGAGTTAATCTTGACATTTTTTTCAACTCTCCTTATTTTTAACTTGCCATTATATGAAAAACCAGCAACAATCATGAATCCCTTAGAAAAACTTTCTTTCGATTCTTTGAACCATGTATTTAAATTTTTTTTCTCCTCTTTTATGATAATAAATGGCTCTTTTTTTGCCGCAATCATTTAAATACACCCATGATTCATCTATTGTGACAATTTTTTTTCCATTTTTCTTTGGATAAGTGTTTCTCATACAGAATTCTGCAGTGTGTCCTGCGTTCAGCGATATGTTTTGGAGAAAGACGATGCGCATTGCGTTTTTTCGCTTTTTTAAGATTTAAATCAGTGTTTATCATTTTGTTTACGGTGGACACAGAGCATTTTAATGATTTTGCAACTGTCCTTTGACTAGGGGGATTTCCTTTTAACATTAAACAACGTACCTTTGCAATAGTCGAAGATGTCCGTTTTATTCTTGGGTACTTGTTTGGAATTTTTGTCAAAATTGAGGCTCCAATTTGACGTTTTTTCCCTTTCTTGTTGACGATATTACCTATCGACGCTTTAGATATCACAAAACCATGACTCACATCGTTTTTGGATAACGGAATAGGAATGCTTCTCTTCGGAAAGAGCATAAATATAGCCTTCGAACCACTGCTTTGTTAAAAACGCCATTTTGAATAAAAATAAAATTCTCAAGCCGCAGACGATAATTTTGACTTTTAAAAACATAATACAAGTGAATTAATCATTTTTCTTCAAACCTTAACATTTGATTTTTCAAAAATAATTTAATCGTAATCGTTAAAAGAATGCGATGAAGTGTTACATTTTTCGACGAATCATTATTCGGATTCCTTTCACAAATAATCAAATGTTTCTAGTTTTCTTTCGTAATGCTTGGTGATTCCACTTATTTTTACATTTATTAATGATATAAGAATGAACAACAGAGTGAAGATTATAAATGCAGGTAGTTTTCAGGTTTTAAACTATGATCTCGGTAGTCTTAAACATTTTTACATGCATTTAACTTGTTTTCAAGAATAGCCTTTATTAATTTGTTTCTGTAGAAATAAAGTTTTAAGAGTTGAGAATATACTTTGAAAAGTTCCACTTTTATTCTTAAGCGGTGTTTAGGCTGCATTAAAATTGCTATTGTAAATTTTGTTATACAGCTTTCTATTTTAAATATGGATGTATCATCTTGATTTTCATTTTATTAATTGAATTTAGAAACAGACAATAAGCACTATCAATTAAACACATTGTTAATGTACGAATTATACTAAAAATATTTAGCAGAATATTGCAGAACGGAACATTTACGTTGAACAAAAAAAGGCGCCAAACACAGAACTTAAATATATTAAGGATTTTTACCCTAAATTTGGCTAAATTTTATTAATTATTTCTTATTGCATGCTAAATTTATTAATACTTCAAAGAATAAATATGTAATATTCTTTTATAGAAACAAATTTTTCTTATCAACAGACAACAACATTACAATAATATATCACCTTTAAAATCTAGCTACACCGACTGATTTTTGAATACCATTTTTAAAACATGCACCACAAAAGGACCTCATGAAAAGGAATAAAAAGTACAAAAAACAACCTTACTTATTGATGAATGTTTAAAGTAGGGTACACGGAAAAAAAAATATACCGTTCTTATCTAGAATGAATAGGTAGCCATTTTCTGAGTCCCAAAATTAGAAGAATGGAGCCCAAAATAATGCGTGCAGGTGACACACATAACCTGTCTAACCGAAATGATCGAGAATTTCTAGTCCGTGCTATTCTAGTTACCACACGAGAATGAATCGTTCGTGTAACGAGAAATTATTGCTTGATTTCTACACTATCTATCATGCTCGAGAATTATCGCTTGTGAGACTATCCTCTAGAGCACTCAATTATTTACAGATAATTTCAAATGGTTGCGACCTCATGTCTCATAGACGAGAAATCTAGAAATTATATACGGAAGAAACTAGAATTTTCTGAAATTCTAGTGATCTTAGCCCTCTAGCGGATAAAAAGAATAATTTTCTTTACTTCCAAAAATGATGCTTTGTGTAACAAAACCAATACTTATAAGAATGATTTGTTAAAGAAAAGAAAGCTAAATACTCTTAAAAGTTGTGTTCAGATCGCTATAGTGCGGAAAAGTTGCCATTGGTAAAGACGTGAAAAATGTACTAATTATTATTATTTTATTACTTTGTGTTCCGTTCTCGCAATGCCATCAAAACAAGTCAAAAAGCGAATTTTTTTTTATTCCCGATAGATGTTTTTAGTTGTGTTCCGATATCATGAATTAACTACAAAAAGTACGTAGTAGTTACTTTTAGTACTTACTACTTTTAGTAGTTATTCGAGAGCCGCGGTAGCTCAGTCGTGTGAAGCGTCGTGCTCGTATCGGAAGGGTTGTGGGTTCTGTCCTCGGCGGCGCTCGCAATTCTGATGGTCGCTGGGTCGGCGCTTGTACGCGGCTAAAGACCGCCGTGTTGACTAATGGTGGCTGGGGCACGTTAAACATGTCGTGGTCACAAAATCCTCCATGTTCCCATACCAAATTAATACCTCTGGGGGTGCCAGATCAGGGGGGTTATCGGCCTTTGATCTGGACCAAAATTCCGATATGTGAGTGAGAATGGATGTGTGAATGGGGCCTTCCTGTAAAACGGATGTGTCATGCTGACGGGCAAAAGTCGGACTTCCTCCCTTGTGGCGCTCAATAAAAACGGAAGCCGCCCTCTTCGCCTTAAATCGGGTAGTCCTCTACTCCGGGCTCGGTTACCGAGCGGCATTAGAAACAACAACAACAGTAGTTATTCATGAATAGCAACACAACTCAAATAATTTATCTGCTTAAAATGATTAAATCCAACTTTTATGGCATTGGGGGAACGGAAGATAAATTAATAAAAAAAATATTTAGTGCATTTTTCATGTCTTTACCAATGTCAACTTTTCCGCACTATAGCGATGAGAAATAAAATAAAGCTTTTTTCGGCCCACCCTACTAAATATCCTAGTCAAGATATCTGGAAATTCTAGTTCTTGAAACCAAGAATGTTGTTAGAGATACTCAGAAATTATGAGTTGCGACTCATTATATTCTGGTTAAAGAAGACAAGTATTCTAGTTGAAGCATCTAGGAATTCTAGTACCGAGATCTGATCTTTCAGTAGCAGGGAACTATAACTTCTGATTCTTGAACTTATAATTCTTTTTGGGAACTAGGAATTATAATCCACGTCCCTATTCTTCTAATTCAGGGAACCAGAAAATTATGGGCGCCTCAGTCAGATTCTCAATTAGAACTCTCTTCTTCTGGGATCTAGAATTTCTAGGGAGCATATATGGCGATATTTTCTAGATAAACTGACTATTTTCTAGGTGACAGGGGCGAATTTTTTTTTCAGTGTAAGTTGGGGTAAGTGGGCCATCCCTTGGCATTTCCCCAATTTTTGACTTTTAAAAAATTATAACTTAATTTAAAATTTAATTTTTTAATTGATTTTTCACAATTTATTTTAAGATTTCCATGGGTACCTACAGTAATAACATACGAGAGAATGGACCACAAAAAAAATAGTTGTTAGGCTTATTACATCCAGTGTAATGAGGATTTAAAGTCGAATTATGCCAATAAGGGATCCCACTTACCCCGCCTTACCTTAAATGAAAAATTGCGTTTAATTTAAAAAAAAAAATTAAAATATAACTCCTTCTGCCTTTTTCTAAACAAATAATGCAAATTTTTAAAGAATCATACTTATTTTGATACATATTAGACGTCATTGAAACGGAACTTATATTACGAAAATTATTTTTATTATTATTATTTTAAATAAAGTTTCCATATGATGATTGAGTGTCTAATACATGCTACACAAAATGGCTTTCTTGTTCTTTTTAAATAAATATGAAAGTTTGCATTTTTTTAAATAATTCTTACTTCGGATAGTATTTTGAATTCGATTTTTTTTCTAAGAATTTAAATGACTTCTCATTTCGATGCGCTAAATATTTTAACGTAATACACTTATCGGTAGCATATTTAATTAGAGCTATGAAAGTGGGAGACGGAAAGACGGACGGACACAGCTTTTAATGAAATTTTCCACTTTTATCTTCTACACTACGTTTATAACTTTAAAAAGTGGAAGCTTTATCAAGGTTATGTCCGTCTTTCTGTGAGGTCACCCACTTTCATTACCCGATATATTTTATTAAAGGCTAGCTGTTATACCCGACGTTGCACGGGTAGGTGAAAAAATGCTGTTGAAATTGAAAATTAGTTTTTTTGAACGTTTCTTTGAAGTTTAATCAGCGAAATACACTTACAAATCGTTTTAAAAAAATGTGTAAAATAAAACTAAATAAACAATCCGTGTAAACGTGCAGTTGAAGGAGCAATAAACCTCTAAGGTCTTCAATGCATCGAACGAGAAACATAAAAACGTTTAAAAACGATAGAAAGAATGGTCTGATAAAAAAAATTCTTTGCCTATGTTTGCTCCGGAGATTAGATGAATTTTTGTGCCACATTTCGTAACGATCTGTTGCGTGGTTCTTTAGATCACGTGTCTTAATCAAACAAACAGACAAACGGAAGTTGCCTTTTTATGTATATAGATGTCATACTTATGTGTGGATTCATGGAATTATTTTATGTATATTACTTTTTTGCTTCGTTGCTTCAGCAAAATAAAAGTTTAACTTTTAAGAGTGTTTAGACTTAAACATTCTGATAATTTAGCTATCATTTGTTTAACTATTTTCAATCGTAGTAATCAATTATAACCCTTTGTACTAAACATTTTTTTCTTTGATTTAATAGGATCACCGATGAACCATATCCAGAAAAAAACTAAGCATGCTTCACGAAGACGTAGATTGCTGACCTTGATATTTGCTGGACTGTGTTTTCTTTTGATGTTCGCCTGGACTGTCAGAGAAGAAGTACAAGAAAAAATTTACAGCTTCGTTCTCACTAAAGACGGTCAAAGTTATAATGTCTTCAGATTCAGAAGAAATCATTCCATCATCAACAATACAGCACTTGTCATCGACACTTCTGGCTGCAGAATACCGAAACTGGATCCTTGGGATCCCAGCATCGTCGATCTTGTCAGAATGCTGAAGCCTTACAAATGCCCAGGGGTAAGATTGCACATTATCACTGCTCCCAACGGTTCCCTAGTCTTAGACAAAAGTGCAACAGGGCGGAATCGATATTTGACGGAAAGCGATTTTTCGTGTACATACCAAGGAATACGGCGAAGACATGAAAAGCCAGGCAGCAAAAGAGAGGTTAATATTAGATACACAATTGCCAAACCACTCAGTTTTGGGGAAGATTTAAAAGAAGATTTCGTCAAAGTCGAATGCTCAATTAGAGGTTTTAAGGCCTTCCAGCACTTTTACCCACTGGCACGTCTTAAGGAATCTGTGGAAAATTCCAAATCTAGGATAAAGTATCAGACTCCAAGGTTAAATGTTCTGCTTATTGGCATTGATTCGGTATCTAAATTGAATTTTTTGAGACAGTTGAAAAAAACTCATACGTTTCTTTTTCAAAACATGTCCCCGTTTGACATGAAGGGTTATACCAAAGTAGGAGAGAATACCTTCCCCAATCTGATTCCAATGCTTACGGGACATTTTCACGAATTTTATTTTAACGATTCGATAAGAAACACAATGTTCTGGGATGACGTAGAATTGGTGTGGAAATACTACGCTGCAAAAGGATACAGAACATTTTATGCCGAAGATATGCCAATTTATGGAACATTCCAGTATGAAAAACGGGGGTTCCGTGATCCACCCACTGATTACTACTTTCGCCCTTTAGCCCTTGCCATACATTTCTCGAAAATTAAGAAACGAAGTAAAGAATTCTGTCTGAATTCCCAGTTTGAGCTTGATATTATATACAACTATTTAAAAGACTTTGTGCGAGTGATGGACACAAGACCCTTTTTCGCATTTGCAATGGAATCAACAATCACCCACGATATACTGAACTACGCCGGGTACGTTGACAATCCTACAGTAAGGCTTTTAGAAGACCTTCAGAGGTATGGAGTTCTCAACAAAACAGCCTTAATATTTTTCAGTGACCATGGTTTGCGATTTGGACCTATTCGTAAAACTTATATAGGAAAGTTTGAAGAAAGAATGCCCTTTATGTACATTCACTTCCCCGAGTGGTTTCTCAAGCAACATCCAAATATAGCTAAGAACCTTTTAGTCAACCAGAAGCGTTTAATGACTTTATTTGACGTCCACGAGACACTTCTTGATTTACTGGCTCTCCAAACCGGGGAGCTAGAAGTCAACAGCACGTCGCGTCTTGGCCAGAGTCTGTTGCAAGAAATACCAGAGAATCGAACCTGCTCCGATGCCAACATCATTCCCCATTGGTGTCCTTGCCAAACTCACGTAGCTGCTCCACTGACTAATAAGGCAGTGATAAAATCTGCCGAAGAAATTGTAAAAAACATCAACGATCAGTTAGACAAACACAAAACGATTTGTGCCACTTTAAATGTGAGCAACATCACAGATGCGCAGCTAACGCATGCTGATACGTCAATGTGGGTAAATAAGAAAAAGGATAAGTCCAAAGATGTACGTCTAGCTGGACCAGAAGAGAAAGTTAAACCGATTAATCGCTATTTAGTTACTCTGACAACCAATCCAGGTGGAGCCATGTTTGAAGGAACAGTTCAACATAACCCTGATTCAGACATTTACGTAGTACTGGGCATAAGCAGAATTAATATGTATGGAAATCAATCTGAGTGCATTGATATTCATAGGTTGAAAATATTTTGCTACTGCATTTCCTGATGCTCCTTAAGTTTTAATGAATTGCATGTTAGTGTATAACTTTAAAACCTTTGGAAACTTTTATTTAACGCTTTTTCTCAGGGATGCATGCAACACATGACTTGAAATGTTTTGGATATAAAAGTAGTATTTTTTATGCATCGAAAAATATTTAATGCAGTGATATTCACAATTTAAATGTATTTTGCTATTGTATTTAGTGTTAATTTTGAATTTATTGTAATTTAAAATGCCTGTAAATACTACGTGTAAGACCATTTCACATACTTTTACATATTCATCTCAAGTACCGTCGAATGGGGTAACTTTGGCCCAAGCATAAAACCTAAGTACCAAATTTCTTACTAAATATTTGTTTTTGCTCATAGGTCAATTCAGAGTTACCACTAACTGAAAAATACAAGCACCTTTCTAAAGGATGTACTTGATAAAAGGGTATTAGCTTGGAAAGCGTGAAGCAAAATATTACCCTATTCTACGGTACTTAATTGTGCGGTACAAAATGTGACGTTTGCAAGAACTAGTCATTAGCAGAAGTTGAAGTACAAGTCATAAGCAGGAGTAACGTGCATGAAAATTAGTCTGACCCCATTCGACGGTACTTAATTTTCAAAATGTGACGTATGTAAATGTATTTTGCTATTGCATTTAGTGTATATTTTAGATTTACTGCAATTTATAATGACAGTTTAACTACTAAGTGTAAGACCATTTCACATACTTTTACATATTCATCTCAAGAACCGTCGAATGGGGTAACTTTGGCTCAAACATAAAACCCAAGTTCTAAATTTCTACTTGAATTCCTTTTTTTTTTGCTCATAGGTCAAGGCAGAGTTAAAACTAATTGAAAAATGCAAGCATATTTCTAAAGGATGCATTTGATAAGAAGGTATTAGCTTGGAAAGCGTGGGGCAAAATTACCCTATTCGACAGTCATTAATTTTTCCAAATGTGACGTAGGTAAATGTATTTTGATATTGCATTAATGTGTACATTTTAGATTTATTGCAACTTGTAATGCCAGTTTAACTACTAAGTGTAAGACCATTTCACATACTTTTACATATTCATCTTAAGTACCGTTGAATGAGGTAACTTTGGCCCAAGCATAAGGTCCAAGTACTAAATTTTTTTTGGATATTTTTTTTTGCTCACAGGCCAATGCAAAGTTACCACTAACTGAAAAATACAAGCACATTTCTAAAGGATGCATTTGATAAGAAGGTATTAGCTTGGAAAGCGGGGTGCAAAATTACCTTATTCAACGGTCATTAATTTTTCAAATTGTGACGTATGTAAATGTATTTTACTATTGCATTTAGTGAACATTTTAGATTTATTGTAATTTGTAATGCCAGTTTAACTACTAAGTGTAAGACCATTTCACATACTTTTACATATTCATCTCAAGTACCGTTGAATGGGGTAACTTTGGCCCAAGCATAAAAACCAAGTACTGAATATCTTCTTGAATATTTGTTTTTGCTCATAGGTTGAGACAGAGTTACCACTAACCGAAAAATACAAGCACATTTCTAAAGGATGCATTTGATAAGGAGGTATTAGCTTAGAAACCGGGGGGGGGGGGAGGCAAAATTACCCTGTTCGACGGTAATTAATTTTTCAAAAGTGATTAAGTAAATGTATTTTGCTTTTGCATTTAGTGTTCATTTTAGATTTATTGTAATTTGTAATGCCTGTTCAACTACTAAGTGTAAGACCATTTCACATACTTTTACATATTCATCCAAAGTAGCGTTGAATGGGGTAAATTTGGCCCAAGCATAAAACCTATGTACTAAATTTCTTCTTGAATATATTTGTTTTTGCTCATAGGTCAAGACAGAGTTACCACTAACTGAAAAGTACAAGCACATTTCTTAAGGATGCATTGGATAAGAAGGTATTAGCTGGGAGAGCGTGGGGCAAAATTACCCTATTCGACGGTCGTTAATTTTTCAAAATGTGACGTTTGCAAGAGCAAGTCATAAGCAGAAGTAACGTGCATGGAAATTAGTCTGAATTCGTTTATGCACATATTAATAATAGTTTTCTGTTACATTCCCTGAAAATTCCGCAAATTATTTTAGCCTATTAAGTTCAAAACCATTTAACATGTTTTCATTTGGACTTTTTACAAAGACAAATTACATGAGTGATGTAAATAGGTAGGATAAAATATGTGCACAAGTCAGTGAATGCATTTATATTTACATATCAAAAATGTTTTTGTGTTACATCGTTTTACTTTTTAGTTTTACTTTTTATTTTCAATGCCATGTATGTATTCATAATAAACCATTTGAGATATTGTCATTCAACTTTTTATTTTCATCAATGTGATAAAAAAAATTACTTAGCGGTAAATTACAAAGATTATTGGTAAATTTTAATTTATCAGCAAAATTAAGGTAAATGTTTTGCTTTTTCTCATTTCCATCCTTAAACCTATTATAAAAAAATATAGATTACATTATTACAAACATTTATTACTTCTGCTTCACAGCCTTACACTACATTTATGAAGTAACCGCAAAATACATGTAAGTTTACACAATTGTAACTTTACTCCGTAAATTTAATATAACTTTACTCCTTAACTCCGTGGTTACGGTTACTCCGTGAAACATTAGGAAGCTACCGATTTTACGGAGGAATGTGGCCACGCTTCACAGTATAAATCCCTTTTATTAGCTTTATTTAAGAGAAAAGAACTGCCGAAACCATAGAGATTGTAAAACCGTGCGCATCGCTTACTATCGCACGGTTTTACTATCTCTATGGCCAAAACTTCTCAAAAAATGTACCTCCAAAATGGTAGTATAAGCAAATATTACTTATTTGTATTTCACAATTGCTAATGATTGAAGTTATTAGTGCTTATATTGCAAAAGAACACTGCAAATATACGTGAAACAAATTTGCAACACTAAATGAACACAATAATGAACACTTTCAACAAAACTTGAACACTTTAACAAAAAGTGTTTTTATTGTGTTGAGAATGTGTTAGGATTGTGTTGTGTTAGAAAAAAATTGTGTTGTTGAAAGTTCCAAGGATAGGAAATGTGTTTTGATTGTGTTTCGATCTAAATTTAAGAACCCTTACAGATTTTAAACACTCTATAGAACACTTTAAACACTTGAGATTACAACACTTTTACAACATTATAGAGGGAGGGCATGTTTCTCGTCTTGAGAGGCAATAGTTCCACAGAGGAATGAAAATATGGTCATGATTGGTTAATCAATGTAGTGGGTGGAGCTTATCGTGTAATACCACCACCTTTATCTTGTATGTTTGTATAAAACTATAAAAAATCATTACAAAATTTCACTTGCATGCATAGTGTTACTGTTATGTAGTGAAAGTAGTTAAATTTTACTTTAAACTTAGAAGCAGCTTTGGGGAAAAAAATTTACTCATTTTTAGTGATTAACCTTACTTTGTTTTGGGTTGTTATCTTACTGTAAAGTTTTGTGTAAGCTTACTCAGCTTTAGTCTGATATTGCATAACCTAATGCAATAAAGTTATTACGTAAACCTGAATTCCTTACTTTGTACCACAGCTTTTACACTTTACCTCCGGGCGTCGACTGACCCGTAGACTAAAAATCTTCTAGACCAGCAACTTAATCCAATGCCTAGCTCTTCTAACGTGTCGAAAGCAACTAAAACACTATTAAAGGTTGATTTGTTGATTGGCATAATTGTACTTTCAATTGTAGGGCTACTGTTTCGTCGGAATGTTCTCTGTTAAAAAAAAGTTACCCACTAGTGATTATTTCAACCGTTAGTCATCCTTTTACATCGGACCTTTTTGACTATGTGAAGAAATAACATTTTGAGTTAATTGCATGACACAAAATTTGCATAAGGGTCCGTCTTAATATTAAAAATGTTACGAACTTTAAAATTTTCAATAGCAACACCCAATTTTAATTACTTAGAAATGTGAAAAACCCTCGAAAACCCCTAAATCTAAGTTTTTGTTACATTTGGATGAATATTTGACGAGTTATTCAATCGAATCACTTGTAGATCTTTGGGGGACCATGTCTAAAATGACAAGCGTAGTCAGTCTGTAGGTTTATTAGTGGAGAAAAAGAAGCACAAGGTCAAATATCTTGAGGATGGGCCTACGAGGGATATAAAAGTCAATGAGTAGCTGTATATATTCAAAAATAAAGTCGAAAATAAGTTGTAGTAAAAAATAGATCCCTATCGTCACTTGATAAGGGTTCCAAATTACGAGATGTCATTGGCTCTGTTAAATCTCCTAAAGGTGACTGCAAATAGGCAGCCAGAAACCATTACATTAGTTCCCTTAGACACAAAGGGGGCGCGCTAGTTTCTATGTCAATTTCAATGTAGAAATTCTCCAATGAGAGTTTGAAACTTAGAGTGCTCTTAGTCTATGGGTCAGTCGACGCCCGTAGGTAAAGTGTTAAGAGTAATGCTACACCAAACTTTTTACAATGGACAAAAAATCCTAAAAGGTTGTGAAAGGTAGCATATATGTTTTTTATTATTGATTTCGTAATTAGTTTCAGTTATATTGCCTTCAAGTGTAAAGATTTCAGCTATCTATCCATGATTCCATTTCGCTTCAGGTAACTATCCATGATCTCAATAAGCTGTTTTATTCTAAGGAGCTGGGCATTCAACTAGATGGATCGTTTGATTGGAATATGATCTTCAAAAATGCAGTCAATATCTCATGAATTTCCCATATTTTTGAGCTGTCTGTTAATGTAAATAAAATTTTAAATCAATTTCATTGTGTCTTTATTTCATCATTTTTCACTTAATTGTCAGACGGACAAACCTGGGAAATTGTTTTTTGGAACAGTCAAATGGGCATCCTCAAAACTGAACAACAAGTGTACTATTCTTCAATATAGGGTCATATGGGGGAATTATGGATCAAAAAATCACAACATCCTATTTTTTTCTAAAGTATGAAAGATAGAAAGAGTTAATTTTGCATGAAGTAACCTTAAATAATTTAGAATTTATTTAAATAATCACTTTACCTCAAACTTAATTATTATTAGTTTTATTTTAATTATTGAGTGATCAGGAATTACCCCGGGTTTGGGCAATTATGGATCACACATGGGGTAATTATGGATCACCCTTTTTTTTTATAGCAATGCATATTAAAAGTAAATTAATTTTTGGTTGCAGTTAAAATATAATTCAAAGCAAACTTTTAAACACCTAAATTAACTTTTTATTAATCTTCTTTCTCAGAAAAAAATTAGACTTTATCGTTTGCTAATTTTTTTTTAAACTCGAAGAATAATGATGATCTTTTTTAATAAATTATGCATCAAATTCCCATTTACATTCTTTCGAAAATTCGGTTATTTATCGTTTGTTAAATTAGTTTACAGTTCGAAGCATCTTGAAAGTTTCTCGTAAGTTTAACGAAATGAAAAGAGTCAAAATATTGAATAAAAATGGAATTTGCATGTTATTTCAATGTAGATTAAATTTTTTGTTATTTAAATTTTAAATAAACTTTTAATTCGAATTTTTTAATGAAATTTGGAATGCAGCCTAATCTGATTTTTTGCTTCAAAATGACGTATACCACTTAGCTAAAAACACATGAAAAATTAAAAAATATCACTGATCCAGAATTACCCCAGTGATCCAGAATTACCCCAGTAAACTGGGGGATAAATCGATATACCTTTAAAATCATTAAAAAAAATAATTATGAAAAAATTGATATCGGAATGAAAAGCTTAGACCTTTTCCTATTGAAAAATAGCACCAACAATATAGTTAGTTGAAATATGTTTCTCCAGTATGGATCTTAAAAAAAGATCATGTTTTTCAAAGACAATCTTTTTTGAAGATGTTTTTATAGTAGTGTAAAAAGTATTTTTTTCTATTATTTGCTGCAGAGTTACATTGTTTTTGAACTTGATATAAGAAAATAGAATGTATAAGGATGAATTGGCATAATTTATTTTTTTTCTAAAAACCATTTTTAATCCTTAAAACTTAGTGATCATTATTTACCCCAGAAAGAGAGTGATCCATAATTCCCCCATGTGACCCTATGTATGTCATATGTAGTAGAAAACAACTACAACACAGAGAAGCATACTTATTAATTAAGGAAGGTAGTACCCAAAATTCTAAATTTTTTACTAATACTTTAATCGTTTCCAAATTTGGCATAGTGATTTCAAATATAATGAACAATGCTTTTTGGGCATTTTTTTATTTAAATATAATTGATTTATTTTAAACGGTGTTTTTTACAACTAAAAAAAGGGATTTACGCTAACACTTCTAGCATATGAAGTTGTACATTAATTTACCTGAAACTTTTTACAGATGCTATTTCAATATATATCTGTGCCATGAACCTATAACATCTGGTAAATATACATTTTTTTTTTAATGTCCAAGTGTAAGTTAATCGAAATTTTTTTTGTGGTTAATTTATAAAAATTTTCTTAATAACTTCTTTTCTTGTAATTTGTGTGTAACTCTAGAGGGTCATTGCATGCATCAGTTCAAAACTAAGAATTTAACACATATTAATGTTTATGGTATGAATATTCAATGTGGTAGATTTGTTAGCGTAAACCTCTTTTTTTAGTAGAAAAACACCGTTTAAAATAAATAAATTATATTTAAATAAAAAAAATGCCTAAATAGTATTATCCATTATATTTGAAATCACTATGCCAAATTTGGAAAAATTTAGAGTAATAGTAAAAGTTTTAGAATTTTGGGTATTCGCCTACCTTAAGTTACTTCTAGAAAAGGAGATAGATTAGACTTCTAAGGACTTTTAATTAGGGTAAAGAAATCAGTTAAAGGGTTTAATAGGACGGTGTCCGGAACAGTATGGCCCGGCTCGCCAAAGAGCCACACAACCTTATATCTTGAAGTCTTATTAAAAAATGCGTCACATCTATAGTTTATTATTACAACACTGTTAAAAATTTCAGTTCAACGTTGAACCAAATATTGGTGGAAAATTAAGAATTTCTGGTAGATACACCATAAAATGGTTCAACCAAGTATCACATTCTGGAAATAGACCTGCTTTCACGAAAAATTGGTTTGACTTTTACTCCAATAGCACGAAAGTTCGGTTCAACTTCTACTAACTGCAACCGACAATTTAACTGTTTACTCAAACGCAGGCGCCATGATTAGTACTGCTTCTGCTTGAGAATTGGCCCGTCCGTGGCCGAGTGGTTATGGCGTTAGCCTAGAGATTCAACCATCTCAGGAAAGCGGGAGTTCGAATCCCACCTACTACCAGTCATCCTATAAATCGGATATCTTTACTAGAAATAGTAGAAAATTCTCAATTCATTACAGATTGGACCGAGTACACTGGGACATTCATGCTCGTTAAATATGTGGGGTCCGAAGTACCGACGGCGTTAGCTTACGATGTACGAAATACCATTTTTTTCAACTTTTACTATTGTTATGCATTTTGAGAACCTTTTTATGGTTCGACCTTTCACTATAGTTACGCGTTGGAAAAATCCTGCATATGGTTCAACCTCTCACCATAGTTACGCAATTTGAAAATACCGTTTTATGGTTCAACAGTCTACCAAATCATGGTTGCAACAAATTTGAACCGTATTTTCGTTCAACCTTGAACTATTATTTTTAACAGTGAAGTGGTACGCAGGTGCAAAAAGGTTGGGAACCTCTGCTATACACAGGATGTCCATAGTTAAACTGACGATACTCTGGTGTTTCTGTAGAGTTAACTAATAGGTGGAATTACTGTTCCTTCAGTATAGAAGCTATTGGCGACATGGAGGAAAGAATTCCGTGAGAAAAAAATAGTTTTAAAATGTTCCGATAGGGAGGAAATGTGACTTCCCTGTTGTCATTTTAAGCCTAGAATCACTATAAGACGACTAAATAAGTTCAAAGTGCAATCTTAACGACGTAGATACAGTGCCGCAGTAGGATCATCAAAAATTGTAACAATAAATACAACTATTGACTACAAAAGTAACAATGAGGCGCAAGTTTCTATTCTATTTCTTGTTCAAAAGTGACTTCGTAAAAGATAAATAACATTCATTAACACCCATAAGGTTTATTTTATTTTTAAAGTACTTTACGTGCAACTAGTTTTTATTCCTGCCTTTAAACCTTATCAGTTCCTATTCGATTAAATCTTAACTATGCAAAGCAAAATACCAAAACTCCAATGTTGTTGGAAGACTACGGTATGGTATGGTATGGTATGATACATATATATATTCCAGCTTGTGTACTTGTTCAGAGAACCGCTTATAAGCTTTCGTCAAGTGGGACAGACACAGAAAGAAATTTTACAGTCACAAAGAAATGAATAACACATAGACAAATAGCAACATTTATTGACTGTCACAAACATCCATGCTTGACCGGGATTCGAACCCGACCCCAGCAGCTCCAAGGGCTAGTACACTAACCATTCAGCCACCGGGACGGCTAAGACTACGGTTTAGTGTATTTATTTTATGCAAATTAATAAAGCGAAATTGTATGACGGAATTAATGTGATTCATGAACTGAGAACACACACACTTAAAGAAAAGTGTGAACAATATTCGTTTCAGTGAGGTAAGAAAATATTGTATTGTTCAAAACAAATGCAATTTAACATCAAGGACAAGGAAGGAAATGAAAACAACACCTCTAGAACTGTTGCCACTGGAGACGTGACACATACACAATAATAAAACATATTAACATAATGGGCTTGTTTAACGTGGTACGGGAAGAAAACCAAACAACCACGTGACGTCACAAGAAACCAATTGGTTTGCTTTTTGTAATAAGGGAAGAAAACCAAACATCCAATGACATTGCAGTTGGAATAGTGGGACATCACAAGAAACATTCCCATACTAATTATATTAAAACAATAATAATAAACGTAAATGAAAACAAAAAGTATAATAATCAATGACAAAAATTATAATAATATAATAATATAATAATAAATAATTAATATAGTTAATAATATACTAAGTACAATGGGAATATTTCTTATGACCTCATGCTCTCTAAATTGCGATTTCATTGATTGTTTCATTTGCTTTGAAAAAGTGTTAAAACAGCCCTTTCATTTACTTTTTAATTTTTTCAATGGAACGAATACCAAAAGTTTTGGTTTGGTTTGAATTATCGTCGCACTGGAGCTACACGAGGGCTATTGGCTACGGGCGTCGTATTTTAGAACCACAGTCAGATGACGAGCCAACACCTGAATAGGCACCCAACGCAACCGTTAAGGGCGACATCGTACGCAGCGTTAGGACTTTGAAGGATATTTAACGTGCACTCCCTAACACGGGGTATTATTCGTCGGACATTTTTGGCTGCACGGGCCGTTTATAGGTCGGCAGCTATTTTGGCGATGCCCGGACCCGAACCTGGGACCTTCCGCATGCTAAGCGAGTGCTTAACCGACTGGGCTCCCCAGCCCACTCCAAAAGTTTTGGTATTCGTTCATGCATTCCGATTGGTTTGGACCTTTCCGTTGACAAGTCTAAGGAATAATAAACAAGTTCGTTAGTATTCGTAAACTAGTTCTTTTAAATTTAAATCCCATCTGAATCAAACGTGGTACATAAAAACTGGTATTTTTACCAATTTTCGTTTTTAACGTACGACAATTTTCCGTAAACTCATCTTTATACCATATATCCATAACGAATAATAGCTTAAGAAAAATCAGCAAAAACACAATATTATATGTCAACCTTTTTTTTTTTTTTTTTTTTGAGAATTTCTGTTTCCAAATTATTTCGTAGAATAATTCACTTTATTTTATGGTTGACTATTAATTAATAAAGTAAAAGAAATACACATATAAATTTTGAAGAAAAGGTGTGATGAATCGTAATCATTCAAAGAATACGATGAAGTATTAAATTTTTCGAAGAATCATTATTCGGATTCATTTCACAAATTATCAAATGTTGCCAGTTTTCTCTCGTAATGCTTGGTGATTCCACTTATTTTTACATTTACTACTGATATACAGACGAACAGCAGAATGAAGATTACAAATTCAGGTAATTTTCAGGTTTTAAACTATGATCTTGGTTATCTTAAACTTTATTTGCATGCACTTCACTTGTCAAAAATAAAATTATGAATAACCTTTTTGGATTTGTTTCTGAAGAAATAAAGTTTCAAGGGATTTGAGAATATAAATTTAAAAATTCCAGTTTTAGACGCTTTGTTCTTAAACGGTTTATAGGCTGCTTCAAAATTTTTGTGGTACACTCTTAAAACAAAAGAGTGAAATCCACTCCAGTTGGAGAAGTGCATTTTCGACACCCTAAAGGCATGCATATTTTCTCAGACTGAGTTAAAATCACTCGTTTGGAGTGATCCTGTCTGAGGTTTAACACACAAAGGATCTACTCCAAAAAGAGAAGTGCATTTTCCAGTCTGGAGGAGTGAAATCCACTCAGACTGAGTTAAATTAGGAGTGTTTGTTTTAAGAGTGTAAATTTTTTAATGAGCTTATTTTAAATATGTATGTCATGCAAATTTTGATTAAACTAATAGAATTTAGGAATCTATAATAATAAAAATGAAGTTGTGTGTGTGAGTGTGTCTGTCTTACTTGACGAAGGTTTATAAGCGGGTCTCTTACCAAACACACAAGCCTGAAAATATATATATACCAACCAACTACTGAATATGCCAAATATTCTAACATAACATATTACGTAATAAATACTCATGCAGTAATAAATATATAAGTACAAAGTTATATGTAACTTGCTCAAGCAATTGAAGCTGAATTTATCTGATTATCTGTACCAAAATAATCTGGACAAAAATACTTGAATTTCGTTATGCATCAGGCTATCAATTTGAAATTAGTAATCTTAAAATATCGACACTAAAATTTGAAAACGAACTTGGTATGAAAATATTAATGTTTGAAATTATTTATGGTGCTAACATGCAATAAAAGACAATCCATACATTATTCTTAAAAGCAATTTTATGAGTATTGTATTTACGAAATTTACCATTTTTATTTTCTGTTGGTATATTATGTTGAATGCAAGTAATTTAGTTTTGAATGAAAGTGTTTTAAATTTTTGCTTTACTTTTCCAAAAACTTATATTGTTTAAATATAAATGTATTTTTTAAATTAAAATTTAATTTTTAATATATAATAAATTTTACAAGTTGTCCGGACACGTAGCACTTGTTTTCATCGTTTAATTTTAATGTTAATCTATCAGTTACGATGCTCTTCAATTTAAAAAATATCTATTTTTAATTAGTTCACGTAATTAGTTATCGATACATATTAGTGGGTCCTGCTGTACCTATTTTTTATGTAGGATATTCGATCTGAAAAAGGCACAAGTATGATCTAGAGAATCCTTTAAAACATTTACTTGACTTCTTTGAACGTTTAGTTGAAAGCGGACTTTAGTTGAAAGGAAACTACATGTTTGGGAACTTTCTCTAACATTGGATTGGTTTACATATATTTTCAGGCTTGTGTGCTTGGTCGCAAGGACCCGCTTATAAACCATCGTCAAGTAGGACAACACAAGACACACACAAACACATATGACTGATGTTGCCATCTGTCGACAGATGGCAACATCTGTCGCCACCTCCACAATTTAGACATGTCCCTGAAGGAGAGGGAAATTTTCTCCAGGAGCCTGTACCCATAGTGAACTGCGCAATGACCGACCACAGGACTTTCGGACCCAACAGATTTTACTAGCACGTACTCCGCGTATACTCGGTAAGACTTCAGTGGCAACCGGGTCTCGAACTCTCAATCTTCCGATCTCAAGTCCGCGGTCCGGACCACTAGGCTCCTTACAGCCATTCTCTAACATGTCATATGTCTCCGTTAGCCTATCTTGAAGCAAAACTTTATGCTTATACGTTGCTCCATGTCAACCTGACTGCGTTAAACTGCTCATAGCGTGCGCTTCCTCTTATCTGTTGTAAAATGGCCGTTAGAGTGAAATCCACTCCAGTAGGAGAAGTGCATTTTCGACACTGGAAAGGAGCGAACATTAACCCAGACCGAGTTAAAATCCCTCGTTTGGAGTGATCCTGTCGGAGGCTTAACATACAAAGGATCCACTCTTTTCGGGGAAGTGCATTTTCACGACTGGAGGTGTGAAAATTAACTCATACTAAATTAAAATCACTCGTTTGTTTTAAGACTGTACATGGCTCTAGATGACATTTCTTTCACTGCGTCTGCGTGAGTGCAAGATCCTAACAGGCGAAGTTTTTCATTTATGAGACCAATCTCTGAACTTATCGAACACAGCTTTTAAAAGCATGTAAAATGTTGAACGGTGATTTAAGGTTATGCTAAAGTAATACCAACAACATAAATTTCAACTCAAAATGCGCTTTATTTGAAGATAACATACAATAACTACAGAAAAGTAACTTCTCTTAAGGGGGTTCAGTATGTTGCAAATCGGTAATGTTAAATTGGCCAATTGCAATGTACTTTTTCACAATAACTACTAACAGATCATCTTAAAATTTTCTCGGTGTGTTACACCAACCTTATATATTAATCTGAGGTTAAAAGTTTTTTGTAAATAACTGTTAGATTTTTTTAAATAAAATAAGCTTTAAAGTACCCAAAAGATCATGAAATTTTTCACTTTTTAGACCCATAATTTTTTTTTCACTTTAGTTTTATTAAAATGTATAACCTCAGATTAATCTATACTATGTATTACATCATATAAAAAAATTTCACGAGAAAACGTAGCATAGTTTTTGAGAAAAGGTACATCGAAGTTCAAAAAATCAAGTTCTGAGAAAAACGCGTTTAAAGTTTTTATTGTTAACCCGTTTCCTTACGAAGCCACGACATTATAATGGCTTTTAATGTCAAAAATATTATTCCAATCGTCTTGAAACTTTGTGAAATTATTAATAAAGATTGTAATAGTATTTTAAGCCAATAATTTTTGTTTTGATTTTTTCACCGATTTTAGGGTATTGAACCCCTTTAATAATCACTGCAGTAGAATCCAAGGAAAATAAACTTGAGCAGTACTACATCCATTTGACAAGTCCTGAAAAGCAACTTCTACCCACTCCAGTTTTCGTCCGCTTTGAAGTAGGTTAGGTTTGAATTATCGTCGCACTAGAGCTGCACGAGGGCTATTGGCGACGGGCGTCGTACTTTAGAACCACAGTCAGATGACGAGCCAACACCTGAATAGGCACCCAACGCAACCGTTAAGGGCGACATCGTACGCAGCGTTAGGACTTTGAAGGAAATTTTACGTGCACTCCCTTACACGGGGTATTATTCGTCGGACATTTTTGGCTGCACGGGCCGTTTATAGGTCGGCAGCTATTTTGGCGATGCCCGGACCCGAACCTGGGACCTTCCGCATGCTAAGCGAGTGCTTAACCGACTGGGCTCACCAGCCCCCCCTTTGTAGTAGTGCAAGTCAGCAATTTTGTAGAACTTTCCAAACTCATGAAAACGAGATTATTAGTTGGTTATACATCAATCATTAGATTTAATAAATAACTTGCATTATTAGAGCTTTTCGAACAGGTGACGATATTTATTTACCTTAATTTACGACTGTTAGCAGTTTTAAACACTAACATAAATTTAACATATTCGATATCACTGAAGTCTTAAGGCGAAAGTATTTTAAACTATAAAAATATTAAAGCAATCGAGTTACTGACAAAGTAAATGCACTCTAACACTTTCATTTTTGACGATTCAGGAATCCTCAAGCCTCATTTCGTTAATTTTGAGTATTGTTTCGTCAAACTATCACGTGCTTTTGAGTAAACGCGAATCCTCACTTTTACGATCTTGATTTGACGATTATCTATCTTGATTTTGAGGAAACAGAATCTCATTGTTGTACTCACATGCTCAAAACTGACGAAATATTTCTTTAGATTAGACGACATTCAAATCCTCATAAAAATGACGACTCAAATTTCCTCACTTTAAGGAAACGAAAACTCGGAGCAGTTGCCAGCAATGGAATCGTCAAAATTAAGAAAAATTTCGTCGTTTTTGAGCATTCATTTTTAACAGTGTGTGTCCTTCAATTTCTTGTAACGTGTTCCGATATAGTGACTTGAGGCAGTACAGCAGGTTATTCTTTAAGTAAAATTAGTTACTTAACTAACAATCGATTTAAACAAATGTCTCAAAAGTAGCAATAAACCTAAAGAAAATATTTGAAATATATTAAAAGTGAGAGAATTCTGCAAACGTAATAGCTTTTTTACTGTACAATATTTACTATTCTCTGAAATTTATAAATTAGGTCCAAGGTGTTCAACGAAATTTACTCATCACGTGTTTAGTTATAAAACCAAGTTTAAGTTAAGCAAAAATTAATATACAGATTATAATTTAATACTTAGCTACATTCCCGCGTCTCATCTTACGAAATCGTCACTTAAGTTCCCACATGTGCTATCTCACTTTGCACACCCGTAGAAATTTACTGAACGGTAACCCTTGGCGAAATTTCCAAAATCGCATAAGAAGTCGGCTGAAAACACTTCCGAAATGCGCAAATAACCGTCAGATAATAGGTTTGCCGGAAAACGTCATAGTTGCGAAGTCAAAGAATTCGAAGTCCGAAGTTGCCGCAAATAATTATTTATCGCCAAATCCGAAAAAAATGCTCCAAGGGTTGCCATACAGTAAATCTGATGTTTGCACAACAATGAGATAGCACATATGGGAATTTCAGTGACGAAATGCTAAACGTGCCCTACAATGGCATATACAATTTTTGAATTACAACCAAATAACTATTATAAAGCATAAATTAACTTCGCAGCAAAATATGGCAAAGTTACTAAGTCACAATTGAAGAGTACAGGGGAAGAACCGCTTTATTCATTAAGAGCCTTCCCCTAATTGTATCTGCTTGGTGGACATTGGCGACCGGAAACCGGTTTTCTTTCGGTTCTTCATTCGCTGCACAAACGTGTGAATCTTGTCCACTGATATCTGGCGTGAATAAGGCTTGCCTCGAAAGAAAAACAAAGCGAGTAACCGGTTTCTTTACACCAGTTTAGGCGATTTCTCGCTATCATCGCCAAAGAGGCCTATTGAGGAAAGCCTTCTACGAAATAAAGAGGTTCTTCTCTCGTACTCTTCATATGGCAAAGCTACAAACTCAGTTAAATAGCTACACTCTTAAAACGAACGAGCGATTTTAACTCTGTCTGATTAATTTTCACTCTTCCAGTCTGGAAAAAGCACTTCTTTTGGAGTGGACCCTTTGTGTGTTAAACCTCCGACAGAATCACTCCAAACGAGAGATTTTAACTCAGTCTGAGTTAATATTGACTGCTTTCCAGTGTCGAAAATGCACTAATCCTACTTGAGTGGATTTCACTCTTTTGTATTAAGAGTGAAGTTGAAGTAACCTCAATAACACTTACATTACTAAATTACTTAAAAAATGAAGAGTACACTGGAAAACCCGATTAATTTTTCAGAGAAGTTTCCTTAGCAGACCACTTTGGCAATGATAGCGAGTGATCGCCTAAACTTGTGTAGGGAAACCAGTTCCTACCATAGATATCATATTTAAAGTAATATAGTGGCAGATCACGTGACCTCCAATGCTATCGACGGGATGCGCAAGCAATGAAGTCAGTGTTGTAGGTCACGTGATATGCCAGTGTAGTACTATCTCTGTGGTTCCTAGCTACCAAGTTCAGGCGATTGGCGATCCCGACGCTTATACCAAGCGAAGAAGAAGGAGAGAAACCGGTTTTATGCCGCCAAGCAGGCAGTTGCGGCCGTCCACCTAATAAATCAATCGCTTCTTCCCGTGTACTTTTCAAATGTCTAGTTTTTTTAAAGTTTGAAATAGAAGGTAGGAAGCTTGGGCGAGTGGTTCACGAGACTAGCCAAAAAGGCTAGTCTCATGAACCATCCGCCCATGGGATGGGCCAGTAGGCCCATCCCTGGGCCAAGTAACTGGAGATCAGAACTTACATTTGAACAGATAAGTCCCCACGAGCAGTCTAAGTCAAAGCACTGCTGGTCATTCGGAGTTCTGCAGTGTCCTTCTACTAGTCTCAAAATGGCTCCCAACACCAGAGGTTACGTCCAATAGGAAATGACACTAAAAAAGTAAAGTTCAATGCATATGGAGGCCATTAAAAGTCGTCACTTTACAATACTTTTTTTTTTCCTGGAACTTAGCAGTATTATATGGCAAGAATTATATTATATGGCGAAGTCACAATTATGCAAGTCTAGAAAAACTTAGCAACAAAATGCCGTACTTTCGTATATCCTACTTCTTGAAAAAAAAAATAGAGTTCTGAATATAATCTTTAGAGGCAAGAAGAAAAGAATTCTATAGTTTAAAGTAATTTATACAGCTTTCAATTTAGCGTAATACAATATTTCTAGACAGACATACTCAACAAAACTCGACACAATTTCGAAAAAACCAAATGGAGAATTTAGTGGAAGAACGTGCTAAGTGACAAAAATTTGTAAACCGAAAATGAGCATCAAAGCTTTTCGTTTGCACTCAGATCTGTTGGAAACGGTATTTGTAAAGTACTAAACTTTAAGTTTATTAAAAAGGGGAAACTTGTTATTACAGTAGGTATTAATTGCTCTCCGACACAAAAGTCTCAATTTCTTTCGAAAATGTCACTTACCACCATAGAGATCTTAATTAAAGTATTAGAGTGGGGGCTCACGTGACCTCCAATGCTAACGGCTTCACGAGCATGGAGGCCGCCATATTGTCGAAAAGTGGAGAAATTGGGCCAATGTTGCCAGTACTTTAAGTAGAAAAAATGTTGAGAAAAAAATAAATTTAATTCTAAAATTATCAAAAAATATCATAAAAATAATAGCTGCATTTTGGAATATTTTTATTGGCTTTTAAAAAACTTGAAACGCTTTTCTAGTATTTTTACTATATTTATTTTGTAATTTTAGAATTATATTTTATTTTTCCGAGTATTTTTCTTAATGTGGCGGCGGTGGCGACAAGTTACCAGTGTTGCCATCACATAAAGAATGCTACGAAAAAATAAAATTTAATTCTTAAATTACAAAATAAATATAGTAAAAATACTAGAAAAGTGTTTCAAGTTTTTTAAAAGCCAATAAAAATATTCCAAAATGTAGCTATTATTTTTATGATATTTTTTGATAATTTTAGAATAAAATTTATTTTTCTCAACATTTTTTTCTACTTAAAGTACTGACAACACTGGCCCAATTTCTCCCCTTTTCGACAATATGGCGGCCTCCATGCTCGTCAAGCCGTTAGCATTGGAGGACACGTGAGCCCCCACTCTAATACTTTAATTACTTACTATTTAATTATACTATTTATTGCTTACCACGTTCTTCCCCTACACTCTTCAAATATTAACTAAATAGAAAAACATGCTCTCCCATCAGTACACGTTCAGTGTACAGAAAAATCCTGACAGGAGCTGGCAGACATCAGAACAAGTCTTCAGAGCAGTTCATAAGATGTCAAACAGAAGAACACGAGCAGCGCTTCCGGTATTTATATAGTGTGTGAAAACCGCTGTTTGAAAAAGATTACAGATGCGAAATTTGCATCATTAAAAGAAAAAAGTTCATGTGAAATATTTTGGAGGTTGGTGGAGATAAATCGCACTAGAGCTTTGGATAATAATGAGTTAGATTATATTTTTACGAATTGGTTTGCTTTTGCTCAATAAAGTTGCGCTACAACTACACAAATGACTATTTCTGATGAGATAAGCAAAAGTGATTGGTTGGTTGGTAGTTGGTATAGGCATGTTTTTTCAGTCTTGGTGTGCTTGGTCAGAGACCCGCTTATAAACCTTCGTCAAGTAAGACAGACACAACACACACATACTTGACAGATGCTGCCATCTATCGCGCGACACCTTCAAAATTTAGACATGTCCCGGAAGAGGAGAGAAATAGCCTCCAGGGACCTGTACCCGTTAGAAACTGCGCAATGACCACCAACAGGAATTTCGGACCAAATAGATTTAACGAGCACGTACTCCGCATATATTCGGGACAAACACAAACATACATGCCTTACCGGGATTCGAACCCTAACCCAGAAGCTCCAAAGGCTAGCTCTCTTACCGTTGTGCTGCCGGTTCAGCCCAGCCAAGAGTTAAAGATTTATTAATGGTAATGTTATCGTTTCAAACTGCATATTTCAAGCCTCCCTTACGAGCTTTAACACATTAAATTACGCCTCGTCATTTAGAACCCTTTCAAAAGTATTTTTCGAACTTTTTTTCGTTATTGGTCTCAAGTTTCGAATTTACAAAAAATTTCTTCACTTGTGCAAGAATAAGAATAAACTTCCTTTATTAAATAAAATTTAAAAAATCTTAAAATAAAGCATTTTCTTCTTTTGGCACTGTTTTATAAAATTCCATACTGTTTTATAAAGTCCTGGCGAGAACAATTTCGACGCACAGATTACAATGAATCAGAGCTCTCTGTTTATGTTAAAGTAGGCCGAGATTCTCAATTTTGCGAGAAAACCCCAGCCAATCATGATCTCCAGGGATCTTTTACATGCCACATAATCATATGAAATGCGTGCTCAAGACTTTCCCACCCAGAAAGTCCGACGACTCAGCCGGGGCTCGAACCCGCGATCTTGGGCTTAGGAGGCGGACACGGTTAAAACCTCTCAGCCACTGAGACGCTACTACTGAGGTTGCTATATTCAACATTTAAAAATGTTATAACATAAAAATTCTAAGTAACATACTTAAAAAATAAAAATATGTTACTTAGAATTTTTTACTTTTGCAATGTTATTGTCTCAAAACAGCGGGTTATTGAATAGAGCCTTCAGATATTACGATTGAAGACTGTAATGTTTAAAAAAAATATTAAAAGATGTTTCTTTTACGTAGCTTATAAATATTATAATTCATTAATAAAACTCATTTTGTACTAATTTTACATAGGAAAAAAACCACTTAAATAAAGTAAAATTGTTGTCACATTTTATCATAGAGATCATTTTATGAACCGGAATATGTAATGGACATTTTATATGAATTTCAATAATGCCTTTTGATAAGAGTTAATCTATTTTTGCTATATTGTTATAAAGTTAAACATTTTTAATATTACATTTGAGTAAATTTTATATCTGTGAAATAAAGAACACTAATTTTTGGCGTGTGTTGCTTTATCTAATAACTCATGAATTAAAGTAATATTAAATCATAATTTAAAATAACTTTTCTTTTTCAATTTTTGAAATTTTCCATTATGGTAAATCATAGCTAAAGCATAAAATATGTGCATTTTACCGTGTCAAAGCATTTAGATTAGCTCCTTATATTCTTTGAAAAAATAATTTAATCTATCTTTTAGAATATCAATTTTCTAAAATAACATGACATGATCATGTCATAAGACATGTCATCGTCTTTTCAAAAATCTTATTAAACTTAATTTTTCTAACAGCTGACATAAAAATGGTGCAATATTTCAATATCCAATTGAATTACAATCCAAAATAATGTATATTTTAAATATTTAAATGGTGATTGATGTCTGATCTCTTATTTCTAAATTTATAATCTTAAGCTATTTTTAAAGAACTCTTGTCTGTTTTGCTTTGTTTCTTAAAAGTCTGATAATTAATTTGACTGTATAAGCTAAGTAAGTATTTTAAAAGAAAGAAAAGTACTAACTTGCTCAATAAATAAACAACTAATAAGACAACACAAAACTGCAAATTTCATTGTTAAAATTTAAAAAAGCATTTTGCGATAAACCAAATAAATATAAATGAAATGAAGGTATAGTGGTTAAAAAATTATCTAATACAATTCTTTTACAATTCTTCTTGACATACATTTTTGTC
Source organism: Hylyphantes graminicola (assembly GCA_023701765.1). Lineage (NCBI taxonomy): Eukaryota > Metazoa > Arthropoda > Arachnida > Araneae > Linyphiidae > Hylyphantes > Hylyphantes graminicola. The sequence continues at coordinate 54,613,309 of CM043118.1, read as the reverse complement.
TCTCTTTTCATATTTCTGACTAATTTTACGACTTATATGCACAAGAGAGTTCATTAAACAACGAGACATAGGGTACGTGGAGGGCTTTTTCGGAGGATTTCTGAAGCCCACACTAGAGGCGGTCGCCAAGGCAGTCTCCATAGACGAAGACTTCGAGACAGCCAGCAACTTATGCATCCGTCATCTCGTAAGAGTCATCAACAAAGGCACATGTGGGACCAATGAACTTCTTGCAGGAACCAGACCTAATCAGAAACTAAAACTTCCTTTTGGAGCGAGGATCCTTGTTCGAACCAGCTACTGAGGAAAGGATATCCTTGATGATCACTTCCCTTGAACTGGCGAAGACATTTTCTTGAGCATTTGAACTCCATCCAGATTCTACAAGCCTTCAAGAACTGGAATCAGCAACATTGGCAAGGGCATTTTTAAGGGACGAGGCTCACCAGGCTGGAACACGCAGCACCGATTGACTTCAAGGACGACGTCAAAAGCGAGGATATCCTTCTGGGATGAGGACCTTTTCTTCAGAACCAGAGACAAGAACTATCTTTTGAAAACAATGGCAGTCACGGAATATGAGATTCTTTCCAAATCTAGAAGAGTCTTTTTCTGGTCAATCAGAAGCAGGCGACGACAAGGACTTGATAGGTAAAAAGGGCTTCAGCAGACATGGTTGAACGAATTTAAAATTTTGTAGTTCAAATACTGTTGAAACTTGAATGATAAATAGAGCAGAAGCTAATCCGTGAAATTGAAAGAATATGAGTGGTTCGTCCACATAATATCTGGCCCGGGACCCAATTCGTCATCCTGTCCTAAGAACTTATGTTGCAGAGCATCACTTGGACTGGTCCTTTCTTCGGGAACTGATCTCAGAAAGCCTTGAACGAAATTTAAGGCCAACTTTGCTTCGTTGTCTCTTATTCTCGTTCCCCAAGGGAAGGCATCTCTTATAAAACCTGTGAAGTTCTTTTCCTGAAGGATATATGACATTTTATTAGTTACTAAATCAGCAATGCAATACTTTATTTGCACTAAATAAATGAAATAGTTTTTTTGTAAAAGTCATTAATCATATTATAAAGATACTTAAGCATACTATTACTTAAAGTAAAGAACGTCTACTAAAAAATCATATTTTTTAAAAATTTACATCACAGTTATTTTCGTTCCATAATAACCTTGAGGATCACAAGCAAGATAAAAGTTTCCCAACACACTTCACGTTAATAGAATATAGCACAGATAAAAAATTCCAAATTACAAATTAAAAATATTTCTATTCTATAAATGTTTTTAAAACTTAAATAAACTTTCCTTATCTGTACAGATCATTCTTAAAATATTAAAAAATTAGAAATTTAGAGAGAAAATTTTGCCGAACGTACTTTTTAATTTCGTGCGTTTACGTGCTTTCTCACTATATTACGTGCATACACTGATAAAAGTTTCGCTTTTGGTTTTACAAAAAAAAGGGGGGGGGTTCTAGGTTTAAACTAAAGATGCTGGATTTGGCGTCTTTTCAATAAGTATCGTCAGGTCGAATTACAACAAACCCTGGCGCGGGCCGTGACAACCAATGACTGACCGCAGTATGAAGAACGTGACATGATAAGAAAGTTTACATTGATAATTTTAAAAAGGTTTGCCATAGTACCAATGAGTCGGGGTTATCAGATTTGGATTAAAATATCCGGACCCGATTCTTTAGCTTAACCTTTTCTAGTAACTGTGGTGATAATTTAAAAAAAAATGTCAGTTTGAGGTCAAGCTATTTTCATATTTCTGATACGAAAAACCAGAAAAACGGTTCTACCTAATTTCAGAAATTTGGTGAAGCAATTTTCCTCGTAACCACTACTAACACTAGGAACCCTTTGTTTGGTGAAACCTAGCATTACATTTTTAAAACTGTAGAATACTCTTCTATAACTACTAGTACTAATGTAACTGATGTTACTACTATAACTATTGCAAATAATATTGCAACTTTTACTATTGTTACTACTAAAAATAGAATTGTCGAATCATTTACTGAACTTGATCTGAGAATCTTTGTTATTGATCATTAAATGTTAATGACTTGGTCTTCTTATGCTTCAAACTATTAAAAATTGTCAAGATTAAAAAAAACTTACATCCATAATGAAGCACATGGTGGGATACGCTTGTTTCCGTCTGTTCTTGCTATTTACGACAGCGCGCAGAGCGAAGTTTGTGAGGCACTCGCTCGCCAACATTCCATAAGCCCATCTGTCGAAGAACTTTCCGTCGAAGCCGTCACCAATTTCTGGAGGGTAGTAGATGGATGAAAGTTTATGGTCCCAACTGTAAAATAATGAATAAAAAGGTTAAAATAGAGATTGTGCTAAAGCAGTTTCTTTTTGCCTAAGGCTCTTTTTTAGAAGCACTACACTCTTAAAACAAAAGAGTGAATTCCACTCCAGTTGGAGAAGAGCGTTATCGACACTGTAAAGGAGTGAATATTAGCCCAGACTGAGTTAAAATCACTCGTTTGGAGTGATCCTGTCGGAGGTTTAACACACAAAGGATCCACTCCAAGAGGAGAAGTGCATTTTCCAGACTGGAGGAGTGAAAATCAATCAGACTGAGTTAAAATCGCTCGTTCGTTTTAAGAGTGTAGATGGCAACTAAAGTGCAATCTTGACAACAGGGAGAAAATTGACATCATGTCTGAAAACGTATTTATAAGATTGTAATTTTAACAAGGAAAGATTTAGTATTTAATGGTTAAGAGCTCATGACCTTTTAAAGTAAATTATTGTGAGGAAAATTGAAATATGTAGAAGACACTACACTCTTAAAACGAATGAGCGATTTTAACTCAGTCTGAGTTAATTTGACTTCTCCAGTCTGGAAAATGCACTTCTCCTAGAAGAGTGTATTCTTTGTGTGTTAAGCCCCCGAGAGAATAACTCCAAGCGAGTGATTTTAACTCAGTCTGAGTTAATATTCAATCCTTTCCAGTGTCGAAAATGCACCTCTCCAAACGGAGTGGATTTTACTCTTTTGTTTTAAGAGTGTACTTTTTAAAAGACTGACAATTTGCGCCGAAAACAAAAAATATATAGAAGGAAAAATACTAAGCTATATACCACTTAATCTGTTTCATAATACAATGTATAAATTCTTTGAAATTAATTTATTTTTAATTATTAAACTAGTGGGTAATGTTCCATTTCCCAGAGGAAAAACGATTAAGTCGCCAAAAATGCGCAAAGACTGTGAAACTGAATATTTCCCAACGGTAGCCCTTAAATGTGTATAACTGTCTTTTAACTGTGAATATTGTGTTTTGGTAGGCAACAAATGATTTTACCCAAAATTTCTATTAGGTGAAATATGTGACAAAGAAATGGAAAGAACACCAATTCGTATTTTCTCTGATAATAGCTTTAAAGACTACCAAACCATTTGTTAGAGCAAATTAACAATAATTATATTCGATTACCTGTTCACAGGTCTGTTGGCCAAGTTCAAACGCGACAGCCTACCAACTATGGCTCGATCGTCTTTTGCAATGAAAATGGATTGCGACATCAACTTTAAATGGCAAAGCCCTTTGGCTTCAAGGTATTCCATTGCCGACAGGACTTCCAACAACCATTTCTTGACTTTATCATAGCTGTCCTTTTTGGCACAGAACATGCCGTCTATTTTGTAGTCGATAATGTTCGAATAGTACGGCATGAGGAAGGACGTGGTCTGGGCAGTCCAATAGACCTGGGTGAGGGGCATTATATGTGGGTGCCCGTTGACTTTGTTCCACAGAGGCATGTCCAGTTTGCGGCCCTCATTTTGGCTGCAGTGAATCTTGCAGAGTATTTTGGAAGCTTCCTTCTTGTGAGAGTACTTGTGGAATTCTGCATATTTGCCGCCGCCAATACATTTGAGATGTTTGTAATCTTCATCTATCTCGTTTTTGGCGTTTTTGAATGTTGTTTCAATTTCAGCATCATCGTCGTCGCTCCAGACTTTGCGTTCCTTTTTCATGTTGTTGGCATGCCATTCGGCCTTTTTGATGACTCTTTTTACGAGCGTTTCGGAAATTTTTTTGGCTTTCCTTTCCTTTTTAGTCTCAATGTCTTCATTTCTAAAACAACAGAAGATTGTAGACAAGACTCTATAAATAGCGTTAGAGCACATTTTTATTCTTTTGATTCAAGATTTTTTTAATGCTTGTTGCTTGACGTTTGTTTCTTGAATGAGGAGAATTACTCAGAATTTTAACTGTTGTGAGTTATTTCCATTGTTGCAATTTAAACAGTGTTAATTTTTCATTCCGTAAAAGACTTAAATATATTCTATTATTTATTTCATTGTTGTTGATGAAAATGAAAAAATATATATCGTTTTGATTGTTTTATAAGGGTGAGGTGGGGAAAATTATACCAATGGGGTCAAATGAAAAACAATTTAAAAATTACTTTTTTTACTTTATTTGACTTAATAAATTATATTATTGCCCAAAAATTAAGTTTTATACACATCTTAATTTTTTCTCATAATTAGACACATTTATTAAAGCTTTGGATAGGTAGTAATTGCTAAACACATGAGAAATACTTACGGTTGCATACATACATCATATCATAATTTATTATACCTTACACTTGTTTTAAAAAATTATATTAATTAAAGAGAACAGGGGAAGAACCGCTTGGATTTCTCTAGAGTCTTTCCATAATTGTGTCTGCTTAGCGGACGTTGGTAACAGGAAAACGGTCTTCTTTCGGCTATTCATTCGCGGTACAAACGTGTGACTCGTATCCACCGATCTCTTAAGTGAATCAGAGTAGCCGCAAAAGATAAACAAAGTGAGTAACCGGTTTCTTTACACCAGTTTAGACGATTTCTCGCTATCAATCCACAAAGAGGCTAATAAGGAAAGCCTTCTACGAAATATAGCAGTTCTTCCCCTGTACTCGTCAATTTTTATTACCACAATTTCTAGAGATTGAATTGTAGCATTCAATTTTCGAAATTATGTGGCAAGTTAAAAGTAAGGTGGAGTAAAATAAACATCGTTTTCTGCTGAATATGTCGGGCTGTTGGGGGCCCTGTGGTCAGAGTCTCGATCTCCGGTTCGGAAGGCCCCGCGATCGAGTCCTGGTCACTGAAAACCCACCGAGTATATGCGGAGTACGTGCTCGTTAAATCTGTTGAGTCCGAAAGTCCTTTGAGCGGTCATTGCGCAGTTTCCCACGGGTACAGGTTAATGGAGACTATTTCCTTCCCCTTCAGGGACATATCTAAATTGTGGAGGTGGCGCGCGATAAATAGATGGCAGCATCTGTCACGTATGTGTGTGTTTGTGTGTCTCTTATAGACTCATAAACTAGACATTTGCTTGACTCGTAACTTTGCTCCAATGCGTAGTTCTTACTTAAATTATCATTTGCGAACTTTCAGGTTTTAAAAAGTTATATTTTTAGAGAAAATTCGAATTTTCAGAAAAAACCGCTTTGGCTCAAATCCAATCTTTTTTTTTTTTTTTTTTTTTTTTAAACTTTGTGATGATCTCTTCATGAATGTTTCTGTTGATTGTAAGTAATGAATATTTGAGCTGTGTCCGTTAATTATAACTATGATGGTTGTTCAAGGCCATCGTACTAGAGCTACATATTAGGGTTTTGTCTTAATTTTTTCTCCAAATACGTTACCAAACTCTCCAAATTCTTACCTAACAGCGCCAAATGATCTTTTTTTTATTTTCAGCTGTTTTGTTGTGTGAAGGAAATTGTGCTAGAAGTTTATATAAGGATTAGATGTAGCTATACCTCTTTTCTCACCAAATTCTTTCCAAAAACGCGCCAAATGAGCTAAAAGTGTTTATATGTTTATGAGGGGAATTACGGTGACTTTTATGCATGCATTTTATGACGTTTTTTTTTTTAAGGTAGTATATTCTAAAAGGATTTTATACTTTATAATTAGCGAAAACAATACCATAAATTCATTAACCTAGAATGGATTAAATGGTACATATACTTGGATCGATTACAACATTTGTTAGTACGAGCGAAGAACGGGTATTCATTTGCCAACAGACAATAAGCACTATCAATGAAACGCATTGTTAATGTACGAATTATACTAAAAAATCTAACAGAATATTACAGATCAGAACATTTGCGTTGAACAAGAATAAAAGCACCGAACACAGAACTTAAATCTATAGTAAGCATTTTCTCGCTAAATTTTATTTCTTATTTCTTATTGCTTGCTAAATTTATTCATATTTCAAGAATAAATATATAATATTCTTCAACTATATAGAAGCAAATTTTTCATATCAACATACAACTACATTAAAATAATATCACCTCCAAAATCTAACTACACCGAATGATTTTTCAATACCATTTAAAAAACAAAATGTTCTACAAAAGACCTCATGAAAAGGAATAAAAAGTACAAAAAACATCCTTATTTATTGATGAATGTTTAAAGAAAATAAAAAATTACGTTTGCTTTATTTAATTTTTAAAAAAATGGAACACCGTCTGCCTATTTCTAAGCAAATAATGCTAATTTTCAAAGAATCATATTTTGATACATATTAGACGTCATTGAAATAGAACTTCTATTATTATAAAAATTAGATTTCCCTTTTTTATTTTAAATAAAATTCCCATATGATGATTGAATGTCATTAAAGATGTAAACTAATTAAAAATTTGCATTCTTGTTCTTTTAAAATATATATGAAATTTTGCAGTTTTTTAATAATTCTAACTTCGAATAGTACGAAATCGATTTTTTTTCGAAGAATTTAAATGACTTCTAATTTCGATGCGCTAATTTTAAAGTACCACTCTTATCAGTAGCATATTTAGAGCTATGAAAGTGAGTTACTGAAAGACGGACGGACACAGCTTTTATGAAAGTTTCCACTTTTATCTTCTACACTTCGTTTATAACGTAAAAAATGGCAGCTTTATCAAGGTTATGTCCGTCTTTCTGCAAGGTCACCCACTTTCGAAACCCTACTTATAGCTGTATTAATGATGTCATATTTATGTGTGGATTCATGACCTTTTTGCATGCATATTATTTTTTTGCAAGGTTGTTTCAGCAAAACCAAAGTTTAACTTTTTAGGGTAATTTCACTTAAACATTCTGATAATTTGGTTATCCTTCAAACCATATTTAACCATATTTAATCGTAGTTATCAATTATAACCCTTTGAACTAATTTTTTTTCTTTGATTTAATAGGGTCACCAATGAACAATATCCAGAAAAAAATTAAGCATGCTTCACGAAGACGTAGATTGCTAACCTTGATATTTGCTGGACTGTGTTTTCTTTTGATGTTCGCCTGGACTGTCAGAGAAGAAGTACAAGAAAAATTTTACAGCTTCGTTCTCACTAATAATGTCTTCAGATTCAGGAGAATTCATTCCATCATCAACAATACAGCACTCGTCATCGACACTTCTGGCTGCAGAATACCGAAACTGGATCCTTGGGATCCCAGCATCGTCGATCTTGTCAAAGTGCTGAAGCCTTACAAATGTCCAGGGGGAAGATTGCCCATTACCACTGCTCAAAACGGTTCCCTAGTCTTAGACAAAAGTGCAACTGGGCGGAATCGATATTTGAAGGCAAGCGATTTTTCGTGTACATACCAAGGAATACGACGAAGACATGAAAAGGCAGGCAGCAAAAGAGAGGTTAATATTAAATACACAATGGCCAAACCACTCAGTTTTGGGGAAGATTTAAAAGAAGATTTCGTCAAAGTCGAATGTGTAGTTCGAGGTTTTAAGGCCTTCCAGCACTTTTACCCACTGGCACGTCTTAAGGAATCTGTGGAAAATTCCAAATCTAGGATAAAGTATCAGACTCCAAGGTTAAATGTTCTGCTTATTGGCATTGATTCGGTATCAAAATTGAATTTTTTGAGACAGTTTCAAAAAACTCATGCGTTTCTTTTTCAAAATATGTCCCCGTTTGACATGAAGGGTTATACCAAAGTAGGAGAAAATACCTTCCCTAATCTGGTTCCAATGCTTACAGGACATTTTTACGAATTTTATTATAATGATTCGTTACGAAACACAATGTTCTGGGATGACGTAGAAATGGTGTGGAAATACTACGCCGCAAAAGGATACAGAACATTTTTTGCCGAAGATATGCCAATGTATGGGATATTCCAGTATGAAAAACGGGGGTTCTATGATCCGCCCACTGATTACTACTTCCGACCTTTAGCTCTTGCTATACATTTCTCGAGAATTAAAAAAAGAAGTAAAGAATTCTGTCTGAATTCCCAGTTTGAACTTGATATTATATACAACTATTTAAAAGACTTTGTACGAGTGACGGACACGAGACCCTTTTTCGCATTTGCTATGCAGGCAACAATCACCCACGATGTACTGAACTACGCCGGGTACGCTGACGACCCTACAGTAAGGCTTTTAGAAGACCTTCAGAGGTATGGAATTCTCAACAAAACAGCCTTAATATTTTTTAGTGACCATGGACTGCGATTTGGGCCGATTCGTAAAACTTATATCGGAAAGTTTGAAGAAAGAATGCCCTTTATGTACATTCATTTCCCCGAGTGGTTTCTTAACCAGCATCCAACTATAGCCAAGAACCTTTTAGTCAACCAGAAGCGTTTAATGACTTTATTTGACGTCCACGAGACACTTCTTGATTTACTGGCTCTCCAAACTGGAGAGCTAGAAGTTAACAGCACGTCGCGTCTTGGCCAGAGTCTGTTGCAAGAAATACCAGAGAATCGAACCTGCTCCGATGCCAACATCATTCCCCATTTTTGTCCTTGCCTAACCCACGTAGCAGTTCCACTGACTAATAAGGCAGTGATGAAATCTGCCGAAGAAATTGTAAAAAACATCAACGGTCAGTTAGACCAACACAAAGCGATTTGTGCCACTTTAAATGTGAGCAACATCACAGATGCGCAGCTAACGCATGCTGATACGTCAATGTGGGTAAATAAGAAAAAGGATAAGTCCAAAGATGCACGTCTAACTGGACCAGAAGAGAAAGTTAAACCAATTAATCGCTATTTAGTTACTCTGACAACCAATCCAGGTGGAGCCATGTTTGAAGGAACCGTTCAACATAACCCTGATTTAGACATTTACGTAGTACTGGGCATAAGCAGAATTAATATGTATGGAAATCAATCTGAGTGCATTGATATTCATAGGTTGAAAATATTTTGCTACTGCATTTCCTGATGCTCCTTAAGTTTTAATGAATTGCATGTTAGTGTATAACTTTAAAACCTTTGGAAAATTTTATTTAACGCTTTTTCTCAGGGATCCATGCAACACATGACTTGAAAAGTTTTGGAAAAAGTAGTATTTTTATGCATCGAAAAAATTTTAATCCAGTGACATTCACAATTTAATTGTATTTTGCTATTGCATCTATTTTTAATTTATTGTAATTTGTAATGCTTGTTTAACTACTAAGTGTAATACCATTTCACATACTTTTACATATTCATCTCAAGTACCGTTGAATGGGATAATTTTGGCCCAAGTGTGAAACCTAAATATTAAATTTCTTCTTGAATATTTGTTTTTGCTCATAGGTCATAGCAGGGTTACCACTAACTGAAAAGTACAAGCACATTTCTAAAGGATGCATTTGATAATAAGGTATTAGCTTGGAAAACGGGAGGCAAAATTACCCGAATCTACGGTAATTAATTTTTCAAAATGTGATGTAGGTAAATGTATTTTGCTATTGCATTTAGTGTACATTTTGAATTTATTGTAGTTTGTAAGGCCCATTTAATTACTAAGTGTAAGACCATTTCACATACTTTTATATATTCTTCTCAAGTACCGTTGAATGGGGTAACTTTGGACCAAGCATCAAACCCAAGTACCACATTTCTCCTTGAATATTCTTTTTGCTCATAGGTCAAGACAGAGTTACCACTAATTGAAAAATGCAAGCACTTTTCTAAAGAATGCATTTGATAAGAAGGTATTAGCTTGGAAAGCGTGGGGCAAAATTACCCTATTCGACTGTCATTATATTTTTCAAAATGTTACGTACGCAAGTACAAGTTATTTGTAGAAGTTGAGGTACAAGTCACAAGCAGGAGTAAATTGTATGGAAATTAGTCTGAATGAATGAATATGCACATATTAATAATAGTTTTCTATTACATTCCCTGAAAATCCCGCAACGTACGTTTGACTATTAAGTTCAAACCATTTAACATGTTTTCATTTAGAATTTTCACAAAGGCAAATGACATATGAGTGATGTAGATAGGCAGGATAAAATCTGTGCACAAGTCAGTGAATACATTTAGATTTACATATTAAAAATGTTTTAGAGGTGCATCGTCGAGTTATACTTTTTATTTTCTATGCCATGTATGCATCCATAATAAACCATTTGATTCATAATAAACCCTTGTTTGTATTCAGAATAAACCTTTTGAGATATTGCCATTCAACTTTTTATTTTCATCAATGCGATAAAAAAATACTTAGCTGTAAATTACAAATTATTGGTAAATTTTAATTTATTAGCATGATTATGGTAAATGTTTAGAATTTTCTCATTTCAATCCTTAAACCTATTATAAATAATATGGATTACATTATTACAAACATACATTACTTCTGCTTCATGGCCTTAGACTAAATTTATGAAGTAACCGCAAAATACATGTAGCTTTACACCCCAAAAAGGGTAACTTTATTTCGTAAATTTAATGTAGCGTTACTCCGTAAATTTGGTTTAACATTACTCCAAAAATTTGGCGTACGGTTACTCCGTGAAACAGAAAGGAGCTAAGATTTACCGATTTGACGGAGGAACGCGGCCTATCCACACTTCACAGTATAGATCCCTTTTATTGGATTTATTTAAGAGCAAAAAACTGCCAAAACCCATAGAGATTGTAAAACCGTGCGCTATAGAACTCTATCGCCCGGTTTTCCTATCTAAAAAGAACTTCACACAAAATATACTTCCAAACATGCAAGCAAATTTTACTTATTTGTTTTTCAAAATTGTTATTGATCGAAGTTATTGGTGCTTATATTTCAAATGTGTTGAAAAGTTGGTTGTCCGTCAGCTTCATCATTTCCAATGCCTAAATAGATGAGAATAAGAATCAAATGCATGTTAAAGCTAAATATTACTAAGCCTTCTAAATTTCGGTCTACAAACTTTGAAAACTATAAAAAAATAACTACAAAATGCCACTTGCATGTAATAATGTTACTGTTCTAATATAGTGAAAGTAGTTGCATTTCACTTTGCATTTAGAAGCAGCTTTGGGAACATTTACAGCTTTGGGAACATTAGAGCATTCCTAGTTCTTAGGCCTGTAATTAGCTTATGGGGGCTATATATGGGCTTCGAGTGTAAAGATTTCAGATATCTATCCACGATTTCATATTGTTTCAGATATCTGCCCATGATATCTTTTTAAGCTGTTTTATTCTAAGGAGCTGTGTATTCAACTGGATATATCATTTTAACGGAATCAGATCTCCAAAAATGCCGTCAATATTTTTCTGAATTTTCCATGTTTTTGAGCTGTCTGTTACTGTCAATAAATTTTAAATCAATTTCAGCCAATCTTTATTTCATCATTTTTCACTTTATTACCTGAGGAATTATGGTTTTTCGGAAAAGTCAATGCCTGTTGAAATCCTCAAAAATGAACAACATGTCTGTTATTCTTCAGTATATGTATGATTAAAGAAATGAATATATACCCATTTCAAATTTTAAAAACATTTACTCTGAGAAATTTTGAATATGCGAGATACTCAAATTTGAGTATATTTTACTCAGTTTTGAAAATGTAATTTTTAGAGTATTGATAAATGGATAAAGACACAACATAACACATTCCGCCCTACATAAATGAAAATTGAACTTTTAGGACATGTCATGTATGAACTTCCTTGTTCCAAAAACATCACATTAGCTTTCAAAGAGCCCTTATTTCGAACTATTTAAAAAAACAAATTTCATGAACTTTATTAAGGGTTAACAAAGATTAATTCCGTATTTATTCTACACTTCTTGCCAACCTAAGTTGGGTAAATAGAAATATGCTATGGAGAAGATCCTTCCGCACATGTAAAGAGTTCCATAAATTATTTGTGACTCCATCCACAAAACATGTTTCAAACATTAGTTTCGTTTACGGTCTAACAGATTTGAATGTTATTTGAGAAAATTTGGCAATTTTATCAGAATGAAAAGTGTATTTTTGTAAAATTTTATTCAGATCATTTTGAATGTAAATATTACCTTACAAGAGTTTCCAACTTACAGACCAACCGCGCTTTTCCCTCAGCCTTTTTACTCTTTGTTTTTACCTAAGTTAGGGTGGCACGGAGTGTATATCCCTTTGTTTTCATTAATACGAGTATTTATCAGTTTCAAAGCATTTTAGGAGACGTTTAAGGTGGACACAATTTAACCATATAGCCATTGACTCAACTAATTTCAGCTGATAACCATGGCGAATTGGTATATTTTTCAGAATCCATATCTTAGTGAACGCGGGAACTTTTCACAACAGATTTCTATTGACCTATAGGACACTAAATTAAATTGGATGGTGAAAGGAAGCTTTCTCTAGCTCACCAAAATTACGAATTGATGTCAGTGACTTTAGAAAATAACAGACTTCATAATAGAATCTCTTAATGTATAAGGAAATTAGGAAGTGTCTGTACACGGGTCCCCTCCAACTAAAATGTTTAAGGAAAAGAGCGTTATTCTCTTGTGGAATTGACCTTTTTAAACATTTAGAAATTCATTTACATATAGCTTTATCTATTCAAAAAAGTGTATATGGGGTCTTCAGCTAATATCCCCAATTTCTAACTCCTATATAGTATTAACTCAAACAAACCAACTTCATATCTCTTCCCACATTCAGTAATTTGTTAAAATAATGCATCACATTATTGGAAATAAATGTTCTAATTTCACGAAAATTTTGTCATTTTTGACGAAATTACGTTATGGAAATACTCCAAGCAAATCTTTTGTCAATGTTATAAATGAACGTCATATCTCTTCCCACATACAGTAATTGCTTAAAATAATGCATCACATTATCATAAATGAATGTTAAAATTTAACGAAAAATTTGTCATTTTTGACAAAATAATTTTATGAAAATACTTCAATCAAATCTTTTGTCGATTATGTTACATTAGTGCCTGAGAGCATACACATCATCTAAATTCTCAAGCTATTTTATGTAACATCGAAGGGGGAAGGAATAGTAATGCTCTAGACTGGGAATTTTTAATAGTAGCCGGTGGCTACCAGAGTGAAAAAAAATGGTAGCCACATTTGAATTTTTAGTAACCAGTTTTAAATGTAAGTATATACGACAAAAAGAAAGTGCGATTTTCCACATTTTTTTTTATTAATGACATTCTTGATATGAAAAGATTGATAGTAAAAAAAGTATCATACAAAATATGTAGTATTATGTGATGGGCCATTATTGTTAGGAGAAAATTATTTTATGTACAATCAGTTCAACTACTATTAGTTTCGGAGAATTCTTGAGGTCGCCTACGACCCACGATTGTTCATGAAATTTTCTCATATCAAAATTGTTTAAATGAATAGTTGAGATCTTAATCAGATGTAAATCAATCACCTGTAGATTGCCGAAATCGTAAAGCAAAATTTAAAAATCAAATTTGCATTTAAGATTTTCATCGCCCAGCTCCATTTACTTCACACGAAGCCCGGACTCAGTGACGTCACACAAAAAATGAAGATGGAAAATTTCATCGATGAGCAACAACTGTCATCAAGTCTTTCTTCCCGACAGAATCGAATCGGAACGTTTTATTATTTTAGAAATGCAGCTTCAGTATTAATTATTTGTTGAACAAAAAGGAAAAATTATGATCGCCTCATTTGGCGACTGGGGTTCGATTTTTAGGTAGCCACTTTCGATGTAATAGTCTCCAGTTGGCGACTGGCGACCGCTAATCTAGAGCTTTAAGGAATAGCAACAAAAAAAATGTTTGGCGATGGAAGAATTTTTAAAAGTAGGACTTTTGAGACTGACGTAAACAAGCTTGAAACTGCGTGCATACAAATATTAGTTCAGTCTCTTTTAAAATATGCGTTCAAAGCACAGTTGAACACACATTGTCATCCGTTTGCGCTTTTACGCAAATACTACATTTGAAGAGTGCAGTTGCAGAATTCTCGTTTTCATGACTAAGATATAGAGTCCGTTCCACTCATTGGCGAATTTTGATAAAAAATAAGTTCAATTTGGCGAAGTTCGCCAATGAACTGGCCGGACCCTATATCAGCGTTTTGCTTTGGAGAATTGTAGTTTTGCAATCACACCCTTCATTTCAGTTTTACGTTTGATTAAATGGAACTAGCATTGTCATACATTGCTAAAACAAGTCATATGCTAAGTGATTGGGTACCTGTTAAACTTCAAATATGGACATAATGAAGTTAGACGCGCAGTGGAATTTTTTTCAAGCAAGTTTCTTAAATTTCATTTCTTGCAAAGTTATTTAATATCTTTCCACCTGGTTGTATGATTACCTTGATCAACTTAATATTAAAATTAGTTTCTCCGTTTTTCAGTTTAGGAAACGTTTTTTATATTTTATCAGAAAAAGAATAATTGAAATATACAAATGTTCAATCGTCATACGTCTTCGCTACGGTTCTGATACTTTTACTAAGACAAAACTTTTGTATTTTGCTTGTGTTAGTTACGTTAAAGGAAAGTTCCTCTTAAAATACTAAAATATTTTAATATGTATTTTTAACCATCGTAAATATTACGAAAAATCATTAAATATTAATTTTTTTAATAAAAATCAATTTATACCGGGAATATATATTCATTACCGAGAATCAAAATATAATTAGGACTATTAAAATAAGTACCACGTCGCGTCGTGAAAAAAAATTTTGAATTAAAAAAATTTTGCTTTTTCCAGTATTCAAAGATTTTTTTTATAATTGCGTGAAAAAAATCGGACTTTTACATTATCATTTCAATATCAGACGCGTGCGTAAAGTTATACTTTTTCGAAACAGTGATACAAAATTACTTTTTTTCACCCAAAAGCAGTGCAACAAAGTACTTTGTGTCACTCTTTTCATTAGATGCCAACATTTCAAGTAAAATTTCGATTTGATAATACTCATAACATCCAAAGATATATCGATCTGCTTTATTTAAAAATATTATGAGCGTGAATTATTTTTGAATCTATGAAATTTTTTTCTCGCGATGGGAATATTTCTTAAGTCACGCCCTTCGAACTGCGAGTTCATTGGTTGCTTTCTTTGACAAAATGTTGAAACACGCTTATTGGTTTTTATAGCATCACGTGCTCCGAGCTGCGAGTTCATTGGTTGTTTTCTTTGACATCTCTCCTGGAAGCTCCGAACTCATTTTAGTCTAATTAGCGCGTGAATTATTTTTGAACCAATGAGATGTGATTTTTTTCACGCAATTATAAAAAATAGTGTATGAAACACGTGCGAAAAGTAAACTTTTTAAAACACGTGTCTTTATTTCACTCGCTCGTACCTCGCTCGTGAAATAAAATCCACTAGTTTTAAAAAGCATTACTTTTCACACTTGTTGCATAAATAACTATTTTTCACTTATAGCAAATCTAATTAAGGTAGGCGAATACCCAAAATTCCAAAATTTTTACTATTACTTTAATCTTTTCCAAATTTGGCATAGTGATTTCAAATATTTTGAATAATACTATTTAGGCATTTCTTTTATTTAAATATAATTTATTTATTTTAAACGGTGTTTTTCTACTAAAAAAGTGGTTTACGCTAACAAGTCTACCACATTGAATTTTCATCCTATAAACATTAATTACGTGTTAAATTCTTCGTTTTCAACTGATGCATGCAATGACCCTCTAAAGTTACATACAAATTACAAGAAAAGAAGTTATTAAGAAAAATGTTATAAATTAACCAAGAAAAAGAGGGGTTTTTTTTTCGATTAACTTACACTTGGACATTTAAAAGAAAAAACTTGTATATTTACACCAGATGTTAGAGGGTCATGGAACAGATATATATTGAAATAGAAATC
The DNA here is from genome assembly GCA_023701765.1 of Hylyphantes graminicola. Classification (NCBI taxonomy): domain Eukaryota; kingdom Metazoa; phylum Arthropoda; class Arachnida; order Araneae; family Linyphiidae; genus Hylyphantes; species Hylyphantes graminicola. The sequence goes on along the minus strand of CM043118.1, from coordinate 54,597,172 downwards.
TGTAAAAAATTTCAGGTAAATTAATGAAAAACTTTTTATGCTAGAAGTGTTGGCGTAAACCCCTTTTTTAGGTGCAAAACACCGTTTAAAATAAATCAATTATATTTAAATAAAAAAAATTGCCCAAAAACCATTGTTCATTATATTCAAAATCACTATGCCGAATTTGGAAAAGATTAAAGCAATAGTAAAATTTTTTTAATTTTGGGTACTCGTCTACCTTAATTATTTCTAATTAGAGTTGAAGTCCTTTGCCACAAACTCCTTATTTATCATGTAGCCGAAACACGAACAGATGTTTCTTGATGTCATTCTGAATGACAGCCAATTTTGTTGTAAGAAGAACGACTAATTTGCCAACTGCTACAAAAGGATGTCGAACTTTAATTACAAGCTGTTAATTATTTCAACATTTTAAGTAATAAAAACAAATTTAAAGAAATTAAAAAAAAAGAATAGATATATTCTATATCACTCAACAACCGCAAAGAAATAGCCCACGTTTCTATTCTGCTCATTGTTTAAGTATAAACTGATAAATTTTAAGCACTTACCTATCAGTTTTTTGTCATGAAAGATTGAGATAGTTTGTCTCTTAACGGAGTTACAAAACGACGTTTTTTTTTTAATCTAAACAATGCGCTGAGCAGTTGAAGGCGAAAGAACTATCACGCAAGGCTTTTGACAAATTGTTCTATGGCAACCTTGCATATTTGAATAGCTGCTGTCCTCCTCACCTATATTCAATGAACTTGATTCCATGAATATGATATATTTCTTCCATAATTGTTTGAAAAAAGAATTTTAAACAGTCATTTGTTTGAAAAAAGAAAAATATCTTAAATCTGATAGTTTTTTTAGGTAAGTTTCTTTTTCTACTCTAGTTTTCCTAAATCCCCCTTTTTTTTAACATTGAAACTAGTAAAAATTCATTTTGTTTAATGAAATTATTCGAATAAACCTAATTTTCGAATGTTCTTGTTTTATAATGTCATTACATTATTTTTCTTTCAATTGAAAAGCAAAAATAGCCAAACAAGATTCTGACCAATCACATTGCTTTTACTTAAGAGCAGAAAATAATTGTCTTGTTTTAGGAATTGACTTGTTTTCGGTTACTGAATTCTTTTTAGCTTTCATTCCTGGTATTCCTTTAACTTTCCTGACTTCCTAGTTCTCAGATTGGTGCTATGTTCCCCAGTGACATTGATTTACCAATTGAGTCTTAAAAAAGAGTATATTTACATTCTGAAAATCTGTTAGTAATAAAGACCTGAACCATGCCCATTTCATATGAATCCTACACTCCTTGCCAACCTTAGTTGGGTAAATAGATATATGCTATGGAGAAGATCCTTCCGATGATGTAAATAGTTCCATGAATTATTTGTGAATCCATCCAGAAAACATGCTTAAAACATTAATTTCGTTTAAGGTCTACCAGATTTAAATATTATTTGATAAAATTTGGCAATTTTATCAGAATGAAAAGTGCATTTTGGTTAAATTGTATTCAGATCATTTTGTATGTAAATATTACCTTAAAGAGTTTCCGACTAACGGACCAACCGCGCTTTCCCCTCTGCCTTTTTACTCTTTGTTTTTACCCAAGTTAGGTTGGCACGGAGTTCATCTTTTTTATTCTTTCAATAAAAATTTCATTTGGTTCGTTGACTTCGCAAAGATTTAATTTCCAGATGTATTTATTACATATTTTTAAAAGGTCGATAAACACAATGCATAGATAGACAAATAAATAAAACATAAGGTATAACAAAACACAATGCCCCTATCGCATTTATTTATAAACACATTCTTTGGCAGATTTTTCCCAGTGAATAAATGATTACGAACAACATTTTTTTAAATATTAATAATCAATATCGACATTATAATTTAAATTATTTTCTGAATACGGTAAAATAAAGAAGATAATGGCATGCTTCCGGCCTTAAGTGACAACATAAATGCGAAATGAAAATAAAATTATTTATCGAGCCTCGATTGTTGATGTGAAGTTTGAACAGAACACCCATCGAAGCACCGATATCGTAATTGGTAGTAAATTGAAGAATGAAAGCTTGAAGGAAATACGTCACCGTAAACAAGCCAGTTTCTTCAAAGTTTACTATGCAATTTATGACAAAAAAAAATTCGATAATGAATCGCATAAGCAGATTTTGCTTAAAATTTTAACGATGCATTCGAGAACTTCTATAAATTATAATTTCGACAAATTAATTCTGAAAACACACGTTTTCACGGCTCCGGCATCACGAATGAATTTCAAAATCAATTTTAGTCCATTTCCTTTCGAACAATGAGTTATTTGAATATCGTCTGCCTTGAAGTAAAAAGCGCTATCATGTACTTGAAAGAGACGCATCATTTGGAAATGCGGATATGCAAGAACAACGGACAAGGTAAGAGTTTTTAACCCTCATTTTTTAAAGAACACAGTTAGGAATATGACTGTACAACGGAATGTTAATAAGGACGATATTTTGAACTGATCAAATGTTCATTTTATTCTAAATATTTCGTTCCGAAATTTAGAGATTACGCAATCGTTCTCATAGAATGAAGAATGAAGAATGTAAAATGAAAAAAAAAAATGGCAAAAACATTCTATTTACTGGAATGGCATAATGGGGTTGTTTCATGTCGTGGATGGCAACAGCTCCAGCGGTTTGTTTTCATTTGTTGCATGGGATTACTTTTGTTTTCGAATTCGAAAATAAGACTTCTAAGAATATTTTTCTTATTTAGTTTTATAAATGCCAACTTTTGCCGTGCTGTTGGTATTTCAAAACTTTTGTTAAAGAAAGCTTTCAAAGGAAGAAAAGTTTCTTTTATCTATATCGGTCATTTTGATAGTGAAACCGAAGCAACCTATGAAATCGCAGTACACTGAAAAATGAAAACAAGATCGTTACATTATCGGAAACATTCCCATTTAAAAATATAGTTCTGCTTCTCCAAAAATAGGAAGGTGAGAAATGGCACTATAGCTATTTTTAAAACCATAAATGCGTTTAAAATTTTCACTTCACTTATTAATCAAACAAAAAAAATTGCTCTTGAATACTAATAATAACAAGAAGTTCTTAAAGAACTAAAATAGCCTACTTTCCTGTTACTTAAATACTTACTAAAATTCTTATCTTGAAAAAACTGGGTTCGTAACAGTAAGTGACATAAACAACCGTTTTTCCACATTAAATTTAAAATAAATTTCACTAAACGCAGCATCTAACTAAACACAGCATCTTTCACTAAACACAGCTTTATTTGCAATTACAAATAAATCTTTAATTTTTCGTAGAACAAAAACCGAAAAAATACTCATCAATAAACATTTACTTGCTAAATTCAGCTGGTTTCATTTATTTTATTTCGAAAATTAAATAATTATAACTTAAATCGTTTGCAAAAATTTATATTTCAAAGAATAAATATGTAATATTAATCGCTTTTAAATAGAATGAACACAATTTATATCACCATACAAAGATTCGTAGTGAAATATATACTTGACGTCATCTTAAATTGATCGATGTCTCAAAAATAAATTTATTTTAATTTATTGTCTAAAAGAATTAAAGTTTCTCAAGCAATTGTTGTGATGGCAATGGTGATTTATTTCTTATAAAAATGGCTTCCTACACTCTTAAAAATGAATGCTCAAAAACGACGAAATTTTCCTTAATTTTGAGGATTCAGTTTCCTGCCAAATGCTCCGAGTTTTCCTTTCCTCAAAGTGAGGACATTTGAATCGTCATTTTTTTGAGGATTTGAATGTCGTCTAATCTAAAGAAATATTTCGTCATTTTTGAGCATGTGAATTTAGTTGTTTTGAGAGCTAGTTTCCTTAAATTGAGGATTGTTATTCTTAATTTGAGAGTTTGGCATCGTCATTTTTGAGCATGTCATTTTGGTTTTATAGTTCTGGTTACGTTAAATTGAGGATTGTTATACTTGATTTCAGAGTTTGGTATCGTTATTTTTGAGTATGTGATGCTGTTTTGATAGTTCCGGTTTCGTTAAATGGAGGATTATTATTGTTCATTTGAGAGTTTTGCATCGTCATTTTTGAGCATATATATTTATTGTTCGGGCAGCTCTATAGTTAAACTCATAGTTTCCTTGCACATAAGCCACGACCATAGGCGGAGCTATAAAACGCGCGGGGCAATCAGATGAAGAGAAAATTTCAGTCGTGTTATTTTGTCTTCATCTAATTGTTCCGTGCGTTTTATAGCTCTTCCCATGGTCGTGGCTTCTGTGCAAGGAAACTATGAGTTTAACTAGAGTTACGTCGTATTCGGTCTAGTTTCATCATATTTGAGGCGATGCATTTTTCTAAAAAGTTTTTTGGATGTTTTATAGAATTTTACTACATCATTTTGTTATTGGTATTTTTCACCCAAATACAAAAAAAAGCTATAATTATATTCCATATTTTTTTTTTTACGGACACGAATCCATCTATGTACAGCTTCTGAAATATTGAAGGCATTTTGATACAAAATTGACTATTTGCATGTAAAACTATAATATATAATGTTTATAAAATATTAAAAAGATTCTCAATCCATTTCGGAACCAAAATTTGCTTTGAATATAAGTTATACAATCAGTTTATTGCATTCAAATCTAGAAAATCCACTTTTAAATTGTTCATTTATTTTTACAACAAAATAACATTTCACTTTATTTAAATCTGTATATTTATTTTATCAAAATAAACACAAGTTTCGAATTTTTTTTTATATACATATTGATTACATGATGACGGGCCGGTGGTCTGGGAACTGCTGGGCAGGCAGGCATTTCGTGTTGTACTTCACAAACTGCTGCTTCAATCATCAGTACTTCAGTCGTATCATTACAGCAGTTTTGTCTTCTAAAAAAATAGGAAGCATTTAATATACTTTTCATAACTTAATTGGGCCAACCCTTATAAAGGCGAGTCTAAAAAAACAACAGCTAAAACAACAAATATTCCTGAAGCTTGGAATCAACATAGTCGATGGCACAAAACTAATATACTATATTAAATCAATTTTAGTTGTATCTTCGAGTCGAACCCAAAAGCATCTACCTAAAAAACAAGGCCGTTAAATATTATATTTAGAAAAAAAACTTATTGTTAAGGTATTTTATTAAATACTTTTTGCATTAAAAGTACCTTTAAAGAAAAAAATTATGGAAATATAATGCATTCAGTGAACATAAAATTTTATCTTTTAGTGTGAAATATTTTTTAATTATAAAAACCATAATTTAAAGACACAAATTATGCATCGTCAAAATAATACTTTTCACTTTTAATAAATATGCAGAATATAAATAAACTTTTTTTATTAATAGCTAACTAATAATTACTTTATACCATATTAGTTGAATGAAGAAAATAAAAAAAAATTATAATACATTTTTATTTTGACACAAAATGAAATGACTTAAACTTACCTTAATAAATATTAATAATAATCCAAATACTTTCCAACAACATAACCCCTTTTCTATATATTTTAACTTTGTTCCGTTTCTGCTTTCGAATTTAGCAATGGCACCTGGCGATGATCACATCTGCGGTCCGAATAAAAAGCAGTTTATTATCATAGAAAGCGAACTTCGAATTTCATATTTGATTTCGACACCTGTCGTTTTTAAACACATAACAAAGTGTAATGTCGTCTTCCTTTTTTCAGTTGGCTGAAAACTTTATGTGACTACTTTTTACTAATTCGTATATTCTATCAAGCTTCTAATTTCATCGAAAGAAAACGAAAAAAATAAATGAATTATTCTTATTAAAAAAAGAAGAGTTGAGCAGTACCATGCAATCTTCAAAAGTTTTTCCAACGATTTACGAATATTTTAAGTTGCTTTAAAATATTATCTTTTTTTATTTAATGTGTTCCGTTTATACACTCATTATCTAATTATTTTTTAAAAATACTGTTCTTAATTTTAATATGCTAATTTCATTAAGTCGTTTGATGAAACCTCTCAACTGCAAAGCGTTCTTTAGCTGCGTTAAACTTGATTCAAGAGTGCAGTGTAAATTGACAGTTGAAAATCAGCATCAATAGTAAACAAAAGCTATAATTCCGTTCTATTTTTATAATACTTACATATTCTAATGAAGGCAAATAGTTTTATGTTTAGAAACATGCAACTTATTGTTCTTTACTGTAAAATTTAATGTTCAAGCTGCTTGTATATATTACGAATTTTTATGTTAGGCCTAACCAAACTTCAAGAAGCCGCCATTGTTTGAACCGCTAAGTTCCAATCCCAGAATGCAACGGTGCGAGTTCAACAATGAGATTCAGTTTCCTCAAAATCAAGATACAGAATCGTCAAATCACGATCGTAAAAGTGAGGATTCGCGTTTACTCAAAAGTCACGTGATAGTTTGACGAAACAATCCTCAAAATTAACGAAATGAGGCTTGAGGATTCATGAATCGTCAAAAATGAAAGTGTTATTTTTAAGAGTGTATGCTTTTTGAATGAGCATTAAATTTTGACGTTTTTTAAATAATTGAAGTACTTCGAATTCGAATTCTTTTCTGAAATTTTCAATGTATTCTAATTTCGATGCGCTGAATTTTTTGACGTATCTCACTTGTCCGTAGAATTTGTAGTTAAATTCAGCGATCTAAATGACTCGAAATCGAATTTCAATGCTAATTCAATGGGAAATTTGTCATCAAATAGTAGATTTATGTCCGTCCTATCGCACAGACAGACGGACAAAAAGTATGAAAGTGGGGTGTCTGAGGTTATACCTTTCTAATAAAAAAAGAATTTTTAAGATCGGATAGATAGAACTGATTTTGGAAGGGGGGTACGGACAGACGGACAGACAGACGGACAGACGGACGGACGGACATCGACCGCATGTCAATACCTACTTTTTCATTTTTTTTTAATTCTTCGAATTAAAAAAAAAGAAAAGTAGGCTAAAAATGGCTTCCTATGCTTTTTAAATGAGCATTAAACTTTGCAGTTTTTTAAATAATTGAAGTACTTAGAATTCGAATTCTTTTATGAAATTTTCAATGTATTCTCATTTCGATGCGCTGAATTTTTTGACGTATCTCACTTGTCCGCAGCATTTCTAGTTAAATTCAGCGATTTAAATGACTCGAAATTGAACTTCAATGCTAGTTCAATGGGAAATTCGTCGTCAAATAGTAGATTTATGTCCGTCCTATCGTACAGACAGACGGACAAAAAGTATGAAAGTTGGGTGTCTGGGGTTATACCTTTCTAATAAAAAAAGAATTTTTAAGATCGGATGGATAGAACCGATTTTGGAAGGGGGGTACGGACAGACGGACGGACGGACATCGACCGCATGTCAATACCTACTTTTTTATTTTTTTTTAATTCTTCGAATTAAAAAAAAAAGAAAAGTAGGCTAAAAATAAATGTGTTACTTACCTTTCCCTGCTTAATAAGCCGGATAGCACGGTTGACGGATGGGCCATCTGCAGGCAAATGATCTCAAATGCTTTTTACGAAAAGTTGTCATAATGATCTTGTCGCGGTGTGCATTTAAGAGTTACACAAAAAGAATGTCGTGATATCAATAGTATGTGCATATATAAATATAAAATAATATATACATATATCAATCATTAGTGTCGAATAGTGGTTAGTACTTAATAATTAAAGGGTGCGTTGTGAATTTTGAATAACTTGGGAAGCGCGACCATTCCCTCCAGATTGCATTAATTTACCAAAATGATATTGCAATATAATCAATAACATAATATGAAAACAATAAAATGCTCTAAATAAGGAATCCCAAATTTTGTCTAAAAAAGCAAATTTATTAACCCAATTAAATGTGATAAAAATGAAAATTAAACAAACAAAGATAAATATATCTGGATTTAAGGAATGGACTGAGGTTGGATGATGTGAATATATAAATAAAAATACCTTAAATTAAAAATTGTGGCGTGTTTGATAACGTTTTCAATTGGGATTGAATAACTATGCAAAATGAGACTCACGGATTGATGCTCGGACTTCTATGCTAGTCGATGTATCGAGACAGGAACAATGGTATGGGAGTGCTGGAGGTTGACATCGGAGAATGGTGGTAGGCTGGGATCAGAGGACTGCGAGCGGCCAGGCCGTCGGAGAAATTCAGCAGGCTGGTGTCAGAGTGCTGGAAGCTGCCCGGCCATCGGAGAGTCTCGGGAGGTTGGCATCTCAGCGCTGGGAGCTGACGTCTGAGAGCGACGGGTGGCTGGGATTTCAGTGGCCAGGTGCAGGCGGTGCGCTGGGAGCTCAACTGCCAGGTCTGGAGGTTATTCCTTAGATGCTGGAGCAACAGATTAGGGTGCAGGCGTTTCACTGAGAGTTCATTTTTAACCGTGTTTGGAGATAGCATACTCAGGACTGGAGCTGATGGGCGATGTAAGAGATTTTTTTGGATTCTAAAGCTTCATTTTTTTTTATTCTTTCTTAGTTCCTTTTCTTGGCAAGATATATATATATATATATAAGTCCGGTTTTCTTCCACGTCATGGTCCGCCTTTTTTGTGGGCGTCGTCCATTCGTACAATTGGTTCAAATCTCCCTCTGTTTTATTGCCTCTGTCCAATAGAATCAGTGGGAAAGCCAGCTCTTTCCAGACATTTTTCGTAGAACTCCAAATGAGACCACCTAGTGAGTTTGTCGCCAAGTGTTCTCTCGCTGTCACTCTGACTGCTAAGTCAATGAATTTATTGGCCTCTTTATGGCCCTACACACTGAAACTTCTTATCCGCGAGTCTCAAATCCCATTGTAAATTATTTCGCTACTGTGGGAATGGAATGTTAAAAAAAAGGAGCGATGCATTATTGTTACGATCAATTACTGCATCACGACAGATCTTACAGTTTTGCTTGGACATTTAATTGTAATTTTACGAAAATAATGAAATTTACTATCAGTGCATTTCATTCTGACATCATTATCATATTAATTTTGTTGTAAATATTATGAGTTTTGAGCTTTACATAGCGGTCGTTTTAAATAGGTCACATAGTCCACATGTCTTTAGTAAAAAATATTTTAACATCATCTTTTCATTCATAATTCATGGCTGCAAATGTCATTGTTTTTAAATCAAATATAAAGTGCTTTTTAACATAAAAAAAAGAAAATTAGTGAATACACAACTCTTTTAACTGGAATTAACCTACACTAATAAAATTAATTAAATTGCAAATTTGTTCATTAATTACGCTTACAAAATGAATTGCAATGTTTAATTAGTATGTTTAAAATAATTTTTTCCAACTATAGTTTCTCAGAACTAGAAAATTTCCACTTTTAGCAAAATGACCCGCTTACAATCCACTTATATTCATACCCTGTTTACAGGATGATATGGAAGATCATGAAACTACATGTTAAAGAATAAATTAAGTCACAGGTGTCAGCAGAGTGTCTGAATCAACACGAAAATTAACTAGAGGATATCAAAGAAATAATTAGGCGTTATTTTTCACCCGTTTTAAAACAGAAAATCAAAAATCTGGAATAAGGTTTCCCTTTGTTCAAAAGTTATATTTAGATATTTTGGCAGAATTTTTAATTGATAATTACCTACCCATCTTCTGGGAGTAAACTTTATGGAACTAAATTGTTGATTGGACTCTGTACGTCGTGAAAACATCAATATTCTGTTAAAAAAAACATTACACTGTTAAAAATAATTGTTCAAGGTTGAACCAAAATACGGTTCAAATTTGCTGCAACCATGATTTGGTAGACTGTTGAACCATAAAATGATATTTCCAAATTGCGTAACTATGTCGAGAAGTTGAACCAAATGCGGGATTTTCCCAAAGCGTAACTATAGTGAAAGGTTGAATCATAAAAAGGTTTTCCAAATGCATACCAATAGTGTAAGGTGAAAAAACGGTATTTCGTCCATCGTAAGCTAACGCCATCAGGGCTTTGGACCCCACAGATTTAACGAGCACGTCTGTCTCAGTGTACTCGGGCCCTTCCGTGATGAATTGGGGATTTTTTTCTACTATTTCCTGTAAAGAGATCTGATTTATTGGATGACCGGCAGTAGGTGGGATTCGAACCCCCGCTCTCCTGAGATGGTTGAATCTCTAGGCTGATGCCATAACCACTCGGCTACCGTACGGGCCAATTCTCCGGCAGAAGCAGTACTACTCATGGCCCCTGCATTTGAGTAAACAGTTAAATTGTCGGTTGGCAGATAGTAGGAATAAACCAAACTTTTGTGCTTTTAGAATAGAAGTAGAACCAATTTTTCGTTAAAGCAGGTCTATTTGCAGAATGTGATATTTGGTAGAACCATTTTATAGTGTATCTGATACAAGTTCTTAATTTTTCACCAATATTTGGTTCCAACGTTGAACTGAAATTTTCAACAGTGTAGTTAGTAGCAAAATGCGACTAAATAATACAATTTTTCCTTAATTAAAAATTTATTTATAACTAGTTTTCTTAAATATCATCATCTGTTTTTAACGTGGATTCCAAGGATCTTTCCGCAAATAATCTTCTTAGAATCGCATCTATCTAACGATCTGAAATTTGTCAAAATATTTTGTACTGCGATCCATAAATCGTAAAACTCCGGTTATACATAAAATGCGATATTCCGATTATCGCAAAATCTTGAAACTCCAGCTCTCCTGAAATTGCGAAACTCTGGTGATTCTATCGGTGCAGCAACTATAGAAATTTTAAAAGATTGCGCATAAAGTATGAAACTATAGCATTTTTTCCACAAATATTTTTCTCAAAAAAATGCTTCCAGAAAATTTTTGCATCTGCTCTTAGATATTTTTGGTTTGTAGCACAAATTGCCCTTAGATTTTTGCATCCAATTTTTAACTCGGGTGTCGACCTCGTCACTTGATCATGAGATAGAAAGTCGGATAATCAGCCCAAAGCTCCTTGGCATGTGCACTGTTAAAAATAATAGTTCACGGTTGAACCAAAATACGGTTCAAATTTGCTGTAACCATGATTTGGTAGAATGTTGTACTATTAAACGGTATTTTCAAATTGCGTAATTATGATGAGAGGTTGAACCATAAGCGGGATTTTCCCAAAGCTTAACTATAGTGAAAGGTTGTGTGAACCATAAAAAGGTTCTCACAATGCATAAACAATAGTAAAATTAGAAGAAAAAAACAGTATTTCGTACATCGTAAGCTAACGCCGTCGGGACTTTGGACCCCACAGATTTAACGAGCACGTCTGTCCCAGTGTACTCGGGCCCATCCGTAATGAATTAAGGATTTTTTTCTACTATTTCCAGTAAAGATATCCGATAGGATGACTGGCAGTAGGTAGTATTCGAACCCCGCTCTCCTGAGATGGCTGACTCTCTAGGCTGATGACTTTCGGACCCAACACATTCAACGAGCACGTACTCCGCATATACTCGACCAACACGAACATCCATGCCTTATCGAGATTCGAACTCGGGCCTAGAAGCTCCAAAGGCTAACACCTTAACCATAGCGCTTGCCGGGTCGTCACAATTACCTTTTTTTATATTGAATATTCAATCGATTCATTGTCCTGTACTATACTTTATTGCAACTGTAATTGTCACCTTATATGAATTTAAAAGTTAGAAAAAAATCTAAAAATTAAATCAATGGCACGGTAGCTCATAGTAGTCCTAAGCCTGATGTGCCCATTTCAGCTCTCCTGACCGGGGGTATGGAGTGCAAATGTTCCAGTCAGTTGGGCAACTTCACGTGGAATCCCTAGTGTTTAGATTCCAAGCATGCTTGGGCCTCATTTAATCGACCCACTTAAGCGATGAAAGACTGAGCCCAACTGGGAATCGATCCCCAGACCTGCGGCGAAGCGCCGCCATTTAAGCCAGTAGGCCTTAACTTACAACGTAGCTCATGAAAACATAACTGAAGTAAATGGTAAATATTTTCCGACAAAAACACCACCAGACCCTAATTGCTAACCTTATCACACGTTTCGATTTAAGAACAGGTGTAAGATTTTATGGAGATTCAATTGCAGATAAGTTGAGTCTTTAACATCCACCTCTCCACGCTTACCTGTGCCATCGTATCACAGATCACCACTATCAACGCAGTTGCTTTAAAATTAAAACTTACAGTAGGCTCTGTTATCTTTCGACGATAAAAGTATTGTTAAGAAATCTTATTTTTTTTAGGGATCATTCTTTGCTGATATTGGAGTCTGGAGGTTTAATTAGGAAAATAGCCGACCGGTAAGTTTTGTTTTATGCTCATTGTGTATGAACACTTTAAAAATGTGTTATGCAACGTTCTCCATCAAACTGGTGGCAGCCTTGATGCTTTCACTTTTATGGAGTAACGTTACACAAATAAGAAGTTTACTCCTATTTTTAGCCTACTTTTCTTTTTTTTTAATTCTTCGAATTAAAAACAAGAAGTTCTTAAAGAACTAAAATAGCCTACTTTCCTGTTACTTAAATACTTACTAAAATTCTTATCTTGAAAAAACTAGGTTCGTAACAGTAAGTGACATCCAAGAACCGTTTTTCCACCTTAAATTTAAAATAAATTTCACTAAACGCAGCATCTAACTAAACACAACATCTTTCACTAAACACAGCTTGATTTGCAGTCATAAGTAAATATTTGATTTTTCGTAGAACAAAAATCAAAAAACTACTCCTCAATAAACATTTACTTGCTAAATTCGGCTAGTTTCATTTATTTTATTTCGAAAATTAAATAATTATTACTTAATCGTTTGCAAAAATTTATATTTCAAAGAATAAATAAGCAAAATTTCTAAATTAATAAAGTGTTTGTTGTTTTTTTTGTTTGTTTGCAATACTCCTCGCTTTTAGATAGAATGAAAACAATTTATATCAAAATACAAAGATCTCGTAATGAAAAATATATTTGACGTCATCTTAAATTGATCGATGTCTCAAAAATAAATTTATTTTAATTTATTGTCTAAAAGAATTAAAGTTTCTCAAGCAATTGTTGCGATGGCAACGGCGATATAATTCTAATAAAAATGGCTTCCTATGCTTTTTAAATGAGCATTAAATGTTGATGTTTTTTTAATAGTTGAAGTACTTCGAATTCGAATTCTTTTCTGAAATTTTCAATGTATTCTAAATTCGATGCGCTGAATTTTTTGACGTATCTCACTTGTCCGTAGCATTTGTAGTTAAATTCAGCGATTTAAATGAATCGAAATTGAATTTCAATGCTAATTCAATGGGAAATTCGTCGTCAAATAGTCGATTTATGTCCATCCTATCGTACAGACAGACGAACAAAAAGTATGAAAGTTGGGTGTCTGAGATTATACCTTTCTAATAAAAAAAGAATTTTTAAGATCGGATTGATAGAACTGATTTTGGAAGGGGGGTACGGACGGACAGACGGACGGACAGACGGACAGACGGACGGACGGACGGACATCGACCGCATGTCAATACCTACTTTTTCATTTTTTTAATTCTTCGAATTAAAAAAAAGAAAAGTAGGCTAAAAATGAAAAAGTAGGTATTGACATGCGGTCGATGTCCGTCCGTCTGTCCGTCCGTACCCCAATTCCAAAATCAGTTCTATCAATCCGATCTTAAAAATTCTTTTTTTATGAGAAAGGTATAACCTCAGACACCCAACTTTCATACTTTTTGTCCGTCTGTCTGTACGATAGGACGGACATAAATCTACTATTTGACGACGAATTTCCCATTGAATTAGCATTGAACTTCAATTCCGAGTCATTTAAACCGCTGAAATTAACTACAAATGCTACGGACAAGTGTGATACGTCAAAAAATTCAGCGCATCGAAATTAGAATACATTGAAAAATTCAGAAAAGAATTCGAATTCTAAGTAATTCAATTATTTAAAAAACTTCAAAATTTAATGCTCATTTAAAAAGCATAGGAAGCCATTTTTATTAGAATTAAATCACCATTGCCATCGCAACAATTGCTTGAGAAACTTTAATTCTTTTAGACAATAAATTAAAATAAATTTATTTTTGAGACATCGATCAATTTAAGATGACGTCAAATACATATTTCAATACGAGATCATTGTATGTTGATATAAATTGTTTTCATTCTATTTAAAAGCGAGGAATATTACATATTCCTCGCTTATTTATTCTTTGAATTACAAATTTTTGCAAACGATTTAAGTTATAATTATTTAATTTTCGAAATAAAATAAATGAAACTAGCCGAATTTAGCAAGTAATTGTTTATTGAGGAGTAGTTTTTTGGTTTTTGTTCTACGAAAAATTAAATATTTATTTATAACTGCAAATAAAGCTGTGTTTATTGAAAGATGCTTTTTTTTTAGTGAAAGATGCTGTGTTTAGTTAGATGCTGCGTTTAGTGAAATTTGTTTTAAATTTAATGTGGAAAAACGGTTGTTGATGTCACTTACTGTTACAAACCTAGTTTTTTTTTTCAAGATAAGAATTTTAGCAAGTATTTAAGTAACAGGAAAGTAGGCTATTTTAGTTCTTTAAGAACTTCTTGTTAAATGTAAGGTTGGTAAATAAATTTTGTGTTTAGTTACTTCCTAAAACTGGTGGAAGCCTATATGCTTTCAGTTTTATGGGGCAATGTCGCTACGAATTAATGGAGTAAAATTGCACAAATAAGAAGTTTACATCTTTTTTGGGGTGTAAGATTACTTTATAAATTTAGTGTAATGTTACTTCCTAAAACTGATGGCAGCCTTGATGCTTTAAGTTTTTTCGAGTGACGTCACACTGAATTTACGGAGTAAAATTGCAAACATAAGATGTTTATATCTTTTTTCGCGGTGTAAGGTTACTTCAAAAATTTAGTGTAACGGTTCTCCTTAAATTGGTAGGACACTACTCCATAAAAGTGGAGTAACATTATGGTTATTTGATTATCAGTATTATTTATTGTGGAAAAGAAATTAACACTAAGTAATACTGATTCCCAAAACAATACTTATTTTTACTTTTACTCCATAAAGGTGGAGTAGCGTTACACCAAACTTATACACAAGGACCTAGTTGGTTAAGCACTCGCTTAGCATGCGGAAGGTCCCAGGTCCGGGCATCGCCAAAATAGCTGCCGACCTATAAATGGCCCGTGCAGCCAAAAATGCAAGACGAATAATACCCCGTGTATGGGAGTGCACGTTAAATATCCTTCAAAGTCCTAACGCTGCGTACGCCCTTATCGATTGCGTTGGGTGCCTATTCAGGTGTTGGCTCGTCGCCTGACTGTGGTTCTAAAATACGACGCCCGTCTCCAATAGCCCATGTGTAACTCTAGTGCGACGATAATTCAAACCTAACCTAACCAAACTTATACAAGGAATTACTTAACGCAAAAGTAGGTAATGTCAATAAGAAAATATTTCCCAGATTTTTTTTTTCTTTATATTTTTGTGAATGAAAAATTATGCATGGAAATCCTCAGGTTGCACCTGACTATTTCTTACGTTTATCAATTTGCATGGAACACTCACAGGCGTTATACGATCAAATAACGTTGTTATCATTTAAACACTTGCTAAAGCGTGTCGTGGTAAAACTTCGTGGCCAGTTGTACAATTATTATCGATCCTTGGAAACAGCTTTATTGAATTGTAAGAGCTTATGGGATAACAAAAACTAATTACGGTAAATTGTTAATTACTGCACATTATTCTACTAATTTACGGTTTTGTTGTAATGGGGTGAAGTTTTTTATGCTATATTGTTAAATGAACATTGTAAAAAATTTGGATGATTTTGGTTCTTTTTGTTTGTTGAAAGGTAGTTTTGATGAAAGAAAATGTATTATTGGATATTAATTGCTAATGAGATAATAACTAATTACTGAATATTGTTAATTACTGTAAATTGTTAATTACTGTAAATTTTTAATTACTGTAAATACTTCTACAAATTTACAATTTCGTTATAATAGTGATGAAGTTTTTTTACTTACTAGATCATTAAATGAACACCATTAAAAAAACTTAGATTACTTTTTGGATGGAAAGGTTGAGTAGTTGAACGAAAAATTAAATATAGGACAGTAATTGCTTATTGGACGTAAATGAATACCGTTTAATTAATGCATATTATTTAGCAAATTTACAGTTTCTTTTTAATAGTAATGAAGTTTTCTTACTAGAACATTGAATGAACACTATAAAAAAGACTATATTACTTTTTGGATGTTGAAAGGTAGTTGGGATGAAAGAAAATGCATTATTGGATATTAATTGCTAATGAGATAATAACTAATTACTGTAAATTGTTAATTACTGCAAATACTTCTACAAATGTTCAGTTTCTTTATAATAGAACTGAAGTTTTTCTTACTAGAACATTAAATGAATACTGTAACAAAATTTAGATTACCTACTGGCATTACTTTTTGGATGTTGAAAGGTAGCTGGTATGAATAAAAATGGATTATTGAAGATTATTATGAGATGACTAATTACTGTAAATTGTTAATTACTGTAAATACTACTACAAATTTACAATTTCGTTATAATAGTGATGAAGTTTTTTTACTAGATCATTAAATGAACACCATTAAATGCACCAGTAAAAAAACTTAGATTACTTTTTGGATGTTGAAAGGTAGTTGGATGAACGAAAATTAAATTAAATAGGACAGTAATTGCTTATTGGACGTAATGAATACCGTTTATTAATGCATATTATTTAGCAAATTTACAGCAAATTTCGTTGTAATAGTGGTGAAGTTTTTCATACTAGAACGTTAAATGGATACTATAAAAATTTCTTTGGTTACTTTTTGGATGTTGAAAGGTAGTTGGGATGAAAGAAAATGCATTATTGGATATTAATTGCTAATGAGATAATAACTAATTACTGTAAATTGTTAATTACTGCAAATACTTCTACAAATTTTCAGTTTCCTTATAATAGAACTGAAGTTTTTCTTACTAGAACATTAAATGAATACTGTAACAAAATTTAGATTACCTACTGGCATTACTTTTTGGATGTTGAAAGGTAGCTGGTATGAATAAAAATGGATTATTGAAGATTATTATGAGATGACTAATTACTGTAAATTGTTAATTACTGTAAATACTACTACAAATTTACAATTTCGTTATAATAGTGATGAAGTTTTTCTTACTAGATCATTAAATGAACACCATTAAAAAAACTTAGATTACTTTTTGGATGTTGAAAGGTAGTTGGATGAACGAAAATTAAATATAGGACAGTAATTGCTTATTGGACGTAAATGAATACCGTTTAATTAATGCATATTATTTAGCAAATTTACAGTTTCGTTGTAATAGTGGTGAAGTTTTTCATACTAGAACGTTAAATGGATACTATAAAAATTCTTTGGTTACTTTTTGGATGTTGAAAGGTAGTTGGGATGAATGAAAATGGATTATTGGATATTAATTGCTTATTGGACGTAAATTAATTCCGATTGATTGTTAATTAATGCATATTTTTCTACAAATTTATGGGTTTAACTATAATAGTGGCAAAATATGGCACACTAAAACATTAAAAGTACCCTATAAATTTTCGTTGACTACTTTTTGAGTAATTGAAAGAAGGAATGAAGGAATTATCGAATAGTTGTTTCTCATTTGAATTTAATTAATTTCTGTTAATTGTTAATTATTGCTTATTATTCTACTAATTTATGGTTTAGCATACCAAAAACTTAAGTCTATAAAAAAAATCGCTGTCTTCATTTCTATATTAAAAAGAATATTTTTGAGCCGGTCACATGTCATAAAACTCTAATTCTTCGACCATTTTAAGCATAAAATAATATGCTTTTTTTTTTGTTTAAAGTTTACTCAGGAAAACAAAAGTAACCGAAGAAGAACAAAAGTAGTTGACTAACGACTACTTTGTGAATATTATTAACACCTGCATTTCCGTATAAAACCATTAATTTTTAAGTTTTTTTAACTTCCTTTTTCGCTTAGCCCAATTTGTCTTTTGTTCAGGACTAAATGTCTTCATGTGTCTTAAGTATAAATAGTGTAATTTGAGGTAGTAAATTAGGTTTTTGTCATTGAATTAATGTTAATTGCAATAAAAACTGTTAATTCTTATTAATTTTTTTGTTTTATCCTCGTAAGTAAAAGAGTTTCACAAACCTTTCTAAAACCAATTTAAAGAAACTTTTAAGATTACTTTCAAAAAACAAGCTTATACCATGAATATTTTCTTAAGAGTGAAATGTTATATTAATTTAATATTTTAGTTTGTCGGTTAATTTTAATTGAAGTATCACAAGAGCGATTTTTATGATAAAAGCAACAAATAAAAAATATAAATAAATAAAATATTTTCATTGCATTTTTAAGTAAATACATTTTTGGCAAGCGAAGGTGTTTGATTTTCTTAAACAAATTTTTCTTATATATTAAGTTAAAAACAATATCTTAACATTCTAATGTCCAAACATCTCCAAGTTTTTTTTTACTACTTAAGGAATGAATAACATTATTTTTTTTTATTTTGCGCAATTTCTTAAAGTCTCATTTTTAGCCTAATTTTCTTCTTTTTTTTTAATTCGAACGAATTTTTTTAAAAAAGAAGAAAATGGGTATTGACATGCTGTCTATATCCTTCTGCCCGTCTGTTTGTCCGTACCCAAATTCGGTTCTATCTATCGAATCTTAAAAATTTTTTTTTGTTAGAAAGGTTTGACCTAAGGGACCCGACTTTCATACTTTTTGTTAGCTTGTCTGTACGTCCGGACGGGCATGATCCTACTATCAGTCTGCGAATTTCCCATAAACAAGTTTTTTTCCATACAAAATATGTCCCATAAATCAAGAGTTAGGAAAATAGACTCTTTGGTTTTGATGTAGTCCATACGTTTAGCAGAGTTGCGCAGCATTTTCAATAGTATGTGTTATGTAGTATATGTCATCCATTGTTTGTGTATCTTTTTGGAACTTAAAGCGGTTTCTGCGTTTAGCCAAGTTTTATTCGAAACTTATGTATTTTGAAATTTTGTTTTGTGCTATTAATTTTATACATAACTATATTTTAATGAAAGCATTTAAAAAATATTTTCAATTTTCAGAATAACTACAATCTTCTTCTGTACAAGCCGACGTTCCCATGGGTCCAGGAACCGTTATGCGCAAGCGACCGACAATCATAATTGTAGTCTTTGCCATGACCTTGCTTGTATTTTGCCTATGGGCATGGAGAATCGACAATGAATACTGGAAGGAGCTGTACGTCACCAAATTGATCAGGACGAAGCTCTTCAACAATGCATCGACTGAGTGTGACTCTGGTAAAAGAATGAAAAACCCAGGACTGATACTGGACACGCCTGGATGCAGGATACCGAAGTTCGACGCCTTCGATCCATCCGTTATCGAACTCTACGAAGCCAAAGAGAAGTGGGTGTGCGACGGACCGCCTATGCTGATGACAACGAGGCCTGGAGGTTCGATAGTCCTGAACGAAACAGTCCTCGAAGTGCACTACAAACTGAAAAGGGGCGACATCAATTGTACCTACGAAGGTATTCGCAGGAAGTACGAGAAACCAGGGAACGTCAGAGAGAACGACTGGGATCTTTTGTCACCGAAAACGCTCGAGTTTGGAACACCCATTCAAGAAGACCAAGTTAGAGTGGAATGTAAAATGCCTGACAGAGATCCTTTCATTCATTATTTCCCTCTGGTGCACCTCAAAGAAGACATCGAGAAAGAAAAGATGACCATTCCGCACCCTAATCCAAAGTTGAACGTAATCGTGACAGGTGTGGATTCGATTTCAAAGTTGAACTTCCTTCGCCATTTCAAGAAAACTCACGCGTTCCTCAAGGAAAAGAACTTCTTCGATATCAAAGGATATACCAAAGTCGGCGACAACACCTTCCCAAACCTGACCCCTCTTCTGACAGGTAGACATGTGGCTGATATTTGGAACGAGACCATCAGGGATGAGATGTACTTCGATGACGTGGACATGATTTGGAAGAGGTTCGGTAAGAAAGGCTACAGAACATTCTATGCCGAAGACAGTCCCTTCTTTGGAACGTTCAATTATGGCCGGAGGGGTTTCAACGTTACTCCTGCTGACTACTATAATCGTCCCCTGTACTTGGCAATGCATAACTCTGAAGTTAGGAAAAAAGGTGATTTCCATTGCTTCAACTCCGTGCTTGAGCCCTATGTCATTTACGATCATTTGAGAGACTTCGTCAAGACAATGGGACCGAGACCTTATTTCGCCTTCGCCATGGAATCAGCCCTGACCCATGACTACTTAAACTACGCAGGATACGCCGATTACCCATTAATTGAGTTTCTGGAAGACTTATGGGATTATGGCACTTTTGATAATACAGTAATAGTGATATTCGGGGACCATGGATTGCGCTTTGGGGACATGAGGAAGACTTATCTGGGAAAGTTCGAAGAAAGAATGCCGTTCATGTACATCTATTTCCCACCATGGTTTCTGGAAAAGCATCCCAAAATAGCCCACAACATTCGCCAAAACCAAGAACGCCTTGTGACTTTGTTCGATATTCATGCTACCCTAACCCAACTACTTGATCCCTTGCATGAATTGACACCTGAAGATTATAAGAGCTCATCCCCATATGGGCTTAGCCTGATGGGCGAAATTTCACCCTACAGAACTTGCGAGAAAGCAACCATTTTCCCCCATTGGTGCGCATGTCAGGTCATGCAAGAAGTTGCAATCGACGACAAACAAATAGTCAAAGCTGCAACCCTGGTGAAGGATTGCATCAACAACGAACTTAGAGACCGCCAGTTATCATCCTGTCCCTACCTAGAAATAGATAGAATCTCTAATGCCAAGCTTGGTCAGCTGAATGACCTGGTGCTCAGATTTGTGAAACACGAGAACATTGTCATTGATCGCTATGTAGCTTATGGGGACAGAAACGTCAAGTATGAAGACTTTGTGATCACTTTTGTCACAAGACCCGAAGGTCGTGTTTTCGAAAGTACTGTCAGGCACGATGTAGTGGAGGATACGTACTGTGTTTTGGACATTTATGAACTAAACGCTTGTGAACACTATCCGAGTTGCATAAATACTCAAAAAATGAAAACATTCAAATACTGCAATACATGAAATTAGTAATTTTGAAAGTATTGTCAGACACGATGTAGTGGAGGATACGTACTGTGTTGTGGACATTTATGAACTAAACGCTTGTGAACACTATCCGAGTTGTATTAATACTCAAAAAATGAAAACATTCAAATACTGCAATACATGAAATTAGTAATTTAGAAAGTACTGTCAGACAAGATGTTGTGGAGGATACGTACTGTGTTGTGGACATTTATGAACTTGGAAAAACGCTTGGTTGCTTGGGAAAACTCTCCGAGTTGTATTAATACTCAAAAAATGAAAACGTTCAAGTACTGTAATTACTGAAATCACTAATTTTAGACGGGTTAAACGAAAAACAGCTGCAAAACAATTTTTAAGACAAATATTAGAGAAAGAAATTGTTTTTCTTGATCTCAATGATATAAATCGTAAATGTTATGAACTGATCTATCCATATTTCGTTGTAAATAATGCTATTAAAAATAGTTATGTACTACATATATGATGCAGGAATAACACAACATTATTTCATGGCGTAAATAGTATTATTGCGTAAAATTTAATAGTCAAAGTATTTTTTGCACAATAAAACTATTTTCCCCAAGAATCAAGTTGTTTCCTTCATGTATCTTTATATCTGCTACCGTTATAAACCGGTATCAGCTAAAACTAGAATTAACTAGAGAAAACTAGTTTTAACTGAAGCCATTGAAAACCACTCCTCTATCTAAAACTAGATCTCGCAAGTTAATACTGGTTTTGACCAATTGCATTGGTTAAATTTAGTTGTAATTAACCAAAACTAGAATTAACTAACATGTTTTTATGTAAAACTAGAATTAACTGCGAAAGCTTGGCTTTTAATTTATATGAACGTTAATTTTATCATCTTATTACGATAATGGAGTCCTTTAAAAAATCGATGTACGGTTCCTAATGGAGTGTTTTCCAATATCCAAACGCTTTCATTGCATTTCAGTCCAATAATTAACTAAACTAATACAAACCTATTATCCTAAATCGTGCTATTTTTCGCTAATTCTAGTTTTATCTGATATAAGTGTGTTATAGTTAAAACTAGATGAAACCACTCTATTTCGTCAAAACTAGTATTAAATTGCAATAACTGGTTTTAGCTAGTGGAAACTAGTTTTAACTAATGGCATCAATTAAAACTAGTTTTCACTGGTTAATTCTAATTCTATCTGATTTCGTGTGTTTTAACGATAACACATATATACAGCTTTGGGCAGATAAACTTCAGTACTAGCCTAATGACATAGACTATTACTGCAATCACTAATAACTCTAACCTAGATGAAAAATACTGGAAATGATGATGATTATCATGACTGATTACTACAGAGCAAAAATTGTCCACTTTCCTGTTGTGGCCACAGCAGTTTAGCCGCTCATTGTATTATAATACGCAAAGTTGTTGATATTCTCTGAATAGTTATGTACATAGCAAATAAAGAATTGTATGTGATTCCTTGAATGTATAATTAATGTGTTTTATAGGATTTTTTTTTGTAAATTATGCTAATAAATAAAGGAAAAGTGAACAAAACAAAGCAGCTTAAACTTGTATCTATAATCATTGGATCATTATTCATTATATTTTTTTATGTTTAAAAAATATTTCTTTAGATAAAAAAATATAATTATAGTCATATTTGTATTTTCAAATATTTTATTATTAGTTTTCAATTCGTATATCATACATTCATTAGACATTATTTTTTATCTTTTTTAATGATAAGTGATATTATTTCTTCTCAATAATTTGAAATTTCTTAAGTCGAACTTTGAAGCATTGAAAAGTTATAGTATGTTTCATTAAATGTGATAAGTTTCTGCATTATAAAAGATTAAAACCATATATTTACTCATCCGTATCATGTAAACAGACAAAGTTAATTCCTACGCCTTAAAGAGTGCTTAAAAAATAATAATTTAGTTAGATTTGGCATTGACTTAAATATAATTTTATAGCTTAATTTGCCAAATATTTTAGCTTGGTAAATTACAGATTCTTTAGAAAGAACTTTAGAGAAGATACTTTACAGCATTGTGAGCTGTTAATATTCAAAAATGAATTAGCAAAGTTCAAAACTACACAGGCATTACACAATAAAGAAAATTGCTTATATTTTTCTGCGAAAGACATCAGCTTCGTAAATATAATTCGAAAATAAAGACTGTGAATATTCAATGAACATCCGCTTGGATAGACGGATGTACTATGTACAGAAAATAACGTGCCGCATTCATTTCACATAATGTTATTTCAATGATTATTTTGATTTTAAAGATACTTGGACATAGAAATTCAATTAAATGGTAAGTGGTTATGATATTTTTTTAAAGAATTTTAGATTAATTCGCATTATTATATTTTTTATTATAATCAAAATAATAGTTCGTAATTAAAAATAAATAAATCTGAGGCTTTAAATTAAATAATTCAATTCAAGTTTTAATTCAAAGGCATAAAAAAAAGGTTTCAAATATTGAAGAATTGAAGTAAAATTGTAACTTAGTGCCATTGCTAATGTTAATTAACCCTTTCACTAACAATGATTCAATTTGGAATCATCAAACTTGCTATTCTTTTCACACTGAGTTAAAAGTTAAGTTAAACGCGCACTTATTTCAAATAAAGTTTATTAAATTCTTCGTATATTTTTCTATTAAAATGTATTTCCTTTTTACATCGTTAGATGGAAGAATCGTGCCTTTTGAACAATTAAATAATGTTTGTTGAAATTAAATGAAAATATGAAAAATATTGCAATATCAAAATTTACATAAAATGTGTGGAATAATTTTATTAAATAAATTGGCCCTAAATTCTACATACATGATTCCAATTTTTTTTTAAGTTGTAAATCCAAATTTTGTTTCCTTAAATTTTAATTTAAAAAAAAAGATTTTTTTCCCCCTACTCTTCACCATTTCTTTCTGGGTGCACGTTGAGTCTATTTCACAAATTTTAGAATAAAAAATAAAATGTTGGATTGAAATGGTAAATATAGAGCATTGAGAATACTACGTTCAATTTAGTACATGAATTTTTAGGAGTATGGTCAAATATCTCTTTTAAAGAGACCTTATGAATATGGAGACATGACATTAATATTCTGGCATTTAGTTTCATTAACAGTTCCACTTCACCCAGACTGAAACATGTTTGCGTTTAACTCAAATACATTTGAAAACAGTGTTTTTTTATTTATCGATTACAAGACAGCATTTTTATTATACTATTCAAAATTAAGTTTAAAAAAACTTTTAATAATGCTTTGGAATAAGGACTTAAACATCCTTTAACCCTTTCAGTCCCAATAACAATTTGGCTTCAGCATTTTAGAAATTTTTTCTGGTCATCTATAGCCATTTAGGATATCAAAAAGCACATCATTCGATTCTTTAAACTTTTTTGTATTTGAAATTTTTTTTTATTAATCCCAATAGATGCCAGCCCTATTATTTTTTTTAATTATGATCAGAAACATGATGATGCCAATGATGCCTCACTGAGACTGAAAGGCTTAACTGAGCTGTACCTTCTGAAATCAAATACACAACATTTTCTAGGAAAATTCTCCAACAAAGGCTTAGTGGTGATAAAGGATGTGCAATGTAGAATAACAGTTAATTTGAAACATTTTTAACTAATTTTACAATAATATTTATTTTATTTGTTTCAGAAAATCACAAAGTATGTGTATGAGACAAAGCATCTGTTGCCACAATGTATCGGAATCCCAGAAGCAGCTATGCATGCTTCCTAACTTTATGCATTGTGTCTTCCCTTGCGCTATTTTGGATATTAACCGAAATTTCATACGATTGGAAAAAAGAGCATTTCCTCCACAATATTAAAATTTCTGTACCGACACTGCCAAACAGTACTAACAACGAAAAAGAGATAGTATGGAATAATGGTAAAAACAGTGCCCTTATTATCGACACGCCGGGTTGCAAAATACCACGGTTTGATCCTTACGACCCAACGGTTTTAAACCTTCTTTCTACACAACCACCCCATGTATGTCCGGGTAGACCTCTGTTTCTGCATACACAACCAAATGGCTCCATAACTTTAAACGAGACTGTTCTAGACAATTTCTACAACCTAACTCAGCTGAATGTAACGTGTGTCTACCAAGGCATTCGTCGGAAACAAGAAAAACCTGGGAACACGAGAGAGAACAATTACGAGATTGGCGAAAGCGCCAACCTCACTTTCGGCCAACCTCTGGAGGAAGATCATGTAGTGGTTCGATGTGAATTAGGAGAAGACTATAATTTGACCCAGTTTATACCCCTTCCCAGACTTATTGAGAAGGTCGAGGTGGAACGATCGATCAGAAAGCCTTTCATACCACACCTTAACGTTATTCTGGTCGGCATAGATTCGATTTCAAAGTTGAATTTCCATCGCCATTTCCGTGAAACGAAGGCGTTTCTGGAAGAGAAGATCACCCCTTTCGACATGAAGGGTTACATGAAAATCGGCGATAACACTTTCCCGAATTTGATTGGTCTCTTGTCTGGTCATTTCGCACAAGATGTCTGGAATGAGACGGTGAAAGACACCATGTTCTTCGACAACGTGGACCTAATATGGAAAAGGTATGCTGCCAGAGGCTATCGAACTCTCTTTGCTGAAGACATGCCTATATTCGGGACTTTCAACATGGGCAAAAGAGGTTTCTTCAACCAACCCACTGACTATTACTTCAGACCCCTGTCGCTGGCACTACGGCAATCGGAGTTGTATAAAAACAGCAAGGACTACTGTATAAATTCCCAGACTGAATCGGATATAATATTCGATTATCTCAAAGATTTCGTCTCAACCATGGGCCCCAGACCTTACTTTGCCTTCGCGATGATATCCTCTTTGACCCACGACTACATCAATTACGCTGATAGAGCTGACAGACCGGCTGTTAGACTCCTGAGGAATCTGTGGGACATGGGGGCTTTGAACAACAGCGCCCTCGTGTTCTTCAGCGACCACGGGCTTCGATTTGGTGGCATTCGTAAAACCTACATCGGAAAGATCGAAGAGAGAATGCCATTCATGTTCTTACACTTTCCCAGATGGTTCTTAAGCCAATATCCGAACTACAAGGCGAACCTCCTCAAGAATCAAGAACGTTTAATGACTTTGTTCGACGTCCATGCAACCTTGATTCATCTCTTGGAACCATATCAAGAATTGTCAGAAGAAGTCAGGCATTCTTCATCTCCATATGGAACTAGTTTATTACATGAAATATCGGAATACAGGACATGTGAAGCAGCCAGCGTAATCGAACCATGGTGCGTCTGTCAGATTTACCACGAAGAATCCACAACTGACAATGTTGTTGTATCGTCAGCTACTGCAATTGTAAACTTCATCAATGAAAAACTTGATTCATACAATTCCTCGTGTGCCATTTTGGAGTTAAGTAAGATTGTGAAGGCGAGTTATGGTCAACTCAACGACTTAGTTCTGAGGTTTTCCGGGCACGAAAACGTTGTGATTAATCGGTATGTTGCATATGGAGAAAGGCTTGAGACTTATGTGGACTACGTAATCACGTTGACTACCAAGCCAGGATCTGCGATGTTCGAAGGAACAGTCAGAAAGAATAAAGAAAAACAGAGTTACAATGTTTTATTCGTAAAATTGATTGGTGAAAATGCCTTGTATTGCTCTAAAAATTAGTTATTAGAACAGTTTATCTTTAGAATGATGTCATAAAATGCATCTTCTTAAAGAATTTGGATTTCTTTTAAGAGTTAATAATATCATACAAGGGGTCATAGCGGTAATATTATTTCAGGAGTGGTAAGAGGAAAGGCAAATATAATTATCAATCAATGCACAAGATGAGTGAATTGCATAATAGTAACGATTATTAGTTAGGCTTGATTACTTGATCCTTTGGTGGGTAAATTATAAATTAGTCTTGATTTTTTATTGGTAATAATTATTAACTAGTCCTGATTCTGTAATTTTAATATTTTTATAATTAGTTTTGATTATTTGGTATTATTATCATTTATAATTTTATTGAGGCCACTATAATTACAAATACTTAAAACAAAATTCTTGCTCCATGTTCATAGTCCAATTTTTAATGAAATGTGTAAGACAAAAATTTTAAATAATCGTTATTTTATTAATTATATCAAGATATAGATTTTAAGTGGTATAGTGGTCAGTTTACCATACCATACTACACATATTTTGTACTATCCACAACAGATGGCAGCACCACAATTTAAGAAAAAAAGCCTAACTGTGACTGTAATTACACGGTTGCCATGGGAACTAAAACGATGTTTCCTACATGTGACTAAAAATGTTTCGGTCGTTCTCCGTTGTTCAATACTTTGTGTTTGCATTTCAACGTTTACTATCGATAGATTGTGAGAGTAAATCTTTCTGAAATTTTATTGAATATTCCATCAATACAGTTTATTTGTTTTATGGAAAAATTGATGTTTCCTTTCAGAAAAATGAAACATTTATCAATTTTCATTCCATTAGTTTGTTTAACTTGCATAACTTTGATTGGTTAATAAATTCAGTTAATGAAGGTCTTAAATATGCTCATTGTTATATTATCTAAATTCAAATGTACAAAGAGGAGAAAATAATTAACCAACATTCTGGGGGTAAGTAAAATTATTGTTTGCAAATGTTATACTTAAATAAAATCTTTCTTTTGAAGACATTGAAAGGAATTAAAAAGTGTGTCTTTTTTACAGCTTAAGCTACGTGGTTCAATAATAATTCTAATTGGTTCAATAATAATTCAATAAAAATTCTAATTGGTTCAATAATAATTCAATAAAAATTCTAATTGGTTCAATAATAGTTCTAATTGGTTCAATAATAATTCTAATTGGTTAAATAACGAATCAATAATAATTCTAAAATTGGTTCAATAATAATTATAATTGGTTCAATAGATAAATATTCATCCACATTTATTAATTAACATAATAATGATTTTTTTCTATATTTTTTTAGCTCAAATAAAAAAAAGGAAAATCAAATGAATATTTCCTAGTCCCATCAAAATAATTTAAAATTAATTTTTAAAAAAATCCCCTTGATTTAACCATGTATGCGGTTTGCGGTAGGATATTCCATAATACGACATTTCGAAGCATTATCTTGCATAGTGTTAGTTTCGAAGTAAATACCAAGGTCAATGTCCTTTGACCCGATATTTTTCAAGATAGAAATACACTGCTCAAAACAATTAGGGGAGCACTTTTTGATTCCAACTTTAACTTCACTCCCAACTTTTTAATTTTTATCCTATAAATCTGAAATTTGTTAAATAGGTTCACTATGCATTCGAAATGAAATAGTAAAAAACAGGAGAAAAAATCTTAAGTTTTTAGTACTTAAATTTAAAGGGGGGAAATGGAATAATAACTTTTTAATAAATTATAACAATAATTTTTTCAAACTTTTTTTGTTAAAAAAAGTTGAAAATATATTTTTTAAACATCTAAAAAATGCAAGCATGAAAAATTTAGGGGTCAATTTATTTTCTAAAACTCTGTTTTAAAGTGAAATTTATTTTACCATATTTTTCATATTTTCATTAATATAAAAAAATATTAAATTCTTCAAAATACGCTATTCTTCCATCTAACGATGTGTCTAACGATACATAAGTGTCGAATTTAACTTAGTCAGAAAAAAATCACAAGCTGATGATTCCCATGTAATCATTGGGAGCGA